>CM022302.1:333480777-334848043 GCA_011799875.1 Thinopyrum elongatum | reverse complement strand
TTGCGTATCGAAAGCAAAAGACAAAAACACTCAACAAGTTATGTCTCACCTCTCCTAGGAGGTGGTCAGCGTCGAATGGCAAGATCCGTTTTGCTCCACGCGGATTGTCCTTGTTCCCAGTAATGCTCTGAAGCCATTGTGCAACTGTCTCCTCTTGTACCTCCTCCGGGTGGGTCCAGGTAGTGTCCTCTGTACCTGAGTACAGCCACATAGGGTGGTCACGGGCTTACAAGGGCTGGATGCATCGACTGAGAAACACTTCCAGCAAATCCATGCCTGTCACTGCGCCCCGGACCAGCGCGACGACTGCGTCAACCAGGATGGCCACCTCACCCTTCTCCTTCTCTTCTACGGTCAACGAATGAGGGGTGCGGAGTCTCTCCAGAGAGAAAGGGGGAAGGCCAGTCAACTGGCCTGGAGTTGGGACATCTTTGCAGTAAAACCAGGTCGATTGCCACCCCCTAACCGACTCAGGAAAGGTCATGGGAGGGAAAGCGCTCCTACCCCTCATTTGGATTCCCAAACCTCCACACATTTGGATCACGTGGGTCCTCTCATCAGTCGGATTGGCTTTCTTAACCGATTGAGATCGGCAAGTGAAGATGTGCTTGAATAGGCCCCAATGAGGATGGCACCCAAGGAAGTTCTCACACATCGAAACAAATGCAGCAAGGTACGAGATAGTGTTTGGAGGAAAGTGATGGATCTGAGCACCAAAGAAATTCAAAAACCCGCGAAAGAATGGATGCGGAGGTAGGGAGAAACCTCTTTCCACATGAGTCGTGAGGAGAACCCGCTTGCTGTCGCGCGACGCGGGCTCAATCTCTCCTTCCGTAGCCTCCAGGATCCAGGCGCTATCAGGGCGTCGGTGGCGAGCCCCTCCAGATCCTCCTCCGAGACCGACGAGTGGATCCAATCCCCTTGGATCCAACCCGGCGGCAGACCAGATCGCGAGGTCGACCCCTTAGCCGCCTTCTTGCCCTTGGCCATCGTCTTCTTCGCGTGCTGTAGGGCCTTCGTCTTGTCCTTCGCCATTGCTGTAGTGGTAGACGGGCACGAGCCGATCGGCTCTGTGTTGGAGAGGGCGAGGCAGAAAGGCGAGGAAGAAAGGGGAAAAATGGTGGGCACTGTTGCGCGCATTGGCCGTGTCGCCATAAATATCTGTGTGTCCGAGTGACTGACTCGTGGGCCCGTGTAATCTCAGCACATCCCGCAACCGGCACTAGCTCGTTACGTGGCGAAAAAGGTGGCGCGAGGATCGAGGAGTCCCTCCCCACTTGCTCCGCATAGTACGCTGCGTCCGGCCCGCGCGCTTCTCCAAATTTCAAATCCCGCAAAATCCGGGCCAGTAAATCAGTCGATCGCGTCAAGGATACCTAAATTCAATCTGCTCGATGCTATGCTACTTATTTCACTCGGATATTCAAGAGGCCAGAATCGATCAAGGCGACTGACGAAGGATTAAAACTACCAACATACTTTCAGACCCCCAAAAAAGTGTCTCCAAGACATTGAGTCAGGTTGAAATTGACTTCAATCCTCCTTCACTCGGTCCTCGATCCATTCGGGGCTAATGACGATGACATGTACCTAGGGTAGGGTCTTGGGCCTTACCCATATGTCCTACCCAAGGTCACCACACGAGAGGCCAAGGCCTACGAAGACAGAAAGAAGATACCGACTGGAATCATCACGGAGTGCAACCCACTCGACCGAAGATCCACTCGGAGACTCCAATTCCACTCGACCGCCGTCAGTCACTCGAAGAACCAGAAGATCCACTCGAAGGGCAAGAGGCCTAAGGTCGCCTGTAGATAGCAACGGTCAGTCATTCACTCCGTCACCATAAAGGTCATTAAACACGGGCGTTACCAATAACGTTCGTAGCATTACTCTCTCATTGAACCCTTGCGTAACTCAGGACTGCGAGGGGTCGGCGCACTCTATATAAGCCACCCCTCCCCTCTGGCACAACGGTTCGCAACCCCTGTAACTCAACACTCCAATCAACAAGCCTCCACGGCACCGAGACGTAGGGCTGTTACCTCCTCCGAGAGGGGCCTGAACTCGTAAAATCCGAGTGTACAACCTCGCCGTAGCTAGGCACTGCCCCCTCCTACGTACCCCCCATCTCTACTGTCAGATTCGTTCCCATGACACCCAGCACTTAGTTGGGCCCATGTAGCTTCGGGCCATTAACAGGCTGAATATTATTCTGGCCTGTTATGGCCCAGAAGATACCATGGGCCTTTAGCAGGCTGAAATGCATGTTGGGCCTCAATTTTCAATAGTCTTCCACGGGCCGTTAGTAGGCTGAAATGTAGACCGGGCCATTATTGGCCCAGTTATATGACGGCCCATTACTAGGCCGAAACATATCTCGGGCCTTAGTTGGCCCACTGATATCATGGGCCTTTAAGAGGCCGAAAGCTTAGTAGAGGCATCAACGGGCCGAATTATACGACAGGCCTTTAACAGGCCCAAAGTCACGTTGGGCTGAACTGTTGCCACCTTGATCACGGGCCGTTAGTGGGCCGGATGTCGCGTCGGACCATATATGGCCCATGGGCAGCACGGGCCATTCCCAGGCCGAAAGACACACCGGGCTGAAATGGGCCCATGTATACATCGGGCCTCTAACAGGTCGAAATGTCACTGGGCCGTAATTGGGCCCAATTACTCGGCGAACAATTAATGGGACAGATCTGGCTTTGGGCCGTAAATGGGACATGTTTAAGCAGGACGTTAGTGGGCTGGCCCACTAGTATCTGAGTAAATACTACGGGCCTTTGACTGGGCTGGCCTTTTTAACCTATATGGGCCTCTGTTGGGCCCTACCATGTGTCGACGCATCATAGGGACGTCTCCTCCATTGGATGGACGACATCTGGCCCACTGAGGAGCCGACACGTGTTTTCTCCGGCCAATGATGATTTTACACGTGGAAAATCCCCATTGGTCTTCGCTGTTAACTGGTTATCGGATCCAAACTGGAACCCGATAGCTTAACGGCAACCCGTTACGGTGGATGCCACATGTCGGTTACCCTTGACGAAAGCACTTCCATGACGAGTCATTTATCATCATGGAAGTGGACACTTCCGTGATGATAATTTTGGTATTGTCATGGAACACTTCTACGACAGCACATGTATGACTATCTTGATTCTGTCATAAAATCGTCATGGATGTACATGCATGACAGAAAACATGACCTACTGTGACAAACACGTATCATCACGAAAGTGGTTTTTTTGTAGTGTAGAGCATCGATTGGTGTAGCGTGAGACGTCGCGAAACATCTTGGGCCAAAAGTAGTTCTTGGAGAGCGTAGCAAATGTCTTGTCACGTCCAAAGTGTCCCATAAGTCCTCCACCGTGAGCCTCATGCAAAAGCAACAAACGAAGAGAAGACTCGGGGATACAAAGCTTGTTAGTTCTCATTAGATAATCATCCTTGATTAATATCGCTCCCAAGTGTTATGCGTTAGACATTTTGTATAAGGAATGGCAAATAAAACATTATACACATACAAGTCTTTAATGTGCTCAAATCCTATGACATTCAATTCAAGTTGAGTTACAAGCATGCACTTGCGGGAAAGAGCGTCCGCCACAACATTTTCCTTACCTTTGATGTACTTGATCACATAAGGAAAAGACTCAATGAACTCACTCCATTTGGCATGTCTCTTATTCAATTTTGTTTGACCTTTAAGGTATTTAAGCGTCTCATGATCCGTATGGATGACAAATTCATGAGGACAAAGATAATGCTCCCACACATGCAAGACTCTCACTAAAGCATATAACTCTTTGTCATAAATGGGGTAGTTAAGTTGCGTTCCGGAAAGTTTCTTGCTAAAATATGCAATTGGGCACTTCTCTTGCATCAACACACCTCGTATGCCATTACCACTAGCGTCGCAATGCACTTCAAAAGTTTTATCAAAATTAGGCAATGCAAGCAATGGAGCATGTGTAAGCAAATTCTTAAGCTGATGAAATGTGGTATCTTGGGATGGTCCCCGAACAAATGATGCATTCTTCTTACTCAAGGTGTGCAATGGTGATGCAATTGTGCTAAAGTCCTTAACGCTATGGTAGAATCCGGCTAGGCCAAGGAAGTTACGCACTTGTTGCAAGTTGGTTGGTTGTGGCCAAGTTTTAATAGCTTGAATTTTAGCTTCATCTACATGAACACCCTTAGAAGACACAACAAAACCCAAGAAAACAAGCTTGTCAACACCGAAAGTGCATTTCTCCATATTAGGATAAAGTCGCTCATTTCTAAGAGTTTGCAAAACGGCCCTAAGATGGGTGACATGATATTCTAGAGATTCGATAAACACAAGTATATCATCAAAGTAGACCACAACAAATATGTCAATGTATTTGCGAAGGACAAAGTGCATCACACGCATGAAAGTGCTAGGTGCTTTGGATAAGCCCATAGGCATGACTAACCACTCATACAAGCCAAACTTGGTTTTGAAAGCGGTTTTCCATTCATCACCCTATTGAATGCGAATTTGGTAATAGCCACTTTTAAAATCAATTTTTGAGAAAATGGTGGCTCCGCTAAGCTCATCTAGCATATCATCAAGGCATGGAATGGGATGCCTATAGCGAACGGATAGCATTTATGGGATGGCAATCGGAACACATGCGAAAAGTACCATCCCTCTTAGGCACAAGAATAACTGATATGGCACAAGGACTTAAGCTCTCAGGTACATGCACATTGTCAATGAGGTGTTGTACTTGCCTTTGTATTTCCTTGGTTTCTTCGGGGTTGACGCGGTATGGTGCCTTGTTCGGTAGGGGTGTACCGGGGATGAGGTCGATAGGGTGTTCGATGCCACGAAGTGGAGGTAGTCCGGGAGGTAGCTGATTGCTTGCATCTGCGTTGGTATTTCCCCGAAGAGGAGAGGATGATGCAGCATAACAACGGTAAGTATTTCCCTCAGTTATGAAACCAAGGTTATCAATCCAGTAGGAGAACCAAGCAACACTATGTAAACGGTACCTACACACAAATAACAAATACTTGCAACCCAACGCATAAGAGGGGTTGTCAATCCCTCCTCGGTATTGAGGTAGATAAAATTGTATGAGATTGGATAAATAGATCTGACAAAAACACAAAATAAAATAAATAAATAAAAACTGCAGCAAGGTATTTTTGGGTTTTTGGAATAATAGATCTGAAAAAAATATGATAGGAAATAGACCCGGGGGCCATAGATTTCACTAGTGGTTTCTCTCGAGAAAATAGCATACGGTGGGTAAACAAATTACTGTTGGGCAATTGATAGAAGAGCAAATAATTATGATGATATCCAAGGCAATTATCATGTATATAGGCTTCACGTTCAAGATTAGTAGACCGACTCCTGCCTGCATCTACTACTATTACTCCACACATCGACCGCTATCCAGCATGCATCTAGTGTATTAAGTTCATGGAGAAATGGAGTAATGCAATAAGAACGATGACATGATGTAGACAAGATCTATTCATGTAGGAATAGACCCCATCTTTTTATCCTTAATAGCAATGATACATGCGTGCCTCGCTACCCCTTCTGTCACTGGGTGAGGACATCGCAAGATCGAACCCATCACAAAGCATCTCTACCCATTGCAAGAAAAATCAATCTAGTTGGCCAAACCAAACCAAAGTTTCGGAGAAGAAATACAAGGCTATAATAATCATGCATATAAGAGATCAACGATAACTCAAATAATATTCATAGAGAGATCTGATCATAAACTCGCAATTCATCGGATCACAACAAACACACCGCAAAAAGTCATTACATCAAATAGATCTCCAAGAACATCGAGCAGAACATTGTATTGAGAATCAAAAAGAGAGAAGAAGCCATCTAGCTACTGCCTACGGACATGTAGGTCTGTGGTAAACAACTCACGCATCATCGGAGGAGCACCAATGAGGATGATGAAACCCTCCGTGATCGTGTTCCCCTACGGCAAGGTGCCCGAATAGGGCTCTAGATTGGATCTCGTGGTTCTAGAACTTGCGACGGCTGGAATTGTGTTTTGTCGACTCCCCTATGGTTTCTGGAGTATTTGGGTATTTATAGAGCTGAGAGGTGGTGGAGAGGACTCCCGTGGGCCCCACTACCCACCTGGACGCGCTAGGGGCCTCTGGCGCACCCTGGTGTCTTGTGGGCCCCATGGGCCTCCCCTCTGGTACTCCCTTGGCTCCCAAGTTGTCTTCTGGGCAGAAAAAAATCTCCAAAAAGTTTCGTGGTATTTGGACTTCGTTTGGTACTAATATTCTGAGAAGGAAAAAACCAAGCAAAAAACAGCAACTAGCACTGGGCACTATGTCAATAGGTTACTCCCAAGAAATGATATAAAGTTGCTATAAAATGAATGTAAAACATCCAAGAATGATAATATAACAACATGGAACAATAAAAAATTATAGATACGTTGGAGACATATCAACATCCCCAAGCTTAATTCCTGCTCGTCCTCGAGTAGGTAAATGATAAAAACAGGACTTTTGATCTGGAATGCTGCCTAACATGTTCATCACATATTCCTTTCTTTTGTAGCATGGACATTTGGACTTTTAGATGGTTCAAAGCAATAGTCTATATTTGACATGAAGATTTCAATACTCAAGCATATCAACAAGCAACCATGTCTTTCCAAATATCAACACTAAAGAAAGTTATCCCTAGCCCATCATGCTCAATCATTGATCCATTCATGAAACACACTCGAATATTAGCTACATCCAATGCACAAATATGATCATAGTGCTCCCTAGTTGGTGCTTTATAAGAGAAGATGGAGACTCAACTAAAAATAAAAATTGCATAAAGTAAATAGATAGGCCCTTCGCAGAGGGAAGTAGAGATTTGTAGAGATGCCAGAGCTCAAAGCTTAAACTGAGAGATAAAAATACTTTGGGAGGCATACTTTTCCCGTCAATGAAAACAACTGAGAATTCCCAATACTTTCCTTGCTAGATACATCATAGGTGGTTCCCAAACATAAAATAAGGTTTATTCCTTTTTCCACCATTCTTTCACAATCCATGGCTAGCCGTATCCACGGGTGCCTTCCATACCGACACTTTCCAAGGAATTTATTATTTGACAACATAAAGTAAATTTCTTTTTCATTTTGGGACTGGGCATCCCTATTACCACCACACTCTCGTGCAACGACAAATGAATAAACACTCATCTTGAGAATAACACATCTAGCATGGAAAAATATTGGCCACCCCCTGCCGCTTCATGAGCGGTATGGGCACACAAAAAGGAAATTTATTTTGAAAATTAGAGTTGGCACATACAAATTTACTTAGAACGGCACGGAAATACCGCATATAGGTAAGTATGGTGGACTCATATGGCACAACTTGATTTAAGGATTTTGGATGCATAAGTAGTATTCCTACTTAGTACACGGAAAGGCTAGCAAATAGATTGAGAAGCAACCAACCAAGAAACGAAAATTCTCATAAACGAGCATTAAGCATAAATAACACCGAATAATGCACCACAAGTGATAGAGGCGAAGGTGTCCCGATGTTTCGATGAGATGGTGGCTATCATTTTCTGTGGGTGTCGACCTTGACAATCCGACTACGAACATGCGAGACGTCGCACCTTAGCAATCGCTATACCAACTTCCAAGGGGTTATTGACCACGCCGGAGCACGATCAACCTGACCACGAGGGTCTGTTTCCTGCGAGCAAACGAAGAACAAGCAAGAAACTGAGATTGCAATCTGGATATTGCGAATATAAGAGGAAATATTTATTAATGAAGGTGGGGTTCTGTGACGCCTTTGTCTGGTCGTTGAACACAAACGAAGTACGCGAAGTTGCAG
Organism: Thinopyrum elongatum; assembly: GCA_011799875.1. Lineage (NCBI taxonomy): Eukaryota > Viridiplantae > Streptophyta > Magnoliopsida > Poales > Poaceae > Thinopyrum > Thinopyrum elongatum. The sequence goes on along the minus strand of CM022302.1, from coordinate 334,840,162 downwards.
CTATGGCGAACTTTTAATCTAAACAAAACCCAAAGTCTAAACGGTGCCCTAAGGGCTGTATATATGGAGGAAGAGGAGGGGATTTCGTGGCCCTTGAAGGAGGGGTCCGAAACCAACCCTATCTCTTGTTTCCCCACACATACGGACTCTAAAAACAGCCTATACTCAAGTATTTCGAAATTACATGGGCCTGGCCCAATAATAAGGTGACGCAGCACCTATAATAGCCTCTGGACGAAATTTATGAAGTGGCATCTTGTATATTTCGTCCAAGGCTTCCTGCACTCATTATGGTGGCTTCAAAGTCCTGAAATCATCACTTGTAACTCCGTTCTTTTTCCCCTTGTGCATGCCATCATCTCCATGCTTGAACTTGCTCCAAGGTTCCTCTTTCTTGTCCAAGCTAGGCCCTTCATTTGTAAGCAAAACAAATGTATCCAATTTAGGCAGCATCATATTCTCATGAACTTTAGAATCATTACCAAGAAACGAAAGTACCTGATATTTTAATTGGCGTGCGCGAGCTCTAGTAATTGGTCCAGTATGTATAGCAGCAGGGGCTGTGGGTGTAACAATGGTATTGATGTCCTCATCATCCTCCCCTTCTTGAAATGAAGTCGTCCTCGACGGAAGCTCATCTTCCTCACCCAAATAAGGCTTCAAATCTGCAATGTTAAAAGTGGGACTAACCCCAAAATCTGCAGGCAGCTCAAGTTTATATGCATTATCATTTATTTTCTCTAACACCTTAAAAGGACCATCAGCACGTGGCATTAGCTTTGATTTGCGCAAATCAGGAAATCTATCCTTACGCAAATGTAACCAAACAAGATCTCCAGGTGCAAACACAACATGTTATCTACCCTTATCTCCAGCAAGTTTATATTTAGCATTCATACGCTCAATGTTCTCCTTAGTTAACTCATGCATTTTTAAGATCAATTCAGCATGTTGTTTATCATCAAAATTAACCTTCTCCGAAGATGGAAGAGGCAACAAATCAATTGGTGCACGAGGAAGGAAACCATACACAATTTCAAAAGGACACATCTTAGTAGTAGAATGCAATGAACGATTATAAGCAAATTCAATACGAGGCAAGCATTCTTCCCACATTTTCTTGTTATTCTTCAAAACAGCCCTAAGCATAGTAGACAATGTTCTATTGACTACTTCAGTTTGTCCATCAGTTTGGGGGTGACATGTAGTACTAAAAAGCAGTTTAGTCCCCAACTTAGCCCATAAACATCTCCAAAAGTGGCTAAGAAATTTAGTATCACGATCTGAAACAATAGTATTTGGCACACCATGCAAGCGTATAATTTCACGAAAGAACAAATCAGCAACATTAACAGCATCATCGCTTTTATGACATGGTATAAAGTGTGCCATTTTCGAGAACCTATCCACGACAACAAATATGCTATCCCTCCCCTTCTTTGTTCGAGGTAAACCTAAAACAAAGTCCATAGATATATCCTCCCAAGGAACACTAGGTACAGGCAAAGGCATATATAAACCATGAGGATTGAGTCGTGACTTAGCTTTTTGACATGTAGTGCAGCAAGCAACAAAACGCTCAACATCCCGTCTCATCTTTGGCCAAAAGAAATGTGTGGCAAGTATATCCTCCGTCTTCTTCACGCCAAAGTGTCCCATTAATCCTCCTCCATGCGCCTCCTGCAACAACAAAAGATGAACGGAGCTAGCTGGAATGCATAGCTTGTTAGCACGAAACACAAATCCATCATTAACGACGAACTTGTTCCATGTTCTCCCTTCCTTACAATTCTGCAATACATCTTTAAATTCAGCATCATGCACATATTGATCTTTGATGGTCTCCAAACCAAATATTTTAAAGTCAAGTTGTGAAAGCATCGTATAACGACGAGACAAAGCATCAGCAATAACATTTTCTTTACCCTTCTTGTGTTTAATGACATAAGGGAAAGTCTCAATAAATTCAACCCATTTAGCATGTCTACGGTTCAGTTTTGCTTGACTTTTAATGTGTTTCAAAGATTCATGATCAGAATGTATAACAAATTCTTTGGGCCATAAATAATGTTGCCATGTTTCTAAGGTCCGAACAAGAGCATATAATTCTTTATCATAAGTAGAATAGTTCAGACTAGGCCCACTCAATTTTTCAGAAAAGTATGCAACAGATTTGCCATCTTGTAATAAAACACCTCCTAATCCAATTCCACTAGCATCACATTCAAGCTCAAAAGTCTTATTAAAATCAGGAAGTTGGAGTAAAGGAGCATGTGTCAACTTATCTTTTAATACTGTGAAAGCTTCTTCCTGTGAGGTACCCCAAACAAAAGGCACATCCTTCTTTGTAAGCTCATTGAGAGGTGCAGCAATGGTGCTGAAATCTCTCACAAAACGCCTATAGAAACCAGCGAGTCCAAGAAAACTCCTCACTTGTGTGACCGTTTTGGGCTGCGGCCAACTCTCAATAGCTTCAATCTTGGCTTTATCAACTTCAATTCCCTGTGGAGTAACAACATAGCCAAGAAAAGATACTCGGTCGGTGCAAAAGGTGCACTTCCCAAGGTTACCAAACAAACGTGCATCACATAAAGCAATAAAAACAGCACGTAAATGTTCCAAATGTTCCTCCAGAGATCTGCTATAAATCAATATATCATCAAAGTAAACTACCACAAATCGTCCAATGAAAGCACGTAAAACTTCGTTCATTAATCTCATGAAAGTACTAGGTGCATTAGTTAACCCAAAAGGCATGACTAACCATTCATATAAACCAAACTTAGTTTTAAATGCTGTTTTCCATTCATCTCCCAATTTCATACGAATTTGATGGTATCCACTACGCAAATCAACTTTGGAGAATATTGTAGAGCCACTCAATTCATCAAGCATATCATCTGGCCTAGGAATAGGATGACGATAGCGAATAGTAATATTATTAATGCCTCTACAATCAACACACATACGGGATGTACCATCCTTTTTTGGCACTAGTATAATAGGAACAGCACAAGGACTAAAAGATTCACGTATATAACCTTTGTCGAGCAGCTCCTGTACTTGACGCATAATCTCCTTCGTCTCCTCTGGATTGGTACGGTATGGCGCACGGTTTGGTAGCGAAGCACCGGGAATTAAGTCAATCTGATGCTCAATCCCGTGAATAGGTGGTAATCCCGGTGGCACGTCTTGTGGAAAGACGTCAGCGAACTCCTACAAAATGTTAGTGACAGCAGGAGGCAAAGAGGAAGGCACGTCCTCGAATGAAAATAACACCTCTTTGCACACAAAAGCATAGCAAACAGATTTGCTGAAATCTAGCTCATCAATATCAGATTTGGTGGCAAGTAAACATGCACTTTTCAATTTAATTTCAGAAGCAACACTAGATGGTTTATTATTAGGCTTCACTTGTTGCTCAAATTCTTTTGCCACAATCTGATTTTCACTCTTATTTTTCTCCTGTTTTGCTTTACTAGCTCTATTAATATCATCTTTCAAAATAGAATCAGGAGTCATAGGAAGCAAAGTAATATGTTTATCCTTATGAACAAGAGTATACTGATTGTTTCTACCATGGTGTACAAAATTTTTATCAAATTGCCATGGTCTACCAAGTAATAATGAACATGCTTGCATGGGTACCACATCACAATCAACATAATCAGCATATGTAGAGATACTAAAATGCACACGAACAGTACGTGTTACCTTAACCTTGCCGCTGTTGTTGAACCATTGGATATAGTAAGGATGTGGATGTGGTCTTGTGGTGAGAGATAGCTTCTCCACCATCTCCATGCTGGCCAAGTTGTTGCAGCTCCCTCCATCTATGATGACACGAACAGAACGTTCCTTCACAACTCCCTTTGTATGGAACAAATTATGTCTCTGATTTTGCTCAGCTTGTGTGACCTGCACACTCAAAACACATTGAGCAACTAAACATTCATACCTGTCAGCGTCTTCAGGAGCCATGTATTGCGTCTCATGATCAGAATCATCTCCAGCGTGTTCTTCACTTGTAATAAGAGCCAAAGTCTCCTCATCATAGTCACTAGCGGACTCATACCCACCATCCTCAGTAGCAATCATAACATGCGGAGATTGGCATTCTCTCGCATAATGACCTCTTCCCTTACAACGACGACAAATAATATCATGTGTGTGCCCTGTTGATGCCATAGATGAAGAAGAGCTCTGGGCAGGCCCAGAAGGTGTACTCTTGGCAGATGGTGGTGGTGGTGCCTGTTTTCTTGTATCTCGGTTGGAATTGGCGGCTGAAGTCAGTGGTGCTGCAGTAGGACGTGTGGGAGTAGAGGAGGCACGCGGTGTCCATGATGAAGATCGACCTGCAGAAAAATTAGTTCGCGCCAATGCCTGTCGATCCTGCACTTCATGTTCTGCTTTACAAGCAAGATGGAATAAACGAGTGATATTATTATACTCCTTATACTCTAGAATGGTCTAAATCTCTCTATTTAATCCATCCATAAAACGTGCAAGCATAGCTTCATTCTCCTCAACAATACCACATCTAATCATGCCAGTTTGTAATTCCTGATAATATTCTTCTACAGAATTTTTTCCTTGTCTTAAGCGCTGCAATTTTTGAAGTAATTCACGTTGATAATATGGTGGAACCCAACGAGTACGCATAGCAGTTTTCAAAGCAGCCCACGTAGCTGGAATAGGATATAATCTACAATGTTCAGACCACCATACACATGCAAAACTAGTAAAAGCACAAACAGCAGCAGCAACACGTCTCTCCTCGGGATATTGTAAACATGTAAAACGTTGTTCAGTTTCTAACTCCCAAGTAAGATATACATCAGGAACATATCTACCCTCAAATGGTGGAATATTCAATTTCAGTTTAGGAAGATGGTCATGATCTCGTACCTGAGCTGGTAATGCAGCCCTACCATTGCGATTATTGGCATGTGGACGACCTGGTGCTGGTACGTAGTTCTGATTTTGATCAACCTCATCATCGTAATCGCCCGCATAATCGTCCTCCTCAGTGGCAACAGGAGCCATAGAAGCATCAACAGTAGGTGCAGCGGCACCAGAAGTTTGACCAGGCTCAAGGGGAACGCGCTGTGCTCGTCCCACTTGATTTGGAAGGCGACGTTGTTGTTGTTGTAGAGGTGCGACAGGTGCAGCCGGCGGTGGTTGTGGAAGACGCCCGAGCAATTCATTAAACTTGTTATCGAGCTTTGTTTCGAACGTCTTCTCAATTCCATCTATCTTCTCCATGGCCTCTTCAAATCTGTTTAGCACATCTTGCACCTGTCCACTCATCATTTGCTGAAATTTATCATGTAGCTGTTTGTTCGTCATGTTCTCCCAATCAGTCTCATCGGCTTGTGATCCTGCCATGGTTAGCAGCAATAGAAACACACAAGAATATGAAGTGGTGGTGGTGGTGTATCACAAAACCTTCAAGCGAATCTCAAATGCTTACCAGTTCTTACCCAGCAGCAGGTGGTGATCGGCAACCGGTGTAGTCAAAACTCTTAAAGATTGGATAGAGCGATTGCCAGGTGGTGTGAAACGCACGACGTAGATGTATGGGGAGCTGGGAAGGCTTATGATATGGTAGCAAAAAGGGTCAGCAATAATCTATTCAGAGATGCAAAGTTGAATAAACGCTCAACGACGGTACTGTGCTGGTCCTAGGCTAGACCGTGCTAGAGACGCGAGCCTAGAACACTATTAAAATCACGGCGCTGCACGTAAACAAGGGAGGAGCACACTCTGAATTTTTTTTTCTCTATATTTTTTTTTGCACTTTTTTTCCTCTTTTTTTTTTGCTCCGCAACAATTTTTTTTCGAAAAAGTCTACAAATGGTCTAAAAACTGCCTAGCCAGAATTTTTTTTTGAAACTGGAACTATTTTTCTACTGCAGGTAGTACGAAAGTTCGGGAGTCCTACTCTGTCACGACTCGGAGTATGGCATGATCTGGAAATCCAAAACAGAGTAACAAAATACTAGACTCGGACTAGGACTGGTGGCGGAGATGAATCTGGTGGAACTCGGACTGGTGGCGGATATATGTTGCAGGTGGACTCGGATTGGCGTGATGGCGGCGGATAGGTGGTGGCGTATAGGGACTCGAATTGGCGGTGAATATGTGGTGGTGGTATATGGCAGCGGCGATGAAGTTGGTGCGGTGGTGGTATATGGCAGCAGCGATGATGATGATGCGGTGGTGATATAAGGCAGCGGCGACGTGACAACCTGTGAACAGAACTCGAAACTCTAAAGGACTAGACGCTAAGAGCAGCAACTTGACACGACGATGCAACCGCAAATTCAACAAAGCAAATACAGAAAAGATTATGCAAAGGCTCAGATTGGTTCGGATATGATGAACTAACCCTAATTTTTTTTGGCTTTTTCGTGGACTGTAGGTATGAAGAACAGACTCGATCTAAACTACGAAAAACTGTAAAATCTCACCGAGCAACCTGGAAATCTGATACCACTTGATAGAGGCGAAGGTGTCCCGATGTTTCGATGAGATGGTGGCTATTGTTTTCTGTGGGAGTCGACCTTGACGATCCGACAACGAACGTGCGAGACATCGTGCCTTAGCAATCGCTATACCAACTTCCAAGGGGTTATTGACCATGCCGGAGCACGATCAACCTGACCACGAGGGTCTGTTTCCTGCGAGCAAACGAAGAACAAGCAAGAAACTGAGATTGCAATCTGGATATTGCGAATATAAGAGGAAAGCTTTATTAATGAAGGTGGGGTTCTGTGACGCCTTTGTCTGGTCGTTGAACACAAACGAAGTACGCGAAGTTGCAGCTATGGCGAACTTTTAATCTAAACAAAACCCAAAGTCTAAACGGTGCCCTAAGGGCTGTATATATGGAGGAAGAGGAGGGGATTTCGTGGCCCTTGAAGGAGGGGTCCGAAACCAACCCTATCTCTTGTTTCCCCACACATACGGACTCTAAAAACAGCCTATACTCAAGTATTTCGAAATTACATGGGCTTGGCCCAATAATAAGGTGACGCAGCACCTATAATGGCCTCTGGACGAAATTTATGAAGTGGCATCTTGTATATTTCGTCCAAGGCTTCCTGCACTCATTATGGTGGCTTCAAAGTCCTGAAATCATCACTTGTAACTCCGTTCTTGTTCCCCTTGTGCATGCCATCATCTCCATGCTTGAACTTGCTCCAAGGTTCCTCTTTCTTGTCCAAGCTAGGCCCTTCATTTGTAAGCAAAACAAATGTATCCAATTTAGGCAGCATCATATTCTCATGAACTTTAGAATCATTACCAAGAAACGAAAGTACCTGATATTTTAATTGGCGTGCGCGAGCTCTAGTAATTGGTCCAGTATGTATAGCAGCAGGGGCTGTGGGTGTAACAATGTTATTGATGTCCTCATCAACAAGTAGGATGTCAGTTCATTGCATAACTATTGACTTTCGTGCTTGCATAGGGAATCACAAACCTTAACACCAATATTCTTACTAAAGCATAATTACTCACCAACATGACGCACATATTACTATTATCATATCTCAAAACTATTACAAAGAATCAAGTTTATAATATCCAATGATCTTCAGGAAAGTTTTTATTATATCCCTCTTGGATATCTATCACTTTGGGACTAGTTTAATATATTACCATTGCTTATAACAAGCTCTCAAATTAATTTAAGTGAAGAACATGAGCATAAATAATTTTTTCATCATCTCTCTAAATAATATAAGTGAAGCATGAGAGAATTTCTTCAAAATTTTACTGACTCAAAATAATCTAAGTGAAGCACTAGAGTATTTATTCAAAAATAAAAGCACCACCGTGCTCAAAAAGATATAAGTGAAGCACTAGAGCAATTTCATAGCTCAAAAAATTTAAGTGAAGCACATACAACAATTCTAACAAATCATAGCATCGTTATGACTTTCTCAAATAGGTGTGTCCAGCGAGGATGATTGTGACAAACTCAAAAGCAAAACAAGTAAAGACTCATATAATACAAGACGCTCCAAGCAAAACTCATGATATGTGACGAATAAAAATATAGCTCCAAGTAAAATTACCGATGGTTGTTAAAATAAAGAGGGGATGCCTTCTGGGGCATCCCCAAGCTTAGTTGCTTGGTTATCCTTGAATATTACCTTGGGGTGCCATGGGCATCCCCAAGCTTAGGCTCTTTTCACTCCTTATTCCTTCATCCATCGGGATCTCACCCAAAACTTGAAAACTTCAATCACACAAAACTCAACAAAAACCTTCGTGAGATTCGTTAGTATAATAAAGCAAATCACCACTTTAAGTATTGTTGCAAACCCATTCATATTTTATTATTGCATTATACCTACTGTATTCTAACTTTAACATGGCTTATACCCCCCGATATAGTCCATAGATTCATCAAAATAAGCACACAATGCAACGAAAACAGAATCTGTTAAAAAACAGAACAGTCTGTACTAATCTGAACTTTGACCATACTTCTGTAATTCCAAAAATTCTGAAAAATTAGGACAACGTAGGAAATTTGTATATCAATCTTGTGTAAAAAAATTAGAATTTTTCACCACATCTGTCATTTTCAAAAATTCTTCTACTGGACGCAAAAGTTTCTGTTTTTCAACAAGATCAAATCAACTATCACCCAACATAATCCTAAAGGCTTTACTTGGCACACTAACAAAAACATAAAAAACACAATCATAACAGTAGAATAATTGTGTGAACACTCAAGAACAGAAAGAAAAAGACAAAAATAAATTTTATACATTGAGTTGCCTCCCAACAAGCGCTATCGTTTTATGCCCCTAGCTAGGCATTGATAATTTTAATGATGCTCACATGAAAGACAAGAATTAAAGAGAGCACCATAAAACATGTGAAAAACATATTTAAGTCTAACATACTTCCTATGCATATGCATTTCATAAGCAAACGAATTATCAAGACAAGAAATATCTAGCATATGCAAGGAAGGAGGAAGAAACAATAACAATCTCAACATGAAGAGAGGTAATTTAGTAACATGAAAATTCTACAACCATATTTTCCTCTCTCATAATAATTACATGTAGGATCATATTCAAATTCAACAATATAGCAATCATATAAAATTTTCTCTTCATGATCCACATGCATAAAAGTCTTATAATCTTCCAAGATAGTGGGATTAACATCAACTAAAGTCATGACCTCTCCAAACCAACATTTATCAAAAATTTCATAAGATTGAACACTCTCCGAATATGTGGGATTATTTTGACCTAAAGTTGACACTCTTCCAAACCCACTTTCAATACTTTTGCAAACATTATTATCCATAGCATATTCATCATGAGGCATAAACAAATTTTAAGGATCATAAGAAGCATTATCACCCCAATCATGATCATTGCAATAAGTAGTGGATATAACAATATCATCATCCCCAAGCTTGGGGTTTTGCATATCATTAACACAATTAACATTAATAGAATTTATAATAATATCATTGCAATCATGCTTTTCATTGAAAGAACTATCATGAACCACTTTATAAATTTCTTCTTTCAACACTTCATCACAATTTTTAGATTCATGATTTCCAAGCAAAACTTCATAGAGATAATCAAGTACACTCAACTCACTAGCAATTGGTTGAACATAATTGGATCTTTTGAAAAGATTAGCAAGTGGATGAGGGTCCATATCAATAGATTTTTAGCAAGCGAAGATGCAATCAAATAGAAAACACATGGCACACAAGCAAAGATAGCAAACGAACAAAAAGGCAAACGGAAAAGAAGGCAAATAAAAAGGCAAATATTTTTGTGTTTTTCTGAAAAAGTTTTAGAAGTGGGGGAGATGAAAACGAGAGGCAAATTGCAAATAAAGTAAATTGTAAGGAGATGAGATTTGCGATGGGTAACTGATAGATCTGGACTTGATCCTCCCCAGCAACGGCGCCAGAAATTCTTCCTGATTGCTTATATCTGCGTTGGTATTTCCCCGAAGAGGAGAGGATGATGTAGCACAGCAACGGTAAGTATTTCCCTCGGTTATGAAACAAGGTTATCAATCTAGTAGGAGAACCAAGCAACACTATGTAAACTGTACCTGCAGACAAATACAAATACTTGCAACCCAACGCGTAAGAGGGGTTGTCAATCCCTCCTCGGTATTGAGATAGATTAAATTATATGAGATTGAATAAATAGATCTGACAAAAACACAAAATAAAATAAATAAAGAAAAACTGCAGCAAGGTATTTTTTGGTTTTTGGAATAATAGATCTGAAAACAATATGATAGGAAATAGACCCGGGGCCATAGATTTCACTAGTGGCTTCTCTCGAGAAAATAGCATACGGTGGGTAAACAAATTACTGTTGGGAAATTGATAGAAGAGCAAATAATTATGACGATATCCAAGGCAATGATCATATATATAGGCTTCACGTCCAAGATTAGTAGACTGACTCCTGCCTGCATCTACTACTATTACTCCACACATCAACCGCTATCCAGCATGCATCTAGTGTATTAAGTTCATGGAGAAACAGAGTAATCCAATAAGAATGATGACATGATGTAGACAAGATCTATTCATGTAGGAATATGCCTCATCTTTTTATCCTTAATAGCAATGATACATGCGTGCCTCGCTACCCCTTCTGTCACTGGGTGAGGACACCGCAAGATCGAACCCATCACAAAGCACCTCTTCCCATTGCAAGAAAAATCAATCTAGTTGGCCAAACCAAACCAAAGTTTCGGAGAAGAAATACGAGGCTATAATAATCATGCGTATAAGAAATCAAAAAAGACTCAAATAATATTCATAGATAGATCTGATCATAAACTCGCAATTCATCGGATCCCAACAAACACACCGCAAAAAGTCATTATATCAAATAGATCTCCAAGAACATCGAGGAAAACATTGTATTGAGAATCAAAAAGAGAGAAGAAGCCATCTAGCTACTGCCTACGGACCTGTAGGCCTATGGTAAACTACTCATGCATCATCGGAGGAGCACCAATGAGGATGGTGAACCCCTCCGTGATCGTGTTCCCCTTCGGCAAGGTGCCGAAATAGGGCTCTAGATTAGATCTCGTGGTTCTGGAACTTGCGGCGGCTGGAATTGTGTTTCGTCAACTCCCCTAGGGTTTCTGAAATATTTGGGTATTTATAGAGCTGAGAGGCGGTGGAGAGGACTCCCGTGGGCCCCACTACCCACCTGGGCGCGCTAGGGGCCTCTGGCGCGCCCTGGTGTCTTGTGGGCCCCATGGGCCTCCCCTATGGTACTTCCTTGGCTCCCAAGTTGTCTTCTGGGCAGAAAAAAATCTCCAAAGAGTTTCATGACATTTGGACTTCGTTTGGTACTGATATTTTGCGAAGTAAAAAACAGCAACTGGCACTGGGCACTATGTCAATAGGTTAGTCCCAAAAAATGATATAAAGTTGCTATAAAATGAATGTAAAACATCCAAGAATGATAATATAACAGCATGGAACAATAAAAAATTATAGTTACATTGGAGGCGTATCAGTAGCTCATCGGGAAACACGTACATGAACTCCTGCAATAGATTAGACAACACTGGAGGTAGATGGTGAGAGGTGTTAGTTCTTGCCGCTTCATCTTTGCATACTAAGACACAGTGAAGAACACTCGATGGGCTCTCAGACACATCTCTCATATCTCTTTTGGTGGCTAAAAGCAATAAGTTTTTCTTGTCACTCATCGTGGAGGCACTCAATTTGGTCTTGTCGTGCTCACTCTCTTTTTGGTGGCTCACTCTCTCACTATTCTCTCCATGATGGGTGGATGCTTGCTTGTCGGTGATCACTTGACTTGACGACATGGGTCGTAGCACGTACTCCTTTCCCTTCATCTTGAAGCTATAGTGATTGGTTCGCCTGTTGTGGATGACGCCGCGGTCGAATTGCCAAGGTCGTCCAAGTAGAAGGTAGTAAACGGACATGGGAACCACATCACACTCCAGTGTGTCTTCGTATGCTCCAATCTTGAAGGAGACTTGAATGGTGTGCTCCACTCGAATGGTGTTGGAGTCGCTAAGCCATTGGACCTTGTAGGGACGAGGATGCTTCAACTTGACCAATTGTAGCTTGGTACATAGCTCTTCACTTGCCAAATTGTGGCAACTTTCTCCATCGATGATGACCTTCATGGAACATCCATTGATTCCCGCTTTGGTGTGGAAGATATGGCAACATTGGTCTTCGTCTTGTTGGTGTTGAAGTGTCAAGACCTTGGAGATAGCAAGAGCGGGGCTCGAATCATTGTCACAAAAGACTTGGTCATCTTCCTCTTCATTCACTTGATGGTGCATGGACACGTGCTAAAGTGCTTCCATTTCTTCCTCGCTCATGGAGTCATAGGTGCCATCGTCGTTGGCGATCATGGTGCGCCGAGTGGGGCACTCAAATGTCTTGTGGCCTCGGCCTTGAGATGTGAAGCATTTGATGGAACTTGTCTTGACGGTCTCATACGTTGGAGTAGACGATGATGAAGCTCTCGGCTTGATGTTGCTTGTAGTAGGAGGACGACTTAAAGATGTCGAAGTTTTCTTGTAACTTGACTTGTCGCTGTTGCTTGGTGTAGATTTTGTCATGGTAGAAGGCGTCGTAGTTGTTGACGCTTGAGTGTATGAACCATAGGTCTTGGAAGAGTACTTGGCGTACTTGTAGTCATCTTGCACTTGTCGCTCCGTCTTGGTAGCTTGGTGCACTAGCTCGAGGAGGTTCGAGTACGGCTGGAAATCCGCAATTTCCTCGATTGGATGGTTGAGTCAATTCAAGAATCGTGCCATAGTTTGCTCCTTATCTTCCGTGACATTGGCTCGAATCATGGCAATCCCCATTTCCTTGTAATACTCTTCAACGGACTTGGTGCCTTTCTTGAGTAGTTGCAACTTCTTGAAGAGATCTCGACTATAATATGTGGATACGAAGCACGCTCGCATGACATCCTTCATTTAATTCCATGTTGTGATGGGTGTGTCACCTTTTGCTTCTCGCCGCTCAATGGCTTGCTCCCACCAAATGAGGACATGGTCTTGGAACTCAAGAGATGCCATAGCGATCTTCTTTTCTTCTTCATAGTTGTGTAAGCGAAAGATCTTGTCGACCTTCAATGCCCATGAAAGGTAATCTTCGGGATCATTGCTTCCAGAGAACTTAGGCATGGTGAACTTGAGCTTGCCGTAGCATTGTTCTTCAATGCGTGCAGGTCGATTATGATTTCGCTCTTGCCTCGGTTGGGGGTCTTTGATCGCTTGTTCCTCGTGCTCCGCTTGATTAGCTTGACGTTGAGGGCGTGGGATTCTTGCATGGTTCCTCATTTCTTGGCGCTCCTCGAGGCGTGCGGCTTCTTCTTGTCGCTCTCATCGGATGGCCTCTTCTTGTTCCCGGTTGCGTGCGCGGACGTCTTGGGTTGCTTCATTTAGAGCACGTTGGACTTCGAGCGCTTGTTCGTCACGGCGTTGTTGCTCTTGTCAGAGGGCGTCGCCATCTTGGTTTAGTTGGCGATCTTGGCGTATTGGAGCTTGCTCTTGGTCCATGGGATCCTTTGCTTGGCCACGATGTCGTTCACGTTCCCGAAGGCGGTCTTGTAAACCGTTGCCATGAAATGGGTTTTGTAGAGCTTGATGATCTTCATGATCTTAATGATGATGCGAACGAGGTCTTGAATGACTCGAACCCGAAGATTTATCCGAAGAGTGTCGGCTTGAGCGTCGCCGTCTTGATGATGATGACGTTGTAGATGAGCGGTTGACCATCATGGCTCGAATATCTTCCTTTAGAGTTGCCATTGAGGTGTCGAGGTAGTCTCTTGTTCGTTCTTCGGATTGTCGCATGTCGGTGGCGAGTTGATCGATGCGGTCGCTCAATGCTTCATTCTCTTGGTGCAAAGCTCTACGCGCGCCGAATAGTCAATTCTTGGTGACGTAGTTGTTGGGCTCCTCTTCTTGCTCGATGAAGTGTGGGTTGGTAGAAGTACTTGGCCTATCCATCATCTCAAGCAAATATGTGAGTGGAAGAAAGGAAAGAACTAGACCAAATGTACCTTATCCAATGTTGAAGATGGATCAAAGATCACTGATACGTCTCCAACGTATCTATAATTTTTTATTGTTCCATGTTGTTATATTATCGTTCTTGGATGTTTTATATTCATTTTATAGCAACTTTATATTATTTTTTGGGACTAACCTATTGACATAGTGCCCAGTGCCAGTTGTTGTTTTTTGCTTGTTTTTTTACTTCGCAGAATATCCATATCAAACGGAGTCCAAACGCAGTGAAACTTTTTGAAGATTTTTTTGCCCAAAAGACAACTTGGGAGCCAAGGAAGTGCACGAGGGAAGGCCCGTGGGGCCCACCACCCACCTGGGCGTGCCAGAGGCCCCTGGCGCACCCTGATGGGTGGTGGGGCCCACGGAGGTCCTTTCCACCGCCTCTCAGCTCCACAAATACCCAAATATTCTAGAAACCCTAGGGGAGTCGACGAAACACAATTCCAGCCGCCGCAAGTTCCAGAACCACGTGATCCAATCTAGAGCCCTTTTTTCGGCACCTTGCCGAAGGGAAACACGATCACGGAGGGGTTCATCATCCTTATTGGTGCTCCTCCGATGATGCGTGACTAGTATACCACAGACTTATAGGTCCGTAGGCAGTAGTTAGATGGCTTCTTCTCTCTTTTTGATTCTCAATACAATGTTCTCCTCAATGTTCTTGGAGATCTATTTGATGTAATGACTTTTTGCGGTGTGTTTGTTGGGATCCGATGAATTGCGAGTTTATGATCAGATCTATCTATGAATATTATTAGAGTCTTCTTTGATTTCTTATATGCATGAGTATTATATCCTCGTATTTTTTCTCTGAAACTTTGGTTTAGTTAGGCCAACTAGATTGATTTTTCTTGCAATGGGAAAATATGCTTTGTGATGGGTTCGATCTTGCGGTGTCCTCACCCAGTGACAGAAGGGGTAGCGAGGCACGCATGTATCATTGCTATTAAGGATAAAAAGATGGGGTCTATTCCTACATGAATAGATCTTGTCTACATCATGGCATCGTTCTTATTGCATTACTCCGTTTCTCCATGAACTTAATACACTTGATGCATGCTAGATAGCGGTCGATGTGTGGTGTAATAGTAGTAGATGCAGGAAGGAGTCGGTCTACTAATCTTGGACGTGATGCCTATATACATGATCATTGCCTTGGATATCGTCATAAATATTTGCTCTTCTATCAATTGCCCAACAATAATTTGTTTACCCACCGTATGCTATTTTCTCGAGAGAAGCCACTAGTGAAATCTACAGCCCCCGGGTCTATTTCCTATCATATTGTTTTCAGATCTATTATTCCAAAAACCCAAAAATACCTTGCTGCAGTTTTTCTTTATTAATTTTATTTTGTGTTTTGTCAGATCTATTTATCCAATCTCATACAATTTAATCTATCTCAATACCGAGGAGGGATTGACAACCCCTCTTACGCGTTGGGTTGCAAGTATTTGTTATTTGTGTGCAGGTACCATTTACATAGTGTTGCTTGGTTCTCCTACTAGATTGATAATGTTTGTTTCATAACTGAGGGAAATACTTACCGTTGTTGTGCTGCATCATCCTCTCCTCTTCGGGGAAATACCAACGCAAATACAAGCAATCAATCACCCAATGTAGTATTATGGAAGTAGCACAATTGGTACCGGATCTTGTCGATTCTCACATCTACACAAGTAAAGCTTTTGGAGTGGCCTGGTGAGGATGGTGGCACAAAATTTATGCAATTGTTAGCAAGATTCAATAATGTTGAAAGAGATTCACAAATTCGCAAGTGTAACAAGTAGACCAAAGCAATATGTGTCACACGGGAACACATGAACGAATACATAAATGGGGTCGTGCAACCAAGCAATGAGCTCAAAATATGGAATCCACGAAAAATGCTCTTGTTGCACAACTCTAGAGAGACGCTAGCACGATTGCTCAATACGAGACTTGTGCACAACCTATAAGAGACAAAACGTAACGACTTTCTATCCCAAGTATGCTATGTATGTATGGCTCCCGGTGGTTCTCTCACGATGATCCAAGATCATCGAATATGACAATTTTATATGCAATGTGGCGATGCTATGGCTATTGCTTACAAGCTCTTTGTTTCTCTTTGCTTAAAAGCTTTTCGTTCTTTTGATAGTTTCTTTTGGCCACTTAAGCAAAATTTTGAAGCAAGGTAGCAATCATGTATATGCGGGAACAATTGATAGCACAAGAGATGATACGATGATATATGCACACAATGGAAGGTGTGGATCGATTATCACTAAAGTGCACAAGTAACATTGCCCGACAATACTCAAATGGCTAGTATCGATAGGAAAGTGATGCCAAATGGGCTCGGGGTTAACAATGCAATGGCAAGGGAGAGTATCCGAAGATGTCATCGAGGTTACCGTCCTTGCTTACGGTTGATGGTGTCACGAAGGTGAAGTGGTTGTTGTCGATGACGAATCCGTGGCGAAGATGAGCGGCGGTGATGTCAGTGTCGAACCGTCCCTAAGTAGCCGAAAACGTTAGGAAACGGAAAGCGCAACTCAAATTCTTAAAACAAACGTGTCAAAATTGGAGGTAGCGAATAAGCAATGCTGGTTACGGAAAGCGGTGGTGGTATGCGGAAGTATTGGTGGAAACCCGGTCAAAATTGGCGAAAGTTAAGGGGAAATGGTGGTGGTGGTGATGTATGATGCTGCCAGGCGCCGAGTCTGGGGGGGGGGGCGGATGTCCAGGTCCTCTGATTCGTGGACGGACTCGATGAACTAGGTGGGAAGAAGAAAATCGGGGAAAAGTTCGTGGAATTTCATGGATGGAAATTGGGGGAAAGTGGAGGGAAGCTAGATCCACTAGTAACATAGCAAATCCATGGATCAAATCCAACAAAACATCATCACACCAACAAATCACAAAAACAATGGTAGGGCTATTTTTGTGGGGATTTTCTAAATTGGGACAAAACAAAGCAAAATTAGGCTAGAAATTGGGGGTAGGGACTCCAAATTCGTGATCAACCATGGTCATGATACCAAGATGATGTAGGGTGGAACCCTAATGGCCGATCTTTCACGATCTGGAGGGGAATTCCCGAAGAAACACGAGAGAGAAAAACACTCAAATCAACGAGATCCAATCACACATGTGCTAAATCCACATACACAAAGGGGAGATACAAGATCCAAAGTCAACAAGGGAGGATACACGGTAACTAGTTCGTCCCAATCCGTGAGAAAAGAGGTCTTGATTCCACTAGGGGGATCTTCCCTCAAAAGGGGTCTTGAATCCACTTGGGGGATCTTCTCCTAGGAGGTCTCGGTCTGCAAAGGAGTAGGGGTTAAGTGGATGAGCAAAGCTCTATCTCTAACGAGCTATCACATTGCTAACCCTAGATGGAGAGGGGAGAGGTTATTTATAGTCTTAGTACAAGTTGGGTCGAATGGACGGGATACACGGGCCTTTGGGCCGTTCACTGTGCGCAGACAGGGGCCGGATGTCCGGCGGCTCGCGTCGGGCCGGATGTCCGGGCTGGCGGGGGCCGATTCCGGTTGCTCGCTGTATAGGAGGGGCTGGATTTCCGAGGCTGGGCCGGATGTCCGGGGTCGTCGGGCCAGATGTCCAGGACCAGGCTGGATGTTCGGGCCCTGTAGCTTCGGCTGCTGGGCTGCTACTGTTTGCTGAGGTCTTCAGGGGCCGGATGTCCGGGTCCTGTAGACTTTCGGCGATCCTTTTCGTCGGTCCTCTTCATCCATGTACTTAGGGGCTTGTCCGTCGTCACAAGCATCTCTGAGAGGGTCTTGTACATACCCCTAATCACACATAGCATTCCGGCTTTAGGTAGCAACAATGTCTCACGTGGGTCGTATGGAATATCACAAAGGAGAGATGTCACCTCGGTCTCGATAGCTCTTGCACGTGCTCATGTCATCAGTCCACTAGGCACTTGGGGAGACGTAGGTAGGTTCATGGGGATGACCGTAGGATGCTCCGCATCAAGAAGGGTAGAGGAGAAAGCTTCAACATGCAGGAGGATGAGCTGTTGTGCGATGCATGGTTGGCCACTAGCCTTGATCCTCTCCACGGCGCGGAGCAAAAGGGCACAACCTTTTGGAGGAACATTCACATATGGTTCCATGAACACAAGCATTTCATGCCCTACTCCAACGCGGTCATCCGCAGCCGTGAGTGGAAGTCCCTCAATCATCAATGGTACACCATCCAAGATGCCGTGTCCAATTATTGCGGGCACTTGAAGCATCTCATTGCACGGTGGCCTAGCGGTGCACAAATCACCGAGCAAGTAAGTTGATCACTAGTCGGATATGCTTTAGTTTTGTTGCTCACTAGCCGAACATGTATTGTTTTGTTGCTCACTAGACGGATATGCATTGTCGACATTGTTTCACTTTGTAGCCTACTCGTGCTTGTGTGGTGTACAAGAAGTTAGAGAAGAAGTCCTTCACCGTCATGCATTGTTGGTTAAAGTTGAATGGGCAAACGAAGTGGAACCTTTTCATTGCCAAGACCGCCGCCCAAGCCAATGAGGAAGGTGACCCTACCAACCCAACCCAAGAACCGCCGAAGAACGTTAGAAGAAATTTACGGGGCAAGAAGTGGGCGAAGCGAGAAGGTGCGGCGGCCAAGCTGACGGAGAGGTTCGAGGACATCTTGGCGAATAAGGAGGCATGCGTGAGGCGCTCGGACGTCAGGGAGGAGAGGAAGGCGGAGAGGTTCAAACAGTTGATGGAGGCGACGGACAAGAAGATCAAGCTCAAAGAGAGGAGGACCATGATCGAAGAGAGGAAGGCCGCGCTCGAGTAAAAGAGGTGAAGATCGCCGCCAATGGGGAGGACGCCAAGATGTTGACTCTTTGGATGCCGACGCTAGAATGATCATGCAATCTATCTGCTACCAGATGTTGTAGCGGCAGAAAGATGAGTTCACAGCGGTGGACGATGAGGACGCGACAGAGGCGGACGCGGACGCGGAGGCTGCATACGCGGTGGCGACGGCACCTCCTTGATCGGGAAACAGCTAGCTGGGATTGCCGGCCCGGTAGGGCAGAAATGCACGGACTGCCGGACTAATGTTTTTTTGGATTCGGACATGTAAAAACTAAGCAAATTTGCCTCTTTTTGGTTGTCATCAGGAATGCGATTCGGCGCGGGTGTGATCCGGCGCGTTGTGTGGATTAGCGTAGCGGAAGGCCGTAGGTTCGCCTGCATTCGTGTTCGCGGACCGATGCAGGAGAAAATTTACGGATTGCCATTGGAGATGCCCTTATATTTAGGAACGGAGGGAGTAGATGACACATGCGACATGGCCGGTGACCAACGTTGCCCGATCCTGATCTTTTACCCTATAATATTCGGGAACGATCAAGATTAAACCTGTGGTTTTATGTGCTGATAAGTGACGACATATCAATGCACAGGGATTAATGTTTGCTTTGTCAAGTGAGGAACTCAATTATAGCGTGTGGTATATCGTATAATGGGCACAAATGTTTTAACGCATTGCCTCATTAGTTGTCAAGTAATGCCAAATAACGCTATGAGCAGACCACTAGAAAATTAATCATGTAGGAGTATAATTCATCCAATTAAACAGAAATACCAAAACAAGTCATGTAATTTCGAATTCTTTCGACACGACCCTCCATGTTTTTCCTTTGTGCTTCATTCAAAAGCAACTCCCATGTTTTATACCTAGGCACTATCTCACTGCCAACCATCTCTTCAAACAGTTGATATGCCCAGTCAGTCTCACCCGCCCTAGAAAGACCATGGATCAGAAGACTGTATGTATCCACATCTAAACATAGACTTTGTTTATCGATCAGCTCATTCAACAAGTTCCGAATGGAATCAGCTTGGCCTCTTCTACTTAAAAACAGTCTGAGAAGTGGCCGATATGTCTGAAGATCAGGCTTACAAGAGTGCGCCTCCATTTCTTTCAGCACATTGAGAGCATCTTCATCCCGGTCTTTCTGGCAAAAGATTGATATCATGGTGTTATAGGTAGCCAAACTACGGGGCACGCCATTCATTGGCATCTCCACTTGAAATACCTGGGAAGCTTCAGACAGATAGCCCGCATTACCAAGCACGTTAATCAAGGAATTGTAGAACAATGTATCGGGCTTACAGCCAGAGGACTTCATTCTATGAGATACACTCAGAGCTTCTTCAAACGTATGGCATTTTGACAGTGAGGTCATGATCATAGTGTAAGTAATGGCGTTTGGATGGCAGCCTTCAGAACACATCCAATCAAGAATTTCATAGACCATCCTAAAATTGTGTTGCTTGCAGTAAGCTTCAAGGACAGCAGTGTAGGTGATAACTGAAGGCGCAAACCCCCGGCCTTTCATTTCCTCAATTGTCCACTTTGCCTCCTCGATTCTACGTGCACTGCACCAGCCATGGACGAAAATGTTGAATGTGTATGCATCAGGCTGAATGTGCGGACTGAGCACAAGAAAGACCTTGCGTGCTACTTCAACCTTCTTTTCTTTGCAAAGTGCATCAAGCAGAACGTTCATAGTCTCTGTATTCCTCTCCAGCCCCATGTCCTCCAGCTTATCGAACAACATGACAGCATCCTTCCATCTCCTTGCACCTGCCAGCCTCCTGATGCTCTTCGCAGCTATCTCGACAGTCACAAGGCCTCTGCAGTGCATGTCAGACAATAGATCCCACATCCGGTCAATCTGCCTCATCTTCCCAAGCAAGTCGATCATCCGACTACAAGCATATGCCGTGTGCTTGTAATTGCCACTCAACTGGGCCCACTGAAAAAGACCAAAAGCAGATTTCCAGTCATCCCCAAACTTACACAACAAGCTGTCCACAGTGTTACTTGTAAGCTGAATTCCCGGACAGTCAACCCCAAGGGACTGAACCAAATCCTGCACATTTCCATTGCGTGCCTTCAAAAGAGAACTCTTGATCTGCGCTGCTGATGCTTCTTCCTCCATCGTGAGGTCAATACTGTTAAGATCTCGATTCGAGTGTGTAACTGATGATAACAATAATCTACAAGGAGGGAGTAATTGCAGGGCTCTCTTAGCACCGTGGCGGCGCCAGAGACTCAGCTGAGACATCTGGTGGCAGGACTAGAAATTAGCCAGCCTGGGTGCTGAATATCAGTCGCTAAATACTAATAATAGCTAACAGCAGCAAGATGAAACTATAACCAATTGCAGATACTTCCTTGAGTTCCTTCTAGTATCACCCATGTATTGCCAAAGCCCGGAATCTACCAACATCCACCCATGGCATGGCAGGAGCCAGCTCAACACAGAGTCTCTTCTGATTGGTGCTAATGGCTCTGGTTCCTACATTCCCTAGTACAAACCAAATGATACAAGATGATATATATTAGTTCTAGTAATCAATGTGTTTGGTTTAGTGATCAGTACAGGTCAGCAGCAGCCAAGACAAGACAAAATATAGGTGGAGCTCATAGACCAAAGCAAACTTGACTGTGGCGGAACTAAACAAGATTGTCAGGGGCCAGTGGCGAATCCAGGAAGAAAATGTAGGGTGGACTCAAAGTTAGCGGTGAGAAAATTAAACGCCCTTTTGAAAGAAAAAAATTTACTCATTATCTCTGGATCCTGTCGTCCAAATTACTACTAGGTACATGTAATATTTACTGGAATATTTCTGGATTTTTCTCAAAAAAGATCAAATTTGAATCTTTTTAGCACATGTAGTTAAGGGAAGGGGATCTAAATCCTTAACTGGGATAGCTTTAGATTCAACAAGAGGAGTGCTTGAACTACTTGCATGATCATATTCGTGCTCTTCATTTTTATAGATCGGCAAATAAGTTGTATTGGATACCACATCAATTAACAGCAGCTAACAGCACATGAATTGTAGTAATTAACTAACAGTACATGAACTGGCTTAGCAAAATATTGAGGATTTGACTGACATGTACCTTGATTTTGCTGGATGCCGCTAGGTCGTGGGCGGTGTGCCCGTGGCTCCTGGCACCTGGCGCGGGAGCCGGCTGCTTCTTCGGAATCCCGACGCTAGGCGGCTAGGGTCTCAACAGCCGCTGCTGCTTGTCGTTGGCGCGCGGGGCGTGGATGATGCTTGCCGTGGGGCACAAGGCATGGGCTGCTGCTTTCCGCCGGCAAAGCCAACCACTGCCGCCGGCTCGCCGGGCGCCGGCTGCTGGTTGCCCCGCGTCCGCTCGTCGCTAGCTAGGGTTGGAGGCTCGAGCCCCGCGTCCGCTGCTCGCTAATGGCGGCTGTTCGTGTTGGAGTTGGACGAAACAGATCGTGGTGGCAAAGTGCATGGGCTGTTGGCTGTGGGCTGCGGAGGTGGCTAATGGGCTGGAGTAAGATTGGTAGAAGTATAAAATTGGTTTGTTGGATGACACGCTTCAGCCTCTTTAAGCTGCTTACGCCGACTTACCTCAAAAAAAAAAAAGCTGCTTACGCCGACTGGGGGCGAAAGACAAAGCAAAATTTATACTCCACTGTACCAAACTAGATTTGCTCAAAAAAGAAAACCAAACTAGAACTTTTGTTGCTAATAAAAAACATACTACTCCCTCTGATCCATATTACTTGTCGCTCGAATGTATCTAGCATTGAGATATATCTAGGTAGATCCGTTTAAGTGACAAGTAATATGGATTTGAGACCTTCAAAAAAGAACTAATTGCATGATACCCCGTTAGCCGTCAAACTTCAAAGAGTTGGTGCCAAACCATGAAGGTGCTTGTTCAAACTTTAAACTTTGAACAGATCGAATAAATGTCACTGGTTTTAAAGTTGCGACTCAACATTTACAGAGTTTTAAGGTTGCAACTCAACAATTGGAGATTTAACTAATACATGGACGAATCATATCAATCTTTTGCTAATCAGTTAACATCAAAAACATGTGATGTAGGGTGGAACCCTAGGGCCGATCTTTCGCGATTTGGAGGGGATCCCATGAAGAACACGACAAACACACGAGGAAAAACATAAGGGGAAACGAGAGGAAACACTCAAATCAACGAGAAACGGTCACACATGTGCTAGATCCATGAACACAAAGAGAGATACATGATTCAAATCCAACAAAGGACGATACAAACGGTAGCAAGTTCTTCCCAATCCGCGAGGAGATGGGGGCTTGAATCCACGAGGGGATCTTCCCTTGACGGGGTCTTGAATCCACTTGGGATCTTCTCCGTGGAGGCCTCGGTCTCCAATGGAATATGTATCAAGTGGACGAGCAAAGCTCTATCTCTAAAATGAGCTAAACCAATGCTGACCCTAATAAGAGGGAGGAGGAGGAGTATATATAGTCTAAGGGGGCGAAGGGGTACATGGGCTTCGGCCCGAAACACTGTGCGCAGACAGGCGTCGGACGTCCGACTGTTACCGGTCATCCGGTGGCTCGCGAGGGTCCGGACGTCCGGCAACGCTCGGACTTCTGACATTTCGGCTCTGATCAGGTGTCGCCGGATATCCGGAGGCGGTCGGTCGTCCTGTCGTCGGTCGTCTAGAGAGCTCGGATTTCCGCTATTTTCCTTCTGTGAGGTGGCACCGGATTTCTGGAGGGGCTCGGTCGTCCGGTCGCTGGGGGGGTGTCGGACGTCCGGTCCGTGTCGGTCGTCCAGCCGCTGTAGCATTCGCTGGCTGGCCCTTCAGGCTGGTGGAGGCTCCAGGCATCGGACGTCTGGCATGGTCCGGTCGTCCGGTGGCTGTAGACTTCTGGCAGCTTCTCCGTTTGGTCCTTGTACTTGGTGTCCTCACCGTCTTGTCCGTTGGATGTAGTTGCTCCGTGACTTCCCTCTAAGCATCTGATCACACATAGGGTCTCTGCTTGAGGTAGTAGCCATGTCTCACATGTGGAAAGTGGTAGTTCGGAGAGGAGCGAGTTCGCCTTAGTTTCAATAGCCTTTTCTTGAGCTCTAGTCATTGGTCCATGTGGTGTCGTGGGAGACGAAGGTAGGTCCATGGGGATGACCGTAGGATGCTCCGTATCATCTCCCCCCCCCCCTTGGAAAGTTCCGGCCTCGGTTCGAAAGCCTCATCACCATGGTAGGGAGAGAGATCCTTGACGTTGAAGATGTCGCTCACGGTGTACTTGTCGCGCGGTAGGTCGATCTTGTATGCATTGTTGTTGTAGCGTGCTAGCACCTTGAAGGGTCCATCGGCTCGAGGTAGAAGCTTTGACTTGCGTTCATTGGGGAAGCGGTCCTTGCGAAGGTGTAGCCACACAAGATCTCCGTTGTTGAATATCATGGGGTTCTTATTGGTGTTGATCTTGGTCGTGAGGCGTTGTACTTGGCGCTCGATGGTGTGCCTTGTATCTTCATGCACCTTCTTGAGATAGCTCGCTCGTGCACTCGCGTCCATGTTGATGCGCTCTTGTAGTGGCAATGGTAGAATGTCCAACGGGGACAACGGGTTGAAACCGTAGATGACCTCGAAGGGGGACTTGCCGGTAGTCCAATGTCATGCGTGATTGTAGGTGTACTCGGCGATGGGTAAGAACTCCTCCCACTCCTTGATGTTCCTTTTGATCAACACATGTAGGAGAAGAGAAAGCGCCCGGTTTGTGACCTCCGTTTGGCCGTCGGTTTGTGGATGGTATGCCGAAGAGAATAAGAGCTTGATTCCGAGCGTGGCGCATAGGGTCTTCCAAAAGTTGCTTAGGAACTTGGCGTTGCGGTCCGAGGCAATCGTCTTTGGCACTCCATGTAGACGCAAGATTTTCCTACAAAAGAGATTGGCAACATGTGAAGCATCGTCTATCTTGTTGCATGGAATAAAATGTGCCATCTTAGAGAAACGGTCCACAACAACAAATACGAAATCTCTGCCACTTCTAGTTGTAGGCAAACCAAGCACAAAGCCCATACTAATATCTTCACATGGGTGATATGGAATAGGAAGTGGCATATAGAGACCATGGGATTGAGCTCCAGACTTAGCTTTCCGACATGTAGAGCATCGGTTGGTGTAGCGGGAGACGTCGTGGAACATCTTGGGCCAAAAGTAGTTCTTGGAGAGCGTAGCGAATGTCTTGTCGCGTCCAAAGTGACCCATTAGTCCTCCTCCATGAACCTCTTGCAAAAGTAACAAATGAAGAGAAGACTCAGGAATGCAAAGCTTGTTAGCTCTAATTAGATAATCATCCTTGATGTAATAGCGTTTCCAAGATTTATGCGTCAAACATTTGGCATAAGGGATAGCAAAAGTAGGATCATGCGCATACAAGTCTTTTATGTGCTCAAAGCCAATGACATTCAATTCTAGTTGAGTTACAAGCATGCATTTGCGGGAAAGAGCATCCGCCACAACATTCTCTTTACCCTTAATATACTTGATGACATAAGGAAAAGACTCAATAAACTCACTCCATTTGGCATGTCGCTTATTCAATTTAGTTTGACCCTTAAGGTATTTAAGCGTTCCATGATCCGTATGGATGACAAATTCATGAGGGCGAAGATAGTGTTCCCACACATGCAAGACTCTCACTAAAGCATATAATTCTTTGTCATAGATGAGACAGTTAAGTTGCGCGCCGGAAAGTTTTTCACTAAAATAAGCAATTGGTCGCTTCTCTTGCATCAACACACCTCCTATGCCATTACCGCTAGCATCGCAATGAACTTCAAAAGTTTTATCAAAGTTGGGTAATGCAAGCAATGAAGCATGTCTAAGCAAATTCCTAAGCTCATTAAATGCGGTATCTTGGGATGTTCCCCAAACAAATCGTGCATTCTTCTTACTCAAGGCATGCAAAGGTGATTCAGTAGTGCTAATGTCCTTAACGAATCTACGACAGAAACCGGCTAAGCCAAGGAAACTTCGCGCTTGTTGCAAGTTGGTTGGTTGTGGCCAAGTTTTAATAGCATCAATTTTAGCTTCATCTACATGAACACCCTTAGATGACACAACAAAGCCCAAGAAAACAAGCTTGTCAGCACCAAAAAGGAATTTTGTTTCCATATTAGCATAAAGGCGCTCTTTTCTTAGAGTTTGCAAAACGGTTCTAAGATGGGTGACATGATCTTCTAGAGTCATGCTAAACACAAGAATATCATCAAAGTAGACCACAATAAATACGCCAATGTAGGGGCGAAGAACATAATGCATCACGCGCATAAAAGTAATGGGTGCTTTGGATAAACCCATAGGCATAACTAGCCATTCATACAAGCCAAACTTGGTTTTGAAAGCGGTTTTGCATTCATCACCTTCTTGAATGCGGATTTGGTAATAGCCACTTTTAAGATAAATTTTAGAGTAAATGGTGGCTCCGCTAAACTCATCTAGCATATCATCAAGGCAAGGAATAGGATATCTATAATGAACGGTGATAGCATTAATGGGATGTGCTACTTCTTGAGCTTGCGTTGATTTTTCCCTTGAAGTGGAAAGGGTGATGCAGCAAAGTAGAGATAAGTATTTCCCTCAGTTAAGAACCAAGGTATCAATCCAGTAGGAGGCACAAGCAAGTCTCCAATATATGCACCTGCACAAACTAACAAACACTTGCACACAACGCGAAAAAGGGGTTGTCAATCCGTTCACGGTCATGAACAAGAGAGAGATCTAATAGAGATAGGTATAAAAGATAAATAAAAGAGCAAACTAAAGTAAATATAAATAAATTGCAGCAAGGTATTTTTGGGTTTTTTGGTTTATAGATCTGAAAATATATGATGGAAAATAGACCCGGGGGCCATAGGTTTCACTAGAGGCTTCTCTCTTAAAAGAAAACATACGGTGGGTAAACAAATTACTGTTGAGCAATTGATAGAAAAGCGCAAAGTTATGATGATATCTAAGGCAATGATCATGAATATAGGCATCACGTCCGTGACAAGTAGACCGACTCCTGCCTGGCTGCCTGCATCTACTAATATTACTCCACACATCGACCGCTATCCAGCATGCATCTAGAGTATTAAGTTCATAAGAACAGAGTAACGCCTTAAGTAAGATGACTTGATGTAGAGGGATAAACTCAAGCAATATGATAAAAAACCCATCTTTTTATCCTTGATGGCAACAATACAATACGTGCCTCGCTACCCCTTCTGTCACTGTGTGAGGTCACCGCAAGATTGAACCCAAAACTAAGCACTTCTTCCATTGCAAGAAAAACCAATCTAGTTGGCCAAACCAAACCGATAGTTTGAAGAGAAATATAAAGATATCTTAATCATGCATAAAAGAGTTCAGAGAAGACTCAAATAATATTCATAGATAATCTGATCATAAATCCACAATTCATCGTATCTCAACAAACACACCGCAAAGTAAGATTACATCGGATAGAACTCCAAGAACATCGAGGAGAACATGGTATTGAAGATCAAAGAGAGAGAAGAAGCCATCTAGCTACTAGCTATGGACCCGTAGGTCTGTGGTAAACTACTCATGCATAATCGGAAGGGCAACAAGGTTGATGTAGAGGCCTCCGTGATCGAATCCCCCTCCGGCAGGGTGCCGGAAAAGGCCCTAAGATGGGATCTCATGGGAACAGAGGCTTGCGGCGGCGGAAGAATATTTTGGTGGACGCTTCTAATGTTTGGGGAATATTTCTAAATTTATAGAGGTGGAATTAGGGTTGGAGGACACCCGAGGGGCCCACAATCCCTCAGGGCGCCCTCCCCCCCCCCGGGGCGCGCCCTAGAGGCTTGTGGCCTCCTCGGGACTCTTCTGGCCCTCTCTCCAAGTTACGTAGGTGTCTTCTGGTCCAAGAAAAATCATCGTAAAGTTTATTCCGTTTGGACTCCGTTTGATATTCCTTTTCTGTAAAAGTCAAAAACAAGGGAAAAAACAGAAACTAGCACTGGGCTCTAGGTTAATAGGTTAGTCCAAAAAATAATATAAAATAGCATATTAATGTATATAAAACATCCAAAACAGATAATATAATAGCATGGAACAATCAAAAATTATAGATACGTTGGAGACGTATCAAGCATCCCCAAGCTTAATTCCTGCTCGTCCTCGAGTAGGTAAATGATAAAAATAGAATTTTTGATGTGGAATGCTACCTAACATATTTATCAATGCAATCTTCTTTATTGTGGCAAGAATGTTCAGATCCATAAGATTCAAAACAAAAGTTTAATATTGACATAAAAACAATAATACTTCAAGCATACTAATAAAGCAATCATGTCTTCTCAAAATAACATGGCCAAAGAAAGTTATCCCTACAAAATCATATATTCTGGCTATGCTCTATCTTCATCACACAAAATATTTCATCATGCACAACCCCAATGACAAGCCAAGCAATTGTTTCATACTTTTAATGTTCTCAAACTTTTTCAACTTTCACGCAATACATGAGCGTGAGCCATGGATATAGCACTATAGGTGGAATAGAATATGGTGGTTGTGGAGAAGATAAAAAGAAGGAGAAAGTCTCACATCAACTAGGCAAATTAATGGCCTATGGAGATGCCCATCAATTGATATCGATGCAAGTGAGTAGGGATTGCCATGCAACGGATGCACTAGATCTATAAGTGTATGAAAGCTCAAAAAAAGAAACTAAGTGGGTGTGCATCCAACTTGCTTGCTCACGAAGACCTAGGCAATTTGAGGAAGCCCATCATTGGAATACACAAGCCAAGTTCTATAATGAAAAATTCCCACTAGTATATGAAAGTGACAAGTAGGAGACTCTCTATCATGAAGATCATGGTGCTACTTCAAAGCACAAGTGTGGAAAAAGGATAGTAACATTGTCCCTTCTCTCATTTCTCTCTTTTTTTTTATTTTTTTTTTGTTTGTGCTTCTTTGGCCTCTCTTTTTTATTTGGGCTTCTTTGGCCTCTTTTATTTTTTTTATAAAGTCCGGAGACTCATCCCAACTTGTGAGGGAATCATATTCCATCATCCTTTCCTCACATGGGACAATGCTCTAATAATGATGATCATCACACTTTTATTTACTCACAACTCAAGAATTACAACTCGATACTAGAACAAAATATGACTCTATATGAATGCCTCCGGCGGTGTACCGGGATGTGCAATGATCAAGAGTGACATGTATAAAAAATATGAACGATGGCCTTGCCACAAATACTATGCCAACTACATGATCATGCAAAGCAATATGACAATGATGGTGCGTGTCATAATAAAACGAAATGGTAGAAGTTGCATGGCAATATATCTCGGAATGGCTATGGAAATGCCATAATAGGTTGGTATGGTGGCTGTTTTGAGGAAGGGTATATGGTGGTTTAAAGCACCGGCGAAAGTTGTGCGGTACTAGAGAGGCTAGCAATGGTGGAAGGGTGAGAGTGCGTATAATCCATGGACTCAACATTAGTCATAAAGAACTCACATACTTATTGCAAAAGTTTATTATCCATCGAAACAAAGTAATACACACATGCTCCTAGGGGGATAGATTGGTAGGAAAAGACCATCGCTCGTCCCCGACCGCCACTCATAAGGAAGACAATGAAAAAATAAATCATGCTCCGACTTCATCACATAACGGTTCACCATACGTGCATGCTACGGGAATCACAACTTTAACACAAGTATTTCTACCAATCCACAATTGCTCACTAGCATGACTCTAATATCACCATCTTTATATCTCAAAACAAATTCAAGGAATCAAACTTCTCATATATTCAATGCTCTTTATATGAAAGTTTTTATCATATCCCTCTTGGATGCCCATCATATTAGGACTAAATTCATAACCTAAGCAAATTACCATGTTGTTTAAAGACTCCCAAAATAATATAATTGAAGCATGAGAGTTCATCAATTTCTATAAAATAAAGCCACCACTGTGCTCTAAAAAGATATAAGTGAAACACTAGAGCAAACTGCCTAGCTCAAAAGATATAAGTGAAGCACATAGAGTATTATAATAAATTCACGATTAATGCGTGTCCCTCTCAAAAGGTGTGTACAGCAAGGATGATTGTGTCAAACTAAAAAGCAAAGACTCATATCATACAAGATGCTCCAAGCAAAACACATATCATGTGGTGAATAAAAATATAGCCTCAATTAAATTTGCCAATGAATTGAAGACTAAAGAGGGGATGCCATCCGGGGCATCCCCAAGCTTAGATGCTTGGTTTTCCTTGAATTTTACCTTGGGGTGCCTTGGGAATCCCCAAGCTTAGGCTCTTGCCACTCATTATTCCATAGTCCATCAAATCTTTACCCAAAACTTGAAAACTTCACAACAGAAAACTCATAAGATCCGTTAGTATAATAAAATAAATCACCACTTTAGGTACTATTGTGAACTCATTCTAAATTTATATTGGTGTTATATCTACTGTATTCCAACTTCTCCATGGTTCATACCCCCCGATACTACCCATAGATTCATCAAAATAAGCAAACAACACATAAAAAAAAGAACAATCTGTAGTAACCAGAAAATTAATCATACTTATGTAACTCTAAAAATTCTGACCAATTAGGACAACAGAGGAAATTCATATATCAATCTTGTGTAAAAAATTCAGAATTTTTCCACGCTTAAGTGAATTTAAACAATTCTGTTACTGGATGCAAAAGTTTCTGTTTTTCAGCAAAACCAAATCAACGATATACCAAAGCATCCCAAAGGTCTTGCTTGGCTCAAACACTACTTAAAACACCAAAACACAATTACTACAGAGGTAATAATGTGTATTTATTGTAAAACAGAACCAAAAACAAAAAACATAAAAATAAAATTGGGTTGCCTCCCAACAAGCGCTATTGTTTAACGCCCCTAGCTATGCATAAAACATAGATCTAGGTATTGTCATCTTTGGTATGCAAACCATAGGTAGCCCTCATAACATATTCATATGGCAACTTAATTTTCTTTCTTGGAAAGTGTTCCATGCCCTTCCTTAACGGAAATTGAAATCTAATGTTTCCTTCTTTCATATCAATAATTGCACCAATCGTTCTAAGGAAAGGTCTACCAAGAATAATAGGACATGTAGGATTGCAATCTATATCAAGCACAATAAAATCTACGGGCACATAATTCCTATTTGCAACAATAAGAACATCATTAATCCTTCCCATTGGTTTCTTAATTGTGGAATCCGCTAGATGCAAATTAAAAGAACAATCATCAAGTTTATGGAAACCTAGCACATCACATAAAGTTTTTGGAAACGTGGAAACGCTAGCACACAAATCACACAAAGCATTGCACTCATAATCTTTAATTTTAATATTAATAGTAGGTTCCCACTCATCATAAAGCTTTCTAGGGATAGAAACTTCCAACTCAAGTTTTTCTTCAAACGATTTCATCATAGCATCAACGATATGTTTAGTAAAAGCTTTATTTTGTTTATAAGCATGAGGTGAATTAAGCATGGATTGCAACAAGGAAATACAATATATCAAAGAACAATTATCAATATTAAAGTACTTGAAATCCAAAAGAGTGGGTTCATCGCTACTTAAAGTTTTGACCTCTCCAATCCCACTTTTATCAAATTTTCATTAAGATCTTTAAAATCAAAATTATTGGGACGCCCTCTAGCTAAAGTTGACTCATCTCCAGTCCCATCTTTATCAAGACTTATATTAGCAAACAAAGATTTAATAGGAGTCACACCAAACACTTTAAGATCTTCATCATTATTATCGCAAAAACTAGAAGAACACACTTTTACAAACCAATCTCGCTTACAAGGCATCCTAGCGGTTCTTTCTTTACATTCATCCATAGAAAATTTAATAGCTTTCACAGATTCATTAATATCAATCTTAGGTGGCATAGATCTAATCTTTAAAGAATCAATCTCAAGAGAAATCTTATCAATGTTTCTAGCCAAACCATCAATCTTAAGCAATTTTTCTTCTACCATAGCATTGAAATTCTTTTGAGAATTAATGAAATCTTTAATATTATTCTCAAGATCAGAGGGTATTTTATTATAATTTCCATAAGAATTGTTGTAGGAATTACCATAATTATTAGAGGAATTACTAGGAAATGGCCTAGGGTTGAAATTACCTCTATACGCGTTATTACCAAAATTGTTCCTACCAACAAAATTCACATCCATAGATGCATTATTATTCTCAATCAAAGTGGACAAAGGCATATCATTAGGATCAATAGGAGCAATCTTACTAGAATTTTTTTTCATAAGTTCATCCATCTTTCCACTCAAAGTATTAATTTCTTCAATCGCATGCACTTTTTTACTAGTGGAAGATCTTTCGGTATGCCATTGACAGTAATTTGCCATAATATTATCTAGGAGTTTAGTAGATTATCCTAATGTAATTTCCATAAAAGTACCTCCCGTGGCGGAATCTAATAGATTTGTAGATGCAAAATTCAATCCGGCATAAAAAATTTGTATGATCATCCATAAACTTAAACCATGAGTAGGGCAATTTCTTATCATCAATTTCAACCTCTCCCAAGATTGTGCAACATGTTCATGATCAAGTTTCTTAAAATTCATTATATCATTCCTAAGGGAGATGATTTTAGCGGGAGGAAAATACTTGGAAATAAAATAATCTTTACACTTATTCCATGAATCAATACTATTTTTAGGCAAAGATGAAAACCAAGTTTTAGCACGATCTCGTAGTGAGAACGGAAATAGCTTCAATTTAACAATATCATTATCCACATATTTTTTCTTTTGCATATCACTCAACGAAAGTATTTAAATGGGATGCGACATCTTCACTAGGAAGGCCGAAAAATTGTTCTTTCATAACAAGATTCAACAAAGCGGCATTGTATTTCATAAGATTCCACACTAGTGATGGGAGCAATCGGAGTACTAATAAAATCATTATTATTAGTGTTGGAAAAGTCACACAACTTGGTGTTTTCTTGAGACATCGTGACAAACCAAGCAATCTAGCACACAAGCAAACGAAAAGCAAATGAAAAGATGAACGAAAGAAGGGCGAACAAAAAGGCAAATATTTTTGTGTTTTTCTGAAAACGTTTTAGAAGTGGGGGAGAGGAAAACAAGAGGCAAATGGTAAATAATGTAAGTGCAAGAGATGAGAGTTTATGATGGGTACTTGGTAGGCTTGATGTAGAACCTCCCCGGCACCGGCGCCAGAAATTCTTCCTGCTACTTCTTGAGCTTGCGTTGATTTTTCCGTTGAAGAGGAAAGGGTGATGCAACAAAGTAGAGATAAGTATTTACCTTAGTTAAGAACCAAGGTATCAATCCAGTAGGAGGCACAAGCAAGTCTCCAATCTATGCACCTGCACAAACTAACAAACACTTGAACACAAGGCGAAAAAGGGGTTGTCAATCCCTTCACAGTCACAAACAAGAGTGAGGTCTAATAGAGATGGGTATAAAAGATAAATAAAAGAGCAAACTAAAGTAAATATAAATAAATTGCAGCAAGGTATTTTTTGGTTTTTTGGTTTATAGATCTGAAAATATATGATGGAAAATAGACCCGGGGGCCATAGGTTTCACTAGAGGCTTCTCTCTTGAAAGAAAACATACGGCGGATAAACAAATTGTTGTTGAGAAATTGATAGAAAAGCGCAAAGTTATGACGATATCTAAGGCAATGATCATTAATATAGGCATCACGTCTGTGACAAGTAGACCAAAACGATTCTGCATCTACTACTATTACTCCACACATCGACCGACTCCTGCCTGCATCTAGAGTATTAAGTTTATAAGAACAGAGCAATGCTTTAAGTAAGCTGACATGATGTAGAGGGATAAACTCAAGCAATATGACATAAACCACATCTTTTTATCCTCGATGGCAACAATACAATACGTGCCTCGCTACCCCTTCTATCACTGGGTGAGGACACCGCAAGATTGAACCCAAAACTAAGCACCTCTCCCATTACAAGAAAAACCAATCTAGCTGGCCAAACCAAACCGATAGTTCAAAGAGAAGTACAAATATATCTTAATCATGCATAAAAGAGTTCAGAGAAGACTCAAATAATATTCATAGATAATCTGATCATAAATCCATAATTCATCGGATCTCAACAAACACACCGCAAAATAAGATTACATCGGATAGAACTCCCAGAACATCAAGGAGAAGATGGTATTGAAGATCAAAGAGAGAGAAGAAGCCATCTAGCTACTAGCTATGGACCCGTAGGTCTGTGGTAAACTACTCACGCATCATCAGAAGGGCAACAAGGTTGATGTAGAGGCCCTCCATGATTGAATCCCCCTCTGGTAGGGTGCCGGAAAAGGCCCCAAGATGGGATCTCACAGAAACAGAGGCTTGTGGCGGCGGAAAAGTATTTTGGTGGACGATTCTGATGTTTGGGGAGTATTTCTGAATTTGTAGAAGTGAAATTAGGGTTGGAGGAGTCCCGAGGGGCCCACAAGCCCTCAGGGCGCGCCCTAGAGGCTTGTGGCCTCCTGGGGACTCTTCTGGCCCTCTCTCCAAATCACATAGGTGTCTTCTGGTCCAAAAAAAATCATCATAAAGTTTTATTCCGTTTGGACTCCGTTTGATATTCCTTTTCTGTAAAAGTCAAAAACAAGGAAAAACAGAAACTGGCACTAGGCTCTAGGTTAATAGGTTAGTCCCAAAAATAATATAAAATAGCATATTAATGTGTATGAAACATCCAAAACAGATAATATAATAGCATGGAACAATCAAAAATTATAGATACGTTGGAGACGTATCAGGATGGCAGTCGGAACACATGCGAAAACTACCGTCTTTCAAGTATAACCGGGACGACACAAGGACTTAAGCTTTCACATACATGTCCATTGTCAAGGAGTTGTTGTACTTGCCTTTGTATTTCTTTTGTCTCGTCCGGGTTGACGCGGTAGCGTGCCTTGTTTGGTAACGGTGCGTCGGGGATGAGGTCGATTCGATGTTCGATGCCTCATAGTGGAGGTTGTCCCGGAGGTAGCTCATCGGGGAAAATGTCCTTGAATTCCTGCAATAGAGAAGACAACACTAAAGGTAGATTGTGAGAGGTGTTAGTCCTTGCCGCTTCATCTTTGCACAATAGGACATAGTGGGTGACACTAGATGGGTTCTCACACACTTCTCTAATCTCTCTTTTGGTAGCTAAGAGGACTCAGTTTTTCTTGTCGCTCATCATGGAGGCACTCAATTTGTGCTTGTGGTGCTCACTCTCCTTTTGGTGGCTCACTCTCTCACTATTCTCTCCATGATGGGTGGTTGCTTGCTTGTCGGTGATCACTTGGCTTGGTGACATAGGTCGTAGCACGTACTCCTTTCCCTTCATCTTGAAGCTATAGTGATTGGTTCTCCCATTGTGGATGACGCCGCAGTCAAATTGCCAAGGTCGTCCAAGTAGGAGATGGCAAACAGACATGGGAACCACATCACACTCCAAGGTGTCTTCGTATGCTCCGATCTTGAAGGAGACTTGAACCGTGTGCTCCACCTGAATGGTGCCGGAGTCGCTAAGCCATTGGACCTTGTAGGGATGAGGATGCTTCATCTTGACCAATTGTAGCTTGGAACATAGCTCTTCAATTTCCAAATTGTGGCAACTTCCTCCGTCGATGATGACCTTCACGGATCTTCCATTGATGCCCGCCTTGGTGTGGAAGATATAGCATTGTTGGTCTTCGTCTTGTTCATGTTGAAGTGTAAAGACCTTGGAGACAATGAGAGCGGAGCTCGAATCATTGTCACAAAAGACTTGGTCATCTTCATCTTCGTTCACTTTCCGGTGCATGGCCACATGCTCAAGGGCTTCGATTTCTTCGTCACTCATAGAGTCATAGGTTCCGTCGTTGTTGGCGATCATGGTGCGCCGGTTGGTGCACTCAAATGTCTTGTGGCCTCGACCTCCACATGTGAAGCATTTGATGGAACTTGTCTTGACGGTCTCATCTGGTGGAGTTGTAGATGATGAAGCTCTCGGCTTGAAGTTACTTGTTGTCAGAGGACAACTTGAGGTTGTCAAAGTTTTCTTGTAACTGGACTTGTTGCCGTTGCTTTGGGAAGCTTTGGTTGAGGTAGAAGGTGTCGTAGTCGTTGAAGCTTGATTATAGAAGCCGTAGGTCTTGGAAGAGTACTTGGCATACTTGTAGTTGTCTTGCACTTGATGCTCTGCCTTGGTAGCTTGGTGCACTAGCTCGATGAGGTTGGAGTAAGGTTGGAAGTCGGCGATCTTCTTGATAGGATGGTTGAGGCCATTCAAGAAACATGCCATGGTTTGCTCCTCATCTTCCATGACATTAGCTCGTATCATTTCAATCTCCAGTTCCTTGTAGTATTCTTCAACGGACTTGGTGCCTTGCTTGAGGAGTTGCAATTTCTTGAAGACGTCGCGGCTATAGTATGTTGGGACAAAGCACGCTCGCATGACATCCTTCATTTGATTCCAAGTTGTGATGGGTGGGTCACCTTTTGCTTCTCTCCTCTCAATGACTTGATCCCACCAAATGAGGACATAGTCTTGGAACTCAAGCGATGCCATGGCGATCTTCTTTTCTTCTTCATAGTTGTGCAAACGGAAGATCTTGTCAACCTTCAATGCCCATGAAAGGTAGTCTTCGGAGTCATTGCTTCCAGAGAACTTGGGCATGGTGAACTTGAGCTTGCCGTAGCATTTCTCGTCATTATGGTTGTTACGATTGTCATTGTGATGACGCTCTTGCCATGGAGGGGGATCTTGAACCACTTGCTCCTCGTGCTCCGCTTGATTAGCTTGACATTGAGGGTGTGGAATTCTTGCACGGTTCCTCATCTCGTGGCTCTCCTCAAGGCGTGCGGCTTCTTCTTGTCGCTCTTGGCGGAGGGCCTCTACTTGTAGCCGTACTTGGCGGTTGCACTCATTGATGGCTTTAGTGGATGCACGTAGAGCACGTTGGGCTTCAAGTGCTTGTTCCTCACGATGTTGTTGCTCTTGTCGAAGGGCGTCACCATCTTGTTGTTCTTGTCGATCTTGGCGTATTGGAGCTTGCTCTTGGACCGGAGGTTCATTAGCTTGTTGTCGTAGGTGTTCACGTTCATGAAGACGGGCTTGTAAACTATTGCCATGGAATGGGTTTTGTGGAGCTTGATGATCTCCATGGTCTTGGCGACAATGCAAACGAGCTCGAGGAGGACTTGCATCCGAAGAAGGTTGCGAAGAATGTTGACTTGAGTGGCTTCGTCTTGAATAGGACGACGTTGTAGAAGAGCGGTTGACATCCTTGCGTCGATCTCGTTCATTTGTGTGGAGAGCTTGTGGTCGAGGTAGTCTCTTGTACGTTGCTCAGATTGTCGCAAGTCGGTGGTGAGTAGGTTGATGCGCTCGTTCAATGCTTCATTCTCTTGATACAAAGCTCTTTGCGCGCCGAAAAGGTGGTTCTTGGTGACGTAGTTGTTCGGGTCTTCATCTTGCTCAATGAAGAGTGGGTTGGAAGAAGTAGTTGGCCTAT
This sequence comes from Thinopyrum elongatum, assembly GCA_011799875.1. Taxonomy (NCBI): domain Eukaryota; kingdom Viridiplantae; phylum Streptophyta; class Magnoliopsida; order Poales; family Poaceae; genus Thinopyrum; species Thinopyrum elongatum. The sequence continues at coordinate 334,802,681 of CM022302.1, read as the reverse complement.
CCATCATCGCAAGCAAATATGTAATAGGAAGAAAGGAAACAACTATACCAAATGTACCTTATCTGATGTTGAGAATGGATCGATGATCAATCAATAATGTAGCAAGGAAATAGCACAATTGGTACCGGATCTTGTCGATTCTCACACCTACACAAGTAAAGCTTTTGGAGTAGCTTGGTGAGGATGGTGGCTCAAAATTTATGCAATTGATAGCAAGATTCAAATAATGTTGAAAAAGATTCACAAATTTGCAAATGCAACAAGTAGACCGATAGCAAATGTGGCACACTGAAACACACACACGGATAGATAAATGGGGTAGTGAAACCAAGGAAATGAGCTCAAAATGTGGAATCCACGGAAAATGTTGTTGTTGCACAACACTAGAGAGACCCTAGCACGATTGCTCAATAGGCGGATACGCGACTTGTGCACAACCTAGAAAACAAAATGCAACAACTTCTATCCCAAGTATGCTATATATGTGTGATGTTCCGGAGATATGATCCAAGATGATCGAATATGGCAATCTTAATGTAGTATGTGATGGAAATATGCCCTAGAGGCAATAATAAAATGGTTATTATTATATTTCCTTAATCATGATAAAGGTTTATTATTCATGCTAGAATTGTATTAACTGAAACTTAAATACATGTGTGGATACATAAACAAATACCGTGTCCCTAGTGAGCCTCTACTAGACTAGCTGTTGATCAAAGATGGTTAAAGTTTCCTAACCATAGACATGATTTGTCATTTGATAACGGGATCACATCATTAGGAGAATGATGTGATGGACAAGACCCATCCGTTAGCTTAGCATATGATCGTTCAGTTTATTGCTATTGCTTTCTTAATGTCAAATACATATTCCTTCGACCATGAGATCATGCAACTCCCGGATACCGGAGAAATACTTTGTGTGCTATCAAACGTCACAACTTAACTGGGTGATCATAAAGATGCTCTACAGGTATCTCCGAAGGTGTCTGTTGAGTTGGCGTGAATCGAGATTGGGATTTGTCACTCCATGCATTGGAGAGGTATCTCTGGGCCCTCTCGGTAATACAGCATCACAAGAAGCTTGCAAGCAAAGTAACTAAGGAGTTAGTTACGAGATGATGTATTATGGAACGAGTAAAGAGAATTGCCAGTAACGAGATTGAACTAGGTATGTAGATACCGACAATCGAATCTCGGGCAAGTAACATACCAACAGACAAAGGGAATTACGTATGTTGTCATAAAGGTTCGACCGATAAAGATCTTCGTAGAATATGTAGGAACCAATATGGGCATCCAGGTCCCGCTATTAGTTATTGACCGGAGAGGCATCTCGGTCATGTCTACATCATTCTCGAACCCGTAGGGTCCGCACGCTTAACGTTCGTTGACGATATAGTACTGTATGAGTTGGTGACCGAATGTTGTTCGGGTTCCCGATGAGATCATGGACATGACAAGGAGCTCTGGAATGGTCCGGAGGTAAAGATTGATATATAGGACGATAGTATTTGGTCACTGGAAAGGTTTCAGAAGTACCGGGTATTTATCGGAGTGCCGGAAGGGGTTCCGGGAGGCCACCGGTAAGCGGTGGGCCTTATGGGCCAAGGGGTGAAACACACCAGCCCACAAGGGGGTTGGCGCGCCCCTCCACCCCTGCCCATGCACCAAGGAGGGAGGGAAAGGAAGGGGGAGGCGCCCTAAGGCAGCCAGCCCCCAGCCCCCCTTTCCTTTCCCCCATGTCCAAATATGGAAAGGGGGCGCGGCTAGGTAGGCCTCTAGGGCAGCCGCCGGCCACTTGGGGGCGCCCTAGGGATGCCTCCTGATAGAGGCGAAAGGTGTCCCGTCTTTCGATGAGATGGTGGCTATCGTTTTTGGTGGAGTAGACTTTGACGATCCGACTACGAACGTGCTAGGACGTCGCGCCTTAGCAATCGCTAAACCAACTCCGAGAGGTTATTGACCACGCCGGAGCACGATCAACCTGACCACGAGGGTCTATTTCCTGCAAGCAAACGAAGAACAAGCAAGAAACTAAGATTTGCAATCTGGATATTGCGAATATAAGATGAAAGCTTTATTGATCAAGGTGGGGTTCTGTGACGTCTTGGTCTGGTCGTTGAACACAAACGAAGTACGCGAAGTTGCAGCTATGGCGAACTTTTAATCTAAACAAAACCCAAAGTCTAAACGGTGCCCTAAGGGATGTATATATGGAGGAAGAGGGGGGGGGGGATTTCGTGGCCCTTGAAGGAGGGGTCCGAAACCAACCCTATCTCTTGTTTCCCCACACATACGGACTCTAAAAACAGCCTATACTCAAGTATTTCGAAATTACATGGGCCTGGCCCAATAATAAGGTGACGCAGCACCTATAATAGCTTCTGGACGAAATTTATGAAGTGGCATCTTGTATATTTCGTCCAAGGCTTCCTGCACTCATTATGGTGGCTTCAAAGTCCTGAAATCATCACTTGTAACTCCGTTCTTGTTCCCCTTGCGCATGCCATCATCTCCATGCTTGAACTTGCACCAAGGTTCCTCTTTCTTGTCCAAGCTAGGCCCTTCATTTGTAAGCAAAACAAATGTATCCAATTTAGGCAGCATCATATTCTCATGAACATTAGAATCATTACCAAGAAACGAAAGTACCTGATAATTTAATTGGCGTGCGCGAGCTCTAGTAATTGGTCCAGTATGTATAGCAGCAGGGGTTGTGGGTGTAACAATGGTATTGATATCCTCATCATCCTCCCCTTCTTGAAATGAAGTCGTCCTCGACGGAAGCTCATCTTCCTCACCCAAATAAGGCTTCAAATCTGCAATGTTAAAAGTGGGACTAACCCCAAAATCTGCAGGCAGCTCAAGTTTATATGCATTATCATTTATTTTCTCTAACACCTTAAAAGGACCATCAGCACGTGGCATTAGCTTTGATTTGCGCAAATCAGGAAATCTATCCTTACGCAAATGTAACCAAACAAGATCTCCAGGTGCAAACTGTGATGCCCCCGGCCCAATCGTGCACTAATCATACACGCAAATGCACACGATCAAGCCTAAGGACTCACGGGAAGATATCACAACACAACTCTAAAACATAAATAAAGTCATACAAGCTTTATATTACAAGCCAGGGGCCTCGAGGGCTCGAATACATAAGCTTGCGTACAAGCGTCAGCGGAAGCATCAGATATCTGAGTACAGATATGAAACAGAAACAGAAAGGCCTATAGAAAGGCGGGGCAAAATAAAACACTACGATCGAAAGGCGTAGGCCTCCTGCCTGGGACCCTCCGATCCTACTCCTGGTCGACAGTCAACTCGTAGCAGTATCCATCCTCTGGGTAGTAGTAGCGATCGTCGGCGAGGACAGCTGTCTCAGGGGCTCCGTCATCTTGTTACGACAAACTGATATGGGGAGAAAAAGGAAAACAAAGCAACCGTGAGTACTCTGAAGTACTCAGCAAGCAAGGATCTACACTACATATGCAACATTTTCAAAAGGAGGCTGTATATGTGGACTGGGCTGCAGAAATGCCAGAATAGAGAGAAGGCCTAGTCCTATCGAAGACTAGCATCTTCAGCGGTCTTGCAGCAGTAGAAGAGAGTAGAACAGTACAATATAATGTAGCAGTATCATTAAGTCTCAACCTCACCCAGAGATCCTTTCTCGACTCCCTGCGAGAAAGCAATCCCAGAGCCATACAGTCATCAAACCTCGTCCTGAGATCCTTTCTCGACTCCCTGTGAGAAAGCGATCCCAGAGCCAATACAGTCATCAACCTGTTAACGTCTCAAGGGTCCAGTTCTAGTTGTATCGATCGGGATACAACTCCGAGTGTCCTTTACCGTAGGACCGGCTATCGATAGAAGTGTTCTTCCCTGCAGGGGTGCACCAACTTACCCAACACGCTCGATTAACTTCGGCCGGACACACTTTCCTGGGTCATGCCCGGCCTCGGCCAAACGACACATCGCAACCCTACCTACAGCTCAGCAGAGAGGTCCCCGTCGGTCTACATCCTAAGCGCTCAGAGGTCTTGGGCCATCGCCCTGTGCACTCCGAGTCGTTGCGTGCAGGGGGAAGCCAGGCACCAGGGGGGCGCCGGTCCGTCCCGGCCGCAAGGCTGAACTAGACGTCTGACAGAGCTTTCGGCTGATGCTACGATGCAGAACGCCCATACTATGCCCACGTGATGGTTAGTGCTATCAGACCAGCGGCCTGCTCGGATCAAATATCCAAATCGTTAGGACTAGGGGCTTGCGGTAACGAGCAGAGACTCACGAAAGATGTGACCCCGTCGCCCCGTCTCGAGGACTTGCGGCAAGGGTTAAGAATGCCCGGCCGCGCCTCGTATTCACCACTCGGGCACCACACTGGCAACCCGCCTTCACATCACACGCGGGTACCCCTCAGGGTCGACCCGCCTTTCCAAGTAACATTGTAAAGTCCAAGTATCCGTGTGTCCATAACATCAGGGAATCCGAGGTATCACCCTCATTGAATTCCCACTCGATGTATCCGTCAAGGTGAACTCGGAGGAATCACCCTCACTGGGTCCACACTTGAGGTGTTGTACGACAGCGTCGTTATCGGAAGCGGTGAAGGAGGAATCACCCTCGATGACCACGACCGAATAGCTACTCTACAGAGTTAACATCAGAAGTGCTACAAGAGGTTTCACCCTCGGCACTCGATAGTAACGCTGCAGTGTCGTTACAACTAAGGGGGGGGGTGATGTGCGGTGTCGGGTCCTGGTCTTCAATCCCGTTGATCGGGTCTTCTGACGATCCAGCGCGGCAGTCGGGGTAAGTGGGGTCACTGATAGGTCTCTACCCAGCCTAGACTAAACAGTTTAGGATATGTAGGTAATTATCAACAGCAGGTTACAATGAACAGGCTATGCATCAGAATAGGTAAAGCAGCAGCAGCAGCAGCAATTCTAATGCAAGCATGAGAAATAGAATGGGCGATATCGGGATGATCAAAGGGGGGGCTTGCCTGGTTGCTCGGCGGCAAAGGGCAAGGTCGTCTATGGTGTCTTCGGGATCCGGAGCTGCGTCGGTCTCGGGGACGACGTCGGGGTCGGGGGCTATCGAGAGAGAAGAGGGGGAGGAAACAGTATAAATATAGAGCAAACATGAGCAACACAAAGTATGACATGATAATACGCAGTGCCGGGTGTGTCCTAACATATGGGTGCACGTCACTGAGGAAGGAGGAATCCATCCGGGAATGTTTTCCCGGTTCCGGGCATTTGTCAGACAGATGACCGGAGAGGAACGGTTGCATGTTCGGATAGTTAGAGACGTGTGGCAGACAAACGGACCGCGTATTTGGATTCGTCTCGTCGTTCTGAGCAACTTTCATGTACAAAGTATTTTCGTCGGAGTTACGGATTAAAAGATATGATTTTCTAAAGTTTTATTAATTTTTTGAATTTATTTAATTTTTATTATATAAACCTAACATTATCCAGAATAGTGCTCCGATGACATCAGCATGACCTCATGCTGATGTCAGCAGGCGCCTGACAGGGTGGGTCCCACCTGTCATAGGTTGTTTGGTTAATTAGGGTTAACTAATTAATTAACATTTAATTAAACTAATTAGATTAACCTAATCAGTGTTAATTAAACTTAATTAACTAACTAATTAATTATTAATTTTTATTATTTTTATTTTTATTTTTATTTATTATTATTATTATTATTAAAACGTTCTGGGGGGGGGCCCACTGGACAGTGGCACAGCCGGACTCGTCCGCGCTGTGCCTGTCTAGGGACGGACATGTCCGCGCGGAGGGTTAACGCGCACGCGCGCGCGGGCAGAGAGCCCGCCAACGGCGGCGAGCGCGCGGGGCGGAGGTGGCTGTGGCCGGCGGCGACTCGTTCGCGAGCAGCAGCGGCAGCGCAGCAGCGGGAGGCGGGGCGCGCGGGAGGAGGCCACGGCAGCGGGCGTGGGACGCGTGAGCGCGCGTGCGAGGCGAGCGCGGGCGGTGAGCGCGTGCGCGGGCCGGAGGAGGCAAGCGGGCACCGCGGCCGGGCGGCGGCCAGAGCACGCCGAGGCGCGCCCGAGCGCGCGCGCGCGGCGGGGCGCAGGGGAGAGCGTCGAGCGGGCAACGGGGGGGAAGAGCGGGGCGGCTCCCGGCTCACGGCGGGGAGTAGGGAGGGTGGGGGTGGGTCTAGGTTTCGGTCGTGGGGGGGGAATATGGGGATGGGTGGGCCGGCCAGGGAGGCCGTGGCCCATAGCGTGTGGTCCGCCGGGGCGGTGGTGGTGGAGAAAAAAAAAACAAAAAAAAAATAGTGGGGTTTGCTCCTTTTTTTTATTTTTCTGTTTTGCTTTTCTTTTATCTTTTTCTTTTTATTTAACCACAGCTCCTGTTTAGCAAATAGTTAGGGCTCTATATGAATTTTGTAAAACTTAGGAATTACTCCAACAAATACTAGGCAATACCTACCACTACCAAAAATTGGTTTGGAGAAAATAGGAGCTCCCACAATTTTTATAATAATTAATATGCATTAATCCTTACTGTTTTAATTATGTTAGAGCCACCTAATTAATTTATTAATCGTTGGTTTCAATTTTAGAATAGTCTCTGCAATATTTGCCACTTAATGAACAATTTAGTTTTCATGTTGGTCAACTTTTATATTTCACTTTCATTTAAATTTGAATTTTGACTTAGGAGTTGAAAAGCATTATGATGCAAATGATGATCATGCACTCTTAATCATGCTGACTTGGCATTATCAAAATGGAATTACTGTGGCTAACCACTGGGGGTGTTACAAATCTCCTCTACTAACAAGAATTCTCGTCCCGAAAATTAAGAGGTAGAAGGAAAAAGTTTGGAGTATTCCGCACGAAGATTATCCTCGCGTTCCCAAGTGGCTTCATCTTCAGTATGATTTGACCACTGAACTTTGAGGAACTTGGTAACCTTCTGACGGGTCCGACGTTCAGCTTCATCGAGAATGCGGATCGGATGCTCCTTATAAGATAGATCATCTTGCAATTCAAGCATCTCGTGATCCACAGATCGGTGCGGAGATTCCTTGAAGCATTTACGGAGTTGCGACACATGGAAGACGTCGTGGATATGAGAGAATTGCGGCGGCAACTCCAATTTATACGCCACTTGACCACGTCTAGCAATAATGCGGAAAGGACCAATGTAGCGTGGAGCTAGCTTGCCCTTGATTCCAAAACGGTGAGTGCCCTTCATAGGAGTGACGCGCAGATAAACTTGATCACCAGGTTGATAAATCAAACCCCATCGTTTGCGATCATAGTTGCTCTTCTGACGATCCTGAGCCGCCTTGAGATTTTCCCGGACAATTCGGACTTGTTCTTCGGCGTGTTGAATAATGTCCGGTCCAACAAGAGGTCGTTCCCCAGTTTCTGACCAATTCAGAGGGGTTCGACACTTACGTCCATATAGAACTTCGAAGGGGGCCATTTTCAAGCTGGCTTGATAGCTGTTGTTATAAGAGAACTCGGCATATGGAAGAGAGTCTTCCCACTTCTTACCGAACGATATGACACAAGCTCGCAGCATGTCTTCAAGCACTTGATTGACTCGTTCAACTTGGCCTTGGGATTGGGGGTGATAAGCTGAACTCCAGGTAATATGAGTTCCCATAGCTTCTTGGAAACTTTCCCAGAACTTGGAGGTGAAAAGACCGCCACGGTCCGAACTGATCTCCTTCGGAATACCGTAGAGTGATACAATTCTGAAGATATACAACTCTGCTAACTGACTAGCAGTGATCGTCTCCTTGACAGGCAGAAAGTGTGCAACTTTAGAGAGTTGGTCGACGACGACAAGAATAGCATCGTGACCCTTCTGTGACCTGGGAAGTCCTGTAACGAAATCCAGCTGAACCTTATCCCATTTCAATAGAGGAATAGGCAACGGTTGCAGAATTCCAGCAGGCTTCTGATGTTCTGCTTTAACGCGATGACAAACATCACATTCAGCAACATATAGAGCAATGTCCTGCTTCATTTTAGACCACCAGTATCTTTGACGGAGATCACGATACATCTTGGTGCTACCCGGATGAATAGACAGCGGGGTATCATGTGCCTCCTTCATGACCTTGTTAGTCATGAGTTCAAAGCGAGGTACCACAATGCGGTTTCTGAAATACAAGGTTCCATCTTCAGACAGCGAGAAATCCCTGTACTTTACAAGGTGAAGGTCTTTCTTCATGAGGTCAATTTCAGCATCTTTAGCTTGCGCATCCTTAACAGCTTTCTCAAAATCTGGTTGTATCACAAGGTTATTCAGAGAGCCCTGTGGAACAATACGCAGATTCAGCTTGCATAGTTCTTCAAAAAGTCGAGGTTGAGCTCGCCTAACCATGAGGTTGTCGCAATAGGACTTGCGGCTTAAGGCATCAGCCATCACGTTAGCCTTGCCAGGGGTATAGGAAATACCCAAATCATAGTCCGCAATGGCCTCCATCCATCTTTGCTGACAGAGGTTTAGAGATGGTTGAGTGAACAAGTACTTCAGACTTTTATGATCCGTGTAGATCTCGCAACGATTACCGAGAAGGTAATGTCGCCACAACTGCAATGCATAGATCACAGCAGCTAGTTCTAGATCATGTACCGGATAATTCTCTTCATGTGGGCGCAACTGACGAGAGCCATAAGCAATCACTTTATGCTCTTGCATTAGGACACAGCCTAATCCTTCACGGGATGCATCACAATAAATCACAAAGTCTTTGCGGGTATCTGGAGGAGAAAGTACTGGGGCATTGTAACGGTTTGACATCTGCCCCAGTGGATAAAGAATGTACTCTGGATGTATCCCTGCTCGAACAGCTGGTAGCTGCGTCGCAGGGTGTGGTGGAAACAAACGATCCATCTGAGACAGAGGGAACTCATGATTGTCAAATGACAAGGAGAAGTATAACCGATCTCGGAGAGAAAAGTTAAACAAAACAATGGAAAGGAAAATGATTATCAGACTAATCAGATCAATGTCAGGGAAATCGCACATATATCCAGCTCTCCGGGTGGACGAGAATTACGAGATCCTAAGTGTCGGCGTTAGTAAACTTTAGTTAACCCGAAAGGAAGAGAGGTCAGAGTCCCAGAGTAAAGATGAGGAATAAAAGATACTAATACCACCCAATCGGCGACGTGGGCCCGTAAGCCACACAGCCAAGTTAGTAAAGCAGTTTTTGGTTACTAGACTCAACTTCGGCCAAGGAGTTGGAACGGGGGTTCCTACAGTCAGTCGGCTCTGATACCAACTTGTGATGCCCCCGGCCCAATCGTGCACTAATCATACACGCAAATGCACACGATCAAGCCTAAGGACTCACGGGAAGATATCACAACACAACTCTAAAACATAAATAAAGTCATACAAGCTTTATATTACAAGCCAGGGGCCTCGAGGGCTCGAATACATAAGCTTGCATACAAGCGTCAGCGGAAGCATCAGATATCTGAGTACAGATATGAAACAGAAACAGAAAGGCCTATAGAAAGGCGGGGCAAAATAAAACACTACGATCGAAAGGCGTAGGCCTCCTGCCTGGGACCCTCCGATCCTACTCCTGGTCGACAGTCAACTCGTAGCAGTATCCATCCTCTGGGTAGTAGTAGCGATCGTCGGCGAGGACAGCTGTCTCAGGGGCTCCGTCATCTTGTTACGACAAACTGATATGGGGAGAAAAAGGAAAACAAAGCAACCGTGAGTACTCTGAAGTACTCAGCAAGCAAGGATCTACACTACATATGCAACATTTTCAAAAGGAGGCTGTATATGTGGACTGGGCTGCAGAAATGCCAGAATAGAGAGAAGGCCTAGTCCTATCGAAGACTAGCATCTTCAGCGGTCTTGCAGCAGTAGAAGAGAGTAGAACAGTACAATATAATGTAGCAGTATCATTAAGTCTCAACCTCACCCAGAGATCCTTTCTCGACTCCCTGCGAGAAAGCAATCCCAGAGCCATACAGTCATCAAACCTCATCCTGAGATCCTTTCTCGACTCCCTGTGAGAAAGCGATCCCAGAGCCAATACAGTCATCAACCTGTTAACGTCTCAATGGTCCAGTTCTAGTTGTATCGATCGGGATACAACTCCGAGTGTCCTTTACCGTAGGACCGGCTATCGATAGAAGTGTTCTTCCCTGCAGGGGTGCACCAACTTACCCAACACGCTCGATTAACTTCGGCCGGACACACTTTCCTGGGTCATGCCCGGCCTCGGCCAAACGACACATCGCAACCCTACCTACAGCTCAGCAGAGAGGTCCCCGTCGGTCTACATCCTAAGCGCTCAGAGGTCTTGGGCCATCGCCCTGTGCACTCCGAGTCGTTGCGTGCAGGGGGAAGCCAGGCACCAGGGGGGCGCCGGTCCGTCCCGGCCGCAAGGCTGAACTAGACGTCTGACAGAGCTTTCGGCTGATGCTACGATGCAGAACGCCCATACTATGCCCACGTGATGGTTAGTGCTATCAGACCAGAGGCCTGCTCGGATCAAATATCCAAATCATTAATGGACTAGGGCTTGCGGAAACGAGCAGAGACTCACGAAAGATGTGACCCCGTCGCCCCGTCTCGAGGACTTGCTGCAAGGGTTAAGAATGCCCGGCCGCGCCTCGTATTCACCACTCGGGCACCACACTGGCAACCCGCCTTCACATCACACGCGGGTACCCCTCAGGGTCGACCCGCCTTTCCAAGTAACATTGTAAAGTCCAAGTATCCGTGTGTCCATAACATCAGGGAATCCGAGGTATCACCCTCATTGAATTCCCACTCGATGTATCCGTCAAGGTGAACTCGGAGGAATCACCCTCACTGGGTCCACACTTGAGGTATTGTACGACAGCGTCGTTATCGGAAGCGGTGAAGGAGGAATCACCCTCGATGACCACGACCGAATAGCTACTCTACAGAGTTAACATCAGAAGTGCTACAAGAGGTTTCACCCTCGGCACTCGATAGTAACGCTGCAGTGTCGTTACAACTAAGGGGGGGGTGATGTGCGGTGTCGGGTCCTGGTCTTCAATCCCGTTGATCGGGTCTTCTGACGATCCAGCGCGGCAGTCGGGGTAAGTGGGGTCACTGATAGGTCTCTACCCAGCCTAGACTAAACAGTTTAGGATATGTAGGTAATTATCAACAGCAGGTTACAATGAACAGGCTATGCATCAGAATAGGTAAAGCAGCAGCAGCAGCAATTCTAATGCAAGCATGAGAAATAGAATGGGCGATATCGGGATGATCAAAGGGGGGGCTTGCCTGGTTGCTCGGCGGCAAAGGGCAAGGTCGTCTATGGTGTCTTCGGGATCCGGAGCTGCGTCGGTCTCGGGGACGACGTCGGGGTCGGGGGCTATCGAGAGAGAAGAGGGGGAGGAAACAGTATAAATATAGAGCAAACATGAGCAACACAAAGTATGACATGATAATACGCAGTGCCGGGTGTGTCCTAACATATGGGTGCACGTCACTGAGGAAGGAGGAATCCATCCGGGAATGTTTTCCCGGTTCCGGGCATTTGTCAGACAAATGACCGGAGAGGAATGGTTGCATGTTCGGATAGTTAGAGACGTGTGGCAGACAAACGGACCGCGTATTTGGATTCGTCTCGTCGTTCTGAGCAACTTTCATGTACAAAGTATTTTCGTCGGAGTTACGGATTAAAAGATATGATTTTCTAAAGTTTTATTAATTTTTTGAATTTATTTAATTTTTATTATATAAACCTAACATTATCCAGAATAGTGCTCCGATGACATCAGCATGACCTCATGCTGATGTCAGCAGGCGCCTGACAGGGTGGGTCCCACCAGTCATAGGTTGTTTGGTTAATTAGGGTTAACTAATTAATTAACATTTAATTAAACTAATTAGATTAACCTAATCAGTGTTAATTAAACTTAATTAACTAACTAATTAATTATTAATTTTTATTAATTTTATTTTTATTTATATTTCTTTATTATTATTATTATTATTATTATTAAAACGTTCTGGGAGGGGGGCCCACTGGACAGTGGCACAGCCGGACTCGTCCGCGCTGTGCCTGTCCAGGGACGGACATGTCCGCGCGGAGGGTTAACGCGCAAGCGCGCGCGGGCAGAGAGCCCGCCAACGGCGGCGAGCGCGCGGGGCGGAGGTGGCTGTGGCCGGCGGCGACTCGTTCGCGAGCAGCAGTGGCAGCGCAGCAGCGGGAGGCGGGGCGCGCGGGAGGAGGCCACGGCAGCGGGCGTGGGACGCGTGAGCGCGCGTGCGAGGCGAGCGCGGGCGGTGAGCGCGTGCGCGGGCCGGAGGAGGCAAGCGGGCACCGCGGCCGGGCGGCGGCAAGAGCACGCCGAGGCGCGCCGAGCGAGCGCTGGCGACGCGGCGGGGCGCAGGGGAGAGAGTCGAGCGGGCAAAGGGGGGGAAGAGCGGGGGCGAGCGGCTCACGGCGGGGAGTAGGGAGGGTGGGGGTGGGGCTAGGTTCGGTCGTGGGGGGGGAATATGGGGATGGGGTGGGCCGGCCAGGGAGGCCGTGGCCCAGTTGGGCCGCCGGGGGGGGGGGGGGGGAAGAGGGGGGGTTTGCTCCTTTTTTTTATTTTTCTGTTTGCTTTTCTTTTATCTTTTTCTTTTTATTTAACCACAGTCCTGTTTAGCAAATAGTTAGGGCTCTATATGAATTTTGTAAAACTTAGGAATTACTCCAACAAATACTAGGCAATACCTACCACTACCAAAAATTGGTTTGGAGAAAATAGGAGCTCCCACAATTTTTATAATAATTAATATGCATTAATCCTTACTGTTTTAATTATGTTAGAGCCACCTAATTAATTTATTAATCGTTGGTTTCAATTTTAGAATAGTCTCTGCAATATTTGCCACTTAATGAACAATTTAGTTTTCATGTTGGTCAACTTTTATATTTCACTTTCATTTAAATTTGAATTTTGACTTAGGAGTTGAAAAGCATTATGATGCAAATGATGATCATGCACTCTTAATCATGCTGACTTGGCATTATCAAAATGGAATTACTGTGGCTAACCACTGGGGGTGTTACACAAACACAACATGTTTTCTACCCTTATCTCCAGCAAGTTTATATTTAGCATTCATACGCTCAATCTTCTCCTTAGTTAACTCATGCATTTTTAAGATCAATTCAGCACGTTTTTTAGCATCAAAATTAACCTTCTCCGAAGATGGAAGAGGCAACAAATCAATAGGTGCACGAGGTAGGAAACCATATACAATTTGAAAAGGGCACATCTTAGTAGTAGAATGCAACGAACGATTATAAGCAAATTCAATATGAGGCAAGCATTCTTCCCACATTTTCTTGTTATTCTTCAAAACAGCCCTAAGCATAGTAGACAAAGTTCTATTGACTACTTCAGTTTGTCCATCGGTTTGGGGGTGACAAGTAGTACTAAAAAGCAGTTTAGTCCCCAACTTAGCCCATAAACATCTCCAAAAGTGGCTAAGAAATTTGGTATCATGATCTGAAACAATAGTATTTGGCACACCATGCAAGCGAATAATTTCACGAAAGAACAAATCAACAACATTAGCAGCATCATCGCTTTTATGACATGGTATAAAGTGTGCCATTTTCGAGAACCTATCCACAACAACAAATATGCTATCCCTCCCCTTCTTTGTTCGAGGTAAACCCAAAACAAAGTCCATAGATATATCCTCCCATGGAACACTAGGTACAGGCAAAGGCATATAAAAACCATGAGGATTGAGTCGTGACTTAGCTTTTTGACATGTAGTGCAGCGAGCAACAAAGCGCTCAACATCCCGTCTCATCTTTGGCCTAAAGAAATGTGTAGCAAGTACATCCTCCGTCTTCTTTACGCCAAAGTGTCCCATTAATCCTCCTCCATGCGCCTCCTGCAACAACAAAAGACGAACGGAGCTAGCTGGAATGCATAGCTTATTAGCACGAAACACAAATCCATCGTTAACGATGAACTTATTCCATGTTCTCCCTTCTTTACAATTCTGCAATACATCTTTAAATTCAGGATCATGCACATATTGATCTTTGATGTTCTCCAAACCAAATATTTTAAAGTCAAGTTGTGAAAGCATAGTATAACGACGAGACAATGCATCAGCAATAACATTTTCTTTACCCTTCTTGTGTTTAATGAGATAAGGGAAAGTCTCAATGAATTCAACCCATTTAGCATGTCTACGGTTCAGTTTTGCTTGACTTTTAATGTGTTTCAAAGATTCATGATCAGAATGTATAACAAATTCTTTGGGCCATAAATAATGTTGCCATGTTTCTAAGGTCCGAACAAGAGCATATAATTCTTTATCATAAGTAGAATAGTTCAGACTAGGCCCACTCAATTTTTCAGAAAAGTATGCAATAGGTTTGCCATCTTGTAATAAAACACCTCCTAATCCAATTCCACTAGCATCACATTCAAGCTCAAAAGTCTTATTAAAATCAGGAAGTTGGAGTAAAGGAGCATGTGTCAACTTATCTTTTAATACTGTGAAAGCTTCTTCCTGTGAGGTACCCCAAACAAAAGGCACATCCTTCTTTGTAAGCTCATTGAGAGGTGCAGCAATGGTGCTGAAATCTCTCACAAAACGCCTATAGAAACCAGCGAGTCCAAGAAAACTCCTCACTTGTGTGACCGTTTTGGGCTGCGGCCAACTCTCAATAGCTTCAATCTTGGCTTTATCAACTTCAATTCCCTGTGGAGTAACAACATAGCCAAGAAAAGATACTCGGTCGGTGCAAAAGGTGCACTTCCCAAGGTTACCAAACAAACGTGCATCACGTAGAGCAATAAAAACAACACGTAAATGTTCCAAATGTTCCTCCAAAGATCTGCTATAAATCAATATATCATCAAAGTAAACTACCACAAATCGTCCAATGAAAGCACGTAAAACTTCGTTCATTAATCTCATGAATGTACTAGGTGCATTAGTTAACCCAAAAGGCATGACTAACCATTCATATAAACCAAACTTAGTTTTAAATGCTGTTTTCCATTCATCTCCCAATTTCATACGAATTTGATGGTATCCACTACGCAAATCAACTTTGGAGAATATTGTAGAGCCACTCAATTCATCAAGCATATCATCTAGCCTAGGAATAGGATGACGATAGCGAATAGTAATATTATTAATGCCTCTACAATCAACACACATACGTGATGTACCATCCATTTTTGGCACTAGTACAATAGGAACAGCACAAGGACTAAGAGATTCGCGTATATAACCTTTGTTGAGCAGCTCATGTACTTGACGCATAATCTCCTTCGTATCCTCTGGATTGGTACGGTATGGCGCACGGTTTGGCAGTGAAGCACCGGGAATTAAGTCAATCTGATGCTCAATCCCGCGAATAGGTGGTAATCCCGGTGGCACGTCTTGTGGAAAGACATCAGCGAACTCCTACAAAATGTTAGTGACAGCAGGAGGCAAAGAGGAAGGCACGTCCTCGAATGAAAATAACGCCTCTTTGCACACAAAAGCATAGCAAACAGATTTGCTGAAATCTAGCTCATCAATATCAAATTTGGTGGCAAGTAAACATGCACTTTTCAATTTAATTTCAGAAGCAACACTAGATGGTTTATTATTAGGCTTCACTTGTTGCTCAAATTCTTTTGCCACAATCTGATTTTCACTCTTATTTTTCTCCTGTTTTGCTTTACTAGCTCTATTAATATCATCTTTCAAAATAGAATCAGGAGTCATAGGAAGCAAAGTAATATGTTTATCCTTATGAACAAGAGTATACTGATTGTTTCTACCATGTGTACAAAATTTTTATCAAATTGCCATGGTCTACCAAGTAATAATGAACATGCTTGCATGGGTACCACATCACAATCAACATAATCAGCATATGTAGAGATACTAAAATGCACACGAACAGTACGTGTTACCTTAACCTTGCCGCTGTTGTTGAACCATTGGATATAGTAAGGATGTGGATGTGGATGTGGTCTTGTGGTGAGAGATAGCTTCTCCACCATCTCCATGCTAGCCAAGTTGTTGCAGCTCCCTCCATCTATGATGACACGAACAGAACGTTCCTTCACAACTCCCTTTGTATGGAACAAATTATGTCTCTGATTTTGCTCAGCTTGTGTGACCTGCACACTCAAAACACGTTGAGCAACTAAACATTCATACCTGTCAGCGTCTTCAGGAGCCATGTATTGCGTCTCATGATCAGAATCATCTCCAGCGTGTTCTTCACTTGTAATAAGAGCCAAAGTCTCCTCATCATAGTCACTAGCGGACTCATACCCACCATCCTCAGTAGCAATCATAACATGCGGAGATTGGCATTCTCTCGCATAATGACCTCTTCCCTTACAACGATGACAAATAATATCATGTGTGTGCCCTGTTGATGCCATAGATGAAGAAGAGCTCTGGGCAGGCCCAGAAGGTGTACTCTTGGCAGATGGTGGTGGTGGTGCCTGTTTTCTTGTATCTCGGTTGGAATTGGCGGCTGAAGTCAGTGGTGCTGCAGTAGGACGTGTGGGAGTAGAGGAGGCACGCGGTGTCCATGATGAAGATCGACCTGCAGAAAAATTAGTTCGCGCCAATGCCTGTCGATCCTGCACTTCACGTTCAGCTTTACAAGCAAGATGGAATAAACGAGTGATATTATTATACTCCTTATACTCTAGAATGGTCTGAATCTCTCTATTTAATCCACCCATAAAACGTGCAAGCATAGCTTCATTCTCCTCAACAATACCACATCTAATCATGCCAGTTTGTAATTCCTGATAATATTCTTCTACAGAATTTTTTCCTTGTCTTAAGCGCTGCAATTTTTTAAGTAATTCACGTTGATAATATGGTGGAACCCAACGAGTACGCATAGCAGTTTTCAAAGAAGCCCACGTAGCTGGAATAGGATATAATCTACAATGTTCAGACCACCATACACATGCAAAACTAGTAAAAGCACAAACAGCAGCAGCAACACGTCTCTCCTCGGGATATTGTAAACATGTAAAACATTGTTCAGTTTTTAACTCCCAAGTAAGATATATATTAGGAACATATCTACCCTCAAATGGTGGAATATTCAATTTCAGTTTAGGAAGATGGTCATGATCTCGTACCTGAGCTGGTAATGCAGCCCTACCATTGCGATTATTGGCATGTGGATGACCTGGTGCTGGTACGTAGTTCTGATTTTGACCAACCTCATCCTCGTAATCGCCCGCATAATTGTCCTCCTCAGCGGCAGCAGGAGCCATAGAAGCATCAACAGTAGGTGCAGCGGCACCAGAAGTTTGACCAGGCTCAAGGGGAACGCGCTGTGCTCATCCCACTTGATTTGGAAGGCGACGTTGTTGTTGTTGTAGAGGTGCGACAGGTGCAGCCGGCGGTGGTTGTGGAAGATGCGCGAGCAATTCATTAAACTTGTTATTGAGCTTTGTTTCGAACATCTTCTCAATTCCATCTATCTTCTCCATGGCCTCTTCAAATCTGTTTAGCACATCTTGCACCTGTCCACTCATCATTTGCTGAAATTTATCATGTAGCTGTTTGTTCGTCATGTTCTCCCAATCAGTCTCATCGGCTTGTGATCCTGCCATGGTTAGCAGCAATAGAAACACACAAGAATATGATCCTACAGACTACTAGGAAGTGGTAGTGGTGGTGTATCACAAAACCGTCAAGCGAATCTCAAATGCTTACCAGTTCTTACCCAGCAGCAGGTGGTGATCGGCAACCGGTGTAGTCAACACTCTTAAAGATTGGACAGAGCGATTGCCAGGTGGTGTCAAACGCACGACGTAGATGTATGGGGAGCTGGGAAGGCTTATGATATGGTAGCAAAAAGGGTCAGCAATAATCTATTCAGAGATGCAAAGTTGAATAAACGCTCAACGACGGTACTGTGCTGGTCCTAGGCTAGACCGTGCTAGAGACGCGAGCCTAGAACACTATTAAAATCACGGCGCTGCACGTAAACAAAGGAGGAGCACACTCTGAATTTTTTTCTCCTTTTTTCCTTTTCTTTTTTTTTTGCACTTTTTTCCTTTTTTTTTGCTCCGCAACAATTTTTTTTCGAAAAAGTCTACAAATGGTCTAAAAACTGCCTAGCCAGAATTATTTTTTTGAAACTGGAACTATTTTTCTACTGCAGGTAGTACGAAAGTTCGGGAGTCCTACTCTGTCATGACTCGGAGTATGGCGTGATCTGGAAATCCAAAACAGAGTAACAAAATACTGGACTCGGACTAGGACTGGTGGTGGAGATGAATCTGGTGGAACTCGGACTGGTGGCGGATATATGTTGCAGGTGGACTTGGATCGGCATGATGGCGGCGGATAGGTGGTGGCGTATAGGGACTCGGATTGGCGGTGAATATGTGGTGGTGGTATATGGCAGCGGCGATGAAGTTGGTGCGGTGGTGGTATATGGCAGCAGCGATGATGATGATGCGGTGGTGATATATGGCAGCGGCGACGTGACAACCTGTGAACAGAACTCGAAACTCTAAAGGACTAGACGCTAAGACCAGCAACTTGACATGACAATGCAACCGCAAATTCAACAAAGCAAATACAGAAAAGATTATGCAAAGGCTCAGATTGGTTCGGATATGATGAACTAACCCTAATTTTTTTTGGCTTTTTCATGGACTGTAGGTATGAAGAACAGACTCGATCTAAACTACGAAAAACTGTAAAATCTCACTGAGCAACATGGAAATCTGATACCACTTGATAGAGGCGAAAGGTGTCCCGTCTTTCGATGAGATGGTGGCTATCATTTTTGGTGGAGTAGACTTTGACGATCCGACTACGAACGTGCGAGGACGTCGCGCCTTAGCAATCGCTAAACCAACTCCGAGAGGTTATTGACCACGCCGGAGCACGATCAACCTGACCACGAGGGTCTATTTCCTGCAAGCAAACGAAGAACAAGCAAGAAACTAAGATTTGCAATCTGGATATTGTGAATATAAGATGAAAGCTTTATTGATCAAGGTGGGGTTCTGTGACGTCTTGGTCTGGTCGTTGAACACAAACGAAGTACGCGAAGTTGCAGCTATGGCACACTTTTAATCTAAACAAAACCCAAAGTCTAAACGGTGCCCTAAGGGCTGTATATATGGAGGAAGAGGGGGTGGATTTCGTGGCCCTTGAAGGAGGGGTCCGAAACCAACCCTATCTCTTGTTTCCCCACACATACAGACTCTAAAAACAGCCTATACTCAAGTATTTTGAAATTACATGGGCCTGGCCCAATAATAAGGTAACGCAGCACCTATAATAGCCTCTGGACGAAATTTATGAAGTGGCATCTTGTATATTTCGTCCAAGGCTTCCTGCACTCATTATGGTGGCTTCAAAGTCCTGAAATCATCACTTGTAACTCCGTTCTTGTTCCCCTTGCGCATGCCATCATCTCCATGCTTGAACTTGCTCCAAGGTTCCTCTTTCTTGTCCAAGCTAGGCCCTTCATTTGTAAGCAAAACAAATGTATCCAATTTAGGCCGCATCATATTCTCATGAACATTAGAATCATTACCAAGAAACGAAAGTACCTGATAATTTAATTGGCGTGCGCGAGCTCTAGTAATTGGTCCAGTATGTATAGCAGCAGGGGCTGTGGGTGTAACAATGGTATTGATGTCCTCATCACCTCCTCTCCCCCCTCCACCTATATATATGAGAGGAGGGAGAGGGGCAACACACACCACGATTCCCTAGCCGTGTGCGGCACCCCTCTCCCTCTAGTTCATCCTCGATCATATTTTTGTAGTGCTCGGCGAAGCCCTGCGGAGATAGTTGCATCACCACCGTCACCACGCCGTCGTGCTGCCGAAACTCATCTACTAGTTCGCCCGTCTTGCTGGATCAAGAAGGCGAGGACGTCATCGAGCTGAACGTGTGTTGAACGCGGAGGTGTCGTACGTTCGGTACTTGATCGGGCGGATCGTGAAGGTGTACGACTACATCAACCGCGTTGATAAATGCTTCCGCTAAATGGTCTACGAGGGAACGTAGACACAGTCTCCCCTCTTGTAGCTATGCATCTCCATGGATAGATCTTGCATGTGCGTAGAATTTTTTTATTTTCCATGCAACGTTCCCCAACAGTATGATGCTATGGTTCTTGCTTAAGAGCTCTTTGCTTATCTTTCTCTTTTGCTTAAAAGCTTGTTGGCTCTTTTCTCTGTTGAGCTCTTTCTTTGGCCTCTTATGCAAGACTTCACGAACCAAGATAGCAATTCTAGATATGCAGTGACAACCTTGCGACACAAGAGAAGATACCAAGATGTTTGTACCAAGATGATATGGTATGTATGCAATGGGAAAGATGATCACTAATGTGCACAAGTAACGTTGCCGGCAAAACTCAATGGCTAGTCTCGATAGGTAAGTGACGCAAAATGGGCTATGGGGTTAACAATGCAATGGCAAGGGAGAATATACGAGAGTGTCGTCGAGGTTACCGCCCTTGCTTACGGTTGATGTTGTCAAAATTGTGAAGTGGTCGTTGTCGATGATGAGTCCGGGGCGAAGATGAGTGGCGGTGATTTCGGTGTCGAACCGTCCCTAAGTAGCCAAAATACGTTAGGAAACAAAAACCGCTGATGGAAATATGCCCTAGAGGCAATAATAAAGTTGTTATTATTATATTTCCTTATTCATGATAAAGGTTTATGTAAGTGCATCTAGTGCCCCTTAGTGATTTTGGTGTATTGAAGACTTATAGGTTAAGGGACTAATGCGTTTGTGAGTGTACACAGGTCTATAAGTCTATGAGGAGTTTGTTATTTACGATGAATGTCGACCCCTAAAAATGAATGTCTTCAACTGAAGACTTTGGTTTCTTGAAGACTTTGAAAGTGAAGAAATTGGTGTGACCCTGAAGACTTGATATTCATGCGAGGATTATGAAGCGTGAAGACTTTTGTTTTCGTAGTTTCATTTTCTTCTTCTTGAGTCATAGGAAACACCGTACTGTTAAAGGGGGTCGAGGTAAAACTAAGGAAAAGTTTCCAAGTGATGCTCAACTCAAAATCCTACACCTACCCAATCCTTTCGAGTGAAGCCATTGGAAATCTCATACAGTTTAGTCAAGTTCTTCAGTGACAGAGACGAAGTTCTTCTGTTCTCTGAGGAATTTGTTCTGACTGAGGAGTTAGGAATTCGCCAGTGCGGATTGCCTACAAGTGAGGAACATGATAGCCCTGAGGAATTTGATACTCAAATATCCGACCGTTGTTGTGCTGCGCGCCAGCTGTCCAAATATCCTACCCACCTAACGGTCATATCATTGAAGGGCATTTATGTCTTATCATGTCGGGCTGCTCCCTAGGCTATAAATAGCCGCCCCCCTCAACCACTAGCTGGTTGGCTGCTCCGAGAGATAGATTGACACTTGTCATTTAGAGCATCCCATCCTCCGAGGACTTTGAGCGAAAATCATCAAGTGAGGAAAAACCCAAAAACCCAAACACCTACAAACCCAAAGTGATTGAGCATCACTGAAGAGATTGTTCCTGTGTGGAACCGACGCTTGTTACCTTTGAGGACTGTGCATCCTCCAGACGGTTAGGCGTCATGGTCTAGAGCATCCAAGAGGAAATTGTGGATTGCCGAGTGACCGAGTATGTGAAGGTTTGGAAGTCACCTGAAGACTTACCACGAGTGATTGGGTGAGGTCTGTGTGACCTTAGCTCAAGGAGAATACGGTGAGGACTGGGTGTCCGGGACTGTGTGTCCTGAGGTTTAAATACCTAGCCGCTCTAACCAGACGTACAACTGTCACAGCAGTTGGAACTGGTCTACCAAATCATTGTCTTCACCGAGCTACTGGTTCTATTTCGTCAACCCTTTCATTTCCTCGCATACTTGCTATGTATTTGATCATTACTGTTTGAAGACTTTGACTGAAGACTTTCTCAATTTCCTCAGTTCAATTTCTTCAGTCAGTTTGTCTTCAGCCTGCTTATCCTGTGTTTACGCTACTTGTACTCTGTGCTTGTTTTCATTTCATCATGATGACAGTGCTACTGCTCTGTTATGTTTGCATCTGAGTACTTATTCCGCTGCTAAGTAGTTCGTCGCTTAGGAATTTCCTCACCTTGAAATTCCTCAGTGATGAATTTGTAAAAATCGCCTATTCACCCCCCCTCTAGTCGATATAACGCACTTTCAGTTTATTATTCATGCTAGAATTGTATTGACCGGAAACTTAAATACATGTGTGGATACATAAACAAATACCGTGTCCCTAGTAAGCCTCTACCACACTAGCTCGTTGATCAAAGATGGTTAAGGTTTCCTAACCATGGACATGAGTTGTCACTTGATGACGGAATCACATCATTAGGAGAATGAAGTGATGGACAAGACTCATCCGTTAGCTTAGCATATGATTGTTCAGTTTATTGCTACTGCTTTCTTAATGTCAAATACATATTCCTTCGACCATGAGATCATGCAACTCTTGGATACCGAAGGAATACCTTGTGTGCTATCAAACGTCACAACATAACTGGGTGATCATAAAGATGCTCTACAGGTATCTCCGAAGGTGTCTGTTGAGTTGGCGTGAATCAAGATTGGGATTTGTCACTCCGTATATCGGTGAGGTATCTTTGGGCCCTCTCGGTAATACACATCACAAGAAGCTTGCAAGCAAAGTGACTAAGGAGTTAGTTACGAGATGATGTATTACGGAACGAGTAAAGAGACTTGCCGGTAACAAGATTGAACTAGGTATGGAGATACCGACGATCGAATTTCGGGCAAGTAACATACCAACAGACAAAGGGAATTACGTATATTGTCATAAAGGTTCGACCGATAAAGATCTTCATAGAATATGTAGGAACCAATATGGGCATCCAGGTCCCGCTATTGGTTATTGACTAGAGAGGCGTCTTGGTCATGTCTACATCATTCTCGAACCCATAGGGTCCGCATGTTTAACGTTCGTTGACGATATAGTATTATATGTGTTATGTGAGTTTGTGACCGAATGTTGTTCGAAGTCCTGGATGAGATCACGGACATGACGAGGAGCTCCGAAATGGTCCGGAGGTAAAGATTGATATATAGGACGATGCTATTTGGTCACCGGAAAGGTTTCAGAATGTATTGGGTATTCATCGGATCATCAAAGGGGTTCCGGGAGGCCCCGGGAGGTTATTGGGCCATGTGGGCCAAATGAGGGGAGCACACCAGCCCACAAGGGGCTGGTGCGCCCCACCTCTAGGCCGCCGGCCCTAAGGAAGGAAAGGGGGAGGGCTAGCCCCTCCTGTCTTCCCCTCCACATGAGAGAAAGGAAAGGGGGGGTGCCACCCCCTCCTGCCTTCCCCCTCACTTAGATAACTTGAGGGATGTTAATTTAAGTGAGAGTTCATTAGTAATTTGATTAATTGAACTTAATTTATGATGAACTTAGTCTTAATAGTCTTTTGCATATCTATGTTGTAGATCAATGGCCCGTGCTACCGTTCCCTTGAATTTTAATGCGTTCCTAGAGAAAGCTAAGTTGAAAGATGATGGTAGCAACTACACAAACTGGGTCCGTAACTTGAGGATTATCCTCATTGCTGCACAGAAGAATTATGTCCTTGATGCACCGCTAGGTGACAGACCTGCTGCAGGAGCTACTGCAAATGTTATGAACGTCTAGCAGATTCGATCTGATAACTACTCAATAGTTCAGTGTGCCATGCTTTACGGCTTAGAACCGGGACTTCAAAGATGTTTTGAACGCCACGGAGCATATGAGATGTTCCAAGAGCTGAAGTTGATATTTCAAGCTAATGCCTGGGTTGAGAGATATGAAGTCTCCAACAAGTTCTATAGCTGTAAGATGGAGGAGAACAGTTTTGTCAGTGAACACATACTCAAAATGTCTGGGTATCATAACGACTTGACTCAGTTGGGAATTGATCTTCCAGCTGAGAGTGTTATTGACAGAGTTCTTCAGTCACTGCCACCAAGCTACAAAGGCTTTGTGATGAACTATAATATGCAAGGGATGACGAAAACGATTCCCGAGCTCTTCGCAATGCTTAAGGCCGCGGAGGTAGAAATCAAGAAGGAGCATCAAGTGTTGATGGTTCACAAGACCACTAGTTTCAAGAAAAAGGGCAAGGGAAAGAAAGGGAACTTCAAGAAGAATGGCAAGCAATTTGCCGCTCCCGTGAAGAAGTCCAAAGCTGGACCCAAGCCTGAAACTGAGTGCTTCTACTGCAAGGGAAATGGTCACTGGAAGCGGAACTGCCCCAAATACTTGGCGGATAAGAAGGATGTCAAAGTGAACAAAGGTATATTTGATATACACGTTATTGATGTTTTCCTTACTAATGCTCGTAGTAGCATCTGGATATTTGATACTGGTTCGGTTGTTCATATTTGTAACTCGAAACAGGAGCTGCGGAATAAATGAAGATTGGCTAAGGACGAGGTGATGATGCGCGTCGGGAATGGTTCCAAGGTCGATGTGATCGCTGTCGGCACGCTACCTGTACATCTACCTTCGGGATTAGTTTTAGACCTCAATAATTGTTATTTGGTGCCAGCATTGAGCATGAACATTATATCTGGATCTTGTTTATTGCGAGATGGTTATTCATTTAAGTCAGAGAATAATGGTTGTTCTATTTATATGAGTAATATCTTTTATGTAATGCACCTTTAATGAATGGTCTATTCTTGTTGAATCTCGATCATAGTGATACACATATTCATAATATTGATGCCAAAAGATGCAAAGTTGATAATGATAAATGTGACATACTTGTGGCACTGCCGTTTAGGTCATATTGGTGTAAAGCGCATGAAGAAACTCCATGCGGATGGACTTTTGGAATCACTTGATTATGAATCATTTGATACTTGCGAACCATGCCTCATGGGTAAGATGACTAAAACTCCGTTCTCCGGAACAATGGAGCGAGCTAATGACTTATTGGAAATAATACATACCGATGTATGCGGTCCGATGAGTGTTGAGGCACGCGGCGGGTATCGTTATTTTCTGACCTTCACAGATGATTTAAGTAGGTATGGGTATATCTACTTGATGAAACACAAGTGTGAAACATTTGAAAAGTTCAAAGAATTTCAGAGTGAAGTGGAGAATCATCATAACAAGAAAATAAAGTTTTTACGATCTGATCGCGGAGGCGAATATTTGAGTTACGAGTTTGGCCTTCATTTAAAACAATGTGGAATTGTTTCACAACTCACGCCACCTGGAACACCACAGCGTAATGGTGTGTCTGAACGTCGTAACCATACTTTATTAGATATGGTGTGTTCTATGATGTCTCTTACCGATTTGCCTTTATCATTTAGGGGTTATGCATTAGAGACAGCCGCATTCATGTTAAATAGGGCACCATCCAAATCCGTTGAGACGACACCCTATGAACTATGGTTTGGCAACAAACCTAAGCTATCGTTTCTTAAAGTTTGGATATGCGACGCTTATGTCAAGAGGCTTCAGCCTGATAAGCTCGAACCCAAATCGAAGAAGTGCGTCTTCATAGGATACCCTAAGGAAACTATTGGGTACACCTTATACCACATATCCGAAGGCAAGATCTTTGTTGCTTAGAATGGGTCATTTCTAGAGGAGTTTCTCTCGAAAGAAGTGAAGGGGAGGAAAGTAGAACTTGATGAGGTAATTGTGCCTTCTCTCGAATTAGAAAGTAGCACATCAGAGAAAACCGTTCCCGTGATGCCTACACCAACTAGAGAGGAAGCTAATAATGATGATCATGAAGCTTCAGATCAAGTTACTACTGAACCTCGTAGGTCAACCAGAACACGTTCTGCACCAGAGTGGTATGGTAACCCTGTCTTGGAAGTCATGTTGTTAGAAAACGGCGAACCTAAGAGCTATGAAGAAGCTATGATGAGCCTTGATTCTGACAAATGGCTTGAGGCCATGAAATCTGAGATAGGATCCATGTATGAGAACAAAGTGTGGACTTTGGTGGACATGCCCGATGATCGGCAGGCCATTGAGAATAAATGGATCTTCAAGAGGAAGATGTACGCTGATGGTAATATCACTGTCTACAAAGCTCGACTTGTCACGAAAGGTTTTCGACAAGTTCAAGGGGTTGACTACGATGAGACTTTCTCACCTGCAGCGATGCTTAAGTCTGTTCGAATCATGTTAGCAATTGCCGCATTTTATGATTATGAAATCTGGCAAATGGATGTCAAAATTGCATTCCTTAACGGGTTTCTTAAAGAAGAGTTGTATATGATGCAACCAGAAGGTTTTGTCGATCCTAAAGGTGCTAACAAAGTGTGCAAGCTCTAGCGATCCATCTATGGACTGGTGCAAGCATCTCGGAGTTGGAATATATGCTTTGATGAGGTGATCAAATTATATGGTTGTATACAGACTGATGGTGAAGCCTGTATTTACAAGAAAGTGAGTGGGAGCTCTGTAGCATTTCTGATATTATATGTGGAATGATATAGAATTTCTGGATAGCATAAAAGGATACTTTAATAAGAATTTTTCAATGAAAGACCTCGGTGAAGCTGCTTATATATTGGGCATCAAGATCTATAGAGATAGATCGAGACGCTTAATAGGACTTTCACAAAGCACATACCTTGACAAAGTTCTAAAGAAGTTCAAAATGGACTAGTCAAAGAAAGGGTTCTTGCCTATGTTGCAAGGTGTGAAATTGAGTCAGACTCAATGTCTGACCACGGCAGAAGATAGAGAGAAAATGAAAGTCATTCCCTATGCCTCAGCCATAGGTTCTATTATGTATGCCATGCTGTGTACCAGGCCTGATGTGTGCCTTGCCATAAGTTTGGCAGGGAGGTACCAAAGTAATCCAGGAGTGGATCACTGGACAGCGGTCAAGAACATCCTGAAGTACGTGAAAAGGACCAAGGATATGTTTCTCATTTATGGAGGTGACGAAAAGCTCGTCATGAAAGGTAACGTCGATGCTAGCTTTAACACAGATCTGTAACATCCCAATTTTCAATTTGGATGTTATTATTTAGATCATTCATATGCATTCATAATTTGTGCATTTTTGAATTTTGTTTTATTGGAATTTGATCCAAGGGGCCTTAAGCAACTCAAGGACCAATTGAGAGAGTTGGAGGTTTTTCCCAAAAATCCATTTTTGAATTTTCAAAATTGGCAAATTGGATCAAGATGTTTTATTCAAAATTGTTTTTTCCAATTATTTCAAATAAATAAAATAAAGAGAGAAGATAAAAGGACTTCTTCAAAAATAGCAAAGAAATATTGGAAATTTAATTTTGAATAAAAATATATTTTTATTTGATTTTATTTGCAAGTTTATTTATTTTATTAGTACTAAAATGGTTGTTTTTAATTTAGGCATTTAGGCCCAGAAAAATGTTCACAAGGTCAACAATAAGGCCCTAAGTATATGTGAATTTTTCTGCTATTTTAGGATATATATTTATTATAGTTTCCGTATCCTTCTTATTTCTAGAAAAGGTTTAAAAAAAACGTTTCGGACCGACCGAACTGGGCCGCACCCAGCCCAGCCGGCCCAGCGCGCCGCGCCGCTCGTCCCCGAGCTCGGGACAGAGTCCCGAGCGAACACGCCTCGCCGGCCGCCGCCGTGCCCGAGCCGGACTCCGCCTCGCCTTTGCCCCTCCTCCATGCCTCCCTCCTTTAAATACCGAGGCCCCGGCCCCTCTCTCCCCAACAGCAGCAGCAGCCACTGCAGCAACGCCGCCGCCGCCACCGCACTTCGCCGCCGCCGCCCCGCTTAGCCGCCGCCGCCTCTCGCCCGAGCCGCCGCCGCACTTCGTCGCCTCACCGCTCGCCCCGCCGCCGCCGGAGATCCGCCGCCGATGTCGAACCGCCGAAAACCGCCGGTAAAAACAGCCGCCGAACCACCCGGTTTTTCTTTCGGTTTTTCTTTAAAACCCGATTTATTATTTATTTTAGTGTTTAGCGAACGTTCGTTCATTTAGGTTCTGTAGCGAACAGATTCGTTAGATTAGGTTCTGTAGCGAACGATCGTTCGGTAGATTTTTCTTTTTATTTTAGTTTTCTGCCAGGGACCTATTCGCTAGGTTTATTTTACAGATTAACCCCTAGTTTTCAAACGATCACAACTTTTTGCTCTTTTATCCAAATCCAATGAAACCAATGCCCAATTCTTCGTCATGATCTCTTCTGTCCAGATAACCAACCTAATAATATTTTTGAAAATTTTAAAATTTGAATTTGTTCAGATCTGTTTTAAACTTTGTTTGGCTATAATTTGAGTTTCGTAACTCCGATTGGAGTGATTCTTTTTGCAAATCGAAGCTCATCACATGTACCTTCTGTTAATATCAAAACCACACAATTTTACTACTGTTAAAATTGCATGCTGTACAGAAGTTTTATTTGGTTATTTTTGGAGTTTCATAAGTCTTTTCTTCGTTTATCTTTTGATTCTTTGCTTGTGTGCTTATGTATGTTATGGTTTGCTTCGTTAGATTATACGGAGTGCGAAGCTTGCTACTACGAATCTGTAGGGTTTACCGATTGTCAGCAAGGCAAGTTACACTTTGATCATACTCTCTCATACCCAGTTTTTACAATGCATTAGTTTCATCCTCAAAAAAATTGCATGAGTAGGATTGGGAACATGTGGTTATTCTATGTAGTCAATGAGGTAGGAACCTATTACCTTTGATCACCCCGGGAATATATGTTATGCTCATAATTGCTTAGCCATGCTCGTAGATGGGGATTGGTATGTGAGATTCATGGAAGTTGCGAGAGTAATAACAACTAAGGGAAACTTAAGGTGGCAACTTTAACACACAACTGGGTGGATTGTTTGGGGCACCTGGAGAAACCAGTGCTTGCCCAAGGGAATCCCGGAGTACCCGTGTGATTACCCTAGGTCCGCCACCCAGGCTCAAAGGGATCATATAATTGTTCATGCCTAGAAACTTCCGTGTGCAGCCACAAGCCATTATGGGCTCTGGCATAGTTGAGTAAGTTGTGTGACCTCTTTCAGTGGTAGACTAGCAGATGTAGGGGAAAGTAGGTGTACCGGTCTACCCAGATGAAAGAGTTAATGCTTCAGAAAGGCTATGTCTCAATCTTCCGATCATGGATGCAGTCGAGTCTTATGGGGAAAAGTGCGCAAACCTCTGCAGAGTGTACAAACTAATCATGATTAGCTGTGTCCCCGGTTATGGACATCTTGAGTATCTGGTATTTGAATTATTGGTTGATCTCATCACTCTATTAATTAATGAATTGGGTTATTATTATTACTTGGTAATTTTGGGATTGAGTTGGAGGAACCTTCTCAATAATGGCATAAACTTGGTAGTAAATAAAATTTATTCCTTTGTTGTAGGGAAAAACTAGCTTTATGCAAAAACTTAACTTAGAGCCTCCACCAGCCAAATATGCATGTAGTGATAGATATTCTTCATCATTGCTCTATAGTGTGATTTTGCCAGCATATTCCATGTGATGACCTACACGGCTGCAACGTCTCATGTTGCAGAGTTTTTAGACGAGGATTAAGGTGCGATAGGTCATTGTCATGCACTCAGTTTTGTCGTGGAGTTGGATGGACTCATTTATCTTCGAAGCTTCCGCAGTTATTTTATTTAGTTGGCCTTCAGCCATATTTATGTAATAAATACTCTTTATGAGGATCTCGATGTAATAAGTGTGTGATTGAACTCTGTTATAATTCCTCGACTACTGTGTGTGTCAACATACCGATCCAGGGATGACACTTAAGCACAGAGACTTTGATCCATTGGGATCGGGTCGCTACAAGATGGTATCAGAGCACACGCTGACTGTAGGACGCGACCACTAGGAAAAGCCACAGGATACTCTTCTCTATTCATTTCTAATCCTCCTCTATTTCTATAGATGTCGGACCCCAGGAACAAGTTCACTCAGCCTGATGACGACACCCCTTTCCGATGACACTTGAAGGAAGTCATGAAGTACCTGAACGTCGGCCTATCAAGCTTCACCGGAACCTTCACTGCAACTTTACCAGAAGAGGAGCGCTGGAGGATCAAAGTTTGTGTTCCTGGAAGGACTTTTGCACCAACTACCGAGCCCATCGAGTTTACCTTAGATGCGCCAACTTGGAGCTTAGGAAAGAGCATGGCCGCCCACATCACTTTTGGATGCATTTGCGAGGTGTACAACAAGGATCTTGAAGACACCGTCTACCAGATATGTGGATGCCGGGATGAGCAATGGGAGATGATTCGCACTAGGAAGGATGGATCTATTGCAGCATACATATAGGAGATGGATCAACACATTCGTCGATATGAGAATCAGATGTGCGCTATCATGAAGAAGACCAAGAAGATGATGACCCGGAATATGGAGCTAGAGGATGAACTCAAGGCAACTCACGATGGATATGAAGAGGAAATTGTTGTGCTACTAGAGCAGAATGAAGGCCTGAAGAAGAAGCTAGGAATACCCGTGGTGAAACCAGAACCTGAAGTGGACATTTGTTTGGAAGACTACATCATACTAGATGACACAGACACAGACATTAGTGATGAAGATGAAGACAGTGATGATGATGAGGACAGTGATGAATATGAAGACGAAGCTGGTGCTGATATTATGGAGTCTTCCACCGATCAAAACTTCTAGTCGACCACCATATTACTATTAGAGATTCTTCCGATTAGTTAGTAATCGTTCATGAGATTTTGTAATAGTAGCTTAGATCGATTGTGTGAGTCTTGTTTGAAATTGAGTGGTGTGAATTGAATATGTTTGTCTCATATGCATATGGGTAGTGAAATCTCTCATTAGACCTTATTCTATTCTGTTTTCTCACCCCTCTAACCCATCAGATGCCTCCGAGACGTGACCCCGGATTCATTTTCCTGCCGGAGCTCACCCAGTTGATCCAACAGCAGAATGCCTTGATGCAGATGCTCATCCAGAACCAAGGCAACAACAACAACAACCCACCGCCACCACCCCCAGTTGACAACCTAGCCCGCTTCCTAAGGTTGAATCCGCCGGTGTTCTCTAGCAGCACCGAGCCGATTGTTGCTGATGATTGGCTCCGCAAGATCAGAAGGGAGCTAACAACTGCTGGATGTACAGATGCGGAGAAAGTGCGCTTTGCCGCACGTCAGCTTGATGGACCCGCAGCCTCTTGGTGGGAGAATTTCACCACCACCTACCCCATTGCTACAGTTACATGGGGTCAGTTTCAGCAGGCCTTCCGCACCGCACATGTCTCAGCTGGAGCCATGAGTTTGAAGAAGCGTGAGTTCTGCAACTTACGCCAGGGGAATCGTACTATGGGGCAGTACGTGGATGAGTTCAGCAAATTAGCTTGCTATGCCCCAGATGATGTGGCCACAGATGCCGCGAAGCAGGAGAAATTTCTTGAGGGACTCAATGATGAGCTGAGTATGCAGTTGATGGTGGCAACTTTCAACAACTACCAGGAGCTGGTAGACAAGGCTATAATGATTGAAGGCAAGCAGCAGCAGATAGAGAGCCGCAAGCGGAAGTATGGATAGGGGAAGTACAACTCTGGAGTTCAGCAGAAGCCCCGCTGTTCCCCGTACTCGGGAGGACACACTCATCATAACCATGGAGGACATAGCCATGGAGGCCATTCTCATAATGGAGGAAATTCACACAACCATAGTGGCCCCAAGAATGGTAATGGGAATGGAGGTAACAACAGTCAGAGCCGTTCCAACCTCGCGACACCCGCAAAGAAAGATCTGAGTCACATTACCTGTTTCAAGTGCGGGAAGACCGGACACTACGCCACTGAATGTCCGGAGGCAAAGGATGGTAATGGCAATGGAAGCTTAGGAAAGAAGCCCAATCCTTTCACCAGAGGTCAGGTGAATCACGTCAACGTGGAGGAAATCGACGAGCAGCCCGACGTAGTGGTTGGTAAGTTTTTGATTAATACATTTACAGCCCTTGTTCTTTTTGACACTGGTGCATCGCATTCATTCATATCAAGGGGATTTGTGGACAAGTTTAAGTTGCCAACCGTAGCCCTTAAGTCACCTATGTTAGTGAGCTCACCAGGAGCGGAGTATATGACTAGCCGAGGATGTTTTCAGTTGCCATTGATCACAGGTAGGCATGTTTTTCCCACATACCTCATTATCCTGGAATCACAAGGATTGGATGTGATACTAGGCATGGATTGGCTATGCAAGTACGAGGGAAACATCGATTGTGCTAGTAAGTCGATTCTTCTCACCACCCCAGAGGGAAAACGGATCAAGTATGTGTCTAGGCATGCGCCAAGGAGGACTCAAGTAAATTCCCTTTCGGGAGTTGTTCAGGAGGAAGTGCCAGTTGTGAGGGATTATCCCGATGTATTCCCGGAGGAACTACCAGGCATGCCACCAGACCGAGATATAGAGTTTTTGATCGAGTTATTGCCAGGCACCGGACCAATATCCAAGAGACCTTATCGGATGCCCGCAAATGATCTGGAGGAAATTAAGAAGAAAATTAAGGAATTATTGGATAAAGGTTATATTCGACCAAGTTCGTCACCTTGGGGAGCCCCAGTGCTTCTAGTTGAGAAGAAGGATGGATCCTTAAGAATGGTTGTTGATTATCGTGCGTTGAATGAGGTGACGATCAAGAACAAATACCCTCTGCCAATGATCAATGATTTGTTTGACCAGTTGCAGGGAGCTAAAGTTTTCTCCAAGATCGATCTTCGATCAGGATATCACCAGCAGAAGATCCGAGAGTAGGATATACCTAAGACAGCTTTTACCACAAGGTATGGGCTTTATGAGTATACGGTTATGTTGTTTGGTTTGACTAATGCCCCTGCCTATTTCATGAGTATGATGAACAAGGTATTCATGGAGTTCTTGGACAAGTTCGTCGTGGTGTTCATTGATGATATATTGATTTATTCGAAGAATGAAGAAGAACACAAGGAACATTTGCGTTTGGTTCTCGAGAAGCTCAGGCAACATCAGCTCTATGCCAAGTTCAACAAATGTGAGTTTTGGTTGAAGGAAGTAGGATTTCTCGGACATGTTATATCAGGAGAAGGAATAGCAGTAGACCCTACCAAGGTTGAATCCGTCACCAAATGGATGGCCCCCATCTCAGTTGGAGAGATACGCAGTTTCCTTGGACTCGTAGGATATTACCGGAGGTTTATTGAGAATTTCTCCAAGATCGCGAAGCCCATGATGGAGTTATTGAAGAAGGACACCAAGTTTAATTGGACCGAGGATTGTGAGGCCAGTTTTCAGGAGTTGAAGAAACGTTTGGTTACAGCCCCAGTGCTAATTCTTCCGAACATACGCAAGGATTTCCAAGTATATTGCGACGCTTCTCGTCAGGGACTTGGAGGCGTTCTTATGCAAGAAGGAAGGGTTGTTTCATATACCTCATGTCAGCTTCGACCTCATGAGTTGAATTATGCCACGCATGATTTGGAGTTAGCAGCCGTAGTGCATGCGCTCAAGACCTGGAGGCATTTTCTTATCGGAAATCATTGTGATGTTTACACGGATCATAAGACTTTAAAGTACATCTTCACGCAGAAGGAGTTGAACCTCAGGCAGAGGAGATGGTTGGAGCTCATAAAGGATTATGACATGAGACTGCATTATCACCCAGGAAAGGCCAATGTGGTGGCAGATGCATTGAGCTGCAAGAGTTATGTTAATACTCTCATAACCGGAGGATTACCTCAGGAGTTAGCCGTTGAACTCCGAGAACTTCGCTTGGAAATAGTTCCGAGAGGTTTTGTTGCGGCATTGGAAATTCAGTCCACTTTGTTGGGAAGGATCCGAGAAGCCCAGAAGACGGACAAGGAAATTGCGGAGATAAAGGGAAGGATGAGTAATGGAAGGGCTAAAGGTTTTCGTGAGGATGATCATGGAACTTTATGGTTTGAGGATCGCATCTATGTGCCCGATCACCCAGAGATCAGGAAGTTAATACTTCAGGAGGCTCATGATTCGCCTTACTCGATCCACCCAGGCAACACCAAGATGTAGCTGGACTTGAAGGAAAGTTTCTGGTGGACAGGTATGAAGAAGGATATTGCTGAGTATGTAGCAGTATGCGACGTATGTCAGAGAGTTAAGGTAGAGCATCAGAAACCAGCAGGATTACTTCAGCCTTTGCCGATACCTGAATGGAAATGGGATAAGCTTGGCATGGATTTCATCACCGGATTGCCCAGGACACGTTCAGGTTATGACACCATCTGGGTTGTAGTTGACCGCTTGACCAAGGTGGCTCACTTCATCCCCGTGAAAACCACTTATACAAGCGTTAAGTTAGCCAAGATATACATGACCAGGATCGTATGTCTGCATGGAGTTCCGAGGACCATCGTATCAGATAGAGGAACACAATTTACCTCAAAGTTTTGGAATCAGTTACACGAAACTTTGGGTACCAGGCTAGAGTTCAGTACAGCCTTTCATCCGCAGACAGATGGGCAGACCGAGAGAGTCAACCAGATTCTGGAGGACATGTTGAGAGCTTGTGCGCTAGATTATGGATCTAGTTGGGATGATAATCTGCCTTACGCAGAGTTCTCATATAACAACAGCTATCAAGCTAAGTTTGAAGATGGCCCCTTTCGAAGCTTTGTACGGAAGGAGGTGCAGGACACCATTGATGTGGGATGAAGTTGGAGATCGAAAATTGTTCGGACCAGATTTAATCAGAGATTCTGAGGAGAATGTCAAGTTGATCCGTGATAGACTCAAGGTAGCCCAGTCCAGGCAAAAGAGTTATGCTGATACAGAACGCAAGGAGGTAACCTATGAAGTCGGAGACAGAGCATATCTTCGTGTGTCGCCACTTCGAGGAGTTAAGCGATTTGGAGTCAAAGGAAAGTTAGCGCCACGATTTGTGGGGCCATACAGAGTCTTGGAATGTATGGATGAAGTTGCCTACAAGTTGGAACTAACCGAAGGTTTGTCAGGAGTTCATGATGTGTTTCATGTTTCCCAGTTGAAGAAGTGACATGCAGAGATGGCCGATATTCCTCTGAGAGATACAGTGCCCCTGGAGGCAATTCAATTGGAGAGTGACCTGACTTATGAGGAGAAAACCGTCAAGATTCTCGAGTTGCCAACCGAGTTACTCGCAGCAAGGTCATCAAGTTTTGCAAAGTTCAGTGGAGTCACCATACCGAGGAGGAAGCCACCTAGGAACGAGAAGAAGACATCCGGAAGAACCACCCACACCTTTTTGCTAGCCAACCCGAATCTCGAGGGCGAGATTCATCTTAAGGGGGGTAGGTTTGTAACATCCCAATTTTTAATTTGGATGTTATTATTTAGATCATTCATATGCATTCATAATTTGTGCATTTTTGAATTTTGTTTTATTGGAATTTGATCCAAGGGGCCTTAAGCAACTCAAGGACCAATTGAGAGAGTTGGAGGTTTTTCCCAAAAATCCATTTTTGAATTTCAAAATTGGCAAATTGGATCAAGATGTTTTATTCAAAATTGTTTTTTTCCAATTATTTCAAATAAATAAAATAAAGAGAGAAGATAAAAGGACTTCTTCAAAAACAGCAAAGAAATATTGGAAATTTAATTTTGAATAAAATATATTTTTATTTGATTTTATTTGCAAGTTTATTTATTTTATTAGTACTAAAGTGTTTGTTTTTAATTTAGGCATTTAGGCCCAGAAAAATGTTCACAAGGTCAATAATAAGGCCCTAAGTATATGTGAATTTTTCTGCTATTTTAGGATATATATTTATTATAGTTTTCGTATCCTTCTTATTTCTGGAAAAGGTTTAAAAAAATTGTTTTGAACCGACCGAACTAGGCCGCGCCCAGCCCAGCCTGCCCAGCGCGCCGCGCCGCTCGTCCTTGAGCTCGGGACGGAGTCCCGAGCGAACATGCGACGCCGGCCGCCGCCGTGCCCGAACCGGACTCCGCCTCGCCTTTGCCCCTCCTCCACGCCTCCCTCCTTTAAATACCGAGGCCCCGGCCCCTCTCTCCCCAACAGCAGCAGCAGCAGCCGCCGCAGCAACGCCACCGCCGCCACCGCACTTCGCCGCCGCCGCTGCAACTCGCCTCGCGTAGCCGCCGCCGCCCCGCTTAGCCGCCGACGCCGCGCCGTCGCCTCTCGCCCGAGCCGCCGCCGAACTTCGTCACCTCGCCTCGCCGCTCGCCCCACCGCCGCCGGAGATCCGCCGCCGACGTCGAACCGCCGAAAACCGCCGCCGAACCACCCGGTTTTTCTTTCGGTTTTTTTCGGTTTTTCTTTAAAACCCGATTTATTATTTATTTTAGTGTTTAGCGAACGTTCGTTCATTTAGGTTCTGTAGCGAACAGATTCGTTAGATTAGGTTCTGTAGCGAACGATCGTTTGGTAGATTTTTCTTTTTATTTTAGTTTTCTGCCAGGGACCTATTCGCTAGGTTTATTTTACAGATTAGCCCCTAGTTTTCAAACGATCACAACTTTTTGCTCGTTTATCCAAATCCAACGAAACCAACACCCAATTCTTCATCATGATCTCTTCTGTCCAGATAACCAACCTAATACTATTTTTGAAAATTTGAAAATTTGAATTTGTTCAGATCTGTTTTAAACTTCGTTTGGCTATAATTTGAGTTTCGTAACTCCGATTGGAGTGATTCTTTTTGCAAATCGAAGCTCATCATATGTACCTTATGTTAATATCAAAACCACACAATTTTACTACTGTTAAAATTGCGTGCTGTACAGAAGTTTTATTTGGTTATTTTTGGAGTTTCATAAGTCTTTTCTTCGGTTATCTTTTGATTCTTTGCTTGTGTGCTTATGTATGTTATGGTTTGCTTCGTTAGATTATCCGGAGTGCGAAGCTTGCTACTATGAATCTCTAGGGTTTACCGATCATCAGCAAGGCAAGTTACACTTTGATCATACTCTCTCATACCCAGTTTTTACAATGCATTAGTTTCATCCTCAAAAAAATTGCATGAGTAGGATTGGGAACATGTGGTTATTCTATGTAGTCAATGAGGTAGGAACCTATTACCTTTGATCACCCCGGGAATATACGTTATGCTCATAATTGCTTAGCCATGCTCGTAGACGGGGATTGGTATGTGAGATTCATGAAAGTTGCGAGAGTAATAACAACTAAGGGAAACTTAAGGTGGCAACTTTAACACACAACTGGGTGGATTGTTTGGGGCACCTAGAGAAACCAGTGCTTGCCCAAGGGAATCCCGGAGTACCCGTGTGATTACCCTAGGCCTGCCACCTAGGCTCAAAGGGATCATATAATTGTTCATGCCTAGAAACTTCCGTGTGCAGCCACAAGCCATTATGGGCTCTGGCATAGTTGAGTAAGTTGTGTGACCTCTTTCAGTGGTAGACTAGCAGATGTAGGGGAAAGTAGGTGTACCAGTCTACCCAGAGTAAAGAGTTAATGCTTCAGAAAGGCTATGTCTCGATCTTCCGATCATGGATGCGGGCGAGGCTTATGGGGAAATGTGCGCAAACCTCTGCAGAGTGTACAAACTAATCATGATTAGCCGTGTCCCCGGTTATGGATATCTTGAGTATCTGGTATTTGAATTATTGGTTGATCTCATCACTCTATTAATTAATGAATTGGGTTATTATTATTACTTGGTAATTTTGGGATTGAGTTGGAGGAACCTTCTCAATAATGGCATAAACTTGGTAGTAAATAAAATTTATTCCTTTGTTGTAGGGAAAAACTAGCTTTATGCAAAAACTTACCTTAGAGCCTCCACCAGCCAAATATGCATGTAGTGATAGATATTGTTCATCATTGCTCTATAGTGTGATTTTGCCAGCATATTCCATGTGCTGACCTACACGGCTGCAACGTCTCATATTGCAGAGTTTTCAGACAAGGATTAAGGTGCGATAGGTCGTTGTCATGCACTCAGGTTTGCCGTGGAGTTGGATGGACTCATTTATCTTCGAAGCTTCCACAGTTATTTTATTTAGTTGGCCTTCAGCCATATTTATGTAATAAATACTCTTTATGAGGATCTTGATGTAATAAGTGTGTGATTGAACTCTGTTATAAATCCAAGAGTACTGTGTGTGTCAGCATACCGATCCAGGGATGACACTTAAGCACAGAGACTTCGATCCATTGGGATCGGGTCACTAAAAGATCTGGATGACTCTAAGTCACAAACCGGATACGGATTTATATTGAATGGTGGAGCGGTCAGTTGGTGCAGTTCCAAGCAGAGCGTCGTGGCAGGATCTACGTGTGAAGCAGAGTACATAGCTGCTTCGGAAGCAACACATGAAGGAGTTTGTATGAAGGAGTTCATATCCAATCTGGGTGTAATACCCAGTGCATCGGGTCCAATGACAATCTTTTGTGACAACACTGGAGCAATTGCCTTAGCGAAGGAATCCAGGTTTCACAAGAGAACCAAACACATCAAGAGACGCTTCAACGCCATTCGTGAAAAGGTCAAGGATGGACACATAGAAATTTGCAAAATACATACGGATCTGAATGTGGCAGACCCGTTGACTAAACCTCTTCTGCGGGCAAAACATGATCATCACGAAGACTCCATGGGTGTTAGATTCATTACAATGTAATCTAGACTATTAACTCTAGTGCAAGTGGGAGACTGATGGAAATATGCCCTAGAGGCAATAATAAAGTTGTTATTATTATATTTCCTTATTCATGATAAAGGTTTATTATTCATGCTAGAATTGTATTGACTGGAAACTTAAAGAGATGTGTGGATACATAAACAAATACCGTGTCCCTAATAAGCCTCTACTATACTACATCGTTGATCAAAGATGGTTAAGGTTTCCTAACCATGGACATGAGTTGTCACTTGATGATGGGATAACATCATTAGGAGAATGATGTGATGGACAAGACCGTTCTGTTAGCTTAGCATATGATCGTTCAGTTTATTGCTACTGCTTTCTTAATGTCAAATACATATTCCTTCGACCATGAGATCAACCAACTCCCGGATACCGGAGGAATACCTTGTGTGTTATCAAACATCACAACGTAACTAGGTGATCATAAAGATGCTCTATAGGTATCTCCGATGGTGTCTGTTGAGTTGGCGTGAATCAAGATTGGGATTTGTCACTCCGTATATCAGAGAGGTATCTCTGGGCCCCCTCCGTAATACACATCACAAGAAGCTTGCAAGCAAAGTGACTAAGGTGTTAGTTACGAGATGATGTATTACAGGACGAGTAAGGAGACTTGCCAGTAATGAGATTGAACTAGGTATGGAGATACCGACGATCGAATCTCGGCCAAGTAACATACCGATAGACAAAGGGAATTACGTATGTTGTCATAAAGGTTCGACCGATAAAGATCTTCGTAGAATATGTAGGAACCAATATGGGCATCCAGGTCCCGCTATTGGTTATTGACCGGAGAGGCGTCTCGGTCATGTATACATCATTCTCGAACCCGTAGGGTCCGCACGCTTAACGTTCCTTGACGATATAGTATTATATGAGTTATGTGAGTTGGTGACTGAATGTTGTTCGGAGTCCCGGATTAGATCACGGACATGACGAGGAGCTCCGAAATGGTCTGGAGGTAAAGATTGATATATAGGACGATGCTATTTGGTCACCGGAAAGGTTTCAGAATGTATCGGGTATTCATCGGATCACCGGAAGGGGTTCCGGGAGGCCCGGGGAGGTTATTTGGCCATATGGGCCAAATGAGGGGAGCACCCCAGCCCACAAGGGGCTGGCGTGCCCCACCTCTAGGCCGCCGACCCTAAGGAAGGAAAGGGGGGAGGGCTAGCCCCTCCTGTCTTCCCCTCCACATGAGAGAAAGGAAGGGGGGGGGGCGCCACCCCCTCCTGCCTTCCCCCCACACGCCTAAGAAGGAAGGGGGGCGTGGCCAGGGTGGCCGCCGGCCCCCTTGGGGGTGCCCTAGTGAAAGTGCAACTAATCTCCGGGTGGTTTTGGTAATTCATAACAACATATAGCTCATTGAACTAATATCCATTCAAGGCTAATATTTCAGAAAGTTCAATGATTGGCATGGCATGGACTAGAGATGTGGACCCCTCAAAATGCTAAGGACAAAGATTGGCAAAAGCTCAAGACTCTTCATTTCCATTTTTGTGATCCAAGATCACATTGAGTCCATAGGAAATGCCAATACTATTAAAAGGGGATGAGGTGTTGCTTAATGGTCTACTTGCTCAAAATGCTTAGTGATATTGCTCCAAAACCCTCAGCCACTTTCTCTTTTCCATATATGTCCAAAACCCAAAGTCAAACTCGGCCCCACCGATTTGATCTATCCGGCGCCACCGAGTTCAGTTAACATAGCCACTGCCAGAAGCCCTAGCACATCGGTCCCACCGAGTTGATCCAGTCGGTCCCACCGAGATTCCTAACGTTCACATTTTGAACTAAATCGGTCTCACCGAGTTCTTATATTCGGTCTGACCAAGTTGGGTCAAATGTGTGTAACGGTTGGATTTTGTGTGGAGGCTATATATACCCCTCCACCACCTTCTCCATTCGAGAGAGAGCCATCAGAACGTGCATACAGTTCCATACTCATTTTCTGAGAGAGAACCACCTACTCATGTGTTGAGACCAAGACATTCCAATCCAATCACAAGAATCTTGATCTCCAGCCTTCCCCAAGTTGCTTTCCACTCAAATCATCTTTCCACCATAGCCAAATCTGTGTGAGAGAGTTGAGTGTTGGGGAGACTATCATTTGAAGCACAAGAGCAAGGAGCTCATCATCAACACACCATCTATTACCTTTTGGAGAGTGGTGTCTCCTAGATTGGTTAGGTGTTGCTTGGGAGCCTCTGACATGTTGTGGAGTTGAACCAAGAAGTTTGTAAGGGCAAGGAGATCGCCTACTTCATGAAGATCTACCCGAGTGAGGCAAGTCCTTCGTGGGAGATGGCCATGGTGGGATAGACAAGGTTGCTTCTTCGTGGACCCTTCGTGGGTGGAGCCCTCCGTGGACTCGCACAACCGTTACCCTTCATGGGTTGAAGTCTCCATCAATGTGGACGTACGATAGCACCACCTATCGGAACCACGCCAAAAATCTCCGTGTCTACATTGCGTTTGCCTTCTCCAAACCCTTCCCTTTACCTTCATATGCAATGTTTTACTTTCCGCTGCTACACTCTTTGAATTGCATGTGTAGGTTGATTGCTTGACTTGTGCTAAGTTGCTAAAATCTGCTAAGACTTAAAAGGCTAGATTCTTATTTGGTCAAGTAGTCTAATCACCCCCCCCCCTCTCGACCTACTTTCGATCCTACACCTAGGCTGCCTCCCCTCCTCCCCCACCTATATATATGTGAGGAGGGAGAGTGGCAACACACATCACGATCCCCAAGCTGTGTGTGGCGCCCCTCTCCTTCTAGTTCGTCCTCAGTCATAATTTTCGTAGTGCTCGATGAAGCCCTGCGGAGATGTCACTCAAGGATAAGGAAGAGCTTCACAACAAATCTAGTGGTGCTTACAAAGCCTCATGTGATGCTCCTACAACAACAAGTGAGAAACAAGTCTTCAATGAAGAATTGAGCTTAATGGTGAAGAACTTCAACAAGTTCTACAAGAGTAGAAGCAAAGAGAGAAGTTCCAAGTCAAGGTCCTACAATGACAAAAGATCTTCTAGTCGTGCTCGAAATTGCTACAATTGTGGAAGACTCGGACACTACTCTAATGAGTGTACGGCTCCCTACAAGAAAAGAGAAGATTCTCCCAAGAGAAGAAGTAAAAGAGAAGAATCACCACCAAGAGAGAGAAGGAGTAGAGATGATCGTTATGAACGAAGACCCTCTCGTAGAAGCAAGGATTTGGAAAGGAAAGACAAGTCATCAAAGAGCTACACAAGACGAAGACATCAAGCTCATGTTGGTGAATGGGTATCCGGTTCCGACTCCGACAGCTACTCCAAGAGAAGTTATCACTCCGACTCCGAATATACTCAAGATGAAGGTGTTGCCGGTCTTGCACTTGTGTCATCCAACTCCTATGACATATTTGACTCACCAAATGAAGGAATTGGAAGATGCTTCATGGCTAAAGGCCCCAAGGTATCACACCCCGAGTATGTTGATTTCAATAGTGATGAAGATGATTTGCTAGGTGATGATGATTTACTTGTTGACAACACTAGTGATGAAAACTATGATGAAATTGCTATTAATCATGCTAATCAAGATAAAACAAATGACAATGACAAGAAGGAGATTGAGCGTCTAACTAAAGAACTAAATGCTCTTAAGTTAGCTCATGAAACTACCTTAGAGGATCATTGAGAGCTTTTAAAGACTCATGAGAAGATACGCTTTGAGAAGCTCAATTTAGAGCAAGAGCATGGGTTCTTAAAGGCAATCAATGATGATCTTCGAAAGAAAAGTTCTTCTTACATTGCCAAGCGTTTACTCTTGTCTACTTACATGCCACAAGTAAAATCTAGTAACAAGAGCAAGAAAGATTCTTCTTCTAGTAGTAACAATAATCATGCTAAATCCAATATTGTTGCTTCTAGTAGTTCTCTTGATTCCACTAATGATTCTCTTAGCCAAGTTACACATGAGCAAGAAAATAGCTTATTGAAGGGAATTATAGAGAAAGGTGTTTACAAGAGCCTTGCCAGAAGTAAGCAATTTGAGGAAATTGTACGGAAGCAAGGAAGGCACCGGAAGAATCAAGGTGTTGGTTTTGAACGCAAGTTCAATGCCAATGGAGTTGAGTGGGAAGAAGATCAATACCCCAAGAGAAGTATGACCCCACTTCTTCCAAGGGAACACAAGCTCAAGATGATCTTTCACCATAAGACCACAAGCTAAAAGGCAAGGACAAGCTTCAAGAGGAGATTGATGCATTTGAAGAAGCTCCTAAGGCCTTGGTCAAGTGGGTTCCCAAGACTACATCAAGTTCTACTTCATCAAGTACGACTACAACTCCAAGGATTCCCATCAAGTTGATGTGGATCCCAAAGAAGAAGAACTAGAGAGTTCTTGAGGGTGACTCCGCCAACATACTTCACTCATATTCATTTTGGCAAGGACAAGTGCAATCAACTTCCATATCTTGCACTAGTTCAAGGAGTCACAAACCCTCTTGTTGGTAAGACAAGGGACAAGGTAACCTAATGCTTTCATGGACATCGTCATATGTGTATTTCACTCTATGTCTATGGATATCCTTGTGTGTTCCTTGTGGGACTAACCCATGTAGGTATTGAAAGTGCAACTCACTCCAATGGATTGCTCCAAATGGTCTACATCAACATTGAGCATCCACATCTTCAACATCTACATGAAGTCATCTTCGACAAAACCCAAGGTTAGTTCATCCCACTTAGGGGGGGATATCACATCTAGGGGGAGCTTTGCTCTAAAAATTGAGCTAAAGCAACTCTAATGATGTGAACACAACAATGCTTTATGTAAAAGTGGTAACCCCACTTGAGCTTAAACGATGAGTATGACCTATGATCAAATGTTCTCATTTGACTCCTAAGTCAATATACTCATATATAGATGACCTAGTCATCGCCAATTGCTTGATAGATGCTACAGTGCTTGTGCATGCTTTGCCACATGTTTTATTTGCCATCTTATTGTGTGAGCATGTTGGATGCATAATTTTCTCCATTCGAGGACATCCATTTGTTGCTTTGATTGTTTGGTTTTCCTTTGCCAAATGGATGGACAAGAATGCCTAAGAACTCCCTCT
This sequence comes from Thinopyrum elongatum, assembly GCA_011799875.1. Classification (NCBI taxonomy): domain Eukaryota; kingdom Viridiplantae; phylum Streptophyta; class Magnoliopsida; order Poales; family Poaceae; genus Thinopyrum; species Thinopyrum elongatum. The sequence goes on along the minus strand of CM022302.1, from coordinate 334,758,919 downwards.
AGCTATCTATACTTTTCTCGTCTCAAACTCTTTTCATGCTACATCACAAAGTTTGAACAAGTCGAATTCGGACCCTCCGGGTGAGGAGCACTTGGAGCCACCGATCCGTCAAGGGCTTAAACTTCCAAAACCTCTTAATGCATCTTGGACAGACCGACTCACTCCACTCGGTCTCACTGAATTCATTAAGTTGATCTAGGTTTTCACCTCGGTGCAACCGATTCGGACAATTCGGTCACACCGAGTTGCAGTAACTGCTAGCAGTTTTGCATCTCGGTGCCACCGAGTCGTTCCACTCGGTCACACCGATAGTGACTGGGTATATATATTGCGGGTTGAAAATTTGGAAAACTCTCCAAACCACTCGACTGCGCCTGCCCAACTTTGCCGCCCCTTGGACTCCGGATCATCGCCGTCGTCGCCAGTGCCTCCTGCTGCTGGTCTCCACCGCCGTCAAGGGGAATCTCACCGCCGTTGTCGCTGTAGCGAGTTCATCGCCAAGTTAGGGTACGAACTCGATCCCTTTGTGCGTCCTTTTACTCCGATTCTTGCATAAAGATCATTGCCATTATTCTTTCCACGAATGAGATAAATCTATCCACCGAAAAATTCCATTAGAATAGATTTGATGCAAAAACTTAGGGTTAGGTTTCCGCCGAACTCATCTCGGACCGACCGATCTGAGGATCTCGGTCTCACCGATTTGGCTTAGGTCATTGCACAAGTACAACTCGATCTAACCGAAGCGTACTAATCGGTGCGACCGAAATCTCATACTCTGTGAAACCCTAGCAACTCAGAGTCACCGAACTGCATTTCGGTCTGACCAAAATTGTATGTTTAGATTCTGTTTGTGCTTTGGTGTCACCGAGTTTGTCATATCGGTAGCTCCGAAATGCTTTCTGCAGAAAACTAAACTTAAGTTTTTGTCTCAATGTTTTTGCAAAAATAGCTGTGCTTTGTGATGCTCATCCACTCTATCTATACCCATCTATTCACAGGGTCAGTTTCAGAGATGTCAGTGGGCAGTGACAGCCAGAACAGGTCTGAAGAGCAAGTGAATCTCAGTCAGGGCACTAGTCCCTCCAACAGCAGTTATGATGAAGGTAGCAGAAGCACTCCAAGCAACTTGCCTAAGGCTGCCACTAGACAAAGGAAGAAGAGAACCTCAGATTCTGAAGATGAGGATTTTGTTGTTGAGGAGGAGGTGACCTCCAAGAAGAAAGTGCTGAAGAAGGAGTATGCTGCAGCTGCTGCCACCAAGCCTGGTATGCCAAAGAAAGCTCCTATCAAGAGAAATCCTATGTCAAAAGCCAGAGCCTCTACTCAAGCTGATGCTGCTGCCCCAAGTGTTACTAGAGAAGAAGAGGCTGCTGGAGGAAAGAAGAGGAAGGAGAGAGTGAGGAAGACTATTTCCAGAGTTATTGGTAAACCATCTATGATGAGAGACTCAGATGAAGAAGAGCAGGAGGAAGAGCCAGCTGCACCACCTCCAAAGACTCAGAAGCTCATGGGGGATGCTATAAGATCAGGGGTTGCTCCATCTAAGCCCAAATCAGCCCCCAAGCCTCCAACTCAAGCTCAAGCTCCAAAACCTGCTGCACCCAAGAGATCCACCAGAAACATCCCTGCTGCTGAGAAGAACAAGGCCCCAGTGCCTGAAGTTCAAGAGGATGAAGAACAACAAGTGCTCAGAAAGTTGATGCCAAAGATTCTTGATCATAGTGATGACCATCCTATTGTTGAAAACATGACGGAAAGGAAGGATGCTGGTCTGAGATTATGGAGACAGACAGATCCCTATGCCACTAGGAGAAGGACTGTTGTACATTATCGATTCCACATCAAGGAACAGCAGGACTTCTATGAGACAGTCTTGTTAGACAAGAAACCCATTGTCAGTGACATGAGGTGGGTTGACTGGAAGTACATTGATGACAATGAGGACTACTTCCCAGGTGTGCATGAGAGCTTCAGGATGAATGAAGTGGACAAGTTTGTTGGTCAGAAGTTGACCAAGTGGAATGATGAGATGATAATGCAATTCTACTCCACTGCTCATTTCTATCCGGATGGATGGATTGTCTGGATGACTGAAGGTACAAGGTACCAATCAACTATCTCTGAATGGGCCAAGTTGATCAATGCCCCTAAGGAAGATGAAAATGATACAGATGTATATGCCAAGCCAAGGAAAGATCACAACTCCATGGCAAATATGTACAAGACCATTCCTGATGATGCTTTGGAGACTCACAAGCTTGGGTCGATATACTTTCTGCTGTCAGGGTTGACCACCATCAACATCATTCTGAGGCTCCATCAATTTGCTCCATATGTTTGATGTGCCACAGAAGTTCAAAGTGATGACTCTAATTGTTGATACAGTGAAGAGAACTGCAGCTGATCAGAAGAGATCATGTGGATATGCCCCTCACATACAGATGTTAATCAACTCCAAGATGGGGACAGGGACATATCTTCTAGATAAAGAGCATCTTCCCCTGAGGCCAGAATTTGAGGACAACGAGGTTGTCATGGATGCATCTCATCCAACTAGTGCAGAAGCCCAGGAGAAGAGAGAGAGAGAGAGCAAAAGCTGCAAAAGCAGCAAAGGCAGCCACTGCACCAGATGCTTCAAATGTGATGCTCAAGACCAAGCAAGATCAACTCAGTTATCTGCTTGAGACTACTGTGAGGATTGAGAAGGGCTTGGCCACCCTGACTCAGAATCAAGAAAGTCTTGAAAGGATCATTGAGACCAAATTCCATGATCTAGATGTCAAGGTCACAGAGATCCAGACTACTGTGGAGAAGCTCCAGGAAGAAGTTGAGGATAGAAGTGACAGACCAACCACTGATGCTTTTCAGTGAGTGCCAAGGGCACAAAGGTCTACAGCTGTGCCAGTTGTCAGAGACTCCAGGACTACCTTTTTAGCATCTGCAGCAACTGCCTCAGTCATACCTCCAGTTTCAACTCCTCCAGCTCCACAGACGTCCGCTGAAGTTTCTGCAGACAAACTCCTCTCCACGCCATCTATGCACACCGGAGCTCCCGGAGATCGTGTCGCATAGCACTATGCATTTTCGAGCTTTTTGGTAACTTGTTGCCAAAGGGGGAGAAAGTGTATAGATCATTAGGCTTCGAGAGAGAGAGAGAGTGTGTGTTTTACGTGTTTTGCTTTTTGTTGCCTCTCTTGCTACTTTGATATTTGATTGTTTGCTCATTTGATTCTTGCTACAATATTTGCGCTTGTTTGTGAGATACTCTCATGATCATGTGTTTGATCATATTATACTCTAATGTGTGCTTGTGTGATGCTATCTATGACACTTGTGTATGATCAATCATGTTTTCCCTTGGTGATGAGTGCATGTTCTTTATATTCTATCATTTTGAGCGGTCCACCAATATGTATGTGACATGGAAGAGTGACCCATGATCCTAATCGATTGTGCATTTGCATTCAAAAGCAAATTTTAAATAATGCACAAATTTAGGGGGAGCTCTTGCTTATCACATACTTCTCAAAGCGACGATGTATTTCATTCATATTATCAATTGTCGAAGCTTTGATCTATATGTTATCATCAATTACCAAAAAGGGGGAGATTGAAAGTGCAACTAATCCCCGGGTGGTTTTGGTAATTCATAACAACATATAGCTCATTGAACTAATATCCATTCAAGGCTAATATTTCAGAAAGTTCAATGATTGGCATGGCATGGACTAGAGATGTGGACCCCTCAAAATGCTAAGGACAAAGATTGGCAAAAGCTCAAGACTCTTCATTTCCATTTTTGTGATCCAATATCACATTGAGTCCGTAGGAAAAGCCAATACTATTAAAAGGGGATGAGGTGTTGCTTAATGGTCTACTTGCTCAAAATGCTTAGTGATATTGCTCCAAAACCCTCAGCCACTTTCTCTTTTCCATATATGTCCAAAACCCAAAGTCAAACACGGCCCCACCGATTTGATCTATCCGGCGCCACCGAGTTCAGTTGACATAGCCACTACCAGAAGCCCTAGCACATCGGTCCCACCGAGTTGATCCAGTCGGTCCCACCGAGATTCCTAACGTTCACATTTTGAACTAAATCGGTCTCACCGAGTTCTTATATTCGGTCTGACCGAGTTGGGTCAAATGTGTGTAACGGTTGGATTTTGTGTGGAGGCTATATATACCCCTCCACCACCTTCTCCATTCGAGAGAGAGCCATCAGAACGTGCATACACTTCCACTACTCATTTTCTGAGAGAGAACCACCTACTCATGTGTTGAGACCAAGACATTCCAATCCAATCACAAGAATCTTGATCTCCAGCCTTCCCCAAGTTGCTTTCCACTCAAATCATCTTTCCACCATAGCCAAATCTGTGAGAGAGAGTTGAGTGTTGGGGAGACTATCATTTGAAGCACAAGAGCAAGGAGTTCATCATCAACACACCATCTATTACCTTTTGGAGAGTGGTGTCTCCTAGATTGGTTAGGTGTCACTTGGGAGCCTCCGACATGTTGTGGAGTTGAACCAAGAAGTTTGTAAGGGCAAGGAGATCGCCTACTTCATGAAGATCTACCCGAGTGAGGCAAGTCCTTCGTGGGCGATGGCCATGGTGGGATAGACAAGGTTGCTTCTTCGTGGACCCTTCGTGGGTGGAGCCCTCCGTGGACTCGCGCAACCGTTACCCTTCGTGGGTTGAAGTCTCCATCAACATGGACGTACGATAGCATCACCTATCGGAACCACGCCAAAAATCTCCGTGTCTACATTGCGTTTGCCTTCTCCAAACCCTTCCCTTTACCTTCATATGCAATGTTTTACTTTCCGCTGCTACACTCTTAGAATTGCATGTGTAGGTTGATTGCTTGACTTGTGCTAAGTTGCTAAAATTTGCTAAGACTTAAAAGGCTAGATTTTTATTTGGTCAAGTAGTCTAATCACCCCCCCCCCTCTAGACCTACTTTCGATCCTACACCTAGGCTGCCTCCCCTTCTCCCCCACCTATATATATGTGAGGAGGGAGAGTGGCAACACACATCACGATCCCCAAGCCGTGTGCGGTGCCCCTCTCCTTCTAGTTCATCCTTGGTCATAATTTTCGTAGTGCTCGGTGAAGCCCTGCGGAGATAGTTGCACCACCACCATCACCACACTGTCATGCTACCAGAACTCATCTACTACTTCGCCTCACTTGCTGGATCGAGAAGGCGAGGACGTCATCGAGCTGAACGTGTGTTGAACGCGGAGGTGTTGTACGTTCGATACTTGATCGGGTAGATCATGAAGGTGTACGACTACATCAACCGCGTTAATAAATGCTTCCGCTTAACAGTCTACGAGGGTACGTAGACACACTCTCCCCTCTTGTAGCGATGCATCTCCATGGATAGATCTTGCGTGTGCGTAGAATTTTTTTGTTTTCCATGCAACGTTCCCCAACAACCGCGACTCAAATTCTCAAAGAACAAAACATGTCAAAATTGTCGGAGGTTGTAGCGGTTAAGCGATGGTGGTTGCGTAAAGCGGTGGTGGCTATGCGGAAATGCAATGATGGGTTATGGAGTGGCAATGCGGAAGTGTGGGCGGTGGCTGAAAATTTTCGAGTGAAAAAAAATTCAGTTTCGTCAGGTTTGGTCGGACGTCCGGTATGGGTCGGACGACCGGTGGTCGTCGGACGTTCGGTATCTGCCGGATGTCCGGTGCCTGGCGATTTCTTCTACGGGATGAACTCGAAGAACTCGAGGTGGAGAAGAAAAATTAGGTCAAAATTGGACGAATTTCGTGGATGGAAATGATGGGAAGGATGGGGGAAAGCTAGATCCACTCGTGGCAAAGCAAATCCATGGATCAAATGCAAGAAAACTTCATCATACCAACAAATCACAAAAAAAAATTGGGGGCTATTTTTGTGGGGATTTTCGAAACTGGACAAGAACACACAAAATTAGGCTAGAAAAAGAGGGGTAGGGGCTCCAAATTTGTGATCAACCTTGGCTCATGATACCAAGATGATGTATGGTGGAACCCTAGGGCGATCTTTCATGATTTGGAGGGGATCCCACGAAGAACACGACGAACACACGAGGGGAAACGAGAGGAAACACTCAAATCAACGAGAACCGGTCACACATGTCCTATGTCCATGAACACAAAGAGAGATACATGATTAAAATCCAACAAAGGACGATACAAACGGTAGCAAGTTCTTCCCAATCCGTGAGGAGATGGGGGCTTGAATCCACGAGGGGATCTTCCCTTGACGGGGTCTTGAATCCACTTGGGATCTTCTCCGTGGAGGCCTCGGTCTCCAATGGAGTATGTATCAAGTGGACGAGCAAAGCTCTATCTCTAAAATGAGCTAAACCAATGCTGACCCTAATAAGAGGGAGGAGGAGGAGTATATATAGTCTAAGGGGGCGAAGGGGTACATGGGCTTCGGCCTGAAACACTGTGCGCAGACAAGCGTCGGACGTCCGATCGTTATCGGTCATCCGGTGGCTCGCGAGGGTTTGGACGTCCGGCAACGCTCGGACTTCCGACATTTCAGATCTGATCAGGTTGCACCGGATATCAGGAGGCGGTCGGTCGTCCGGCCGTCGGTCGTCCGGAGAGCTCGGATTTTCGCTATTTTCCTTCTGTGAGCTGGCACCGGATTTTCGGAGGGGCTCAGTCGTCCGGTCGCTGGGGAGGTGTCGGATGTCTGGTCTGTGTCGGTCGTCCGGCCGCTGTAGCATTCGCTGGTTGGCCCTTCAGGCTGGTGGAGGCTCCAGGCGTCGGACGTCCGGCGTGGTCCAGTCGTCTGGTGGCTGTAGACTTCTGGCAGCTTCTCCGTTTGGTCCTTGTACTTGGTGTCCTCGCCGTCTTGTCCGTTGGATGTCGTTGCTCCGTGACTTCCCTCTAAGCACCTGATCACACATAGGGTCTCCGCTTGAGGTAGTAGCCATGTCTCACATGTGGAAAGTGGTAGTTTGGAGAGGAGCGAGTTCACCTTAGTTTCAATAGCCTTTGCTCAAGCTCTAGTCATTGGTCCATGTGGTGTCGTGGGAAACGAAGGTAGGTCCATGGGGATGACCATAGGATGCTCCACATCAACATGAAGTTGAACATACGAAGTTTCAAGTACAATATAATAAACAAAGATATAGCACAGTAGTGCTGATAGCAGATCTGCAGAGTGCAGACGTACAAAATTGCATCTCACTAACCTAGTGTTCATACAAACTGTAAATGAAAATCTGGGTTTTGTATGGACAAGAAAAGAGGGGGGAATGGAGAGGATGTAGGGGCTTACCTCGCTATAGGTTGCCTCCTTGCTTGTCGGAGTCACAGTCGGTGTCGGGATTGGAGGAGACACGTTGTAAGCAGAGAGCTGAGAAGCGGGGAGCACGGCGACACGGGCCACTGTGCCGGGTTGGGCGCGTGGAGATGCACGAGCTAGTAGCCTTAGGATGGATTACTACTAGGTCGAATGCGCATCTAGTTGGGGCCGCGATGGCTGAGAACAGTGTTTCGGCTTGTCTTAAGAAAAGATTTATTGCGTAGGTTGTGCCGAATTTGGTATAGTTTTTTTTGGGAGGGCGGGGGCAAATCAACCGCTTCCATGATCGCTTGATTATGCCACATGGATCGTCCACTTCACAACATATATCATCACCCACAACCCCGATGCTAGGAAGCACCTCCAACAACCGTTTATGTTGCAAAGAGGCATCGTCGTTTCGCCCCCGCACTCGCAAATGGGACAAGTAGAATGATCGTCGTTGTTGCACATCGCTCCCCTCCTTGTTCCATCCTCCACATCGCTCCCCTCCCAGCTCGACTGATTGCAACATCGTGAGCATCATATTCACAGGCTTGCATCAAATGTTGTTGTCCTGGAAGCACTGAGGTGGGTGTTGTGAGCCATGTTGCGTACCGCTTCTCCATTACGTGCACCAAAACGTGCTGGTTGGTGGTCTTGTTCACCTTTGGTAGGCAGCAATATGCCGGTCGCCTTGTAACAACACACATATGTCACCTTGTAGCAGTGCAACTATCGATTTGCAGCATCGGTGCCTCCCCCTTGCAATTGGTTCGGTCTTCCATGACACACTGACGACTGCCTCCCTTGAAGCAGCTCTCAGACATCTTGCAGCATCTAGCACCACCCCTTGTTGCTTTGTAGCATTAGTGAGTTTGCAACATCCGCCACTGTAGCCCTTGTAGCATTTGTTGGCGCTTGGAGTATCCGCCATCAACGCTCACAACGTCGGCGGGTGCCGTGCAGCAGCCCATGCCCGCTTGCAACAACGAGAACGATCATGGTTGACCTTGCGGCACAGAGGCGGAGTGCCATGATGAAGAGAGAAAATGGGAGGAATGAGAGGAAGTTCGTTGCACTAATTTGGGGGTAGAGTTGATTTGGGCCTACCGTGCCTTATGACCCCGTCGTACGTATTGATGATTTGGGCCTACCAAAAATCAATTTAACCAGCCCAGCTGTAAAACCTGTTGCACCACCCAGCACAGATTAACTAAATAAACTACTGCTTCTCAAAAAAACTAAATAAACTATTACTATATAAAAATTAAATAACTAGTTGCTATCAAAAGAAATTAACTAACTATTAATTAATAATATGCATGAGCGTAAAATGAAAATGGACCCATACTAGAAAAATGGTTTTGCAAAAATACACGCAGTGAATTTTTTATTTTTGTTTTCCTATTTGTTATTTGTTATTGTTTTTTTGGTTTGATTATTACGTTATTTCAGTTTTGTGTTTTTTTGTCATTTTCACACTACTTGTGTAACTACATTTGCACGTCTGTCGACCACGCGCCACTACAGTTGCATGGCAGTTAAACATGACTGGTCGACCACGCCCAGGGGAACGCCAGCGTGGGCCATCTTCGAGTCCAAATTTATGAGGCTTGCACCAGAGTATCCGGGATTTGAAATCGTGCGTGCGCGCGGAAGCGGTCACGTCGCGGTTAGTGGGGAAAGTGGGGCACGACCAGGGCCGGGCCGACAAAATCCGGGGCCCTGTGCGACACTAAAAAATGGGGCCCTATCTCACTAGGAAAAATAACTAACGAGCAATTATAATACTCCCTCCGTTTCTAAATATAAGCCTTTTTAGAGATTCCAATATGCACTACAAATGAAGCAAAATGAGTGAATCTACATTCTAAACTACGTATATATACATCCGTATGTAGTCTATGTTAAAATCTCTAAAAAGACTTATATTTAGGAACGGAGTGATATATAATATAATGTCCTACATAACAATTGGATACATAGAAAATCATACCTCTTCAACTCCCGGATGCATAATATTTATTTAAACAACATCACTCTTTTAGTATTCTTTGAAATGAAATCTTCAATGATATCATCGTAATCAATCTTCTCCCCATGACGATTCAAATCTATATTATTGAAACAAAAGATACAAAAGATGAACAAAATAAAATTGAAGTAATACGAGAGCAGTCAGCAGATACCAATTGAAGATTATGCGTCAATGTTGGTAATTACATGAACCATCTAACCCACCTAGTCTCGTGTCCTGTCCGAATGAACTACTATACTGTGATCTTTAACCAAGGAGACAAGAACCGATCTCTAATGAAGTAACGATACCTGCTAAAAGTTAATTAGGATTTAGGAATTATGAGTAGGACTCTAGGAGCCAAAGTTAATCAGGAGGACAAGCTAGCGGCGGCCGGCAGGAGTAGTTAAACACATGATCTCACATGACTAGCGTGGCGAGAGGAGCATGTTTGGTTGATGTACCTGTTTTGGCGATGGCGAGAGGAACACGTTCGTTAGAGTTCAGATGAAGTTAACCGGAACTCCAAAGGCTCGTTGCCCCGCCAGTCGCCGTGTCGCCCGCCGCCGGCTTTGGATGGGATGCGATCGATTCTAATCTGGTCTGATGCGCCGTCTCGCCTGTCAATTTTCTCCGGATGCGATCAATCTTTCTCATCGAGGCATCGCATGGAGCACGTCACGCGGAGTTATGCGGACACGCCAGGCGCCAGCGGCCGAGAGCCCAGGAGGAAATATACATAGGCCTACATAAAAATTTGGGGCCCCCAAAATTTACGGGCCCTGTGCGGGCCGCACACTTTGTAGACCTATGGGCCCGGCCCTGGGCACGACGCCTCGATCTCGGTGATCCTGGTAGCCGCCGCCAAGTTCTGCGGTGGGGTGTTGAGCACTCGGTAGTTTCGAGATTGATCACTGGGGAACAACCGTCGCTTGCTCCGACGGGAGCTTGGTTGTTGGCGGGCACGATCGTCCAATTCCTTCTGCAGTCGCTCGAGGCTTCACGTTCGGCCAGAGTATCCAAACGCGCCGACTCCACGGCCAGGGCCTCAGGAGTCGTCCCCGTGGTGGGGGTGCGCAAAGCTTGCTCGTTCCTCTGCCGAAGCTCCTCCCTCTGCTCCCGAGTGAGAGCTTGAGGAACGTACGGCTTGTGGCCAGAGGAGTGTTCATCTCCCTGGTCGTCGTTGGCGCGCCCGCACTGTAACACCCCCAGTGGTTAAGCTACAGTAATCACCCTGTTGATTATGCCATGTCATCATGATTATCAGTGCCTAATCATCATTTGCATTCAGCTCCTAACTCAAGATTCAAATTAAAATAAAAGTTGTCCAAACCTGAATACTAAAATGTGCCTCATGTTGCAAATATTCCCGTAGCATTTATAAAAATGTTTGCAACATTTATTGGAGTTGAAAAAGGACTCAAACATCAAGGAACAGCAGCAAAACAACACTATTTAATCCTTTTCAAATTAAATAAAATCCAAATAAAAAGATATGGACACCAAACCAATTTCTAGCAGTGACTAATGTTGCACTGTAATTTATGGACCAGTTTATATATTTTATAAAATTCATTTGGGTGCCTAACTATTTGCAAAACAGAGAAAAGAGAAAAAAAGAAAAGAAAAGAAGAAAACAAAAGGGAAGAAAAACAAAAAACCCCCTCCCCCTGGGTCGCTTGGCCCATCTAGCCAACAACCAGCCGGCCCACCCCACCACTACACAACCCCCCCCCCCCCCCCGCACCGACAGAAACCCTAATCCCACTCCTCCCCCTGTCTCCCTCTCGCTCCCCATTCGCCCCCCCCGATCCAGAACTGGATCAGGGCCGAGCCCCGACGCCGTGCGTCGACGACGGCGCCCGTCCCCGCTGCGCCCCGGAGCCCCTCGCCGCTCGGCTGACGCCGCGCCCCGTCGCCCGTCGCCACCACCACCTCGCCGGAGCCTCTCCGCCTCGTCCCCGTCGTCGCCCGTCGTCGTCCCCGACCCTCCTCCCCGAACGGCTTCCTCGCGCCTCGCCGAACCCCCTCCTCACGACGAACGTGACCCGCTCCCCTTCTCCTCTCTGCCCTCGCACCGCGCGCACCGACCCTGCCTCTGCTCTCGCCGCGCGCATCGCGCTCGGTCACCGCCGCCCATCGCGCACGCCGCTCGCACCCCTGACTCTGCGCGCCGCGGTCACCCTGCGCCGGGCTGCGCCCCGCACAGCGCCGCGACCAGTCTCTGCCGCGCACGCACGCGCTCGCCCGCGCGACCCCGCCACCACCGCCACCGCTGCAGCTCGCGCGCGCCGCCGCGCGCCTCGTCATCGCCCCCGACCGGCCCCGCTCGCGCCCGCCTCCGACCCACCGCCCCGCTGCGCCGCTCGGGGCCGCCAGCGGCCACGCCCGCTCGCCCCTGGGCGTGCGCCCGCTCGGGCAGCGCCCAGCGCCCGTGCCCGTTTGGCCCCTTTGGGCCACTGACAACGGGGCCCCACGCCCCAGCCCCTGCTAAAAAATGAATGAATTAATAAAATTAGTAATTAGTTAATTAATTAATTAATTAGTAAATTAATTAAGTTAATTAACTCTAATTAGCTTAATCTAATTAAGTAGTTAGACTAATTAAACAGTAATTAATTAGCTAAACCCTAATTAACTGAACAGAGTATGACAGGTGGGACCCACGTGTCAGGTTGACTGCTGACATCATGCTGACGTCAGCATACACTGTTTCGGATAATGTTGAATTTAATAAATAATTAAATTCCAAAAAATTAATAAAAACTTTAGAAAATCATATCTTTTAATCCGTAACTCGGATGAAAGTACTTTCTACATGAAAGTTGCTTAGAACGACGAGACGAATCTGAATCCGCGGTCCGTTCGTCCATCACACATATCTAACTATCTGAACATGGGACATTCCCCCTCCGGATCGCCTGTCTGAAAATGCAACTTCGGGAAAACTTTCCCGGATGTTATTCCTCCTTCACCTATGTCGTGTAGCACTACGATAGGTCACCCCTAGCACCGTGTATCGTATTGTCATGCATCTGTTTGCTAGTATTTACTGTTTCTTCCCCCTCTTCCTATTCGCTTGCCCCCGAGAACGCTGACAATGTCCTGAATACTGAAGCCACCGTTGACGACTTTGCCCTTGCCGCCGAGCAACCAGGCAAGCCCCCCCTTTGATCATCCCGATATCGCCCATTCTAATTTCTCATGCTTGCATTAGAATTGCTGCTGCTACTGCTTTACCTATTCTGATGCATAGCCTGTTTATTGTAACCTGTTGTTGATAATTACCTGTATATCCTAGACTGCTTGGTATAGGCTGGGTAGAGACCTATCAGTGACCCCACTTATCCCGACTGCCCCGCTGGATTATCAGAAGACCCGATCAACGGGATTGAAGACCAGACCCCGGCGCCGCACATCACCCCCCTTTAGTTGTAACGACACTGCAGCGTTACTATCGAGTGCCGAGGGTGATACCTCGTGTATCACTTCAGATGTTAACTCTGTAGAGTAGTTATTTGGTCGTGGTCATCGAGGGTGATTCCTCCTTCACCGCTTCTGATAACGACGCTGTCGTACAACACCTCAAGTGTGAACCCAGCGAGGGTGATTCCTCCAAGTTTGCCTTGAAGGATACATCAAGTAGGAATCCAACGAGGGTGATACCTCGGATTCCCCTGATGTTATGGACACACGGATAATTGGACTTTACATTGTTACTTGGAAGGCGGGTCGACCCTGAGGGGTACCCGCGTGTGTTGTGAAGGCGGGTTGCCTGTATGGTGCCCGAGTGAGGAATACGAGGCATGGCCGGGTATTCTTGGCCCTTGCCGCAAGTCCTCGAGATGGGGCGACGGGGTCACATCAATCGTGAGTCTCTGCTCGTTACCGCACTACCAAGGTACTAACGGTTTGGATATTTGATCTGAGTGGGCCTCTGGCCCGATAGCACTAACCACCACGTGGGCATAGTATGGGCATTTTGCATCGTATGCATCAGCCGAAAGCTCTGTCAGACATCTAGTTCAGCACGGCGGCACGGACGAACCGGCGCCTTCCTGTAGTGTTGGTGCCTGGCTTCACCGTGTGCGCAACGACCCGGAGGGCGAGGGGCGATGGCCAAGACCCCCTTGCGCTTAGGATGTAGACCGGCGGGGACCTCTCTGCTGAGCTGTAGGTAGGGTTGCGGTGTGTCGTTTGGCCGAGGCCGGGCATGACCCGGAAAAGTGTGTCCGGCCGGAGTTAAGCGAGCGTGGTGGGTAAGTTGGTGCACCCCTGCAGGGAAGAAAACTTCTATCGATAGCCTGTCCTACGGTAACGGACACTCAGAGTTGTATCCTGATTGATACAATTAGAACTGGATACTTAGATACTATGGCTCTGGGATTGCTTCTCGCAGGGAGTCGAGAAGGGATCTCCGGACGAGGTTGATGACTGTATGGCTCTGGGATTGCTTTCTCGCAGGGGGTCGAGAAAGGATCTCTGGGTGAGGTTGATATCATTACTGCTACATTATATTGATCTGTTCTGCTCTCTTCTATTGCTGCAAGACCTCTGAAGATGCTAGTCTTCGATAGGACTAGGCTTTCCCCTCTATTCTGGCACTTCTGCAGCCCAGTCCACATATACAGCCTCTCTTTAATAATGTTGCATATGTAGTGTAGATCCTTGCTTGCTGAGTACTTCGGATGAGTACTCACGGTTGCTTTGCTTTCTTTTTCCCCCATATCCGTTTGATGCGACCAGATGACGAAGCCCCTGAGACAGCTGCCCCCGCCGACGATTGCTACTACTACCCCGAGGTTGGTTACTACTACGAGTTGGCTGACGACCAGGAGTAGGATCGGAGGGTCCCAGGCAGGAGGCCTGCACCTTTCGATCGTAGTGTTTTCTTTTGCCCTGCCTTCTAAGGGCTTATCTGTGTTTTCTTTTATATCTGTACTCAGATATCTGATGCTTCCGCTGACGCTTGTACGCAAGCTTATGTATTCGAGCCCTCGAGGCCCCTGGCATGTAATATAAAGCTTGTATGACTTTATTTATGTTTTAGAGTTGTGTTGTGATATCTTCCCGTGAGTCCTTAGGCTTGATCGTGTGCATTTGCGTGTATGATTAGTGCATGATTGAGCCGGGGGCGTCACAAGTTGGTATCAGAGCTGACTGCCTGTAGGAATCCCCCTTCCAATTCCTTGGTCGAAGTTGAGTCTAGTAACCGAAAACTGTTTTGCTAACTTGGCTGTGTGGCTTACGGGCCCACGTCACCAATTGGGTGGTATTAGGATCTTTTACTCCTCGACCTTTACTCTGGGACTCTGATCTCTCTTCTATTAGGGTTAAATTTTTACTAACTCCAACCTTAGGTTCTCGTAATCACATCCACCCGGAGTTCTGAAATTTCCCCCTTTCTTCAAGATTGTGGGCCAGGTTCTGCTTGCAGGATCCTTTTATCGAGGGCACCCTGTGTTTCACTTGCAGATTCCTCGCCCCAATAGTTTTCTCCGATGTTGATGTAGCCTTTGCTATGTCTCGTTGTGTACTTCCCTACCGCGTGCCTGCGCGCCGCCTAGATGTCTAGCCCTCCCCTTTCAACTGTCGTATTGCCGGATTGTAATCGAGGCTATGTGCGGATTCGAATGTCTGGTGCGAATATGATGAAGTATCTATTGCACCTCCTTCTGTTGTGCGTGTTACTTCATGAATCATTCCATACACCTGCAGTTCTTCTTGCTAAACTGCCCCTGTTGATTTGGCAGGATGGCTGACGATCCTCCACCTCCACCTTATATTGCCGCAATGATGCAGCAATTTGAACTAAACCGTCAGGTTATGACCGGAATATTGGCCCAGTTCCCTACTCAGAATGCTCAACAGTAGAATGCTCCAATAACTCTGGCAGAATTCGTGCGCCTCAACCCATCTGTTTTTCGCAGCTCGACTGATCCAATGGATGCTGATGATTGGCTCCGTGACATTAACATCCAGATGAAGTCGGCCAATGTTATCCCTGACAGTTACGTCACCTATGCGATGTATCACCTGAGGGGATCAGCTGCTCAATGGTGGGAAAGCCACAAGGGTATGTTGCCTACTAAAACGGTAACCACTTGGCAGGAATTTCAGTCAGCTTTTCGTGCACGGTACATCCCTCAAGGTCTGATGGACCAGAAGAAGCAGGAGTTCCGCAAACTCTCACAGGGCACAATGACTGTGGATGAATATCAATGGAAATTCCTTGAATTGTCCCGCTATGCTGAAGATGACGTCTGCACTGATGCACGCAAGCAGGAGAAATTCCGTGAAGGACTGCGTACCGATATAAACCTTGCACTTGCTGCCCATGATTGCAACGACTTCACAACGTTTGTCAGCAAATCTTTCCAAGTTGAAACAGCTCTAACTGAGTACCAAGAGTCGCTCAAGCGTACTTGAGATGTCGGCTCGTCTTCCGGTCGACCTACTCAGAAATGTCGAGTCTGGATCCCACACAATATTCATCATCGACCTGCTCCAACATCAAGGCCGTCATATGCTGCACCTCGTCTGCCTCCACCACCAAGGCAACTGAACATTTCAAGTGGACAGCCCAATGTTGGTGTTTCTCCCCATAATGATGGTCTGTGCCACCAGTGTGGACAGCCAGGGCACCGTGCTTTCAACTGTCATCAGGGTCAGCCTCAGAATGCATCACGTCATCCTGTTGTTCGTAGGAAGGGCCATCGGACCCATCATTCCAGAAATCGTAGTGCCAGACTACCTGCTAATCAGCTTGTTCATGTCAACCAAGTCAACATGGAAGAAGCTCGACAGGACCCTAAAATTGTGATGGGCACCCTTCTAGTGAATTCAATCCCAGCTTCAGTCCTCTTTGATTCTGGAGCATCGCACTCCTTCATGTCCGAAAGTTTTGCGCGAATCCATGATATAATTTTCGAGGAGATGTCCACTCCATTCGTAATCCAGTCACCTGGGGCTAATTGGCAAACTACCATGGTAAGCCACGGTAACCACATTGTGATTGGAGGATTGATGTTCCCCGTTGCTCTCATTCCTCTCAAGACCTCCAACATAGACATTATTCTGGGTATGGACTGGTTGAAGCCTCATAAAGCTTTGATTGACTGTGCCACTGAAACAGTCCACCTCACACACCCTTCTGGCCAGACAGTCAAATACTCAGCCCAAATAGCTCAGGATGCTGAGACTCAAATATATGTTCTGAATGCATTGAATGCTTCACCTCTTGAAGGCATCGAGAACGTTCCAGTTGTTTGTGAATTTCAAGATGTCTTTCCAGAAGAACTTCCAGGAATACCCCCTGCTAGAGCTGTCGAATTTGTCATCGACCTGAAGCTAGGTACAACTCCTATTGCGAAGCGTCCTTATAAGATGCCTCCGCATCATCTTCTCGAGCTTAAGGAAGAAATCGACACGTCACTTGAGAAAGGTTTCATCCACCCCAGTTCCTCTGCTTGGGGAGCACCTTCACTCTTCGTTAAGAAGAAGGATGGAACTAACCAATTGGTTCAGGATTACCGGCCCATTAACCAAGCAACAATTCAGAACAAATATCCGCTTCCTCGGATCAATGATTTGTATGATCAACTTGCTGGATCATCGGTATTCTCTAAACTTGATTTGAGGTTGGGTTACCATCAGATCCGTGTTCGTGAAGAGGATATTCTGAAGACTGCATTTGTTACTCGTTATGGCTCCTACGAGTACACGGTCATGTCCTTCGGCTTAACCAATGCTCCAGCAACTTTCTCTTGTCTGATGAATTACATTTTCATGGATTACCTTAACAAATTCGTCGTGGTATATCTGGATGATATTCTGGTTTATTCGAAGAATAAAGAAGAACATGTTGAACACCTCCGTCTTGTACTGGAAAGGCTCCGAGAACACCAGTTGTATGCCAAATACTCCAAATGTGAATTCTGGCTTTCTGAAGTGACATACCTCGGCCATGTGATTTCCAAAGATGGCATTGCCGTTAACCCAGAATGAGTTCAGGCTATTCTGGACTGGACTCCTCCGAAGAACGTCAAGCAAGTGAGAAGTTTTCTTGGCCTTGCAAGCTATTGCCGTTGATTTGTCGAGAACTTTTCCAAGATTGCTAAGCCCCTGACTGATCTGCTTCACAAGGGCATTAAATTTGAATGGACAGAAAAATGTCAGGAAAGTTTCCAGACACTCAAAGACAAGCTGACATCCGCCCCAGTACTATCTTCTCCAGATACCCGCAAAGACTTTGTGATTTATTGTGACGCATCCCGTGAAGGATTAGGCTGTGTCCTAATGCAAGAGCGTAAAGTGATTGCTTATGGCTCTCGTCAGTTGCGCCCACATGAAGAGAATTATCCAGTACATGATTTAGAACTAGCTGCTGTCATCTATGCACTGCAGTTGTGGCGACATTACCTTCTCGGTAATCGTTGCGAGATCTACACGGATCATAAAAGTCTGAAGTACTTGTTCACTCAGCCATCTCTAAACCTCCGTCAGCAAAGATGGATGGAGGCCATTGCGGACTATGATTTGGGTATTTCCTATACCCCTGGCAAGGCTAACGTGATGGCTGATGCCTTAAGCCGCAAGTCCTATTGCGACAACCTCATGGTTAGGCGAGCTCAACCTCGTCTTTTTGAAGAACTGTGCAAGCTGAATCTGCGTATTGTTCCACAGGGCTCTCTAATAACCTTGTGATACAACCAGATCTTGAGAAAGCTGTTAAGAATGCGCAAGCTAAAGATGCTAAAATTGATCTCATGAAGAAAGACCTTCACCTTCAAAAGTACAGGGATTTCTCGCTATCTGAAGATGGAACCTTGTATTTCAGAAACCGCATTGTGGTACCTCGCTTCGAACTCATGACTGACAAGGTCATGAAGGAGGCACATGATACACCGTTGTCTATTCATCCGGGTAGCACCAAGATGTATCGTGATCTCCGTCAAAGATACTGGTGGTCTAAAATGAAGCAGGATATTGCTCGATATGTTGCTGAATGTGATGTGTGTCGTCGCGTTAAAGCAGAACACCAGAAGCCTGCTGGAATTCTGCAACCGCTTCCTATTCCTCTATGGAAATGGGATAAGGTTCAGATGGATTTCATTACTGGACTTCCCAGGTCACAGAAGGGTCACGATGCTATTATTGTCGTCGTCGACAAACTCTCTAAGGTTGCACACTTTCTGCCTGTCAAGGAGACGATCACTGCTAGTCAGTTAGCAGAGTTGTATATCTCCATAATTGTTTCACTCCACGGTATTCCGAAGGAGATCAGTTCGGACCGTGGCGGTGTTTTCACTTCCAAATTCTAGGAAAGTTTCCAAACAGCTATGGGAACTCATATTACCTGGAGTTCAGCTTATCACCCCCAATCCCAAGGCCAAGTCGAACGAGTCAATCAAGTGCTTGAAGACATGCTTCGGGCTTGTGTTATTTCTTTTGGCAAGAAGTGGGAGGAATCTCTCCCGTATGCCGAGTTCTCTTATAACAACAGCTATCAAGCCAGCTTGAAAATGGCCCCCTTCGAAGTTCTATACGGACGTAAGTGTCGAACCCCTCTGAATTGGTCAGAAACTGGGGAACGACCGCTCATGGGTCCGGATATTATTCAACACGCCGAAGAACAAGTCCGTATTGTCCGGGAAAATCTCAAGGCGGATCAGGACCGCCAGAAGAGCAACTATGATCGCAAACGATGGGGTTTGACTTATCAACCTGGTGATCAAGCTTATCTACGAGTCACTCCTATGAAAGGCACTCACCGTTTTGGAATCAAGGGCAAGTTAGCTCCACGCTACATTGGTCCTTTCTGCATTATTGCTAGACGTGGTCAGGTGGCGTATAAATTGGAGTTGCTGCCGCAATTCTCTCATATCCACGACGTCTTCCATGTGTCGCAACTTCGTAAATGCTTCAAGGAATCTTCGCACCGCGTAGTGGATCATGAGATGCTCGAATTGCAAGATGATCTATCTTATAAGGAGCATCCGATCCACATTCTCGATGAAGCCGAACGTCGGACCCGTCAGAAGGTTACCAAGTTCCTCAAAGTGCAGTGGTCAAATCATACTGAAGATGAAGCCACTTGGGAACGCGAGGATAATCTTCGTGCGGAATACCCCGAACTTTTTCCTTCTACCTCTTAATTCTCGGGACGAGAATTCTTATTAGTGGAGGAGATCTGTAACACCCCCAGTGGTTAAGCTACAGTAATCACCCTGTTGATTATGCCATGTCATCATGATTATCAGTGCCTAATCATCATTTGCATTCAGCTCCTCACTCAAGATTCAAATTAAAATAAAAGTTGTCCAAACCTGAATACTAAAATGTGCCTCATGTTGCAAATATTCCCATAGCATTTATAAAAATGATTGCAACATTTATTGGAGTTGAAAAAGGACTCAAACAGCACTATTTAATCCTTTTTAAATTAAATAAAATCCAAATAAAAAGATATGGACACCAAACCAATTTCTAGCAGTGACTAATGTTGCACTGTAATTTATGGACCAGTTTATATATTTTATAAAATTCATTTGGGTGCCTAACTATTTGCAAAACAGAGAAAAGAGAAAAAAAGAAAAGAAAAGAAGAAAAACAAAACCCCCCCTCCCCCTGGGCCGCTTGGCCCATCTGGTAAACAACCAGCCGGCCCACCCCACCACTACACAACCCCCCCCCCACGCAAGAAGAAAACCCTAATCCCACTCCTTCCCCTGTTCCCCCCCCCCATCTCGCTCCCATTCGCCCCCACCGATCCAGAACTGGATCGGGCCGAGCCCCGACGCCGTGCGTCGACGCCGGTGCCCGTCCCCGCTGCGCCTCGGAGCCCCTCGCCGCTCGCCTGACGCCGCGCCCCGTCGCCCGTCACCACCATCACGTCGCCGGAGCCTCTCCGCCTCGTCCGCGTCGTCGCCCGTCGTCGTCCCCGACCCTCCTCCCCGAACGGCTTCCTCGCGCCTCGCCGAACCCCCTCCTCACGACGAACGTGAGCCGCTCCCCTTCTCCTCTCTGCCCTCGCACCGCGCGCACCGACCCCGCCTCTGCTCTCGCCCCGCGCATCGCGCTCGGTCACCGCCGCCCACCGCGCACGCCGCTCGCGCCCCTGACTCCGCGCGCCGCGGTCACCCTGCGCCGGGCCGCGCCCCGCACAGCGCCGCGGCCAGCCTCTGCCCCGCACGCACGCGCTCGCCCGCGCAACCCCGCCACCACCGCCACCGCTGCAGCTTGCGCGCGCCGCCGCGCGCCTCGTCATCGCCCCCGACCGGCCCCGCTCGCGCCCGCCTCCGACCCACCGCCCCATTGCGACGCTCGGGGCCGCCAGCGGCCACGCCCGCATGCCCCTGGGTGTGCGCACGCTCGGGCAGCGCCCAGCGCCCGTGCCCGTTTGGCCCCTTTGGGCCACTGACAACGGGGCCCCACGCCCCAGCCCCTGTTAAAAAAATGAATGAATTAATAAAATTAGTAATTAGTTAATTAATTAATTAATTAGTAAATTAATTAAGTTAATTAACTCTAATTAGCTTAATCTAATTAAGTAGTTAGACTAATTAAACAGTAATTAATTAGCTAAACCCTAATTAACCGAACAGAGTATGACAGGTGGGACCCATGTGTCAGGTTGACTGCTGACGTCATGCTGACATCATGATGACGTCAGCATACACTGTTTCGGATAATGTTGAATTTAATAAATAATTAAATTCCAGAAAATTAATAAAAACTTTAGAAAATCATATCTTTTAATCCGTAACTCGGATGAAAATACTTTCTACATGAAAGTTGCTCAGAACAACGAGACGAATCCGAATACGCGGTCCGTTCATCCGTCACATGTCTCTAACTACCTGAACATGGGACATTCCCCCTCCGAATCGCCTGTCTGAAAATGCAACTTCGGGAAAACTTTCCCGGATGTTATTCCTCCTTCACCTATGTCGTGTAGCACTACGATAGGTCACCCCTAGCACCATGTATCGTATTGTCATGCATCTGTTTGCTAGTATTTACTGTTTCTTCCCCCTCTTCCTATTCGCTAGACCCCGAGACCGCTGACGATGTCCTGAAGACCGACGCCACCGTTGACGACTTTGCCCTTGCCGCCGAGCAACCAGGCAAGCCCCCCCTTTGATCATCCCGATATCGCCCATTCTAATTTCTCATGCTTGCATTAGAATTGCTGCTGTTACTGCTTTACCTATTCTGATGCATAGCCTGTTTATTGTAACCTGTTATTGATAATTACCTGCATATCCTAGACTGCTTGGTATAGGCTGGGTAGAGACCTATCAGTGACCCCACTTATCCCGACTGCCCCGCTGGATTATCAGAAGACCCAATCAACGGGATTGAAGACCAGACCCCGGCACCACACATCACCCCCCTTTAGTTGTAACGACACTGCAGCGTTACTATCGAGTGCCGAGGGTGATACCTCGTGTAGCACTTCAGATGTTAACTCTGTAGAGTAGTTATTTGGTCGTGCTCATCAAGGGTGATTCCTCCATCACCGCTTCCGATAACGACGCTGTCGTACAACACCTCAAGTGTGAACCCAGCGAGGGTGATTCCTCCGAGTTCGCCTTGAAGGATACATCAAGTAGGAATCCAACGAGGGTGACACCTCGGATTCCCCTGATGTTATGGACACACGGATAATTGGACTTTACACTGTTACTTGGAAGGCGGGTCGACCCTGAGGGGTACCCGTGTGTGTTGTGAAGGCGGGTTGCCTGTATGGTGCCCGAGTGAGGAATACGAGGCGTGGCCAGGCATTCTTGGCCCTTGCCACAAGTCCTCGAGACGGGGCGACGGGGTCACATAGATCGTGAGTCTCTGCTTGTTACCGCACAACCAAGGTACTAACGGTTTGGATATTTGATCTGACTGGGCCTCTAGCCCGATAGCACTAACCACCACGTGGGCATAGTATGGGCGTTCTGCATCGTATGCATCAGCCGAAAGCTCTGTCAGACGTCTAGTTCAGCATGGCGGCACGGACGGACCGGCGCCTTCCTGTAGTGTTGGTGCCTGGCTTCACCGTGTGCGCAACGACCCGGAGGCGAGGGGCGATGGCCAAGACCCCCTTGCACTTAGGATGTAGATCGGCGGGGACCTCTCTGCTGAGCTGTAGGTAGGGTTGCGGTGTGTCGTTTGGCCGAGACCGGGCATGACCCGAAAAAGTGTGTCCGACCGGAGTTAAGCGAGCGTGGTGGGTAAGTTGGTGCACCCCTGCAGGGAAGAAAACTTCTATCGATAGCCTGTCCTACGGTAACGGACACTCGGAGTTGTATCCTGATTGATACAATTAGAACTGGATACTTAGATACTATGGCTCTGGGATTGCTTCTCGCAGGAGTCGAGAAGGGATCTCCGGATGAGGTTGATGACTGTATGGCTCTGGGATTGCTTTCTCGCAGGGGGTCGAGAAAGGATCTCTGGGTGAGGTTGATATCATTACTGCTACATTATATTGATCTGTTCTGCTCTCTTCTATTGCTGCAAGACCTCTGAAGATGCTAGTCTTCGATAGGACTAGGCTTTCCCCTCTATTCTGGCACTTCTGCAGCCCAGTCCACATATACAGCCTCTCTTTGATAATGTTGCATATGTAGTGTAGATCCTTGCTTGCTGAGTACTTCGGATGAGTACTCACGGTTGCTTTGCTTTCTTTTTCCCCCATATCCGTTTGATGCGACCATATGACAAAGCCCCTGAGACAGCTGCCCCCGCCGATGATCGCTACTACTACCCCGAGGTTGGTTACTACTACGAGTTGGCTGACGACCAGGAGTAGGATCGGAGGGTCACAGGCAGGAGGCCTGCGCCTTTCGATCGTAATGTTTTCTTTTGCCCTGCCTTCTAAGGGCTTATCTGTGTTTTCTTTTATATCTGTACTCAGATATCTGATGCTTCCGCTGACGCTTGTACGCAAGCTTATGTATTCGAGCCCTCGAGGCCCCTGGCTTGTAATATAAAGCTTGTATGACTTTATTTATGTTTTAGAGTTGTGTTGTGATATCTTCCCGTGAGTCCTTAGGCTTGATCATGTGCATTTGCGTGTATGATTAGTGCACGATTGAGCCGGGGGTGTCACACGCACGATGTACCCACGTGGCCGTCGCGGGCACCTCCGAACCCAAGGGGGTCATGCTAATCCGTGTCAGCCATAAACACCTTATCAGTGGACTCAATGCTCTCGCACTCGGACCCATCTGTGGAGTCCTCACAAAGGCAGTCGAAAAGGTCGAGGGCAGGCTCGAGTGCCGCAACCTGCGCAGCCGCGGCCTAGAGGGCCACAATATTTCGTTTTTAGAATGTTTTTCTTGTATATTAATTAAATACTCCATCCGTTTCTAAATATAAGACCGTTTAGAGATTTCATTATAAACTACATATGAGCAAAATGAATGAATCTACACTCTAAAATGTGTGTATATACATCGGTATGTAGTTCATATTGAAATTTCTAGAAAGTCTTATATTTAGAAACGAAGGAGTGGTTAATTAGTTTTTCTAGACATTAGGCGGGATTTGATTGGCCCTCGACTTGTGTCATGGCATAATCTTTTATCCCAGCTGGATTCGATTAACCTGACACAAGGCTGGGATGTGTTTCGTTGGAACCTTACTACATCAGGGTCTTTCACAATAGACTCTATGTACCATGTGTTCACGCATTCTGAGGTACCAATCAGTAATAATAAGAAAATTTGGAAGTCCAAGATTCCACTAAAAGTGAAAATCTTCATGTGGTATCTTCATAGGAGAGTTGTGTTAACCAAAGACAACCTCGCACGGCGCAACTGGCCAGGGAGTAAGAAGTGTTGTTTTTGTACTCATAACGAGACAATCAAACACCTCTTTTTCCAATGCAAGTTTGCACGTTCTACGGTATTCTAAATAAGTTCAAAACGCTAATAAGGGTGGGAGCGTATGCCTTAATTTGGTCGCTTTGACTATGTAGAAATGATTTGGTTTTTAATGACAAAAATGCTTCTCTGCTACAAGTTATCTTCCGGTGTACGCACTCGCTATGTATGTGGTCTATACTACAATGACCGGAGTACCAGTTGCTGTTCAAGGTGATGTGTACGCGATTGGAGCAGGTGGCTATGGAGATTTTTTTCCCAACATAGGTGGCAGCATAACCTACGGATTGATCGACCACCTTCTTCGATATAGGCATAGTGTCGGTCTATAGGACTCTACTGTTGCCGATTTATCTGTTTTATTTCATGTTTTTTTATCAGACATTTGGATTTGGCCGTGTGCATCCTAATTATGCAGAGGCCGGGTGTTACTCATAATGTTTTGTATCCTTTTGATGCTACATTTTGAGATAATAAAATCACACTTTATCAAAAAAATAATCAATTAGTTAATCTGTGCAGGCGCCTGATGCGTGATGCTGCATCAGGTGAACGACTGGGCTGGTTTCTGGGCCATATCAATGTATACGCTGCGAAGGAGGCACGGCACCCTGCCATGCGCAGCAGCATGGTAGAGGAGCCGGTTCCACTCGCTGATGAAGAGCATGATTGGTTCGATGTCAAAAATTGGCACGTCAATATTTAGCAAATACCAAATATTGGCTAGTAATTGATTGGCTACCAACTTTTCTTGTCAACCTCATAAAAAATTGTCAATTTTTGATAACTTTTGATTTTGCCAAATGTTGGCATCAAACCAATTATGCTCTAAATCTAGCAGCTTGAGGTCCGGCCAGCGACGCTGCACCAGTTGCCTCGGGGTCGCCCAGCTCAGCTCGTGAGGTCGCCTAGCTCATCTCACATATATACATGCCTGGAGAAGAGGATGCCCGTGAAATCGCCCAGCTCCCTGGCCGGGTCGTGGTGGACGCAGGTGGGCTCGGGGCAAACGTACACGAGCTTGCGCGGCGCGCCGGAGCCGGCGACCCTCTTCTCATGGAGATCCGAGAGCGACAGAGCTGCACCAGCGGCCTCGTCCCTATGGCAAGCACGAGAGAGAGAGAGAGAGACGCCCATCTCTAGCGGCGCTGGAGGGCGTCTGCCACCGAAGGCCGCGACGGGGAGGCCGACGAAGAGCGCGAAGGCGGGCCCCAGGAAGGCGAGGCGGGAGCAGCGCAGGTTTTTTTTGAGGGAAGGGCAGCAGTGCCGCCTATATATTAAGCAGGAGTAAACAAATACAATGAGTTGGGGGGGGGGGGGGGGGGGGTTGGGGGTTGTTATGGGTTGGAGTTAAAAAAAAAACATAGAAAAATGAAAGAAAAGGGAAGAAAAACTAATTTCCACAGTTAGTAAGGCTCCGGTTCTGGGGCATTCTCAGTGTCGTTGAGCCAGCCGAGTGAGAGAAGGCTGAAAAAGGTCAGAATTGATGAGCTCCAGCAGATCATGTTTTGTTGTCAAAGATCCTCCGATTCCTCTCCTTCCAAATGTTCCATCCAGTGTAGATAGCCGCGGAACAGGCCTTGGCCCCGAGGGGTGAAATGGTCTTGCTCCACCAAGTCGAGATGGGAGTATCAGGCAGGGACGCAACAGCAAGACCAGGAATGCCAACCCGTGCAGCAACTAGCAGCCATACTAGTTTAGAGTAGGGGCATCCAAAAATAAGATGAGCCGCGGTTTCCTCCGCTTGGTCGCATAAGCTGCAGATCGAGTTGTGGGCGATTGCCCGCTTGGCTAGATTGTCAACAATGAGTATTCTGCATCGCAGGGCCAACCAGAAGAAAAAACGGCATTTTGTGTCGGTCTTGGGACTGCCAAACACGATCGAAGTTGATGCGCGAGAAGGAGCCCAGGAACTGACATTTGTATGCTGATGAGGCCGAGTATGAACCTGAGGTGCACATGTTCCAGGCAACTGTGTCCTCGACCGTCGGGTCCAAATTGACATGCTGTACCATACCCCAAAGGAGAGTGAATTGCCGCAGCTGTACCATATTCTGCATGCGCTGCATGCCAGCCATCCAATGATGATTCTGCAGTGCCGAGCAGACCGTGCTGTTCTTCCTGTGAGCAAGCTTGAAAATATCCGGAGCAAGGTCCTTGGGGGCCATACCGTTCAACCATCTGTCGTGCCAGAATAGAGTATGACTGCCACTGCCAATTGTAATAGAGGTTGCCGCGCGGAACAGGGCCTTGTCAGAGTCGTGACAGGGGATCGGAGAGCCTACCCACGGGCGACCGGCGTCATGCCACTCATACCATATCCAACGCAGGCGAAGCGCTCTGCTAAAGCGTGCGAGGTCGAGCACACCCAAGCCACCAAGGTTTTTAGGCCGGCAGACCACTTTCCAATTGACTAGCGGCATGCCACCCTCCGCATCCTGTCTGGTCCTCCATAAAAAGTTTCTCCGCAATTTGTCAATCTACTTGATTGCCCAGCCATCAAGCTTGAACACAGTGATTAGGTGGATAGGAATGGCAGAAAGAACGGAGTTGACAAGCCGCAGCCTTGCATCGTTGGACATTAGCTTGCCTTTCCAAATCTGCAGTCTAGCCGCCAGCTTATCCAGAGTGGGCTGCAAGTCACCACGGGTGAAGTTTCTGAAGTGCAACGGAAGGCCCAGGTAGGTGCAGGGGAACTGAAGAACAGGCACTGGGAACTGCCGAAGCAAGGATTGCAGGTCGAGCCCATCACACGCAATCGGGAAAATGCCGCACTTTTGAATATTGGCCATGAGACCCGATGCTTGGCCAAAAGTGAGCAGAATGCTCTTGGTGGTGGCCAAATCAGCAGTTGTGGGGGAAATGAACAGAGCCGCATCGTCCGCAAAAAGGCTCACCCTCAGTTGGGAGGGTGGTAGCCGAAGAGGAGACAGGGCACCGGATAGAGCTGCTTTGTTGAACAACCAGTGTAACGGAGCAATTGCCACAATGAACAGCATTGGGGATAGCGGGTCTCCTTGGCGCAAGCCACAACGATGCCAAAAACTCTGGCCAAGGTCCCCATTCGCCATTACACGGGAGGAGGAGGAGCTCCATAGCAGGGCAAGGATGTTACACCATCGCTGCCCAAAGCCTAGCCGTGGCATTAGGTCCAGCATGTACGCCCAGGAGACCGAATCAAAGGCGCCAGCGATATCCAGCTTGAGAAACAAGGATGGCTCTTTCAGCTGATGCAGATTTTGAATCGCGTTGCGGACGTAAAGAAAGTTGTCATGCAAGCAACGGGTCTTGATGAAGGCACTCTGGGAGGCAAGGATCAGGAGGTGAAGGAAAGGTGCCGGCCGGTTTTGCAGGAGCTTACAGGCAATCTTTCCCACTGAGTGCATGAGACTTATGGGGCGAAAATCCTTCACGCGGCAGGCATCATTGGACTTTGGAATCAGCGTGATGTGGGCAGAGTTCAGTAGGTGCCACCGGCGTCCCCTCAGATCGAACAACTGGTTTAGGGCCTTGACCACATCCGAGCCGATAAGTGGCCAGCAGACCTTGAAGAAATCAACAGTGTACCCATCCGGCCCTGGTGCTTTACCCAAAGGAAGGGAGAAGACCGCAGCCCGGATTTCTTCGGCTGAGAAAGGTGCATCGAGCGACGACAGGTCCAGCCTCGGCATGTTCAGGAAGTCCCAGTTGATGGACGTCGCTCTGTCTCGGACAGAGCCTAGAGTGGAGGAGAAGTGCCGAAGAAGCTCGCGATGCTTATCTGCTTGCAGTGTGAGCTGACCAAAAGGAGACTCAAGTAGGGGGATGAAGTTTCGCCGGCGTCGCCCGTTTGCCTTGATGTAGAACAGTTTGGAGTTGGCATCCCTAGCACGCAGCCACTGAATTCTGGATCTCTGTCGAATTCTTATGCGCTGAACAGCAACCAGGCCGAGCAGTTTGTTCCGCAAAAACAGTCGCAGACCCAGTTCAGCCAGAGAAAGGTCCCATTGATCTTGAGCAGTGTCGAGAGCCAGAATGATCTGATCAACGATAGCCGAGAGGAGAGCAATGTTGCCTACTCGCTGGCGACTCCAAGCGCAGAGGGAACGGGCGAGTCGAGACAGCTTATGGTGCAGGATCCACATGCAGTCAGTGTGAGCAACAGGCGCAGACCAAGATTTAGAGACCACCTCACGGAAACCCTGTAGCTTCAACCAGTAATTCTCAAAACAAAAACCCCTGAATTTCCTTTGGTTGACTTAACCAGTGAGTACCATGGCGCAATGATCAGAAAATAAAGAGGAGAGCGCCTTGAGGTGGCACTGGGGGAACAGCAGGCTCCAATCAGCAGTGCAGAATACATGGTCAATCTTGGAGCGGGTTTGTTGCTGACAGGTGCTTGTCCAGGTGTACCTTCTGCCGTGGAGGCGAAGCTCTCAGACCTCGAGAGTGTTGAGAGCAGCGCGAAAATAGTTGATGAGGCGGCGATTGATGAGGGCATTGCTTTTGTCCTCAGCCTTGCAAAGCAAATTGAAGTCACCCAGAAGCAGCCACGAGGGAAGCATAGTCGACTTGATGTCCTTGAGCTCGTTGATGAATGCGCATTTGGCGTCATCCCCCTGGGGTCCGTAGACCGCCATGATGCTCCAAGAAGCAGGGGAAGCACGCATAGCGATGGAAGCAGAGACAGTGTTGCAGGTAGTAGATGAGGAGAGAATATCGAAGTAATTCTTATCGAAAGCCAGAATGATGCCACCCCTGGTTTCTTGGGCGGGCAAGACACAAAAGGAATCAGCGAAGTAGGGGCCCAAAAGCTCAAGAATGATGGCGCGGTCGACAATGGCGAGTTTAGATTCTTGGAGACACACAATGGAGGCACGGTTTTGGTGGACAATGTCATGCACAATCAGACGACGAGCCGGGTTCTTCAACCCACACGCGTTCCAATTCAGGATAACACAGTTGTGATCAACCATGGGAAACAAATAGAGCTCTGACTAGGAGGGAAAATTCGGACATCCTGAAGGGACGAACTAAGAAGCTAACTGACGAGACAGAAGACTGAAGCCACAAAATACACGAAGATACAGATACAGGAGTCGCTGCAGAGCAGCGCCAACGTCGCGCTCGGAGGAGACCACACATGGGGGTGGTGATGCGCGAGGGAAGGAGCAGGCGGGCGAGACTCAGACCGCACCGCGGCGGGCACGTGGATGGCGGCCGGCCGCCGGGCGGCCGGGCTGGGCAGGCTTGGACTTGGTGAGCTGGAAAACGGAGAACAGTGCCTTGACGACGTCGATTTCCTCCCCAGATAGTGGCTCCTTGAAGACCTCGAGGAAGCGGCTGAGGAGGGCGTCCTCAGAGGCCCCCTCGCCGCCGTCGTCAGAGATTCCTCACTTCTTACGAAGCACCCCACGCGCACGCTCCGTCGGGGAGAGGATGGAGGCAGGTTGCCCAGCAAGGCGCCGGCTTGTGCGGCGAGCAGGAGTGGCAGTCGCCGGAGGCGGAAGTGGTGCGGGCGGCAGAGGCAGGAAGGGCGGCTGGATGGCCGTAGCAACGGGGGCGGCGAAGTCGATCTCGCCAGCAGAGTGGGCGCAACCCTGGTCAACGGTGGCGTGGGAGATGCAGATAGCCGCTTGGGCAGCAGAGGCAGGCTCGTCCGAGCCGGTCTGGTAGTCAATAGCTGCCGATGTCGCTCCCGGCCCAACAGTCGGGAGAGCAGAGCCAGGCCCATTAGCCTGGCCCGATTCCAGCTAGGCCGGAGGCTCATCCTGGAGACTTGGCTCGTCCAAAGCCAGGTCCAGCATCGACGCTTCCTGCCTTGTTGGCGAAGAAACAGGCAGCACGAGCGTAGGCGTGCATGCCTCACTCAGGACCGGGACCAACTCATGGACCGACGTGGACCCCCCTGCCATGTTAGCGGAGGCAT
Organism: Thinopyrum elongatum; assembly: GCA_011799875.1. Classification (NCBI taxonomy): domain Eukaryota; kingdom Viridiplantae; phylum Streptophyta; class Magnoliopsida; order Poales; family Poaceae; genus Thinopyrum; species Thinopyrum elongatum. Next base: position 334,728,802 of record CM022302.1, on the reverse strand, counting down.
GCAGCGAGACCTGATAGGCCAAAGGGATCACGGGGCTGCCCGCCATCGCTAGCAGGGGGGCAGGAGGGGAGGCCTGGTGAGGAGCAGGGACAGGGAAAGCCACTGCGTCGGAAGCCGCTGAGGAGTCCGGGACCGCAGATGTCTGCCCGACAGAGAGCACGGCCTGCTGCGGGAGTGCAGGAGCTAGGGGCGCGACCGACAGGGTGACGGAGGGCGGAGAGAGGACGGCGCCATCCGATGCAACCGCACCGACGACCGCCGCCATTAGGGTTCCATCAATAGCGGGAGAGGGCAGTGTCGCGTTGCGGCGATGCCGCCACCCAAAATTGTGGCCGAAGCCACCGCCTCCAGGAGCGCCGCCCGGGCCGCCGCCCGCAGGACCAGGCGGGCAGCCGGTGGAGCCGCCGCCTGAAGCATGGCCGCGGTGGTGGGTGCCAGCACCGTCTTTAGGGGAATGGTCGCGGTGACGTGGGCCCAGCCGCTGATGAGCCGACTGGCGGTTCGCGGGGTGGTTGCGGTTGTCCTCGTATGCAAAGCGCCAGCGGAAGGAGCGCTTGCGAGGCCCGTCATCGTCGGAGCCACTGGACGGGATGCCGCTCTGGCCGGAGTGGCTGCTGGCGCCCGAGCCAGGGCCTCCCGGGTGTGGAGAGAGGTCCCAGACCTCATCAAGGTGGAGGAGGACAGGGTACGACAGCAGCATCAGCCGGCCCTCGTGACGAGGAGGAGGCTCGAAGATGCCAAGCTCGGGGAAGTCCATCAGTGGCGAGGAAGCGCGGGCCCTCTCCTCGAGCGCCAGCGATCCCCGTCAAGCGATGGCCTCGGGGTCCGCCATCCACAGCCAGATGCAGAAGCAAGCAGCATCCTGCTCCATGGGATGATCATCGTCGATGCAGTCCAAGAGGCAGGAGCTGCCAAAAAGTGTGGCGACCGTGGCAAGCTGCCGGCCGTGCTCCGGCACGTTCTCAATGCAAACCCTCGCACAGTAGGGCGGCTTGACGGTGCTAGCCCCCCACAAGATGAGACCAGGGGCGGAAGGAGAGGGAGGCGTAGCCCACCCTGAGGGTGTCAGGCATGTTGATGGCGACGTTGCGGGCGGTGATGTCGTTGAAGAGGACGAGGAAGTCGCCGCCGCTAGCCATCATGGAGACGGAGCAGGCACCCGGCTGTAGCGCAAAGTGCTGGGTAACTGCAGCATGCACTTGATGGGCACGCAGCGGCGGACGGTTGCCGATGGTGATCAGGATTGCCCCATGTGACTTGGTGAAGCGCTCGGCAGAGATCATGGCCGAGGAGAACGGGGCGATGGCAGAGACGAACGCAGGGCGGTTCTCCGAGTTGCTGGGGACCCGGTCGAAGTCCATGTCCCCAGCAGGAGAACGGGTAGGAAAAGGAGGGGGTGGAAGCGAAAGTGTGAGCGAGCTCTCAGCGCCGGAGGGGACTGTCCCGAGAATGGAAGGAAGGGGGAAGTTAATGGCGTGCGGGAGGTGGGTGGTGGACAGAGCAGAGGTTGGCGGGCCGATGCGGGAAGCGGCGGGCAGTCGCAGGGAGTTTGGGTGGTCGGGTGGGAAGACGAGCCTAGAGGAGGCCGGGGAGCAGGAGTTTGCGGGGTGGTTTGCTGGGAAGGAGAGGCGTTGAGCCACTGGCAGACGGGGCGGCGGTGGGTTTTTGCACTGGCAGGCCTTGTGGCCGGAGACGCCGCAAAGGAGGCAGGTGGGTGGATCCCGGCAGTCTTTGACACGGTGAAGGCTGGAGAAGCACTTGAAGCAACGGCCTTCCACCTTGGCCTTAAGAAGGGAGAGGAGCGGCATGGGCGAGGTGGAGTAAAGGCGCTGAGGCGGATGATGGGTGAGGCCATTGACGCCATTGCCGTTGAGGTGCTCGTGGAGACGCGCCCTTCGCTCTTTGTGCCACCAACCCTTCTTCTTTTGGACGGTCCACTCGCCGGGGCGAAGCGCCGCAGCGGGCAGGCCACGCGCGCCAGGGCAAGGCCCCGCAGGAGCCCCTGGCACCCCTCGGCCGGACACCCTACCGCCATGATTCCTACTGGAAGAGGAAGTTCCAGAGTAGGCCGGCGCAGGCGTAGCCCTGACTTGCATCGCAGGGGAACCTGCCTCACTGGCCAAAGCCGGCTACGCACCACCAAGGCAACCACGCAGGCTTGGCATGGGTGTGGCAGCAGAGCGCCCATCCCTGCACGCCGGCTCCATCACGACAGCCGCGGTAGGTGGGGCGAGCAGGGCCTCCATGAAGGAGAGCGGGACAGGGGAAACGGGGGGTGGGGCGACGAGGGTTAAGCAGAGGAGAGGGGACTGCAGGATAGGTCAAGGCCCTGCGGGGTGATCTCTCCGCACTCTAGCGGTGGGCGCCGATGGCCGGAGCGGTCGGCCGGTGAGTTCGGGCGGTCGGTGGGTGGGGAGACGGGTGAGCGGGGGCTCTCTCCCATCTTTTCAAGGTAACGCTCTTCAGAGGCGCAGGTCCCCAGCCGCCCAGGAGAAGGGCAGCGACGCGGCCAGCGCCTCGTACTCGTTCACGGCCAGGCGAAGGAGGCCCGCCGAGGCTCAGGGCGGATGCATGGGGTGAGGCGGGGCGGCAGTGCCGACAGATTCGGAATGGAGGGGAGTGAGAGGTGCAATCAGATTTTTGCTCTGGAGCCAAGTGGTGGAGTAAAAGCAACTCCAACGCGTCGGCCTAAACGAACGGCGATTTTGTCCGCTTTTCGTTCGTTTCGGTTGACCGCTCGCTTAGCGTTCACTTTATTTTTTTTATTGATCGGTCGTGCACCCAATGCCCACAACCCATTTCATGTCCGTGCACAAATTTGAAAAGGCTCGCGGCCATATATCATGCCAGCGGCCATGTCGTCGCCCAAAGTTCATGCCGGCACCATGCCAGCCTCCAAAAAACCCACCACACAGTTCATGCTGACGCACTTGCCAGCGGCCGGCACACATGCCAGCACACAAAAAGGGGTGGGAGTTTGACCACGCCATCTCGGTCATGGTCATGCCAACACACTTGCCGGCATACAAAAAGGGATGGCGCTCAGCGCCATAGATCACTCGTCGTCGAACTTGAGCGTCTCGGCCTACATCTTCTTGAACCATGGCCTCTTCCTCGGTGACACGGTGTTGAGGTACACCTACATGATCTCCACCCCCGTCATCATGCTAGCGAGCACCACTTCTTTCGCCTTGGTCTTAGCATTGGCGGCCTCGTTCTCGAGCATCTTGGCTTGCTTCTCCGTCTTCATCTCAAGCATCCTCACTTGCTTCTCCGCCTCCATCTCAAGCCTCCTTCTTTGGATCTCCATGAAGGCGTTCATTTGCTCTTCCTTGTCTTGCCTGCGCTTCTCCTCCCTTGAGGCCTTCTTGCTCATCATGCCCTCCACGGTTGCGAGCAAGGCGATCGACACTGCATCCTGCTTGTCCTTCTTCTTGGAGTTGGTCTTCCTGCGGCCGTGGCTTTTCGCCCTCCCCAACCTCCTCCACGGCTTTCTTCCCCCCACGCGCCATGAGGACAGCATATCGTGCCTTGAACTTCTCCTCCCCGTTGATGACCATCCAACAATGGGAGAGGTTGAAGGACTTGCCGTCATGTTGGACCTTGAATGCCTCCAAAGCTTGGAATGCCTACAAATAAATAGCATGCAAGCATATGGACAAATAGATATGTAAATGGACATACAAGCATAACGGGAATGGAAACAAAGAGGGGCGCATGTATACCATGTCTTGCATGCCGATGCCGCTCATGGGGCGTGCCTTGATGCTCTCAAGGGTGGCACAAAACCTGTTGCACTCTTGTTGTATCACCCTCCATCGCTTCGAAATGGACACCCACCCACGCGTGCTATGCATTTGGTACGACGCAAACTTCTTGCGCTCATGGAACTCACGATGGATACTGAAAGGATCGAGATGGACCTAGAGGGGGGGTGAATAGGTACAATTACAAATTTTAATTGTTACTTAGCAATTTTAGGCAATATGCGGAATATGAAAATGAGCCTAACAATTGCAAGTAAGATGCTAAGAGCTAAGCAAGGTAAACAAGAACACAAGTATGTAAGTAAGCAAGCACAATATGATATAAGTAAAGACTAAGAGACAAGTAACCACAAGTAGGAAGTTAGGGTTAGGAATAACCGCAACTCCGAGAGACGAGGATGTATGCCGATGTTCACTTCCTTGGAGGGAAGCTACGTCACCGTTAGAGAGGTGGATGTTACCACGAAGGCACACCAACGCCACGAAGGCTCACCCTATTCTCCCTTTGAGACAACACCACGAAGGCGTTTCAGCCACTAGTGGTAGACCTTGGGGTGGTCTCCAAACCCTCACAAACTTTCCGGGGGTAATCACAATGGTCGATTCCTCTCCGAATGACTCCTACCGCCTAGGAGTCTCCAACCTCCAAGAGTAACAAGAACGATGGGGAAAAGCTCAAGACTTGCTCAAATCACAAATTCCTTTGGTGCAAAGAGGGGGAAGGAGTGGATCTATCACTTGAGTGGACAACTTCTCTCAAATGCTCTCAAATCCCTTAGGGATCTAAGATTTGGTGTAGGAGTGTGAGAGAGAGAGTGAAGAGTGTTCTAGAGGATATATAAAGTGAATGGTCAAGACTCTCACGGGATAGGTGAGAGGTATTTATAGTATCCCTCAATAAGTGGCTGTTGGAGCCACTTGGGAGTAGCAGCTGTCGGACGTCTGAGACTCACCGGACGTCCGAGGCTTTGGCAGATACTGGACGTCCGACGTTTTGGCTCAGTAGAGAAGGTACAGGACATTCGATGGATACCGGACATTCGACGTTTTGGCTTTCTCAAAGAAGTACCGGACGTCCGGTGGATACTAGAAATCCGAGGTTTTGGCTCTGTAAAGGAAATGCTGGGCGTCCGGTAGACACCGGAAATCCGACGATTTGGCTCTGTATAGGAAGTACCGGACGTCCGGTGGGTACCGGCCGTCCGACAGAGACAGTGTACAGAAGATTGTTTTAAAGAAATCATTTGAGCAAGACTTTCGCGAGACCCCATGTTCCCCTCTTAATAGTGCGGGATCCCTATACTCAAGAATAAACATAAAGGGCCTAAGCCAGTAGACTGGTTTCTTCGTTCTTGAGGAAGATAAGTTTTCCGTAGTCATAATCCACACACATGATCCCGAGGGGACTAAACCTGAGATATACTTGACAAACTTTGTTAGTCCCCTATGAGTATATTGTCATCAACATCAAAATATGATTAAGGGCATGATTGCACTTTCAATCTCCCCCTTTTTGGTAGTTGATGACAATATACACATAGTAAAAAAAAATAAGGTTGTTCTATACTTAAGACAGATTTGTCGAAGAGCATTTCAAGGCATTTATGTACAACAATAAAGAGCCCCCCCTCACAGTGATAATCATTATGAACATGAGAGTAATAAGATCATAATATCTCCTCATACATAAAGACATAGATAAAGTCATACACCCACTCAAAGCATAATATCTTATCTCCTCATACATAAAGACATAAATAAAGTCATACACCCATTCAAAGCATAATGGTTCAACATAAGACAAATCTTAACATAGATAGAACACTACGAGTACTCCCCCTTGGCATTAAGTACCCAAAAAAAAGGGGCAGAGAGGACCGCCCAGAACGTCACAGATCATCATCATCATCGCTATGAGCTCCACTTCCACCCGCCTCGTCGAAGAAATCAGCCCACTCGGGCCCCGAAGGGAAGCCAAAATCTGATGGAGGGGCCGCCGGAAGACGCTCATTATCACTAACATCGGTAGCCCCAGAGTCACGCAGCCGAGACTTCAAGGCATTCTTGGAGGTGATCATGCGAGTGACTACATCATGGTTTTGTGTGCAGTTGAAGGTGAACGCCTTCATCATGGCAGAGTGAGCCTTTCCAAGAAAACGAGCAAAACACCCAAAGGAAGCAGAGTTGGAAGTAGTAGGATGAGACCTAGTAGCCGACCTACGAGCAGGGGCAGACTTGGAGGAACCCTTGGGAGCCCAATCGCCAGCCATGTGAGGAGGAATAGTCCACTTCTCATGCACATGAGTCCGTTCAAGAGAGAATGGAGCAACACTCTCAATGAGAGCCTGAATGAATGGAGCATGAGGGAAGGTACGCTTATATTGAAAGCTAGCAAGACGGACTTCATGCCATAGAAAACGAGGAACATTTATCTTTCCTTTGGGAGACTCATAGAGGCGAGACATAAGATCAATGCAATAACTGTTGCAAGATCCCTTGTCACCCATCTTGGGATAGATGGTGCGGATGACACATTGGTAAATGATGTAGAAAGGAGATCTCCAAATAGAAACTTGATTCAGATCCTTCATCTTATCCTCCTCAGTAAGATCATCCAGTTCCTTAAGAAGATAGCCACAAGCCTCAACGGCTTTGGGTTTGTGGTTGGGGTGATCCTTATGGATCTTGAATCCTGTGTCAGGAAAGCCAAGAGCAGCGACAAACTGAGCATAAGTGGCAGTGAGCTCGGTGTCAGAGGTCATCCAGGTGACGGTCTTGTCAGGACCAAAGAAGCATGTGGCATAAAATTGATGGATAGTGGCATTGTTAAAGTCGTGCTGAAATGTAAATGGAGCAGCAAGACCGGATGACTCAATGAGTTCAATAGCACCTGAGTACTTCACGGGGTGAGCCCGAATGTGCTGCAAGTCAATGAAATGGTGTAGAGAGAGTCCCTTTGGGAGAACCACGGAGGTGTAGATGTCTGCCTGAACATTTGTGCGGAAACGTTGATCCAGAGAGTCTTGAACCACCTTGAATTGATCAACATTGCGACGGAACTTAAGATATGCAGGCTTGGGCACTTTGGTGAAATCCTTGAGGACACGCCCATGAAGTTGAGGAGCCTCAAGAGATATGCGATGACCATCCGTATTTGGCTGAACCGGAGGAGGAGTAGGCATGTAGGTGGCCCTCCTAGAACCTGAAGGACGGATTGGAAAAGCCACATACTCAGCGCGCTCTTCATATTGCAACTCCTCTTCATAGTCAGAGCCCTCAGAAGAAGTGTCCTCGACCACAGGACGTTTCCCAGCATGCTTGCGCGGACGTTGATGCTCTTGCGAGTCATCAGACCCACCGCGACGAGAGGCTGAAACCAAACAAGGACATGGCACAATGAGCCCCGGCTAGAAATTGAAACCGGAAAGATGAACAACGGATCGGGTAAGTAAATTACCGCGAGCGGAGACACCTTGGGTACTCTTGTGAGCAGTGTGTTTCATCCTTGGCATCGAGGGAACCACCCCTATGAGATTATCCAAGAGAGAACAAGGGGATCACAAACCGCACTGAGATGAACGACGGGAGAGAGCAGAGGAATGGACAGGAAGGTACCAAATCCGCACGAGGAAGGAGGGGGCGACGGAGAGGAGGCAAGAGGCGCGGCGATGCGGCTCCCCCGGCGACGGCGAGCAAGATCGACTCCCTGGCGGCGCGACAATGGACAAAGACGCGGGGTGGGGAGGGGAGAAGATAGGGCAACAGCCCGGTTAGGCCCATCCCCAAAATTTATATGGGCCACGGATTTCATCGGACGACCGACAGAGTTCGGACATCCGGGGACTGATGTAAGTGCCAGGCGATGGACGACCGGAGATCCTCGGACATCTGAGGCCTGGGAAGGAAATGGACTTGTGCACGATTTCTGCACAGCGACCGGACATCCGAGCAGCGTCGGACGACCGGAAACTGTGAGTCATCGGACGTCCGAGAAATGTCAGACGACCAGTGGCAAAAAAAATTGACAGACAACGCTTAGAAGTATCTAGATGAACCAAAATACAAGAATGGGTAAATGACAAAAAATATATGTGCAATCAGACATAGAAGTTACCACATGATCAGCAACTAGACACACATGTTATGGACCCCAAGCATGATTGGGCACCCCTCCTATGGGGAGAGCTGGTGGCCAAAGGCCACCATGTGTGAGTATGTGTGTCTTGATGCCGCGAAGATATTGTCCTTGGGCTCAAAAACACTACTCCATCATTTAAAGTATCGTAGTTCGAGGAACATGGTAACTTTGAGAGTGCTTCTTCTTTTTCTGCATTATATAGGGTGAGAGAACTCATGAGTTGAGTGTCTCCCCCTAAACATATGCCTACATCAAGACAAGACATGAAGTGAATGCATGCATGGGTACTAGATTTCACATAATGTTGTCAAGCTCCAAGATACCAAGTTCATGCCTAAGTTGACAAAACCTTGCTTCATCCAATGGTTTGGTGAAAATGTCTGCAAGTTGCATATCTGTACCAACATGAGCAATATCAATGTCACCCTTTTCCACATGATCTCTCAAGAAATGATACCTAATATCAATGTGCTTGGTGCGAAGATGATCTTTGGGATTCTCAGCAATACTGATGCCACTTTCATTATCACATAGAAGAGGCACATGTCTATAGGTGATACCGTAATCCTTCAAAGTTTGCCTCATCCATAGTAATTGAGTTGCACAACTGTCGGTTGCAATGTATTCGGCTTCGGCGGTGGAGAGGGCGACACAATTTTGCTTCTTCGAGGACCAACTTACCAAGGAGCGTCCAAGAAATTGACATGCACCGGAGGTGGACTTCCTTCCCACTTTGTCTCTAGCCCAATCCGCATCCGTGTCCCCAAGGAGATCAAACTTAGCATCCTTGGGGTACCATAAACCCAACTTTGGGGTGTGAACAAGGTATCTAAGAATATGCTTAACCGCCTTATGATGACTTTCCCTAGGGGAAGCTTGAAATCTAGCACACATGCATACACTGAACATGATGTCTGGTCCAGATGCACAAAGATAAAGCAATGAACCAATCATAGAGCGGTAAATAGATGGGTCGAAAGGGATACCGTTTGTGTCTTCAGTGAGTACATTTTTTGTTGGCATGGGTGTCTTACATGGGCTAGCATTTGTCATGTCAAACTTCTCTAGAATATCCTTGAGGTATCTTGTTTGAGATAAGAAAAATCCTTCTTGAAATTGTTGAATTTGAAATCCGAGAAAGAACTTCAAGTTCGCATTGAATGACATTTCAAAGTTCTTGGTCACGGAAGCCGCAAACTTCTTGCACAAATGAATGTTAGGAGAACCAAAAATGATGTCGTCTACATAGATTTGGCATAAGATCAAATCACCATTTTCCCTCTTAGTAAAAAGAGTGGGATCGATCACCCCTCTCACAAAACCATCATCGAGTAGAAACTTCTTAAGATGATCATACAAAGCACGAGGTGCTTGTTTGAGGCCATATAAAGCCTTGTGAAGTTTATACACATAGTCTTTGTGATCGGGATCAACAAACCCAGGTGGTTGTGATACATATACTTCTTCTTGTAGAGGACCGTTAAGGAAAGCACTCTTCACATCCATTTGATGTAATGTAAAACCATTGAAAGCAGCATAGGCAAGTAAGATGCGAATAGATTCAAGATGGGCAATGGGAGCAAAGGTCTCACCAAAGTCCAAACCTTCAACTTGTGAGTACCCTTGTGCCACTAACCTTGCCTTGTTGTGGATGATTACACCATTCTCATCTTGCTTGTTCTTGAAAATCCATTTTGTTCCAACGACATTGTGTTCCGTAGTTGGTCTGTTGACTAATGACCACACTTGGTTGCGTTCAAAACTGTTCAACTCTTCTTGCATAGCAACGAGCCAATCATTATCCATCAATGCATCTTGTACCTTGAGTGGCTCAACACTAGAGACAAACGAGAAGTGAGCACAAAAGTTTGTCAATTGTTTACGAGTGACTCTACCTTCCGACATGCCGGTAAGAATTTGATCAACATCAACACGACCGGCCACTTGGGGCATGATGGAGGTTAGGGTTTCACGAGGTTCAACTTCATGTCCATCATCCACATCCTCAACATATGGATCATTAATGTGTGGTGGAAGATCTTCTTCTTCATATTGCAATTGTTGAGGTTCATCATCAATGATTGCACTTTCTTGTTCTTGCCCTTGGTGATGATTTTGTTCTTGAAGATGATCATGGTGAGGGACTTGATCTTCTTCTTGTACTTGAACAACAGGCATCGGTTGAACAATAGGAGCTTGTGGTGGTATGGGAGTTGAAATGGTTTGATGATTTGTGAAACTTCCATTTTCTTCTTCATCATCATGAGGTTCTTGTTCCATTGGAAGAAGAGCACCAACACCCATGGTCAAAATATCTTGAGAAGGATCTTCTTCACCTACATCACTTAGATCAACTTGCTCCCCATGGGAGCCATTAAATTCATCAAACACCACGTCACAAGTTTCTACAACACATCCATTGGATTTGTTGTAGACTCTATAGGCGTGCGAGTTTGATCCATAACCAACAAATATGCCCTCAATTGTTTTGGATTGAAATTTTCCTAACCATTCTCTTTTGTTGAGGATGAAACATTTGCACCCAAATACACGAAAGTACTTGACATTTGGCTTGTTCCCGGTTAGGAGCTCATATGGAGTCTTGTCCAATATAGTGCGGAGGAAGAGCCGGTTTGATGCATGGCATGCGGTGTTGACAGCCTCGGCCCAAAAACTATGTGGCGACTTGTATTCATCCAACATGGACCTTGCCATCTCCACAAGTGTACGGTTCTTCCTTTCGGCTACACCATTTTGTTGAGGAGTGTATGGTGCGGAATATTGATGCTCAATCCCTTCATCACTAAGAAATTCTTCCAAGGTATAGTTCTTGAACTCGGAGCCATTATCACTTCTTATTGCCAAGATTTCTTTGTCAAACTTGCGTTGTGCTTGCTTGGAAAAATCAATGAAGGTGATCTTCGTCTCGTCCTTGGACTTGAGGAAAAACACCCATGTATATCTTGAGTAATCGTCAACAATGACAAATCCATACTTTTTCCCACCAAGACTATCCCATGAAGGAGGTCCAAAACGATCCACATGAAGAAGCTCTAAAGGCCTGGAAGTAGATACAATATTCTTAGGTGGGTGCTTTGATTGATGTTGCTTCCTAGCTATGCATGCACTACACACACGATCTTTCTCAAAAGAGACATTGGTTAGTCCAAGGATGTGATTACCCTTTAAGAGATCTTGAAGATTTCTCATGCCGACATGGGCTAGCCGGCGATGCCATAGCCACCCCTTGTCGGCCTTGGCCATTAGACAAGTTGCATGGAATGTGCTCTCTTTCGAGAAATCAACCGTGTAAAGGTTGCCATCCAACTCTCCAACAAAGGCCACTTCAAGAGTATCTCTCTTAAAGACTTTCACATCAGTTAGGCCAAATAGTGTATCATAACCAACAGAAGCCAATTGACGAACAGAAAGCAAATGGTATTTAAGGGATTGGACAAGCATGACATTTGCAAGAGACATGTCATTTGTGATAGCCACCTTGGCCAACCCGAGTACCTGTCCTTTTGATTCTCCACCAAACACAATGCTCATAAATGGTTGAATAGCTTCCATGAAATCGTAGAGCAATTTGCTATCTCTGGTCATATGGTTGGTACATCCACTATCGATCACCCATTTGACTCCACCAGAGAAAGCAACCTACACACAATTATGACTTGGTTAGAGGCACCCATTTTGCAATGGGACCTCTCAAGTTAGTCACAAGGGTCTTAGGGACCCAAATAGCATAAAATCGGAATGCATTACGAGGACCAACAAATTGTGCATAAACTTCCCCATCCTTAGTTTTATGAAGTACATAGGATGGAGGCATGAACTCTTTTGGCTTGTTGAGAGTGGGCATGCCCCTTGTGGCCTTCCCACTCACAACCTAACCTTTCTCCTTGTGCCCTTCTCATACAAATGTTTCTTTAAGAGGGGTGGTGCACTTTTGAGAAGACGTCTTCTTCTTGCTTGTGCTTGGGTCAAACCCGAGCCCTTCCTTGGCAAACACCTCATTGTGTTGGCTCAATACCTCATTAAGGTTCTTTTGTCCTTGAGCACATGTCATGAGTCCTCTCTCGAGTTGTGCCTTTAGAAGGCGATTCTCCTCAAGAATAGATGCTAGGTCACCACTAGAGTTAGTAGTACAAGCATCAACATTGATAATAGGAGAGGAGTAAGCCTTGGCTAGAGTTTCAAGATAAGTAAGCTTGAGCGTCTCAAAACTCTTTGTAAGAAGAGTGAGCTCTTCTTCCTTAGTCTTGAGGGACACGGATAGAAGCTCACAATCCTTAGAGAGAGAAGCGTAAGATTTCACAAGCTTACTTTTATCATTCATCAACTCCTCGCAAGAGTCCTTAGCCTTTTTCAAGAAGGCAAGTTCTTTAGCATGAACATCAATGTTTGCACCAATTTTCAAGCATAGTTCATCATTTCGTGCTTCCTCATATTGGACTTTCCGCTCAAGGATTTCATATTTTTCCTTTTCCTCGGTGACGAGGGTTTCAAGTTCCTTAATGGTGATGGTGTGCTTACTCACCATCTCCATAAGCATACGAAACATAGTGAGCTTCTTTCCTTTGAGGGAGCACATGAACTTATTTAGTTTAGCAAGCATAGGATCATCTATATCATCATCATCATAATTATCCTCCGCATCAAGATACTCATCACAAGGAGTAGAAGGAGTGAAAAGAGGAGGGTTTGCCCGTGGAGTTACCTTGACCTTGTCAGGAGAGTTTTGGTCCTCTCCATCTTCTACCACGGCCTTTGCCATTAGGCACTTGTGAGCGTTGGCCTTGTAGTCTTTCATATAGTTGTAGGTGACAACATCACCACTCTTGCTGACTAGCCTCAAGGTGTTTTGAGAATCTTGAGCTACTCCGGCAACACCACTAACATCATCCAGATCGGATTCTTCATAAGCAACCATTGCTTTCCCATCTCTCTTCTTGAGCTTGGAGTTCAAAGGATTTGGCAACTTGTTCTTGGGAAAGGTCTTGGGAAACCTTGGTTTATCTTCTCTCTTCGCATAAGGGCAATCGTTTGAGAAGTGGTTGGTTTCTTCATAGTTGTAGCATTTTCTCACTTTCTTCTTCTGGAATCTTCCCTTGAATTTTCCCGCGCAAAACTTCTTGACAAAGAGGGCAATGTATTCATATGAGGGGCTCTCATCGGAGTCAATATCATCACCATCTTCATCCTCATCATCTTCTTCTTCTTCACTTTGCTCTTCTTCACATACATGCTTGGCCTTCAATGCAAGCTTGATCTTTGATGTAGATGTACCATGCATGGCAAGATGTTTTGTAGCATTTGCCTTTGACTCTTCAAATAGTTGGAAAGTGGATATGATGTAATCCAGAGTCATTTCCTTGAATCCATGGTGTTGTCTTATGTCCCACACCATTTGGTGATGATATGGAGCAAGAGCATGAATCAACTTGTCCACGATAAATCGCTTAGCCAAGTTGAATCCATCTTGTGTCTTGTCACAATCACAAGACTCGATGTCGGCGGTGAGAGTCATGAGACGCTCAAGGAGCTGCTTGGGAGATTCACCTTTCTCCATACAAAAGTTTTGCAATTGACCCTTGGCAATTTCATATTGAGCAAGCCGGAGAGTGGAGGTACCGGTCTTGGTCCTCACAATGCTATACCATAATTCCTTGGCACTTGTGATGTGTATGTATCGTCTCCTTTGCTTGTCAGTCATACCTCTCCTTATGCACATGGTTGCTGTGTCGTTGAGATTCTTGTCATATATTTCTCTTGGTGTAAGATTCTTCGGGTCAACAACTTTGTAGCCATACTCCAAGATATCCAACATCTCATCATTTCCATATCGAAGATGATCCTACATAGCAACTCTCCACAAGGCAAAATTGGTAGTGTCATCAAGTAAAGGAGGTTTGCCTTGAGGGTTATACTTTGGTTTCTCTATTTGAGGTCTTGCATAAAGCCAAGGAACACTGGAGTGATCATGACTAGGAGGTTGTTGGCCAAGTGAAGGAGTAGGCACAGTTAGCCTCGAGGTCGCACCACCCGAATGTGGTGCAAGCATCGTGGTTAATGTGGTTAATCTCATTTGTACCAAGGCCTCAAGAGAAGCATCATGCTCCTCCTTTTGCTTAGCAAGGGCCCGTTCCAGATCCTCAGAAGTAAAGGACTTGGCTTCCGTGGAAGCCGCGCCCTTATCCTTCGGATCCACAACAAGGGGAGTCCCATCGGGGTTCATCTCGAGCTAGGGCGGTTAAGCCACAAGAATAGAGCACAAGGCTCTGATACCAATTGAAAGGATCGAGATGGACCTAGAGGAGGGGTGAATAGGTACAATTACAAATTTTAATTTTTACTTAGCAATTTTAGGCAATAATGCGGAATATGAAAATGTGCCTAACAATTGCAAGTAAGATGCTAAGAGCTAAGCAAGGTAAACAAGAACACAAGTATGTGAGTAAGCAAGCACAATATGATATAAGTAAAGACTAAGAGACAAGTAACCACAAGTAGGAAGTTAGGGTTAGGAATAACCGCAACTCCGAGAGACGAGGATGTATGCCGATGTTCACTTCCTTGGAGGGAAGCTACGTCACCATTAGAGAGGTGGATGTTACCATGAAGGCACACCAACGCCACGAAGGCTCACCCTATTCTCCCTTTGAGACAACACCACGAAGGCGTTTCTCAACCACTAGTGGTAGACCTTGGGGTGGTCTCCAAACCCTCACAAACTTTCCGGGGGTAATCACAATGGTTGATTCCTCTCCGAATGACTCCTACCGCCTAGGAGTCTCCAACCTCCAAGAGTAACAAGAACGATGGGGAAAAGCTCAAGACTTGCTCAAATCACAAATTCCTTTGGTGCAAAGAGGGGGAAGGAGTGGATCTATCACTTGAGTGGACAACTTCTCTCAAATGCTCTCAAATCCCTTAGGGATCTAAGATTTGGTGTAGGAGTGTGAGAGAGAGAGTGAAGAGTGTTCTTGAGGATATATAAAGTGAATGGTCAAGCATCTCACGGGATAGGTGAGAGGTATTTATAGTATCCCTCAATAAGTGGCCGTTGGAGCCACTTGGGAGCAGCAGCTGTCGGATATCCGAGACTCACCAGACGTCCGAGGCTTCGGCAGATACCGGATGTCCGACGTTTTGGCTCGGTAGAGAAGGTACAGGACATCCAATGGATACCGGACATCCGATGTTTTGGCTTTGTCACAGAAGTACCGGACGTCCGGTGGATACCAGAAATCCGAGGTTTTGGCTCTGTAAAGGAAATGCCGGATGTGCGGTAGACACCGAAAATCCAACGATTTGGCTCTGTATAGGAAGTACCGGACGTCCGGTGGGTACCGGCCATCCGACATGTGTTAGTCGTCCAACAGAGACAATGTACAGAAGATTGTTTTAAAGAAATCATTTGAGCAAGACTTTCGCGAGACCCCATGTTCCCCTCTTAACAGTGCAGGATCCCTATACTCAAGAATAAACATAAAGGGCCTAAGCCAGTAGACTTGTTTCTTCGTTCTTGAGGAAGATAAGTTTTCCGTAGTCATAATCCACACACATGATCCCGAGGGGACTAAACCTAAGATATACTTGACAAACTTTGTTAGTCCCCTATGAGTATATTGTCATCAACATCAAAATATGATTAAGGGCATGATTGCACTTTCAGATACGAATCCAAAAGGTTGATGGCTTTTGTTTGGCGCCGACCTTGGGGTCTTGCCCAATGTCCCTCCAACACTCACAAAGGAGCTTATCCTCGGACGGCGTGTATGCCTTCGTTCGCTTGCTCTTGCGCTTCGGCTTCGACCCGGCGGCTTGGTTGGCAAGCTCGTCCTTGACCAAAGGCTCCCCTTCGATGTCCATTTCATCCTCTTCCTCGAGTCCGTAGTCCTCCGGGAACTCGTGGTCGAGCGGTAAGCCGCCAAGGCCGATCTGATCTTCCATGAAGGCATCATGCATGACAGCTTGATCATAGCGGCCGTCTTGGCTTTCGATCTTATCGGGATCGTAGCCAGCCGCGGCGGCACCGCCAGCGAAGCTAGCGACCATCGCACCTCCCTCGAAGATGAGGCTCTCCATGAAACGGTTGGCCGTTTCGTCGTCGCCGGCCGCCGGCATTCTGTCGAACAGGTTGCGGGCGCCCGGGAGCACGTCGGCTGGCATCTCCCGCTGGCGTTTCCTCGCCCCTCCGGATGATGAGGCACCGGCCACCGACGTGGCATTGAGGTCGATGGGCACGGGCGCGGGCGTGGAAGGCGCCACCACTCTCACCTTCGGCGAGCATTCCCCGGAGAGTCGGGAGGCTTGCAGATAGACGTGGAAGCCAGGAATCGGGCGCGTGGCAGACGCACATGATGACTTGCTACTTCTTGAGCTTGCGTTGGTTTTTCCCTTGAAGAGGAAAGAGTGATGCAGCAAAGTAGAGATAAGTATTTCCCTCAGTTGAGAGCCAAGGTATCAATCCAGTAGGAGGAACACACAACTCTCTAATAATTGCACCTACACAAACAAACAAATACTTGCACCCAACGCGATAAAGGGGTTGTCAATCCCTTCATGTTTACTTGCAAGGATGAGATCGGATAGTGATAGGTATAAAAGATAAGTAAAAGTGCAAAATAAAGTAAAAGTAAATAAATTGCAACAAGGTATATTTGGGTTTTTGATTTTGTAGATCTGAAAATAATATGATAAAAATAGACCCGGGGGCCATAGTTTTCACTAGAGGCTTCTCTCTTGAAAGAAAGCATAAGATGGGTAAACAAATTACTGTTGAGCAATTGATAGAAAAGCGCATAGTTATGACGATATCTAAGGCAATGATCATGTGTATAGGCATCATGTCCGAGACAAGTAGACCGACTCCTGGCTGCATCTACTACTATTACTCCACACATCGACCACTATCCAGCATGCATCTAGTGTATTAAGTTAATAAAAACGGAGTAATGCCTTAAGCAAGATGACATGATGTAGAGGGATAGATCCAATCAATATAAATAAGCCCCATCTTTTTATCCTTAATGGCGACAATACAAATATGTGTCATGTCCCTTTCTATCACTGGGATTGAGCACCGCAAGATTGAACCCATTACAAAGCACCTCCCCCATTGCAAGAAAAATCAATCTAGTTGGCCAAACCAAATCAAGAGATCGCAGAGAAATACAAAGCTATATAAATCATGCATAAAAGAGTTCTAAGAAGACTCAAATAATATTCATAGATAATCTGATCATAAACCCACAATTCATCGGATCTCAACAAATGCACCGCAAAAGAAGATTACATCGAATAGATCTCTAAGAACATTGAGGAGAACACTGTATTGAAGATCAAATTGAGAGAAGAAGCCATCTAGCTACTAGCTATGGACCCGTAGGTCTGTGGTAAACTACTCACACGTCATCGGAAGGGCAGCAAGGTTGATGTAGAAGCCCTCCATGATCGAATCCCCCTCCGGCGGAGTACTGGAAAAGGCTCCAAGATGGGATCTCACGAGGACAGAAGATTGTGGCGGTGGAAAAGTATTTTTGGTGTGCCCTCTGGTCTACGTGGAATATTTGGGTATTTGTAGAAGAAAAATTAGGGTTGGAAGTGCCACGGGGGGCCCACAAGCTTGCCCCCCCCCTAGGGCGCACCCTCCGAGCTTCTGGCCTCCTTGTGGCTCTTCTGGCCTCCTCCTGAAGCTTCTAGGGTGTCTTGTGGTCCAAGAAAAATCATCAAAAAGTTCCGTTCCATTTGGACTCCGTTTGGTAATGATTTTCTGTAAAGAGAAAAACAAGGAAAAAAATAGCAACAGGCACTGGGCACTAGGTTAATAAGTTAGTCCCAAAAAATGATATAAAATAGCATAATAATGCATCTAAAACATCCAAGATTGATAATATAATAGCATGGAACAATCCAAAAGTATGGATACGTTGGAGACGTATCAAGCATCTCCAAGCTTAATTCCTGCTCGTCCTCGAGTAGGTAAATGATAAAAACAGAATTTTTGATGTGGAATGCTACCTAACATGTTTATCATGTAATCTTTCTTTATGTGGCATGAATATTCAGATCCATAAGATTCAAAACAAAAGTTGAATATTGACATAGAAACAATAATACTTCAAGCATACTAAAAAGCAATCATGTTTTTTTCAAAATATCATGGCTAAAGAAAGTTATCCCTACAAAATCATATAGTCTTGTCATGCTCCATCTTCTTAACACAACGTATTTATCATGCACAACCCCGATGACAAGCCAAGCAATTGGTTCATGCTTTTTAACAAGCTTCAGCTTTTTCAACTCTCACACAATACAGGAGCGTGACCCGTGGATATAACGCTGTGGGTGGAATAGAATATGATGTTGGAGGTTGTGTGGAGAAGACAGAAAAGAAGAAAGTCTCACATTGACAAGGCTAATCAACGGGCTATGGAGATGCCCATCAATTGATATCAATGCAAGGAGTAGGGATTGCGATGCAACGGATGCACTAGAGCTATAAGTGTATGAAAGCTCAAAAGAAAACTAAGTGGGTGTGCATCCAACTTGCTTGCTCATGAAGTCCTCGGGCATTTGAGGAAGCCCATCATTGGAATATACTAGCCAAGTTGTATAATAAAAAATTCCCACTAGTAATATATGAAAGTGACAAAATAGGAGACTCTCTATCATGAAGAACATGGTGCTACTTTGAAGCACAAGTGTGGAAAAGGATAGTAACATTGTCCCTTCTCTCTTTTTCTCTCTTTTTTCTTTTTTTCTTTCTTTTGTTGGGAACTTCGGCCCTTTTTTCTTGGGCTCTTTTGGCCTCTTTTATTTATTTATTTAAGTCCAGAGTCTCATCCTGACTTTTGGGGGAATCATAGTCTTCATCATCCTTTCCTCACATGGGACAATGCTCTAATAATGAATATGATCATCACACTTTTATTTACTTGTAACTCAAGAATTACAACTCGATACTAGAACAAAAATATGACTCTATATGAATGCCTCTGACGATGTACCGGGATGTGCAATGATCTACCGTGACATGTATAAAAAATATGAACGATGGCCAGGCCACAAATACTATGTCAACTATATGATCATGCAAAGCAATATGACAATGATGATATGTGTCATAATAAAACGGAACGGTGGAAGTTGCATGGCAATATATCTCAGAATGGCTATGGAAATGACATAATAGGTAGGTATGGTGGCTGTTTTGAGGAAGATATACGGAGGCTAATGGGTGAAAAGGCGTATCATATCACGGGGTTTGGATGCACCGGTGAAGTTTGCACCACAACTCAAGGTTAGAAAGGGGCTATGCACGGTACCGAAGAGGCTAGCAAAATGCGGAAAGGTAAGAGTGCGTGTAATCCATGGACTCAACATGAGTTATAAAGAACTCACATACTTATTGCAAAAAATTATTAGCCCTCGAAGCAAATGTTGGGTTCTACGGTAGGGTGCGTCGACTGCAAATTAAAATTTTCCTACGCGCAGAACAACCAAGAACATGCTACGGGAGATAGATCACGGATCGTTACCACTAGACGCGCAGTGCCGTGCAGCGGAAGAAGAGTTGGGGCAGCGCGTCCGCGTGGATCGTCTCATCCTCGTCCGATCTCCCTCGAACAGCCGGTCATCGGATCCCACGTTCAAGTTTGCCGGAGCAGCGCAAGTGCACCGCCTCTAATGGTATCCGCGCGTGCAGGAGGAACACCGTGCGGTGGACTGCTAGATCCAATCACACAGTCGACGGCGAGTGGAGGTGGCTATTCGCAACACATGCAAACCCTAGTGACAGCGCCGAAGCGATCAACCAAATGAGTGTGTCGCACCTCCACTATATATAGGCGTCTGTCGCGGGCTCAACACTTGGGCCTCGCATGGATCCTAAAGCCCAAAATCTATTCGGCCTGGATCCGAGTCCGAGTAGGATCACATCTGACTCGTGGAGTCTGATCCGGGCTTACAGGTTCCTTCCCTTAAGCGCGCGACCCCTTAGGTTCAAGTCAGCTTGGTCGCAGGTCGGATCACCTCCGACCTGCTCGGTTGGTAGCGGCCTCTAGCAAGGCGTGCCGACCACCAAGTAGACAATGAAGCAGGTTGGCGAACCTGTACAACATGTCACACTTCTGTTCCCTTTGCCACACGATATATATTGTCAGGCTCAAGGCGAGTCTTTCATCCTTGTTCTAGCCCGACCTCTTTCTCGTTCCAGTGATGCCGATCACTAACCGGATTATCTCATAATCCCTGTCGCATGGCCATGCTTATCTTGGTCAGATCACACGAGGGGCCCAGAGTATATCTCTCCTGAACGGAGGAGCAAATCCCATCTTGCTCGACCATGTCTCGCAGCATGGGTCTGGACAAGCCCGAAACCTACCTTTGTAACTACCCAGTCATGGAGTAGCGTTTGGTCGGCCCAAAGCAGGTCTGTCACTATCCCGAGTACTTGCGCCAGCTCAGGTCTTAGGACATAGAACGTATGTTGTACTAGAGACTCACAGATGACATATCGCTGCGTCTCATATTTGGGTCTGTCCGACTCGGACCTTATCTCAACTCGGATCCAACTATGTCTAATCCGACCAGATCCTTTCGAGTCCATATTATCCGATTATCATCCAATGCTCCATGGCTAGTGAGACCAAGCCATCGTCCGTGTCATATGCTACTCTAGTCGGCTGCACATCCACACAGCCCTTTAGACTAGGCACCTTTTAGGACAGTCATCATACAATGCATAGTCCCACAAATGACCTAAGCTCTCTGTTAAAGCATGTGCCTGGTTTGGATAACCTAACCAAACCATTTACTGTGGAGGAAATGGACCTTGTAGTTAAACATATTCCTATTGATAAAGCTCCTGGTCCTGATGGTTTCAATGGTCTCTTCTTTAAAAAATGTTGGCACATCATTAGAAATGAATTCTATACTTTGGCTTAGGATTTTTATGATGGCAGAGCTAAGTTGGAAAATATTAATGGGTCTTTCATTACTCTAATACCTAAAAAGCTTTCACCTGAAGTGGTAGGTGATTACAGGCCAATCTCTTTGACTCGTATGGGAGTCATGTTTCTGTGTAAGATGGCTGCTAACAGATTCCAGGAGTGGATCATGGAGTGCATTCATAAAAACCAGTATGGTTTTATTAAATCAAGGACTATTCAGGACTGCATTGGCTGGACCTTGGAGTATTTGCACCAATGTCATCAGTCTAAGAGGCCCATCTTAATTCTAAAGCTTGATTTTGAGAAGGCTTTTGATTCCATTGAGCATGCTGCTATTTTTGAGATTATGAAATATAAAGGTTTTAATGCAAAATGGATCAGTTGGGTAAAGGAATTGTTGACCTCTAGAACTTCTTCAATTCTTTTGAATGGTGTGCCTGGCAAGCAATTTGTTTGTAAAAAAGGTGTGAGGCAAGGTGATCCTATTTCACCCCTTCTTTTTTTCCTGGGTACAAATTTATTGCAGTCTATTGTTAATGATATGCATCAAAAGGGGGAACTACAATTGCCCATTCCTTGTCATGACAAATATTACCCAATTGTGCAGTATGCTGATGACACATTGATAATTGTTCCAGCTGATGAGCACCAGTTATTGGCTCTTAAGAGAATGTTGTTAGTCTTCTCACAATCAACTAGTCTTGATGTCAACTATCATAAATCCTATACGGTCCCAATTAATGTTTCACAGGAGGAAACTGAGAGATTAGCCTCAATCTTTGGTTGCCAGGCGGGGAAGATGCCCTTTACATACTTGGGCTTGCCTGTGGGAACTACTAGACCTACAATGTCTAATCTTATGCCTCTGGTAACCTGCATGGAGAGGAGAATGACTGCTAGTTCATCATTCCTTGCTCAGGGTGACAGATTGCAATACCTTAATTCTGCTTTATCAACCTTGCCAATCTTCTTCCTTTGTAGCTTGTTCATCCCACCTAGTATCTTGAAGCAATTGCAGAGAATTCAGAGACAATGTCTGTGGAGGAAGAATAGGCAAGAGCCTACCCCATCCTTGGCTTCTTGGGAGTTAATTTGCAGGCCCAAGAATAAAGGTGGTCTAGGAATTCTTGACCTTGGTTTTCAAAATGTGGCTCTTTTGTTGAAGCATGTTAGCAAGTTCCTTAATAAAAGCAGATATTCCTTGGGTGCAGCTCATTTGGAATTCTTATTATCATGAGCTTGTGCCCCAAGGAACAACTTCATGTGGGTCTTTTTGGTGGAAGGACATTCTAAAGCTGCTAGATCAGCTCAGAGAGGTTTCCTGGGTTGATATCAATGAAGGAGATACTGCACTCTTCTGGCAGGATAAATGGAAGGTGGGTGATTCTGTTATGCCTCTGCAACACAGATTCCCAAGGTTGTTTTCCTATGTTAAGGACACTTTGGTGTTAGTGAAATAAGGTTTAAATAGTCCCAACTTGCTATCATGGTTTCACTTGCCTCTTTCTGGGCAAGCCCATCAAGAGCTTCAGGCTTTGCAAATTCTGCTTCACAACCATGAGAGACAACTTGACTTGAAAGATGTTTGGTCCTGGCATGGCACTAGTAAACCTTTCACTCCCAAACAGTTTTACATTTCTAGGTTTATTAGCCATACTTTCAACCCTATTCTGCTCTAGATTTGGAAAAGTTGCTGCACAATGAAAATAAAAGTTTTTGCATGGATGCTCATTATGGATAGATTAAACACCAAGGATATGGTGGAAAGAAGGCATTGGCATATTGATGATGGAGTTAATTGTGTGCTCTGCCCCACACACACCAAGGAAGATAGGGACCATCTATTCTTCAATTGCAACTTCAGTCAGAGGGTTTGGAACTTCTTACAGATCGATTGGTCTGCTGGGAATGATATGGGCCAGGTTGCCCTAAATGCTAAGAGGAACTTTGGACAGCCTTTCTTTGCTGAGGTGGTCTTCATAGCTTGTTGGAATATTTGGATCATCAGGAATGGGAAAGTTTTCAGGAAAGAGAGGCCTAGTTTTAATAGATGGAGAGGGGCTTTTATCCATGGCATGTACCTTCTTTCTCATAGAATTAAGGTGAGACATAAGGAGGACCTGGTTAGATGGGTCTCTTTCCTCCCCCCATAATTGTTTCCTCCTTTTTCTGTAGTTTGTAAATAGATAGTTTTCCTTTCTGCTGCTCCTGGTTACTGCTGGTAGCCCTTGTACTTCTTGTAACTCTATTTTAAATAAAAAAAGGCTGGGGGGGTTTTCCCTACAGTGTTTAGTCGAAAAAAACAAGGCACGTACTTGCTGATACACATCATTGATAATGTCCAAGGACTATCTTTATTCATAAACACATAGGAAATATCATCATGCATGATTGCCTCTAGGGCATATCTCCAACAGTCTCCCACTTACACTAGAGTCAATCAAATAGACATCGTATGCCCATAGCTCTAACGTGCCCCTCATGCTTGGGTTGTGGAAGCGGCTTAGTCAACGGATTCGCAACATTTGCATCTGTGTGAATTTTGCATAACTCTACATCACCACTCTTTACGATCTTTCGTATCAGGTGATATTTCCGATCTATGTGTCTAGTCTTGTGGTGATCCGTCGGCTCCTTGGCTTCTGCGATGGCACCAGAATTATCACAATAAAGGTCCAACGGTTTTACCGAGGCTGGGAAAAAGCAAGATCATCCAGAAAGTTCCAGATCCAAACACCCTCCTTTGCAGCTTCACAAGCCGCAATGTATTCGACTTCTGTGGTAGAATCGGCCACCGTATCTTGCTTGGAACTCATCCAACTCACTGCTCCTCCGTTCATGACGTACACGAATCTGGACTATGATCGACAATCATCTTTGTCGGTTTGGAAACTAGCATCGGTGTAACCCTTTACGACGAGCTCTTCCTCGCCTCCATAAACTAGAAACATTTCCTTAGTCCTTTTCAGGTACTTCGAAATATTCTTCACTGCTACCTAGTGACTCTCACCTGGGTTGGCCTGGTATCTACTTTTTAGGCTTATTGCAAAAGCAACATCAGGCCTTGTACATATCATGGCATACATGATGGATCCGATTGCCGAGGCATACAGAATCCTACTCATCCTGCTTCGCTCATCAGATGTCGAAGGACTCTGAGTCTTGCTTAGCCTTATATCATGTGAGAAGGGCAAGAACCGTTCCTTCGCCTCACTCATGCTGAACTGCTTCAACACTTTATCTATGTACGTGCTCTGGCTTAAGCTGAGCAGCCTCCTCGATCTATCTCTATAGATCTTAATGCCCAATATGTAAACTGCTTCACCGAGGTCCTTCATCGAAAACTTGCCATTCAATGACTCCTTAACCGAGTTCAACATCAAAACATCATGTCCAATCAGTAGTATGTCATCCACATACAATATCAAAAACACTATCGAGCTCCCACTTAACTGCTTGTATAAATAAGCATCCTCTTTGCTTTTGATGAAACCGAGACCAGTGATGACCTCATCAAAACGAATGTTCCAACTCTGAGATGCTTGCCTCAACCCATAAATGGATCTCTTGAGCTTGCATACCTTACTAGCACTAGTCAGATCGACAAAACCCTCGGGTTGTATCATATCCACATCCTCGGTTAAATTTCCATGAAGGAAAGCTGTTTTAACATCCATCTACCATATCTCGTAATCAAAATATGCAGCTATAGCTAGTACGATCCTTATCGACTTCAGCATCGCTACCGGTGAGTAGGTCTTGTCGTAGTCAATTCCTTGAACTTGTCCACAGCCTTTTGCGACAAGCCGAGCTTTGTGGATATGAACATTTCCATCCACATCGGTTTTTTTCTTGAAGACCCATTTGCAACCAATGGCCTTTACGCCAGGCGGTGGATCAACCAAGTCCCAGACTTGATTCTCATCCATGGACTTTAACTCGGATCTCATGGCCTCTAGCCATGCCTCAGAATCTGGGCTCACCATCGCTTCTGCATATGTGGCCGGCTCGTCGCTTTCTAGCAACAATACATCACACACTCTGCGCAATCTTTCCGACCTCCGTGGTTTCGGTACCGCTTCCACTACGGGTTCCCTAACTGACTCCGGTATGATCTCATCACTAGCCGAGCCATCCCCGAGCGGTCCTCGAATTTCTTCGAGTCTGACCGTCCTCCCACTGGCTTCCTGACTGAGAAACTCTCTCTAAAGGAAAACCCCGTTCCAAGCAAAAAACACTTTGTTCTCTTCCCGGTTGTAGAAGCTATATCCCAAGGTTTCCCTCGGATATCCCATGAATATGCATTTATCCGACTTGGGTGTAAGCTTGTCTGACATAAGTCGCTTGACAAATGCTTCACAACCCCAAATCTTTAGAAAAGACAAACTGGGACTCTTCCCGGTCCACATCTCATGTGGTGTCTTGTCTACGGATTTTGATGGTACGCTGTTAAGTGTGGAAGCTACACTTTCTAGAGCGTATCCCCAGAATGACAAGGGTAAATCCAATTTTCCCATCATTGACCAGACCATGTCCAACAAGGTCCTATTCCTCTGTTCTGACACGCCGTTTCTCTGTGGCGTACCCGGAGGTGTGAGTTGAGGTACTATACCTTGGCTTTTCAGATGATCATCAAACTCCTGGCTCATGTACTCACCTCCACGATCTGGTCATAGAAGTTTTATAGTCTTGCCGAGCTGATTCTCAACCTTGTTCTGAAACTCTTTGAACTTTTCAAAAGTTTCCGACATGTGCCTCATCAAATAGATATACCCATATCTACTCAGGTCGTCGGTAAAAGTCACGAAGTACTAATAGCCACCTCTGGCAGTTGTGCTCATTGGACCATACACATCACTGTGCATAAGCTCCAACAGCTCGGACACCCTCTCGCAACTCTTTGCGACAGGAGACTTAGTCATCTTGCCGAGCAAGCATGATTCGCATTTCTCGAACGACCCAAAGTCGGACAAAGTTAGGAGCACATCATCATGGAGCTTTTCATGTGTTTCAGATTAATGTGTCCAAGCCAGCAATGCCAGAAGTACGTTGGATTTATCTCATTAGGCTTATGCCTCTTGACATTCACGTTATAGACCGGTTCCTATTCCGGATTCAATATAAAAAGCCCATCAACAATGGGTGCATAGCCGTAGAACATTCCATTCAAATAAAATGAACAACCATTGTCCTTTAAATTGAATTCATAACCCTGACTCATCAAACATGAGGGAGAAATAATGTTCCGACTAAGTGCAGGAATGTAATACCAATTATTCAATTCCAAAATAAATTCAGAAGGAAGCTAGAGCTGCATCGTGCCGACCTCCAACGCAGCAACTCTTGCTTTGTTGCTGACCCTAATGTCAATCTCCCCTTGTGCCACACGCCTAGTTCTTACCGGTCCCTGCATCGAGTTGCAAATATGAACAACCGATCCGGTATCAAATACCCAAGAGCTACTAGGTATGTCAGCAAGGTAAATGTCTATAACATATGTAACAAGTGTACCTTTGCCTGCAGTAGCATTTCCGGCCTTCTTGCCATTCTCAGCAAGCCACTTGCTATAGTTCCTCTTCCAGTGACAAGTTTCCTTGCAATGATATCAAATGGTCTTCGAGTCCGGTCCTGACTTTGGCGTAGCGGCAAAGGTTACCATCTCCGTGCCCTTTGCCTTAGCCTTCTTCTTGGACCAACTCTTCTTGAACTTGCCCGAGTTCTGCACCATCAACACTTGATGCGTGCTTTTATTAATATCCTGCTCTGCCACCTTAAGCATCCCATGCAATTCAGTGAGCTTCTTATCCATGTCGTGCATATGATAGTTCGAGATGAACGTCCCATAGCTAGGCGGAAGAGAACCCAGAACTGCATCTGTAGCCAGCTCATCCAAGAGCGGGAAGCCTAACCGATCCAAAGCTTGCACGTATCTGATCATCTTGATCACATGCGGGCTCAGTGGATCACCTTCCTTCAGCTTGCAATCCATCAAGGATCGCCAGACGTTGAACCTTTCGGTCCTAGCCTGTACCTGAAACATGCTCTTGAGATTCTTGATCATATCGAAAGCCCCAACATCTTCAAAATGTTGTTGCAAATCAGGCTCCATACAAGCCAGCATGAGGCAGCTGATCTCGTTCGATTCAACAATGAGTTTCTGGTAGGCAATCCTGGTTGTGGCATTAGCATTATCGGCAGGTTCCTCCGGATGTGGATCCTCTAGAACATGTTCCTTTTTATCATGCTTGAGAACAATTCTCAAATTTCTATACCAGGTGGTAAAGTTT
Organism: Thinopyrum elongatum; assembly: GCA_011799875.1. Lineage (NCBI taxonomy): Eukaryota > Viridiplantae > Streptophyta > Magnoliopsida > Poales > Poaceae > Thinopyrum > Thinopyrum elongatum. The sequence goes on along the minus strand of CM022302.1, from coordinate 334,701,648 downwards.
GTTCCATTCAGTTTATCCTTTTCCAGAATTGATTTCAATGCAAAGTTGGGTTGAGCAAGTGGTGCCATTGATCTACAACAGAAAAATATGCAATCACTAAGCAATGTGTTTATGTAGAGTAATTCAAGCCTTAAACAGAAATACTCCCACTGAAGTCGGCATCCCTCCGCAAACTCTCAGTGATTTAGGATCCGACTAGCGCATGCGACTAGTGAGCTTTAGCATCACTGCTAGCCAACATGACTATCTGATAAGAAACTCTTTGCTAATCATATCTCTATACGACTCCTGTCGGTTGGGTAGGTATCTCATACCCCGGCTCCCAACCTCTTTTGCCACAAGGCCCAAAACCGTGTTGATAGCCTTGTCAAGTTAACCTGATGTAGTGCATGTCTGTGTCTGACACGAACCCTTCAGTTCAAGGACACCTAGTAGCACCCCAATTTTATGAGCCCACCACTAGACGTACTTGACGTGCGAAGGTGCAACATCGGGGATGGAAATTCTCTTGATATTAACGAGGGATCTTTCTACCATTTTAACATGCATAGCAATAAGGAAGCATAACAATCACAAATAAACATATATTGTGAAATAGTATGGCTCCTTCATGGATGTTCTTCTAGGTCGGCTCCAACTCCGATGACCATCTAGGAAGTCCATCTTGTTTGTCATGCCAGATGCCAAGCCACCAACCTGATCTCTATTATCAAACTACTACAACTGGTAATGAATTTTACATAGAGAAAGTCGACATGCAGGTCGTTATACATTATAATGACAGCACTTTGGCTCGTGCCGGCTGACAAACATGACGCGCAAGCCATGTTTAAATTACACACATGCATCACATACACATGAGCCATACTATTCACATCAAGCCTGCAAAACAAAGTTATGCATAGAATCGCATTCTACCGGTTTGAGTGATCGTGTACGAAATACAAGGCGCTACACACATGGCGGTCCCACTAGTCAGTTAGCGGGCGGGGTTCTAAGGGGCAGTGCCCCTCGTAGGTGCGGGCAGCGCCCGACGTTTTCAGAAATCACAGATCACATCTATATCCTGATCACGCCAAATTTTCTGATCTGTGAGATCTCATCGATCATCGCGAACCCGATTTGGATTTACGTTTCATTGTTAACCCCAATGGCGGATACCGACCGGTAGGGGTAAGTTGTGTCATGACCTCATCGATTCCTATCATCAGAAAACATAGCCACATCGATCCCCATGTGCAGTTGATCTCATCAACTGTGCACACAGCCGAGCTCATACACGACAACAGATCTCATCTGCCGCCTCCACATATCTAATATGCATACGATCTAAATCCAAAACATATAGCAGAGGCTCTGAAGCAAATGTTGGGTTCTACGGTAGGGTGCGTCGACTGCAAATTAAAATTTTCCTATGTGCAGAACAACCAAGAACATGCTACGGGAGATAGATAACGGATTGTTACCACTAGACGCGCAGTGCCGTGCAGCGGAAGAAGAGTTGGGGCAGCGCGTCCACGTGGATCGTCTCCTCCTTGTGCGATCTCCCTTGAACAGCCGATCGTCGGATCCCACGTTCATGTTCGCTAGAGCGACGCAAGTGCACCGCCTCTAACGGTATCTGCATGTGCAGGAGGAACACCGTGCGGCGGACTGCTAGGTCCGATCACACAGTCGGTGGCGAGTGGAGGTGGCTATTTGCAACACATGCAAACCCTAGTGACAGCGCCGAAGCGATCAACCAAATGAGTGTGTCACACCTCCACTATATATAGGTGTCCATCGCGGGCTCAACACATGGGCCTCGCACAGACCCTAAAGCCCAAAATCTGTTCGGCCTGGATCCGAGTCCGAGTAGGATCACATCTGACTCGTGGAGTCCGATCCGGCCTCACAGGTTCCTTCCCTTAAGCGCGCGAACCCTTAGGTTCAAGTCGGCTTGGTCGCAGGTCAGATCACCTCCGACCTACTCGGTTGGTAGTGGCCTCTAGCAAGGCATGCCGACCACCAAGTAGACAATGAAGCCGGTTGGCGAACGTGTACAACATGTCACACTTCTGTTCCCTTTGCCACACAATATATGTTGTCGGGCTCAAGGCGAGTCTGTCATCCTTATGCTAGCCCGGCCTCTTTCTCGTTCCAGTGATGCTGACCACTAACCGGATTATCTCATAATCCCTATCGCATGGCCATGCTTATCTTGGTCGGATCACATGAGGGGCCCAGAGTATATCTCTCCTGATCGGAGGGGCAAATCCCAAGCCCGAAACCTACCTTTGTAACTACCCAGTCACGGAGTAGCGTTTGGTCGGCCCAAAGCAGGTCTGTCACCATCCCGAGTACATGTGCCAGCTCAGGTCTTAGGACATAGAACGTATGTTGTACTAGAGACTCACAGATGACATATCGTTGCGTCTCATAGTTGGGTATGTCCGACTCGGACCTTATCTCAACTCGGATCCGACTATGTCTAATCTGACCAGATCCTTCTGAGTCCATATTATCCGGTTAGCATCCAATGCTCCATGGCTAGTGAGACCAAGCCATCGACTGTGTCATATGCTAGTCTAGTCGGCTGCTCATCCACACAGCCCTTTCGACTAGGGACCTTTTAGGACATTCATCATACAATGCATAGTCCCACAAATAGGCCACGTACTTGCTGATACACATCATTGATAATGTCCAAGGACTATCTTTATTCATAAAAACATAGGAAATATCATCATACATGATTGCCTCTAGGGCATATCTCCAACAGCAAAGTACTACTACGCATGCTCCTAGGGGGATAGATTGGTAGGAAAAGACCATCGCTCGTCCCCGACCTCCACTCATAAGGAAGACAATCAATAATAAATCATGCTCCAATTTCATAGCATAACGAGAGACCATACGTGCATGCTTCGGAAATCACAAACCTTAACACAAATATTCTTACTAAACCCTAATTTACTACTAGTATTACTCTAATATTACCATCTTTATATCTCAAAACAAATGCAAGGAATCAAACTTCTCATATATTTAATGATCTTCATGAATGTTTTTATTATATCCCTCTTGAATACCCATCATATTAGGACTAAATTCATAACCCAAGCAAATTGCGATACTATTTATAAGACTCTTAAAATAATATAAGTGTGGCATGAGAGTCATCAATTTCTTTAAAATATAGCCACCGTTGTGCTCTAAAAGATATAAGTGAAGCACTAGAGCAACTACCTAACTCAAAAGATATAAGTGAAGCTCAAAGAGTATTCTAATAAATTCAGGATTAATGTGTGTCCCTCTCAAAAAGATGTGTCCAACAAGGATGATTATGGCAAACTAAAAAGCAAATAAAGCAAAAAACTCATATAATACACGACGCTCCAAGCAAAACACATATCATGTAGTGAATAAAAATATAGCCTCAAGTAATTTACCGATGGATTGTAGACAAAAGAGGGGATGCCATTTGAGGCATCACTACACAAAAAACCACTTCCGTGATGATACATGTTTGTCACAGTAGGTCGCATTTTCTGTCATGCATGTACATCCATGACGATTTTATGACAGAATCAAGATAGTCATACATGTGCTGTCGTAGAAGTATTCCATGACAATACCAAAATTATCATCACGGAACTGTCCACTTCCATGACGATAAATGGCGTGTCATGGAAGTGTTTTCGTCAAGGGTAATCGACACGTGGCATCCACCGTAACAGGTCGCCGTTAAGCTGTCCGGTTTCGGTTTGGATCCGATAACCCGTTAACAGCCCGGACCAATAGGGATTTTCCACGTGTAAAATTCTCAATGGCCAGAGGAACCACATGTCGGCTCGACGTTGGAACAGATGTCATCCCCTGATTGGACGGGAGGCGCCTATGATACGTCGACACGTGGCAAGGCCAAACAGTGGCCCATTCAGGTAAAAAGACTGGCCCGTTTGACATGGTCAAAAGGTAGCGGGCCGGCCCACAGAAAGCCTGTTAACGGTCTATTCGCATATAGCCCATTTACAGCCCACTAACTCACGACCCGTTATGTCCTATCCGAATTAGGCCTAGTAGCGTCATCTGGGCCATCCAATATGATTTCCGCCCATTGTAACTTTCGGCCCATGTATGGCCCATGACGTCTTTCGGCCCATATGAGGCCCTCTGTAACCCTGGGCCCATTAACGGCCCGTGGTGAAACTGGCCCATAATGAACAGTATGTCGCTTTATACCCATTAACGGCCCATTATTCCATTGGGCCATTTCCAGCCCGTGTTATCTTTCAGCCTTCTAAGGGCCCATTTATTCTCGGGCTCATTTCCAGCATTCGAATACTTACGGTCCGTTACTGGCCTGTTCCACTTGTGGGCCAAATTCAGCCCGTGGCTACAGTCGGCCCGTTAATCCGTTGGGCCGTTCTCATAGCGTCATCAAATACGGCCCACTAACAACCCGTTATGCATGTCGATAGAATGAAGCCCGTTAAATATATCGGCCTCTTAACGGCCCGTTATGGTCGGCCCATAAACGGATGATTCCCAGTGTAGCCCGTTTACGGCCCATATTGCAGTCCGTTATTGGTCCACGAATAGTACGGCCCATGTTTTGCAATCGATTATACGGCCCGTAGAAGGCCCATTGATTCTACGGCCCATTGAAGGCCCATGGATCCTTCGACCCGTAGGAGGCCCATGGTCACTACAGCACATAGCTGGACCATGGTTACAACGGTCCGTATGTTGCCCATGGTTATTGTGGCCTAGTTTTAAAAAATAGGTTATTGTGGCCACTAGAAAAACACGAAAAAAGAACTGCAGTGACAACAAGCAAACAACTAAACAAGACAATAAGGAAATAAATAAGCAAGCAACTAATGCTAGCCTATTACGGCTATTACACATATTACATCCACTAGGCATCAAAGTTCGCCACCAGTGCAAATATAGGGAACAAAGCATCATATTACATGCATTGGCCATCTAAATTGGCCACCAGTGCAAATAAATGTGGCAGAAAAACAAGTCCATAACTAAAACAACTTCAGAAGAGCTCAAGAAACGTTATCCTGGGTATCCACCATGCTGGCAATAAGCATAGCAGGCTTATTAGCTTTCTCCTGTTTGGCGCAAAAATCCTCCAACGCTTGTTGTTGCACTCGAAAGTATGCATCTGAATTCTCTAGGGACTTCCTTAGTCCTTCGGCTTCTTGTGGCAGCACAGCTAATCGATGTCTTTCAGCTTGTAGTTGAGACTCAAGAAACCGAACTGATTCAGACAGTGAGTTTGAAGAGCTTGTGCCAGCGGTAGTGGCCAGTAACTCGAACACTACATCAAGACAGGACTTTGGGGTTGTCTCGCTGTCTTCAAGATAGTTTTCCTTAGCTGTTTTATCAGCTTTGTTGGAGACCAACGAGGATGTCTCACTATCCTAAACCTTATCTGCATTACTTCCTTTACCATTGCTTAATAAGGTACTCTTCCCCAATATTCTGTCAGCATTCTAAAAGAAGAAACAAGCAGACACATCACAGGTTTAGCATGTAGTATATGAAACTCATTTAGGTGAACCAGTTCAGTAGTAAGGTGGACAGGATTAAACTACCAAGTCTTCTATTGCCAAGTAGTACATAATAAAAACATCAAACAAACATATATCTATGTCCTATGGTCACTGCATTGTCTTGCCAAATCAAAATAGAGACACAGTTCAAATCATATCAGTTCAAGACAAAGCAACATTGAAAGAATACAAGTGTGGGAAACTACACGGCACAACAAGATTTCAGATGGGTACCACGGGTATACATGTACAACAACACTATTGGCTCTGTTGTGATGCTAGTAATGTGCATGATATGAGAAGTCTACTGTATACACAATTGAAATTGAAATCAACAGACCAATTTAGAAGAGCAAACCTGTTAAAGAAACATGTTTAAACATACTTGTTGTGCCATTGGAGTTTCGATTGGATCCTTCAATTTAAAAATAAGTTTGTATGAGTAAATACAGTGATACAAGAGCAGAGCGGTATGCACCATAGCAATGGAATCTTAAATGAGAACAGTTGTACTTCAGGTTTAAGCACTTGTGCTACACGAACAGAGTACAGTAAGACGCAGTCATATAGTACTTCAAAATAAAAAATGAGCTCATAGACCTTACCACTTTCTTGGTTCGAGACCAGTATAGAACAAGGCGTTCCCAGTCATCATCCCGTAAATGTGTCTCAGGAGAAAGTAAGGGAATTTGATGAGTTTCTTTGCTAGTGAAGTACGTTTTCTTCAGGTAATTCTGATACTGCCACCAAGCATTCTTGAAGATAACAGAGGTATTAGCACAAGTTACCTCATCCTGAGTTTCCAAATCGGTCCTTCTCTATAGAGAAAAATAGGAACATTTGCTGTATTATAACCAGCATGGAGGTAGAATGTATGGGACAAAGCAAAGTAATTGCCATGAATAACATTACTTATACATAACTCCTGGATGAACACCTGCAACTGGCTTTTTCCTTCATCTTCATTATAATATTTCCATGATGGGAAGATACGCACATAGGATTTAACAACATCAAATGTGATAGATGCTAAACTACGAATGGTTGGTTGTGCTTCGTTCACAGGAATAGGTGTACTAACTGGTGGAGTTGGGGTTCGCCGTGGTAGTACTGGCGCTTTGGGCACTGGAGCTGCCTTACTAACTACTCTGGTTTGGGAGCTTTGTGGTGGAGATGGTGTTGTGTCAACTGGAACTGGGTTACTATCTGCTGGGGTTGGGGTTAGATTGGGTGAAGCTGGTTCTCTGTCCATCAGAGTAGGGGCACAATCTGTGAGAGTCTAGGTTATGTGTGGTAGGGCTAGTTCTTATGCATGTACAACCGGGGTGCTATCTCCACCAAGAGGTAGCACTGTTTTATTTGAAGACCGTGTTTTCACTCCGCTAGATACTGCCATCACCCCCTCCAATTCAAATGGCTGATAAACAAGAAAAGTAGTTGAATGTACAGACCTTGTATGAGAGACAGATGCAATAGATAGTGTGGAAAAAAGAGGGCATGAAATAGTTCACATATATATTGTTTAACTAAAAAGGATAGCATGACATAATTTCACATATATGATGTCTATCTAAACTGGATAGCATAGCATGACATAATTCAAAGATATGATGACTAACTAAACAGGATGGCATGAGATAATTATATGATGTCTTTAGTAACAAGTTCGCATGACATAATTCACATACATTTTATCTAAGTAATCAGGATCGCATGATATAATTCACATATGTGATATATATACTAAGAAGAGGGCATTCACATATATGATGTCTGAACTAAGAACATGGTGTTGAATATTGTGTATATGATGTCTATACTATGCAATGCAAGACACCATATGCATGATATGAGCAGTATAACCATCCCAAGTTAGAGCATACACCTTGGTGGGGGAATAGGACTGGTCATCTGTCTCTGAATCCATCTCTGAGGAGCTACCGGGACCCAGCAAGAGATCTGCTTCAACTGGTAGCACTGTCTGCCCTGAAGACCTTGTTTTCACTCCAGATTTTTCCATCACCCACTCAAATAGCTGATTCACAGGAATAGTAGTTGAATGTACAAACATTGTCGACAAATGGAAATGTAATGAAGAAGAGGATTGGCAAGATATAATTCAAATATGATGCCTGGTTAAACAGGATGGCATTGCATATTTCAGATATATTATGGCTGGCTAAAAGAGATGAGATGGCATATTTCACATATATGATATAGAAACTAAACAGGTGGCATTACATAACATGTCTAAACTAAGCAGATGACATATATGATGTTGAAAGTAGGCACTGCAAGGCAACATATGCATGATATGACCAGCATCATCATGCCAAGTTAGAGCAAACACCTCGGGGGGTAAATAGGAGTGGTCAGCTCCGTCTGAATCTGCCTCGGAACAGATATCTTCCTCTGGATTACAATCTGGAGGGGGGAGGGTTTGCCATTGCACCCACCATGGAGCGATGTCTGCATGACATTGTATTGCCGCGTAAAACTCTTCTCTTTTGCTCTACATGTTCAGCATGACTGTGCACAATATCTGACATGCATACAAAAAAATATAGTGAGATTATGTAAGGAGAGCATGCAGAAACTTAGAGTGATGGTAACAACTAGTGGATAGATCCAAAAATAACGATAGCAGGCTGATGATATCTTTAATTTAATAAAAAGACAGATGATGATTACTTTACTGTTTATTTCCCACCCAAGATGAACAACATAGACATACCCTAGGTGAACCAGATAATAGACCGAGATACTATTCATTGCTGCCTCGATATGTGCCCCACAAGCATTTTAAAACTCAAGTTTGAACATTAATTTGGACCTGACTTGGAGTCTAAGAGGTGAACAGGATGATAAAGTTGCAGGTATTATTAAGCAATGCATAACATCAGCAGAAACAAAAGAGTGCGACCTCTCTTGTGGACACGTGTACTCCTCAGGTTCATTCGCTGAGTCGATGCTGGTGATGCAGTTGTGGTGGGTGCCAGCGGCAGGGAAGGATATCTGAGGCGGCGAAAGACGGTCAGGGGTCGTGATGTCTGGTATGGTGGATGCTTCTGTCGATGGAGCAGCTCAGGTGAGGTGGACGACGTCGCGGCAGGAGCAGGACAAACCACACAAAATTTTCTTCGACACCTATCTGTAACTGAAGTAATTCTGTAAGGGCTCCTTTGGCTTGCAGGATTCTAAAAACGCGGGGATAGGAAAAACACCGGAATAGGATAGGAATGCATGTGGGAAACAGAGCATTTGTAAACACAGGATTTCTGTCAACTTGGGTGTTTGGTTCACAGGAATTGGAAGAGCAGAGGAATGCAAAGAAACATGGCCAAATTTAGGTGAAACCATATGAAAGTGTGTACAGTTAGAATGTTATTCTTCCACTAATGCACTTAGTCTTGTTTTCATGCATAGGATTTTGAAAAGTAGGTCCAGGTGGATGTTTTGCTCCATTCCTTTCAACCAAATGCGTGAATAATTGAATAGTAGAGTACCATAGGAAAATTTCCTATTGCTATGTTTTTCCTTCACTTTTTCCTTTGAACCAAAATAGCCCTAATGGATCGAGAATGTAGAGTAATAAGTGATGCGTCAAGTGTACAACCTCTTTGGCATAGCCGTGTCGACCTCGACATCATTGGATTAGTCGCTAAAGAAGTTGCGGCAGAGGTGGTTGTCGGAGGTGTGGAGGAAGATCTGAGGCGTCTGTAGATGGCGTCCAGGCTACTGCTCTGTTGTGATGGATGGTTACATCGTTGGAGCAGCTCCGGCGAGCCGTAAGATGTCGAGGCTGAAGCAGTACAAGACAAACATCGTTAATCTCAAGTTGGATTCTAATAGCATCTCCAACAGATGATGTAAAATACATTACCAAAAAGTGGTAGATGTAAAATTTACATCACCAAAAAACAACTGACTACAACAGATAAGGTAAAAACTGTTGACTCTGAACTTAACTGTCGAAACTAAAATTTACTCTGGAATCTGAATGTTACTGTCGAAACTGAACACACTAGTAGCAGAGAGGCACTTCACATGTAGTTTAGGCCGCTCAAGCACTAGTAGTAGAGAAACAGTGATCTAAATCAGCAGGCAATCAACAGGGAACACAGTAGCAGATAGCAGCCGGAGCAGCAGCGCCTGGACCAGCAGCGTGAACTAGAGCCAGAGCAGCAACTCGTGTTGCTACAGCAGCCCGTGTACCAGCATCAGCAGTGCGAGCGAGAGCAAGAGCAGAGCAGCAGCACAAGCGAGGGGAAGAGCAGAGCAGCAGCGCGAGCGAGCGAGAGCTGAAGCAGCAGCAACAACTTCGGCTGGTATGGATGCCGCTGCCGAGGGAGCCTCGCACTGGGGGAGAGCCGCCGTGGAGATGTCACTGGCGGTGCCGACTACGAGGTAGCTGCGCCAAGGGGGAGCGGGATCGAGCACTGGCGGAGCCGGGAGGTCGAGTTAAGGAGAAGGTGCGATGCAATGAGTGTACAACCTCTTTGGTGGCACCGAGTAGGCCTCGGCTTCGTCCGAGGAGTCGGTGAGGATGCTTCGGTTCCGGTGGAGCAAGTTAAGGCGGCATTGTGGGGATGGAGCTGCCGCGATAGACAAGGCGATCGTCAGAGCAGGTCCTTGGAGGTGGAGGACGGGGCGGCTGAATCGGCGGGACGACGACATCGACGGCGGATCCTCATCCGGGGCGGTGGATGAGGGATGTCGAGCTGTTGCGGTGGATGACATCGTCGGGGAAGAGGCTCTAGCTGGGCAGCGGTGGGGTGGCGGATGGCGGAGGGTGAGGTTTCGTGGCTGGAGCAGAGAGGTTATGGCGGCCTTGTTTTTGAATGGCGAAAAGGAGGTGATGGGAGGGGGAACCATGACTTAAGGACGCGCTTGTCCAAAATGTAAGGTGTGTTACGAAAGTACCCCCACCGATTTGAACTACCGGCCCTTTCGGCTCAGGGTTAGAAGGGGGATTTCGCGTGTCGGGATTTGACAGCTGGAGGGAGTTTTCGAGCGCGTTGTAATTTTGGGATAGCAAGGCGCGGGTTGTGAAGGCGCGAGTTTTCGGAGCACAAACAGACAAAGCGATATCTAAATTTTCGAGATAATAGGGCGCGGGTTGAAATTTAGGGACAAGTCTAACGTGTAATAATGTACGTACCAAATCAATTCGCACTTCCCTCGACAAAAAAAGCAAAAATAAAACTATTCGCACCACACAAAAAGAGACTCTTGTCCCGTTTTACTGTACAAATGCTATTCAAAACTATGAATCCATGTTATGTCCAATTAAATTTTTTCGCTACTTGTATAATGCATGTCACCGACTCATACGAACATTTTAGTGCATTCCAAATGTATATACTACCGCTGCAATTCGAACTAAATTTGAATCCATTTCTCTATTTGAATAAGAATCTACAATCATGATTGTTGCCAAGTTAAACCATCATCTGTATATTATCTTAACAACACACCACATGATTACTATAGAGTTAGATATGAACTATGTGTACTATATGAACTCGAATTCAAAATTTTGAATACACTTGATGTTGATTCCAAATAATAGTACATTTGAAGTGCTAGCTAGATGTTCGTAATCTAAACCATGTTTCATATGTATACTATGTTTATCACACAATGTATAGTGCCCCGCCCCCTACATTATGACAAGTATTTAGCCGTGAGCTGCAAAATGCCACACATTATCACAAATTCAAATAAATTATTATATAGTATAACATGTTCATAACCACACCATGTGTACCACCATTATAATCATGCATGCGTGGGTTTAGAACACTATGATCTCTTATTCAAATATCCAAATCCACTTGTATAAAAAATAAGATCTTTGTTAGTCTTTTACACTCACGCAATCCTCTTCTCTTTGTAGCTAGCGCTAACTTTCTCTCGTGCATGCACATGCCCGCCTCCCTCTCACCCTCCCTCGGCATTCTATCCATCGCGCACATTTGTTATTTCTCTTTAGGTCGTTCACCCACAGTGTGTGTAGGCCCTCCAGCTCCTTCTTTCTAGCACACACCGATCGATATACCTCTCTAGCCAGACATGCCTACCACAAACACATGCTTTCCCTCTTCTCTTCTCACCGTACATGCCCCTCTCTATCTAATATGATTCCACGTACGTGCACACTCCCACCCCTGATTTCATCGATCTCATACTCGCACACTCCTCCCCCCTCGATATAGTAGGCCTCTCGCACCACCTCCTAGCCGCATCCCTCTCTCTCTATCCGTCTCTCCGGGCCTTATTTGCTTCTAACACATGCATGCATGTATACCGGTCGATCTCCCTACGTATAGCTAGGTCGACTATAACTCTTTTTCCCCACACACCGATCGACGTACCTCACAAGTTATGTCTCTCCCTTTGTCTGACACACGACGATTGATCTTCCTATGTAGTTATGTCTGCTTACCATATCCATATCGTCCCCCCTCATCATCTGTGCATGCCTCCCGACCCGTCTCTCACACACACGTGCACAGACAGACATACATCTCCTCTCTTATTGATATTGCAGTCGTACCCTCCGTTTGTCTAGCAGGCCTCTCCCACCATTTGTGAGAAGCAACTCCACCACCAACCCTTCGACACTCTAGCTTTGTCTCTCTCCCAACAGTATTCCTCTCCTACACATATGCATGGATGCCGCTAGATCTCCCTCAATACATAGCTAGGTCCCTCTCCTTCTCCACACATATACCAGTCGACCTACCTCTCTATATTTACGTTCTCTCCTTGCCCCACCCCCACTTCCCCCCCCCCCACACACACCAATAGTCGAACGTTGTAGGTAGGTATCTATGCCACAGAGACAAACTGCACCTCTCCCCTCTCACATTCCAGTAGGTCGGCCGGCCACCCTATATCTTTGACGTGGGCACCTCTCCCCTCTCACATTCCAGTAGGACAGGAACATCACCTCAATATATAGCTTCTCCAGGCACAGAAAGCATCTTAGGAAACTGGCAACTTGCTCCAGGTTGGGGCCGATAGATTCTAGTGCCAAGACCTTCACTGTGCGCAGTTTCGTGGTCAAGCTTGTCGAAATCATTTTCTGGATGACAGACGAACATACATCTTCAAAATTAGAAATAATGTTAATTTCTAGAAGGAGAGGTAGAAGGCAACTGTTGTACCTGAACGGGTGTGGATCCAATAACAAGTTCGGAGTATTTGTCAAACGAGTAGCCCACCACTGTCAATTTTGGTGCAGAAATGACATTGATTCTTGTTGAACCTTCTTGATCAACTACAAGTAATCTCTCAAGTGAAGGTGTGTCCTCAATGGCCATACCATGGTACACATCTTGTGATGTCTTCTTACCGCACCAGCAAGACACATAAATAGTCCGGAGAGTCATGGAGGTGATGTGGAAGCTACTCAACCCATTGATCGTCTGAAGACAAAGGTACTCGAGTGTAGTACAGCCATGGAGTAGGCACTCCATGCCACCATTTGGGAGGCAGACGGCGACGAGCTCGAGGTGCTTCAGTCATGGTAGAATAAGAGCGGGCGCGTCATTAAGGGGGGAATGGCAGTTCCTGAACTTGGCGACGCGCAGCGTGGGCGCGAGGCGGAGCGCGGACATTGGCAGCGAGCGCATATGCCCATCATCAAAAGTGAGCTCCTCGAGCTGATCTAGGGCGGGGGATCAGAACCAGTCGTCAAGCTTGGCTCGGTCCTTGCCGTTGGAACGGAACTTGCCCATTCTAAGGCCTCTGGTTGGGCCAGGGTGACTGCCGAGGATCTTGGAGAACGCATCCAAGCTTTTGCGATAGCCATGGCAGAGCTCGTGGGTGTCGATGAGGTCGAGAGGGGTAGAGTTCCATAGGGGGCACCACCGCCGGGAAAGGACGGTTGTCCGCGCCTGTCGGATTCAGGGCTCCGCAGACCCAAGAAAGGTTCGAACTCTGGGGTGCATGCGAAGAACTCAATCTCCCCAGCCTGCCGACTCGTCGATCTCACTGCCTAGCTCGATGAACAGGAAAGGAAAGGGACTCAGCAGTTTACCCAGGTTCGGGCCACCTTGCGGTGTAAAACCCTACTCCTGCTTTGTGGTGGATTGGCCTCGAGGTGGGCTGAGGATGAACTAGTACTGAGGGAGAACAACCTCAAGAGGAGTGTTCTTGTGCTGGTGTGAGCTGGTGAGGATGATGCGCTCCTTATGGTGGTGGCCTAGCTATATTTATAGTGGCCTTGGTCCTCTTCCCCCAAAATGAAGGCGGGAAGGGATCCCACAACGGCCAAGTTTGAAGGGAGACAAGTAGTACATCTTATCCTGACGAAAGGTGGTCTTCGCCTGCAAAGCTTCTGGTCGTGACATCGCGGTGGGCTCGGCGATGACCTCCGTCCTGCAGTCCTGGTCTTTTAGCACGGGAATGGAAACCTTTGGCTGATTCCTTGGGACTCTGCGTCTGCACTTGCTTCCTTAGCACCGAAAAGGAAACCTGTTGTACTACACCTGCTAGCGCCCGCCTGGCCTTGGTCGTCATGGCTTGCGTCATCTGAACCTCATGAGGTGGGGCTTGCATGGAAATCTCCGCTCCTCAGGAGCCGGCCTGGGGAAGCCGCTCCCTCCGGAGGTCTTGGCGTCGTCCGCCTCGTGAGGCTTGGCCCCTCGCGAGGGTCTTGTGTTGTTGATGCTGGAGAAGGGCCGTACCAGGCCGCTGATGAAGCCACGCTGTGGGCCGCAGGCAGGCAAGTATGGGTACCCCGGTTCCCAGAATGCCGACAGTAGCCCCCCAGCCCAAGGCGTGCTCGTACTTGGCTTCGAGGAAAGTAGAACTTGATGAGGTAATTGTACCTTCTTTTGAATTGGAAAATAGTTCATCACAGAAATCAGTTCCAGTGATGCCTACACCAATTAGTGAGGAAGCTAATGATGATGATCATGAAACTTCAGATCAAGTTACTACAGAACCTCGTAGGTCAGCTAGAGTACGTTCCGCACTAGAGTGGTACGGTAATCCTGTTCTAGAAGTCATGTTACTAGACCATGACGAACCTATGAACTATGAGGAAGCGATGATGAGCCCAGATTCCGCGAAATGGCTTGAGGCCATGAAATCTGAGATGGGATCCATGCATGAGAACAAAGTATGGACTTTGGTTGACTTGCCCGATGATCGGCAAGCCATAGAGAATAAACGGATTTTCAAGAGGAAGACTGACGCTGATGGTAATGTTACTGTCTACAAAGCTCGACTTGTTGCAAAAGGTTTTCGACAAGTTCAAAGTGTTGACTACGATGAGATTTTCTCACTCGTAGCGATGCTTAAGTCTGTCCGAATCATGTTAGCAATTGCTGCATTTTATGATTATGAAATCTGGCAAATGGATGTCAAAACTGCGTTCCTTAATGGATTTCTCAAAGAAGAGTTGTATATGATGCAACCAGAAGGTTTTGTCAATCCTAAAGGTGCTAACAAAGTGTGCAAGCTCCAGCGATCCATTTATGGACTGGTGCAAGCATCTCGGAGTTGGAATATACGCTTTGATAGTGTGATCAAAGCATATGGTTTTATACAGACTTTTGGAGAAGCCTGTATTTACAAGAAAGTGAGTGGGAGCTCTGTAGCATTTCTGATATTATATGTGGATGACATATTGTTGATCGGAAATGATATAGAATTTCTGGATAGCATAAAAGGATACTTGAATAAGAATTTTTCAATGAAAGACCTCGGTGAAGCTGCTTATATTGGGCATCAAGATCTATAGAGATAGATCAAAACGCTTGATAAGTTTTTTCAATGAGTACATACCTTAACAAGATTTTGAAGTAGTTCAAAATGGAACAGTCAAAGAAGGAGTTCTTGCCTGTGTTGCAAAGGTGTGAAGTTGAGTAAGACTCAAAACCCGACCATGGCAGAAAATAGAAAGAAAATGAAAAGTCATTCCCTATGCCTCAGTCATAGGTTCTATAAAGTATGCTATGCTGTGTACCAGACCTATTGTATACCTTGCCATGATTTTGGCAAGGGGGTATGATAGTGATCCAGGAGTGGATCACTGGACAGCTGTCAAAGTTATCCTTAGTTACCTAAGAGTACTAAGGAAATGTTTCTCGGTTATGGATGTGATAAAGAGTTCATCGTAAAGAGGTACGTCGATGCAAGCTTTGACACTAATCTAGATGACTTTGAGTCTCAATCTAGATACATATTGAAAGTGGGAGCAATTAGCTAGAGTAGCTCCATGCAGAGCATTGTAGACATAGAAATTTGCAAGATACATACGGATCTGAATGTGGCAGACCCATTGACTAAACTTCTCTCACAAGCAAAACATGATCACACCTTAATACTCTTTGGGTATTAATCACATGGTGATGTGAACTAGACTATTGACTCTAGTAAACCCTTTGGGTGTTGGTCACATGGCGATGTGAACTATGGGTGTTAATCACATAAAGATGTGAACTATTGGTGTTAAATCACATGGGGATGTGAACTAGATTATTGACTCTAGTGCAAGTGGGAGACTGAAGGAAATATGCCCTAGAGGCAATAATAAAGTTGTTATTTATATTTCCTTATATCATGATAAATGTTTATTATTCATGCTAGAATTGTATTAACCAAAAACTTGATACATGTGTGAATACATAGACAAAACACAGTGTCCCTAGTATGCCTCTACTAGACTAGCTCCTTAATCAAAGATGGTTAAGTTTCCTAACCATAGACATGTGTTGTCATTTGATGAACGGGATCACATCATTAGGAGAATGATGTGATGGAAAAGACCCATCCGTTAGCTTAGCATAATGACCGTTAAGTTTTATTGCTATTGCTTTCTTCATGACTTATACATATTCCTCTGACTATGAGATTATGCAACTCCCGAATACCGGAGGAACACCTTGTGTGCTATCAAACATCACAACGTAACTGGGTGATTATAAAGATGCTCTATAGGTGTCTCCGAAGGTGTTTGTTGGGTTGGCATAGATCGAGATTAGGATTTGTCACTCCGAGTATCGAAGAGGTATCTCTGGGCCCTCTCGGTAATGCACATCATATGAAGCCTTGCAAGCAATGTGACTAATGAGTTAGTTGCGGGATGATGCATTACGGAACGAGTAAAGAAACTTGCCGGTAACGATATTGAACTAGGTATGATGATACCGACGATCGAATCTCGGGCAAGTAACATACCGATGACAAAGGGAATGACGATATTGAACTAGGCAGGGCTCATGCCGGTTCCCTTTTTCTTGCTCATCTGGATGCTCTACATTCTTGGGTCCCAGCCCTCGAGCAAGGCTCAGCCACCGCTGGTATGCCAAGTCGCGATGCCGTGGTCAAGGCCAGGGGGTGAGGGCTCGAGAGCCAGTAGGAGTCCCTGAGGCGCGATGCTCAGGGACCCCCCTTTAACGTGCAAGCGAATTGCGCGAAAAAGGTGTGGCCTGCGGGAGCCGCTCGTAGTCTGGTTCTGGAGGTTCCTACAAGTTAGTACACATAGCCGCGCTTGCCGTCTAGCCGTTGATCTTTCCGCAAGAAGACGAAGGCACTGAGGATCCGGTGAGGTGACGTGCGCGGGGCGGGCCGCGAGCCAGAGCTCGATCTCTTAGGTTTATCAGCGCTGCAGGGACGGACCCGAGCACAGGCGCCGTGCCAGCAGCCCCCGTGGCGGGATGAACAACAGGCAGGTTCGCAATGCGTGGAGGCTGCGAAGGGGCGATAGGACACCGGGCAGGCAGGTGATAATCATAAAGCAACTCATGAAGAGGTAAGGCCAGCTCTGATAGATGCAAAGAACGATACATGCCATAGGGACGGACCCACACGGCTTGGGGATAATGCAGCCCGAGGGGCACCCCCAACTGAACAAATTGAAAAATGTCACCTGGCACCGTTGCTGAAGAAGTGTTGGAGTAGCTGAAGATGCGAGCCGCAGAAGTCGTTCCTCACGAGCCGTCCAGGTCCTGAGCCTCGTGAGGCCCCGGGGGCCCGTGGGGCTCACGAGGGTCCAGCGCCTCCTCCGATAGGATCGCCTAGTGCCTGGCATCGTGAGCTGCCAGGACGCTCCGCATGTGGCGCTGGTGCGTGGCAGCCTGGTTCAGCAAACTGAAAGGCATGCGAACGTAGCTGTGAGGGGGGCCCTCGCACCGGCCCATGTGGGACGGCCAGTAGAGCTCCTGAGACGCGGCCCGGTTGAGCCCTGGGATGTTGATGCAGACGCGCAGCCCGCTGCCCTCGTCAGGGGAGGGAGCTGCGCGTGGTGGTGCGGGGCGACGCTCGCCTCGCATGGCCCTCACCTCCTGAAGATCCTCGATCGCCTTGGTGATGAACTCCTGAGCGCCTGGCGCCTGGCGCCCTGCGCTCTTCTCGCGGAAACGCGCGTTGAAGCACGCCTCCACATGGTGCCCGAACGCCTCCCTCGTGATGCTGGCCAAGTCTGAGGCCCTCCAGAGGAGAGCCCCCGAGCCCAGCCTGAGAGGGGCGCCAGGTGCGCCTTCCTATGCGAGAGGGGAAGGCGCCCTGTCAGTGGGCGTAGGTCTTGAGGCACGGTCGTCGGGTGCCCCATCCTCCTAGGGTCCTGGGCGGAGCAGCTGCTTCTTCTTCTTCTTCTTGGGAATGGCCTCGGGAGGGTAGGCCGCGCCCTCATCGTCTGGGTTCTCGACCACTGCGGCCTGGTAGGCGCGCTCGAGGGAGCACACCACATCCTTATTGTCGCAGGCGACCATGATGATGCCGCCGCTCCCTGGCATCTTGAGGACATTGTAGCCGTGGTGAGTGGCGGCCATGAACTTGGCCAGGCCTGGATACCCGAGGATGGCGTTGTACAGGAGGCGGATGTGGGCGACGTCGAAGTCGATGAGCTCAGTGCGGTAGTTGTCGCGCTTGCCAAAGGTGACAGGGAGGCGGATCTGCCCTATCGGGGTGGTGGAGCCGTCGGTCACTCCTGAGAAGGGCTTGGTAGGCTGAAGCTGGTCGTACGGCACCTGGAGTCTGTCGAACATCTCGACGGAGAGGACATTGAGTCCTGCACCGCCATCGATGAGTGTCTTGGTGACGAGGACGTTGCTGATGGTAAGCGAGCAGAGCATTGGAAGCGCGCCGGCAGCGGCCGTGCACTTGAGCTGGTCAGTAGAGTCGAAGGTGATGGCGTACTTGGACCACCTGAGCGGACGCGTCGCCTCGAGCTTGGGGAGGGCCGCGTTCACCTCACGAGCGAACTGCTTGAAGATGCGGTGAGAGGCGGGAGCCTGAGAGCCGCCCAGGATGCAAGCCATGGCACGAGGCTCTTGGAAGCCCCCAGCCCCATCATCTTGGTGGTGGTCATCATTCCTCCTTGGCGGCGGCGGCAGCGGAGGAAGGCCAGCGTTGCCCTGAGGGCGGTCCTCACGAGGCTGATCCCTCCAGGGGCCCTTGCGAGGTTGGCCCTGCCAGCGATCCTCATGAGGCAGCAAAACCAAAAAAAATAGCTTTGGTCTATATACAGAACTTATTCTGGTGAACCCATGTAAAATATTAGTTGTATTTTACTGCAAAGTACATAATAAAACCAGGTTCCAAACATATGACCATGTACCACGGCTAATGTATTGTCTATTTCTTCACATTGTATTGACAGCTAAGGATAAAGAGAAAAGTTTTTAATACGGTAAGCATAGTATGACATCATTCATATCACAAAACAACTGAGAACAGACAAACATGCAATTGTAACATTGTGTGGGCAAGTCCAGCACGGAACTAGATTACAGATCAAGATCAAAGGAACATCACTCCTATCTTTTAAACCTTGTAAGGTGCACTGATACGCTAAGACAATTGTGTATAAAATTGAAAAGAGTAATAGACATTGGCTGCAAACCGTGCAGTTCAATGCACAAGTCAGAGTAAGTAGTAGTTAAAAGGCATGAGGATTAAGGACTTACAACAGCGGCTTTGACTGGTGTAGTCATGCCCTTTGTCTTGCTGGTGTGACAGTCCTTGAAGATTTCCACAACATTTGGTTCAGGTACTTTTTGGTCCTTGCGGGCTTTCCTCTGCATTTGGAACAAGTCAATATAGATCTGATAATATGGCACAGCGAAAAGAGTGAAACAGCAGCTAATTACAAGAGCCTCGCAGTGTGCAATTTAGCTACAAGATCCTGTCGTCTGTTGGAATTTCACTTTCGTACGGTTGGCCTTGTTCTTTGAACAGTTCACCTACAAGAAGATAGATTTGTGAGGCACATGCATAAATAGGAGTTCAACATGTGATCTGATCACATATATATAACGTACTTGATACTTTGGATCAGACCAGCGTTTAACGAGGCCTCTCCAGTCTTCATCCGATATATTTTCCACTGGAGATGTTTGGGAAAGTTCACTGTTAGCCTTGCCTTCAAAGTGAGTTTTCCTCAAGTTATACCGATACTGTCGCAGAGCAGACTTGAAAACATGGGTGCAAGCTTGTCTGGTTGCATCATCTTGGCTATCCAACTTGAACCTCATCTGTTGAAAATTATGGGAGTCTCATTATCAGCAACCTAGAAAGTATGGGACAGAGCAAGACGATATTACTAGTTTCCATACATAACCATACTTACAGATAAATGGTCGAGGAAGGTGTTGAACTAGGTTTCGTCTTTGTCATTCCTATATTGAATCCATGTTGGGAGGATACGTGCATGATACCTAACGGCAACCGCTGCCTCTGATACTAACTTGGCTGACTCTGTAGCATCACGTGGCCTTTTTAAACCTACCTCAAAACGGATCTCCATTCTTCCTCCTCTAGATTTAGTTAACCTATCGAGCATTATCCCTGATGTCTGTTTCCATTTACGCCTAGGTGCTAGTCCAACAACGAACATAGGAAGTGTTAGTGTACATCAAACTGTGAGACTACATATAAAGAGCATGCAACTGTAACTTGACTCCAGCAACTACCTTCTTGCTATTGAAGCTCACAAGGTTCATCTGATCTTGCCAACTCGTCTTTGATGTTAGACAACCGCATGATAGGAGGATGTAATATGTACGAAAAACAGGACGGCATGAGATAATCAGAACTATGATGTGTAAACTAAGCAGAAGGCATTTCAATAAATTAGAAGCAATGCAATGGAAGGTAGACACCATATGAAAGATGCTACAAATATCGCTCTGCCAAGTTAACAGTGTCTCGTCATAACTGGCATTTAAACAAATGTGAAGCAGTACAAGAAATAAATCATATGCAAGATGCAAACAACATCACACTACCAAGTTAAAGGTCTCTCGTCATTAGTGCCATTGCATATTCACAGCATTGCATATTCACAGCTATGATGTGTAAACTAAGCATAATGCATTTCAACAAATTAGAAGCAATGAAAGCTAGACACCATATGTAAGACACAACGAATATCACTCTACCAAGTTAAAATTGTCTTGTCATTAGTGCCATTTCAACAAATTAGTAGTACAAGCTAGAAAATAATGCGAGATGTAAACTATATCAGACTCCCAAGTTAAATGTGTCTTGTGAAAAGTGATTGTTGCAGGTTACACAACAGTAGTACTTTGATGTAAGAACATGGTGTGATAGATAGATATTGTATGTTCTAGATACAGGAACACGTGCCTTATTCACAAGTATAATGTGTAAAGTAAGCAGATGGAATTCAACAAAATTAGAAGCAATACAAGCTAGACATCATACATAACATGCAACCACATATAACAGTGCCATGTTAGATGGAGCACCTGTGATGGTGGACAAGGGGGGACGTGCTCATCATCAACACAGCTACGTTGAGTGTCTATGCATGTGTTGTCTTCCAAATCTTGTTGGGGGGATGGCGGAGTAGAATGTGTAGAGGCCCTTCGTTTGGAAGGAGCAACTTTATCCACTGCCTTGCTAATTTCCTTCTGCTTTATTGATTTTGCATTGTCAAGTAAAACCGACAAGAAAAAGCAATAAAATTCACTCTTCAGAACTCATTCATGCATGATACTGACAATCACTACCTTGATGTAAGGCAAACACATGATACGAGGATGGAATATGTACGAAAAATAGGACGGCATGGCATATTCACAACTATTTGTGTAAACTAAGCAGAAGTAATTTAATCAAATTACAAGCAATACAAGCTAGACACCGTATGCAACATGCAAGACAATATCACACTACCAAGCTAGAGAAAGCACCTGGGATGCTGGTTTCGCTGGAAGACCGCCATCAGTCCCTGCCTTAATTTTTTTGTTCCTCTTTCTTAATTTGATTGCCTTGTCAAGTCAAACCCACAAGAAAAATGAATAAAAAATTGCTTTTTAGAACTCATTGATGCAGGATGCTTACGAGCACTACTTTAATGTAAGGTGACCGCATGATAAGACGATTGAATGTGTAAGAAAAAAGGATAGCATTGCATATTCACAGCTATGATGTGTAAACTAAGCAGAAGGCATTTCAACAAATTAGAAGCAATGAAAGCTAGACACCATAAGAAAGATGCAACGAATATCACTCTACCAAGTTAAAACTATCTCGTCATAAGTGCCATTTCAACAAATTAGAAGTAGTACAAGCTAGAAAAGAATGCGAGATGTAACCTATATCACACTCCCAAGTTAAATGTGTCTTATGATAAGTGATTGTTGCAGGTTACACAACAGTAGTACTTTGATGTAAGAACATGGTGTGATAGACAGATATTGTATGTTCTAGAAACAGGAACACGTGTCTTATTCACAAGTATAATGTGTAAAGTAAGCATATGGAATTCAAAAAAATTAGAAGCAATACAAGCTAGACATCATACATAACATGCAACCACATATAAAAGTGCCAAGTTAGAGGGAGCACCTATGATGATGGACTAGGGGAGACGTGCGCATCATCAACACAGCTACGTTGAGTGTCTATGCATGTGTTGTCTTGCAAATCTTCTTGGGGGGTGGCGGAGTAGAATCTGTAGAGGCCCTCCGTTTGGAAGGAGCACCTTGATCCACTGCCTTGCTAATTTCCTTCCGCTTTATTGATTTTGAATTGTCAAGTAAAACCGACAAGAAAAAGCAATAAAATTCACTCTTCAGAACTCATTCATGCATGATACTGACAATCACTACTTTGATGTAAGGCAAACACATGATACCAGGATGGAATATGTACGAAAAACAGGATGGCATGGCATATTCACAACTATTTGTGTAAACTAAGCAGAAGCCATTTCAACAAATAAGAAGCAATGCAAGCTAGACACCACATGAAAGATGCAACCAATATGACTCTGCCAAGTTAAAAGCGTCCCATCATAAATGGCGTTTCAACAAATTAGAAGCAGCGCATGCTATAAATCATATGAAAGATGCAACCAATATCACACTGCATATACTAAAGGTGTCTCGTCATATTGATTGATGCGGGATACAAAAAAATAGTAGTTTTATGTAAGGACATGCTTAATAGACAGATGTACTATGTACTAAAAACAGGAAGGCATGTCACATTAACATGTATAATGTATAAACTAAGCAGAATAGCACATGCAATTTAACCAGATTGGAAGAATTACAATCTAGACACCATATGCAACATGCAACCACATATCACGCTGCCAAGTTAGAGCAAGCACCTGCGATGGCGGTGTAGGGGAAAAGCGGTCATCAACTACAGAGCTACGTTCACTATCTTCATCTAGCCTTGCTGTTTCTTGAGAATCATGTGGGGAGGCTGACACTGCATTCTTTAAAAGAGCATCTTTTCTCACAGTAACCCACTAGGGTGACTGTCTCATCATAAGTGATTGATGAGGGATACACAAGAACATTAGTTTGATATAAGAACATGGTTAATAGACAGATGTACTAGTATGTACCAAAAACAGGAAGACATGTCATATTCAAAGGTATAATGTGTAAGCTAAGCAGATGCAATTCAACCAAATTGGAAGCAATACAAGCTAGACATCCGGCTGGAGTGATGAGCTTGATCATCGAGGACCTGAGAGCCTGGTGGGAGGCGGGCTGCTTCGCCACCATCGTGGCTTTTTAGTTGGCTTCCAGGTGATGCCTGTCTGTGCAAGGCTTGTCACTGGCTCGGCCAGTGCCCTGACTAGCTATTTGTCTTATGGTGCTCCTGGGATGATGGTTCATGTAAAAAATATCTTTCCTTATCTTAATAAAGACCGACTTCGGCCTTTCGAATACAAGCTAGACACCATATGCAACATGCAACCACATATGACACCGCGAAGTTAAAGCAAGCACCTGGGATGGTGGTTCATGGCGAGCGAGATCATCAACTCCAGAGCTACGTTTACCATCTCCATCTGCTTACACTGCACCCTTTATAGCGCCGAAACGTGTCTTGCCTAAGCCCGGAGAAAGCTGGAGCTGCTTCTCTCTTTTATTTCGTGCTTCTATCAACTGATTGGCAGAGGCTGAAATACCCATGCATAAAAAAACAATAGTGAGAGTATGGGTGAAGTGTGTGCAGAACTAGTGCACTGTAAAAGTAGCAGATAGCAGGTGGCTGAAAAATAAATGACAGGAGACATCTGATAGCTCTACAACATTGCATGGCAAACAAAATTAGATTCTACTCCATATGATTTTGTAATATATGAGCACAGGGATGGCTGGGAAATGCAGGTACTCCTCCAGCACACCACCACATGTGGTCCTATCAAAATAACAGTCGACTGAAAATAAATAGGCCAGTCAATTTTTTTATGAACCATCCGATCTACAAGGAACGGGAAGATGGCCTTCGTCTACCTCCCACCAGTCACTGTTGACGATCTTTCTCGAACCGCCAGCGACCACCGGCCCAGACCCCTGCCTCCGCCGCCCCACCCTTCCCTCGACCTCACACCACCGTCATGCTTGGCAGCGCCCCTCGGCCATCCCTTTAAGCTTAGCCGACCTCCAGATCGGGCACCAGCAGCTCCTAGGCCCCACACACCCCTAAGATAAACACCGAGGCACTGCTTCCCCGGCGTAATAGGCGGACTAGTGCCTGTTATGCTGGGGAATGCTTCCTTTAATTGGGAATCAACTGACCAGGAATTAAAATCCAGGGGGGCGACGGACCTCTAGCTAAGGTGAAATAGTATATGAGGAGAAACCTTGTGCACAGCGAGTTACTAGGAACATCTAGTATCAGGAAGAAGGTGTAGGAAGAAGCGGTCAACTAGTGTCTTCTGTGGGATGAATACCGTGCAAGCAGACACATAAGATTTGCACGAATAAGGGAACAAGAGTACCAGTTCCGGTTGCCAGTGCTGTGTCCTCCTGATATCGTGGCGATGTTCTTCTTTTTACCGGGGGAACCGATGTTTTGGAGGAGGGTGGAGCCTTGGACGAACCCATGGCCAAATTGTTGACTGTGTTGCGGTGGCCGTCTGTCGACGGAGGGGAAGCAGATCCGAGGCGGCGAAGAATGGCATAGCGGGAACAGCTCCAGTGTGGTGGACGGTGGCGACGTTGGAGCGGCAGCGGTGAGGCGCAGGACGGCGTGGATGAACTGGCTCGGGTACGGCTCAGCCTCGGCTTCAACTACTAGCCGTGGAGGGCATTGTGGTTGCGGTTGTGGTGGACGACGATGTCGGGGTATCGGCTCCGGCGTGATGGAGGAGGGCGGCGGTTGATGGGTGGGATGGGGTGGCGGACGGAGGACGCCAAGGTTTCGCGGCTGGTGGAGAGGTAGTTTTGGCGCCCACGGAGTACGAATGGGGAATCGGACGGGGGGCGGGGGGGGTGGGGGGAGCTAAGGGGGAACCATGTTTTGGTCTGGGACGCGCTTGTTTTTTTTGAACAAATTGGACGATCTTGTTTGAAATTTGGGGAAAGTACAAACTTTGCCCCCCTCTTAAATTTTGGACCTACTGCGGGTCGGGGGTAGGACGGTAATCCTAGGTGTCCCAAATAGTGGGCGGGAGCGATTTCGGCCGAGTGAATGTGTGTTTAGGCGGCCACGGTGTATGAATGTTTTTCAGAGGCGGTTGTGTGGCGTCTAGATGAAGTTACAAACCTACCCCGGTTTAGACCTATAGACGTCGGGCCGGTAGGCTTCACGGGTCAGAGTTAGAAAAGTAATTTCCTTCTACCAAACATTGGTCTCACGCGGTTTCGGGCGAGTAGAGGCTCTTTTGGTGCTTCGTTCAAAATTTTGAAACAGAAGCATTCACGTTTAGAGTACTCTTGAACTTTGAGGATTGACCTAAATAGACAACGTTAAATTTGACCTTGTATGTTTGAAAACCTCATTAAATTATGCGCTTCTTTTTGAAATTTTGACACTTGAAAATCCTATAACTACGATTATTTTGGAATGCAGGAGGTAAATTTGAATCTATTTTGTACACGACTATATATGCTATTATGTACAAAAGCAGAGCAAAGACTGGTGCCCCCATAATTTAGGTATGATTTACAAATGCCATGATCTCAAATTCAAATAATTGAATGGACTTCATGTTGAATTCAAATTTTTTAAACCACCTTAAGTTGAATTCAAATGTATGCTAGTTCATAGCTAGCTATTTATAATGTTCATTGTGTAACTTTTGTATGTATAATGTGCTTTACACACACAACATGAACTATACTCATGTTTATATTCGATTGCTAAAGCGATGCATTGTCTGGAGTTCAAAATACTAACTCTGTGGATCAATTATGTCGAATAATAACATAGACATGCTCAAATTCGATAGAATATAGATGTCTGATGGATCAATGACCGTTCCTTACACGAATTGCAAATATCATGATCCCATCCTAATATTTGGATACAATTTATATTTTTAATCAATGAGTACATCAGTCTTTTACGTGTAGTTTCACTCTCCATAGGCCCCTCCTCACACACGCGCTGACTTTCTCTCTCACACATACGCGCACACGGTGTATATCCATCGGTGGTCTCTCACACATGCTCACACACTCTCTCCCTAGGTGTCTTTCTCGCAGACATGCTCTCGATATAACCCTCCCTCCCTCTCGCAACCATTTATGACTGTTTTCACTAACCTTTATCACAAGCACTCTTCCTCTCACAAGCATACGCACGCACAATCCCCATCGACCCTTTCTATATACATAGACCTGCCTACGTGTCTCCCGCACGCACATTATCTTTAGGCATGTCTCGCATGCATTGTCTCCACCTCTCTTCCTAATTGATGAGTATGATTCTAGCAGAGCATTCTGTAGGATGCCCCTTAAAGTTAGGTTGGATGAATGGTAATATCAGAGATAAGGGGTTACCTTAGTCCGAGGACCTAGGGTTACAAATCCTAGCCGGCTTTGTCAGTGGACACAGAGTCCTTCACGACTCTGGTATCTTTGTCTTGTACGACTAGTCCCCCATGGGTCTCCCTGAATGCGTCACGGGCCGACCAATGTGGCGCAGGACGGAACCGAACCAAGGGCTTCACCTCGGCCCACCGGACCTCACGCGGTGACACACCCTCTGCCCCCAAGTCTTGTTATCTTCTCACACCCACACATACCAACACAGACACCACACAAAATATTTTCTCCTTGTGCCTCTATCCCCTCCCCCCTTGACACACTCAAGGGCATCTCTTGCCGTGACATCCTATTCGTCTCTCTCTCTCTCTAGACCTCTCTCATTTCTCGTGCTATCTCTCCCATGTCCCCCCCCCCCCCCCCCCCCCCCGCCGGCCCCTCTATCCATGCCTCTCTCGAATACGTAATACATACACATACCTCTCTAGGCCCTGCCAAATACGTCAACTACACATTCACACATGTTACATCACGTACCCCATTGATCTAAAAAGCCCTCTCTTCATGTTTATTTCGCATACAACATTCCTTTTGAATAAAACCACAAAAAATGTGGCCAAAAAATTATTTTATAATTTCTACATATATACAACATTACAAATTTATATGGAGGAGTGTGAACGTTAATTTGCATTGCATGGTGCACCCAATGATATTTATTCCGCACTGTGAATTTTTATATTTTTATACTATATATAAAGTTAGTCATAATAAAGAGAAATGAAGAGCATCTCTCTCTCCATCGCATACACCCCCTCTATGCCCCTTTCACGTACGCACACAAACTATCTCCAGGTCCTCTAAAAGTACGCCCCCAGCACATTCACGCATGTTTCATCTTTCTCTCTCGATATATACAGTGACGATCATTGTATTTGAAGCGAAAGCACGATACGTACATTGGACTTCAAAATCCACTCATTACAGTCACCATTTACGTTTTGTGGTTATTATACAGTCACGGGCTCACCGTACAGCTCTGTATTTGCTCAAGACACGACTAGTTGACCAGTTAAACGCTCCACGTGGCACCTCTAGTGTTGCATCACATTATCTCACTACCATTGGGCCCACCTGTCGGCGTGTATAAGAATGAAAACAAATAATAAAAAATTATTGGACGGTGGTTCGAAGTCATGACCGCGGGCACAGCGGACAAGGTGGCCTTGTATTGGTATGTTGAGCCGTCTGTTTTAACACACAGAAGCTGGTGTGGTGATTATACACACACGCACGCATGCACACGAACTGCATGCACGCAACACTCACACGAACACATGCAGCCACGCACGCACGCAACACTCACACGTACACACACAGCCACGCACGCACGCAACACTCACACGCACACATGCATGCACACACCACACGACCAACACACACTCTCACACTCAAGTTCTCAACCTACACGTGCATGCGCACACATCAGGCCCTGACAGGCACATACACAACCAGGTGGTTCCCGCGCACGGGTTGGAGTCTTGTTGCGCCTGCGTAAATTTGTGTTTATCTTACCTTTTTCCCATGCGAACTAACAGGTGGGACCCACAAGGAACATGGTCAATTCAACCAGTCAACATAGTGCCACGCAGATTATTTGGCCAGTCAACAGAGTGCAATCCGATGCTGAATGGTGAGCAAGTGACCGTATAATCACCGCAAAACATATATAGTGACCGTAATGAGCGTATTCTGAAGTCCGGCGACCGTATTACGCTTTTCGCTTGAAATACACTGACCGCCCGTGTATTTATCTCTTCTCTCGCTCTCTCTGTGGAGCCGAGTAGGCCAACGTGCCAGTGCCTAAATTGGCGCATGCCACCCCATTATTGATGTACTGGTTTCGTAAG
Organism: Thinopyrum elongatum; assembly: GCA_011799875.1. Taxonomy (NCBI): domain Eukaryota; kingdom Viridiplantae; phylum Streptophyta; class Magnoliopsida; order Poales; family Poaceae; genus Thinopyrum; species Thinopyrum elongatum. The sequence continues at coordinate 334,672,962 of CM022302.1, read as the reverse complement.
AGCGAACAAGCATTCACGTCTACTGTACAAACTGTAGATATGAGTTACAAATGCTATGAAGACGAATACAAATATTTGAATCCACTTTATGCCCAATTTCTCTCTGTAGGCCCTCCAAAAGTACATCTCTACACGTTCTCGCATGTTACATCTAACAACTATGCAATACAGCACTACTACTACACTCTAACACAATAAATCATATGTGTTTTTAGTTTTACTAGATCTCATATTGTTACTTAATTATTCAGTTTGCATACATTAAAATTGCCTTTGAAATGTATGGCTAGTATCATCTACCGCGCGGGAAAAATCCCGCCCTTGCCTGTTTAATCGGGTTTGTATCGATGCATCGTGCGAAACAGCAAAACTATAGTAGTACTACAGTACAAGTAACAGTTCACTGGGCCGCCATGTCGTGTACTCCTCCGTCGTAAGAGTGGAGCGCTCGCTTTCATAAATGTTCTAGTCCCTTTCGCCGACATGTGGGACATCAAGCAACCGGGTCCACGTGCCATACCGAAATAACAGTGCAGAGCAGCAGGGGTGAAGCACCCCAGTCATGGCGTCGGCGTAGTAATGAGCAATGAGGCATGAAATCACAAAGCTGCACCTTTCCCGTAGTTAAGTTGGAGGGACGAAGTAATGCTAAAAAAAAGTTGGAGGGACGAAGCAACCATCATTTCACTCGTTGCTGAATCCGCTTCTCCCTCATCTTCTTCAAGTTAACCACGTGTTGCTTCTGCCGTTGTTCTGCCTCATGTGGGACGCAGATCGGCTTGGTAAAGCACTGACACGTGGGACCGCATGTTAGCAAACCGCCAGGCCAACATCCTCTAAAAATAAGAAACCTCCCCTGCCTTCCGCGCGGCAAAATCACCTCCTTTTTACTAATCTTGATACTATAATTTATTAGATCAATATAATCGAGATTTGTATAGATAGCACACAGGAGCAAAACCAAGTGGTACGGTTAAGGGCATCACAATGTGTAGCCAAATGTGAAAATAGCTTTTGGCATCGATGGGAACCATTGTGGGCGGTGCTGCCAAAGCCAAAAAGATGGAACCGAAGCTCCCTAATTGATTGATTGAAGGAATAGAAAAATGCAACCTCTCTCCTATTTCTCCCATGCTTGGACGCATGTACAGTATAGAGCATAGAGTCTACTCCCCTGTCCCTTCTATCACAAATCACAAAGCAGTGAGGCATCAAATCATAAATCACGGACGGAGCAACCATCATTTCACTCTTCGCTGACTCCCCTTCTCCATCGTCTTCTTCGAGAAACCACCTTACCGCACTAAGCTGGACGGACGACGCTATTGTGTAGTACTAGTACATTTACGTGTCCTTTGGTTCAACAGACTTCCTAGATGCAAAGAAGGCGGTTGTCTCAGCTTGCAGGCGGCACTTGCGAACGACTTACCGTGGTCTCCCTCAATGGTGTGCTCCGTCGAACGCACTTTGCCAAACCACAACGTTCGAGATATCGTCGACGTCACCGTAATGGGGAAGGAAGTCAAATAGTTACTACCTCCATTTTTTTGTATACAAGGCCAGTATCAGAATTACAATTTGCAGAAGGCCACTAACACTAATCGAGGCAAAATTGATGGGGTTTGCCTCGTACTAGCAACCAAGGACATTAATATACCCTTGCATGCATGTGGAAGTGAGAAGGTTGGTTTGCATGGCGCTGCATTAATCAAGCAATGAGGAGTGAGATGGTTAGCTCTTCGGGCGTTGGAGAAAAAAATACGCATTAATTGACACGTCAAAGAGGATTTGTATCGATCAATCCTGCGAAGGAAAACCCCGCCTTTCTTTTTTAACACAAGTAGTACATACGTACTTGTATCCTGTTTGGGTCTAGGCCTTGCATTGCCATACTTCGCCACACATTTTTGCCAAGCTTGCCTAAAGTTTTCAAAATGAAAAGGAGGTACACTTGCGCACGGCTGTCGCGGTCGCACCGCACCCTCACACAGTCGCTCCTGCACACCGCAAACCCAACCAAGGGAACGCACCCTCACTGACACGTGCTACCGCATGTGATCAAACCAAACTCAGCTATCCTACCGCTGACACATAATTTCCGTTCATACAATATGTTTATCCAACCGCATGTTGGGGAAGATCCGTACGGCCCGTGCGGTGGTCTGTTGGGGAAGAAGAAGAGGTGAGGAAGAAGAAGGGTTAGGAGACATAGGATATTCATCCAACCGCCTGAAATGGTCGACTGACCCAAATGATGAAAGTCAAGCGACTTGCATAAATATATGTTATTACACAGCAAAAGATCCCTAAAAACAACAACATAAAGAAAAACTATCACTTCTCACGGAACGAGACGGCCTCGTCGTCTTTGGCTGCCGGCGCGAACCAGCCGTAGCTACCGACGTGTGTCTCCGCACCATGGTTGTCCTCGGCCTCCAGCTACTCATTCACGCGGAGCGTGCGGGCGCTCTGCACGGATGCGAGCACCACCCGGTTCAAGTCCAGGATGTCCGGTTCCGCCTGCAGGAGGGCCTCGATGGCAGCGGCATCCGCACGCTCCCCGTCAAGTTGAGCCTGCGCCGCCCGGTTCAAGTCCAGGACATCCGGTTCCGCCAGCAGGAGGGCCTCGATGGCAGCGGCATCCGCGCGATCCGCGTCAAGTTGAGCCTCCGCCGCCCGGTTCACATCCACGACATCCGGTTCCGCTTGCAGGATGGCCTCGATGGCAGCGGCATCCGCGCGCTTCGTGTCGAGTTGAGCCTCCGCCTCCCGGTCCTCCTTTAGGATCGCCAGGTTGAACCGCTGGTCCGCCTGCACCATGGGGGACCCGAACGCCGGCACGAAGTCGATGTCCATCGTCTCATACGCATCAGGGGCCTTCTGCGTCGTGACCTCCGCCATGAACATTGGATCGGCTTCCTCCTCCTCGGAGCTTGGCTCCAGAGAACTCGGGGATTGGCCCGCCGCAAAGCGAGCTTGGGAACGGAGGTCTGTGGCACCGACCGCCGCCGCAATTTCTGCGCGGTGCTCTGACGTCAGCATCTTGTAGTACGTGATCTTGCGGTGCACCATGGCTTTCCAGCGAACTAGGGGACGGTTGATGCGGGCTAGGGGATCAAAAGGTGGGGGAATGGGTTGGAGAGGACGTGTGGTTTTGGGGCTGTGGTGACCGGCCGGCAAGTAGCTGGCGTAGGCTGAGCAGCGAAGGTTTTTGTGTGAATAGTGGTTCCGATGACGACCGGTCAATCGGTTTTGACTGTGCGGAGTTTGCAAAGCCGGACGGCTGGAGCCTGGAGAGTTGTGGGGTGGGATGGGACCAAAGTTTTGGAGTTTCACGTGGCAGACGTCCGGACCTCCCCGCCGTTCCTGTCGATGATGAGGCGGTGACTTCGTAAATCTCAAGATGACTAGCAAGATGCCCGTGCATTTCATGGAACATCATGATGCATTTTTTTATAATATCTCGAGAATTTCATCGAAAAATGGTATCTCGAGAATTTCATCGAAAAATGATATCTCGAGAAAGGTGAGAGATAAGGTGAGGAGGAGTGGGGCGCGGTGGTGATTGGTGGTCAGACTTAGCGGAGGCATGGGGATGGACGACGCCGGCAGCAGCCACCATGCCAGATTGTTCTAGAGGCTTCCTTTTTTAATTACTCAACAATGAAGTTGTGGGAGATAAGGATGAACGATAGAGGTGCGGGTATCCTTTTGCAAAATTGCCATAGTTTGCTTTCTATCCGTCAGATATAGATCGGACGGTCTATATTGCAAGATGGCAGGCACACCATCATCACCGTGAGTAGAGATAAGAGTAGAGATAGAGGTATGACGGCTCAGTCTCTCGAAGGTGCTCATAGGGGTAGGGCGTGCGTGTGTGTGCGTTCATAGGGGTGAGTGTATGCACGCATGTATCAGCGCTTGCATCTGTACTGTGTTAAAAAAAGGAGTACTCGAAGTATGCAAGTTCATAAGGAACGGACGGTGTACATCACTCTTGTCGCGTTCGCATTGCACCCCGGCATGCTGGACCCTCCACGTCGCTCACCGAATGGAACGCGCTTCGTCTTGCATTTTTGCTCGCTTGTGGGACCGTGGTTGAGAGCAAACCGACGTCCCTCCCCCTCCCCTGCCCGCGTCATTTATACTACTAGAAGAGAGAGAGGTCGGCCGAGTGTTACTAGTACTCCCTTCGTTTTATGCGGAGTAAATAAAAACGGAGGGAGTATACTACTAGTACTACGAGCACTGCATACTCTGCTACAGATGTTGTCAGTACTCCACTAGTACTACTACTTCTACTACTATTGGACAGAGAGCTTAAAAAAGTTGCTATTGGACTGGCTATACGTGGCGAAATCCTAGTAGGAAGAGCATGCGCGAGAACAACTACATTCACGTGTTTGAAAACAAATTGGAAACCATCTCTGTTTGAATACAAATCTAGGAGTACGTACGAATCTAACAATATTGATTGGGCGTTATTGAATGTTGATACTTTTTTCTGTAAGTTTGATCAAAGTAGAGATACTTTGACTACACATAAAACTTATATGTAAACTAGAAAGGATCGGAGGGAGTATATTGTACGTTCAAAAGCGAAACGAACATTGAATACCCTTTATATATGATTTGCTGATGCTATGATCACCAGTTCAAAATTTTGAATCCGCCTTACGTATCACACATGCACCCACTCGTTCTCTCTCGGTTTCATCTCGGGGTCCGAAGATCAATTGAAAGGGGACTAGGGTGGGTACAGTACGTTCGTTTTGTCGGCAATCTGGGAACCGGGGTACCCAGAGTTGCCTGCCTGCGGCCCACAGCGTGGCTTCATCAGCGGCCTGGTACGGCCCTTCTCCAGCATCAACAACACAAGACCCTCGCGAGGGGCCGAGCCTCGTGAGGCGGACGACGCCAAGACCTCCGGAGGGAGCGGCTTCCCCAGGCCGGCTCCTGAGGAGCGGAGATTTCCATGCAAGCCCCACCTCATGATGTTCAGATGACGCAAGCCATGACGACCAAGGCCAGGCGGGCGCCAGCAGGTGTAGTACAGCAGGTTTCCTCTCCGGTGCTAAGGAAGCAAGTGCAGACGCAGAGTCCCAAGGAATCAGCCAAAGGTTTCCATTCCCGTGCTACAAGACCAGGACGGCAGGACGGAGGTCATCGCCGAGCCCACCACGATGTCACGACCAGAAGCTTTGCAGGCGAAGACCACCTTTCATCAGGATAAGATGTACTAGTTGTCTCCCTTCAAACTTGGCCGTTGTGGGATCCCTTCCCGCCTTCATTTTGGGGGAAGAGGACCGAGGCCACTATAAATATAGCTAGGCCACCACCATAGACAGGGGACCCAGATCATCCTCACCAGCTCACACCAGCACAAGAACACTCCTCCTGAGGTTGTTCTCCCTCTGTACTAGTTCATCCTCAGCCCACCTCGAGGCCAATCCACCACAAAGCAGGAGTAGGGTTTTACACCGCAAGGTGCCCGAACCTGGGTAAACTGCTGAGTCCCTTTCCTTTCCTGTTCATCGAGCTAGGCGGTGAGATCGATGAGTCGGCAGGTTGGGGAGATTGAGTTCTTCACACGCACCCCAGAGTTCGAACCTTTCTTGGGTCTATGGAGCCCTGAATCCGACATTTGGCGCGCCAGGTAGGGGTGCGTCGGAGCCTCTCTTCCATTGACCGATTCGCCGCCGTTCCACCATTCCCATGGCCGACGCTCGTCGAGTTCGCGCTGAGCGCCGGGCTGCTCTCGCCGCCCGTGTCGCCCAGACTGCACCTACGGGCAACAGCGCCCCCCGCCATTCCCCGTCGCCTGTGGCAAACGCTGCCACCGGCCCCGCGGCCCACGAGCAGCAGGCTTCGTCGCTGCATCCCTCTATACGACGCGACGGGCGCACCGCCACCCCGTCACTGACTCCGGTGGCTGCTTCGTCCTCCCATGCCCGTCGTGGCCCAGCGAACGCGCAGGCCGCGTTGCTCATGGCGCGCGAGCTTCTGCGCTATCGCCCGACCGACGACCTCTACGAAGACTGGTTGGACCGCATCGCCGAGCTCATCAGTGCTGCCGGAGAGACCCCTGCTCCGTCTCGCTCGCCGCCTCCCCAGCCACCTCTTGCGGGCGACGTGGCCCACGGTGCGCCTCCTCCACCTCCCAGGCAAGAAGTCGCCCTCGAGCCAAGGCGTGAGGCTCCTCAGCGCGACCCGCCGCGCAGGGCGCCGGCGCGCGACGAAGAAAGCTGCCAAGTGGTGCAGCATCCCCAAGGAGAGGCGCGTGCGCTCCCAGCGCCGCCACGTCAAGACCGTGTGCTGCGTGAGGCGGCGGTGCGCGAGCGCCAAATCCAGGCTCCCCCTCTGCGGCGGGCTCCCGTGGGCCCGGCGGGCTCCCGTGCATTCACCCGGGAGCTGCGTAGCGTCGTCTGGCCAGGGAAGTTCAAGCCAGACCTGCCTCCACGCTACGACGGCACCCCCGACCCTGCAGAGTTCCTCCAGCTCTACGAGCTGAGCATCGAGGCGGCCAACGGCGATGAGAAGGTTATGGCGAACCGGTTTCCCATGGCCCTCAAGGACGGCGCGCGCTCATGGCTCCCGAACCTCCCCGCTGGATCGATCTCCTCATGGGATGAGATGCGGGAGCACTTCATCGCCAACTTCCAGGGCACTCGAGACCGTGCTCCGGCTGTAGGTGACCTGCGGCGCGTCAAGCAACAGCCTGGGGAGACCTTGCACAAATACATCCAGCGCTTCACCAACGTTCGCCTCAAGATTCCCAAGGTGACGGACGAGGCCATCATTTCCGCGTTCACTGATGGCGTCCGGGATGTCAAGATGAAGGAAGAGCTCGCCATGCACGAGGACCTGTGCTCGGCTTTGGAAATGTTTAACATGGCAGCCAGATGTGCGAGGGCCGAGGAAGGTCGCCTCACCCTCCTCGAGGTCCCAGAAGCTGACCCAGAAGACAAGAGGGCCAAGGCCAAGGACGTGAAGCACAAGGGGCCAGCTGTGCTCGCGGCTGAACCTGAGATAAAGCGCAGCTCCGACTACCTGGAGTCCTCCAAGGGCAGCCGTCCATTCTGCGTCTTCCACAACATGCACAGCCACAACACCAACGACTGCCAAGAGCTCAGGGCAATCCGGGATGGGCGCCTTGGCCGCCGCCCAGAGCGCAACGACCGCGGCTACGACCGTGGAAGAGGCCGAGGTGGCGGACGCTAGGACAACCGCGACCCCCGCCAGGACTGGCGCGACCAGCCCCGTGAGGATCGTTGGCAGGACCAGCCTCGCAAGGGCCCCCGGAGGGATCAGCCTCGTGAGGACTGCCCTCAGGGCAACACTGGCCTTCCTCCGCTGCCGCCGCCACCAAGGAGGAATGATGACCACCACCAAGATAATGGGGCTAGGGGCTTCCAAGAGCCTCGTGCCGTGGCTTGCATCCTGGGCAGCGCACAGGCTCCCACCTCTCACCGCATCTTCAAGCAGTTCGCTCGTGAGGTGAATGCGGCCCTCCCCAAGCTCGAGGCAATGCGTCTGCTCAGGTGGTCCAAGTGCGCCATCACCTTCGACTACTGACCAGCTCAAGTGTGCGGCTGCTGCCGGCGCGCTCCCAATGCTCTGCTCGCCTACCATCAGCAACGTCCTCGTCACCAAGACACTCATCGATGGCGGTGCGGGACTCAATATCCTCTCCATTGAGACGTTCGACAGACTCCAGGTGCCGTACGACCAGCTTCAGCCTACCAAGCCCTTCTCAGGAGTGACCGACGGCTCCACCACCCCGATAGGGCAGATCCGCCTCCCTGTCACCTTCGGCAAGCGTGACAACTACCGCACTGAGCTCATCGACTTCGACATCGCCCACATCCGCCTCCCGTACAATGCCATCCTCGGGTATCCAGCCCTGGCCAAGTTCATGGCCGCCACTCACCACGGCTACAATGTCCTCAAGATGCCAGGGAGTGGCGGCATCATCACGGTCGCCTGCGACAAGAAGGATGCAGTGTGCTCCCTCGGGCGCGCCTACCAGGCTACAGCGGTTGAGAACCCAGACGATGAGGGCACTGCCTACCCTCCCGAGGCCGTTCCCAAGAAGAAGAAGCAGCTGCTCCGCCCGGGACCCCAGGAGGATGGGGCGCCCGACAACCGTGCCTCAGGACCTACGCCCACTGACGGGGCGCCTTCCCCTCTCGCATCGGAAGGTGCGCCCGGTGCCCCTCTCAGGCTGGGCTCGGGGGCCCTCCTCTGGAGGGCCTCAGACCTGGCCAGTGTCACGAGGGAGGCGTTTGGGCACCATGTGGAGGCGTGCTTCAATGCGTGTTTCCACGAGAAGAGCGCAGGGTGCGAGGCGCCAGGCGCTCAGGAGTTCATCACCAAGGCGATCGAGGATCTTCAGGAGGCGAGGGCCATGCGAGGCGAGCGTTGCTCCGCACCACCAGGCATAGCTCCCTCCCCTGATGAGGGCAGCGGGCTGCGCGTCTGCGTCAACATCCCAGGGCTCAAAAGAGCCGCGTCTCAGGAGCTCTACTGGCCGTCTCGCGTGGGCCGGTGCGAGGGCCCCCCTCACAGCTATGTTCGCATGCCTTTTGGTCTACTGAATAGGGCTGCCACACACCAGCGCTACATGCGGAGCATCCTGGCAGCTCACGAGGCCAGGCACCAGGCGATCCTGTCGGAGGAGGCGCCGGACCCTCGCGAGCCCCACGGGCCCCCGGGGCCTCATGAGGCTCAGGACCTGGACGGCTCGTGAGGAACGACTTCTGCGGCTCGCGTCTTCAGCTACTCCAACACTTCTTCAGCAATGGTGCCAGGTGACATTTTTCAATTTGTTCAGTTGGGGGCGCCCCTCGGGCTGCATTATCCCCAAGCCGTGTGGGTCCGTCCCTATGGCATGTATCATTCTTTGCATCTATCAGAGCTTGCCTTACCTCTTCATGAGTTGCTTTATGATTATCACCTGCCTGCCCGGTGTCCTGTCTCCCCTTCGTGGCCTCCGCGTGTTGCGAACCTGCCTATTGCTCATCCCGCCACGGGGGCTGCTGGCACGGCGCCTGTGCTCGGGTCCATCCCTGTAGCGCTGATAAACCTGAGAGATCGAGCTCTGGCTCGCGGCCCGCCCCGCGCACGTCACCTCACCGGATCCTCAGTGCCTTCGTCTTCTTGCGGAAAGATCAACAGGTGGACGGCAAGCACGGCTATGTGTACTAACTCGCAGGAACCTCCAGAACCAGACTATGAGCGGCTCCCGCAGGCCACTCCTTTTTCACGCAATTCGCTTGCACGTTAAAGGGGGGTCCCTGAGCATCACGCCTCAGGGACTCCTACTGGCTCTCGAGCCCTCACCCTCTGGCCTTGACCACGGCATCGCGACCTGGCATACCAGCGGTGGCTGAGCCTCGCTCGAGGGCTGGGACCCAAGAACGTAGAGCATCCAGATGAGCAAGAAAAAGGGAACCGGCATGAGCCCTGCCTAGAACCACCACCACCACGCTTGCCAAGATAAGTCACCCCATACATGCCGGCGTAAATCTCATGACCCAGCATTTTGATCCTCACAATCTCGCTCGGGCAAGGCCGTTTTCTCTATCGGCCTTCAGGGGGCTGCTTGCGCGCTAAAGGGGACCTCCTGAGCATCGCGCCTCTGGGGCTCTTATTGGACCTCGGGCCGCCCACCTCCTGGCCTTGACCACGGCATCGCGACCTGGCATACCAGCGACGGCTGGAGCCGCCTGGGGACTGGGTCCTGTCAGCGTAGAGCGCTAAAGCTACCGCGAGAACGAAAGGGAGCACCATGCCAAAACGAGATACGCGATCGCAGCATCGAACTAGGAACAATAACACTAAGGTAAAAGCATTAAAGTTCTTACACGCCCCCACGGGGCTCGTCACGGTTTTGTGCAGGAAAAACAAAAGAAGGGACTTTGGAGAACCCCGGCCTCAGGACGTCACCGACGGTGCCGAGTCGACGCCGCTGCCGCGCTCCGCGCGTGGCGAGAGCTCGGCGGCTCGTAGCTGTCGTCGTCACTGGACTCTAGAGAGTCGCCGGATTCTGGAGAGCTGTTGTCACCAGAGGAGCTGCTGGCAAGGCCAGGGGCAAGTTCAGCGCCCGTGGCCGCGCCGTGTGGATCGCCTCCTCCGGAGCAGTACTCCAGGCGCCGTCCGTCTTTGCCGAAGACCTTGAAGAAAATCATGGAGGCTCCATCGTATTCAAAGTGGATGGCGAGGGCCCCCTCTGGGCAGCAGACGCGGGCGACCTCGCACCATCCCTGGGTCATGAAGACTTCGCCAGGGCGGACGACCTCGACCTCCGCTTCGGTAGCTTGGCTACAACACCCGGCGTATTGCAGCCACAGCTCAACGGGCCCCCTTGGCGGTATCTCCTCCGCGAAGAACCGCGGGAGCTGGATCCACGTGCGTGGCGGCATTGCCGCCCACACCACGAACTCGCGTGACGTACCTTCGGCATGAGTTCGCAAGTCGGAAGGCCGGGCAGCCGTCGCCTGTCCTCCTCCATGACCCTGGCCCACGCGGCGCTGGGTGCTGTCTCCAAGCGCAGGGCCTTGTGCGCGAGCGCACATAGGGATCGGGAAGCCCGATGGAGCACGCTCGTGCCAAGGCCATGTCACCTCGGCCCCTTCGCCGGCGTCGTGGGAGCGGCCGAGCCTCTTCTTCGGTGGGAGTGGCCCGGGCTCCCCCCGAGGGGCTTTTCCCTTCTCCAACACGGAAAACCTCCTTATCGGCGCCATGGACGCTTCGTTAAGACGGCAAGGCAAGAAGGAAGAAGAAGAATGCAGCAGGAAGACGGAGATGAGCAGGGGGCTCCGCCCCTCCTCCCATTAATAGCCAAAGGAAGGCCAACTGCTAGTCTCCACGATCTCCGGTAATGACGATCTTTTTGCATGCAGCAGGTTATTGTCAAGTCGGACGGTTGCCGAGGCATCGTGGGGAAGCGAAGACGCCCATGTCCCATCAAGCGCCACGCGTCGACCGGGTCCGCAGGCGGTTAGGGCCCGCGGTGCTTCGCCCTTGCCCTTTGGCTTCGCCTCGAAGCCAAGTCCGAGCGCGCCTTGGGCCCGGGGGCTACTGTCGGCGTTCTGGGAACCGGGGTACCCAGACTTGCCTGCCTGCGGCCCACAGCGTGGCTTCATCAGCGGCCTGGTACGGCCCTTCTCCAGCATCAACAACACAAGACCCTCGCGAGGGGCCGAGCCTCGCGAGGCGGACGACGCCAAGACCTCCGGAGGGAGCGGCTTCCCCAGGCCGGCTCCTGAGGAGCGGAGATTTCCATGCAAGCCCCACCTCGTGAGGTTCAGATGATGCAAGCCATGACGACCAAGGCCATGTGGGCGCCAGCAGGCGCAGTACAGCAGGTTTCCTCTTCGGTGCTAAGGAAGCAAGCGCAGACGCAGAATCCCAAGGAATCAGCCAAAGGTTTCCATTCCCGTGCTACAAGACTAGGATGGCAGGATGGAGGTCATCGCCGAGCCCACCACGACGTCACGACCAGAAGCTTTGCAGGCGAAGACCACCTTTCGTCAGGATAAGATGTACTAGTTGTCTCCCATCAAACTTGGCCGTTGTGGGATCCCTTCCCGCCTTCATTTTGGGGGAAGAGGACCGAGGCCACTATAAATATAGCTAGGCCACCACCATAGACGGGGGACCCAGATCATCCTCACCAGCTCACACCAGCACAAGAACACTCCTCCTGAGGTTGTTCTCCCTCTGTACTAGTTCATCCTCAGCCCACCTTGACGCCAATCCACCACAAAGCAGGAGTAGAGTTTTACACCGCAAGGTGGCCCGAACCTGGGTAAACTGCTGAGTCCCTTTCCTTTCCTGTTCATCGAGCTAGGCGGTGAGATCGACGAGTCGGCAGGCTGGGGAGATTGAGTTCTTTGCACACACCCCAGAGTTTGAACCTTTCTTGGGTCTGCGAAGCCCTGAATCCGACACGTTTCGCTTTTGAACATACAATATACTCCCTCCGATCCACACAGACCCCCCCCCGGGGGGTCATTTCTATCATAGAAACACACCAAACCTGTTTCTCCTTGCACGACACGCACTTGATCTCTCAACATCAATCGATCTCGTCAAGATGTGTCGGGGCATGAACTGAATGGGATGTCAAAACTAAGATGGGAACCGACACGTAGTGGAGGCAAAGTGAAACTTTAAACGAACTGTTTGTCTGTATGCATGTCGGACAAATTACAACATTGGAAATACAAGCATGGTCTAGGCCCACATGCGAATGATACTCGGCGGAATGTTCAAATGAGGCATGCGGGAGGATGGACTCGACCGGAGGGCGGCATGATCGATGGAGAAGAGGGTTGGAGAGGAATGAGAATAAGCAATGATTATACTTGAACGGCTCAAATAAACATTAAGTTGTCTCGTTTTCCCTTTCGTCTTGGTCACGGAGTAAGATACTCCCTCCGTTTTTATTTACTCTGCATATTAGGTTTGACTGAAGTCAAACTTCATAAAATTTGACCAAATTTATAGAAAAAATATGAACATTTACAATAGCCAATCTATATGATGTGAAAGTATATTCAATAATGAATCTAATGGTATTGATTTGTTATTGTATATGTTATTATTTCTGTCTATAAACTTTGTCAAAGTTTACAAAGTTTGACTTTGAGCAAAGCTAAAATGCGGAGTAAATAAAAACAGAGGGAGTACGCAGGGACTAGTATAGTTACTACTGCCGGAACATGGTAAGTTGGACCCCTAAATGTAGGCACGGACCAGGCACACCTCAATTATTCCTTCAAACAGTCGGACACCTACATTAGCACACGATCCGGCTACTTAATCAAGTGTTACGCTTCACTAGTTGAAAAGGAAAAGGGTGGTACCGTACCAAAAACCACCACACTTGGGGCTAGGGTAACAACTTGCTACTGTACCACATTTGAACCAGGGCACAAAAACCACCTGTTCTGCGCCTAATGCGTAACGTGGAGCACTAACGCTCGAATTTGGCTGGGAAAACAGGGGAAACCGACATGTGGGGCACACCTGTCGGGATGATGTGGCACAGACTAGTCCAATGGAGGAGCTAGCCCACGACCTCCTCGCCACCAGCAACCATTCATGTGGGTCGTGGGGGCCAGCAACGTGGCGCAGCTCCCGCACTGCCTCTGGACATGGCGACCGCGGTGAGCGACACGCTCATCATCGCTGGACACACTCGGCTTCAGGGTGCCAAGGGTGGCGTTAGCGCTGTGGCACGACCAGCAGATCAACACCTGGCTCGTCGAGGATGCATGGGGCGCCAAAGTGCGCTCACGCCGCGACGCATCCGTGGAGTGTTCTAGCGCGGCCAACTGCATCCCCAGGACCTGAGACCGTGCCGGGCGTCTTGCTTTTTCATGACATGTGGGGATCGCATGTGAGCAAAGGGCATCCCCAACATTGCCACGACCGCAGCTGACTACCCTGGCACACCAAAAACCCTCGTCCCTCGCGCCGTCGCACGGTGCGTTCCCAGCTGGCGCCAGCTGCCCGCATTCATGTCGTCCGTCCGTATGCCGTCATTAAGAGGCTCGGTGCCCGAGGAACCAACTCCAGTGACTTAATGACGCACCCGGACGCTTGGCCTCACCAGAATGCACTACTTAAAGCGGCAACGCCCAGCTAAACTCCACACCATAGCGCATCCTCCTGCTACCTGGCACCACATCCACCATGACCGCAAGTGCGAACGCTCTGCGGGAGAGCTTGTCTTCGGGGATGAAGCTCGAGGTCGCCACCCTTGCTCAAGTCATCGCTCGCAATGCAATAGCGGCGTAGCCAAACGCGAACGCGACCGCACAAGCGGTGGCCACGTTGGCGGCTGACGATGGGAGCACCGTCAGTCACGCGTCCTACTTGCCGCCGTCCAACGTTCGGTGGCGCATGTGGCAGGTGAAGCGACGGACCGTCCACGTCCATCATCATCGACCTCACGTCCACAGGCACTGCTGAGGTCGGGGACTCCTCCGAGGATGAGTAGGGCATGGGAGGCGGCATGGCATGGTGTGCCAACTTGCCGGTCCATCTCCCGTGTTCTACTCTTCCTCGCCGGAGACCGCACCTTCACTACACGGGTCTTGAACCCCGCCCCTGTACATGGAGATGGCAGATGGAGAACGTCGGTCGCCGCCGTAGAATAGGTTTAGGGTCGGGTTTCTTTTATTTTTCTGTCCTATAAAAGTTCGAAATGTAATGAAAATCTGCCGTGTTTGCATGAATCTCGTCTGGTGTATATGAACTTCCACAATAATAGTAAGATATATTGTAGGAGTATGAAAATATATGGAATGATGATTCATTTTTGTGTGTATAAACTTAGAAGGTTTGACCCGAGACAAAGCTAACATGCGAAGTAAATAAACACATAGGGTCTACATACACAATTTATCTTAGGCACTCCAATAGTACGTCCACTACACATTCACGCATTTCACATCTTTCTACATCTACGGGAACCTACGAAAGGGTTAACGTAAATTGCCTCTCTCTCTCCCCCCCTGATTTTCATGGTGGTGGGCCCCTCCCTCCCCCCAATCTCCAATCAATAGCCCACACGTTTCACATTATGTTAATTACGTAACTGGGATTACGTAGGTGTAGCATTACTCATCCTAAAAAAACAACTAAGCCAACCTCCCAGCATATCGCTCGGGAAAACACCCGGCCGCGTCGTTTTAGTCGGGATTATAGGATTACTTGTAGTAGTATCGATGGATCGCGTGAAGCACCAAGCTTAAAAGGAAAAAAGGTGGTACACTCACAGCACACCTGTCGCGGTCGCATTGCACCCCTCACAAGGTCGGTCTGCACACGGCTCACGCAAACGGAACGCGCTTCGGCTTGCCTCTTCACTGACACGTGGGACCGCACTTGGAGAAACCGACCATGCGCCAAATTCCCCCGCCCACCGCGCGAAAATTCCCCCAAAAAATTCCTCCCAAATCCCAAATTCAACCGCCCTTCGGCCAACTAGCCAATAATATTCATCAAACCCCCTCCCCCCCCCCCCGGCCCCCTCCACTCCATTCGCTCAGCCAAAGCCACCCTCCCCGCTGCGCCAATACGTCGGCGCCGTAGTTCGTCGAGGGGACGCACGGCGATCCTCTCGCTCCCACAGTACGCTCTCGTAGACTGCCGTCATCTAGCCGCACCGCCACCGCTGGCGATGTTCTTGTGGAGACGCACGGCGGTTAGCTTCTCCCACAATACGCGCATTCTAGACTGAGGCCCCGTGCATGTCGAAGTAGCGCTGAATGTTAGCTGATAGACGCTGTTAATCTCACTGTTTGCCGAAATAGTTTATAGTCAATATGCTCTGCTTAAGAAGCTTCCTTGCCCTATTCTGCACTCAATCTGCTTAGCTGAGATGGCATGCCACGCCCGATTAGTTGCTAAAATATCCTGCCGTATATTTATTGTGACGTAGATTGCCATGGTCTAGTAGCCAATCTGTTAGGTGAAATAGCTCTACACCGTTTTATACTCGATCTTTGTTGCTGAGATGGCCTTCGATGGCTGTGTGCTCGGCCTCATTGACTGCTGAAACAGCCTGCCATAATTTAGCACTCAAATCTGTTTGCTGAATTAGCTTTACATATATTTCGTTACTTAGATCTGCTTGTCCAAATATCTTGCCATAGCTTTAGACATCGACCTAGGTATTTTTTTTCTGGACTTCATAAAAAAGCATATATGTTTTTCCTTTAATATCTAGTAGAAGAACTAATTTGTATGTCTAACAGATGGACGGAACTTGGATAACTTCTGCTCGAAGATTCTCCGCTGCATATGTCGAGGGGGTTGAAAACTTCATGAACTTTATCAGAGCTGATTACGGTGGTCCGAAATCAGATGTGCTCTGCCCGTGTAGCAGTTGTATGAATTCAGTTACAAGACCCTAGTCAACTATGCAAAATCATCTACACTTGTATGGGATGTTGGTCACATATACTAGGTGGGTTCATCATGGTGAAGCTGTGAACGTCAATGTTACTGACTATGTGGAAGCAGCGGATCACCATCTTGATCTGCCTGATGCTCAGGTGGAAGAGGAGGAGGAGGTGGTGGTGGCGGAGCCAGTGAGTTTGACCAACATTGAAACAATGCTATGAAATGCTCGCGCATTTCGTGAACTTTCACCTGCAGAAGAAAAACGGTGGGCCTGCATGTTGGAACAATGCAACATGGCTGTTACCCCAGGAAATAAGCTGTCAGTATTCTCAGCTATGGTCACCTTTCTTCAGGTGAAGACATCTGAGCGGATGACCAACAAATCATTCAATGCGATGTTGGCTACTTTTCACAAATCTTTCCCAGATGCGTCTGAGCTGCCACACACCTACAGTAAAATGAAGAATTTCCTTCATGCAGTTGGAATTGGATATGATATGATCCATGTTTGTAAGAATAATTGTGTTCTGTTCTGGAAGAATTATGCCAACTTAAGTGAATGCCCAAAATGCAAATCATCAAGATGGAAAGATGGTGATGATGTGAAGAGGATTCCTCATAATGTTCTGAGACATTTTGCAATTATACCAAGATTGCAGAGGTTGTTTCATGATGCTGAAACAAGAGAGGATGTACTGTGGCATTCTAGGAACCAGGAGTACAGAGATCAGAATGTAATGAGCCATCCATCTCATGGTAGTGACTGGAAAAGCTTCAATCAGAAACACAAAAAGTTTGTTGCTGACCCGAGAAACATTAGACTTGGCTTAGCTACAGATGGATTTAACCCATTTGGCCACCAGAGCGCCACATATAGCATGTGGCCAGTGCTTGTTATCCCTTACAACATGCCTCCAAATGTCTGCACCAAAGAATCAAACTACATGATGGCCTTGCTCATCCCAGGTCCAAAAAGTCCTGGAAAGGATTTTGATTTATTCATGGAGCCTCTTGTGGAGGAACTTCAACAGCTATGGAGGGGTGTTCTCACTCGAGACCTATATCGCAGCCCACCAGCTGATTTCTTTCTGCGTGCTGTTATAATTTGGTGCATCCATGATTATCCGGCTTTGGGCACTATGTCAGGGCGAACGACACATGGTTACAATGCATGTGTTCGTTGTGACAAGAATCCGCTGTCATACGCAATACTTAGCAAGATCTGTTACATTGGACACCGCTGTTTCCTTGTCAAGGACAAGCCGTGTCCTACAAAATACCGAAGACATGTGTTCAATGCAAAGCATGAAAACCGTGATGCGCCAAAGAGGCTCACCGGCGATGAGTTGCAATTGGAATTAGAGAAGGTTAGGCATATTACACCAGGAAACCATCCTGATAATGGTAGCAGGAAAAGGAAGCGTGGCAGGGCAGAAGAGAGATTATTGTTTACCCGCAGGTCCACTTTGTGGGACTTGGAGTATTGGAAAGATTTGGATCTGCAGCATAATCTTGATGTGATGCACATCGAGAAAAATATATGTGATAGCATTATCGGCACACTTCTTAATATTGAAGGCAAGACGAAAGATACCTTAAAATCTAGGATTGATTTGACACACCTGGGTATCAGAAAGGATTTGTAGGTGGAAGATGAAGGTAAACCACGGGATATGGCACCAGCTGTGTACGTCTTGGACAAGGTAAAAAGAAAAGAATTCTGCAAGGTCCTATCACGTGTGAGATTCCCACATGGATTTGCTTCCAACCCTGAAAGGAGAGTTAGTGCAGATGGAAACAAGGTACAAGGGTTGAAAACTCATGACTACCACGTCCTACTTCAAAGGGTTTTACATGTTATCCTTAGAGGATTGGGCCGCCCTGACTTATACAGAGCAGTTGCAGAGTTGGGACAATTCTTCAGGGAACTCTGCAGTAGAAATATCAGGATAGATGCTTTGGAGCATCTTAGAGACAAGATACCAACTATCCTATGCGACCTTGAGAAGATATATCCTCCAGCCTTCTTTGATGTGATGGTGCATTTGGTTGTTCATCTACCTGATGAGGCACTACTTAGAGGTCTAGTACAGTATGGCTGGATGTACCCTATTGAAAGGCGGCTAGGCACTTGCAAGGGATATGTTAGGAATAGAGCTAGACCTGAGGGTTCCATTGCAGAGGCCTACATTGCTACAGAAGCGTTGACATTCTGCTCAAAATACATTGAAACAGCTGATCAGCTTAGCAAAGAGGTGGGTGAAGACAATCCCAAGCTCAATGTTTTCGATTGTTCTGTTCGAGTTACAGGGAAGAGTCAACAAGACGACAAACCTAAAGATTTGGACAAAATGGTTTGGTATGTGTTGAATAACTGTCCTGAGATTCTACCTTATATCGAGTAAGTGCTAAGTACTGCAGCTTATACATCGTAATCTACTAAACTTGCAGCACATTCTTATACATTTAGATGTTTGAAGCGATCACTATGTTGTGCAGCATCTACAAAAAGGAGTTACTACCGCAAAATCCAAGAAACATTGACAAACAGGTTATGGCAGGATTTGCGAAATGGTTCAAGAGCCATGTAAGCTTTTGAATTGCACTGTCAGTTTTTTTAATATATTGAGTACATAAGATGATCAGCTTGTCTATTTTCTAACCATAGGTTAAGAAGATGCGGGAGGATGGGAAGGCAGTTAATGATGCCCTTTATGCACTAGCAATGGGTCCTGATACTCGGGTAAGATATTATGAATCTTGCGTTGTTGGAGATGTGCGCTACAACACCCTTGCACGCGATGAAGGCAGGAAGACACAAAACAGTGCCATCATGAGCATGGATAAGTACGGCGAACAGACAACTGAAATGTATGCTAACATAACAGACATTGTTCTATTGCAGTATATCTCCAGTTTCGAGGTTCATCGGTGTGTGGTTTTGTTGTGCTGTCATTGGTATAACCTGTTTTCCAGGATCGCAAAACCCAGAGCTGATGATTATTTCAAATCCATCAATGTCAAGGCGGCGTACCAGACCTACGAGCCTTTTATTTTAGCAAATCAAGCAAGACAGATATTTTTCTTGGAAGACACATTTGCACGTAGCGATGACTGGAGAGTATTGCAAAGGTTTGAGCAGAGGAATTCGTTTAATGAAGTTGCACAACAAGATGATGCTTACACTGCTCCTGATGTAGAAGATTCCACAGATGTTCCTAATATCTTTGAGAACCATCACGTCAATGACGCTGGCGAAAAGATTGCCTGTCGGGCTGTGGACATACGAGAGTTGATCAATAAGACGCCAACATTCGAGGACATTGAGGATGAAGAAGAAGATGACACTCAGGGGAATTACGATTAGACTGATACACATGGCGAAGATGTTGACGTTGCTGTTGTGGATGATGATTAGATTGCTTTTGTCGTATTTGCCTGCCAGAAGATGTTTTTTATCTACTATGTGAAATTGTGTTTGCTATGACAACTGAAACCTAATGAAGTTGTTGTTTAGTATTTTGCTATGAGAACAGCACTTATTATGTATGTTGATTTGTGTTTGGTGATTGTATGACGACTAAAACATGATGACATTGTTGTTTAGTTGTACTCATATTTGGCTGTGAAACTTGTATTTGATGACATAGTTTGCTGTTGGACTGTAATTTGCTTGACGTCTTCGAATGGGAACAAAGCTGACCCGACAGGGCCTCTGCTAATTTATTTATTTATTAGCAAAAGGGCCTCTGCTATTTATTTATTTATGAGCAAAAGGGGATACCCCCCGATTTCCGTTAATAGAAATCATTAGATGTTCACAACACTACGCCCAGCCTGCTAAAGAGGTTTCATTCATTACTAGTTTCAGCAAAGTGCTCATGTCATAGCCACTGAATATATCACGAGTGCTACATACACTGCAAATAAAGAGACAATCAACCTACAGAGCACATCGATTTTGCCCATTATCTTCACAAGCTCTTTCATCTCCTCATTGCTGTCAAGGCCGTTCAGCAGCTGTTGCTTGGCCATGATCAGAGGAACTGCATCTTTAACCTTCTGCTCTGCATCTTCATCTTCTGTCGTTCCTTCAGTTACTTGTCCAACACCCCAACCTGTTGGTATTGGGATTCCTCGGCTAACCAAATAATCAGCGTAGTTGCATTCCCCCACATCAGCAACTTCCCAGAAATACAAATCACACAAATCTTCCCTTTTCTGCACGAATCAAATTGGAAGATCATCAACCAAACTATTAAAAAAATCAGCAACTGAAAGCAACGGAACAACACTTAAACATATTATTACCCCATGATTCGGGCATTCGTAGAAGACTCGGTCAGGGTTGAGGATTGTGGTTGAGACGCAACGGATGACTCTGCGTGGTTTGCAGCGGTAGCACCACACCAACGGCAGCGGGCTACGATGAGCAACCGGCTGCGGTGCGTGTGTCGGCAGGGGTGTGATGCGACCCATAGGCAATGGTACGGGTGGCGACTTGGCGCATATCTGGTTGTTGCCTGCTGAAGAGCAGGTGGACGAGCCGCCAGCGGACATGGTTGTTGCGGCTAGAGCTTCTGATGCTAGGCAGAGTAAATAGAGAAGAGGAGAAGCGAACGTTGGATATGTCAGTTTCATTACTTGCAGAGTAGCATAGCACCATATATAGTCATAGTCTAGGTTTGGATTCGAACCAGCTACAGGAGCACGTCTCTCTTTTTTCTAAAACTCAGCAACATCTCTTTACTGGTACACTAGCTTGTTCTGTACGCCTTCTCAAGTCTTTGATTTTCTTTTTCTTTTTTGCGAGGAAGGAAGGAGGAGAAAATTGAGGGTTCCTGGGACTCGAACCCAAGACCTCTCGGTTGAAAACCAAGGGTGCTAGTCACTTATGTGGTGAACGTTCCCTGGAAGAGGATGGCAAATGAACGCATTTTCCTCGCAGTTTTAGTTGCGACGCAAGATCAAACGGTCGCAGTTTCGGGAATGTTATCTAGCGAATGAGCCCAGTTTTTCTTTTCTTCCTATATATAAAAAGTATGCTACTTGGTGTCGGCTTAGTCAACAAATGATTGTGCCAACCTTGACCATTTGATTGACATTCAATGTCTGTCATGTTTCTTCAGTCTCTTCTTCCTCCAGCCGCCAAAGCCAAGCCAGCGCCGGCAGGACCGCCTACTCCTGCCTCCCACGGCTGGCTATGCTGTCGCGCACGCATCATGGCCACATCGCACCCTAAAACTCTGTGCAACTTCCTCGGCTCCTGTTCGTTCCCGTCCGAGGCCTCACCATCGTCCTCCGCCTTGGTTCGCTTGCCGCGGCGCCGCCCTCCGGTGTTGTCAACATGGTCAACAACCGAGAGGAATAAGGAGATGACTGTACATGGTGAGGATGACAGTAGGGACCCACCAGGATCATGGTTGTAGGCAAGCAAGTGCCTCCTTTATTACAAGAAAAAAAATGGTTCCTCCTGATGGTTTCCTGACATCTAGGTCGCACGCCACTGTCAACGTAGTCAATAAGCGAGATAACTGCATAAGGAGCGGCAAACACCCGGGACCCAGCAGCGCGTGCAGTAATTTTTTTTTTGGAACGGAGAAGGGTATCAACTGGGTTGTGTAGGAGCTGTGGCCCGTCTAGTCCAGGCTTTTATTTCATATGTTTACCACATGACCAGCCCAGTTTTTTTTTCCTTTCTGAAAATGCCTAGCCCAGCTATTTTGTTTTTGCAGAATAACCAACGTAGGCCTACTTGCTTTTCTATGCCCTGCTGGGCCGAAAATCTTTCAAGACGAGAAGGGATGCCTTCGGGCTTGCCCAGAAAATGGGCTATAAGTAATAAGAAATGGGCTATAAGTAATAAGAAATGGGTTGTAAAATGAAAAAATACAGCAAACAGGCAATTAGTTCCAAAATACTTTTTTCTTTTGGATTTTGATATTTTAAATTTCATTGTTTTTGTGCGGGTAAAATTTCATTGGATTTAAATTAAGGTATTTTTAGTTTTTAAATAAATTTGAATCTGGCTAGAAATTTCGGGCTGTATGCTGTTTGGGACAGATTTGGAGGCTCACTTGTGGGTCTACTAGGTTGACGTGTACGAAAGGCTTTGTGAACTTAGTCCACAAACGATTCTAGCAGCAGTGACCATTGGATGTTAATCCAACGGCCGTGCTGCTTCTTCAATATCTGATCTTCTTGCTCCAGCCGCCCAAACCAGCGCCGGTGGGACTGCCTGCTCCCGCCTCCCATGGCCGGCTTTGCTGCCGCACAGGCCGCACCGCCCCACCTTACTCCATCGCTGGCCAGGCCATTCCTCTACTCACCCACACCTCCTGTTATTTTCCGGCGATGGCAGCCGAGCCAGTAAACCCTCGTACTCCCCACCGCGTGGGCAAGCACTGCTGAGTCTTCCCGAGCTCCGGGTCGTTCCCTTCCTAGGCCTCGCCGTCGTCCACCACCCTGGTGCTCTCGGCACGGCGTGGTCAATGTGGTCAACGAACAACATCCATCGGAAGAGGACTGTACGTGGAGAGGCTGACAGCTGGGTCCACGGCCGCACGCAAGGAAGTGCCTCCTTATTACACGCAAAATAATGATTCCTCCACCTGACAGCAGGGACCCACCGGAAGGGCCTCTGTATTTCATGAAAAAAAGTTCCTCCCGCTGACAGCTCAGACCCACCAGCTATATCTTCGCACGCAAGGAAGTGCCTCCTTATTACGCACAAAAAAATGAATACTCCCCCTGCTATCTGGGACCCACCATAGTTGGAGGCTGACTTGTGGGCCTACTAAGTTGACGCGGACGGAGGGCTTTGTCAACTTAGTCAATATGAACGATTCTAGCTCTAGTGACCGTACGATGTCCATCCAACGGCCGTAGTGCTTCTTCAACCTCTGGTCTTCTTGCTCCAGCCGCCCAAACCAGCGTCGGTCATGCCGCCTGCTCCTGCCTCCCGTGGCCGGCTCTGCTGCTGCGCAGGCCTCACCGCCCCACCCTACTCCCATCGCTGGCCTGGCCATCCCTGTACTCACCCAGACCTGCTGTTATTCTCCGACGACGGCAGCCTCACACTGCAGCCCAACCAGTAAACCCTCGTACGCCCCTCCGTGTGGGAAACAACTGCCAAGTCTTCCCCAGCTCCGGGTCATTCCCTTCCTAGGCCTTGCCCTCATCCACCGCCTTGGTGCTCTCGGCGTGGCGTGGTCAACGTGGTCAAGGAACGACTTACATCAGAAGAAGACTATACGTGGAAAGGCTGACAGCTGGCTCCACGGCCGCAGCAAGGAAGTGCCTCCTTATTACGCGCAAAATAATGATTCCTCCACCTGACAGCAGGGACCTATCGGAAGGGCCTCTGTATTTTGGCTTAGCTGTATTTTGCAAAAAAAATGTTTTCCCCCCTGACAGCTCGAACCCACCAGCTATATCTTCGGATGCAAGGAAAGTGCCTCCATATTAGGCGCAAAAAAAGATGAATCCTCCCCCTGACAGCTTGGACCCACCATCAATAACTTCGCACGCAAGGAAGTGCGTCCTTATCCTCCCTGACAGTCAGGACCCACCTGGTCGAAGCGTACGTAGCGTTGTCGCGAACGTGTACGTACATCCTGGTCTATCGGTCTCTCTGCAACGATGAACGGTGGCCGAGCAAGCAGCGGCACGTGTAGTAGTAGAGCCCCCGACGTAGCAGTTCAGGCAGTCCCTTCTAAACCGTGTACACGTACGTACAGCCACATGCCAAAAAATACGGCCACGTACATACATACGGGCAGGGTCTCGAACGCGTACTCACGCATACGTACGGCCATGGCTCGTGTACATGGAGAGGCAACGGACGGCAGCAACGGCGTCTTGTTCATCGGGCAGCCAACCGGCTGGGTCGGAACAGAGAAACAACGTCCTGTTCATCGGGAGGCAACAGACTGGGTCGGAATGCGTCCTGTTCAACGGGAGCCAACCGGCTTGGACGGAACAGCTGAAATGGGGTCTGGCGTACCGCAGTACGGAGGAAACGGCCTTCTATTCGATCAGCTACGGTCGAAATGGGGGTCCTGTTAATCGGGAGGGGTGTGGCGTACCGCAAAAAGGAGGAAACAGACTTGTGTTGGAGCGCTACGGTCGAAACGGGGGTCCTGTTCATCGGAGGGGTGTGGCGTACCGCAAAACAGGACTCCACGGGCTACTGTTCACCCACCATCGACTTCCTTCAGCCTTCACCTGCACTGTTCATCCACCGCGTCTTCCTCCTGCCTCCACCAGCTACTGTTCATCCATGGGCTACTGTTCATCCAGCCCTCCACCGGCTACTAGTCAACCAGCCCTCCACGGAATCCTGTTCATCCACCCCCAACCAGCTCGGCTGTGGCGGCCTCCTCTCAGGGTCCTATTCATCCAGCGGCAACGGCCTATATATACTACCACGGGCTACTGTTCATCCAACCCCCATCGGGAATTGTTCATCCAACCCCAACCACGTACGTCTCGACTCGTTCAACCGCAACCCCCATGTTCACTGTTCATCAAGAGGCAGTAGCGCGCAGCGATCGATCGCTCGGGTTCACTTAGCAGCAGTAGCGAAGGAATCGCTCGGGTTCAGTTAACAGCCAAGGGATCGATCGCTCGGGTTCAGTAACGTAGCTAGTGCAATTGCTCGGGTTCAATAAGCGAATGCCTCGCTCGGGTTCAGTTAGAGCCCAACGCCTCGCACACACGCGCGTATGTGTACGAGAGAAACACGCAATCCCTCCATGCATCGCTCGGCCCCGACCACCCACCATAACCAGGAACTCCTCGAAATTTTCCTCGCCCTCGCTTCTACCACAATTTTTTCCGTCATGGACGGCCCAAAGAATGTCATGCAGGTGCGTCTCCGGCCCGCTCAGGACGAAAAGCCCATTTTCTGTCATGATTTTTTTCTTAGAAGTAGGAGCCCACCATATCTACGATGATACCGGGTTTTGTCATAATTATCGTCATAGAAGTGTCATAAGCATGACAGGAAAAAAATCGTTCGGCCCAAAATGTCACGGATGTGTCTTTTTTTTTTGTAGTGTGCCTCCCCTGTCCCTATGCCCTTACTGCTGCTGTTAATCTAACATCACAGGTAAAATGAAACAATGCCACTGTTAATGTGATATCATTGTTAAGTAATGTTGATGTCAGTCTATTGGCATTAATAAACTGAATCAATGCCACCATCATTTTATGAAATGCTTCTATCTTGCTTTATTTCTCATAAAGAGTGTTTTGGGTCGTTACACTAAAATCTGACACCGATAACATAGCTGCATCTCTGTGAACCTGCACAAAATTTAATTGCACAATGGTTGACACGATGATGTGTTTCTCCTTTCCGTATCACCCTTTGTTAGAATGATCGTTCCTGTTAACCATGCACATATGTACTAATCAAGTGCTACTCTCAATCTGTCATCACAGAGTAATAATGCAATTGTTATGCATGTTAATGTAAGCCCCCGTTAATCTAGTGCCAGTGTTGATTTGATGTGATGGCACTTCTTAGTTAATGGCACCTTTTCATACTGTCAGTGTAATGCCATTGACAACATATGACTAACGCAAGATGAAATAAGCTTATTCGTACATTGACTTGCTGATTGCAATGTGGAACGAGCCTGTCATGTGTGGAGGAGCAAACAAGCACTGCAGTCGCGCCGTCAATGCAAGATAAAAGAGACCGAGTCATTGATGGCCTAGTCAGCGATTACGGGTCGTGCAAACAGCTGTGCATTATTTTAGTGGAATTGCACAAAAAAGATATTGGGGTTAGTCGGACAAATTTTCTACAGCCATACGGAAGGAATTGCGCTCATCCATTGCATAGAATTTCCTCTGTGCCATCATAGGAGATCCCAAGGTGGAAATCAACTAACCACCTATAAAATTATGCATAATCTTCCTCACGCAGGTCAGTATCCCCTTCGTCCAGATGATCGTGTTTTGTCATGCCGAGCTATTGATATGTGCTACTGTTTTGCGACACCGTTTAAGTACACCGCTTTCCTATCTTTTCACATTCAGGACAATGAAGATGATTTCAGTGGAACTGCACAAAATGGTCTGATGTTGAGTGATCTCTATTGCCTCCTCTGTTTGCTGCAATGTGTCAGCGTAAATTGCAAGATGAGCCATCAAGCTAGCTGTGGAGTTGCCAACATGCTCAAAGTGCACGCAACATTGAGCAGAAAGAAGCATGCTCAGGAAATTAATGTGTGCGTAGGGAGGCCCTTTGCTCAGAGAAGCATCGATCGTTTTTTTTCTTTATTTCTACACCTTCTCACAGCTTTGTCTTGGTTATAGTCTTGTGAATCATTTAGATGCGTAAACATGCTAAACTTAAGTGCTTGTGAATGTTAGCTAGTATGCATACCGTATCTTGTGAAGCTTAGTTTAGTGTGAATGTTGACTAGCGTGTCAACCTTTACAATCTATATTGTGGGCCTGTTATTTGACCCCTCATTTTGCCGCGCTACGACCAGTGTAAGTGTCTGCAAGCAGTACCGCATCCTCTAATTTGGTGGATGCCAAGCCGGCCCGAGAAGGAGCTATACCTTTTTTTTCAAGTTGAAAAATGTTACCAATGAGGAGCCATAAGCTAGAGGAGTCTATTTTTTCGAATGGGCAAAGAGCTGGAGAGTGTCTCTAATGGGCTGCCTCTAGTGTTAAGGCCGTCCAGTACGAAACACTGGCAGCCGACTAGGCCGATACAAAAGCCTATCCATCTTAAAGCCCATTTATTTTTGTTTTTTGCGAGGAAAAGCTCATATTTCTTGAAGAGGGGCGATCCCAGAAAAAAAAACCTCCTTCCTCCTCGCCTCCACTTATACTGCAGCTCGTTGGACTCTCCCGCTTCCGTCGCCCCCCAATTCCCCCCGCTCCCCATCTTCCTCACTCGTACAGAAAACCCCCGCTCAACTTCTTCCTCACTCGTATAGAAAACGCATGCTCCTCTTCTTCCTCGCTCCTACAGAAAACCCCAGCCCTCCTTCTTCCCCACTTGCACTGCCACTAGGCTCGTCTCTCGCTACTCTGCTCAAACCCATGAGCTCGGTGCGACACCCACAAGGAAAATGGAGTCGGCTGGCCCCAGCGCTAAGAAGATGAGGCTCTCACCAGCGACGACGCCGGTTGTAGATCCCGCACCCGGCAGCGCGGGGAGAAGCGGCAGCGCCCCCCCCCCCCCCCCGGATCTGAGGAACCCGTAGAATCTCGGGTGGACCGCATCAGCGATCTCCCGAACGCCATCCTTGGGGAGATCATCTGGCTTCTCCCTACCAAGGAATGTTGTCGCACCCAAGTCCTCTCAACTCGGTGGCGCCCTTTATGGCGCGCCCCTTAATCTCGACTGTCATCAGCTATCTGTCGTTCGTGATTTTGAACTCCTCATAGACATCATCTCCTCCCGCCAGGGCCCCATTCAATGCCCCTGCATCCCGACACGCTACCTGCTGTCCATACCCTGCACGGTGGACACCTGGCTGACATCCACTGAATTCGAAAAACTGCAGCAGCTTGAGTTCTACCATTACTACAAAAAATACATACCACGACCCAAACGCCATGTATGTGTCACGACCCCGATTCCAAGTCACATCGATCTAGCCTGTAACACCTCATATCACTTTGCGGCCTCACGCACGGTATTCCCATGGGTGTCGCCTTACCATGGCCCGGGACCGTTTGCGCCTTTTGGCTCACGTATATGATAGTGTCGCTAGCATCCATATGACAGAGAACCCGGGCCGACATGACTAGTCGTGAACCCAAAGTGGCACTAACTTACGGGGACAGGCATACATGACCCAGCAACGAACGTGTCGGTCATCAGCGAGTGAATTCGGGCTGTAGCAACTGGGCTAGCAGGACTCCGGGAATCCAGGCTGTACCAGGCTAACAGGACTCCGAAAGACACCGCGTGACGTTTCCCCGAAGGGACAGACACAGGATCGAGGAAGGACACATGCCGGCCAGTCTAAGTGTTCCGGAGCAGTAGTAAGCTAACAGGACTCCGGTAAACCGGGCTGTAGCGGACTACCAAGGCTCAGTGGAAGCACCAGACTACATTTCCCCATAAGAGAGGCTACCAAGGATAAACAACTAGGTTGTCGGATCCCACACATACCAAGCATTTCAATCATACACACAATATGCTGGATATGGGCAAATACAACATGGCATCACAACAAGACTCTACGACTCAGAGTATTTATTCATTAGGCTCCGAGGAGCCAAGTATTACAAACATGGGTCTCATGACCCA
The DNA here is from genome assembly GCA_011799875.1 of Thinopyrum elongatum. Lineage (NCBI taxonomy): Eukaryota > Viridiplantae > Streptophyta > Magnoliopsida > Poales > Poaceae > Thinopyrum > Thinopyrum elongatum. The sequence continues at coordinate 334,644,752 of CM022302.1, read as the reverse complement.
ACATTCAGAGCATACAAGTCAAAACACATGCGGAAGCTTAACATGTCTGAGTACAGACATCTACAAATGAAAAAGGCTGAGAAGCCTGACTATCTACCAGATCCTGTCGAGGGCACAAGATCGTAGCTGAGGTAACAAGCTAAACGTCGAAGTCCACATGGAACTACTAGCGAGACTGAAGTCTCTCTGCAAAACATAAAATAGGCAAACGTGAGTACAAATGTACCCAGCAAGACTTACATCAGAACTATCTACAAATGCATCAGTATCAACAAAGAGGGTGGTGGAGTTTAACTGCAGCAAGCCAGCTTTGACTCAGTGGCTATCCTGAACTACGAATGCTGGTAACTCTTTTGAGGTGGCACACACGAGTCCACATAATCACCATATCAATACACCATTATGGATCCGCTCCCGTCTCCCTACGAGAACGCCATCCATGGCACTCACGCTTATCTTGCGAGTTTTAGAGTATCCACTTTCACTTGTCTATGAACTGTACAGGCAACCCAGAAGTCCTTTACCGCGGACACGGCTATTCGAATAGATCATTTATAACCCTGCAGGGGCGTACTTCTTCACACATGTTTCCACCACTTAGCGTCTGCACACGACATGTGCTCGGCAGACTTCAAGCGAAAACCGACGTGGGTGTAGACCACGACCTAACTAACCACACAAGTCTCTAGTCCAGGTTTATCGCCTATTCGGGTTCCATCCGCGAGGAGATCCGGCCGGGGTGTCCTCAACGGCCCCAAACGATGTGTGCAGGGTTCCCGAGACACCAAACGGGCGCCCGGTACACCGTGCCACGGTGTATCTACCGCATCATAGCCCACCCCTAGGGTCAGCGCTACGCACGGCCCCCAACACATATCCTACAAACACCAAAAACTAGTTGCAACTCCTGGACAGAGAACAAGGGCGGCTAATAAGTCGAGAGAGTCAATTAAGGATCCCAATGTGTGGTAGTAGCTGTTCATGGATCACAAACACAGAACTCAGTTCCTGAGGACGGCTTCAATGAGACAACCCACCATGTACTCCTACATGGCCTCTCACCAATACCTTTACCAAATCATGTTCACACACTTAGCTCTCAACATCAGGACATGTTCACACACCTCTGAATCATCCCCGATGAATCAGACCTGACACAACTCTAAGCAATAGCAGGCATGACAAACAAGCATGAATGAGTAGGCACATCAGGGCTCAAACAACTCCTACTCATGCTAGTGGGTTTCATCTATTTACTGTGGCAATGACAGGTCATGCAGAGGAAAGGGGTTCAACTACCGCAGCATGTAACAGTTGAATCGTTGTTGTCCTAATGCAGTAAAAGAGAGCAGAAGCGAGAGAGTGGGTTGTATCAGAATGAACAAGGGGGTTTTGCTTGCCTGGCACTTCTGAAGATAATATAGTTCTTCATCGGTGTCATCGAACACGTCATCGGAACCACGTCTACTGAGAGGGAGCAACCACCGGCAAACACAAGAGGAACCACAATCAATGCAATGCACATACATATGAATGATATGTCATATTAAGGTACTGAATTGACCTAGTGCAACAGTTAGTCATATTCATTGAAGTGGAATTCAAACCTATAGCAAATTCCAACTCCAAAACTAATTACTCTTTATTCCATAATCATGAATTGTCCTATTTAGTAAGGTTAACTTATTCAAACATGCATGGAAATTCCATATTCAGATTCTTTGGATTTTTCTGATCATTTTTCATATATAAATTATTTCATTCTGAGCTATAGTTTATTTTCTATGAATTTTTAGAAGTTTTGGACATTTTCTGGAATTTTCTGATTATTTTCAATCCAGAAAATGATTTACTGCATCAGCATTACGTCACTGTGATGTCAGCAGAGTCAACAGGGCCGCCCAGGTCAAACCTGACCAGTGGGTCCCACCGGTTAGTGTCACATTTAGCTAATTAACTAAATTAGTATTAGATTAACTCCTAATCTAGGTTTGACCAGGGGACGGGGCCCACATGTCAGTAACCTAGGGTGGTCAAATCCCTGGTCAACCGGGGCTAAACCCACCGGCGACATGACGCCGGCGAGGCCAGACACGGCGGAGCAGCACGGAAATCCTCCTCCGGCGACCAAATGGACGGCGGAGGGGGATTTCCTTTCCGCGCTGCTCCGCCGTGTCTGGCCTCGCCGGCGTCATGTCGCCGGTGGGTTTAGCCCCGGTTGACCAGGGATTTGACCACCCTGGGTCACTGACATGTGGGCCCCGTCCCCTGGTCAAACCTAGATTAGGAGTTAATCTAATACTAATTTAGTTAATTAGCTAAATGTGACACTGACCGGTGGGACCCACTGGTCAGGTTTGACCTGGGCGGCCCTGTTGGCTCTGCTGACGTCACAGTGACGTAATGCTAATGCAGTAAATCATTTTCTGGATTTAAAATAATCAGAAAATTCCAGAAAATGTCCAAAACTTCTAAAAATTCATAGAAAATAAACTATAGCTCAGAATGAAATAATTTATATATGAAAAATGATCAAAAAAATCCAAAGAATCTGAATATGGCATTTCCATGCATGTTTGAACAAGTTAACCTTACTGAATAGGACAATTCATGATTATGGAATAAAGAGTAATTAGTTTTGGAGTTGGAATTTGCTATAGGTTTGAATTCCACTTCAATGAATATGACTAACTATTGCACTAGGTCAATTCAGTACCTTAATATGACATATCATTCATATGTATGTGCATTGCATTGATTGTGGTTCCTCTTGTGTTTGCCGATGGTTGCTCCCTCTCAGTAGACGTGGTTCCGACGACGTGTTCGATGACACCGATGAAGAACTATATTATCTTCAGAAGTGCCAGGCAAGCAAAACCACCTTGTTCATTCTGATACAACCCACTCTCTTGCTTCTGCTCTCTTTTACTGCATTAGGACAACAACGATTCAACTGTTACATGCTGCGGTAGTTGAACCCCTTTCCTCTGCATGACCTGTCATTGCCACAGTAAATAGATGAAACCCACTAGCATGAGTAGGAGTTGTTTGAGCCCTGATGTGCCTACTCATTCATGCTTGTTTGTCATGCCTGCTATTGCTTAGAGTTGTGTCAGGTCTGATTCATCGGGGATGATTCAGAGGTGTGTGAACATGTCCTGCTGTTGAGAGCTAAGTGTGTGAACATGATTTGGTAAAGGTATTGGTGAGAGGTCATGTAGGAGTACATGGTGGGTTGTCTCATTGAAGCCGTCCTCAGGAACTGAGTTCTGTGTTTGTGATCCATGAACAGCTACTACCACACATTGGGATCCTTAATTGACTCTCTCGACTTATTAGCCGCCCTTGTTCTCTGTCCAGGAGTTGCAACTAGTTTCTGGTGTTTGTAGGATATGTGTTGGGGGCCGTGCGTAGCGCTGACCCTAGGGGTGGGCTATGATGCGGTAGATACACCGTGGCACGGTGTACCGGGCGCCCGTTTGGTGTCTCGGGAACCCTGCACACATCGTTTGGGGCCGTTGAGGACACCCCGGCCGGATCTCCGCGCGGATGGAACCCGAATAGGCGATAAACCTGGACTAGAGACTTGTGTGGTTAGTTAGGTCGTGGTCTACACCCACGTCGGTTTTCGCTTGAAGTCTGCCGAGCACATGTCGTGTGCAGACGCTAAGTGGTGGAAACATGTGTGAAGAAGTACGCCCCTGCAGGGTTATAAATGATCTATTCGAATAGCCGTGTCCGCGATAAAGGACTTCTGGGTTGCCTGTACAGTTCATAGACAAGTGAAAGTGGATACTCTAAAACTCGCAAGATAAGCGTGAGTGCCATGGATGGCGTTCTCGTAGGGAGACGGGAGCGGATCCATAGTGGTGTATTGATATGGTGATTATGTGGACTCGTGTGCGCCACCTCAAAAGAGTTACCAGCATTCGTAGTTCAGGATAGCCACTGAGTCAAAGCTGGCTTGCTGCAGTTAAACTCCACCACCCTCTTTGTTGATACCGATGCATTTGTAGATAGTTCTGATGTAAGTCTTGCTGGGTACATTTGTACTCACGTTTGCCTATTTTATGTTTTGCAGAGAGACTTCAGTCTCGCTAGTAGTTCCACGTGGACTTCGACGTTTAGCTTGTTACCTCAGCTACGATCTTGTGCCCTCGACAGGATCTGGTAGATAGTCAGGCTTCTCAGCCTTTTTCATTTGTAGATGTCTGTACTCAGACATGTTAAGCTTCCGCATGTGTTTTGACTTGTATGCTCTGAATGTTGGGTCATGAGACCCATGTTTGTAATACTTGGCTCCTCGGAGCCTAATGAATAAATACTCTGAGTCGTAGAGTCTTGTTGTGATGCCATGTTGTATTTGCCCATATCCAGCATATTGTGTGTATGATTGAAATGCTTGGTATGTGTGGGATCCGACAACCTAGTTGTTTCTCCTTGGTAGCCTCTCTTATGGGGAAATATAGTCTGGTGCTTCCACTGAGCCTTGGTAGTCCGCTACAGCCCGGTTTACCAGAGTCCTCTTAGCTTACTACTGCTCCGGAACACTTAGACTGGCCGGCATGTGTCCTTCCTCGATCCTGTGTCTGTCCCTTCGGGGAAACGTCACGCGGTGTCTTTCGGAGTCCTGTTAGCCTGCTACAGCCCGGATTCCCGGAGTCCTGCTAGCCCAGTTGCTACAGCCCGAATTCACTCGCTGATGACCGACACGTTCGTTGCTGGGTCATGTATGCCTGTCCCCGTAAGTTAGTGCCACTTTGGGTTCACGACTAGTCATGTCGGCCCGGGTTCTCTGTCATATGGATGCTAGCGACACTATCATATACGTGAGCCAAAAGGCGCAAACGGTCCCGGGCCATGGTAAGGCGACACCTGTGGGAATACCGTGTGTGGGGCCGCAAAGTGATATGAGGTGTTACCGGCTAGATCGATGTGACTTGGAATCGGGGTCCTGACAGCGTTGGTATCAGAGCCTGACTGCCTGTAGGATTACCAAGCCAAACTGGTCGAAGTTGAGTCTAGAAATGCTTTAGTTATATAAGGGAATTGATTGTGGAAGGGAACGTAAGGCTCTTTTACTCCTTTACCTTATGCTTTTCTGATCTGAGTCAACCTCTTCTTTTCTACGGGGATTAAGAACTAGGCTTTCCCATCTATCTATCAGGATCACGTGTTACTAATCCGTAGACTCATAGGATTGTTGGATTTGAGCCTCATTTCAGTTCCTACTACTTCCATGTGTTGTTAGGTGATGTCAGAACCTTGATATTGTGATGTTAAGTGGTTATGCCACCCTTTTGCAGGATGTCTCAAATCTTTTTGAGCAATTACAGCCGTTATGCTGTCCGAGTCATCCCAGGTTTCTAAATAGTCTGATGCATTTGCAAATCGCTTCTTTCCGTTCCCGATGTTTCTTTGGGCCAGTTTAACCACACCAATCAGTGAGTTGAGGTACTCTGTTGCCTCGACATATATGTTGGAGCTATTGTTATGACCCTAGGTGTCTTAGAGAACCACCAAGTAATCTAGTAATGCTTTATAGTCCTAGTGTGATGATTCTGGCCGTCATTCTCGAAAGCATCCCGTGATGCTATTTAGTTAGTAGACATTCTATTTCTGGGTTCTTGAGCCCAAGATTCACTCTACTTACTTCCTGTTGTTAGTGTTCGCTAGTTCCTTTAGGATATTAGTAACCTTGCGACAGTCCTCGAGGTCCGTGGTATTTCCTTCTTCCAAATACCATGAACCATTAAGGCAGAAGTTCTTGAACCAAAAAGATCACAACCAGAGTGCTCTTGGTGAGTTCTCCATTCCATATTGTGACTCTGCCAGTTTTACCTTTGTGCATGGGTTATCTGGAAGAAACCTGTTGGACTTGGTTCGACATACTAATCTATGCACCCACAACTCAAAAAAAAGTTATATGTTCCTTTGAGTTGTCCCTCTTTAGTTGTATTCTGACCCTCTGTCTATCAATTGATAGTCAGGAGTAATTGTGCATTCGTGTTATCAATGCTTATTATTCTTGTGGTCCATCAAGCCATTCTATTCCGGAATGACTAGGAGAAACAAACTCCAGTACCTCATCCATATCTAGGATTGGGTCAAAGCGGTTGTATTCCGCAGATCAAAATGCCAAACCAGCTTTTGTTTTGTTCTACCCCAGAGTATTACCATCTTTATATCAAGAATATCATGGGAATTGCACACCATCCTATGAACTCTTGGTACAGTGATACTTCTCGCCATCATTATTCATTTCTCGGTCTCCGTGTTATTGTAACCGGAATACCGACAGGTGAATCGTCATGTGTGAAAGCAATACTCCTAGCAACTGCGTTGCTTGGTAGTTAAAGGACAATATTCTCATCCTTGGTGTGTTGGTTATTGAATCACCATCCTAGGACTGATCGTGCTACCTAGTCCATTTTTGTTGGTGCACTCTTCGATCGATGAGTTAGGATTGTGTCAATCCATCACTCTCTTGATCACATCGTCTTGCCCTGAAAAGCAAGATTGTTCTCGAGCTTAGTTACATATCGGTGGTTCGTGACTTTCCGAATATCTTCTCGGAAGTGCTACCAGGTTGTCACTTGATCGCTATGTTGAGCTCGTGATCAAGTTGGTTTCTTGTAAACCACCCTTTCTCCAAGAATCTGTGCCGGATACCCTGAGCTAGTTGGTCAAGCTAAACAACAACTTGGAGAGCTAGAAGATGAGAGCTTGTCTGACTCAGTTCATTCCTAAGGGATATCCTCGTGTGTGTGTGTGTTGAAGAAAGATGATACTTTCATTGATTGATCCTGGTGATCAATTGTTGGACCTATTATCTTATCCAAACTTTGATTTGAGTATGGGCTATCATCAAATCAAATCAGAACCAACGATGTTCGTAATGTTATCTTATCCGTGGTTGTTCCCTCGGGCATACACCATTATATCTTTTGGTCTGACCCATGCTATCATCTTGTTCACATAATCATGTAACCCCATCTTATGGGAATCTTGATAAATTGTTGTTGAGCCCATTGACAACATCCTTATCTTGTCCGTGATTCATGTTGAACATTTAAGTTAGTATTGGAAACTTTTGTAAGCATTTCTTCATGCTAGCTCATGGAGCGTATGTTTGGATGAAAGAAGTGACTTCCTCTAATTCACGTGTATTTGATGTAAGTTGCCACCGTGAATTCGAGAGAGTTTGTTTTGCTTCCTTTGGAATCATCCCAAGTTAGTCATGCACATGCGAAGTGCCCTATGGTTTGATAGGTTGGCCGCCTCCACTCCATATGTGTCCCTAGCACACCAAGCCACTGATTGACTTGTTCAAGGAGAAGAAGTTCCTTCTTAAGAGCATGCCTTATGCAAGGACTTCGATATCCTCATTGATGGTCCCCAACCAGAACTCGGTAGTGTTTTATTGTAAGACTGTCCTGTGACCATGCTTGTCTGGGACAGCGTGTTCACATGTTTGTAGCAGAACCCGCTCATGTTTTGGAGCTTGCTACCAAAGTTCATCCTATACGTGTCGCTAGCATCCATATGACAGAGAACCCGGGCTGACATGACTAGTCGTGAACCCAAAGTGGCACTAACTTACGGGGACAGGCATACATGACCCAGCAACGAACGTGTCGGTCATCAGCGAGTGAATTCGGGCTGTAGCAACTGGGCTAGCAGGACTCCGGGAATCCGGGCTGTAGCAGGCTAATAGGACTCCGAAAGACACCGCGTGACGTTTCCCCGAAGGGACAGACACAGGATCGAGGAAGGACACATGCCGGCCAGTCTAAGTGTTCCGGAGCAGTAGCAAGCTAACAGGACTCCGGTAAACCGGGCTGTAGCGGACTACCAAGGCTCAGTGGAAGCACCAGACTACATTTCCCCATAAGAGAGGCTACCAAGGATAAACAACTAGGTTGTCGGATCCCACACATACCAAGCATTTCAATCATACACACAATATGCTGGATATGGGCAAATACAACATGGCAGCACAACAAGACTCTACGACTCAGAGTATTTATTCATTAGGCTCCGAGGAGCCAGGTATTACAAACATGGGTCTCATGATCCAACATTCAGAGCATACAAGTCAAGGCACATGCGGAAGCTTAACATGTCTGAGTACAGACAACTACAAATGAAAAAGGCTGAGAAGCCTGACTATCTACCAGATCCTGTCGAGGGCACAAGATCGTAGCTGAGGTAACAAGCTAAACATCGAAGTCCACGTGGAACTACTAGCGAGACTGAAGTCTCTCTGCAAAACATAAAATAGGCAAACGTGAGTACAAATGTACCCAGCAAGACTTACATCAGAACTATCTACAAATGCATCGGTATCAACAAAGAGGGTGGTGGAGTTTAACTGCAGCAAGCCAGCTTTGACTCAGTGGCTATCCTGAACTACGAATGCTGGTAACTCTTTTGAGGTGGCGCACACGCGTCCACATATTCACCATATCAATACACCACTATGGATCCGCTCCCGTCTCCCTACGAGAACGCCATCCATAGCACTCACGCTTATCTTGCGAGTTTTAGAGTATCCACTTTCATTTGTCTACGAACTGTACAGGCAACCCAGAAGTCCTTTACCGCGGACACGGCTATTCGAATAGATCATATTAACTCTGCAGGGGCGTACTTCTTCACACATGTTTCCACCACTTAGCATCTGCACACGACATGGGCTCGGCAAACTTCAAGCGAAAGCCGACGTGGGTGTAGACCACGACCTAACTAACCACACAAGTCTCTAGTCCAGGTTTATCGCCTATTCGGGTTCCATCCGCAAGGAAATCCGGCCGGGGTGTCCTCAACGGCCCCAAACGATGTGTGCAGGGTTCCCGAGACACCAAACGCGCGCCCGGTACACCGTGCCATGGTGTATCTACCGCATCATAGCCCACCCCTAGGGTCAGCGCTACGCACGGCCCCCAACACATATCCTACAAACACCAGAAACTAGTTGCAACTCCTGGACAGAGAACAAGGGCGGCTAATAAGTCGAGAGAGTCAATTAAGGATCCCAATGTGTGGTAGTAGCTGTTCATGGATCACAAACACAGAACTCAGTTCCTGAGGACGGCTTCAATGAGACAACCCACCATGTACTCCTACATGGCCTCTCACCAATACCTTTACCAAATCGTGTTCACACACTTAGCTCTCAACAGCAGGACATGTTCACACACCTCTGAATCATCCCCGATGAATCAGACCAGACTCAACTCTAAGCAGTAGCAGGCATGACAAACAAGCTTAGATGAGTAGGCACATCAGGGCCCAAACAACTCCTACTCATGCTAGTGGGTTTCATCTATTTACTGTGGCAATGACAGGTCATGCAGAGGAAAGGGGTTCAACTACCGCAGCATGTAACAGTTGAATCATTGTTGTCCTAATGCAGTAACAGAGAGCAGAAGCGAGAGAGTGGGTTTGTATCAGAATGAACAAGGGGGTTTTGCTTGCCTGGCACTTCTGAAGATAATATAGTTCTTCATCGGTGTCATCGAACACGTCGTCGGAACCACGTCTACTGAGAGGGAGCAACCACCGGCAAACACAAGAGGAACCACAATCAATGCAATGCACATACATATGAATGATATGTCATATTAAGGTACTGAATTGACCTAGTGCAACAGTTAGTCATATTCATTGAAGTGGAATTCAAACCTATAGCAAATTCCAACTCCAAAACTAATTACTCTTTATTCCATAATCATGAATTGTCCTATTCAGTAAGGTTAACTTATTCAAACATGCATGGAAATTCCATATTCAGATTCTTTGGATTTTTCTGATCATTTTTCATATATAAATTATTTCATTCTGAGCTATAGTTTATTTTCTATGAATTTTTAGAAGTTTTGGACATTTTCTGGAATTTTCTGATTATTTTCAATCCAGAAAATGATTTACTGCATCAGCATTACGTCACTGTGATGTCAGCAGAGTCAACAGGGCCGCCCAGGTCAAACCTGACCAGTGGGTCCCACCGGTTAGTGTCACATTTAGCTAATTAACTAAATTAGTATTAGATTAACTCCTAATCTAGGTTTGACCAGGGGACGGGGCCCACATGTCAGTGACCCAGGGTGGTCAAATCCCTGGTCAACCGGGGCTAAACCCACCGGCGACATGACGCCGGCGAGGCCAGACACGGCGGAGCAGCGCGGAAATCCTCCTCCGGCGACAGGATTTCCGCGCTGCTCCGCCGTGTCTGGCCTCGCCGGCGTCATGTCGCCGGTGGGTTTAGCCCCGGTTGACCAGGGATTTGACCACCCTGGGTCACTGACATGTGGGCCCCGTCCCCTGGTCAAACCTAGATTAGGAGTTAATCTAATACTAATTTAGTTAATTAGCTAAATGTGACACTGACCGGTGGGACCCACTGGTCAGGTTTGACCTGGGCGGCCCTGTTGGCTCTGCTGACATCACAGTGACGTAATGCTAATGCAGTAAATCATTTTCTGGATTTAAAATAATCAGAAAATTCCAGAAAATGTCCAAAACTTCTAAAAATTCATAGAAAATAAACTATAGCTCAGAATGAAATAATTTATATATGAAAAATGATCAGAAAAATCCAAAGAATCTGAATATGGCATTTCCATGCATGTTTGAACAAGTTAACCTTACTGAATAGGACAATTCATGATTATGGAATAAAGAGTAATTAGTTTTGGAGTTGGAATTTGCTATAGGTTTGAATTCCACTTCAATGAATATAACTAACTGTTGCACTAGGTCAATTCAGTACCTTAATATGACATATCATTCATATGTATGTGCATTGCATTGATTGTGGTTCCTCTTGTGTTTGCTGGTGGTTGCTCCCTCTCAGTAGACGTGGTTCCGACGACGTGTTCGATGACACCGATGAAGAACTATATTATCTTCAGAAGTGCCAGGCAAGCAAAACCACCTTGTTCATTCTGATACAACCCACTCTCTTGCTTCTGCTCTCTTTTACTGCATTAGGACAACAAAGATTCAACTGTTACATGCTGCGGTAGTTGAACCCCTTTCCTCTGCATGACCTGTCATTGCCACAGTAAATAGATGAAACCCACTAGCATGAGTAGGAGTTGTTTGAGCCCTGATGTGCCTACTCATTCATGCTTGTTTGTCATGCCTGCTATTGCTTAGAGTTGTGTCAGGTCTGATTCATCGGGGATGATTCAGAGGTGTGTGAACATGTCCTGCTGTTGAGAGCTAAGTGTGTGAACATGATTTGGTAAAGGTATTGGTGAGAGGTCATGTAGGAGTACATGGTGGGTTGTCTCATTGAAGCCGTCCTCAGGAACTGAGTTCTGTGTTTGTGATCCATGAACAGCTACTACCACACATTGGGATCCTTAATTGACTCTCTCGACTTATTAGCCGCCCTTGTTCTCTGTCCAGGAGTTGCAACTAGTTTCTGGTGTTTGTAGGATATGTGTTGGGGGCCGTGCGTAGCGCTGACCCTAGGGGTGGGCTATGATGCGGTAGATACACCGTGGCACGGTGTACCGGGCGCCCGTTTGGTGTCTCGGGAACCCTGCACACATCGTTTGGGGCCGTTGAGGACACCCCGGCCGGATCTCCTCGCGGATGGAACCCGAATAGGCGATAAACCTGGACTAGAGACTTGTGTGGTTAGTTAGGTCGTGGTCTACACCCACGTCGGTTTTCGCTTGAAGTCTGCCGAGCACATGTCGTGTGCAGACGCTAAGTGGTGGAAACATGTGTGAAGAAGTACGCCCCTGCAGGGTTATAAATGATCTATTCGAATAGCCGTGTCCGCGATAAAGGACTTCTGGGTTGCCTGTACAGTTCATAGACAAGTGAAAGTGGATACTCTAAAACTCGCAAGATAAGCGTGAGTGCCATGGATGGCGTTCTCGTAGGGAGACGGGAGCGGATCCATAGTGGTGTATTGATATGGTGATTATGTGGACTCGTGTGCGCCACCTCAAAAGAGTTACCAGCATTCGTAGTTCAGGATAGCCACTGAGTCAAAGCTGGCTTGCTGCAGTTAAACTCCACCACCCTCTTTGTTGATACCGATGCATTTGTAGATAGTTCTGATGTAAGTCTTGCTGGGTACATTTGTACTCATGTTTGCCTATTTTATGTTTTGCAGAGAGACTTCAGTCTCGCTAGTAGTTCCACGTGGACTTCGACGTTTAGCTTGTTACCTCAGCTACGATCTTGTGCCCTCGACAGGATCTGGTAGATAGTCAGGCTTCTCAGCCTTTTTCATTTGTAGATGTCTGTACTCAGACATGTTAAGCTTCCGCATGTGTTTTGACTTGTATGCTCTGAATGTTGGGTCATGAGACCCATGTTTGTAATACTTGGCTCCTCGGAGCCTAATGAATAAATACTCTGAGTCGTAGAGTCTTGTTGTGATGCCATGTTGTATTTGCCCATATCCAGCATATTGTGTGTATGATTGAAATGCTTGGTATATGTGGGATCCGACAACCTAGTTGTTTATCCTTGGTAGCCTCTCTTATGGGGAAATATAGTCTGGTGCTTCCACTGAGCCTTGGTAGTCCGCTATAGCCCGGTTTACCGGAGTCCTGTTAGCTTACTACTGCTCCGGAACACTTAGACTGGCCGGCATGTGTCCTTCCTCGATCCTGTGTCTGTCCCTTCGGGGAAACGTCACGCGGTGTCTTTCGGAGTCCTGTTAGCCTGCTACAGCCCGGATTCCCGGAGTCCTGCTAGCCCAGTTGCTACAGCCCAAATTCACTCGTTGATGACCGACACGTTCGTTGCTGGGTCATGTATGCATGTCCCCGTAAGTTAGTGCCACTTTGGGTTCACGACTAGTCATGTCGGCCCGGGTTCTCTGTCATATGGATGCTAGCGACACTATCATATACGTGAGCCAAAAGGCGCAAACGGTCCCGGGCCATGGTAAGGCGACACCCGTGGGAATACCGTGCGTGAGGCCGCAAAGTGATATGAGGTGTTACCGGCTAGATCGATGTGACTTGGAATCGGGGTCCTGACAGTATGTGTGCCCACACCACCGTTGTCCATCTCGTGGTTTTCCTCCTCTCTCCACTCCCTCGCCATAGCCCGGTGCCATCTACCAGACAATCTGGTACTAATGATTCGACTCCCACTGCTAAAAAGACTTTCGCTTGTGGTGGTTGATCTGTCGGAGGCCCCACTACACAGCATCATCCACTCCGGTTGCCCTGCCCTAGAGCGCTTGCTGCTTGTTTTTGGATTAGAAATCCGTATCCATTATCTCCAAATAAAGTTGTCTCACCTTAAAGGCATTGGAATTTGTTTTGAAGGACAGCAGCTCATCATCGAAGATGCATGCCCCTTCACTTCAAAGGTTGCTCCTTGATAATTGTTATAAACCTTCGCAAATAGCTGTCGTCTCTGCGCCTAAACTTGAGACCTTGGGTATAATTCTTGATCCGTTTAAACATCACGACATGGTGTTTGGCTCCACACTTATTCAGGTACTGTATATTATCATCTACATTTTTGTAATCACAAGCTGCATTTTTCATTTGTGCGCATAAGTTTTATACTGTATCATCTTGGAGTACACTTTGGATACTAATATTATGTTATATTCTCAATGTAGAGTTCGTCCATCGATAGCCTATCAATGGTGCTGGATTCTGTCAAGATCTTATATATCAGAATGTTTAGTATTGATCTAAACAAAATTATTGGCTTGATGTGATGCTTTACAGTTCTGGAGAATTTGTACATAAAGGTGATTATTTCATGCACATTGAAAGCCCATATATATTGTACTAGAATTACCGTTCAGCTGTCGCTCCTTCGACACTCTTTTTTTAGACCTTAACTGTTTTCAATCTTCATCTCTACGTAGGCACTAACACATGGAGAAAAACATATAACCAATCGGTGGCGTAATAAGGACCGGGATTTTCTCAGTTCTCATGACATTCGTTTGAGGACAATAACAATGGAAGGATATGCATCCAACCAGGCAAACAGAAGCTTGGTCACATTCTTCCTGTTGAATGCGAGGTTACTATTGCCAATGAGGCTTAAGTTTGTCAACCAATAATTTCTCACGGATGGATATGTTGAACAGCAAAAACAGAAGTTTCAGGTGGACAAATGGGCTTCTGAACGCGCTCGGCTTCTATTTACAACAACTTGTGGTCATATTCTAGTAAACTTTTTGCCACGGGATGTTGATTTTATGGATCAGACCGATCCATTTGTTTGTGACTGCCAAAAAATAGTGGTTGGGTTAGATGTTGTTGCCATGTTTAGTCTGGGTTTTGTCTAAACCTGATGAACAATTAATCCTTGGGTTTTTGTACCATTTGTAAGCTTGAGTTAGATGTTGTTGCCCTTTTCAACTCGGCTGTGACTGTCATATTTTCTTTGAAACAAGGCAAATGGCTTGCCATTTCCTTTATTAAAGAGAGAAATATTGTAACAACAAGGACCCAACAGCTCACCCAGTTGTAGAGACGGAGCAGGGTATCAACTGCGTTGTGCGGGGGCTGTGGCCCGTCGCCCAGGCTTTTATTTAAGCACATGACGAGCCCAGTTGATATCTTTTTTCTTTCTGAAAATGGCTAGCCCAGTTCTATTTTTTTTGGATAATACCCAACCCAGGCCTACTTGCTTTTCTCAGCCCTGCTGGGCAGCAAATCTTTAAAGACGAGGAGGGATGTATTCGGCTTCCCCAAAAAATAGGCTATAAGTAGTAAGAAATGGGCTCTAAATTTTAAAAACACAGAAAACCAACAATTAGATTCAAATTTCAAATTTTTTTCAGGATTTCAAGATTTTAAATTTCATTGTTTTTTTGCGGGGAAAATTTCACTGTATTTAAATTTGAAATAAAATTATTTTTATAATTATTTTTAATGTGACTCGAAATTTCCTGATTAAAAGAGTTCGGACCCCACCGAAATATGCAAAATTTTGTTGAATTTTTTAGCAGTAGCCAGAATATGGTCTATAATGCTAACAAAAAGAATATGGGCTTGAATATATCCTTAAGAATTAGCAAATGGGCTGTAAATTATTAAAAATAATGGCAAATGGGTTGTATGTTGTTTTCCACATATTTGGAGCCTGACTTGTGGGCCAACTAGGTTGACGCTGACGTTGTCCTAAAAAAAATTGACGCGTACGCAAGGCTTTGTCAACTTAGTCAACACAGAGCAGTGACTGTCGAATGTCCATCCAACCGTCGTCGTGCTTCTTCAATCTCTGATCTTCCTGCTCCAGCCGCCCAAATCAGTGCTGGAGGGACTGCCTGCTCCCTTCTTCCGTGGCCGGCTGTGCTGCTGCGCAGGCCTCATCGGCCCACCCTACTCCCACCGCTGGCCAGGCCATCCCTCTACCCACCCGCACCTCCTGTTATATTCCGGCGACGGTAGCCTCACCCCGCAATCGACCAGTCAGCCATCGTACTCCCCTCAGCGTGGGCATCCACTGTTGTGGCTTCGCCGGCTCCGGGTTGTTCCCTTCCTGGGCCTCGACCTCGTCCACCGCGTTGGTGCTCTCGGCGCGGCGTGGTCAACATGGTCAACAAATGACAACCATCGGAAGAGGGATGTAAGTGAAGAGGCTGACAGTAGGGACCCACACAAGCAACTGCCTCCTTATTATGCGAAAAAAATGATTGCTCCCGCTGACAACAGGGACCCACCGGCAAAATCTTCGCACGGAAGGAAGTGCCTCCTTATTATGCGAAAAAAAACTATTCCTCTCGATAATAGCTGGGACCCGGCAGATTTGGTGGCTAACTTGTGGGCCTACTAAGCTGACGCGTACGCAGGGCTTTTTCAACTTAGTCAGCAAATGATTTTAGCAGCTGGACCATTGGATGTTAATCCAACAGCCGTGCTGCTTCTTCAACCTCTGATCTTCTTGCTCCAGCCGCCAAAACCAGCACCGGCGGGACCGCCTGCTCCTGCCTCCCGTGGGCGGCAGTGCTGCCGCACAGGCCTCACCGCCCCACCCTAAACCCACCGCCGGCAAGGCCTTCCCTCTACTCACCCACACCCCGTTTTATTCTCCGGCGACGGCAGCCTCACACCGTAGCGGAACCAGTGAACCCTCGTACTCCCCTTCGCGTGGGCATCCACTGCCTCGTCTTCATCGGCTCCGCATCGTTCCCTTAGTAGGTCTCGCCGTCGTCCACCGCCTTGGTGCTCTCGATGCGGCGTGGTCAACGTAGTCAACGAACGACAGCCATCGGAAGACGACTATACACGGTGAGGCTGACAGCTGGACCCACCAGCTACATCTTCGCACGCAAGGAAGTGCCTCCTTATTACGCGCAAAAAAATGATTACTCCCCCTGACAGCTGGGACCCACCACATATATCTTCGCACGCAAGGGAGTGCCTCCTTATCCTCCCTGACAGCTGGGACCCACCCGGTCGAACTGTACGTAGCATTGTTTGTCTGGTCGCGAATGTGTACGTATATACTGGTTGATCGGTCTCTCTGCAAGGATGAACCATGGCCGAGTAAGTAGCGGCACGTGTCGTAGTAGATCCCTCGACGTAGCAGTTCAAGCAATCCCGTCTAAATCGTGTATGCGTACCTACAACCACATGGCAAAAAATACGGCCACGTACGTACATACGGGTGGGATCTCAAACGCGTACAACAACTGCGTCTTGTTCATTGGCAGCCAACCGACTGGGTCGGAATGGAGAAACAGTGTTGTGTTCATCGGGAGGCAACCGACTGGGTCAGAACGCATCATGTTCATCGATCGGGAGCCAGACGGCTTGGGCGGATCAGCCGAAACGGGGTCCTGCTCATCGGGAGGGGTCTGGCGTACCGCAAAACAGAGGAACGGCCTTCTGTTCGACCACCTACGATCAAAACAAGGTCCTATTCATCGGCTCGGGGTCTGGCGTACCGCAAAATGGACGAAATGGAGTTATCTTCGACCTCCTACGGTCGAAACGGGGTCCTGTTAATCGGGAGGGGTGTGGCGTACCGCAAAACGGAGGAAACAGACTACTCTTCAAGCGCCTACGATCGAAACGGGGTCCTGTTCATCGGGAGGGGTGTGGCATACTGCAAAACGGGACTCCCGAGGCTATTGTTCATCATCGTCTGCTGCCTCGCTCCAGCCTCCATGGGCTACTATTCATCCATCGTCGACCTCCTCCAGCCTCCACCGGCTACTGTTCTTCCAGCCCTCCACGGGGTCCTGTTCATCCACCCCCAACCGGTTGGGCTGTGGCGGGCTCCTCGGGGGTCATGTTCATCCAACCCCCTCGGGGAACTGTTCATCCACAGCCAACCAATCGGCTCGATCGATCGATGTGTCTCGACTCGTGTCTACGTGTATCCCGCGCGAGGGAGCAACGGGCACTGTTCATCGAGAGGCAACCCAACCGGCTACATCTCGCACGTACGGGTGCCTTCGGCTTCAGTAAGCAGCGACAAGGATCGATTGGGTTCATTTAGGCAGCGAAGGAATCGCTCGGGTTCAGTTAGGCAGCGAAGGATCGATCGGCTTCAGTGGCTAGAGGTGGTGCGAGGACGAGATCGATCCCTCGGGTTCAGTAAGCGAACGCCTCTCCATCGCGCTTGGGTTCAGTTAGCAAACGCCTCACACACACGTGCGCGTACAAGAGAAACGCGCAAACCACACTGCATTGCTTGGCCCCGACCACCCACCATGACCGGGAACTCCGAGAAAATTTCCTCTCCCTCACTTCTACCATGATTTTTTGTCATGGACGGCCCAAAGAATGTCATGCAGGTGCGTCCCCGGCCTGCCAGAACGAAAAGCCATTTTATTTCATGATTTTTTGTCATAGAAGTAGGATCCCACCACATCTATAATGATACGTGTTTTTGTCACAATTATCGTCATAGAAGTGTCATAAGCATGACAGGAAAAAAATTCATTCAGGCCATAATGTCACGGATGTGTCTTTTTTTGTAGTGCGTCCCCAAGCTTAGACGCTTGGTTGCCTTTGAATATTACCTTGGGGTGCCATGGACATCCCCAAGCTTAGGCTCTTGCCACTCCTTATTCCTTAGCCCATCGAAACTTCACCCAAAACTTGAAAACTTCACAACACAAAACTCAACAGAAAACTCGTGAGATCCGTTAGTATAATAAAGCAAATCACCACTTTTAGGTACTGTTGTAAACTCATTCCAATTTTATATTTGCATTATATCTACTATATTATATTTTCACCATGGTTCATACCCCCCGATACTACACATAAATTCATCAAAATAAGCGAACAACAATGAAAACAGAATCAGTCAAAAACAGAACAGTCTGTAGTAATATGGACATTAGCCAAACTTCTGTAACTCCAAAAATTCTGAAAAATTAGTGCAACGTAGGCAATTTGTATATCAATGTTGTGTAAAAAATTCAGAGCAAAAGCACGTTTCTATGAATTCATAAAATTTCAGAATTGGGCGCAAAAGTTTCTGTTTTTCAGCAGAATCAAATCAACTATCACCCAACTCATCCCAAAGGCTTTAACTGGCACAAACACTAATTAAAATACTAAAACACAATTATAACAGAATTATAATTGTGTAAACACATAAAAACATAAAAGAAAAATATTGGGTTGTCTCCCAACAAGCGCTTTTCTTTAAAGCCTTTTAGCTAGGCGTTGATAATTTTAATGATGCTCACATGAAAGACAAAAAACTGAAGCACAAAGAGAGCATCATATAGCATGTGAAAAACAAGTTTAAGTCTAACATACTTCCTATGCATAGGCATTTTATAGGGAAAAGATTTATCAAGACAAGCAAAAAACTAGCATATGCAAGGAAGAAGAAAGAAACAATAGCAATCTCGACATAATGAGAGGTAATTTAGTAACATAAAAATTTCTACAACCATATTTTCCTCTCTCATAATAATTACATGTAGGATCATAATCAAATTCAACAATATAGCTATCATATAAAATTTTCTCTTCATGATCTACATGCATAAAAAAAATATAATCTTCCAAGATAGTGGGATTAACATCAACTAAAGTCATGACCTCTTCAAACCCACTTTTATCAAAAAGAAATCATAAGATTGAACACTCTCCAAATATGTGGGTTTATTTTTAGCTAAAGTTGACACCCTTCCAAACCCACTTTCAATATTATCGCAAACATATTCATCATCAGGCTTAAATAAATTTTCAAGATCATAAGAAGCATTATCACCCCAATCATGATCATTGCAATAAGTAGTGGACATAGCAAAATTAGCATCCCCAAGCTTGGGGTTTTGCATATTATTACCACAATTGACATTAATATAATTTATAATAACATCATTGCAATCATGCCTTTCATTCAAGGAGCTATCGTGAATCACTTTATAAAAAATTTCTTTTAGCACTTCATCACAATTTTGAGATTCACGAATTTCAAGCAAAACTTCATAAAGATAATCTAGTGCACTCAACTCACTAGCAATTGGTTCATAATAATTGGATCTTTTAAAAAGATTAGCAAGTGGATGAGGATCCATAAGCTTTTTATTTTCTGATTTTCAATAAACATACAATTATGCCAAGCGAACAAGCAAACAAACCAAGTAAGACATAAAGGCAAACGAAAAAAAAGGCAAATATTTTTGTATTTTTCTGAAAATGTTTTAAAAGTGGAGGAGAGGAAAACAAGAGGCAAATGTTAAATAATGTAAATGCAAGAGATGAGAGTTTATGATGGGTACTTGGTAGGCTTGATGTAGATCCTCCCCGGCAACGGCGCCAGAAATTCTTCCTGCTACTTCTTGAGCTTGCGTTGGTTTTTCCCTTGAAGAGGAAAGGGTGATGCAACAAAGTAGAGATACGTATTTCCCTCAGTTGAGACTCAAGGTATCAATCCAGTAGGAGGAACACACAAGTCTCCAATAATTGCACCTACACAAACAAACAAATACTTACACCCAACGCGATAAAGGGGTTGTCAATCCCTTCACGGTTACTTGAAACGATGAGATCTGATAGTGATAGATATAAAAGATAAGTAAAAGTGCAAAATAAAGTAAAAGTAAATAAATTGCAGCAAGGTATTTTTGGTTTTTTATTTTGTAGATCTGAAAATAATATGATAAAAATAGACCTGGGGGTCATAGTTTTCACTAGAGGCTTCTCTCTTGAAAGGAAGCATACGGTAGGTAAACAAATTACTGTTGAGCAATTGATAGAAAAGCGCATAGTTATGACGATATCTAAGGCAATGATCATGTATATAGGCATCACGTCCGAGACAAGTAGACCGACTCCTGCTTGCATCTACTACTATTACTCCATACATCGTCCGCTATACAGCATGCATCTAGTGTATTAAGTTAACAAGAACGGAGTAACGCCTTAAGTAAGATGACATGATGTAGAGGGATAGATCCAATCAATATAAATAAATCCCGTCTTTTTATCCTTAATGGCAACAATACAAATATGTGTCATGTCTCTTTCTGTCACTGGGATTGAGCACCGCAAGATTGAACCCATTACAAAGCACATCCCCCATTGCAAGAAAAATCAATCTAGTTGGCCAAACCAAATCAGTAGATCGGAGAGAAATACAAAGCTATATAAATCATGCATAAAAGAGTTCAGAGAAGACTCAAATAATATTCATAGATAATCTGGTCATAAACCCACAGTTCATCGGATCTCAACAAACGCACCGCAAAAGAACATTACATCGAATAGATCTCCAAGAACATCGAGGAGAACATTGTATTGAAGATCAAAGAGAGAGAAGAGGCCATCTAGCTACTAGCTATGGACCCGTAGGTCTGTGATAAACTACTCACACATCATCGGAAGGGCAGCAAGGTTGATGTAGAAGCCCTCCGTGATCGAATCCCTCTCCGGCGGAGTACCGGAAAAGGCCCCAAGATGGGATCTCATGAGGACAGAAGCTTGCGGCGGCGGAAAAGTATTTTTGGTGTGCCCTCTGATCTACGGGGAATATTTGGGTATTTATAGAAGAAAAATTAGGGTTGGGAGTGCCACAGGGGGCCCACAAGCTTGGGGCGTCCCTCCCCCTAGGGCACGCCCTCCGAGCTTGTGGCCGCCTCGTGGCTCTTCTGGCCTCCTCCCAAAACTTCGAGGGTGTCTTGTGGTCCAAGAAAAATCATCAAAAAGTTTCGTTCCATTTGGACTCCGTTTGGTATTGATTTTCTGTAAAGACAAAAACAAGGAAAAAACTGCAACTCGCACTAGGCACTAGGTTAATAAGTTAGTCCCAAAAAAGTGATGTAAAATAGCATAATAATGCATATAAAACATCCAAGATTGATAATATAATAGCATGGAACAATCAAAAATTATAAATACGTTGGAGACGTATCACGACTCTTGCAGCACCATCCGAGGAAATGCGGACGAGCCCGTGCTAGCTGCGGCCACGGCGGCGTTGACGAGCCCGTGCTGGCCAGGGTTTAACCCTAGGTAGATCAAGGCCTCCCTCGTTGTCGCCGCGACTCGGGCGTTGGTTTCCTCCTGTTGTGCGGCGGCGGTGAGGGCGGCGACGGGGCTTGCCTTTGCCGGAGGGGGCGGAGGCGAGGTCGGTGGCGGCATCGAGGGCATTGTCCATGGCGGGCGGCCGAGAGCGCGAGCGGTCGGGAGGGTTTGGGAAAGTGGAGGGAAATGGTGGACGCTTTGCCACCGACTAGCGGGCCAGGGGGGTAGTTGGCGCGCGCGGCGCGCGGCCGTCTTGTGTCCGCGCCGATGCAAATCAGGCTCAAAATTGGGTCGGGAATGGGTCGGCAGGCGGACGAAAAGCGGACGCGCGTCCGTTTGGATCGACGCGTTGGGCCGAGTTTTCTGTCCGCCGCGACCCAAACGGACACGCGCGGACGAAATGGGTCGGCGTGTTGGAGTTGCTCTAAGAGCCTGTTTAGGCCTGCTCTCATCTTTAAAATCCAGCTCCGCTTCAGAAAACACAAGTCAAACGGGGTAGCTTCACGATACGCCGGTTCGCAAAAACTAGAAGTACAACTCTCAGTTTTTTATGAAGCTCTTCAGGGGTGCTCCAAAAACTCTAAGCTAAGGGAAAATTACCCACCACTGCCACCGGTAAGTAGATACCCCTTCGCTTCACCAAATTTCTCGTTTTTGAAGCTAGATGAAAGTCAAACATTCTCTTTGATACTGCTACAGCTTCTTATGTATGAAACTAGATGAGCGGCGTCCGAGTATCGATTGGGGATCGGCTAAGCCCCGCGTAGGAGTAAAATCGAAATTTTACGCCTCTAGCTGATTATTGGAGACCAATTAAAAATGCTCTGATTGAATAAACATGAAGATCTATCTATAATTTTAAGTGTAATGGCTCCATAAACTGCTGCAGTCCCCTCTTCAATTGCTTCAATAGCCACCTTGCAATCCGACGTGAGGCGCACAACACATGATATTCGTCGATTTAGCTTTGACCTAGTAATTTTATTCTCAAAAATCTCACTGTACATATCAATAGCCCATGAAGATGTCAAAGTGGAATTTCATCATTGTCTTTCATCATTGCCAATTCTTTTGGCTGATTCTCTCATAATCTTGAGAACCCCAGTTATAAAAGTAACTAGTTAGGACGTAAACAACTACAATTGACGGAGATAGTAGTTAGGATGTACAACATTCTAGGAGAATCGCCTAAAAGAACCAAATAAGTACGATTGACATTCTAGAAGAATCGCCTAAAAGAACCGGACCGCAATGAGGTCCCACAAAAAATCATGGAATCTCAAAAACACTCTCTTCTGATTTCGATTCAAAAGATAGGATTATGAATATCCGTTGTTCACAGATAAGTTTTATTTATTTCTTAGTTATTGGTTCATTGCAGATTTGTCCTGCTGCTTCGCTAACATACAAGGAGCATATGACCACCACGCGGAAAGAACATAACCGTAAGATAACTTTGCAATCAAGGGAACGAAATGACATGTGATGGATACAAGACGATGAGTGAAAATGACTCATGATTTAGTTCAAGCAAGTACATAATACCACCAAAATGTGAGCCGCTAAGCCCAACCAACCATCAGGATACATCCAATAAAAGGTTTTTAGCTTACATCATTCCATACAAAAATTTATTCTCGGAAGAAGAGGCTTTGAACACCCTTCTCTTCTCTGGGGCAAACCACACTCCCCTGTATCTTCATGCCTCTCATTTACTTGGTGCTGTGCATGTGACGGATGAGGTCGACCACGCGGGTGCTGCAAACGGAGAAAATTGAGGATTCAGCAAGTTGATTTCTGCATAGAAGTAATAATTTTAACTGCAAGAGCCATAGAAGGTGCCACTGACCTGTATCCCCACTCGTTGTCGTACCAGGAGACAAGCTTGACAAAGTTGTCGTTCAGAGCAATCCCGGCCTTGGCATCGAAGATGCTGGACCTGTTATGGGTAAAGTGGAACCATTAGCCAAGTCAGATGAGTACTCACGTAGGCAATCAAAATGCACCCATTAATAAATAGTAACATGGCTATTGTCAAAGCAATGGTAAACACCTGTTGTCACCCTGGAAGTCAGTGGAAACAAGGTCCTCATCAACGTAACCCAAAATGCCCTTGAGGTTTCCCTCAGACTCCTCCCTGTAAAATCAGATCAGTACACATCAATACTGCAAATAGGTGGTATGTGGCCCAAATACCAAAACTAGAAACCATATGCGCATCGACGTAAAGTAAATTGTTCCTGGTTGGTGGCGTTACTCACTTGATAGCAGCCTTAATCTGCTCATAGGTTGCTGGCTTCGCAAGTCTAACAGTCAGATCAACAACAGAAACATCAACAGTGGGAACACGGAAGGCCATTCCAGTCAACTTTCCGTTAAGCTCTGGGAGCACCTTGCCAACAGCCTGCAGGAAATCAAACAGTTACAATGAAATGGTAATCCATCGAACAGATTATTATATTAAGCTACAGTGCTATACAGTTCAATCAGATAACTGATTATATATTATAGAAAGCCAACTGAATTTACCTTTGCGGCACCAGTGCTGCTTGGAATGATGTTGAAGCTGGCAGCCCTTCCACCTCTCCAGTCCTTGCTGGAAGGACCATCAACAGTCTTCTGGGTTGCTGTAAATTCAAATTTCAGCCACACATAAGTATACTAGACAAAGATAGAATATCGAATGTTGAAAAAAAAAACCAGTGTAATGAATTACCAGTCATGGCATGAACTGTGGTCATCAAACCCTCAACGATGCCAAACCTGTCATTGATAACCTGAAAGAAACAAATTATCAGCATAACATTACCAATATTGGCGGCTGGATTGAGAAGCACAAAACTGCAATGATAAGCACCTTAGCAAGAGGAGCAAGGCAGTTAGTGGTGCAGCTAGCGTTGGAGACAATGTCGATGTCAGACTTGTATTCCTTCTCATTGACACCACAGACAAACATGGGAGCATCCTTGCTGGGAGCAGAAATGATGACCTTCTTGGCACCACCCTGAAAGTGGTGACACAGAAAACTAATTAGTACAAATATACACAAGAAAGGTTCAGGTACCATGAAATGGAAACTGGACAAATGTACCTTAATGTGAGCTGCAGCCTTGTCCTTGTCAGTGAAAACACCGGTGGACTCAACAACGTACTCAGCACCAGCCGCGGCCCATGGGATCTCCTCAGGATTTCTACATCAGGACATTGTATGATCAGCCTGTATAGCTTTACATGGAAACCAACTGCATGGCCACGAAAATGAACGGTAACAAACCTGCAGCCAAACACAGCAACCTCCTTCTCACCGAAGAGGAGGGTCTTGGAGTCCTTCACCTTAACTTCATGGTGCTTCCACTGTCCGTGGACAGTGTCATACTTGAACATGTAGGTCTGCAAGTTACAAGCACGTAATTCAGAACCATAATATGAACCAGAGACAATTAGTAGCGCTATGCTTTAATTAATAAGTGGCACGGAGCCTGCACGTATCTTATTTAATAAACCACAAGAGAATACACGTGTACAACAGTATATATCTATTTTAAATACCACAATGGAACAATTGTCATTGTGTGAATAGATTCCTCAAATCTAGAACTACAAAATTATTCTCAACTGGAAGTGAGGAATATAACATGTATACAAAAGGCACTTGCAAAGCGTTTCCCAAAACTGATGATACATACTGACATGTAGCGACATTCACAGAACCTAGTAGATTCATATACATCGCGATTTAACTGTGCTTACGATTAAAGCATCAGCGTGCAACGAGAAAAGCAAATCCAATCAGTTTTAGTACAGATCTAAGGTCACAATCCCGAATCCATAAACGGGTGTCCCATGCACGAATCCACAACGACCCTACCATACAAACCTACAGATCTCATGAGCAAGGAGAATCGAGAACGATACCATGTAGTCGGTGGTGATGAAGGGGTCGTTGACGGCGACGAGCTCGACATCGGGGCTCTGGAGCGCAACCCTGGCCACAAGCCTGCCGATCCGGCCGAAACCTGCAGGGTAGAGCAAAAACCCATCCATCAGAAAACGAACCGACGGAAACAGCCAACAGAGAAGCAAACCAGATCAGATCGTAGGCTCGAGCTCACCATTGATGCCGATCTTGATCGGAGCTGCGCAGACCACGGAAAATCCAGCAAAAGGAAGGGACAACAATCAGCCAAAACACCACGAGAAATCGAAAAAGTAGAACAGCTAATAAGTGCTCGGGGTGACGGGGTTACCCATGGGGAAGGAAATGTGGAGCTGCGACGGACGGAGGGGTTGAGAACAGATCGAGGATTGGGACGGCTTCTCGAGATTGCGATGCGATTAGCGAGGCCGGGGGGCTGTTTATATAACGGGGGGTTTCATTGGGTGGCCGGGCCCGCGGGGCGCCGCGGGTTGCGGATCGCCTTCTGTTCTCCGCTACCGGGAATGGAATGGGTGGGTGGCTGACGGGTGGGGCCGAGCGAGGAGCGGGGCGATGGTTTCGAGAAGGTTCCTGTGGGTGCGTGGGACAGGGCGAACGTTGGAGCCTTGGAAACCCTGGACCGCTGCTGGGTTTGGCTCCGATAATCACGAGAAAGAACGAGGGAGCGGTGGTGGGGCATGCCTGCTTAGGGCATCTTCAATGTAAGAAGCCTATATGGGGGCTTAGAGAAATAAAACAAATCTTGGAAAATTAAAAGCCCATCTAAGAGCATGGCTAATAGCTACTGGCTGTATATCGGTGCCACATCATTCAAAGGCTTGATAAAAGACTACTAGTATAATAGGCTGGCTGTAGGCTGGCTATTAGATGGACTGTACTATTCAATATTTGCATGTGAGGAGGGTCAAACACTCGCACATGATTGGCAGGTAGGACGGAGCGCTTGTGTTTAGCACCTCACGCCGGCTGCATGCTGGCTGTATTGCATCGGAGATTGAGCTGCAGCCGGGCGATACGCGGAGCGCCGGCTCTTCTCTCTCTCTTTGTTTCTCACTCCTCCAGCAAGGATTTTGCTGACATGTAAAACCTTATAGCCAGCTGACTAGGCTTATTATACTTGCTCTAAGCGCTGTTTGTTACAACGCTGAGCGTTAATTACAGGAGCGCTAAGGGAACCGGCCGCTACACGCAGCCTTCCATCTCGTACGAGAAAATAGCTCAAGCGCTCGGTTCCTTTTCTGGCGTCGATGTCGTACCTAGCGCCAGGATTGGAAGGCCCAACTGCCCCATCGACCGGGAATTCGATCCTGGCGTTTACGCTAGCGCCCAGCGTTGTAGATGCCCTTACTTCTCGTCCAAGAAGGTGAAACGACCGGCGCCTTACTTATTTTTTCCTTTTTTTTCCTTTTCTTGGAAAACGCCGGCGCCTTACTTCTTGTGCAAGAAGATCAAACCACCAGCGGCGTGGGAGGCTTGGTGTGGTTTCAAGGCCAACCGCTGGTTGCCACATACGTGGAATTTAAAATAGGCGAGTACTACGCGCCGGCGTGCCGGCCGAAACTTTCGGCCGGTTCACTGCCAGCCGCATGATTAAAACAATTCGTACCGTACGATAGACTTAAAAAACGAATCGTCGTCTACCTGTTACTCTTTCAACGACAGAGAAAAATCTCTCTTCTGCCATTGACGTCCCTACAACAACCTTGCTCGCCATGGATACGGGAGCGCCCCCACCTTGAAGTGCCGCCGACTCGCCGCCACTCGCCTTCCCTGCCGGCTCGCCGCCACTCACCTTCCCCGCAGGTTCCAGCAGGGCGCCGCCGCAGCATCCAGCCATTTGTAGAACGCCTGATGCCTCTGTCCTTGTAGCAACTAGTCGTCGCCGTCGTAAGACGCCCGTCGCAGCAACACCATACCGCCGGCCATAGCTCCCGGCGTCGCCGCTCATATCATCGTCAGCCGGCGGCGCCAGTTTTTGAAGATTCACGGTGGAAGCTTTTTTTACACCGGTTGAAGCTTTTTTGCTGTATGGTTGAAGCTTTTTCCGATTCCGATCGAAGCTCTTTTTCACACTGGTTGAAGCTTTTCTCGATGCTGGTTGAAGCTTTTCTCCATGTTTGAACCTTTCCTCTACGCCGGTCGTAGCCTTTTTCCATGGTTGAAGCTTTTTTCTCCGATGTAGCAAAAAATTCCATCAGTTCCAGCTTCTAGTTTGCTGGTTGCAGCAAACTTTGCGTCGCAGTTCGCCGTCGTGGCAGTGCCTCGTGCCGGTTGCAGCAAAACAGTTGGCCCGTTCCAGCATATGGTGGTGCCGTTGGTAGCAAACGAGATTGCCGATTGTAGCTCCTCCTGCTGCAGGTTCTAGCAACGATGCCGGCAGCTTGTAGCACCCACGGTGGCCGGTTCCAGCACCCACGGTGGATGCCGGCAGCTTGTAGCTTTGGCAGGAGGCGTCCCCAGCAAACCTCACCATTGACGCCCCTAGCAGCTTGTCCATGGCGCAAAAAATATCCCCTTCCTAGATGGCTTCGAATCCGGCCATGGCCTGCGCCCAGCAGATGAATCCGGCCATGGAGCTTGCAGCAGCAAGGCACCGTCGCACGGTGATCTATTTTGGGAGGTCCCCACCGTGGTTTGCTGCTGGGAGGAGGGGGGAGCATGGCGCAGGCACAGAAAGGGGAGAGAGTAGCGAGAACGGAGATGGGATGCGGGCGGTGGAGAAAGAAGATAAGGAAGAGGAAGTTGTTTCTAGACGCGTGGGGCCCGAGCGCGTGGCACGCATGCGTGCGACTGGCCGGCCGAACATTTCAGCCGGTGCTCCGGCTGGAAACGTTTCCCTTTAAAATATTGCTGCCACATACATGGAATTTAAAATATTGTTGTATATATTTACAAATGCCTTCTTTCTCATCAAAATAATAACAAGAAGAAGAAATGCCTCCCACCAAATATAGTTGAGAATGTATAATCTTCATTTTGGATACAAGTTCTCATGATGTCGTTGTCGCAATGTAGGAGGTCGTTGTCGTCAGATCTGGGCTGAGTTCTTCCCCCTTACTGACGAGCCCTAGCTTGCTTGGACCAGTTTGAGGGTGAGGCGGTGGAGCTTCTTCCCTTTGTCTCTCATCCAGCTATGAGTGTACCCTGCTCTTTGGCCTCACGCAGAGCCAGAGAGCAGGGTACATGGCAAGTTCCTCGGCCAACCAAGTTGGATAGATAGAGAAAAGGGGAAAGGAGGAAGATGTGGGGGGGGGGGGTTCTTTGCGGCCGGTGAATAACATTGGGGGAGGCGCCATCTTGATTCGATCGTCATTGCGTCACAAGGGAAAAGCTAAACCTTGGGAAGTCGCGGCGAGGTTGTCCCCTTCGTCATCGATCTGGAGGTTGCAAGGAAGGTCGTCGCTATTGGGCGGCTCCTCCTGCCATTCGGGGTGAGCCCGAAGACCATTGTTGATGAGCTCTGTTCCTCGGTGTGGCGGTTGTAGGGAAATGCCACCATCCAATGGGTGGGCAGCGACGACTAGTGATTCTTCCTCAATTTTGCTATCAAGGACAATCGCTACTTTGTGCTAAAAGTGTAACTGTGTCACTTGAAACGGGGTGGCATCATCTCCGTTGTCGGATTCAGGGCTCCGCAGACCCAAGAAAGGTTCGAACTCTGGGGTGCGTGCGAAGAACTCAATCTCCCCAGCCTGCCAACTCGTCGATCTCACGGCCTAGCTCGATGAACTGGAAAGGACAGGGACACAACGATTTACCCAGGTTCGGGCCACCTTGCGGTTTAAAACCCTACTCCTGCTTTGTGGTGGATTGGCCTCGAGGTGGGCTGAGGATGAACTAGTACAGAGGGGGAACAACCTCAGGAGGTGTGTTCTTGTGTTGGTGTGAGCTGGTGGGGATGATCTGGTAGATCCGTCCGTCTCTCCTGTGGTGGCCTAGCTATATTTATAGTGGCCTTGGTGCTCTTCCCCCAAAACGAAGGCGGGAAGGGATCCCACAACGGCCAAGTTTGAAGGGAGACAAGTAGTACATCTTATCCTGACGAAAGGTGGTCTTCGCCTGCAAAGCTTCTGGTTGTGACGTCGTGGTGGGCTCGGCAATGACCTCCGTCCTGCCGTCCTGGTCTTGCAGCACGGGAATGGAAACTTTTGGCTGATTCCTCGGGACTCTGCGTCTGCACCCGCTTCCTTATCACCAAAAGAGGAAACCTGCTGTACTGCGCCCGCTGGCGCCCGTCTGGCCTTGGTCGTCATAGCTTGCGTCACCTGAACCTCACGAGGTTGGGCTTGCATAGAAATTGTGACGCCCCCGGCCTAATCGTGCACTAATCATACACGCAAATGCACACGATCAAGCCTAAGGACTCACGGGAAGATATCACAACACAACTCTGAAACATAAATAAAGTCATACAAGCTTTATATTACAAGCCAGGGGCCTCGAGGGCTCGAATACATAAGCTTGCGAACAAGCGTCAGCGGAAGCATCAGATATCTGAGTACAGATATGAAATAGAAACAGAAAGGCCTTTAGAAAGGCGGGGCAAAATAAAACACTACGATCGAAAGGCGAAGGCCTCCTGCCTGGGACCCTCCGAACCTACTCCTGGTCGTCAGTCAACTCGTAGTAGAATCCATCCTCTGGGTAGTAGTAGTAGTCTATCGACGGGGCATCTGTCTCAGGGGGCTCCGTCCTCTGGTCACGACAAACTGATAAGGGGAGAAAAGAAAAACAAAGCAACCGTGAGTACTCAGAAGTACTCAGCAAGCAAGGATCTACACTACATATGCAACATTTTCAAAGGGAAGGCTGTATATGTGGACTGGGCTGCAGAAATGCCAGAATAGAGAGAAGGCCTAGTCCTATCGAAGACTAGCATCTTCATCGGTCTTGCAGCAATAGGAGAGAGTAGAACAGTACAATATAATGTAGCAGTATCATTAAGTCTCAACCTCACCCAGAGATCCTTTCTCGACTCCCTGCGAGAAAGCAATCCCAGAGCCATACAGTCATCAACCTCGTCCTGATATCCCTTCTCGACTCCCTGCGAGAAGCAATCCCAGAGCCATAGTATCCAAGTATCCAGTTCTAAATTGTATCAATCAGGATACAACTCCGAGTGTCATTTACCGTAGGACCGGCTATCGATAGAAGTATTCTTCCCTGCAGGGGTGCACCAACTTACCCAACACGCTCGATTAACTCCGGCCGGACACACTTTCCTGGGTCATGCTCGGCCTCGGTCAAACGACACATCGCAACCCTACCTACAGCTCAGCAGAGAGGTCCCCGCTGGTCTACATCCTAAGCGCAAGGGGGTCTTGGCCATCGCCCCTCGCCCTCCGGGTTGTTGCGCACACGGTGAAGCCAGGCACCAACACTACAGGAAGGCGCCGGTCCGTCCGTGCCGCCATGCTGAACTAGACGTCTGACAGAGCTTTCGGCTGATGCATATGATGCAGAACGCCCATACTATGCCCACGTGATGGTTAGTGCTATCAGACCAGAGGCCTGCTCGGATCAAATATCCAAATCGTTAGGACTAGGGGCTTGCGGTAACGAGCAGAGACTCATGAAAGATGTGACCCCGTCGCCCCGTCTCGAGGACTTGCTGCAAGGGTTAAGAATGCCCGGCCGCGCCTCGTATTCAGCACTCGGGCACCATACAGGCACCCGTCTTCACAACACTCGCCTCTCAGGCGCACGCGGGTACCCCTCAGGGTCGACCCGCCTATCCAAGTAACAGTGTAAAGTCCAAGTATCCGTGTGTCCATAACATCAGGGGAATCCGAGGTATCACCCTCGTTGGATTCCTACTCGATGTATCCGTCAAGGTGAACTCGGAGGAATCACCCTCACTTGGTTCACACTTGAGGTGTTGTACGACGGCGTCGTTATCGGAAGCGGTGAAGGAGGAATCACCCTCGATGACCACGACTGTGGCGCCCCCGGCTCGATCGTACACTAATCATGCACGCAAACGTGTACGATCAAGATCAGGGACTCACGGGAAGATATCACAACACAACTCTAAAACATAAATAAGTCATACAAGCATCATAATACAAGCCAGGGGCCACGAGGGCTCGAATACAAATGCTCGATCATAGACGAGTCAGCGGAAGCAACAATATCTGAGTACAGACATAGGTTAAACAAGGTGCCATAAGATGGCTAGCACAAACAGGGATACAACCGATCGAACAGGCGCAGGGCCTCCTGCCTGGGATCCTCCTAACTACTCCTGGTCGTCGGCGTCCTGGACGTAGTAGTAGGCTCCGTCCTGGTGGTAGTAGTCGTCGAAGGTGGCGTCTGGCTCCGGGGCTCCAGCATCTGGTTGCGACAACCAGCAAGAAGGGAAAGGGGGAAAGAAGGGGGAAAGCAACCGTGAGTACTCATCCAAAGTACTCGCAAGCAAGGATCTATACTACATATGCATGGTATATGTGTAAAGAGGCAATATCGGTGGACTGAACTACAGAATGCCAGAATAAGAGGGGGATAGCTAGTCCTGTCGAAGACTACGCTTCTGGCAGCCTCCATCTTGAAGCAATAGAAGAGAGTAGTTGGAAGTTAACCAAACAACAACGTAAAGCATAATCCTACCCGTCGGTCCTCTCGTCGCCACCATGCGAGAGAGCGACCACCGGGTTATATCTGTCACTTGTAAGGGTGTGTTTTATTAAGTATCCATTTCTAGTTGTCATGAGGTCGGAATACAACTCCGGGTCGTCCTTTTACCGAGGGACACGGCTATTCGAATAGATAAACTTCCCTGCAGGGGTGCACCACATATTCCCCAACATGCTCGATCCCCTTTGGCCGGACACACTTTCCTGGGTCATGCCCGACCTCGGAAGATCCACACGTCGCAGCCCCACCTAGGCTCAACAGAGAGGTCAGCACGCCGGACTAATCCTAGGCACTCTGGGGTCTGGGCCCATCGCCCAGTGCGCTCCTGCACGTTGCGTACGCGGCCGCGAGCAGACCTAGCAACCCACACGATCACGGCGGTTACGTTAGCGCGGTCCAACACGGCGCGCGCCGCTCAGTCGCTGACGTCAAGAAGGCTTCAGCTGATACCACGACGCCGGGATACCCATAACTACTCCCGCGTAGTTGGTTAGTGCGTATAGGCCAGTGGCCAGACTCAGATCAAATATCCAATCTCGTTAAACGTGTTATTATGAAGTAAATGCGAACGCCGACCAGGGCCTGGCCCACCTGTCTCCTAGGTGGTCTCAACCTGCCCTGTCGCTCCGCCACAAAGATCCACTCAAAGGGCCGTTGGGACAAAGGTCCTTTCAGCCCCCAATCCGTGAATCACTCGCGGGTACTCTTCGAGCCGACCCGACTTTAGTCACCATCTGTATAGTATGTATATATGTATAGAATACACCCGTGATCACCTCCCGAGTGATCACGGCCCGATAGTATAGCAAGGCAGACTGACAAGAATGCAGGGCCAATGATGACAAACTAGCATCCTACACTAGGCATTTAGGATTGCAGGTAAGGTATCAACAACAGTAGCAACAATGACAGGCTATGCAGCAGAATAGGATTAACCGAAAGCAGTAACAAGCTACACTACTCTAATGCAAGCAGTATAGAGGAGAATAGGCGATATCTGGTGATCAAGGGGGGGGCTTGCCTGGTTGCTCTGGCAAGTAGGGGTCGTCAACAACGTAGTCGGTCGGGGCACCAGCAGCTGCGTCGGTCTCGTAGTCTACCGAAGAGAAGAGGGGGAAGAAACAGTAAACACACGGCAATAATGCAACAGGGATGCATGACATGTCTAAATGATATGCCAGGGTGATATACAGCCTAACTAAGCGATTTAGTTAATTTAGGAATTTATTCGGATTTATTTAATTAGGGTTGGACACTATTCATTTATCGGAATCGGTCTAATTGTTCAACGTTCTCATAGCTGCGGGCGTCTGACGGAGATACCGAGGGCGTATCCGGGTTCGTATCGTCGTTCTGAGCAAGTTTCATGTACAAAGTATTTTCATCGGAGTTACGGTTTATTTAATATGATTTTCTAAAGTTTTTATTAATTTCTGAAATTTTAATTAATTATTTAATTCAACATTATCCGAAACAGTAATTGATGACGTCAGCATGACATCATGCTGACGTCAGCAGCCACCTGACAGGGTGGGTCCCACCTGTCATAGGCTGTTAGGTTAATTAGGTTTAATTAATTTAATTACTGATTACTGTTTAATTAACACTAATTAGTTAATTAGATTAACCTAATCAGGATTAATTAACTAATTAATTAATTAATTAATTAATTAATTATTTTAATTATTTTAATTTCTATTCTTAAAACTGTTTCTGGGCCGTGGGCCCCATTCGTCAGCGTCACAGGGTTCGGGCCCCACTGGGCAGTGGCCCAGGGGCGGACACGTCCGGGGCGTGCCCCTTTCGGACCGGACATGTCCGGTGCCCAAAAGGGGACGCACGGGCGGTCCGGCGGGGCGGGCGTCGGCGGAGGCCACTGCAAGGGCCGGAGGACGGGGCGCGGCGCGTGGCTGGAGGCGGGGCGGCAGCGCTGGGGCTGGAGCGTCAGCGCGGCGGCGCGCGGAGCGAAGCGGGGGGGGCCGGAGCGGGCGGTTGGCGCGAGGAGCCGACGCTGGCGGCGAGCGAGGGCGTGGGCGAGCGCGCGCGTGCGCCAGAGGCGAGGCCAAGGCCGGAGCGCGGCGGCGAGGCCAGGGAGCGCGGGCGCGTGCGCGAGCAGAGAGGGGGGGAGAGGCCCGAGGCCTCACCGGGATCCGTAGGGACGGGGCAGCGGGGTCGGGTGGTCGACGGACGACGGCGACGGGGAGGCAGGCCGGCGGGGACAAGGCGGCACGTAGACGAGGCAGACCGGCGAGGGAGAGCTCCGGGCGTGGCGTCGTGCGGCGAGGGCGAGGCGGCGCGGTCGGCGCGTCGAGGCGAGCGGCGTCGAGGAGCAGCGCGGAGGGAGAGCGGATCCGGGCGGCGGCGTCCAACGGCGACGGCGAGGCCGCGGTCGTCGCCGCGACCGGGACGGGTCGTTCCCGCGATCCCGATCCCGATCTGGATCGGGAGGTGGGGGCTGACGAGGGGGAGGCGGCGACGGGGCGGCGTCGGCGAGCGGCGTCGACGACGAGGCGGACGGAGAGGGCCTGCGCCCGATCCAGATGGGGGGAAGGAGAGAACGAGGGGAGGGGGGATCGGGGGTAGGGTTAGGGTTTGGCCGGGGGGGGTGGCCGGCTAAGTAGGCGCCGGCTGGGCCGGCCCGTGGCTTGCTGGGCCAGGCCCAGTCGGGGGGGGGGGGTGTTTTGCTCTTTTTTTCCTTTTCTTTTTCTTTTTCCTTTCTTTATTCTCTTTTCTCTACTGTTAAATGTTTAGGCCCCAAATGGTTTTTGTAAAACGTGTCCCCTATTTCATAAATACCAGTGCATTATTCCTTAACACCAAAAATTAGTTTGGACAAAACATAATTCCATATTTATTTCAGATTTAATAAATGGTTACTAAATATTATCTTTATCCACTGTTTGAGGTTGTTCGAGTCACTTATCCAATTCCAATGAGGTTGGTTTCAATTTTAGAATAGCCTCTGGAATATTTGTTACTTATCTGACATTTTAGTTTCTATGTTGGACAACCTTTATATCCCACTTTCATTTAAATTTGAATTTGACTTAGGAGTTGAAATGCAATATGATGCTAATGATGATTGTGCACTATTAATCATGATGACATGGCCTCATCAAAAGGGTGATCTCTGTAGCTTAATACAGGGGGTGTTACAACGACCGAATAGCTACTCTACAGAGTTAACGTCAGAAGTGCTACAAGAGGTTTCACCCTCGGCACTCGATAGTAACGCTGCAGTGTCGTTACAACTAAAGGGGGTGATGTGCGGTGTCGGGGCCTGGTCTTCAATCCCGTTGATCGGGTCTTCTGACAATCCAGCGCGGCAGTCGGGATAAGTGGGGTCACTGATAGGTCTCTACCCAGCCTAGACTAAACAGTTTAGGATATGCAGGTAATTATCAACAGCAGGTTACAACAAACAGGCTATGCATCAGAATAGGTAAAGCAGCAGCAGCAGCAATTCTAATGCAAGCATGAGAAATAGAATGGGCGATATCGGTATGCTCAAAGGGGGGGCTTGCCTGGTTGCTCGGCGGCAAGGGTAAGGTCGTCAATGGTGTCTTCGGGCTCCGGAGCTGCGTCGGTCTCGGGGACGACGTCGGTGTCGGAGGCTACAGAGAGAGAAGAGGGGGAGGAAACAGTATAAATACACAGCGAACAAGTGCAGCACAAAGCATAACATGGCAATACGCGGTGACGGAGGTGACCTAATGCAGTGCCGGGTGATGCTGGCGAAGGTGGGATCCATCCGGGAATGTTTTCCCGTCTCCGGACATTTGTGAGACAGATGACCGAAGGGGAACGGTTGCATGTTCGGATAGTTAGGGACGTGTGACAGACGAACGGACCGCGTAGCTGAATTCGTCTCGTCGTTCTGAGCAATTTTCATGTACAAAGTTTTTCGATCGGAGTTACGGATTAAAAGATATGATTTTCTAAAGTTTTTATTAATTTCTGGAATTTATTTAATTTATTAAATCAACATTATCCGAAACAGTGTCTTGCTGACGTCAGCATGACATCATGCTGACGTCAGCAGGCGTCCTGACAGGGTGGGTCCCACCTGTCATAGACTGTTAGGCTAATTAGGATTAACTTAATTAATTTACTGTTTAATTAACACTAACTACTTAATTAAATTAACCTAATCAGGATTAATTAAATTAATTAATCACTAATTAATTAATTAATTAGTTATTTTATTTATTTTTATTTCTCTTTTTCTCTAAACATTTTTCGGGCGGGGCCCGTTTGTCAGCGTCACTAGGCACTGGGCCCCACCTGTCGGTGGCCCAGGGCCACGGACGCGGGCGCGGGCGCGGGCGCGGCTGTGCGAACGGGCGCTGCCCGTGCGGAGGCCAAACCCGCCCGGTTGCGGGGCGGGGCAGGCGGGACGCCGGAGCTCCGGAGGTGGGAGCCGGCGAGGCGCGGGCTGGCGCCGCTGCGACGGCGCGCGACCAGCAGGGTCGCGGTGGAGCAGCAGCACAGCATCAGCGAGGGGCGAGCGGGGCTAGGCGAGCGCGCGCGGACTGGCGTGAGCAGCACCAGGGTCGGGGCCAGGCGACGCGAGCGCGATCGGGCGAAGGCCGACGCGGGCGCAGGCGAGGGGCGTGAGCGGGTCAGCGGATCGGCGCGGCGACGTGGTCGGGAGCGCGGGCGCGCGCGCAGAGGCGCGGCCGGAGCGGTGTGCCGCGCGCGGGCTGAAGCAGTGGCAGGGGGAATAGGAGTAGCGCGCGCGGTGCCTCACCGCTGATGCAGGGGAACGCCGGCGAGGCTCGATGGAGCCGCGGTTGAGGAGGAGGTCGGGGACGCGAGCGACGGGGACGGGGTAGTCCAGCGGGGTCCGATGATGGCGCTGTCGCGAACGGGGCGGCGAGGCCCAGGGCGACGGCGTCGAGGTGGCGGGGCGTCGGCTCAAGGTCAGGGTGGCGACGGGCGTCGGCGACGGTGCGCCAGGGACGGGTCGCGGCGACGGGTCCACTCCGAGAGCGAGCCGACTAGGAGAGAGGGGATCTGGGGGGGGGGGATGGATCGGGCTAGGGTTCGGCCCGAGGAGGGGATATAGGCCAGGGGGGAAGGCAGCTGGGCCGGCCGGCTGGGCTGAGGCCCAGTTGGGCCGGGGGAATTTTTCCTTTCTTTTTTTTTCTCTTTTCTGTTTTGTTTTTCTTTTCTTTTCTGTTTTGCAAAATGTGTGGCCCCCATTAGAGTTTTGTAAAATATGAGAGCTGGCCCACAAATCACAGCACAATATATCCTACCACCAAAAACTATTTTGGGGTTAATATCTTTTCATATTTATTTTAGATTAAATAAAAGGTAATTAAATATTGTCTTTAGTCACTATTTAGGGATGTTTGAGTCACTTACCCAACTCCAATGATGTTGGTTTCAATTTTAGAATTGTCTCTGATTTATTTGCTATTTAATGAACAATTTAGTTTCTATGTTGGACCACTTTTATTTTCCACTTTAATTTAAATTTGGATTTGAGTTAGGAGTTGAAATGCAATATGATGCTAATGATGATCATGCACTGTTGATCATGATGACATGGCATAATAAAAAGGGGATTACTGTAGTTAACCACCGGGGGTGTTACAGAAATCTTCGCTCCTCAGGAGCCGACCTAAGGAGGCCGCTTCCTCTGGGGGTCCTGACGTCGTCTGCCTCGCGAGGCTTGGCCCCGCGCGAGGGTCTTGTGTTGTTGATGCTGAAGATGGGCCGTACCAGGCCGTAGATGGAGCCACGCTGCGGGCCGCAGGCAGGCAAGTCTGGGTACCCTGGTTCCCAGAACGCCGACAGTAGCCCCCGGGCCCAAGGCGGGCTCGGACTTGGCTTCGAGGCGAAGCCAAAGGGCAAGGGCGAAGCGCCGCGGGCCCTAACCGCCTGCAGACCCGGTCGACGCATGGCGCTTGATGGGACGTGGGCGTCTCAGCTTTCCCATGCTGCCTCGGCGACCGTTCAGCTTGGCAACAGCCTGCTGCACGCAAAAAGATCATTATTACCGGAGATCGTGGAGGCCGGCGGTTGGCCTCCCTCTGGCTATAAATGAGGAAGGGGTGGAGCCCCCTGCTCATCTCCGTCTTCCCGCTACTTGCTCCTTCTTCTTCCTTTTTGTCCCATCGTCTCGTCGAAGCATCATGGCGCCGGTGAGGAGGTTTTTCGCGGCCGAGAAGGGGAAAACCCCTCGGGAGGAACCCGGGCTCCTCCCGCCGAAGAAGAGGCTCGGTCGCTCCCGCGGCGCCGGTGAAGGGGCCCAGGTGACACGGCCTTGGCACGAGCGGCCTCCACCGGGCTTCCCGATCCCCATGTACGCCCGCGCGCAGAGCCCTGCGCCCAGGGGCAACGCCCAGCGCCGCGAGGGTCAGGGTCGTGGAGGAGGGCAGGTGGCGGCTGCACGGCCGTCCGGCCTGCGAACTCACGCCAAAGGTACGTCACGCGAATTCGTGGTGTGGGCGGCAATGCCGCCGTGCACGTGGATCCGGCTCCCGCGGTTCTTCGCAGAGGAGATACCGCCGAGGGGGCCCGTTGAGCTGTGGCTGCAACACGCCGGGTGCTGCAGCCAAGCTACTGAAGCGGAGGTCGAGGTCGTCCGCCCTGGCGAAGCCTTCATGACTCGGGGATGGGGCGAGATCGCCCGCGCCTGCTGCCCAGGGGGAGCTCTCGCCATCCACTTCGAATACGATGGAGCTTTGACGCTCCTCTTCAAGGTGTTTGGCGAGGACGGTCGGTGCATGGAATGCTACTCCGAAAGAGGCGATTCGCGCGGCGCGGCCATGGGCGATGAACTTGCCCTTGGCCTT
This sequence comes from Thinopyrum elongatum, assembly GCA_011799875.1. Classification (NCBI taxonomy): domain Eukaryota; kingdom Viridiplantae; phylum Streptophyta; class Magnoliopsida; order Poales; family Poaceae; genus Thinopyrum; species Thinopyrum elongatum. The sequence goes on along the minus strand of CM022302.1, from coordinate 334,605,921 downwards.
GCCAGCAGCGCCTCCGGCGCTAGCAGCGACTCTCCAGAATCCAGTGACTCTCCTGAGTCCAGCGACGACGACAGCTACGAGCTACCGAGCTCTCGTCGCGCCCGGAGTACGGCAGCGGCGTCGACTCGGCGCCGTCGGTGACATCCTGAGGCCGGGGTTCTCCAAGGTCCCTTTCTTTTGTTTTTCCTGCACAAAACCATGACGAGCCCCGTGGTGGTATGTAAGAACTGTAATGCTTTTGCTTTAGCGTTATTGTTCCTAGTTCGGTGTTGCGATTGCGTATCCCGCTTTGGCATGGTGCTCCCTTTCGTTCTCGCGGTAGGTTAGCGCTCTACGCTGACAGGACCCAGTCCCCAGGCGGGCTCCAGCCGTCGCTGGTATGCCAGGTCGCCATGCCGTGGTCAAGGCCAGGAGGTGGGCGGCCCGAGGTCCGGCAGAGCCCCTGAGGCGCGATGCTCAGGAGGTCCCCTTTAGCGCGCAAGCAGCCCCCTGAAGGCCGATAGGGAAAACGGCCTTGCCCGAGCGAGATTGCGAGGATCAAAATGCTGGGTCGTGAGATTTACACCGACATGTATGGGGTGACTTATCTTGGCAAGCCTGCGGCGATTCCTTCGCACGATGCCTGACTGCGTCCTGGTGGCGGCGGCGACGTTGTCGACGACGGGCCCCTGCATGCGGGTGGCGGCGGCATCCAAGGCTGAAGGAGAGGTCCGAAGGCGGCGCTTCCTCCCGTTTTAACCCTGCAACATTTACCGTGCCTCGTGGAGGCATGAGAACTTATGCCTTGAGTTTTTAAGAAACAATATGTTTTGTAATAGTTTTGCTAGGATTTCGCGATTTCCTTTCCGTTTGCTTTAGTGTTCTGCGTCGGCAGGGCCCGGTTCCGCGCATACCTCAGCCACCGTTGGGGCGTCCAGATCACCAGGACAAGACCAAGGGGTGAGGGGCTATGTGACCAGTGAGGCCCCTGAGTCGCGATGCTCAGGGGTCCCCCTTGACGTACGAACAGCCCTCGGGAAGGAGACGCGAGCGTGGTTTTTAGCGTTCTGCGTCGGCAGGGCCCGGTCCCGCGCATACCTCAGCCGTTGTTGGGGCGTCCGGATCACCAGGACGAGACCAAGGGGTGAGGGGCTATGTGACCAGTGAGGCCCCTGAGTCGCGATGCTCAGGGGTCCCCCTTGACGTACGAATAGCTCTCCATACCTTTCCTCGCCGGGCCTTCGCTTGGGAGGGACGCGAGAAGACCAGGTCTATGGGACCTGGTTAGGTGGTGTACGCCAGGCGTGACCTGAGCATAGCCCCTGTGCCCAGCCCCCTCGCGCGACCCTTCCGAGGGAAGAGCGGTGCGGTGAAGCTGAGCGGCGAGCCTGGTGGCTCTCCTGAGGTTACTGCAACCGCTAGGGTGCCCTCAGTTGGTTATTCGCCAGCGCGGAGAATGGCGCTTCTGCTCTTGCACGGGCATAGCCGCTCCTCGACCGTGTCGTCCGCTAGCACGGAGCATGGGGCTTCCTCTGGTTCGTGGGTGGGAGCTCCCTCTGAGGGGAGACTCCGGGGCGTGTACAACCCCGTCCTGGCACGTGGCTTGCACGGCAGGACTGGAGGAGGTGTATATGGGCACTCGTGAGCCAGCACGGGACTCACGAGGCCCTACCTCAAGGCGGGTTGCACCTGAATTTGGTTCAGAGCATTTGCAAGGGTCCTGCGAGATGGTTAGGTAGCCTGCACCGAGTGAATCTCCTGAGGATATCGCATGAGAAGGCCAAACACCAACGACCCCAGGAGGTGACGTGAACGGGGCCTGGCCGCCAGACATAGCTTAGCCGTTGGGTTTGTCGACGCTGCAGGGACGGACCCGAGCACAGACGCCATGCCCAGTCTTCTCATGCGAAGGGCCTGAAGAAAGACAACCGGCGCGCGGCTCCCGCGGCGGCGAGGCACCGGGTCACGCACCGTAACTTATCCACTCCCGTTTAGCTCATGCGAGAACAAGGCACCAAGGACCATGGGATGTGACGTGCACGGGAGCTGGCCCGCGAGCCAGAGCTTAGCCACTTGGATTTAGCGACGCTACAGGGACGGACCCGAGCACAGACGCCGTGCCAGTCCTTAATCATGAGGCGGTCGTGGGCGGGTTCGCAAGGGCGTACGACGTTCATGGCGGCGTAGCACCGGACAGACAGGTGATAATAGCAAAGCAACTCATGAAAGGGTAAGGCCAGTTCTGATTTATGCGAAAAATGATACATGCCGTAGGGACGGACCCACACGGCTTGGGGATAATGCAGCCCGAGGGGCGCCCCCAACTGAACAAACCAAAAAGTGTCACCTAGCACCGTTGCTGGAGCAGTGTTGGAGTAGCTGAAGACGTGCGCTGCAGAAGTCGTTCCTCACGAGCCGTCCAGGTCCTGAGCCACGTAAGGCCCCGGGGGCCCGGGGGGCTCGCGAGGATCTAGCGCCTCCTCCGATAGGATCGCCTGGTGCCTGGCCTCGCGAGCCGCGAGGATGCTCTGCATGTAGCACTGGTGCGTGGCAGCCCTGTTCAGTAGACCGAAAGGCATGAGAACATAGCTGTGAGGGGGCCCTCGCACCGGCCCACGCGGGACGGCCAGTAGAGCTCCTGAGACGCGGCTCTGTTGAGCCCTGGGATGTTGACGCAGACGCGCAACCCGCTGCCCTCGTCAGGGGAGGGGGCTGCGCCGGGTGGTGAGGGCCGACGCTCGCCTCGCATGGCCCTCGCCTCCTGAAGATCCTCGATCGCCTTGGTGATGAACTCCTGAGCGCCTGGTTGGTGGCCTGGTGGCCAGCTGGGCCACGGCCCAGTTGGTCCGGGGGGGGGGGGCTTTTCCTTTTTCTTTTCTTTTCTCTTTTTATTTATCCATACCCCTGTTTTGTAAATAGTTAGGGCTCAAATTGAATTTTGTAAAACATGTGACCTGGTCCATAAATACCAGTGCTTTATTCCCTAACACCTAAAATTAGTTTGGACAAAACATCATTTCTTATTTGTTTTAAATAAATTAAAAGGTCATTAAATATTATTTTCAGCCACTGTTTGAGGACGTTCAAGCCACTTATCCATTTTCAATAATGTTGGTTTCAATTTTAGAAGTGCCTCTGGAACGTTTGTTATTTATCTGACATTTTAGTTTATGATTTGAATAACTTCTATTTTCCACTTTCATTTAAATTCGAATTTGACTTAGGAGTTGAAATGCAATATGATGCTAATGATGATCATGCACTGTTAATCATGCTGACATGGCATAATCAAAAGGGTGATTACTGTAGCTAACCACTGGGGGTGTTACAAATCTCCTCTACTAACAAGAATTCTCGTCCCGAGAATTAAGAAGTAGAAGGAAAAAGTTCGGGGTATTCCGCACGAAGATTATCCTCACGTTCCCAAGTGGCTTCATCTTCAGTATGATTTGACCACTGCACTTTCAGGAACTTGGTAACCTTCTGACGGGTCCGACGTTCAGCTTCATCGAGGATGCGGATCGGATGCTCCTTATAAGATAGATCATCATGCAATTCGAGCATCTCGTGATCCACTGCTCGGTGCGGAGATTCCTTGAAGCATTTACGAAGTTGCGACACATGGAAGACGTCGTGGATATGAGAGAATTGCGGCGGCAAATCCAATTTATACGCCACTTGACCACGTCTTGCAACAATGCGGAAAGGACCAATGTAGCGTGGAGCTAGCTTGCCCTTGATTCCGAAACGGTGAGTGCCTTTCATAGGAGTGACACGAAGATAAGCTTGATCACCAGGTTGATAAGTCAAACCCCATCGTTTGCGATCATAGTTGCTCTCTTGGCGGTCCTGAGCCGCCTTGAGATTTTCCCGGACAATACGAACTTGTTCTTCGGCTTGTTGAATAATATCTGGACCCACGAGCGGTCGTTCCCCAGTTTCTGACCAATTCAGAGGGGTTCGACACTTACGTCCATAGAGAACTTCAAAGGGGGCCATTTTCAAGCTGGCTTGATAGCTGTTGTTATAGGAGAACTCGGCATATGGAAGAGATTCTTCCCACTTCTTGCCGAAAGAAACAACACAAGCTCGTAGCATGTCTTCAAGCACTTGATTAACTCGTTCAACTTGGCCTTGGGATTGAGGATGATAAGCTGAACTCCAGGTAATATGAGTTCCCATAGCCTCTTGGAAACTTTCCCAGAAATGACCAGTGAATATGCTGCCACGGTCTGAACTGATCTCTTTCGGAATACCGTGGAGTGAAACAATTCTGGAGATATATAACTCTGCTAACTGACTAGCAGTGATCGTCTCCTTGACAGGCAGAAAGTGTGCAACTTTGGAGAGTTGGTCGACGACGACAAGAATAGCATCGTGACCCTTCTGTGACCTGGGAAGTCCTGTAACGAAATCCATCTGAACCTTGTCCCATTTCCATAAAGGAATAGGTAACGGTTGCAGAATTCCAGCAGGCTTCTGATGTTCTGCTTTAACGCGTCGACACACATCACATTCAGCAACATAGCAAGCAATGTCCTGCTTCATTTTAGACCACCAGTACCTTTGACGGAGATCACGATACATCTTTGCTGACGGAGATTCAGAGATGGCTGAGTGAACAAGTACTTCAAACTTTTATGATCCATGTAGATCTCGCAACGATTACCGAGGAGGTAATGTCGCCACAACTGCAGTGCATAGATCACAGCAGCTAGTTCTAGATCATGTACCGGATAATTCTCTTCATGTGGGCGCAACTGACGAGAGCCATAAGCAATCACTTTACGCTCTTGCATTAGGACACAGCCTAATCCTTCACGGGATGCATCACAATAAATCACAAAGTCTTTGCGGGTATCTGGAGGAGACAGTACTGGGGTATTGTAACGGACTGACATCTGCCCCAGTGGATAAAGAATGTACTCTGGATGTATCCCTGCTCGAACAGCTGGTAGCTGCGTCGCAGGGTGTGGTGGAAACAAACGATCCATCTGAAACAGAGGAAACTCATGATTGTCAAAAGACAAGGAGAAGTATAACCGATCTCGGAGAGAAAGGTTAGACAAAACAATGGAAAAGGAAAATGATTATCAGACTAATCAGATCAATGTCAGGGAAATCGCACAGATATCCAGCTCTCCGGGTGGACGAGAATTACGAGATCCTAAGTGTCGGCGTTAGTAAACTTTAGTTAACCCGAAAGGAAGAGAGGTCAGAGTCCCAGAGTAAAGATGAGGAATAAAAGATACTAATACCTCCCAATTGGCGACGTGGGCCCGTAAGCCACACAGCCAAGTTAGTAAAACAGTTTTCCGGTTTCTAGACTCAACTTCGGCCAAGGAGTTGGAAAGGGGATTCCTACAGGCAGTCGGCTCTGATACCAACTTGTGACGCCCCCGGCCCGATCGTGCACTAATCATACACGCAAATGCACACGATCAAGCCTAAGGACTCACGGGAAGATATCACAACACAACTCTAAAACATAAATAAAGTCATACAACCTTTATATTACAAGCCAGGGGCCTCAAGGGCTCGAATACATAAGCTTGCGAACAAGCGTCAGCGGAAGCATCAGATATCTGAGTACAGATATGAAATAGAAACAGAAAGGCCTTTAGAAAGGCGGGGCAAAATAAAACACTACGATCGAAAGGCGAAGGCCTCCTGCCTGGGACCCTCCGATCCTACTCCTGGTCGTCAGTCAACTCGTAGTAGTATCCATCCTCTGGGTAGTAGTAGTAACGATCGTCGGGGCATCTGTCTCAGGGGGCTCCGTCCTCTGGTCACGTCAAACTGATATGGGGAGAAAAAGGAAAACAAAGCAACCGTGAGTACTCAGAAGTACTCAGCAAGCAAGGATCTACACTACATATGCAACATTATCAAGGGGAGGCTGTATATGTGGACTGGGCTGCAGAAATGCCAGAATAGAGAGAAGGCCTAGTCCTATCGAAGACTAGCATCTTCAGCAGTCTTGCAGCAGTAGAAGAGAGTAGAACAATACCATATATTGTAGCAGTAATAATATCAACCTCACCCAGAGATCCTTTCTCGACTCCCTGCGAGAAAGCAATCCCAGAGCCATACATTCATCAACCTCGTCCTGAGATCCCTTCTCGACTCCCTGCGAGAAGCAATCCCAGAGCCATATATACAGGTCTCATCACAGGTATCCAGTTCTAAATTGTATCAATTAGGATACAACTCCGAGTGTCCTTTACCGTAGGACCGGCTATCGATAGAAGTGTTCTTCCCTGCAGGGGTGCACCAACTTACCCAACACGCTCGATTAACTTCGGCCGGACACACTTTCCTGGGTCATGCCCGGCCTCGGCCAAACGACACATCGCAACCCTACCTACAGCTCAGCAGAGAGGTCCCCGTCGGTCTATATCCTAAGCGCTCAGGGGTCATGGGCCATCGCCCTGTGCACTCCGGGTCGGTGTGTGCAGGGTCGGGACGAGCACCACCTCAGTCCTGGATGGTACTGGCCCGGCCCGGCCACGAGGCTGAACTGGACGTCTGACAGAGCTTTCGGCTGATGCATACGATGCAGAACGCCCATACTATGCCCACGTGATGGTTAGTGCTATCAGACCAGAGGCCTGCTCGGATCAAATATCCAAATCGCTAGGACTAGGGGCTTGTGGTAACGAGCAGAGACTCACGAAAGATGTGACCCCGTCGCCCCGTCTCGAGGACTTGCGGCAAGGGTAAAGAATGCCCGGCCGCGCCTCGTATTCACCACTCGGGCACCACACTGGCAACCCGCCTTCACATCACACGCGGGTACCCCTCAGGGTCGACCCGCCTTTCCAAGTAACATTGTAAGGTCCAAGTATCCGTGTGTCCATAACATCAGGGAATCCGAGGTATCACCCTCATTGAATTCCCACTCGATGTATCCGTCAAGGTGAACTAGGAGGAATCACCCTCACTGGGTCCACACTTGAGGTGTTGTAGGACAGCGTCGTTATCGGAAGCGGTGAAGGAGGAATCACCCTCGATGACCACGACCGAATAGCTACTCTATAGAGTTAACATCAGAAGTGCTACAAGAGGTTTCACCCTCGGCACTCGATAGTAACGCTGCAGTGTCGTTACAACTAAGGGGGGTGATGTGCGGTGTCGGGTCTTGGTCTTCAATCCCATTGATCGGGTCTTCTGACGATCCAGCGCGGCAGTCGGGATAAGTGGGGTCACTGATAGGTCTCTACCCAGCCTAGACTAAACAGTTTAGGATATGTAGGTAATTATCAACAGTAGGTTACAATGAACAGGCTATGCATCAGAATAGGTAAAGCAGCAGCAGCAGTAATTCTAATGCAAGCATGAGAAATTTAGAATGGGCGATATCGGTATGCTCAAGGGAGGGGCTTGCCTGGTTGCTCGGCGGCAAGGGCAAGGTCGTCTATGGTGTCTTTGGGATCCGGAGCTGCGTCGGTCTCGGGAACGACGTCGGGGTCGGGGGCTATCGAGAGAGAAGAGGGGGAGGAAACAGTATAAATATATAGCAAACATGAGCATGACAAATACGATACACGGTGCTAGGGGTAGTCTAACGCAACATCACACGTAACAGACGGAGCGGGAGAATATCTGACGATATTTCCCGGGTCTTTGGAATTATCGGACAGAGGATAAGAGGGGAACGGTTGCAAGTTCGGATAGTTAGGGACGCGTGACGGACGAACGGACCGCGTATTCAGATTCGTCTCGTCGTTCTGAGCAACTTTCATGTACAAAGTATTTTCATCTGAGCTACGGATTATTTTATATGATTTTCTAAAGTTTTTATTAATTTCTGGAATTTAATTAATTATTTAAATTAACATTATCCGAAACAGTGTCTTGCTGACGTCAGCATGACGTCAGGACCAGTGGGTCCCACCTGTCATAGGCTGTTAGGTTAATTAGTGATTAACTAGTTAAATTACTGTTTAATTAACACTAACTACTTAATTAAATTAACCTAATCAGGATTAATTAACTAATTAATTAATTAATTAGTTTAATTATTTTTATTTTTTTTATTTATTTTTTTTATTTTTTTTTAATTCGTTCTGGGCCGTGGGCCCCTATGTCAGTGGGCTGGGCAGACATGTCCGCGGCATGCACGTCTGGGCGCCGGACATGTCCGGAGCGTGCCCATTTGGGACCGGACATGTCCGGTGCCCAAATGGCACGCGCGGGCGCGGACGGGGGGGGGGGGGGGGGGTGGGCTTGCGGACGGTGCGTGGGGCGGGGCAGCGAGGTCGGCGGGGAGGAGCAGGCGGTGACGGAGCGGGGCGACGCCGGGGACGAAGGCGGCGGCGGCGGCGGCGTTAGCGACGGCGTCGGCGCGAGGGCGAGGCGGCGCCGGGGCGCGTCGGGGCGACGCGGCGGCGGTGCGGGAGCTCCCCCGATCCGGTTTCTGGATCGGCGGGGGGGGGGGGGGAATGAGCGAGGGGGTGGGGTAGCGGCTAGGGTTTCGGTGGGGGTGGGATATGGGGAATGGGTGGGCCGGCTGTAACACCCCCGTGGTTAACTACGTAATCACCCTTTTTGATTATGCCTGTCATCATGTTTACAGTGCATGCATCATTTGCATCATAATGCATTTCAACTTCTAACTCAAATTCAAATTAAATTAAAGTGGAAAATAAAGTTGTCCAACATAGAAACTAAATTGTTCATAATAGCAAATAAATCAAGACATTCTAAAATTGAAACCAACTCATTGGAGTTGGGTAAGTGCTCAACATCTCTTCAAACAGCGACTAAAACAATATTTAATAACCATTTATTAAATCTAATTTAAGTATGAAATGATGTTTTGTCCAAACTAATTTTAGGTGTTAGGGAATTAAGCACTGGTATTTATGGACCAGGTCACATGTTTTACAAAATTCAATTGAGCCCTAACTATTTACAAAACAGGGTATGGATAAATAAAAGGAAAAAGAAAGAAAAAGGAAAAGCCCCCCCCCCCCCCCGACCAACTGGGCCTGGCCCAGCTGGCCACCAGCCACCACCACCAGGCCGGCACATTCCCCCCTGGCCGGCCCACCCCATCCCTTATCCCCTCACTCCCCGTAACCCTAGCCCACCGACAACCCCACCCCCCCCCCCGAACGAATCCCTCCTCCTCTCTCCTCCTCTCATCCACGATTTAACGGGATGGCCGCCGACCCCGGGTCGCCGCCCGCCGTCCTCCGTCCTCCTCCGCAGAGTCACGTCGCCGGCGCCCTCCCTCCCGCCTCCTGCATCTCCCTCCTGCACCCGCCTCTTCCCACCCCCCTCCCCTGCCCCTTGGCCTTCGCCGTCGCACGCCGCCGTCCCCGTCTCTCCATCGCCGCCATCACCGAGCCTCGCCGCGCACATCTACAACGGGGTTGAGCCCTGGCTCTTGCCGTCCTCCCGTCTTCTCCTCCCTGCCCCCCCCCCCCTGCACCCCTCCCCAGTCCCGTCCCCCTCTCTCCTCCCTCCGCTCTTCCCCCTCCCCTCTCCCCCCTTCCTCGCCATCCTCCCCTCTCCGTAGTGTGCCCCCTCGGGTGCCGCCCCACACCGCCTCTCCCTCGCCTCCCCCCTCTCCTTCTCCTCTCCAGGATCCCCGTCCCCCCTGCCTCGCCTCCCTGTGCCCTTCCCTGGGCCCGTGCCGGCCCCTCTCCCGAGTGCCTCGCCGCGGCCACGGCCTCGCCTTGCTTATGCACGCCCGCACCGCCCCCCCACGCGCGCCGTCGCCTTCCCGTCGTCCTCTCCTGCCGACCGCCGTGCACGCGCCCCGCCCTTGCCTCGCCCGTCCGGCCCCCCCCCCTCCGCGCCCGCGCGTGCCATTTGGCACCGGACATGTCCGGTCCCAAATGGGCACGCTCCGGACATGTCCGGCGCCCAGACGTGCACGCCGCGGACATGTCCGCCCAGCCCACTGACATAGGGGCCCACCCCAAAACGAATTAAAAATATAATAAAAATAAAAATAAAATAATTAAACTAATAATTAATTAATTAGTTATTAATCCGATTAGGTTAATTTAATTAAGTAGTTGTGTTAATTAAACAGTAATTTAATAGTTAATCACTAATTAACCTAACAGCCTATGACAGGTGGGACCCACTGGTCCTGACGTCATGCTGATGTCAGCATGACACTGTTTCGGATAATGTTAATTTAAATAATAATTATTTCCAGAAATTAATAAAAACTTTAGAAAATCATATAAAATAATCCGTAGCTCAGATGAAAATACTTTGTACTGAAAGTTGCTCAGAACGACGAGACGAATCTGAATACGCGGTCCGTTCGCCCGCCACGCGTCCCTAACTATCCGAACTTGCAACCGTTCCCCTCTTATCCTCTGTCCGACAATTCCAAAGACCCGGGAAATATCGTCAGATATTCTCCCGCTCCGTCTGTTACGTTGTGATGCTGCGTTAGACTACCCCTAGCACCGTGTACGTCTTTGTCATGCTCATGTTTGCTATAATTTATACTGTTTCCTCCCCCTCTCTTCTCTCTCGATAGCCCCCCGACCCTGACTCGTCCCCGAGACCACGCAGCTCCGGATCCCGAAACACCATAGACGACCTTGCCCTTGCCGCCGAGCACACCAGCAAGCCCCTCCTTGCATACCGATATCGCCCATTCTAAATTCTCATGCTTGCATTAGAATTACTGCTGCTGCTGCTTACCTATTCTGATGCATAGCCTGTTCATTGTAACCTGCTGTTGTATTTTCCTACATATCCTAAACTGTTTAGGTCTCAGGCTGGGTAGAGACCTATCAGTGACCCCACTTATCCCGACTGCCGCGCTGGATCGTCAGAAGACCCGATCAATGGGATTGAAGACCAGGACCCGACACCGCACATCACCCCCCTTAGTTGTAACGACACTGCAGCGTTACTATCGAGTGTCGAGGGTGAAACCTCATGTAGCACTTCTGATGTTAACTCTGTAGAGTAGTTATTCGGTCATGGTCATCGAGGGTGATTCCTCCTTCACCGCTTCCGATAACGACGCTGTCGTACAAACACCTCAAGTGTGGACCCAGTGAGGGTGATTCCTCCTAGTTCACCTTGACGGATACATCGAGTGAGAATTCAATGAGGGTGATACCTCGGATTCCCTGATGTTATGGACACACGGATACTTGGACTTTACAATGTTACTTGGAAAGGCGGGTCGACCCTGAGGGGTACCCGCGTGTGATGTGGAGGCGGGTTGCCAGTGCGGTGCCCGAGTGGTGAATACGAGGCGCGGCCGGGCATTCTTAACCCTTGCCGCAAGTCCTCGAGACGGGGCGACGGGGTCACATCTTTCGTGAGTCTCTGCTCGTTACCGCAAGCCCTAGTCCTAACGATTTGGATATTTGATCCGAGCAGGCCTCTGGCCTGATAGCACTGACCATCACGTGGGCATAGTATGGGCGTTCTGCATCGTATGCATCAGCCGAAAACTCTGTCAGACGTCCAGTTCAGCACTGCGGCCGGGCTGGGCCGGCACCATCCTGAGGGGTGGAGCCTGGTTCGCCCGGCACGCAACGACCCGGAGGGCGAGGGGCGATGGCCAAGACCCCCTTGCGCTTAGGATGTAGACCGGCGGGGACCTCTCTGCGGAGTTGTAGGTAGGGTTGCGATGTGTCGTTTGGCCGAGGCCGGGCATGACCCAGAAAAGTGTGTCCGGCCGAAGTTAATCGAGCGTGTTGGGTAAGTTGGTGCACCCCTGCAGGCTATCGATAGCCGGTCCTACGGTAAAGGACACTCGGAGTTGTATCCTGATTGATACAATTTAGAACTGGATACCTGTGATGAGACCTGTATATATGGCTCTGGGATTGCTTCTCGCAGGGAGTCGAGAAGGGATCTCAGGACGAGGTTTGAAGACGTTATGGCTCTGGGATTGCTTTCTCGCAGGGAGTCGAGAAAGGATCTCAGGATGAGGTTGATATTATTACTGCTACATTATATGGTATTGTTCTACTCTCTTCTACTGCTGCAAGACCGCTGAAGATGCTAGTCTTCGATAGGACTAGGCCTTCTCTCTATTCTGGCATTTCTGCAGCCCAGTCCACATATACAGCCTCCCCTTGATAATGTTGCATATGTAGTGTAGATCCTTGCTTGCTGAGTACTTTTGAGTACTCACGGTTGCTTTGTTTTCCTTTTTCTCCCCATATCAGTTTGACGTGACCAGAGGACGGAGCCCCCTGAGACAGATGCCCCGACGATCGTTACTACTACTACCCAGAGGATGGATACTACTACGAGTTGACTGACGACCAGGAGTAGGATCGGAGGGTCCCAGGCAGGAGGCCTTGTGCCTTTCGATCGTAGTGTTTTCTTTTGCCCCGCCTTTCTAAAGGCCTTTCTGTACTTTCTTTTATATGTGTACTCAGATAACTGATGCTTCCGCTGACGCTTGTTCGCAAGCTTATGAATTCGAGCCCTCGAGGCCCTGGCTTGTAATATAAAGCTTGTATGACTTTATTTATGTTTTAGAGTTGTGTTGTGATATCTTCCCGTGAGTCCTTAGGCTTGATCGTGTGCATTTGCGTGTATGAATAGTGCACGATCGGGCCGGGGGCGTCACAAGTTGGTATCAGAGCCGACTGCCTGTAGGAACCCCCTTTCCAACTCCTTGGCCGAAGTTGAGTCTAGTAACCGAAAACTGTTTTACTAACTTGGCTGTGTGGCTTACGGGCCCACGTCGCCAATTGGGTGGTACTAGGATCTTTTATTCCTCATCTTTACTCTGGGACTCTGACCTCTCTTCCTTTCGGGTTAACTAAAGTTTACTAACGCCGACACTTAGGATCTCGTAATTCTCGTCCACCCGGAGAGCTGGATATATGTGCGATTTCCCTGACATTGATCTGATTAGTCTGATAATCATTTTCCTTTCCATTGTTTTGTTTAACCTTTCTCTCCGAGATCGGTTATACTTCTCCTTGTCTTTTGACAATCATGAGTTCCCTCTGTTTCAGATGGATCGTTTGTTTCCACCACACCCTGCGACGCAGCTACCAGCTGTTCGAGCAGGGATACATCCAGAGTACATTCTTTATCCACTGGGGCAGATGTCAATCCGTTACAATACCCCAGTACTATCTCCTCCAGATACCCACAAAGACTTTGTGATCTATTGTGACGCATCCCGTGAAGGATTAGGCTGTGTCCTAATGCAAGAGCGTAAGGTGATTGCTTATGGCTCTCGTCAGTTGCGCCCACATGAAGAGAATTATCCGGTACATGATCTAGAACTAGCTGCTGTGATCTATGCATTGCAGTTATGGCGACATTATCTCCTCGGTAATCGTTGCGAGATCTACACGGATCATAAAAGTTTGAAGTACTTGTTCACTCAGCCATCTCTGAATCTCCGTCAGCAAAGATGGATGGAGACCATTGCGGACTATGACTTGGGTATTTCTTATACCCCTGGCAAGGCTAATGTAATGGCTGATGCGTTGAGCCGCAAATCCTATTGCTGCGAACTTGAGGTTCAGCTACAGCAACCACTTCTGTATGAAGAGCTTCGAAAGCTAAATCTCGAGATAGTTCCCCAAGGATACCTAAAAACCTTGGTTGTTGAACCAGACCTTGAGAAAGCTGTTAAGAATGCGCAAGCTAAAGATGCTGAAATTGATCTGATGAAGAAAGACCTTCACCTTGTAAAGTACAGGGATTTCTCGCTGTCTGAAGATGGAACCTTGTATTTCAGAGACCGCATTGTCGTACCTCGCTTCGAGCTTATGACTGACAAGGTTATGAAGGAGGCACATGATACCCCGCTGTCTATTCATCCGGGTAGCACCAAGATGTATCGTGATCTCCGTCAAAGGTACTGGTGGTCTAGAATGAAGCAAGACATTGCTCGATATGTTGCTGAATGTGATGTGTGTCGACGCGTTAAAGCAGAACATCAGAAGCCTGCTGGAATTCTGCAACCACTTCCTATTCCTTTATGGAAATGGGATAAGGTTCAGATGGTTTTCGTTACAGGACTTCCCAGGTCACAGAAGGGTCACGATGCTATTCTTGTCGTTGTCGACCAACTCTCCAAAGTTGCACACTTTCTGCCTGTCAAGGAGATGATCACTGCTAGTCAGTTAGCAGAGTTATATATCTCCAGAATTGTTTCACTCCACGGTATTCCGAAAGAGATCAGTTCAGACCGTGGCAGCATATTCACTGGTCATTTCTGGGAAAGTTTCCAAAAGGCTATGGGAACTCATATCACCTGGAGTTCAGCTTATCACCCTCAATCCCAAGGCCAAGTTGAACGAGTTAATCAAGTGCTTGAAGACATGTTGCGAGCTTGTGTTATATCGTTTGGCAAGAAGTGGGAAGAATCTCTTCCATATGCCGAGTTCTCCTATAACAACAGCTATCAAGCCAGTCTAAAGATGGCCCCCTTTGAAGTTCTCTATGGACGTAAGTGTCGAACCCCTCTGAATTGGTCAGAAGCTGGGGAACGACCGCTCGTGGGTCCAGATATTATTCAACACGCCGAAGAACAAGTCCGAATTGTCCGGGAAAATCTCAAGGCGGCTCAGGACCGCCAGAAGAGCAACTATGATCGCAAACGATGGGGTTTGACTTATCAACCTGGTGATCAAGCTTATCTTCGTGTCACCCCTATGAAGGGCACTCACCGTTTTGGAATCAAGGGCAAGTTAGCTCCACGCTACATTGGTCCTTTCCGCATTATTGCAAGACGTGGTCAGGTGGCATATAAATTGGAATTGCCTCCGCAATTCTCTCATATCCACGACGTCTTCCATGTGTCGCAACTTCGAAAATGCTTCAAGGAATCTCCGCACCGAGCTGTGGATCACGAGATGCTCGAATTGCATGATGATCTTTCATATAAGGAACATCCGATCCGCATTCTCGATGAAGCTGAACGTCGAACCCGTCAGAAGGTTACCAAGTTCCTCAAAGTGCAGTGGTCAAATCATACTGAAAATGAAGCCACTTGGGAACGCGAGGATAATCTTCGTGCGGAATACCCCGAACTTTTTCCTTCTACTTCTTAATTCTCGGGACGAGAATTCTTGATAGTAGAGGAGATTTGTAACACCCCCAGTGGTTAACTACAGTAATCACCCTTTTTGATTATGCCATGTCATCATGTTTAACAGTGCATGATCATCATTTGCATCATAATGCATTTCAACTTCTAACTCAAATTCAAATTAAATTAAAGTGGAAAATAAAAGTTGTCCAACATAGAAACTAAATTGTTCATTAAATAGCAAATAAATCAGAGACAATTCTAAAATTGAAACCAACATCATTGGAGTTGGGTAAGTGACTCAAACATCTTCAAACAGCGACTAAAAACAATATTTAATAACCATTTATTAAATCTAATTTAAGTATGAAATGATGTTTTGTCCAAACTAATTTTAGGTGTTAGGGAATTAAGCACTGGTATTTATGGACCAGGTCACATGTTTTACAAAATTCAATTTGAGCCCTAACTATTTACAAAACAGGGGTATGGATAAATAAAAGGAGAAAAGAAAAGAAAAAGGAAAAGCCCCCCCCCCCCGGACCAACTGGGCCGTGGCCCAGCTGGCCACCAGGCCACCAACCAGGCCGGCCCATTCCCCCCTGGCCGGCCCACCCCATCCCCTTATCCCCTCACTCCCCGTAACCCTAGCCCACCGACACCCCATTCCCCCACCCCCTCGGTCTCCACTCCCTCCACCCGATCCCATCTGGATCGGGCCGGCGACCCCGGCGACCGCGCCGCCCCGCTCTCCATCGCCGCTGCGCCTCGACGCCACCTCGCCAGTGCCGCCCTTCCGCCGGGCCTCCTCGTCCCGTCGCTCGACCTCGACCCCGTGCCCGACGCCGCCGCCCCGTCCTCCTCGTCCTCTCCCTCACCGGACCTCGTCGCGCCTCCCCCTCTCCGTCGTCGACCTCGTCCCCGTCCTCCCCCTCGAGCTCGAGCACCGCTGCCACCCCCCTACAGCTCGCGGTGAGCACCGCGCTGCCCGCGCCCCTCCTCTTCCCTCGGTCACCGCCGCGCTCACCGCAGCCCCGCACCGCGCCCGCACCTCGCCCCGCTCCGCCTCTACGCCTGGGCCGCGCCCCGGCCTTGCCCCGGCCGTCGCCCGCGCCCACCACGCGGCCGCACCGGCGCTGACCGCGTCGCCGGCCCTCTGGCCGTGCCTCACCGCCCGCGCATGGCCACCCCGCTCTGATGCTGCCTACGCGCGCCGCCTGCCGCTGCTGCCGACCGCCCGCGCGCCGCCCCTGCTCGCCTAGCGTCGCTGCTCCGCCCGCTCTTGCCACGCCCATCGCCCGCTTGCCTCGCCCGCGCCTGCCTGCGCTCGCGCGCACGCGCCGCCGCCGCTCGCGCACTCCCACGCGCGCGCACGCCCGCGCACGCGCGCGCGCCGCGCCCGTGGCCCGCCCGTGGCCCTTGTGCCACTGACCGGTGGGGCCTAGTGCCCCTGTGACGCTGACGATCGGGGCCCAGCCCTTAAAAACGAAAAATAAAATAAAATAAAATAAATAATTAACTAGTTAATTAACCCTGTTTAGATTAGTCTAATTTAATTAATTAGTTTAATTAAATGTTAATTAATTAGTTAATCACTAATTAGCCTAATGTGAGTATGACAGGTGGGACCCACTGGTCCTGACGTCATGCTGACGTCAGCAAGACACTGTTTCGGATAATGTTAATTTAAATAATTAATTAAATTCCAGAAATTAATAAAAAACTTTAGAAAATCATATTAAATAATCCGTAACTCAGATCGAAAAACTTTGTACATGAAAGTTGCTCAGAACGACGAGACGAATCTGAAAACGCGGTCCGTTCGTCCGTCACGCGTCCCTAACTATCCGAACTTGCAACCGTTCCCCTCTTATCCTCTGTCCGATAATTCCAAAGACCCGGGAAATATCGTCAGATATTCTCCCGCTCCGTCTGTTACGTGTGATGCTGCGTTAGACTACCCCTAGCACCGTGTATCGTATTTGTCATGCTCATGTTTGCTATATATTTATACTGTTTCCTCCCCCTCTTCTCTCTCGATAGATCCCGACGCAGCTCCGGAGACCGAAGACAGCATTGACAACCTTGCCCTTGCCGCCGAGCAACCAGGCAAGCCCCTCCCTTGAGCATACCGATATCGCCCATTCTAATTTCCCATGCTTGCATTAGAATTGCTGCTGCTGCTGCTTTACCTATTCTGATGCATAGCCTGTTCATTGTAACCTGCTGTTGATAATTACCTACATATCCTAAACTGTTTAGTCTAGGCTGGGTAGAGACCTATCAGTGACCCCACTTATCCCGACTGCCGCGCTGGATCGTCAGAAGACCCGATCAATGGGATTGAAGACCAGGACCCGACACCGCACATCACCCCCCTTAGTTGTAACGACACTGCAGCGTTACTATCGAGTGTCGAGGGTGAAACCTCATGTAGCACTTCTGATGTTAACTCTGTAGAGTAGTTATTCGGTCATGGTCATCGAGGGTGATTCCTCCTTCACCGCTTCCGATAACGACGCTGTCGTACAAACACCTCAAGTGTGGACCCAGTGAGGGTGATTCCTCCTAGTTCACCTTGACGGATACATCGAGTGAGAATTCAATGAGGGTGATACCTCGGATTCCCTGATGTTATGGACACACGGATACTTGGACTTTACAATGTTACTTGGAAAGGCGGGTCGACCCTGAGGGGTACCCGCGTGTGATGTGGAGGCGGGTTGCCAGTGCGGTGCCCGAGTGGTGAATACGAGGCGCGGCCGGGCATTCTTAACCCTTGCCGCAAGTCCTCGAGACGGGGCGACGGGGTCACATCTTTCGTGAGTCTCTGCTCGTTACCGCAAGCCCTAGTCCTAACGATTTGGATATTTGATCCGAGCAGGCCTCTGGCCTGATAGCACTAACCATCACGTGGGCATAGTATGGGCGTTCTGCATCGTATGCATCAGCCGAAAACTCTGTCAGACGTCCAGTTCAGCACTGCGGCCGGGCTGGGCCGGCACCATCCTGAGGGGTGGAGCCTGGTTCGCCCGGCACGCAACGACCCGGAGGGCGAGGGGCGATGGCCAAGACCCCCTTGCGCTTAGGATGTAGACCGGCGGGGACCTCTCTGCGGAGTTGTAGGTAGGGTTGCGATGTGTCGTTTGGCCGAGGCCGGGCATGACCCTGGAAAGTGTGCCCGGCCGGAGTTAATCGAGCGTGTTGGGTAAGTTGGTGCACCCCTGCAGGGAAGAACACTTCTATCGATAGCCGGTCCTACGGTAAAGGACACTCGGAGTTGTATCCTGATTGATACAATTTAGAACTGGATACCTGTGATGAGACCTGTATGTATGGCTCTGGGATTGCTTCTCGCAGGGAGTCGAGAAGGGATCTCAGGACGAGGTTTGAAGACGTTATGGCTCTGGGATTGCTTTCTCGCAGGGAGTCGAGAAAGGATCTCAGGATGAGGTTGATATTATTACTGCTACATTATATGGTATTGTTCTACTCTCTTCTACTGCTGCAAGACCGCTGAAGATGCTAGTCTTCGATAGGACTAGGCCTTCTCTCTATTCTGGCATTTCTGCAGCCCAGTCCACATATACAGCCTCCCCTTGATAATGTTGCATATGTAGTGTAGATCCTTGCTTGCTGAGTACTTTTGAGTACTCACGGTTGCTTTGTTTTCCTTTTTCTCCCCATATCAGTTTGACGTGACCAGAGGACGGAGCCCCCTGAGACAGATGCCCCGACGATCGTTACTACTACTACCCAGAGGATGGATACTACTACGAGTTGACTGACGACCAGGAGTAGGATCGGAGGGTCCCAGGCAGGAGGCCTTGTGCCTTTCGATCGTAGTGTTTTCTTTTGCCCCGCCTTTCTAAAGGCCTTTCTGTACTTTCTTTTATATCTGTACTCAGATAACTGATGCTTCCGCTGACGCTTGTTCGCAAGCTTATGAATTCGAGCCCTCGAGGCCCTGACTTGTAATATAAAGCTTGTATGACTTTATTTATGTTTTAGAGTTGTGTTGTGATATCTTCCCGTGAGTCCTTAGGCTTGATCGTGTGCATTTGCGTGTATGAATAGTGCACGATCGGGCCGGGGGCGTCACACCGGCCAGGGGGAATGGGCCGGCCTGGTTGGTGGCCTGGTGGCCAGCTGGGCCACGGCCCAGTTGGTCCGGGGGGGGGGGGGGCTTTTCCTTTTTCTTTTCTTTTCTCTTTTTATTTATCCATACCCCTGTTTTGTAAATAGTTAGGGCTCAAATTGAATTTTGTAAAACATGTGACCTGGTCCATAAATACCAGTGCTTTATTCCCTAACACCTAAAATTTGTTTGGACAAAACATCATTTCTTATTTGTTTTAAATAAATTAAAAGGTCATTAAATATTATTTTCAGCCACTGTTTGAGGACGTTCAAGCCACTTATCCATTTTCAATAATGTTGGTTTCAATTTTAGAAGTGCCTCTGGAACGTTTGTTATTTATCTGACATTTTAGTTTATGATTTGAATAACTTCTATTTTCCACTTTCATTTAAATTCGAATTTGACTTAGGAGTTGAAATGCAATATGATGCTAATGATGATCATGCACTGTTAATCATGCTGACATGGCATAATCAAAAGGGTGATTACTGTAGCTAACCACTGGGGGTGTTACAACGAGGCTGGCCCAACCAGCGATCCTCACAAGGTTGGCCGCGCCAGTCCTGGCGGGGGTCGCGGTTGTCCCAGTGTCCCCCACCTCGGCCTCCTCCACGGCCGTAGCCACGGTCGTTGCGCTCAGGGCGGCGGCCAAGGCGCCCGTCCCGGATGGCCCTGAGCTCTTTGGCAGTCATTGGTGTTGTGGCTGTGCATGTTGGGGAAGACGCAGAACGGGCGGCTGCCCTTGGAGGACTCCGGGTAGTCGCAGCCGCGGTTCATCTCAGGTTCGGCCGCGAGCACAGCTAGTCCCTTGCGCTTCACGTCCTTAACCTTGGCCTTCTTGTCTTTTGGATCAGCCTCCGGGAGCTCAAGGAGGGAGAGGCGACCTTCCTCAGCCCTCGCACACCTGGCTGCCATGTTGAACATCTCCAGAGCCGAGCACAGGTCCTCGTGTATGGCGAGCTCCTCCTTCATCTTGACATCCCGGACACCATCAGTGAACGCAGAAATGATGGCCTCATCCGACACCTCGGGGATCTTGAGGCGAACGTTGGTGAAGCGCTGGATGTATTTGTGCAAGGTCTCCCCTGGCTGCTGCTTGATGCGCCGCAGGTCTCCCGCAGCCAGGGCGCGGTCGCGAGTGCCCTGGAAGTTGGCGATGAAGCGCTCTCGCATTTCATCCCAGGAGGAGATCAATCCAGCGGGGAGGTTCAGGAGCCATGAGCACGCGCCATCCTTGAGGGCCATGAGGAACCAGTTCGCCATAACCATCTCGTCGCCGTTGGCCGCCTCGATGCCCAGCTCGTAGAGCTGGAGGAACTCGGCGGGGTCGGGGGTGCCGTCGTAGCGTGGGGGCAGGTCTGGCTTGAACTTCCCTGGCCAAACGATGCAACACAGCTCCGCGGTGAACGCATGGCAGCCTGCCACGCTCACGGGAGCCCGCCGCAGAGGGGGAGCCTGGACTTGGCGCTCGCGCACCGTCGCCTCAGGCAGCACGCGGTCTTGACGTGGCGGCACTGGAAGCGCGTGCGCCTCTCCTTGAGGCTGCTGCACCACTTGACAGCTTTCCTCATCGCGCGTCGGCGCCCTGCGCGGCGGGTCTTGCCGAGGAGCCTCACGCCTTGGCTCGAGGGCGACTTCTTGCCTGGGAGGTGGAGGAGGCGCACCATGGGCCACGTCGCCCGCAAGAGGCGGCGGGGGAGGCAGCGAGCGAGACGGTGCAGGGGTCTCTCCGGCAGCACTGACGAGCTCGGCGATGCGTTCCAGCCAGTCCTCGTAGAGGTCATCGGTCGGGCGATAGCGCAGAAGCTCGCGCGCCATGAGCAACGCAGCCTATGCATTCGCCGGCCTGCGACGAGCATGGGAGGATGAAGCAGCCGCTAGAGTCGGCGATGGAGTGGCGGTGCGTCCATCGCGCCGCACAAAGGGATGCAGCGACGAAGCCCGCTGCTCGTGGGCCGCGGGGCCGGTGGCAGCGTTTGCCATAGGTGATGGGGGACGGCGGGGAGCGCCGTCGCCCGCAGGTGCTGTCTGGACGACACGGGCGGCAAGAGCAGCCTGGCGCTCAGCACAAACTCGACGAGCGTCAGCCATGAGAACGGTGGAACGGCGGCGAATCGACCAGCGGAAGAGAGGCTCCGACGCACCCCTACCTGGCACGCCAAATGTCGGATTCAGCGCTCCGCAAACCCAAGAAAGGTTCAAACTCTGGGGTGCGTGCGAAGAACTCAATCTCCCCAGCCTGCCAACTCGTCGATCTCACGACCTAGCTCAATGAACTGGAAAGGATAGGGACACAACGATTTACGCAGGTTCGGGCCACCTTGCGGTGTAAAACCCTACTCCTGCTTTGTGGTGGATTGGCATCGAGGTGGGCTGAGGATGAACTAGTACAGAGGGGGAACAACCTCAGGAGGTGTGTTCTTGTGTTGGTGTGAGCTGGTGGGGATGATCTGGTAGATCCGTCCATCTCTCCTGTTGTGGCCTAGCTATATTTATAGTGGCCTTGGCCCTCTTCCCCCAAAACGAAGGCGGGAAGGGATCCCACAACGGCCAAGTTTGAAGGGAGACAAGTAGTACATCTTATCCTGACGAAAGGTGGTCTTCGCCTTCAAAGCTTCTGGTTGTGACGTCGTGGTGGGCTCGGCAATGACCTCCGTCCTGCCGTCCTGGTCTTGCAGCACGGGAATGGAAACCTTTGGCTGATTCCCCGGGACTCTGCGTCTGCACCCGCTTCGTTATCACCAAAGAGGAAACCTGTTGTACTGCGCCCGCTGGCGCTCGCCTGGCCTTGGTCGTCATAGCTTGCGTCACCTGAACCTCACGAGGTGGGGCTTGCATAGAAATCTCCGCTCCTCAGGAGCCGGCCTAAGGAGGCCGCTTCCTGTGGGGGTCTTGACGTCGTCTGCCTCGCGAGGCTTGGCCCCTCGCGAGGGTCTTATGTTGTTGATGCTGAAGATGGGCCGTACCAGGCCGCAGATGGAGCCACGCTGCGGGCCGCAGGCAGGCAAGTCTGGGTACCCTGGTTCCCTGAACGCCGACAGTAGCCCCCGGGCCCAAGGCGCGCTCGGACTTGGCTTCGAGGCGAAGCCAAAGGGCAAGGGCGAAGCGCCGCGAGCCCAAACCGCCTGCGGACCCGGTTGACGCATGGCGCTTGATGGGACGTGGGCGTATCCGCTTCCCCACGCTGCCTCGGCAAATGTTCGGCTTGGCAACAGCCTGCTGCACGCAAAAAGATCATTATTACCGGATGATGACCCACAAGTATATGGGATCAATTGTAGCCTTTTCGATAAGTAAGCGTGTCGAACCCAATGAGGAGCAGAAGTAAATGACAAGCGGTTTCAGCAAGGTAATGTCTGCAAGTACTGAAATTGTAAGTAGCAGAGTAGTTTGATAACCAGATAATTTATAACGAGCAAGTAACAATAGTAGTAACAAAAGTGCAGCATGGTAGCCCAATCCTTTTGAGGCAAAGGACAGGCCAAAACGGTCTCTTATAATAAGCAAAGCATTCTTGAGGGTACACGGGAATTTCATCTAGTCACTTTCATCATGTTGGTTTGATTCGTGTTCGCTACTTTGATAATTTGATATGTGGGTGGACCGGTGCTTAGGTGCTGTTCTTACTTGAACAAACCTCTTGCTTATGATTAACCCCCTCGCAAGCATCCACAACTACAAGAAAAGTATTAAGAATAAATTCTAACCATAGCATTAAACTTTTGGATCCAATCGGTCCCTTATGGAATAGCGCATAAACTAGGGTTTAAGCTTCTGTCATGCATTCCCTTAGGCCCAAATATGGTGAAGTGTCATGTAGTCGACGTTCACATGACACCACTAAGGGAATCACAACACACATACTATCAAAATATCGAACACATATCAAGTTCACATGATTACTTGCAACATGATTTCTCCCGTGACCTCAAGAACATAAGTAACTACTCACAAATGATAATCATGCTCAAGATCAGAGGGGTATTAAATAGCATATTGGATCTGAACATATAATCTTCCACCAAATAAACCATATAGTAATCAACTACAAGATGTAATCAACACTACTAGTCACCCACAAGCAGCAATCTATAGTTCCGGTACAAAGATTGAACACAAGAGATGAACTAGGGTTTGAGAGGAGATGGTGTTGTTGAAGATGTTGATGGAGATTGCCCTCCCCAAGATGGGAGAGTTGTTGGTGATGATGATGACGATGATTTCCCCCTCCGGGAAGGAAGTTCCCCCGGCGGAATCGCTCCGCCGGAGGGCAAAAGTGCTCCTGCCCAAGTTCCGCCTCGAGACGGCGGTGCTCCGTCCCGAAAGTCCTCTCCTGATTTTTTCTAGGTCAAAATGACTTATATACCAGAAGATGGGCACCGGAGGTGGGCCGAGGGGAGCACAACCCACCAGGGCGCGCCTGGGCTCCCTGGCGCGCCCAGGTGTTTTGTGCCCACTTGGCGGGCCCCCCTCTGGTACTTATTGGCTCCAATATTTCTCATTTATTCCATAAAAAATCTCCGTAAAGTTTCAGCTCATTTGGAGTTGTGTAGAATAGGTAGCCTGACGTAGCTTTTTCAGGTCCAGATTTCCAGCTGTCGGAATTCTCCCTCTTTGTGTGTACCTTGCATATTATGAGAGGAAAGTCATTAGAATTACTCCAAAAAGCATTATTATGCATAAAAATATCATAAATAACAGTAAGAAAACATGATGCAAAATGGACGTATCAACTCCCCCAAGCTTAGACCTCGCTTGTCCTCAAGCGAAAACCGAAATTGAAAAACATGTCCACATGCTTAGAGAGAGAGGTGTCGATAAGAACAAAATACAGACATAGAAGCATCATGTAATTTTATTATAACAGCAACAAACTTTAACATGAAACTTTTATCATAGAACTTTTATCATAGACTTCTCATGAATAAGTAACAATTCATCACATAATCGAAGTATAAAGCATAAACTCTATTAGAAACCAACAAACTATGTTCTCAGTCAACTTTGCAACTACAATTCATCATCTTTTCAGCAAGGGTCACGTATCGGAGCCTTTAGGCAAGTCCACATATTCAACCATCATATAGTCTTCTATGATTGCTAACACTCACCGCATACACATGAGCAAAACGTTTCAACCGGACACATAGAAAGATAGGGGCTTATAGTTTCGCCTCCCAACGTATTCACCTCAAGGGTGATGTCAACAATAATAACTCATGCTGCCCATATTCAACTGGACATATGTGCCTAGATCTTTCCTCACCACATGATGCTTGCCAAAGGAGAAAAATAAAAGGAAAAGAGAGAAGAACTTTGACTCTTGCATAAAAGTAAATACATAAAAGTAAAAGATAGGCCCTTCACAGAGGGAAGCAGAGGTTGCCATGCGCTTATTTGTTTGTATGCTCAACCCCTTAATGCAAAAGAACGTCATGTTATATTGCCCCTTGTGATGGCAACCTTTATTATGCAGTCTGTCGCTTTTATTCTTCACCATCGCAAGTTCGTACAACGCTCAATTTTCTCTTACACTAAATGATCTCACACTTTTAGAAGCAATTTTTATTGCCTTATTGCACCGATGACAACTTACTTGAAGGATCTTACTCAATCCATAGGTAGATATGGTGGACTCTCGAAAATAAGATTTGGGTTTAAGGGTTTTTTGGATGCACAAGTAGTATCTCTACTTAGTGCGGAATTTTTGGCTAGCAAAGATGGGGGGCAAGCACCACATGTTGAATGATCTATGACAATATAACTTCTATGTGAATATGAACAAACATAAATCATTAAGTTATCTTCCTTGTCCAGCGTCCACAATTTTGGCATATAATATTTTGATGGGGGCTCACAATCACAAAAGATTTCCATGATAGTGTATTTATATGTGAATCTTATCTTCCCTTATTAATTCTTTCATGAGTTGCATCATTGACTAATGCTATGTTTGTCAATCTCTAATAAAATTTTCTACTTATACTTTTCCTTATGTGGTGTTATCACCTACCATAGGATTAGCATATGATCTTTTCATTTATTTCCTTTCTCTTTATTGAAACATGAAAGTAAAGAAAGCAAAAACTCAAACTAAACTTTATTATATATCTCGCGCACGATTACAAGGATGGATTACTAAGCAAGCTCTCAAAAAGAAAGGATCGAACTAAACTTTTATTCATCTAAAGCAAAAGATAACCATGGATCGAACTAAGAAAAGTAAAGGCAAAAGATAGTGGGGGTGATACGATACCGGGGCACCTCCCCCAAGCTTGGCGGAAGCCAAGGGGAGTGCCCATACCCGATACTCAATTTTCTTTTGGTGATGAAGAAGGAGGTGGTGGTGGTGATGAAGTAGAAGGATTGTCTTTCCTCCTTAGCTTACGCTTGAGGATGGAATTCTCATCCTTCAATTCACCGATCTCCTGCTCAAGCTCCAATACCTTTTTGCATAAATCTTGCTTGTTTTCCTGCAAGAGACCAAAGGGGATAAACTGAATCTTAGGCTTCTTTGCTTTGTTGGGGAGACTCGACTTCTTAAATTCAATATGCATGTCCCCAGGTTGAGGCAATGGGGCTTCATCTTCTTCTGAGCTCGTCTCCTCCTTCCTTTTAGGATCATAGTCTTCTTCTTCCTCCGTAGTCCAGCCATTGTGCTCCACATCCCCATAAACCTTAGGGTTTGCTATATAATCAGCAACATAGCTCTCACCCTCCGAGTCTTGGGATGACATATTTTCAGATTTGTCAGGAAAACAGCAAGAAGAGAAAGCAGGAGACTTCTCTGCGATACGGAAGTCAATAGGTTCGGGGAGTATATAAAGATTTTTTATCTTGGGAAACAAGCAAACGGAAGAAAAACGGAGTCCGGAAGGTACCCGAGGTGGGCACAACCCACCAGGGCGCGCCTGGCTGCCCACCAGGTGTGCCTTATTGGTTGCTTCTTATTTTCCTAATTTTCTAAATATTCCAAAACTGACAAAAAATATTTTTGCGGATTTTTTGGAGTCCGTTTACTTACCGTTGATACGTCCATTTTGCATCATGTTTTCCTACTGTTATTTATGATGTTTTTATGCATAATAATGCTTTTTGGAGTAATTCTAATGCCTTTTCTCTCATAATATGCAAGGTATACACAAAGAGGGAGAATTCCGGCAGCTGGAAATCTGGACCTGAAAAAGCTATGTCAGGCTACCTATTCTGCACAACTCCAAATGAGCTGAAACTTCACGGAGATTTTTTATGGAATAAATGAGGAATATTGGAGCCAATAAGTACCAGAGGAGGCCCACCAGGTGGGCACAACCCACCTGAGCGCGCCAGGGAGCCCAGGCGCGCCCTGGTGGGTTGTGCTCCCCTCGGCCCACCTCCGGTGCCCATCTTCTGGTATATAAGTCATTTTGACTGAGAAAAAATCAGGAGAGGACTTTCGGGACGGAGCGCCGCCGTCTCGAGGCGAAACTTGGGCAGGAGCACTTTTGCCCTCCGACGGAGCGATTCCGCCGGGGGAACTTCCCTCCCGGAGGGCGAAATCATCGTCATCATCATCACCAACAACTCTCCCATATTGGGGAGGGCAATCTCCATCAACATCTTCAACAACACCATCTCCTCTCAAACCCTAGTTCATCTCTTGTGTTCAATCTTTGTACCGGAACTATAGATTGGTGCTTGTGGGTGACTAGTAGTGTTGATTACATCTTTTAGTTGATTACTATATGGTTTACTTGGTGGAAGATTATATGTTCAGATCCAATATGCTATTTAATACCCCTCTGATCTTGAGCATGATTATCATTTGTGAGTAGTTACTTTTGTTCTTGAGGTCACGGGAGAAATCATGTTGCAAGTAATCATGTGAATTTGATATGTGTTCGATATTTTGATAGTATGTGTGTTGTGATTCCCTTAGTGGTGTCATGTGAACGTCGACTACATGACACTTCACCATATTTGGGCCTAAGGGAATGCATTGTGGAGTAGTTATTAGATGATGGGTTACGAGAGTGACAGAAGCTTAAACCCTAGTTTATGCGTTATTCCGTAAGGGACCGATTGGATCCAAAAGTTTAATGCTATGGTTAGAATTTATTCTTAATACTTTTCTCGTAGTTGCGGATGCTTGCGAGGGGGTTAATCATAAGTAGGAGGTTTGTTCAAGTAAGAACAACACCTAAGCACCGGTCCACCCACATATCAAATTATCAAAGTAGCGAACACGAATCAAACCAACATGATGAAAGTGACTAGATGAAATTCCCGTGTACCCTCAAGAACGCTTTGCTTATTATAAGAGACTATTTTGGCCTGTCCTTTGCCTCAAAAGGATTGGGCTACCTTGCTGCACTTTTATTACTACTACCGTTACTTTCTCGTTACAAATTATCTTGCTATCAAACTACTCTGCTACTTACAATTTCAGTACTTGCAGACATTACCTTGCTGAAAACCACTTGTCTTTTCCTTCTGCTCCTCGTTGGGTTCGACACTCTTACTTATCGAAAAGGCTACAATTGATCCCATATACTTGTGGGTCATCAAGGCTATTTTCTGGCGCCGTTGTCGGGGAGTGAAGCGCTCTTGGTAAGTGGAAATTGGTAAGGAAAAATTATTACTACGTGCTGAAATTTATTGTCACTTGTTACTATGGAAAACAATCCTTTGAGGGGTCTGTTCGGGGTATCTTCACCTTGACCGGAACCATAATTAATTACCCCTCAACCTACTGCACCTACTGAAAATATTGAATATGAAATTCCTTTGGGTATGATAGAACAACTGCTAGCTAATCCTTATGCAGGAGATGGAACCGAACATCCTGATATGCACTTGATATATGTGGAAGAAATTTGTGGATTGTTTAAGCTTGCAGGTTTACCCGGAGATGAAGTTAAGAAGAAGGTTTTCCCTTTATCTTTGAAGGGAAAGGCATTGGCATGGTATAGGCTATGCGATGATATTGGATCTTGGAATTGGAATCAATTGAAATTGGAGTTTCACCAAAAAAATTATCCTATGCATCTAGTTCATCGTGATCGGAATTATATATATAATTTTTGGCCTCGTGAAGGAGAAAGTATCGCTCTAGCTTGGGGGAGGCTTAAGTCAATGTTATATTCATGCCCAATCATGAGCTCTCAAGAGAAATCATTATTCAGATTTTTTATGCTCGGCTTTCTCGTGATGATCAATCCATGCTTGATACTTCTTGTACTGGTTCCTTTATGAAGAAGACCATTGAATTCAGGTGGGATCTTTTGGAAAGAATTAAATGCAACTCTGAAGATTGGGAACTCGACGAAGGTAAAGATTCAGGTATTAAGCTTAAGTATGATTGTGTTAAATCTTTTATGGATACCGATGCTTTTCAAAAGTTTAGCACTAAATATGGGCTTGACTCTGAGATAGTAGCCTCCTTCTGTGAATCATTTGCTACTCATGTTGATCTCCCTAAGGAGAAGTGGTTTAAATATCACCCACCTATTAAAAAGGAAGTTAAAGAACCGGTACCAGCTAAAGAGGAAACTATAATTTATAATGTTGATCTAGTTATTCCTACTGCTTATATTGAGAAACCACCTTTCCCTGTTAGGATAAAGGAACATGCTAAAGTTTCAACTGTGGTCAACAAAAGTTATATTAGAACACCTAAACCTGATGAACAAATCAAAGTAGAACCTAGTGTTGCTATGGTTAAGGATCTCCTGGAAGAAAACATAGATGGGCATGTTATTTACTTCTGTAATGAAGCTACTAGAATTGTCAAACCTGATAAGTCAGATATTCGTAGACCCGTTGTTGGCATGCCCGTTGTCTCAGTTAAAATAGGAGATCACTGTTATCATGGTTTATGCGACATAGGTGCTAGCGTGAGTGCTATTCCCTTTACCTTATATCAAGAAATTATGAATGACATAGCACCCGCTGAGATAGAAGACATAGATGTTACTATTAAACTTGCTAATAGAGACACCATATCACCAATTGGGATTGTTAGAGATGTTGAAGTCTTGTGTGGGAAAATTAAATACCCTACTGACTTTCTTGTTCTTGGTTCCCCACAAGATGATTTTTGTCCCATTATCTTTGGTAGACCCGTCTTGAACACCGTTAATGCTAAAATGGATTGTAAGAAACAAACTGTCGGTGTCAGTTTTGGTGATGAGTCTCATGAGTTTAACTTTTCCAAGTTTAGTAGAAAACCTCATAAAAAAGAATTTCCTAGTAAGGAAGAAATAATTGGTCTTGCTTCTATTGCTGTGCCTCCTACTGATCCTTTAGAACAATATCTGCTAGACCATGAAAATGATTTACATATGCATGAAAGAAATGAAATAGATGATATTTTCTTTGAATAACGTACCCTGCTTAAACACAATTTGCCTATTGAAACTCTAGGAGGTCCTCCTCCACCCAAAGGTGACCCTGTTATTGAATTAAAACAATTGCCAGACACTTTGAAATATGCTTATCTTGATGAGAAAAAGATATATCCTGTTATTATTAGTGCTAACCTTTCAGAACATGAAGATGAAAGACTATTGAAAGTTCTAAGGAAGCACTGAGCTGCTATTGGATATACTCTTGATGATCTTAAGGGCATTAGTCCCACTCTATGTCAGCACAAAATTAATATGGAACCTGATGCTAAACCCGTTGTTGATCACCAACGCCGGTTAAATCCGAAGATGAAAGAAGTAGTAAGGACGGAAATATTAAAACTTTTGGAAGCAGGTATAACCTATCCTATAGCTGATTGTAGATGGGTAAGTCATGTTCATTGTGTCCCTAAGAAGGGAGGTATTACTGTTGTTCCAAATGATAAGAATGAACTTATTCCACAAAGAATTGTTACAGGCTATAGAATGGTAATTGATTTTAGAAAATTAAACAAAGCAACTAGAAAAGATCATTACCCTCCTGCCCTTTATTGATCAAATGCTAGAAAGATTGTCAAAGCACACACATTTTTGTTTCCTTGATGGATATTCTGGTTTTTCACAAATACCTGTTTCTCAACCTGATCAAGAAAAGACCACTTTCACTTGTCCCTTTGGAACTTATGCTTATAGACGTATGCCTTTTGGTTTATGCAATGCACCTGCTACCTTTCAAAGATGTATGACTGCTATATTCTCTGTCTTTTGTGAAAAGATTGTTGAGGTTTTCATGGATGACTTTTCTGTGTATGGGAAGTCTTTTGATGATTGTTTAAGCAATCTTGATCGAGTTTTGCAGAGATGTGAGCAAACAAATCTTGTCTTGAATTCGGAGAAGTGCCACTTTATGGTTAATGAAGGTATTGTTCTGGGCCATAAAATCTCTGAAAGAGGTATTGAAGTGGACAAAGCTAAGGTTGATGCAATTGAGAAAATGACATGTCCTAAAGATATCAAGATATTCGTAGTTTCTTAGGTCATGCTGGTTTCTATAGGAGATTTATCAAAGACTTTTCTAAAATTTCTAGGCCTCTTACGAACCTTTTGCAAAAGGATACTCCTTTTTTTATGATGATTGTTTAGGAGCCTTCGAAACACTCAAGAAAGCCTTAATTTCTGCACCTATTATTCAACCACTTGACTAGAACTTGCCTTTTGAAATTATGTGTGATGCTAGTGATTATGCTGTTGGTGCTGTTCTAGGACAAAGAGTTGATAAGAAACTAAATGTTATCCATTATGCTAGTAAAACTCTAGACAGTGCCCAACGAAATTATGCTACTACTGAAAAAGAATTCTTAGCAGTTGTGTTTGCTTGTGATAAATTTAGATCCTACATTGTTGATTCTAAAGTGACTGTTCACACCGATCATGCTGCTATAAAATATCTTATGGAAAAGAAAGATGCTAAACCTAGACTCATTAGGTGGGTTCTCTTGCTACAAGAATTTGATTTGCATATTATTGATAGAAAGGGAGCTGAGAACCCCGTAGCTGATAACTTGTCTAGGCTTGAAAATGTCCTTGATGACCCACTACCTATTGATGATAGTTTTCCTGATGAGCAATTAGCTGCAATAAATGTTTCTAATAACACTCCTTGGTATGCTGATTATGCTAATTACATTGTTGCTAAATATTTACCACCTAGCTTTACCTACCAACAAAAGAAAAAATTCTTTTATGATTTAAGACATTACTTCTGGGATGACCCACATCTTTATAAAGAAGGAGTAGATGGTATTATTAGACGTTGTGTACCTGAGCATGAACAGGGACAAATCCTACGGAAATGTCACTCCGAAGCTTATGGAGGACATCATGCGGGAGACAGAACTGCTCACAAGGTATTGCAATCTGGATTTTATTGGCCTACTCTCTTCAAGGATGCTCGTAAGTTTGTCTCATCTTGTGATGAATGCCAAAGAATAGGTAATATCGGTAAGTGTTAAGAAATGCCTATGAATTATTCACTTGTTGTTGAACCATTTGATGTTTGGTGTTTTGATTACATGGGACCTTTTCCTTCCTCTAATGGGTATACACATATTTTGGTTGCTATTGATTATGTTACTAAGTGGGTAGAAGCTATTCCAACCAGTAGTGCTGATCACAACACCTCTATTAAAATGCTTAAGGAAGTTATTTTCCCAAGGTTTGGAGTCTCTAGATATTTAATGACTGATGGTGGTTCACACTTTATTCATGGTGCTTTCCGTAAAATGCTTGCCAAGTATGATGTTAACCATAGAATTGCATCACCCTATCATCCTCAATCTAGTGGTCAAGTTGAACTTAGCAATAGAGAAATAAAATTAATTTTGCAAAAGACTGTCAATAGGTCCCGGAAGAATTGGTCTAAGAAATTAGATGATGCACTTTGGGCTTATAGAACAGCATATAAAAATCCTATGGGTATGTCTCCTTATAAAATGGTTTATGGAAAAGCTTGTCATTTGCCTCTTGAGTTAGAACATAAAGCATATTGGGCAATTAAAGAACTCAACTATGATTTCAAACTTGCCAGTGAAAAGTATCGCGAAAAATCTTCTATTCTCTTTTCTTGCTATTTTCGGTCAAATCTGTTAAGCCAGGCATCATGTCTTCTTCCTCCTCCAACAATGTGGAAGAGGATGCTTGGTTGATGAGGATCGAGCTGAAGAGGGAAGAGTCAGCAGAAGCCGTCAAGGGAGACAATAATAAGGAGGTTACCGTAGATCAAGCCCCGGGGATCGAGCAAGCACTTCCGGCCGAGGAGGAGGAAGAAGAAGATATCCTTAAACCTTATTATGCTCATCTTACCCCTACTGAGATTGAGGCCTTTCGGATCATTGAAACGGTTCGTGTGCAGAATAAATATCTCACTCGTGAAAATATTCTGCATCAAGAGCATATCATCTACCTCCGAAGCGTCATCCGTAGATTGGAGAATCTCTTGATCTTGAAGGACAGGATCGCTTCTACTTCATCACCACCTCCTTCTTCACCACCAAAAGAAAATTGAGTACCGGGTATGGGCACTCCCCTTGGCTTCCGCCAAGCTTGGGGGAGATGCCCCGGTATCGTATCACCTCCACTACCTTTTGCCTTTACTTTTCTTAGTTTGATCTTTTGCTTTAGATGAATAAAAGTTTAGTTCGATCCTTTCTTTTTGAGATCTTGCTTAGTGATATATCCTTGTAATCGTGTGCGAGATATAAAATAAAGTTTAGTTTGAGTTTTTGCTTTCTTTACTTTCTTGTTGCAATAAAAAGAAAAGAAATAAATGAAAAGATCATATGCTAATCCTATGGTAGGTGATAACACCACATAAGGAAAAGTATAAGTAGAAAATTTTATTAGAGATTGACAAACATAGCATTAGTCAATGATGCAACTCATGAAAGAATTAATAAGGGAAGAGAAGATTCACATATAAATACACTATCATAGAAATCTTTTGTGATTGTGAGCCCCCATCAAAATATTATATGCCAAAATTGTTGACGTTGGACAAGGAAGACAACTTAATGATTTATGTTTGTTCATATTTACATAGAAGTTATATTGTCATAGATCCTTCAACATGTGGTGCTTGCCCCCCATCTTTGCTAGCCAAAAATTCCGCACTAAGTAGAGATACTACTTGTGCATCCAAAAATCCTTAAACCCAAATCTTATTTCCAAGAGCCCACCATACCTACCTATGGATTGAGTAAGATCCTTCAAGTAAGTTGTCATCAGTGCAATAAGGCAATAAAAATTGCTTCTAAAAGTGTAAGATCATTTAGTGTAAGAGAAAATTGAGCGTTGTACGAACTTGTGATGGTGAAGAAATAAAAGCGACAGACTGCATAATAAAGGTTGCCATCACAAGGGGCAATATAACATGACGTTCTCTTGCACTAAGGGGTTGAGCATAGAAATAAATAAGCGCATGGCAACCTCTGCTTCCCTTTGCGAAGGGCCTATCTTTTACTTTTATGTATTTAATTTTATGCAAGAGTCAAAGTTCTTCTCTCTTTTCCTTTTATTTTTCTCCTTTGGCAAGCATCATGTGGTGAGGAAAGATCTAGGCACATATGTCTAGTTAAATATGGGTAGCATGAGTTATTATTGTTGACATCACCCTCAAGGTGAATACGTTGGGAGGCGAAACTAGAAAGTCCCTATCTTTCTATGTGTCCGGTTGAAACGTTTTGCTCATGTGTATGCGGTGAGTGTTAGCAATCATAGAAGACTATATGATGGTTGAGTATGTGGACCTGCCTAAAGGCTCCAATACGTGACCCTTCCTAAAAAGATGATGAATTGTAGTTGCAAAGTTAACTGAGAACGTAGTTTGTTGGTTTCTAATAGAGTTTATGCTTTATACTTCGATAGTGTGATGAATTGTCACTTATTCATGAGAAGTCTATGATAAAAGTTCTATGATAAAAGTTTTATGTTAAAGTTTGTTGCTGTTACAATAATGCACATGATGCTTCTATGTCCGTATTTTGTTTTTATCGACATCTCTCTCTCTAAGCATGTGGACATGTTTTTCGATTTCGGTTTTCGCTTGAGGACAAGCGAGGTCTAAGCTTGGGGGAGTTGATACGTCCATTTTGCATCATGTTTTCCTACTATTATTTATGATGTTTTTATGCATAATAATGCTTTTTGGAGT
Organism: Thinopyrum elongatum; assembly: GCA_011799875.1. Lineage (NCBI taxonomy): Eukaryota > Viridiplantae > Streptophyta > Magnoliopsida > Poales > Poaceae > Thinopyrum > Thinopyrum elongatum. Next base: position 334,571,704 of record CM022302.1, on the reverse strand, counting down.
AATTCTAATGCCTTTTCTCTCATAATATGCAAGGTATACACAAAGAGGGAGAATTCCGGCAGCTGGAAATCTGGACCTGAAAAAGCTATGTCAGGCTACCTATTCTGCACAACTCCAAATGAGCTGAAACTTCACGGAGATTTTTTATGGAATAAATGAGGAATATTGGAGCCAATAAGTACCAGAGGGGGCCCACCAGGTGGGCACAACCCACCTGGGCGCGCCAGGGAGCCCAGGCGCGCCCTGGTGTGTTGTGCTCCCCTCGGCCCACCTCCGGTGCCCATCTTCTGGTATATAAGTCATTTTGACCTAGAAAAAATCAGGATAGGACTTTCGGGACGAGCGCCGCCGTCTCGAGGTGGAACTTGGGCAGGAGCACTTTTGCCCTCCGGCGGAGCGATTCCGCCGGGGGAACTTCCCTCCCGGAGGGGGAAATCATCGTCATCATCATCACCAACAACTCTCCCATCTTGGGGAGGGCAATCTCCATCAACATCTTCAACATCACCATTTCCTCTCAAACCCTAGTTAATCTCTTGTGTTCAATCTTTGTACCGGAACTATAGATTGCTGCTTGTGGGTGACTAGTAGTGTTGATTACATCTTGTAGTTGATTACTATGTGGTTTACTTGGTGGAAGATTATATGTTCGGATCCAATATGCTATTTAATACCCCTCTGATCTTGAGCATGATTATCATTTGTGAGTAGTTACTTTTGTTCTTGAGGTCACGGGAGAAATCATGTTGCAAGTAATCATGTGAACTTGATATGTGTTCGATATTTTGATAGTATGTGTGTTGTGATTCCCTTAGTGGTGTCATGTGAACGTCGACTACATGACACTTCAACATATTTGGGCCTAAGGGAATGCATTGTGGAGTAGTTATTAGATGATGGGTTGCGAGAGTGACAGAAGCTTAAACCCTAGTTTATGCGCTATTTCGTAAGGGACCGATTGGATCCAAAAGTTTAATGCTATGGTTAGAATTTATTATTAATACTTTTCTCGTAGTTGCGGATGCTTGCGAGGAGGTTAATCATAAGTAGGAGGTTTGTTCAAGTAAGAACATCACCTAAGCACCTGTCCACCCACATATCAAATTATCAAAGTAGCAAACACGAATCGAACCAACATGATGAAAGTGACTAGATGAAATTCCCGTGTACCCTCAAGAACGCTTTGCTTATTATAAGAGACCGTTTTGGCCTGTCCTTTGCCTCAAAAGGATTGGGCTACCTTGCTGCACTTTTATTACTACTACCGTTACTTGCTCGTTACAAATTATCTGGTTATCAAACTACTCTGCTACTTACAATTTCAGTACTTGCAGACATTACCTTGCCGAAAACCACTTGTCTTTTCCTTCTGCTCCTCGTTGGGTTCGACACTCTTACTTATCGAAAAGGCTACAATTGATCCCATATACTTGTGGGTCATCAACCGTATCACGTACCTCCTCTTTTTCACGATTCTGGAGTGTTCCGGAAGGACTCTTTTATGTGTTCTTCTGGTGTCATAGTTTGGATAATATTACTTTCAACATTAATGGGCGTACCTGAGATATAATGTTTTATCCGTTGCCCATTAACAACCTTCAGGTTAGTACCTTCGGCATTATTTATTTTGATAGCTCCAGACCGATAAACCTCCTCGATAACATAGGGTCCTTCCCATTTGGAGAGGAGTTTTCCTGCAAATAATCTGAAATGAGAGTTGTACAAAAGAACATATTCTCCAACTTTGAACTCACGCTTTTGGATTCTTTTATCATGCCATCTTTTAACCTTTTCTTTAAATAACTTGGCATTTTCATAAGCTTGGGTTCTCCATTCATCTAATGAGCTAATATCAAATAACCTCTTTTCACCGGCAAGTTTGAAATCATAGTTGAGTTCTTTAATTGCCCAATATGCTTTATGTTCTAACTCAAGAGGCAAATGACAAGCTTTTCCATAAACCATTTTATAAGGAGACATACCCACAGGATTTTTATATGCTGTTCTATAAGCCCAAAGTGCATCATCTAATTTCTTAGACCAATTCTTCCGGGACCTATTGACAGTCTTTTGCAAAATTAATTTTATTTCTCTATTGCTAAGTTCAACTTGACAACTAGACTGAGGATGATAGGGTGATGCAATTCTATGGTTAACATCATACTTGGCAAGCAGTTTACGGAAAGCACCATGAATAAAGTGTGAACCACCATCAGTCATTAAATATCTAGGGACTCCAAACCTTGGGAAAATAACTTCCTTAAGCATTTTAATAGAGGTGTTGTGATCAACACTACTGGTTGGAATAGCTTCTACCCACTTAGTAACATAATCAACAACAACCAAAATATGAGTATAACCATTAGAGGAAGGAAAAGGTCCCATGAAATCAAATCCCCAAACATCAAATGGTTCAACAGCAAGAGAATAATTCATAGGCATTTCTTGACGCTTACCGATATTACCTATTCTTTGACATTCATCACAAGATAAGACGAACTTACGAGCATCCTTGAAGAGAGTAGGCCAATAAAAACCAGATTGCAATACCTTATGAGCAGTTCTGTCTCCCGCATGATGTCCTCCATAAGCTTCGGAGTGACATTTCCGTAGGATTTGTCCCTGTTCATGCTCTGGTACACAACATCTAATAATACCATCTACTCCTTTATAAAGATGTGGGTCATCCCAGAAGTAATGTCTTAAATCATAGAAGAATTTTTTTTCTTTTGTTGGTATGTAAAGCTAGGTGGTAAATATTTAGCAACAATGTAATTAGCATAATCAGCATACCAAGGAGTGTTATTAGAAATATTTATTGCAGCTAACTGCTCATCAGGAAAGCTATCATCAATAGGTAGTGGGTCATCAAGGACATTTTCAAGCCTAGACAAGTTATCAGCTACGGGATTCTCTGCTCCTTTTCTATCAGTAATATGTAAATCAAATTCTTGTAGCAAGAGAACCCACCTAATGAGTCTAGGTTTAGCATCTTTCTTTTCCATAAGATATTTTATAGCAGCTGTCGGTGTAGTAAACAGGGGGTGTTCACTACCCCTGGACACGCACCGGCAAGTAACAGCCTCCGGGCGGGAAGGCCATGGCGGAGAAGGAATTCACTCAAGGACGTATTCAAGGACAGGTTTCCGGCAAGGTTTACTTGTCGGGAATAGGTCTACGCATCGCCGGCAAGCTCTGGGCCGGCAAGATCGAGATAGACATTTCGGGAAGCAAGCCTTCCCGGCAAGGTCCCTCCACATCCACAGCAAGGCTTGCCACGACAAGACTTGCCGGGGGTTAGCTGGAGAAGATTTAGAATAAGGCGAAAACATCAGGATCAGAAGACAAGAAGACTGAAGATCGAAGGTTTGGCCCCCCCGGCAAGATCTTGCCGGGGTGGCCTGTGAAGCCCGGCAAGATATTGCGCCCGGCAAGGATCACACCCGACAAGGTTCTGCCACTGTGCCCCCGCTTCAGTACAGCAACCAGCCTGACACTCTGAGTCCTTCTCTTGATGCGTGGCAACGCGTCAGTGGAGGAGAGCTTAAGCGGTGCTGATGGGATGACCCCTTTTTCCATCCCCAAGAAAGTGAGGACACCTAAACGGACACCTCACGGTGCATTAAATGCATTCGTCCTAATCCGTCAGTGGTTAGGTATGATGACCCTGTAGCTACTTTACACCTCAATGTATGTACATTTTGCCACTGTGGTGACCCCTTTGAGCGTATAAAAGGAGGCCCAAGGCAACTGCTACAGGGGGGAGGATCTTCTGGCCCATATTGCATGCGTAGCTGCTCTTTGAACGTACTGTTCATTGCAAGCGCTCCTGGAGCCTGGGCTCAAGAACATTCATAATAAAACAAGGCAGGAGTAGGGTTTTACGCTGATCAGCGGCCCGAACCTGGGTAAAATCGCCCCGCGTCGATCGTTGGTTCTGCTCTTTGTATGCTATTACGATTCGACAAGGAGAGAGGTATGCACAAAGAGCAGAACCAATGATCGACGCGGGGCGATTTTACCCAGGTTCGGGCCGCTGATCAGCGTAAAACCCTACTCCTGCCTTGTTTTATTATGAATGTTCTTGAGCCCAGGCTCCAGGAGCGCTTGCAATGAACAGTACATTCAAAGAGCAGCTACGCATGCAGAATGGGCCAGAAGATCCTCCCCCCTGTAGCAGTTGCCTTGGGCCTCCTTTTATACGCTCAAAGGGGTCACCACAGTGGCAAAATGTACATACATTGAGGTGTAAAGTAGCTACAGGGTCATCATACCTAACCACTGACAGATTAGGACGAATGCATTTAATGCACTATGAGGTGTCCGTTTAGGTGTCCTCACTTTCTTGGGGATGGAAAAAGGGGCCATCCCATCAGCATCGCTTAAGCTCTCCTCCACTGGCGCGTTGCCACGCATCCAGAGAAGGACTCAGAGTGTCAGGCTGGTTGCTGTACTGAAGCGGGGGCACAGTGGCAGAACCTTGTCGGGTGTGATCCTTGCCGGGCGCAATATCCTGCCGGGCTTCGCAGGCCACCCCGGCAAGATCTTGCCGGGGGGGCCAAACCTTCGATCTTCAGTCTTCTTGTCTTCTGATCCTGACGTTTTCGCCTTATTCTGAATCTTCTCCAGCTAACCCCCGGCAAGTCTTGCCGTGGCAAGCCTTGCCGTGGATGTGGAGGGTACCTTGCCGGGAAGGCTTGCTTCTCGGAATGTCTATCTCGATCTTGCCGGCCCTGAGCTTGCCGGCGATGCGCAGACTTATTCCCGGCAAGTAAACCTTGCCGGAAACCGGTCCTTGAATACGTCCTTGAGTGAATTCCTTCTCCACCATGGCCTTCCCGCCCGGAGGCTGCAACTTGCCGGTGCGTGTCCAGGGGTAGTGAACACCCCCTGTTTACTACACCGACAGGAGCCCCCGGGCCTGGGCCGGGCAAGCATGCACGGTGTTTGTCCGGGCTAGGCCCAAGAACACGCACCGGCTCACGCGCGGCGAGAATTACCCGCCGCTCATGACTTTTAACTACGCGCCAATGAATGGCGCATGTGAGCTTGTGATTTTGCTGGGCCTCGAGCTTGCCGGCAGCGTGGGCAAATAGAATAGGACAGCAGCAGGAGTTGTGGGCCTGAAAGGGAGCTCCACACCATGTGATGAAGAGCCAGCCCTCGAGCCTTCCCCAAAAAGGGTACTATGGGTGAGCCGCTCGATTCATACACTCATCTCTGCTGCTGCCGCCATCTACTGCGAGTGCCCTACTGCCGTCTTGCCGTCCTCCAGCATGGCGTCTCTGGCCTCCTCGCCTGCCGCGTGCCGCCAAGAATAAGGCTGCCACTCGGACTGTAGTGATTTTTTTGCATACCTGTTGCTGTAATGGCACATACAAAGAAGCAATTTATCTTAGTTAAATCAATCTTTATGCATGTTACTTTATGCTGAATGAATGTATGCTTCCCCCTTGATTAATTCAGTCCTTGCACATATTTTAGTCCCTACGCTGTCTGGAAACCTTGCCGGTGCGCACGTTTGCCGCGAGCGCTAGATGCGGGTCTTTAGCAGCCTGCTGGAAACGCTGCCGCCGGCAAGGCGACTTGCCGGGCCAGAATGCAGCTGCTAAGCTTGCCGAGCGGACTCAAGGTGAAGCTAGAGCGCGGGCTAACCACGACAAGGTTCCTCCGCGTGCAGGTTGATGTATAAGGACAAAGAATTAATCAAGGCGACCCACGCTTGCCGGAAAGCTTTTCGGTGCGCACGCTCCGGCCGGCAGCGCTTGAGGAACGGGTCCTAAGCAGCTTGCCGGGAACGCCGCCTCCCAAAAAGGTTTACCTCCTCGGTGCTTATGCAGCCACCTAAATTGTCGAGCAGACTCGAGACAACTAGGGGCGCAACTAGTCCCGAGAAGGCTCCTTCGCGTGTAGGTATAAGAAGCAAGTGAAGATAGCAAAATGAATGTAATAAATCTTTGCAACTTAGCTTTTCTTGCGAGGGCGCTGCCAGCCCCCGAGCTAATTTTTTGCTCAAAAGGTGGTTGTCGGGAAACTTTTGACTTTGGCGGAGAACTTTGATATTCTCGACGCTAGCTTCCGGCAAGGAGTTGCCGGGAAAGCTCATGACGGAGGACTTCGTCGTTCTCGACGCTGGCTTCCGGCAAGCTTGTTGCCAGGAAGGCTTATGGTGGAGAACTTCGTCGTTCTCGACGTCGAGAAGATTGGTCCAAAGGACGCTGCCAGCCCCCGGGCCACAACTGCGTCTAAATACGACAAGTTAATTAGCATCTTAAAAAGCATTTTAACTTGTGCGTAACTTTATTTAGAGCTCTTCTCCACATGATCTTGTTTTTGCACAGTTGTCCCCTACGCTTGCCGGAATGCATCTCGATCGCGCACGTCCTAGTCAATGGCGCTTAGGAATGGATCCTAGTTAGCAGCCTATCGAGGACGCCGCCTCCTCGAGAGCTTCACACTCCAAGAGCAAACGCAGCCGCACAGGTGTTGCTAGGCAGACTCGAACAACCCGGAGCGCAAAATGTCTCAAGAGTGCTCCTTTGCGCACAGGTTATGTGCAAAGAACATCATCAAGGATAAAATCAAATCAGCAAAAAGCATTAAAGTTTTAGAACTTAGCTTTCTGTATGTGGAGCGAAGTCGCCATGGACGATGAAGCTGACACGCTGACCGGTAGATCAGGTTCACACAACCTCTCACCCCTACCTGGCGCGCCAAAGATGTCGGTGTGTGACACCTATGGGACCCCCACGGGATCCCTCTACGATTTGGCAGGGAGAGAGGTATGCACAAAGAGCAGAACCAACGATCGACGCGGGGCGATTTTACCCAGGTTCGGGCCGCTGATCAGCGTAAAACCCTACTCCTGCCTTGTTTTATTATGAATGTTCTTGAGCCCAGGCTCTAGGAGCGCTTGCAATGAACAGTACGTTCAAAGAGCAGCTACGCATGCAGAATGGGCCAGAAGATCCTCCCCCTGTAGCAGTTGCCTTGGGCCTCCTTTTATACGCTCAAAGGGGTCACCACAGTGGCAAAATGTACATACATTAAGGTGTAAAGTAGCTACAGGGTCATCATACCTAACCACTGACGGATTAGGACGAATGCATTTAATGCACCGTGAGGTGTCCGTTTAGGTGTCCTCACTTTCTTGGGGATGGAAAAAGGGGCCATCCCATCAGCACCGCTTAAGCTCTCCTCCACTGGCACGTTGCCATGCATCCAGAGAAGGACTCAGAGTGTCAGGCTGGTTGCTGTACTGAAGCGGGGGCACAGTGGCAGAACCTTGTCGGGTGTGATCCTTGCTGGGCGCAATATCTTGCCGGGCTTCGCAGGCCACCCCGGCAAGATCTTGCCGGGGGGGGCGCGGGGGGCGGCAAACCTTCGATCTTCAGTCTTCTTGTCTTCTGATCCTGACATTTTCGCCTTATTCTGAATCTTCTCCAGCTAACCCCCGACAAGTCTTGCCGTGGCAAGCCTTGCCGTGGATGTGGAGGGTACCTTGCCGGGAAGGCTTGCTTCCCGGAATGTCTATCTCGATCTTGCCGGCCCTGAGCTTGCCGGCGATGCGCAGACCTATTCCCGGCAAGTAAACCTTGCCGAAAACCGGTCCTTGAATACGTCCTTGAGTGAATTCCTTCTCCGCCATGGCCTTCCCGCCCGGAGGCTGCAACTTGCCGGTGCGTGTCCAGGGGTAGTGAACACCCCCTGTTTACTACACCGACAGCAGCATGATCGGTGTGAACAGTCACTTTAGAATCAACAATGTAGGATCTAAATTTATCACAAGCAAACACAACTGCTAAGAATTCTTTTTCAGTAGTAGCATAATTTCGTTGGGCACTGTCTAGAGTTTTACTAGCATAATGGATAACATTTAGTTTCTTATCAACTCTTTGTCCTAGAACAGCCCCAACAGCATAATCACTAGCATCACACATAATTTCAAAAGGCAAGTTCCAATCAGGTGGTTGAACAATAGGTGCAGCAATTAAGGCTTTCTTGAGTGTTTTGAAGGCTTCTAAACAATCATCATCAAAAACTAAAGGAGTGTCCTTTTGCTAAAGATTTGTAAGAGGCCTAGAAATTTTAGAAAAGTCTTTGATAAATCTCCTATAGAAACCAGCATGACCAAGGAAACTACGAATACCTTTGATATGTTTAGGACATGGCATTTTCTCAATTGCATCAACCTTAGCTTTGTCCACCTCAATACCTCTTTCAGAAATTTTATGGCCCAAAACAATACCTTCATTAACCATAAAGTGGCACTTCTCCCAATTCAAGACAAGATTTGTTTGCTCACATCTCTGCAAAACTCGATCAAGATTGCTTAAACAATCATCAAAAGGCTTCCCATAAACAGAAAAGTCATCAATGAAAACCTCAACAATCTTTTCACAAAAGTCAGAGAATATAGCAGTCATACATCTTTAAAAGGTAGCAGGTGCATTGCATAAACCAAAAGGCATACGTCTATAAGCATAAGTTCCAAAGGGACAAGTGAAAGTGGTCTTTTCTTGATCAGGTTGAGAAACAGGTATTTGTGAAAAACTAGAATATCCATCAAGGAAACAAAAATGTGTGTGCTTTGACAATCTTTCTAGCATTTGATCAATAAAAGGCAAAGGGAAATGTTCTTTTCTAGTTGCTTTGTTTAATTTTCTAAAATCAATTACCATTCTATAACCTATAACAATTCTTTGTGGGATGAGTTCACTTTTATCATTAGGAACAACAGTAATTCCTCCCTTCTTAGGGACACATTGAACAGGACTTACCCACCTACTATCAGCTATAGGATAGATTATACCTGCTTCCAGAAGTTTTAATATTTCCGTTCCTACCACTTCTTTCATCTTCGGATTTAACCGACGTTGGTGATCAACAATGGGTTTAGCATCAGGTTCCATATTAATTTTGTGCTGGCATAGAGTGGGACTAATGCCCTTAAGATCATCAAGAGTATATCCAATAGCAGCTCGGTGCTTCCTTAGAACTTTCAATAGTCTTTCATCTTCATGTTCTGAAAGGTTAGCACTAACAATAACAGGATATATCTTTTTCTCATCAAGATAAGCATATTTCAAAGTGTCTGGCAATTGTTTTAATTCAAACACAGGATCACCTTTAGGTGGAGGAGGACCTCCTAGAGTTTCAATAGGAAAATTGTGTTTAAGCAGAGGACGTTGTTCAAAGAAAATCTCATCTATTTCATTTCTTTCATGCATATGTAAATCATTTTCATGGTCTAGCAGATATTGTTCTAAAGGATCAGTAGGAGGCACAGCAATAGAAGCAAGACCAATTATTTCATCCTTACTAGGCAATTCTTTTTTATGAGGTTTTCTACTAAACTTGGAAAAGTTAAACTCATGAGACTCATCACCAAAACTGACACCGACAGTTTGTTTCTTACAATCTATTTTAGCATTAACGGTGTTCAAGACAGGTCTACCAAAGATAATGGGACAAAAATCATCTTGTGGGGAACCAAGAACAAGAAAGTTAGTAGGGTATTTAATTTTCCCACACAAGACTTCAACATCTCTAACAATCCCAATTGGTGATATGGTGTCTCTATTAGCAAGTTTAATAGTAACATCTATGTCTTCTATCTCAGCGGGTGCTATGTCATTCATAATTTCTTGATATAAGGTAAAGGGAATAGCACTCACGCTAGCACCTATGTCGCATAAACCATGATAACAGTGATCTCCTATTTTAACTGAGACAACGGGCATGCCAACAACGGGTCTACGAATATTTGACTTATCAGGTTTGACAATTCTAGTAGCTTCATTACAGAAGTAAATAACATGCCCATCTATGTTTTCTTCCAGGAGATCCTTAACCATAGCAACACTAGGTTCTACTTTGATTTGTTCATCAGGTTTAGGTGTTCTAATATAACTTTTGTTGACCACAGTTGAAACTTTAGCATGTTCCTTTATCCTAACAGGGAAAGGTGGTTTCTCAATATAAGCAGTAGGAATAACTGGATCAACATTATAAACAATAGTTTCCTCTTTAGCTGGTACCGGTTCTTTAACTTCCTTTTTAATAGGTGGGTGATATTTAAACCACTTCTCCTTAGGGAGATCAACATGAGTAGCAAATGATTCACAGAAGGAGGGTACTATCTCAGAGCCAAGCCCATATTTAGTGCTAAACTTTTGAAAAGCATCGGTATCCATAAAAGATTTAACACAATCATACTTAAGCTTAATACCTGAATCTTTACCTTCATCGAGTTCCCAATCTTCAGAGTTGCATTTAATTCTTTCCAAAAGATCCCACGTGAATTCAATGGTCTTCATAAAGGAACCAGTACAAGAAGTATCAAGCATGGATTGATCATCACGAGAAAGCCGAGCATAAAAATTATGAATAATGATTTCTCTTGAGAGCTCATGATTGGGGCATGAATATAACATTGACTTAAGCCTCCCCCAAGCAAGAGCGATACTTTCTCCTTCACGAGGCAAAAAATTTCATCTGTAATTCCGGTCACGATGAACTAGATGCATAGGATAATTTTTTTGGTGAAACTCCAATTTCAATCGATTCCAATTCCAAGATCCAATATCATCGCATAGCCTATACCATGCCAATGCCTTTCCCTTTAAAGATAAAGGGAAAACCTTCTTCTTAACTTCATCCCCGGGTAAACCTGCAAGCTTAAACAATCCACAAATTTCTTCCACATATATCAAGTGCATATCAGGATGTTCAGTTCCATCTCCTGCATAAGAATTAGCTAGCAGTTGTTCTATCATACCCGAAGGGATTTCATATTCAATATTTTCAGTAGGTGCAGTAGGTTGAGGGGTAACTAATTGTGGTTCCGGTCGAGGTGAAGATACCCCGAACAAACCCCTCAAAGGACTGTTTTCCATAGTAACAAGTGACAATAAATTTTAGCACGTAGTAATAATCTTTCCTTACCAATTTCCAGTGACCAAAAGCGCTTCACTCCCTGGCAACGGCACCAGAAAATAGCCTTGATGACCCACAAGTATATGGGATCAATTGTAGCCTTTTCGATAAGGAAGAGTGTCGAACCCAACGAGGAGCAGAAGGAAATGACAAGCGGTTTTCAGCAAGGTAATGTCTGCAAGTACTGAAATTGTAAGTAGCAGAGTAGTTTGATAGCAAAGGACAGGCCAAAACGGTCTCTTATAATAAGCAAAGCGTTCTTGAGGGTACACGGGAATTTCATCTAGTCACTTTCATCATGTTGGTTTGATTCGTGTTCGCTACTTTGATAATTTGATATGTGGGTGGACCAGTGCTTAGGTGCTATTATTACTTGAACAAAACTCCTACTTATGATTAACCCCCTCGCAAGCATCCGCAACTATGAGAAAAGTATTAAGAATAAATTCTAACCATAGCATTAAACTTTTGGATCCAATCGGTCCCTTATGGAATAGCGCATAAACTAGGGTTTAAGTTTCTGTCACTCTCGCAACCCATCATCTAATAACTACTCCACAATGCATTCCCTTAGGCCCAAATATGGTGAAGTGTCATGTAGTCGACGTTCGCATGACACCACTAAGGGAATCACAACACACATACTATCAAAATATCGAACACATATCAAGTTCACATGATTACTTGCAATATGATTTCTCCCGTGACCTCAAGAACATAAGTAACTACTCACAAATGATAATCATGCTCAAGATCAGAGGGGTATTAAATAGCATATTGGATCTGAACATATAATCTTCCACCAAATAAACCATATAGTAATCAACTACAAGATGTAATCAACACTACTAGTCACCCACAAGCACCAATCTATGTTCCAGTACAAAGATTGAACACAAGAGATGAACTAGGGTTTGAGAGGAGATGGTGCTGTTGAAGATGTTGATGGAGATTGCCCTCCCCAAGATGGGAGAGTTGTTGGTGATGATGATGACGATGATTTCCCCCTCCGGGAGGGAAGTTCCCCCGGCGGAATCGCTCCGCCGGAGGGCAAAAGTGCTCCTGCCCAAGTTCCACCTCGAGACAGCGGTGCTCCGTCCCGAAAGTCCTCTCCTGATTTTTTCTAGGTCAAAATGACTTATATACCAGAAGATGGGCACCGGAGGTAGGCCGAGGGGAGCACAACCCACCAGTGCGCGCCTGGGCTCCCTGGCGTGCCCAGGTGGATTGTGCCCACCTGGTGGGCCCCTTCTCGTACTTATTGGCTCCAATATTTCTTATTTATTCCATAAAAAATCCCCGTAAAGTTTCAGCTCATTTGGAGTTGTGCAGAATAGGTAGCCTGACGTAGCTTTTTCAGGTCCAGATTTCCAGCTGCCAGAATTCTCCCTCTTTGTGTGTACCTTGCATATTATGAGAGAAAAGGCATTAGAATTACTCCAAAAAGCATTATTATGCATAAAAACATCATAAATAACAGTAAGAAAACTTGATGCAAAATGGACGTATCACCGGAGATCGTGGAGGCCGACGGTTGGCCTCCCTCTGGATGTAAATGAGGAAGGGGCGGAGCCCCCTGCTCGTCTCCGTCTTCCCGTTGCTTGCTCCTTCTTCTTCCTTCTTGTCCCATCATCTTGTTGAAGCATCATGGCGCCGGTGAGGAGGTTTTCCGCGGCGGAGAAGGGAAAAACCCCTCGGGAGGAACCCGGGCTCCTCCCGCCGAAGAGGAGGCTCGGTCGCTCCTGCGGCACCGGCGAAGGAGCCCAGGTGACACGGCCTTGGCACGAGCAGCCTCCACCGGGCTTCCCGATCCCCATGTATGCCCGCGCGTAGAGCCCTGCGCCCAAGGGCAACGCCTAGCGCCGCGAGGGTCAGGGTCGTGGAGGAGGGCAGGTGGCGGCTGCACGGCCGTTCGACCTGCGAACTCATGCCGAAGGTACGTCACGCGAATTCGTGGTGTGGGCGGCAATGCCGCCATGCACGTGGATCCGGCTCCCGTGGTTCTTCGCAGAGGAGATACCACCGAGGGGGCCCGTTGAGCTGTGGCTGCAACACGCCGGGTGCTGCAGCCAAGCTACTGAAGCGGAGGTCGAGGTCATCCACCCTGGCGAAGCCTTCATGACTCGGGGATGTGGCGAGATCGCCCGCGCCTGCTGCCCGGGGGGAGCTCTCGCCATCCACTTCGAATACGACGGAGCTTCGACTCTCCTCTTCAAGGTGTTTGGCGAGGACGGTCGGCGCCTGGAATGCTGCTCCGAAAGAGGCGGTCCACGCGGCGCGGCCATGGGCACTAAACTTGCCCTTGGCCTTGCCAGCAGCTCCTCTGGCGCTAGCAACGACTATCCGGAATCCAGCTACTCTCTTAAGTCTAGCGACGACGACAGCTATGAGCCACTGAGCTCGCGCCGCGCCCGGAGTATGGCAGCGGTGTCGACTCGGTGCCGTCGGTGACATCCTGAGGCCGGGGTTCTCCAAGGTCCCTTTCTTTTGTTTTTCCTGCACAAAACCGTGGCGAGCCCCGTGGGGGTATGGAAGAACTGTAATGCTTTTGCTTTTGCTTTAGCGTTATTGTTCCTAGTTCGGTGTTGCGATTGCGTATCCCGCTTTGGCATGGTGCTCCCTTTCGTTCTCGCGGTAGCTTAACGCTCTACGCTGACAGGACCGAGTCCCCAGGCGGGCTCCAGCCGTCACTGGTATGCCAGGTCGCGATGCCGTGGTCAAGGCCAGGAGGTGGGCGGCCCGAGGTCCAATAAGAGCCCCAGAGGCGCGATGCTCAGGAGGTCCCCTTTAGCACGCAAGCAGCCCCCTGAAGGCTGATAGGGAAAACGGCCTTGCCCGAGCGAGATTGTGAGGATCAAAATGCTGGGTCGTGAGATTTACGCCGGCATGTATGGGGTGACTTATCTTGGCAAGCCTGCGGCGATTGCTTCGCGCGACGCCTGACTGCGTCCTGGTGGTGGCAGCGACGTTGTCGACGATGGGCCCCTGCATGCGGGTGGCGGCGGCATCCAAGGCTGAAGGAGAGGTTCGAAGGCAGCGCTTCCTCCCGTTTTAACCCTGCAACATTTACCGTGCCTCGTGGAGGCGTGAGAACTTCTGCCTTGAGTTTTTAAGAAAAAATATGTTTTGTAATAGTTTTGCTAGGTTTTCGCGATTTCCTTTATGTTTGCTTTAGTGTTCTGCGTCAGCAGGGCCCGGTATCGGGCATACCTCAGCCGCTATTGGGGCGTCCGGATCACCAGGATGAGACCAAGGGGTGAGGGGCTATGTGACTAGTGAGGCCCCTGAGTCGCGATGCTCAGGGGTCCCCCTTGATGTACGAACAACCCTCGGGAAGGAGATGCGAGCGTGGTTTTTAGCATTCTGCGTCGGCAGGGCCCGGTCCCGCGCATACCTCAGCCGCCGTTGGGGCGTCCGGATCACCAGGACGAGACCAAGGGGTGAGGGGCTACGTGACCAGTGAGGCCCCTGAGTCGCGATGCTCAGGGGTCCCCCTTGACGTACGAACAGCTCTCCATACCTTTCCTTGCCGGGCCTTCGCTCGGGAGGGACGCGAGAAGACCAGGTCCAAGGGACCTGGTGAGGTGGTGTACGCCAGGTGACCTGAGCGTAGCCCCGGTGCCCAGCCCCCTCGCGCGACCCTCCCGAGGGAAGAGCGGTGCGGTGAAGCTGAGCGGCATGCCTGGTGGCTCTGCTGAGGTTACTACAGCCGCTAGGTTGCCCTCAGTAGTTTATTCGCCAGCGTGGAGCATGGCGCTTCCGCTCTTGCACGGGCATAGCCGCTCCTCGACCGTGTCGTCCGCCAGCGCGAAGCATGGGGCTTCCACTGGTTCGTGGGTGGGAGCTCCCTCTGAGGGGAGACTCCGGGGCGTGTACAGCCCCGTCCTGGCACGTGGCTTGCACGACAGGACAGGAGGAGGTGTATATGGGCACTCGTGAGCCAGTGCGGGACTCACGTGGCCCTACCTCAAGGCGGGTTGCGCCTGAATTTGGTTCGGAGCATTTGCAAGGGTCCTGCAAGATGGTTAGGTAGCCTGCGCCGAGTGAATCTCCTGAGGATATCGCATGAGAAGGCCAAACACCAACGACCCCAGGAGGTGACGTGAATGGGGCCGGCCCGCCAGACAGAGCTTAGCCGTTGGGTTTGTCGACGCTGCAGGGACGGACCCGAGCACAGACGCCGTGCCCAGTCTTCTCATGCGAAGGTCCTGAAGAAAGACAACCGGCGCGTGGCTCCCGCAGCGGCGAGGCACCGGGTCACGCGCCCTAACTTATCTGCTCCCGATTAGCTCATGCGAGAACAAGGCACCAAGGGCCATGGGAGGTGACGTGCACGGGAGCTGGCCCATGAGCCAGAGCTCAGCCGCTTGGATTTAGCGACGCTGCAGCGACGGACCCGAGCACAGACACCGTGCCAGTCCTTAATCATGAGGCGGTCGTGGGTGGGTTCGCAAGGGCGTACGACATTCATGGCGGCGTAGCACCGGACAGACATGTGATAATAGCAAAGCAACTCATGAAAGGGTAAGGCCAGTTCTGATTTATGCGAAAAACGATACATGCCGCAGGGACGGACCCACACGGCTTGGGGATAATGCAGCCCGAGGGGCGCCCCCAACTGAACAAACCAAAAAGTGTCACCTGGCACCGTTGCTGGAGAAGTGTTGGAGTAGCTGAAGACGTGCGCTGCAGAAGTCGTTCCTCACGAGCCGTCTAGGTCCTGAGCCTCGTAAGGCCCCGGGGGCCCGGGGGGCTCGCGAGGATCCAGCGCCTCCTCCGATAGGATCGCCTGGTGCCTGGCCTCGTGAGCCGCCAGGATGCTCCGCATGTAGCGCTGGTGCGTGGCAGCCCTGTTCAGCAGACCGAAAGGCATGCGAACATAGCTGTGAGGGGGGCCCTCACACCGGCCCACGCGGGACGGCCAGTAGAGCTCTTGAGACACGGCTCTGTTGAGCCCTGGGATGTTGACACAGACGCACAGCCCGCTGCCCTCGTCAGGGGAGGGGGCTGCGCTGTGTGGTGCGGGGCGACGCTCGCCTCGCATGGCCCTCGCCTCCTGAAGTTCCTTGATCGCCTTGGTGATGAACTCCTGAGCGCCTGGCGCCTGGCGCCCAGCGCTCTTCTCGCTGAAGCGCGCGTTGAAGCACGCCTCCACATGGTGCGCAAACGCCTCAATCGCGACGCTGGCCAGGTCTGAGGCCCTCCAGAGGAGAGCCCTCGAGCCCAACCTGAGGGGGGCGCCGGGCGCGCCTTCCTATGCCAGAGGGGAGGGCGCCCCATCAGTGGGCGCAGGGCCACAAGCACGATCATCGGACGTCCCGTCCTCCTGAGATCCTCGGTGGAGCAGCTGCTTCTTCTTCTTGGGGATGATCTCAGGAGGGTAGGCGGCGCCCTCGTCATCTGGGTTCTCGAGCGCCACAGCCTGGTAGGTGCGCTCGAGGGAGCACACCGCGTCCTTCTCGTAGTAGGCGACCGTGATGATGCCTTCGCTCCCTGGCATCTTGAGGACATTGTAGCCGTGGTGAGTCATGGCCATGAACTTGGCCAGGGCTGGATACCCAAGGATGGCGTTGTACGGGAGGCGAATATGGGCGGCGTCAAAGTCGATGAACTCAGTGCGGTAGTTGTCGCGCTTGCCGAAGGTGACAAGGAGGCGGATCTGCCCTATCGGGGTGGTGGAGCCGTCGGTCACTCCTGAGAAGGGCTTGGTGGGTTGAAGCTGGTCGTACGACACCTGGAGCCTGTCGAACATCTCGACTGCGAGGACATCGAGTCCCGCACCGCCATCGATGAGTGTCTTGGTGATGAGGACATTGCTGATGGTAGGCGAGCAGAGCATCGGGAGCCGCGCCGGCAGTGGCCGCACACTTGAGCTGGTCAGTAGAGTCGAAGGTGATGGCGCACTTGGACCACCTGAGCGGACGCGTCGCCTTGAGCTTGGGGAGGGCCGCATTCACCTCACGAGCGAATTGCTTGAAGATGCGATGAGAGGCGGGGGCCTGAGCGCCACCTAAGATGCAAGCGACGGCACGAGGCTCTTGGAAGCCCCCGGCCCCATCATCTTGGCGGTGGTCGTCATTCTTCCTTGGCGGCAGCGGCAGCGGAGGGAGGCCAGCGTTGCCCTGAGGGCGGTCCTCACGAGGCTGATCCCCCCAGGGTCCCTCGCGAGGCTGGCCCTACCAGTGATCCTCACGAGGCTGGTCGCGCCAGTCCTGGCGGGGGTCGCGGTTGTCCCAGTGTCCCCCACCTCGGCCTCCTCCACGGCCGTAGCCGCGGTCGTTGCGCTCAGGGCGGCTGCCAAGGCGCCCGTCCCGGATGGCCCTGAGCTCTTGGCAGTCATTGGTGTTGTGGTTGTGCATGTTGTGGAAGACGCAGAACGTGCGGCTGCCCTTGGAGGACTCCGGGTAGTCGCAGCCGTGCTTCATCTCAGGTTCGCCCGCGAGCACACCTGGTCCCTTGTGCTTCACGTCCTTAACCTTGGCCTTCTTGTCTTCTGGATCAGCCTTCGGGAGCTCAAGGAGGGAGAGGCGACCTTCCTCAGCCCTCGCGCACCTGGCTGCCATGTTGAACATCTCCAGAGCCAAGCACAGGTCCTCGTGTATGGCGAGCTCCTCCTTCATCTTGACATCCCGGACACCATCAGTGAACGCAGAAATGATGGCCTCGTCCGACACCATGGGGATCTTGAGGCGAACGTTGGTGAAGCGCTGGATGTATTTGTGCAAGGTCTCCCCTGGCTGCTGCTTGATGCACCGCAGGTCTCCCGTAGCCGGGGCGCGGTCGCGAGTGCCCTGGAAGTTGGCGATGAAGCGCTCTCGCATTTCGTCCCAGGAGGAGATCGATCCAGCGGGGAGGTTCAGGAGCCATGAGCGTGCGCCATCCTTGAGGGCCATGGGGAACCAGTTCGCCATAACCCTCTCATCGCCGTTGGCCGCCTCGATGCCCAGCTCATAGAGCTGGAGGAACTCGGCAGGGTCGGGGGTGCCGTTGTAGCGTGGGGGCAGGTCTGGCTTGAACTTCCCTGGCCAGACGACGCCACGCAGCTCCGCGGTGAACGCACAGCAGCCCGCCGCGCTCACGGGAGCCCGCCGCAGAGGGGGAGCCTGGACTTGGCGCTCGCGCACCGCCGCCTCGGTCAGCACGCTGTCTTGATGTGGCGGCGCTGGAAGCGCGCGCGCATCTCCTTGAGGCCGCTGCACCACTTGACAGCTTTCCTTGTCGCGCGCCGGCGCCCTGCGTGGCGGGTCGCACCGAGGAGCCTCACACCTTGGCTCGAGGGCGACTTCTTGCCTGGGAGGTGAAGGAGGCGCACCATGGGCCACGTCGCCCACAAGAGGTGGCGGGGGAGGCAGCGAGCGAGACGGTGCAGGGGTCTCTCCGGCAGCGCTGACGAGCTCGGTGATGCGGTCCAGCCAGTCCTCGTTGAGGTCGTCGGTCGGGCGATAGCACAGAAGCTCGCGCGCCATGAGCAACGCAGCCTGCGCGTTCGCCGGCCCGCGATGAGCATGGAAGGACGAAGCAGCAGCCGGAGTCGGCGATGGAGTGGCGGTGCGTCCGTCGCGCTGCACAGAGGGATGCAACAACGAAGCCTGCTGCTCGTGGGCCACGGGGCCGGTGGCAGCGTTTGCCACAAGCGATGGGGGACGACGGGGAGCGTCGTCGCCCGCAGGTGCTGTCTGGGCGACACGGGCGGCAAGAGCAGCCCGGCGCTCAGCACGAACTCGACGAGCGTCAGCCATGGGAAGGGTGGAACGGCGGCGAATCGACCGGCGGAAGAGAGGCTCCGACGCACCACTACCTGGCGCGCCAAATGTTGGATTCAGGGCTCCGCAGACCCAAGAAAGGTTCGAACTCTGGGGTGCGTGCGAAGAACTCAATCTCCCCAGCCTGGCAACTCGTCGATCTCATGGCCTAGCTCGATGAACTGGAAAGGATAGGGACACAATGATTTACCCAGGTTCAGGCCACCTTGCGGTGTAAAACCCTACTCCTGCTTTGTGGTGGATTGGCCTCGAGGTGGGCTGAGGATGAACTAGTACAGAGGGGGAACAACCTCAGGAGGTGTGTTCTTGTGTTGGTGTGAGCTGGTGGGGATGATCTGGTAGATCCGTCCGTCTCTTCTGTGGTGGCCTAGCTATATTTATAGTGGCCTTGGTCCTCTTCCCCCAAAACGAAGGCGGGAAGGGATCCAATAACAAGTTCGGAGTATTTGTCAAACGAGTAGCCCACCACTGTCAATTTTGGTGCAGAAATGACATTGATTCTTGTTGAACCTTCTTGATCAACTACAAGTAATCTCTCAAGTGAAAGTGTGTCCTCAATGGCCATACCATGGTACACATCTTGTGATGTCTTCTTACCGCACCAGCAAGACACATAAATAGTCCGAAGAGTCATGGAGGTGATGTGGAAGCTACTCAACCCATTGATCGTCTGAAGACAAAGGTACTCGAGTGTAGTACAGCCATGGAGTAGGCACTCCATGCCACCATTTGGGAGGCAGACGGCGACGAGCTCGAGGTGCTTCAGTCATGGTAGAATAAGAGCGGGCGCGTCATTAAGGGGGGGAATGGCGGTTCCTGAACTTGGCGACGCGCAGCGTGGGCGCGAGGCGGAGCGCGGACATTGGCAGCGAGCGCATATGCCCATCATCAAAAGTGAGCTCCTCGAGCTGATCTAGGGCGGGGGATCAGAACCAGTCGTCAAGCTTGGCTCGGTCCTTGCCGTTGGAATGGAACTTGCCCATTCTAAGGCCTCTGGTTGGGCCAGGGTGACTGCCGAGGATCTTGGAGAACGCATCCAAGCTTTTGCGATAGCCATGGCAGAGCTCGTGGGTGTCGATGAGGTCGAGAGGGGTAGAGTTCCATAGGGGGCACCACCGCCGGGAAAGGACGGTTGTCCGCGCCTGTCGGATTCAGGGCTCCGCAGACCCAAGAAAGGTTCGAACTCTGGGGTGCATGCGAAGAACTCAATCTCCCCAGCCTGCCGACTCATCGATCTCACTGCCTAGCTCGATGAACAGGAAAGGAAAGGGACTCAGCAGTTTACCTAGGTTCGGGCCACCTTGCGGTGTAAAACCCTACTCCTGCTTTGTGGTGGATTGGCCTCGAGGTGGGCTGAGGATGAACTAGTACAGAGGGAGAACAACCTCAAGAGGAGTGTTCTTGTGCTGGTGTGAGCTGGTGAGGATGATGCGCTCCTTATGGTGGTGGCCTAGCTATATTTATAGTGGCCTCGGTCCTCTTCCCCCAAAATGAAGGCGGGAAGGGATCCCACAACGGCCAAGTTTGAAGGGAGACAAGTAGTACACCTTATCCTGATGAAAGGTGGTCTTCGCATGCAAAGCTTCTGGTTGTGACGTCGTGGTGGGCTCGGCGATGACCTCCGTCCTACCGTCCTGGTCTTGCAGCACGGGAATGGAAACCTTTGGCTGATTCCTCGGGACTCTGCGTCTGCACCCGCATCCTTATCACCAAAGAGGAAACCGGCTGTACTGCGCCCGCTGGCGCCCGCCTGGCCTTGGTCGTCATAGCTTGCGTCACCTAAACCTCACGAGGTGGGGCTTGCATAGAAATCTCCGCTCCTCAGGAGCCGGCCTAAGGAGGCCGATTCCTCTGGGGGTCTTGACGTCATCCGCCTCGCGAGGCTTGGCCCCTCACGAGGGTCTTGTGTTGTTGATGCTGAAGATGGGCCGTACCAGGCCGCAGATGGAGCCACGCTGCGGGCCGCATGCAGGAAAGTCTGGGTACCCTGGTTCCCAGAACGCCGATATCCGTTGCCTTCGACGACAAGGAAAGCCCGACCAACGTTGATCTTGGCGGCATCCCATGTGGGCTTAGGTGTGTGGACTCCCATTTGAGCTCATGACGGTGGACATGGGCCGGGAAGAACAGATTGGCGAGGTGGTGGTGGTCTCCCATCGTAACAACGTCATCGTCTACAAGTTATTGCGTGTTAGAAACAATGTAGCTTGCACGCGTTGGGTAGGCCTTGTGAGTTGCAATTCCTCGTAAAAAGAGAAATTTCCACAACATTGTGAGTGTTTCGGCTTGGTATGTGACACTTCCGTGTGCTTTTGCGTCACCCTGTATTGTAGTCCGTGTGCTTTCTAAAACTTCTCCGACATTAGCCTTCCAGACTTTTCACAAAAATGGGGGTTAGTAGAACCAAATATGATATCATCCACATAAATTTGGCACACAAATAATTCACCATTAACCCTTTTAGTAAAAAGTGTAGAATCAATTTTCCCAATTTCAAAGCCCTTTTCAATAAGAAACTTGGTCAAGCATTTATACCATGCTCTAGGAGCTTGTTTAAGACCATAAAGAGCTTTGTGAAGTTTGTAGACATGATTAGGTTTCTTAGGATTAACAAAGCCGGGAGGTTATTTAACATATACTTCCTCCTCAATTTCTCAATTTAGAAAAGCACTTTTAATGTTCATTTGGTATAAAGTGATATCATGGTGATTGGCATCAGCAAGTAAGATGCGTATGGACTCAAGTCTAGCAACGGGGGCATATGTCTCACCATAGTCCATAGAGAGAATTCCTTATTTGACACTGCTTTAAAATGTGATTCCCTATTTGGCCCTGAGAAAGTTTTTCTTCCCTATTTGACACTCGGGTTAAATTTGTTTACTTCTTTGACACTCTAGTTCATTCTGTACACTAGCAGTGTTAAATAGGGATATGGAAAGACGCAAATGCCCCTAATGCATTACGTGACTAAAATTATGTACAAGACTAAATCAACAGTACTGTGACATATTTGTTCAAAGTTAAATGGCCAAATGAGACCCATGCATTTGGTCACAGAACAAATTTAATTTATGAACATAGTCCTCAGAATTTAATTAAAAATAAATAAAACATGAGTAGAACCTCAAACATGTTCTTTGCATTGCATTACGAAGTGAATTGGGAAGGTAAGTTCGATAGTACTGCTACTTTCACTGTGCGTGATTTGATATTTCGGCCGCACATAAACTGCATGCCGGCCCTACGTAACCAAAACATTAGCTCGCTAACACGTTGAAGATCTCTCTCTCTTTGTAACACATGCCTGTCTCAGCATATTGCTGACCATGCACAACTCGACCATGACCAGTCGTTGACTCTGCAGCAGAGCTGTCAGATCTCGCCCTCGGAGCTGGTCTTGACGCCGAGGCTGGTGATCTCTGCACTTGATGAGATTATTGGGTTAGGTTTTTTTCAATGTTGCATACAGACTAACAGAGGGGTACTATGGTCCGCTGAAAAACAATCTGACGGCAAAGTGTAACGAGATGGACGGCAATGTCAAATAAGGGACGAAGTTTAAAACAAGTGACAAATAGGGAAGAAAAAAGTTTTCAGTGTCAAATAGGGAATCACATTTTGAAGTAGTGTCAAATAAGGAATTCTCTATAGTCCATACCTTCGACTTGAGTGTAGCCTTGGGCGACGAGACGGGCCATGTTGTGTACAACTTGTCCATCTTCATCTTGCTTATTCCGAAACACCCACTTGGTTCCAATGACATTGTGATTGTCGTCGGGCTTCTCAACCAATGTCCACACTTGATTCCTCTCAAAGTTGTGTAGCTCTTCGTGCATAGCATTCACCCAATCTGGATACTCAAGAGCTTCTTCAACCTTCATAGGTTCAATACTAGAAATGAATGAGTAGTGTTCGCAGAAGTTAGCTAAACGAGTTTTAGAGTGAGTAATTCTCCCGGTTTGAATATCATCGAAGATTTGTTCGACAAGATGGTCTCTTGTGACTCTTGGGTTGGGGTGGAACATCCTCTTCATTGTCTTCTTCTTCTTCTTGTCCTTATTCATTGTTGTTTGCGTTGTTATTCTCTTGTGGAGGTGGAGAGGGAGGTCGATGTGGTTCATCTTGTTGTACTTCCTCATTTCCTCCGTCTTGATGTGTTCCACTTGTGGATGCCTCCAAGTCAGCTTGTGGTTCACCTTGATGTGAAGTTGAGGCTTCCACTTGAATGGACGAAGTACTCTCCTTCACCTCCGTTGGGCGAATCTTGCCAATAGACAAGCACTACTGCAGGATGCTGCTAACGCGACACTACAATCAGATACCCTTCGACAAAACTGTGTGCGATGCATTAATCACAAACGGTGATGTAAAAAAAGTCAAAAAAGATGCAAAACATTTGCGATGGCGGATACATCAAACACGGTTCAGATTTTAGTTGCGTGTGCGTTGCGGGGCATATGGTTTAGTTCAATGAACTGTTTGTGATTAGGTAGAACAAAAGAAATGGGCAGCCAGATGGAGGCGTGTGCGGTATACAACATATAGTTCACTCGGATAAACTGTTTGTGATGAGGCGGAACAACAGAAACGGGCAGCCAGATGAAGGTGTGTGCGATGTACGGCATACAGTTCACTCGGATGAACGGTTTGTGATTAGGCAACACAAAAGAAATGGTCAGCCGGATGAATGTGTGTGCGATATACGGCATACAGTTCACTCGGATGAATGGAACAATATTCTTTACTGTGAATAGTGTGCTCTGTTGGGCACACAAGTATATGGATCATAGCCTTGGGCGAGTAGTGTGCTCGCACGCGTCATGCTAGCTCGATGTTCCTTCTATGCTAAGTTTCCATTAATTAATGGCGTTTTATGAACACGCCACCGTTTCCTGCCATTTCCTCACCGGTTTCCCGCCGCCACCCAGCGATATTGCGCGCGGCGCTCAACGCACGGAGGCAACAAGCGCAGCCTGTAGCACATCCACCTTTTCCAAGCATGCCAACCCACCAAAGCACTGCCTCTGCCATCAACCTCCTCGACGAGGAAAATGAGAAGGCGCCACGGCCCGTCGAGGCCGAGGCGCTCCCCGGCAATGCGATGGACGACGCCGTGATGCGCGTCATCGCCAGGGTTGAGCTTACCCTTGGCGCATGGCGCTTCAGCGCCGCGGATCAAGATAGGCATGTCAGCGCCGAGAGGCTGCAGCTCACCGCACAACATGATCGATGGCGCGCCGCAGAGCAAGCTAGGCGCGTCCGCGCCGATAGGCTGCGGCTCGCCGCACAGCGAGACCGTTGGAGCGCCGCAGAGTGAGAGGCGCGGCGCGCCGCACAACAAGAGCGGATCCATCGGCGCTTGCCTGTTGTCGACAGGGCATCGCAGCTGGGTACACGTCCTGTCAGTACCCCCATTCCTCGCTAGGAGTGGGCAGAGGCCGTCTGCGTCGTACTTGCACCAGAGGCCAGCCGCGCCGTACTTGCACCAGACGCCCGCCATGCCGTTCTCATGGGTCACGCCGTTCGCCTTGTCCGCGGCCCGCTCGATGCCAACGCGCTGGTCGCTAGGCTCGACCGCCTCCTTGGCCCAGGTGTCCACCTGGGTGCAGTAGAGGAACATGGCCGTCGCATCCTCGAGTTGGTGATCTCTGATGAAATAGCCAACTTGGAGCTCGAGATTGCGCTCCAGATGTACCGCGAGCGTGTCGACCGCTTGGATGAACGCCTGCACAAGTTCAGGCAGAGCCAAGAGCTACTGTAGGCAAGGGCTGCTGGTCATAGTCTCATGGACGCGTTTTATTTTGTTGAGTCGTTTCGATGTGGATCGCTATGTATTCACTGCAATCATAATATTGCTCTGTTTCAATGTGTGTACTCTGTTTTTTGTTCTTATATGTTCTGTTTTAATGTGTGTGTATATGCTTTCCATTCTGTATATGTGGATGATAATAGCTAGATACAAATTAGTATACGAAAACAGATAGAAAATGGAATTCATAATATATATTAATTGTTTATTAGTTCATCACAGAATATATATAATATCATCACATATACGTGATGATACTTAACTACTAGGTACAATGCATAAAATTGAAAACGAACAATATTAAAACTAATAATCCCTCCTAGGGGCAGTATTTCGGCAGCCCCTCACCAGCAGCTCCCTGGTGCGCGGCGTCTTCCCTGCGTGGAGGCAGTACTCCGCCTCCTCCGCCTCGCAGCGCTTGACGTACTGATCTGCCTCTTGCTGGCGGACAAGCGCGAACGATCTTGCCATTTCGTTGGGCGCCCACCGGAGCTCCTCGTCGGTGGCACGCTAGAGCTTATCAGCCCACCTCCATGCAGCGATTAGGCGCCTAGCACCTTTGACCTTCCTCACGAAGTACTCGTCTTCGTACACCTCCTCCGCACGACGACGAGCCCGCCCCCAAAGCTCCACCGCCTCCTTTTTCCAGGCGGCATCACGGGCTTCACAGGCCGCCTGGTACCTGGCTTCCTCCTCCGCCATCTCCTTCTTGAACGCCACTTGCCTGGCTTTCTCAGCCGGCGGCAGCGACTTCCACAGACAAAGATTGTACTGGCCCCAAAACCACTCCAAAGTTTGGGGGGTCCAGCGTAACCTCGTCCGGCGGCGCGTAGGGGTCCTCCTCATCGCTCCTCTTCGATTGAGCGTCCTTGGGAGGCGACACCTCTTCGTCGGCGCATGGGCAGATCGGCGGCGCCATGGCAGAGATTTGAGAGAGAGAGAGAGAGAGGGCGAGCGAGGGGAGGATGTAGATGAGAATGCAGACGGGATGACGTGAGGAAGTAGTATTTATTGGCATCCGGAATCTAGATCGATGGGAACAGTACACACGCCGGTCGCCGGAATTTACGAGTACTGTAGTTTGAATTACACACGATTCCCGCAGCAAAATCCGTGGGTGAACTTAATAGCTAACGGTTTCCAATACAGAACCGTGTCTGATTAATAACCCGCGCCAGTCACCTTCCAAACCTCGAGGTGCGAAATAGAGTGCCAATCGTGTGGGCCTGGTTGTCTTGCCAAATCTTTACATTTTCTTTTTTGAACACCAGATATTTACATCGTCTGATCATTTTTTAATTTTTTGGAATTTAAATGCCATGGCACTCCATGCATGTGTCCAAGCCGTGACACCAATATGTTTGAAAATTCGTTCCAATTTACTGCACATGGAATTAACTCGCACACAAGTACCCAAATATGATTTTTCAAACCGTTATGGTTAGCCGCTGCATGTAGATGTAGTTCAAATTTGGATTACGGTCATTAAATGGCTAGGAAATCACTTAAATGTCTTAAAAAGGTCAAATGACCCCTGAAATTTTCCAAATTTTTACATGACAGTTGTATTAGTGCACGTTAACTGTAGAATTTTTTTTAAGCCCATAAGAGGAAGCTATCGTCGATTTGTCATCAAACATGCATTGTTCCCTCTCGAAAGCACGCGCCTTCTAGTGATTTGCTCCGGTTTGTCAGGGGTGTCTGTCCAAACTTTCGTCAAACAGGCCAATTTTTTTACCACATCATCTTGGTGGCATGAAATTACGTCAAACAAGGTTTCATGTGTTTCTGATCATTTTTTAATTTTATGGAATTTAAATGGCATGCCAGTCCATGCAGGTGTCCAGGCCGTGACACCAATATGTTTGAAAATTCCTTCCAGTTTACTGCACATGGAATTAACTCGGACACAAGTACACAAAAACATGATTTTTCAAACCGTTATGGTTAGCCGTTGCATATAGATGTAGTTCAAATTTGAATTATGGTCATTAAATGGCTAGAAAATCACTTAAATGACTTAAAAAGATCAAATGACCCCTATAATTTTCCAATTTTTCACATGACAGTTGTATTAGTGCACGTTAAATGTAAAAAAAATTGAAGGCCGTAAGAGGAAGCTATCTCCCGTTCGTCATCAAACATGCATTGTTCCCTCTCGGAACCATGAGCCTTCTAGCGAGTTGCTCCATTTTGTGAGGGGTGTGTGTCCAAACTTTCGTCAAACATGCCAAATTTTTACCACATCATCTTGGTGGCATGACATTACATCAAGCAAGGTTTCATGTGTTTCTGATCATTTTTAATTTTTTTGGAATTTAAATGGCATGGCACTCCATGCATGTGTCCAGGCCGTGACACCAATATGTTTGAAAATTCCTTCCAATTTACTGCGCATGGAATTAACTTGCACACAAGTACAAAAATATGATTTTTCAAACCATTATGGTTAGCCGTTGCATGTAGATGTAGTTCAAATTTGAATTATGGTCATTAAATGGCTAGAAAATCACTTAAATGTCTTAAAAAGGTCAAATGACCCCTAGAATTTTCCAATTTTTCACATGACAGTTGTATTAGTGCATGTTAAATGTAGAAAAAAATTGAAGGCCGTAAGAGGAAGCTATCTCCTGTTCGTCATCAAACATGCATTGTTCCCTCCCGGAACCACGAGCCTTCTAGTGAGTTGCTTCGGTTTGTGAGAGGGGTGTGTGTCCAAACTTTCATCAAACATGCCAATTTTTTTACCACATCATCTTGGTGGCATGACATAACATCAAGCAAGGTTTCATGTGTTTCTGATCATTTTTTAATTTTTTGGAATTTAAATGCCATGGCACTCCATGCATGTGTCCAGGCCGTGACACCAATATGTTTGAAAATTCCTTCCAACTTACTGCACATGGAATTAACTCGCACACAAGTACACAAATATGATTTTTCAAACCATTATGATTAGCCGTTGCATGTAGATGTAGTTCAAATTTGAATTACGGTCATTAAATGGCTAGAAAATCACTTAAATGTCTTTAAAAGGTCAAATGACCCCTAGATTTTCCAATTTTCCACATGACAGTTGTATTAGTGCACGTTAAATGTAGAAAAAAATTGAAGGCCGTAAGAGGAAGCTATCTCCCGTTCGTCATCAAACATGCATTGTTCCCTCTTGAAACCACGAGCCTTCTAGTGAGTTGCTCTGGTTTGTGAGGGGTGTGTCCAAACTTTCGTCAAACATGCCAAATTTTTTACCACATCATCTTGGTGGCATGACATTACATCAAGCAAGGTTTCATGTGTTTCTGATCATTTTTTATTTTTTGGAATTTAAATGCCATGGCACTCCATGCATGTGTCCAGGCCGTGACACCAATATGTTTGAAAATTCCTTCCAATTTACTGCACATGGAATTAACTCGCATACAAGTACACAAATATGATTTTTCAAACCGTTATGGCTAGCCGTTGCATGTAGATGTAGTTCAAATTTGAATTACGGTCATTAAATGGCTAGAAAATCACTTAAATGTCTTAAAAAAGTCAAATGACCCCTAGAATTTTCCAAATTTTCACATGCCAGTTGTATTAGTGCATGTTAAATGTAGAAAAAAAATTGAAGGCCGTAAGCGAAAGCTATCTCCCGTTTGTCATCAAACATGCATTGTTCCCTCTCGGAACCACGAGCCTTCTAGTGAGTTGCTCCGGTTTGTGAGGGGTGTGTGTCCAAACTTTTGTCAAAGATGCCAATTTTTTTACCACATCATCTTGGTGGCATGACATTACATCAAGCAAGGTTTCATGTGTTTCTGATCATTTTTTTATTTTTTGGAATTTAAATGCCATGGCACTCCATGCATGTGTCCAGGCCGTGACACCAATATGTTTGAAAATCCCTTCCAATTTACTGCACATGGAATTAACTCGCACACAAGTACACAAATATGATTTTTCAAACCGTTATGGTTAGCCGTTGCATGTAGATGTAGTTCAAATTTGAATTACGGCCATTAAATGGCTAGAAAATCACTTAAAATGTCTTAAAAGGTCAAATGACCACTGAAATTTTAAAAAATTTGACATGACAGTTGTATTAGTACTACAAATTTTCTCGTACATTTAAAACACCATCCGTTGCCACTTTACTCCAAATTCGTCTTTCACAGCTAATAAAAAATATCAACAGCATCACACACAGTTTTTTTGTAGGAACCGTTTGCGATGAAAATTTGTGGGTCTATTTAAGTCTTCCTCCTTAAGCTTCGCCGGCTCGTCTGCTCCAGTGCCAGCAACCCCCGAATCAACGAATCCTGATCCCCATTCCCGCAACCCCTTCTTGCAAAGATGACATCATGGAAACGCTTCATGAGGGCCCGTACGGTGGCCGCGTCCTCCCCGAGCGCCGCCACCTGCGCCGAGAGCGCGGCCGCCTACGTCGAGAGTGCCGCCGAATCCGCATTGAGCGCAGCCGCATCCGCCGAGAGGGCGTCTGCGGCAGCCGACAGGGCAGCTGCAGCAGCCGAGACGGCTGCAGCAGCTGCTCCAACGATGGCTGCAAACGCCGAGAGCGCTTGAGCTGCCGTCCGTGCCGCCGATGTCGCCCTGGCCCGGGCCGAGGCCATCCACTCCAAGATCGAGGACGCACACGCCAAGATATTCCAGCCACATCAAGTTCGAGAAACACCAGATCCAATCTAGACACCATCTCGGAGGGGTTCATCATGTCCATTGGTGCCTCTCCGATGATGCGTGAGTAGTTCTTTGTAGACCTACGGGTCCGTAGTTAGTAGCTAGATGGCTTTCTCTCTCTCGTTTGATTCTCAATACAATGGTCTCTTGGCGATCCATATGATATAACTCTTTTTGCGGTGTGTTTGTTGGGATCCGATGAACTTTGAGTTTATGATCAGATCTATGTTTTATCCATGAAAGTTATTTGAGTCTTCTTTGATCTCTTATATGCATGATTTCTTATAGCCTCGTATTTCTTCTCTGATATTTGGGTTTTGTTTGGCCAACTTGATCTATTTATCTTGCAATGGGAAGGGGTGCTTTGTGATGGGTTCGATCTTACGGTGCTTAATCCCAGTGACGGAAAGGGAAACGACACGTATGTATCATTGCTATTAAGGATAACAAGATGGGGTCTATTTCTACATAAATAGATCTTGTCTACATCATGTCATCGTTCTTATTGCATTACTCCATTTTTCCATGAACTTAATACACTAGATGCATGCTGGATAGCGGTCGATGTGTGGAGTAATAGTAGTAGATGCAGGCAGGAGTCGGTCTACTAATCTTGGACGTGATGCCTATATAATGATCATTGCCTGGATATCATCATGAGTATTTGAAGTTCTATCAATTGCCCAACAGTAATTGTTTTCCCACCGTTTGCTATTTTTCTCGAGAGAAGCCACTAGTGAAACCTACGGCCCCCGGGTCTCTTCTTTAATATATTTGCCTTTGCGATCTATTTTTATTTGCTTTTGTTTTCAGATCTATATTTCCAAAAACCCAAAAATACCTTGCTGCACTTTATTTTATTTTGCATTTATTCGAGATCTATTTATCCAATCTATTACAACTTTTTCCCGTCCACTAGCCATCTCTGGCGCCGTTGCCCGAAAGGGATTGACAACCCCTTTAATACGTCGGGTTGCGAGTATTTGTTATTTGTGTGCAGGTACAGTTCACATAGTGTTGCGTGGTTCTCCTACTGGTTCGATAACCTTGGTCTCATCACTGAGGGAAATACCTACCGTCGCTGTGCTGCATCATCCCTTCCTCTTTGGGGAAATACCGACGTAGTTCTAGCAGACATCAAAAGGAATTTCTGGCGCCGTTGCCGGGGAGACATCATCAACATCTACCAGGTTCCTAATCACAAATCTCATCTCCTCGCAATTTACATTATTTGCCATTTGCCTCTCGTTTTCCACTCCCCCACTTCACAAAAAATTGCCGTTTTATTCGCCCTCTTTTTCGTTCACCGTTTTCTTGCCGGATCTGTTTTTGAGTGCAATCTTGTTGCCAAGTTACAATGACTCAAGAGAACACCAAGTTGTGTGATTTCTCAAATACCAATAACAATGATTTTTTTAGCACTCCGATTGCTCCTCCCGCCACTAGTGCGGAGACTTGTGATATTAATACTGCTTTGCTGAATCTTGTTATGAAAGATCAATTTTCCGGTACTCCTAATGAGGATGCCGCGTCCCATCTTAACACATTCGTGGAATTATGCGATATGCAAAAGAAAAAATATGTGGACAATGATGTTGTGAAGTTGAAATTATTCCCGTTTTCTTTACGAGATCGTGCCAAAATTTGGTCTTCTTCTTTGCCTCGCAATAGTATCGATTCTTGGAATAAGTGCAAAGATGCTTTCATTACTAAGTATTTTCCGCCCGCAAAAATTATTTCCCTTAGAACCCAGATCATGAATTTCAAGCAACTTGAACATGAGCATGTCGCACAATCTTGGAAAAGGATGAAATTGATGCTAAGGAATTGCCCAACTCATGGGTTAAATCTTTGGATGATCATACAATTTTTTTACGCGGGGTTGAATTTTGTTTCTCGTAATCTTTTAGATTCCGCCGCGGGTGGTACTTTTAGGGAAATTACTTTGGGTGAAGCCACTAAATTGCTTGATAATATCATGGCAAATTATTCACAATGGCATACCGAAAGAGCTCCTACTAGTAAAAAAGTTAATTCGGTTGAAGAAATTTCTTCTTTGAGTGAAAAAGTTGATGCTCTTATGAAATTGGCTGCTAATAAAAGTGCTCCTATTGATTTTAGTGATGTGCCTTTGTCTACTTTGATTGAGCAAAATAGTGATGCCATAGATGTGAATTTTATTTCGCGAAACAATTTCAATAACAATGCTTATAGAGGTAATTTTAATCCTAGGCCTTTTCCTAGTAATTCCTCTAATAATTATGGTAATTCCTATAGTAATCCTTCTTACAATAATAATAGGAACACCTCTGATCTTGAGAATAATATTAAAGAATTTATCAATACTCAAAAAGTTTTCAATGCTACAATAGAAGAAAAGTTGAATAAAATTGATGATTTGTCTAGAAGTGTTGATAGAATCTCTCATGATGTAGAAAATCTCAAGATGAAATTTTTTGTGCCTAAGGTTGAAGAATCAATTAAATCTCTTTATGTTTCCATGGATGAAAGTAAGAAAAGAACCGCTATGCTTAGAGCTAGAAGAGAATTTTTAGAAAAGGCGTTTTCTAGTGATTGCTTTCACAAAAGTGATGAAGATCTTAAAATGATTGGTGTTTCTTCTATTGATTCTTTGTTTAGTAAAATTAAGATTGATGAAAAAGGGACTGAAGAAGAGTCAACTTTAGTTAGAAGGCGTCCCAATAATTCGGACGGTGAAAATCTTGTTGAGAAAATTGATAAAAGTGGGTTTGAGGAGGTCAAAACTTTAGCTAGTGATGTGCCCACTCTTTTGGATTACAAAGACTTTAATTTTGATAGTTTCTCTTTGATTGATTGTATTTCTTTGTTGCAATCCATGATAAATTCACCACATGCTTATGAACAAAATAAAGCTTTTACTAAACATATTGTTGATGCTATGATGAGAGCTTTAGAAGAAAAGTTGGAATTAGAGGTTTCAATTCCTAGAAAATTACATGATGAATGGGAACCTACTATCAAAGTCAAGATTAAAAATTATGAGTGTTTTGCTTTATGTGACTTGGGTGCTAGTGTTTCTACAATTCCGAAATCTTGATGTGATGTGCTTGGTCTTACAGATATTGAAGAATGCTCTTTAAATTTGCACTTGGCGGATTCTACTATTAAAAAGCCTATGGGAAGAATTAATGATGTTATTATTCTTGCAAATAGGAATTATGTGCCCATAGATTTTATTGTTCTTGATATTGATTGCAATCCGTCTTGTCCAATTATTCTTTGGTAGACCGTTTTTACGTACTATTGGCGCCGTGATTGATATGAAAGAAGGCAATATTAAATTTCAATTTCCACTAAGGAAGGGTATGGAACACTTCCCTAGAACAAGAATTAGGCCACCATATGAATCAATCATGAGAGCATCTTATGGATCTAGAACCAAAGATGACAATACTTAGATCCTTGCTTTATGCCTAGCTAGGGGCGTAAAACGATAGCGCTTGTTGGGAGGCAACCCAATGAATAAAATTTATTTATTTTTGCCTTTTGCTTTCTGTTCTTGAGTGTTAGCATAATAATGCTACTGTTATGATTGAGTTTTTGTGTTTCAATTAGTGTTTGTGCCAAGTAAAGCCTTTAGGATTGATTTGGGTGATAGTTGATTTGATCTTGTTGGAAAATAGAAACTTTTGTGTCCAGTAAAACAATTTTGAAAATTCACAGAAGAGATGAAAAATTCTGAATTTTTGACACAAGATTTATATACAAATTGCCTCTGTTGTCCTAAATTTTCAGAATTTTTGGAGTTACAGAAGTATTCGAAATATTCAGATTGCTACAGACTGTTCTGTTTTAGACAGATTCTGTTTTCTTTGCGTTGTGTGCTTGTTTTAATGATTCTATGGTTTTCTTTGAAGAGTTTTTGCCATATAAAAGTTGGAATACAGTATATATAATGCAAGAATAAAATATGAATTGGTTTGCTATAGTACTTATAGTAGTGATTTGTTTTCTTATACTAACGGATCTCATGAAGGTTTTGTTGAGTTTTCTGTGATTGAAGTTTTCAAGTTTTGGGTGATCTTACGATGGATGAAGGAATAAGGAGTAAGAAGAGCCTAAGCTTGGGGATGCCCATGGCATCCCAAGCTATTATCCAAAGAGAAGCAAGCAACTAAGCTTGGGGATGCCCGAGTGGCATCCCCTCTTTCTTCTAACGACCATCGGTATTTTACTCGGAACTATATTTTTATTCGTCACATACTATGAGTTTTGCTTGGAGCGTCTTGTATGATATGAGTCTTTGCTTGTTTTGCTTTTTGTTTTAAGTCTTGAATCCTTGCTGGACACATCTATTTGAGAGAGCCAAATTATGCCATGACTTGTTAGAATTGCTCTCTATGCTTCACTTAAATCTTTATGAGCTATGGAATTGCTCTAGTGCTTCACTTATATCTTTTTGAGCACAGTGTGCTTTATTATTTTTGAAGAAATGCTCTCATGCTTCACTTAGATTTATTTGGGAGTTAGTAATTTTTTTAAGAAATTCTCTCTTGCTTCACTTAAATTAATTTGAGAGAAAGAAATATTATGCTCATGATCTTCACTTATATTTGTTTGAGCTTATCAAAAGCAACACATGAAAATTAGTCCCAAAGTGATAGATATCCAAGAAGGATATAATAAAAAATTTCATGAAGATCATTGGACAAAATAAACTTGATTCCTTGTAATAGTTTTGAGATATGATGATGTGATATGTGAGTTATGTTGATAAGTAATTATGCTTTAGTAAGAATATTGGTGTTAAGGTTTGTGATTCCCTATGCATGCATGAAAGTCGATAGTTATGCAATGAAATTATATCATACTTGTGGTACATTATTTGGTGTTAATTATGCTTAATGCTCGCTTATGAGATTTTTTGTTTCTTGGTTGGTCGCTTCTCAATCTTTTGCTAGCCTTCATTTTGCACTAAGTATGATCACTACTTGTGCATCCAAAACCCTTTAAACCAGTTTTGCCATATGAGTCCACTATATCTACCTATATGCGGTATTCTTTTGCCGTTCTAAGCAAATTTGCATGTGACATCTCTAATTTTCAAAATAAATTTCTCTTTTGTGTGCTCGTACCGCTCGCGAGGTGGTGAGGGGTGGCCGATATTTTCCATGCTAGATGTGTTATTCTCACGATGAGTGTTTATTCACTTGTCATTGCATGAGAGTAAGGCAAAGGTATTAGGGATGCCCAGTCCCAAAATGAATAAATGAATTTACTTTATGTTGTCAAATAATAAATTCCTTGGAAAGTGTTGGTATGGAGGGCACCCGTGGATACGGCTAGCCATGGAAAGTGAAAGAAATGGTGGAAAAAGGAATAAACTTTATTTTCTGTTTGGGAACCGCCTATGATATATCTAGCATGGAAAGTGTGGGGAACTCTAAGTCGTTTTCGTTGGTGGGAAAAGTATGCCTCTCAAAATGTTTTTTATCTCTCAATTTAAGCTTTGAGCTCTGGCACCTCTACAAATCCCTACTTCCCTCTGCGAAGGGCCTTTCTTTTACTTTATGCAATTTTTATTTTGAGTCTCCATCTTCTCTTATAAAGCACCAACTAAGGGGCACTATGATCGTACTTGAGCATTGGGTGTAGCTAATATGCGAGTGTGTTTCATGAATGGATCAATGATTGAGCATAATGGGCTAGGGATAACTTATTTTAGCGTTGATATTTTGAAAGACATGGTTGCTTGTTGATATGCTTGAGTATTTAAGTTATCATGTTAAAACTAGACTATTGCTTTGAACCATATAAAAGTCCAAATGTCCATGCTATAAAGAAAAGAATATGTGATGAACATGTTAGGCAGCATTCCACATCAAAAATTCTGTTTTTATCATTTACCTACTCGAGGACGAGCAGGAATTAAGCTTGGGGATGCTGATACGTCTCCAACGTATCTATAATTTTTTATTGTTCCATGCTGTTATATTATCATTCTTGGATGTTTTACAATCATTTTATAGTCATTTTATATCATTTTTTGGTACTAACCTATTGACATAGTGCCCAGTGCCAGTTGCTGTTTTCTGCATGTTTTTTACATCACAGGAAATCAATACCAAACAGAGTCCAAACGCAGCGAAACTTTTTGTGGATTTTTTTTGGACCAGAAGACATCCAGTGGGCCGGAGAAGCACCTGGGGGTGCTCCGAGGGGAGCACAACCCACAAGGGCGCGCCTGGAGGCCCAGGCGCGCCTAGGTGGGTTGTGCCCACCTCGGCCGCCTCCCGCACCGCCTCTTTGCTCCATAAATACCCCAATATTCCAGAAACCCTAGGGGAGTCGACGAAAATCAATTCCAGCCACCGCAAGTTCCAGAAACACCAGATCCAATCTAGACACCATCTCGGAGGGGTTCATCATGTCCATTGGTGCCTCTCCGATGATGCGTGAGTAGTTCTTTGTAGACCTATGGGTCCATAGTTAGTAGCTAGATGGCTTTCTCTCTCTCGTTTGATTCTCAATACAATGGTCTCTTGGAGATCCATATGATGTAACTCTTTTTCGGTGTGTTTGTTGGGATCCGATGAACTTTGAGTTTATGATCAGATCTATGTTTTATCCATGAAAGTTATTTGAGTCTTCTTTGATCTCTTATATGCATGATTTCTTATAGCCTCGTATTTCTTCTCCGATATTTGGGTTTTGTTTGGCCAACTTGATCTATTTATCTTGCAATGGGAAGGGGTGCTTTGTGATGGGTTCGATCTTACGGTGCTTGATCCCAGTGACAGAAAGGGAAACGACACGTATGTATCATTGCTATTAAGGATAACAAGATGGGGTCTATTTCTACATAAATAGATCTTGTCTACATCAAGTCATCGTTCTTATTGCATTACTCCGTTTTTCCATGAACTTAATACACTAGATGCATGCTGGATAGCGGTCGATGTGTGGAGTAATAGTAGTAGATGCAGGCAGGAGTCAGTCTACTAATCTTGGACGTGATGCCTATATAATGATCATTGCCTGGATATCGTCATGAGTATTTGAAGTTCTATCAATTGCCCAATAGTAATTGTTTTCCCACCGTTTGCTATTTTTTTTCGAGAGAAGCCACTAGTGAAGCCTACGGCCCCCGGGTCTCTTCTTTAATATATTTGCCTTTGCGATCTATTTTTATTTGCTTTTGTTTTCAGATCTATATTTCCAAAAACCCAAAAATACCTTGCTGCACTTTATTTTATTTTGCATTTATTCGAGATCTATTTATCCAATCTATTACAACTTTTTCCCGTCCACTAGCCATCTCTGGCGCCGTTGCCCGAAAGGGATTGACAACCCCTTTAATACGTCGGGTTGCGAGTATTTGTTATTTGTGTGCAGGTACCGTTCACGTAGTGTTGCGTGGTTCTCCTACTGGTTCGATAACCTTGGTCTCATCACTGAGGGAAATACCTACCATCGATGTGCTGCATCATCCCTTCCTCTTTGGGGAAATACTGACATAGTTCTAGCAGACATCAGGTCCACACATCCGAGTAGCCAAGCAGTAAAATACTAAATCTTTATGGCACGAAGGAACTGGGCATCGGAGAAACTAGGTGCTCCGGAGTCGGGGTCCCTGATTTTTTCCCGCTGCATCGGCTTGCCAGTGCAGGGCACCGGTGCCAAATGTAGCAACAGTTGTCTTTACACCGGTTTTGGTATACATAGTGGACGACCTTAGTGCTATTAGTTCTATGTTACTAAATTTGTGCATGTACACACCTGTTAGTATCAATTTGCTCTCATCCAAACACTGTTGCTATGCTGTTGCAGTTATATTTAGCTTCCTCATAAAATGTTCAATTTGTTATTTATAGTACATGACTAAGAACTTGTAGCGTTGTTGTAGTTAATTATAGCTTCTGATGTTTCAGAATTTGGTTGTTGTCTTAGTAGCAATTAATTCATTTGCACATTGATCTTTTTGAGAAGATATGTCATAATTAACCTGTTTCTTCAGTTTTTCAAAATATGTATTTGGTGATTTTCTATGTTGCTAGAAACCCATTTCCCCTACAATTGTTACTGATATAGTTTTAAATATTATAGGATGAACAAAAGTGTTCTTACCTAGAGTGGGTTGATCAAGAGTGGCCACAGTCTTTGAAGATGTGCCTAGCAAAGCTCTGGAGCATGTATGAGGAAGAGAACAGAGGTAGGCTTAGAGAAAGTGTAGTCAACGCTCAAGAATATTTGAAGATGCGGGATAAAAAGAGGAAGATGGAGAATGATCTCAGATTTTTTAAATTAGACTTTGCTAAGATGGTGTTGGCGAAGGAGGAGGCACTTTCCCAGTTGGCCGGTGCAAAACAGGTTCTTACTGAAATGAAAGCAGAGGTGGATAAGACGAGCCTGGATGATCTCGATTAGGGAAATGAATATATTGTTCTAATATTGTTCTTATGAAGGTGAACTAGCTATGTTGTACTGTTCTGTTTTCAGGTAGCTATCATACTGTGATGTTAAAATATATTTATGTGCCTGATATGAAATTATCAAACAGCTGTTCGACATGAAATGTGAATTTGCGTAATACTGGAATTATTAATTGTAAACTAATAAACCTGCTAAATGGGTCATGGAACTTTGCAAACGGTTCTAGAAGTAAAAGCGCTTGTGATGGATAGCCCAATGCCATACAGTTTTCTTCATCAAATCGTGTGTGATGTAGTTGAATAAAAGCAAACGGTGAACCGAGGCAGAGCGTGTGTGATAGTTACACCTATCACACACGAGGCTATACATAAAACTATGTGGGATGTATATACGAACGGAAACGTTTTCCCTGGATTGATTGTGTGGGATGTACATACGAATGGAAATGTTTTCCCTGGATTGACTGTGTGGGATGTACATAAGAACGGAAACGTATTCCTTGGATTGTGTGTGGAATGTACATAACAAACGGAAACGTTTGTTTGGGACTGACTGTGTGGGATGTACTTACGACCTGAACCGATTGGATCTGTATAACCGTATTTGATCGCTTGCCGGTCGCACACGACCTCATTTTGCCGAGCGTGTGTGACCGGAGGGCCTATCCCCGACGGTTTCTGGGTCGTGTGGGAACGACCCCCCTATCGCAGTCACTCACTAGGTGACGGTTCAAAACGCCATCGCGGAAAGGGGTTAAAAACCATTTGTATAGCACCTCGTTGTACCAATGAAGTCTTGAATTGCTTCCGAAGGATCTTTGTCTCCTACATCAATTGGCAATTTCTCTACTTGCGAGCCGTTAGATTCATCAAACTTCACATCTACCGTCTCTTCAGCCTTTCGGGTGAAATTGTTGTAGACACGGTAAGTGTGAGAGTATGAGCCATAACCAAGTAGGAAACCTTCATGAGATTTAGGAGCAAATTTCGAACGATGATGCTTATCAAGAATGTAGCACTTTGAGCCAAATACTCGAAAGTATCCAACTTGGGGTTTGTTACCGATGAGAAGTTCGTATGTCGTCTTACCGAGAAGCTTGTGAAGATATAGTCGATTCATAGCATGGCAAGCTGTCTCAACCGCTTCCGCCCAAAAGTGTCTTGGCGTCTTGTATTCATCAAGCATCGTTCTTGCCATCTCAATAAGTGTCCAGTTCTTCCTCTCAACAACTCCATTTTGTTGAGGTGTGTACGTAGCCGAGAACTCATGTGAAATCCCTTCTTCGTCAAGAAAGGTATCCACATTTGCGTTCTTGAACTCCGTTCCGTTGTCGCTTTGAACCTTCTTGATCTTCACCTCAAATTGGTTTTGGGCCTTCCTAGCAAAGTTCTTGAAGATCTTTTGGACCTACGATTTGTCATCAAGAAAGAACACCCACGTAAATCTTGAAAAGTCGTCAACAATGACCAAACCGAACGAGTTACCACCGAGGCTCTTGTAGGCGTCGGGACCGAAAAGATCCATATGAAGTAGCTCAAGCGGTCTTCTCGTGGTCATGATGTTCTTCACTGGATGACTTCCTCCAACCTGTTTTCCTGCTTGACAAGCACTGCAAAGTCTATCCTTGTCAAATATGACATCTTTAACACCAAGGATATGATCACCTTTAATAAGCTTATCAAGATTTCGCATGCCCACGTGACCTAACCTTCTATGCCATAACCAACCTTTAGAAGATTTAGCAATTAAGCAAGTACGAGGTTGAGCTCTCTTAGTGAAATCAACAATGTATAGATCACCTCTACGAATACCGGTAAATACCATATTATGGTTATCTCTTCGAAACACTTGGCAATCTACTTCAGTAAATAGAACATTGAAACCGAAGTCAGCTAGTCTAGATACGGAAAGTAGATTATAACCAAGAGATTCAACGAGCATAACATTTTGAATGGAGCTATCATGGGAGATGGCCACCTTACCAAGGCCAACTACTTTCCCCTTTGAGTTGTCACCAAAAGTGACATATTTTTGGGGACTATCGTTTTCAGCAAGCTCACGAAACATGTCCTTATCTCTGGTCATATGATCAGTATATCCACTATCAAGAACCCATTCCTTTCCTCCGGCCATGTAACCACGAAGGTTAGCCATAAGACCAAAGTGTCTCATCGACTCATCGAGATCAAAGTCACTATCATCATCCTCATCATAGTATCCATGTTCAACATCATCATGTGAATGATCATCACCTAGAGAAAGTGATTTATTATATTTATGACCATGACAATGTGCATGTTTATGAATTCTAATAACTTGCGAGATGGTGCTACTAATGACTCCAACATCTCCTTTGTCATGCATAAGGTCACGGAGCTCAAATAGACAATCATCAAATTTAGGATCACTAGGATTCATTTTATGAAAAGCAATGGACTTTTGAAGAATCTCATCTAGATTTTTCAAGGAATAGTTTGGAAAACGCTCCTCAAGATATTTCCATATAGTATAAGCACATTCAAATGTAGGCAAGCATACAAGCAAATTTCTAGGCAATCCTCTCATGATAAGATCAATAGTTCTAAGATTGCGGGTCATGTCAAGATACTCATCGGGGGTAGGATGCAAAGGATCAATGGAGGGCACATATGGGCTAGTAATATACTTTTTCAAATTATATTCATTGAAAATCTCAAGCATCTTATTCTTCCAAGAACTATAGAACTCTCCGTCAAGCATAGGCACTCTACGTCTAATACTCCTGATCATAGACTCATCCATCTTCCTCCAATGGCGATTAAACCAAAGCAATGGAGACCAATGCTCTGATACCAATTGAAAGGATCGAGAAGTGGGGTCTAGAGGGGGGGGGGGGTGATTAGACCCTCAACAAGTAAAAGTGGCAGTTTTTAAGTTCTTCAAGTTAAGGTGGAGTTTTAGCACAAGTTTAAGCATTCACAATACATTTCAAGCAAGCATGACAAGAGTATGAGCAGCGGAAAGAGTAAATCATGCTAATTGCAAAAAAGTAAAGGGATGGGATTGGAGTGTGCAAACGCAATGTAGACACATAGATTTTTGGCGTGGTTCCGATAGGTGGTGCTATCGTACATCCACGTTGACGGAGACTTCAACCCACGAAGGGTAACGGTTGCGTGAGTCCACGGAGGGCTCCACCCACGAAGGGTCCACAAAGAAGCAACCTTGTCTATCCCACCATGGCCATCACCCATGAAAGACTTGCCTCACTCGGGTAGATCTTCACGAAGTAGGCGATCTCCTTGCCCTTACAAACTTCTTGGTTCAACTCCACAATCTTGTCGGAGGCTCCCAAGCGACACCTAACCAATCTAGAAGACACCACTCTCCAAAAGGTAATAGATGTTGTGTTGATGATGAACTCCTTGCTCTTGTGCTTCAAATGACAGTCTCCCCAACACTCAACTCTCTCTCACAGATTTGGATATGGTGGAAAGATGATTTGAGTGGAAAGCAACTTGGGGGAGGCTAGAAATCAAGATTCTTGTGGTAGGATTGGTATATCTTGATCTCAACACATGAGTAGGTGGTTCTCTGTCAGAAAATGTAAGCTGGAAGTGCAGGCACGTTCTGATGGCTCTCTCACATATGGAGACGGGGTGGAGCGGTATATATAGCCTCCACACAAAATCCAACCGTTACACACATTTGACTCAACTCAGTCAGACCGGATCGAAGAACTCGGTGAGACCGATTCAATTCAAAATGTGAACATTAGGAATCTCGGTGGGACCAACTAAAATAACTCGGTGGGACCGATATGCTAGGGCAAGGGCAAAACCTCATCTCGGTGGTGTCGATTGCGTGAACTCGGTGAGACCGATTTCAGCAAAGAGCAAACAGAGAGTTGGTCAAGCAAACTCAGTGTGACCGATCGCTCATTTCGGTGAGACCGAAATGTTACAAAAGGGAAACAGAGAGTTTGCAGGGCCATCTCGGTGAGACCGAGATCCTTATCGGTGTGACCGAACTGTTAGGGTTTCTGGTAGTGGCTATGTCAAATGAACTCGGTGGCGCCGGATAGAAGATTTCGATGGGGCCGAGTTTGACTTTGGGTTTTGGACATATTTGGAATGAGAAAGTGGTTGAGGGATTTGGAGCAATATCACTAAGCATTTTGAGCAAGTAGACCATTAAGCAACACCTCATTCCCTTTTAATAGTATTGGCTTTCCTACGGACTCAATGTGATCTTGGATCACTAAAATAGAAATGAAGAGTCTTGAGCTTTTGCCAATATGTGTCCTTAGCATTTTGAAGGGGTTCCACTTCCTCTTGTCCTTACCACGCCATTGTTGAACTTGTCTAAAATACACTAGATAAAGGCATTAGTCCAGCAAGAGATATGTTGACATTAATTACCAAAATCACCCAGGGAGCACTTGTGCTTTCACAAGAGGATCAAGAAAAAACTACTTTTAGATGCCCTTTTGGTACTTTTGCTTATAGACGTATGCCTTTTGGGTTATGCAATGCACCTTCTACATTTCAAAGATGTATGACTGCTATATTCTCTGACTTTTGTGAAAAGATTGTTGAGGTTTTCATGGATGATTTTTCCGTATACGGAACTTCTTTTGATGATTGTTTAAGCAACCTTGATCGAGTTTTGCTGAGATGTGAAAAAACTAATCTTGTCTTGAATTGGGAGAAGTGCCACTTTATGGTTAATGAAGGTATTTTCTTGGGGCATAAAATCTCCAAACGAGGTATTGAAGTTGATAAAGCTAAAGTTGATGCTATTGAAAAAATGATGTGTCCTAAAGATATCAAAGGTATAAGAAGTTTCCTTGGTCATGCTGGTTTCTAGGAGATTTATTAAAGACTTCTCTAAAATCTCTAGGCCTCTTACTAATCTCTTGCAAAAAGATGTTCCGTTTGTTTTTTATGATGATTGTGTAGAAGCATTTGAAATCCTTAAGAAAGCCTTAATCTCTGCACCTATTGTTCAACCACCTGATTGGAACCTACCCTTTGAAATTATGTGTGATGCTAGTGATTATGCTGTTGGTGCTATTATGGGACAAAGAGTTGATAAGAAATTAAATGTTATCCATTATGCTAGTAAAACTCTAGACAGTGCTCAAAGAAATTATGCTACTACTGAAAAAGAATTTTTAGCAGTTGTGTTTGCTTGTGATAAATTCAGATCTTATATTGTTGATTCCAAAGTAATTGTTCACACTAATCATGTTGCTATTAAATACCTTATGGAAAAGAAAGATGCTAAACCTAGGCTCATTAGGTGGGTTCTCTTGCTACAAGAATTTGATTTGCATATTATTGATAGAAAGGGAGCTGAGAACCCCGTAGCAGACAACTTGTCTAGGTTAGAAAATATTCTTGATGAACCACTACCTATTGATGATAGCTTTCCTGATGAACAATTAGCTGTTATAAACACTTCTTGTAGTACTCCATGGTATACAGACTGTGCTAATTATATTGTTGCTAAATTTATATCACCCAGTTTTACATACCAACAAAAGAAAAAGGTTTTCTATGATTTAAGACATTACTTCTGGGATGACCCACACCTTTATAAAGGAGTAGATGGTGTTATTAGACGTTGTGTACCTGAGCATGAATAGGAACAAATCCTACACAAATGTCACTCCGAGGCTTACGGAGGACACCATGCTGGAGACAGAACTGCACACAAGGTATTACAATCTGGTTTCTATTGGCCTACTCTCTTCATAGATGCTCGTAAGTTTTTCATGTCTTGTGATGAATGTCAAAGAATTGGTAACATTAGTAGACGTCAGGAAATGCCTATGAATTATTCACTTGTTATTGAACCATTTGATGTTTGGGGATTTGATTATATGGGACCTTTTCCTTCCTCCAATCGATATACACATATTTTGGTTGCTGTTGATTATGTTACTAAGTGGGTAGAAGCTATCCCAACTACTAGTGTCGATCATAACACCTCCATTAAAATGCTTAAAGAAGTTATTTTTCTGAAGTTTGGAGTCCCTAGGTATTTAATGACTGATGGTGGTTCACATTTTATTCATGGTGCTTTCCGTAAATTGCTTACTAAGTATGATGTTAACCATAGAATTGCATCTCCATATCATCCTCAGTCCAGTGGTCAAGTAGAATTAAGTAACAGAGAAAAAATTTGATCTTGCAAAAGACTGTTAATAGATCTAGAAAGAATTGGTCTAAGAAACTTGATGATGCACTATGGGCTTATAGAATTGCTTATA
Source organism: Thinopyrum elongatum (assembly GCA_011799875.1). NCBI lineage: Eukaryota > Viridiplantae > Streptophyta > Magnoliopsida > Poales > Poaceae > Thinopyrum > Thinopyrum elongatum. Next base: position 334,527,840 of record CM022302.1, on the reverse strand, counting down.
AAAATCCTATGGATATGTCTCCATATAAAATGGTATATGGAAAAGCATGTCACTTACCTCTTGAACTAGAACATAAAGCTTATTGGGCAATTAAGGAGCTCAACTATGATTTCAAACTTGCCGGTGAGAAGAGGCTATTTGACATTAGCTCACTTGATGAATGGAGAACCCAAACCTATGGAAATGCCAAATTATTTAAAGAAAAGGTTAAAAGATGGCATGACAAAAGGATACAAAAGCGTGAATTTAATGTAGGTGACCATGTCTTGCTATACAATTCTCGTTTAAGATTTTTTGCAGGAAAACTTCTCTCTAAATGGGAAGGGCCTTACATTATCAAGGAAGTTTATCATTCCGGTGCCATCAAGATCAACAATGCCGAGAGCAATAACCCAAAGGTGGTAAATGTGCAAAGAATCAAACATTATATCTCAGGTACTCCCATAAATATTGAAACCAATATTATTAATACCATAACACCGGAGGAGTACATAAGGGAAACCTTCCAAAACGCTCTAGAACCCTGAAAGGGAATAGGTGTGTGATACGGTAAGTAAACCAACTCCAAAACTTTCCCAAAAGCAATTTTACTCCGTTTTGGAATATTTAAAAAATTAGGAAAATAAGAAGTAGTCCGAATAGAGCACGAGGAGGCGACAAGCCGTGGGGCGTGCCCTACCCCCCTGGGCGCGCCTCCCAGGCTTGTGGCCACCTCGTGTGCCCTCCGGACTCCATTTTCTCCCAGAATACTTCTTTTGCACGGTAAAAATTCATTATATAAACTCCCAAAGGTTTTGACCACCGTATCATGGAAATATCCTTTGTTCTTGTTTTGAGCTATTTTTCTGACAGATCTAGATCGCCATGACGTCTCCAAGCACCCCCAAGGACAAGTTCTACGAGAAGGTCATTGTCGTGGGTGAACACGATCACCTATGGGGCCATAGGCCCCTTTGTGGTTCGGCAAGGGGGAAGATCATGTTGCACAAAGAGCGAAAACCATGGAGCCACACGACGATGGTGGCACTGGTGGTTTTTACCCAGGTTCGGGTCGCTGGGAAGCGTAAAATCCTACTCCTACTTTAGTGGATTGGATGGAGGAACACAATGAACACGCAACGCTCAAGCCCGGCAAGGTGGCCTCGGGGAGAGCTGCTACGGGCGTACAAGTGTGCGAGGGTCCGAATCCCTCTCTAGGTAGCCTTGGGTCTCCTTTTATAGCTCAAGGGGTAACCATAGTGGCAAAATAGTCTTTATCTGGTGATTAGATAGCTAACAGTTCTATCATACCTAACTCAGGCAGTTAGGACAAAGTGCATTAAATGCACTGCTAGGTGTCATGCTGAGGGTGAAGCCCGGCAAGCCCGTCATGCTGCTTAACCATCTTCTGCTTATCTATCCGACACGCCTCTAGACGGGTGTCATGTGAGGGTAATCTGTCTCCCGACGGGCTGCCACGTGCCTAGTGGAAGCCACTTAATCACCTGGAGGCTTGACACCGCATGGATAGGTGATTTGTGTCGTGGTGCGGTGGAGCGGTGGTGCCTTGGCGGGGTGCTTGGCCTTGGCGGTCCCGGCAGGCCTGCCGAGGCAATCTTGGACTTGTCCTTGGGGTGGTTTCAACCTGGCTGGACTCTCCTGCCCGGCAAGGAAGGCCTTCCCAAGGTGATGCTCTGCTGTCTTGGATGTTGACTTGGTCTTCTTGATCCGCTCCTTGATCTCACAAAGAGCGGTTTCTCTGGCTTGGCCTTGCTTTGTATGTTGGTGCCGGACACGTGATGCCAGCACACATGTGTATAAGTCCGGGCAACAAACATGAATGTTTGTTGCACTAACAGTCATCAACCCCTACCTTGCGGAGGTGCTGCAACACCCTCAAACCATCGAGATGAGTGAGGGGGTGCTTCACATCCGGGATGTTCAAGGGCCAAGGAGGACCGGAGCGTGGAGTCCAGGCTTGAAGCGGTGGAGCAAGAAGTCTTTAAGTGCCAAGGTATGGTGGAATGCGGACTCAATGCCAATCACTCCATGATCACAGAATTCACCCGTGACCACAAGCTGGATGCCAATGATATTGGAAAGGCCATCTTCAAGCTTCATGAGAAAATCGAGCATCTGCAAGCCCGGATCTATGACCTGCAAAACTAAAACTATGAGTATGAATATAGATTTAAGAGGACGAGTTTGGCTATAGATTTGAGGATTCCGGAGACTCGTTCATCCTTCTATGATGGTGAGCCTATGCCTTGGAAGATGGAGGACAAGCCTCCCACATCATCAACTCTATCATCACCACCCCCGAAGAAAGAGACCCGAGTACATGGGTATGGGCACTCCCCTTGGCTTATGCCAAGCTTGGGGGAGGTGCCCTGGTATTGTATCACCATCACATCTTTACCTTTATCGTTTTTCTTAGTTCGATCATTTTGGTTTTATCATTACCTAGTAGAGTAAAAGTTTTTTGTATGATCCAGTTTTGAGTTTTGCTTTGTGATCTACCTATGCAATCGAGTCCGAGAGTTATATAATAAATATTAGTTTTGAGTTGAGGGCTTTGCTTTCTTGCTTTGATCTTGGAAAAGAGAATAAAAGAAATAAAAAGATTATATAATAATCTTATGGAGAGTGATGACTTCACATATAAGAAGTATGTCGCATGAAATTTGTTGAGGGTTGACAAACATAGTTTTGGTCATTGTTGCAATTAATAGTCTCTACTCCTAATGGAGCAGTTGGTAGTCTCGCTTCCAGGTTTTTTTTAGTCCCACCTCCCCTGGTTTTTTTTGGTACCTCCTCCCACCTCTGACTTATCCACCAAAAACTGAAAAAACCTCCTCCTGAGGCCCCAACCCGCACCCATCCACGTACCAAAAAAATAGACCTACGATACGGTTTATTTTCATCCCACCTCCCACCACCCCCGCCCACTGGTTTCTTATCCATTGGTTTATTTTTCTCTCCACTCTTTTGTTTAAAAAATCAACACTTTCCTAATGACAAAAGATCACGGATCTAACTTTCCTACCTTAGCCAAATCAACGAATCTCTCTCATTAATGCAATTTGCTTTAGGAAACAAATAATATATTCTTTCCTACCTTAGCCAAATCAACGGATCTCTCCCATTAATGCAATTTGCTTTAGGAAACAAATAATAGATTCTTTCCTACCTTAGCCAAATCAACGAATCTCTCTCATTAATGCAATTTGCTTTAGGAAACAAATAATAGATTTTCAGGAAACAAATAATGGATTTAAAGAAATTCATAAGTAAACCATTGACAAAAAAAGATCTTATCGTGATAGTCGGTTTGTAGTCGTTCGTTCGTTTTGCTCGGCTCCCTCGTTCGTTCGGTCCCACATCTTTTATTTGCTCGGCTCTCTCGTGAGTTATCTCCTCTGATTTCCGATTTTCTCTCCACCATATCAGCGATAGAGCCCCCTCAAAGAAAAAATCAACGCCCCATTTCTTTTCAAACTCCTGAGCAAGAGCTGGGTCTCCTACTCGCATGCCGCCGCCGCCCGCCCGTCCCCATCCGACTCGCACGCCGCCACTCGCCATAGGAACATCGCTGCACCTCGCGCCTCCTCCAGATCGTCTTCGAGGTTAGGCAACCGAGGGATTCGACGCTGCTGTCCGGAGCTACTTTGCCCACGATGTAAAGAAGGGCATGGGCAAGAGATCATGGCCTTTCGGGATTGCAACCATAGGGGTCAAGATGGTGCTGATCCGGCCGCCGGCCACACCCTAATCCTCTCCTTCTCTTACTCAGTTCGTATTCCCCTACCTCTTTCCAACAAAGTGAGGGAGTCTGATATGTTGCGTGTTGTTGTGCTGCAGGTCCTTGAGGTTGGGTGCGGCAACACCCGACTCGGAGAGAAGCTTTTGTGGTAGGGCAGCAGCGGCAGTACCTGCATAGACCCTCTCGATGCTCCCCTGATTTGGTGTTGTAGCAAGGAGGTGGTTGCAGGCAGGAGGTTGGGACGCGCAGCTCCATAATAGCCTTTATCATGCTCGGGCTCATTGTTTGGGGATGAAGGTGTCAATCTGATCGCGCTCTCCTCCATGACTTTCCCTGAATCTTCTATTCATTATATAACCTCTAAGGCCCTTACAAAACAAATTCTAATAACTCAATCTCTTTCTGCTGATTCTTATAGGGCCACCAATCATACATGTATACACCATGTTTTCTCTATTGTAATTTGATGTTTTATTTTCATGTGGCACAGAAGAGTTCAGAGTTCACTCTGAGAGAAAATTGCTTTGCATGTACATTTGCTGAAAGACTGGTGTGCTGAACTTTAGATGATTCCGATTTGTCGCTGCCATATAACCTTTCCTCTTTTTCTTGATATGTCCAAAAGAGATCCTTATTTCACCTTTTGTTTTAGGTTTGCAACGTGAGAATTTCATACTTTTGGAGTACAGCTATCAAAATATATACTTTTGAGTTTCTAAAAATATCCATTATGAGGTAAAAATCATTAAATACATATTGTTTTATGTATGTTTCGTGTCAGACAAATCTGTCACAACCTTAAGAAAGTTTAGGAAGGGTCAGCTTGTTGCAAGATCAGTAAGAAATTATTGCATAGTTCATCATTTTTATTCTTGTATAAACAATAATTTTTGGTTATCTGGCCTTACAAAGGTTTTTTTCTAGAACAGAGCTTCCTCTGCCCCGGGCGATTCTGAGAAAACTAACCAGCAAAGAACATGAACAAAGATAGTGATGAGAAAGGGTGGATCTGAGTATGCCACACATGGATATGACTGTTTCCCTGTGTTCTTTTTGACAATCCACTTCATCACTGACTCAACTGTGTATGGGTGGAGCAGTGTCGTCTTCATCAGGCTACAATTATATGCCTTAGGGTGTTCAAACTAAAAAGTTGAGGGATGATTCAGACTAAATGTGGATTCCTTTGTGTTGACTACACTTCCATAGATTAAATATTCCTAACTATGCGATGGATACATTTCTAGCAGAGATGATTCCAAAATTGTTCGAGGTTCGTTATATACAACATGCATGTTGTACATCTGTTAATTTGAAGTTAGAAATGCTGAGATTTGTTTAGATGCTTTCCTTACTGTTGATGCTAAAAGATATCCAGCAGATAAGGACTGAAGTTTGTTGGTTTTGCTCAACTTGGTGCTGCCTGATCGGTACTCTATCAAGATGGAGTGAGACCATGATAGCAGGTGTTGAGTACAGGTATATATGCACTGAATTTTTAGTTGTGCCAAAAATAACATATTATTATCTTTATAATTGCTGCTACCATATTTCAAAGTAAGAATGCGATGATGCAAAGGAATCTCATTATCTAGCCATGTGTAGTCTCAGTTTTTACTATGCAAAGTATGATAGGAGTAAGCCCACATAAATGTGGCTGCATGTTTGCTTTCTATTGATCTGTGACAATAGAGATGTGCTGGACTGAGTGCCTATTGATAACACATCTGGAGTGGAACTGGCAATGTTCAGTTAATAGAGGTTATCTTTCCTATGGATTTTTTTATTAGATACATGCAGAAGTGTGTCACTTTCTTAGATCATATTTTGTTCTTAAAATTTCAGATGTTTCATATAGCCATCAATTATCTTATTGGCAGTTCCTGTACATGTCTCTTGGATCATATTTTTACCTCAAGTTGGCCATCTCGGCCACGATGCTCTCCACCGACCAAGCCCCCGGGGCCACCAACCACGCCCGGATTCCTACTCCCTGCCATCTACAGCCTCCAACGACAAGGTGCCTCTCTCCTACATCTACGAACATTTTGGCGTCTCTGATTGTGCTCTTCCATAGTAAGGAGCATGTGGCTCTCTCAAGTCTCAACTAATCAGACGGTAAATAAAGTTTTTGTGAGTTGAATTATTGAGTGGAGATTTGATTACTTAATAGAAAACATTAGCAGCTTCAGAGATGCAAAATAACTATTCGTATGTTATTTTGATAGTCTTTTAGATATTGGAAATATGCACTTTGTTGAATTCACATAGAATCGGGGATTAGGTCACATGTATATTTTGGTGCAAGTCATGCAGAAGCATTCCTTGACAGCTGCATGATCAAGAATATCAAAAAGACAATGCCATTTTTGTGTGTACATTCTTACATATAGTTTCATATGCTCCATGCAAGTTACGAGACTCTTAGAAGTAAAAATTGGTATGTAATATTTTATAGAAAATATTTTAAGGTTCTTTGAACTTTACAACCAAGACATAGTATATCATGATGTAAGCAGAGCAGTACTGTATTTGGCAATAATAGAACCTGACATCTAGCTTTATGGTGAAAATAAATACTAATGATCAAAAGAACAACACAAAAGGAGGCATTAGCATCGGGAACATATGGTCCCTCAAAAATAAATACTAATGATCAAACGGACAACACAAAAGGATTTAGTTGATCAAGTTAAGTAGTAATAGAGTTCTGTAGGTTAAGCATCAGAAAGATATAGTTCTCTGGTCACTGATTTTGCCTGTATTAGATTAGGATTTGGTCAACTTAGCCAGTAATGGAGTTCCATGGGATTCAAATTATGTCTCTAAAAATGCTATAGAAGCTTCTATAATTTTTCTATGTAAATTATTCAGACGTCCAATAAGCATGTGGGCACAAAAATTCTTGATGTCAACACTGCAATACACTTGTAATAGCTTTCCTAAAATTGCAATCAACATTTGGGAGAAATATTTTTTTCATGTGTACAAATACTTCGAGAAAGATACTATTTGTCATGCATATCCATCTTTGTGCTTATCATCGGCTCTTCCTCCCGAACTGAGACCTAAAATTTATCCCATCATGGCATTGAAATTTTACTATTCCATCTACAATATTAAATCATTTCTAAATATATGCCATCTTTCTATGAAAAATATTCTTTGTCAAAGGCCTCTCCCTGAACAATAGATCTTTGAGTTCTTGGTAGGAGCTAGATATCTTGTTCATCTCCACATTTGGTTATTCCCTTTATTCAAAATATAGTATAAATTTCCTTGGGTAGTAAACATGATATATTGTCATGAAGTGAGCTTCTGTGTAAATGAGGAAACTAATTATGTTGTCCCCTGTTTTTGTCAAGCAACATGAACCAAGAGTAATATTTTACAGTGGGTGTTGGAATTTGTTGAGGATCGTGGAGAGAGTCTTGTAACCGTGCGGTGTCATCGCTCACCAGCAACTAATTGGGCCACCCTTCTCAGAGGGGAAGCCGCAACCACCACCGTCGAGGACATCTTATTATGTGATGAGCATTATATTCCTGACCGCACAATAGTCGCCAATGTGGTGTTAAATTTCATCCACGTACTTTCTCACAAAAGGAATACATCTATATGATGTGAGGTTAGTTTTGTATAACTTTTCTATTTATTTCCAATCTATTAATTATTAACCATATAATCTCTTGTCTTGACATTTACAAGAAGATGGTTTATTTGACCAATCTATATGATGTGTAGCATATCATATGAAATGACAACATATTACATACTTTCTTATTATGTTTTAATGTCCATGAGGCATGTATAGGAGGCAAATAAGTCCGTTCCTTTCCTTTTTCTGTTCACAAAAAGGTGGAATGGCTCCCAAATTTCGCATAATGATGTTCCAACATAAATTTTGTTTATATCAGAAAATTTTAAGGAGAACAAGCATTCGTGCCTCATGATTTGGGTATCATACTAAAATGAACTTCATATGTTCTTTGTAAAAAGTCTTCTATTTGCCATGCCTAAGAGGGATTGGAGCATTTGTGTGCCATGCTTAGGTTGTGATTAATGCCTCATGATTTTCAGACAGAGAGAGGATGGGAGAGAGATGGAGGGTGTTAGACAGAGTGGGGGAGTGAGACACAGATATGCATTGTATTCATATGTGCAATCAGGAAAACAAATTAAAAGACACGTGGCAACGCGCGGGCAATTAGAAACATATATACATGCGAAAGTTGATATGCCTTGCAATTAGAAGAGCAATTGGGAAAAAGGCCCGTGGCAACGCACGGGCGTTCTACTAGTAAGTAATAAAGAAAGAGAGGTCTCACATATAAATACACTATCTTGGAAATCCTTTGTGATTGTGAGCAGTCATCAAAATATTATATGCTAAAAGGTTGATGTTGGACAAGGAAGACCGCATAATGAGTTATGTTTTCTTATATCCAAATAGAAGTTATATTGTCATGGATCCTCCAACATGTTGAGTTTGCTTCTCATCCTATGCTAGCCAAATCTTCTGCACCAAGTAGAGATGCTACCTGTGCATCCAAAATCTCTTAACCCAGTTTTGCCATGAGAGTCCACTATATCTACCTATGGATTGAGTAAGATCCTTCAAGTAAGTTGTCATCGGTGCAAGCAATAAAAATTTCTCTTTAAATATGTATGATCTTTTAGTGTGAGGAAAATAAGCTTTTTACGAACTTGTGATATGGAAGAAATAAAAGCGACAGACTGCATAATAAAGTTCTTTATCACAAGCGGCAATATAAAGTGATGTTCTTTTGCATTAAGATTTTGTGCATCCAATCATAAAAGCGCATGGCAGCCTCTGCTTCTCTCTGCGAAGGGCCTATCTTTTATTTTACTTCTTACCTTAATACAAGAGTCATGGTGATCTTCACCTTTCCTTTTATATTTTCTCTTTTTGGCAAGCACTATGTGTTGGGGAAGATCCAGACATATATATCCACTCGGATGTAGGTGTTCTTAAAATATTATTTTTGACATTATCCTTGAGGTAAATAGTTGGGAGGTGAAACTATAAGCCCCTATCTTCCTATGTTTCTGACTGAAGCTTTGATCTCATAAGTATCGCGTGAGTGTTAGCAATTATGAAAGATTAAATGATGGTTGCACTTGCTGAATAAAAGCTCTTACATTGACTCTTTCCGATGTTATGATAAACTAGCACATATGCTCGTGCCTTGCAATGGGAGACAAAATAGTATGCATTTAAAATCAGTGAGAATTATATGCGCAAGCAAAACCCTGTGTGCACACGAAAAAGGAACATTTAGTTTCTCGGTTTTGCCGCGTGTGAAGGAATTAATCCGCTATTTTTCCATTCATTGATCAAGGGCATTTAAGAGTTTTGTTATGTTATCGTACGCCAGAGAAGGCCCATGAGTTATTTAATCTACTTTTCCGTTCAATCCTTTCAATCGAGGGAATTTTAAGGTATGAAGTTTCTTAACATTCTAGGAAACATGAACAATTTTTTAAATCCTGAACAGTTTTTTGAAAATTATGCACACTTTTGGAAAAACACGAACAAAATATGAAAGGGACCATCTTATAAAATTCACAAATATTTTCTGAAAACACCAACTTTTTTCTAAAAGCATCAACATTATTTGAATTTGTGATTTTTTTTTAAAACGGGAACATGTATTAAAAATGTATATTTTTTTTAGAAAATGTGTATCTTTTATACATGAACATTATTTTTAATTGTGAAAAGTTCACTAAAACAGGAATATTTTTTTAGTCTAGAGCATTTTTTGAAATGCCATTTTATTTTTAGAAATCTCGAACAATTTTGAAAAAAATAAAAAAATTAAAAAATGGGAAACTTTTTGCAAGTTTCAAATATTTTTCAAAATAGCAACAAAATTTTGGAATTCTAAACATTTTCCAAAATTTGTTTTCTTTTTTTAATTTACGAAATTAATTCTAAAAGAGAAATAATTTTGGAAGGGAAAAAGAGAAAGGGAAAGGATAATAAAAATAGTAGTAAAAAACAGAAATAAAGAAAATGGGCTAGCCCATTATAGGTTGTCCTATGCGAAACTCCGACTATTTATCGCCTTGTGCGGAAAATAGAATTTTCCCAGCTGCGTTGGCAGAAAAATAAGGGGGCTTGCTTCGCTGGGCCACAGCGCGCGGCCCACGCACGAAAATTATTTTTCTAGCAGACAAACACATAAGAATTTAGTACCACCTCGGATAGAAAAAAATTCTTTTTGGTGGTGAACGGATGAAAAAATTGGCGAAACACACCTTGCTTTATTAGTAGGTATAGATTGCAATTGCTTCAGCGACCGAGATGATAGTTTGTTAGTTTTCAATAAAGTTTTTGATTCATACTTTGCCTTGTGAACGAATTGTCACTTTAGCATACACTACAAGCTTCCGTGATGATACGTGTTTGTCACAGTAGGTCATGTTTTCTGTCATGCATGTACATCCATGACGATTTTATGACAGAATCAAGATAGTCATACCTGTGCTATCGTAGAAGTGTTCATGACAATACCAAAATTATCATCATGGAAGTGTCCACTTCCATGACGATAAATGACGCGTCATGGAAGTGCTTTCGTCAAGGGTAACCGACACGTGTCAGCCACCATAATGGGTCACAGTTAAGCTATCGGGTTCCGGTTTGGATCCGATAACCCGTTAATAGCCAAGACCAATGGGCATTTTCCACGTGGGAAATTATCATTGGCCGGAGGAAACACGTGTCAGATCCGCGGTGGGCCAGATGTCGTCCATCCAAAGGAGGAGACTTGCCTATGATACGTCGACACGTGGCAGGGCCCAACAGAGGCCCTTATAGGTTAAAAAGGCTGGCCCAGTCAAAGGCCCGTATGATTTAATCAGATACTAGTGGGCCGTCCCACTAACGGCCTGCTTAAACATGGCCCATTTACGGCCCATCGCGAGATCTGGCCTGTTAATTGTTCGCCGAGTATTCGGGCCCAATTACGGCCCGGTGAGATTTTGGCCTGTTAGAGGCCCAATGTAGACATGGGCCCATTTCAGCCCGGTGTGTCTTTCGGCCTGGGAATGGCCTGTGCTGCCCATGGGCCATATATGGTCCGACGCGACATCCGGCCCACTAACGGCCCGTGATCAAGGTGGCAACAGTTCAACCCATCGTGACTTTGGGCCTGTTAAAGGTCTGTCGTACAATTCGCCCCGTTCATGCTTCTACTAAGCTTTCAGCCTCTTAAAGGCCCATGATGTCAGTGGGAAAATGAAGGCCCAAGATATGTTTCGGCCTGGTAACAGCCCGTCATATAACTGGGCCAATAATGGCCCAGTCTACATTTCAGCCTTTTAAAGGCCCGTGGACGATTATTGAAAATTGAGGCCCAACATGCATTTTGGCCTGCTAAAGGCCCATGGTATCTTTTGGGCCGTAACAGGCCAGCAGAATATCCAGCCTGTTAATGGCCCGAAGTTACATGGGCCCAACTAAGCGCTGGGTCCACTAAAGGCCCAACTAAACTTTGGGCCCAATGAAGGCCCATGTAAGTTGTGGGCCTGGCGCATAGTCTCCATGAAGGGCCCCAATGGCCAGTCAGTGCAGGCCCAATAAAGTTGTGTGCCGGCCCAGTTGTGGCCCGCTAAAATGCAAGCGAATGTTTCGGCCCGGTCGACTACATCAAATTTTCGCCTTTTTTTCAGATAGCGAATGATGGCATATACGGTAATTAGTAGGAATTAAGAACAAACCTACTCTATACAATAAAGAAATTATGTCATAGTAACTTAGAATAATCCTACACTATACAATAAAGGATTTATGGTATATTACATCCACTGGGCATCGAAGTTTGCCACCAGTGATCATAAAGCACAACGAAGAAGCAGATTACAAAAACTGGGCGCCATTGCAGCGTAACAAAATAATACTGAACCCAGACCACTTCCAAGATAGTTCAAGAAAGGTTAGCCTTGCGTGGGAGCTGCTACGCAAGCAGCTGAGCAAGGCTGTGAGACTGGCCTAGCATGTCGTTCATAGCTTCCAGGTGTAGCTGTTTAGCAATGAGGTTCTCATTGGTGTTCTCCGCGATCTTCCTTAGAGATTGGACTTCAAGTCAAAGTTGAGTTGCAGAATGCCTTTCTGCTTGAACTTGAGACCGAGGGAGTCGAACTGATTCAGGCTGCGAATTCTGTGAGCTTGTGTGACTGCTAGTCTTAGTAACCTGAACACTGCATCAAGACATGATTTGGGGGTTGTCTCACTATCTTCAAGATGTTTTGCCTTCTTTGCTGCAATATATGTTGGGTTTGTCTCACAGCCTTCAGCAGACTTGTGCATGCCATCAGGCATATCACCCTGAAACAAGCAAAGAGATGATAGGTTTTGCATGTATATATACAAAGATGGTAACTATGCTGTCAATTCCATCCAATTTCAAATTAGAAAATAAAGAGGCAGTTCAAAATGTCAATAGCATAATTTGGCATTGTTCATAATGCGGGGAGCTTCACCACACTACTGGATTACCATATCAACAAAACAAGCATAGATGAAGGGCAAAGGACAATCATTGTATCTATTTTGGTTAATGTGCATGGCATGTTGTTCATATCATCAGCCACATCAGTAAGATAAAGCAGGAAATGACAAGGTGCAAATGTGGGCTGCTTCACCACACACTGGGTTATAGATCAACAAAAACAAGCATACATGCAGGGCTAAAGAAAATCATTGGATCTATATTGAGTAATGTGCATGGTATGAATAAGGAATTTGGTTTTGCAACTAATACTTGGAACTTACAGTTGTTGCGAACATGCATTTTGATAGAAACAACAAACTAAACAACAGTTGACGATAGGGAGTATGAGCAAATTAAACAGCAGTTGAGGATAAAGGCTTTAGAAGGACTGGCTTACATTAACAGTTAACATCGGCTCTATAATGCCCTTCTCCATGTCAAGGGAAGGATAACTCAAGAATTTCAGCACAGAATATTCTTCATAAGCATTGCCTGTACTCTACATTTTATAGAGAGTAATTATATATATGATAATACTGGAAGGGATAGAGGATAATGAAGATAAGATGCAGATTGATGCTACATAATCAACTACCTATCCCTGCAAGTACAAGCGTTATAGCACAAAATGTACTGACAAGAGCAATGGGCTACACTTCTGCACTAGCATTGTCTGTGTATTCAACTTTTTGGTAAGATTAAATATAGATCTGGTATTTTTTAGTAAATGGTGGGTGAGGGAGATAAGATGCAGAATGCTACACAATGAACCAATCCCTCCTTCCCATAATATAAGAGCATTTTGTCTGTACAAAACGCTCTTATATTATGGGACGGAGGGAGTAGCTGTAAATGTAAGTACAGTGATAGAATACGTTCGGTCCTTACAAGAGGACTATAGAGCTAAACCTCTTCAAAAGCATTGGGTTGATTCTAAATTTATGTAAGAGTCGATACAGATCTTATAATGTTCACCAAATGGAGGATAAGGAGGCTAACATGTGCAGTGATGCTACATAATCAACCATCTGTGAAAGTAAGTATGGTCATACAGGGCAAGAGGTACTCACAAGAGCAATGCAGCATGCAGTATAGTTGCGAGATTCGGTGGTCCCTTGAGAATGAATATTCTTCTGCAAACAGTTTTCGTACAAGTGAGACGGTAAGGTACATGCAGAAATGTAGTTCAAATTGTGATGTGATATCATAGACAGTATCTTGCGCTGCAGACGAGACCAATGTGTAACAAGATTATTCCAGTCACTGTCTACTAAATGTAGCACTGGAGACTTTATAGAAATTTCATTTAGAGGCTTGCCATCGAACTGCGCTTGCCTCAGGTAGGAACGATACTTCATCAACGAGTGCTTAAAAAGCGCAACCAAGCCTTCCTCGTCTTGACTTTCTAGTTTGATCCTCGCCTATTTAAAAGAATGAAATCTTGTGTCTTCTGTCAGCAGAAACATATGCAGTAATTACCATGAATAACATTAGTACATTACTTACGCGTAAGTTGCGGAGGAAGATTGGAAATTGTTCTTTGTCTGTGGTATAATCTTTCCATGAAGGAAAGATGCGCACAAAGTTCCTGACAACAATATAAGCTTCGTCTTCTACACTGGGAAGAAGTGGAATAGGTGTCCTATTTGCTACAATTGGGGCTCTCTCTCGTTTGAAAAGGGATTTGGCAATTGGATTTGATGTACTCTTTGCTGGAATGGGGGTTTTGCGTCGTAGAGCTGGTGCTATGTCAACTGGCATCATCATACTGTTTGCTGTAGTTGGGGTCTGCTGAGTTGGGGCATCAGGGATGGCCAGTGTAGTAGGGCTAGAGTATGCTAGAGTTGTGGCCGTGTTTTCTGGGTCTGGTGATATTGCAACTACACCTAATGGGCTATTTGAATTATCATGTGTCACTACCTTTTCCAAATACTTTGTTCGTGCTCCTTCACGATCAGCAATCACCCTCTTCCTTTTGAACGTCTGATACACAAGAACAACATTTGAATGGATAAATATGGTATGATGACAGATGAAATATGTACTGAAAATGGATAGGCAGGGCATATTCACATACATGATGTGTAAACTAAGCAAATGGCAGTGCAACAAAGTAGAAGCAATGCAAAGCATTAGTTGCAGGATATGTGCGACAAATATAACCTTGCAAAGTTAGAGCAAGCACCTTCATGGGTGAATAAGATAGGGCATCTGCCTCTGACTCATCCACCAGGGAGCTACATTGACTTAGGTCTCCCTCTAGCTCAGAATCATTGTTAGGATCATATTTTGAACATGAATCTGTAGGTGGAGAGCGTTTGCATTGTATTGCATCTAGACTGGATCTCAGTCCCTTAATGCCAAGTTTGACACCCATGGCATTGTTCTGCTTTATTCTTTTCATGCGTGCAAGCTAGCTCGTAATGATTATGATGTTGTTCAGTATCTGAGATTCATGAAAACATAAGAAGTAGTCAGATTATCGATGGAATGCATTGTGAATTCAACTCGAAGAGTGTCTCCCTACAAACCCCTGCGTATACAAAGTTCATCCCCCAACCGTGCTGACCAGACCACACACAGAAATACAAACCTCTTATGTCTCTATAACAGGCGGACACACATTTCAGAACTGAAGTAGGAACGTTAGAATCATGTCAAATTCGTATTTGAACAAATAAATTAAGGAATTATGAGTGGCATAATGTTTATCTTTAAGGGTGGAGTGCTGGTAGTGCGACACAAAACAAGTAGGCAGATTGTATTCCATGTAAAAGATCATAGTCTATGTAAAAGGTGGATATGATACTTTTCTTTCTATACAATGCAGTGTTCATTGCCCACACATGATGGAAGAGATCACACAGAGAAATACTATTCACTCATGTCTGCGGTTCCAGTATTTTGAAACAGGGTGGTCCACCCTAAAAGAATATTGACAACAAATATGACAAGGCAACCATACAAGTAGTGAATCAATCATTACTTGTGAGTTTACTAGGACAAGTATGTAGAATTGTAACTGCAGTAAGAGGCCGTCCAAAATCTGAATCAAGAAGTTTGTCTAGCACTTATTGTTTGCAACTAATCGAAGTGAATAATTGGATATCATATCGAATGAGTAAGAAAGACAAGTAAAATTGTCAACAAACCTGGCCTGCAGTAGTAATCTGGGTCAACATCACTATGACCAACAATCCAACATGACTAGTGTCTGTTCCTAGGGCCGGAATTTTGAAACCCTGTGAACTTTACAGGTACTAAAGATTACTAAAATATCTGAACCATTAAGTGTAGGTAGCACTCAGTACACAACAAACCCTAATGACAGTCCTGCCTAATGAGTAATGAATAAATTAGAAAATGGGTGATGGGGAGTGGATGCTGAGTGTTGGGGACGTATCTGAGGATAAGTCGGGTTGGCTTAGTGGGTGCTGCACGCCTGAGCCCTGAACGAACTGGGAAGGTAGGCACGGCGGCGCGCCCGGGCAGCGATGACGCTGTTGGGCGAGCGGCTCCTAACCTCCTGTTAGTCCAACGTCTCCTCCTAAAGTCATGCCGTCCGGGGACGGCAAGTCGCCGGTGAGGCAGGGGGCTGGGGGCGAGTAGAGATCGGAAGCGCAGCAGAACAGAGGGGAATCGGGGTCTGGGCTGACCCAAAATCCTAGGGTGGGCCGCGGCCCACCGTGGCCACCCTGTAGATCCACACCCCAGTGGCGTACATGCATTTTTGAAACTAAATTAGGAACATTTAGCTGACCAATTAAACAACTCTGTTTTAATAATATCAGATTCGTATTTGAACAACTAAGCTTGTTTAGCTTGATGGGTGGAGCAATGCTATTATGGCACGAAGCACGTAGGCTGATCGTATAGTGATCATAAAAGGGGGAAACCCTAAGCATGATCAATTAAACCCTATTATGACTGTGCCATGGCAGATTTGAAGTTGCAAACCGCAGAAATGCTACTTAGCAACCACTGTTTGGTTCAAACTAAGAACTAAATTCTAAGAGCTAAAAAGAAAGTACAGTAACCAAGTTAGGATCTATTTTCTGGTTGATATCAAAAAGTTGAGCAGATATGAAGTAGTAGCACCTCTCTTGCGGCGCCGTGTAGGCATCTGGGGTGCGATGGCTGTCGATGGCGTGGAAGCAGATCTGCGACGGTAGATGGGTGCACCGAGGGATAAGTCCCGTTACGGTGGACGAGAAGGTAGTCAGAGCGGCCCCGACAAGGAGGACGACGGCGCTGATGAAGCAAGAGGACGCGATGCAAGGCTCCTGGTCCGTCGTCGTGGATGAGAAACGTCCATCTCTAGTAGTGGACGACGCGGTCTTGGTAGGCGCTCCGGCATGGTGGAGGACGGCGGCGATGGATGGGGTGGAGGACGGAGGTGGCTGGTGTGGGGATGGTGTTCTACCGTGGACGGTGTATGAATGGGACAATGGAGGGAGAGGTACGGGGAACCATGTCTTTGGGACGTGCCTGTCTGAAATATGGGAAAGTTACGAACTTAGCCCCCATTT
Organism: Thinopyrum elongatum; assembly: GCA_011799875.1. NCBI lineage: Eukaryota > Viridiplantae > Streptophyta > Magnoliopsida > Poales > Poaceae > Thinopyrum > Thinopyrum elongatum. Next base: position 334,511,047 of record CM022302.1, on the reverse strand, counting down.
AAAATTTGGATGTCTCGTTGGTTGGGGATAGGACTGTAATCTCGCATCTCCCCAATATTTGCCCAGAGCGATTTCGGGCAAGGAGAGGGTGTTTTGGCGCTCACGGTTGGCGCCCAAGGTGTATGAACGGGGCTGACAGGTAGGGCGGTTGTGTCACGTATGAGTGAAGTCACAAACCTGCCCCTATTAAAAATATTTGCCTACATCGATTTCGGCCGAGTCGAGTTTGTTTTGTCGCCCACCGTGTATGAATGGGAAAATGGAGGGAGAAAGAGAGGTTTTTCGGACGAGCTTCAATCAAATGTGTTTTACCGCCCACGTTTGGCGCCCACCGTGTCTGAATGGGCTCAGAGGCGGTCGTGTTACGTCTGATTGAAGTTACTAACCTACCCCTATTGATAGTAGTGGAAATCGGGCTGATGGGTTGTCCGTGTAAGGGGTAGGCAGTAATTTCCATCTTGCAAACACTGGCTTCAGGCAGCCGACGTGGGAGTGGATGTTTTGCCGCTTCTTTCAAATTTTGGGACAATAAGCATTCATGTTTACCCTGGCAACTAAATTCGAATTCATTTTGTATTCTTATACGAATCTTTATAAATCAATCTATGTTTTCTTATAAATCTTCAAAAGCACAACAAATATGTATTCCACTATCATATAGGAATATGATTTACAAATGTTGATACTCGAATTCAGAAGGTAGAATCCAATTTAAGGTGAATTTGAATATATGAAACCAATTTATGTCCAACTCAAGTGTAACATGTATGACACATGCAACATATAGTGTACTCCCATTTATATATGTACACAATCAATGTCTCAAGATTCAAAATAATGAGTCAATCAACCAATAATGTACAAAACTAACAGACATATAAACACTTATAGAGTATATGGATCAATAATATCAACTAACATACATAAGCCAGGCCACTGTACTTTTTTTGCTAGAAGAGCATCATTTTTTTTAGCAAAGCTAGTACAACATCTTGGCCCTTTCAGATGCGTGCCACTTAAGGACCATCTGTACTACTATTATTGTTGAATGCACATTCAGCCCGAATATTTGTAGGTCTGGCATAGCAAATAAAATGAAATATCATTGCCTCAACAAAAAAAATGAAATGTCTCACAGTCTTATCAATTAATACAGACTCATGCTAAAAAAAATACAGACCAAAGAACAAAAAAAATTATTTGCATGACCTCTAAAACAAATGGTTTGATCGATTACATGAACAAACAACACAAAGGCTATTCAACAATGGAAAAAAATTCACCTATGATTTACCAAGTGGGATGTTAATTTCCTTTTTTCCTTCAGGACCTTGACAATGCGGTCAGTCTCAGCTTGCTTCATTTTGAAATCCACCAAATATTTAATTATTGTCTTGCGTACTGCTTGTGATTGTTCTGTTTGCTTCCTCAACATGTCAACTTCATCTCTAAGTGTGGAAGCAGAATCTCTTTCTACCAATAGTTTAGCCTCTAGAGCATTAGCAGTTGGCAATTCATGATGCACGATTGGGCCGGTGCCACTGATCTGGGATAATACAACGTCCATGGGGACCTCACTCTTTGATTTTGGGCTAACCTATTTTGCCATTAAAATCCCGATTGGATTTGGAAAAGTTGAAGTTAGCAAAACATCTCAAGTGGGAGTTAGAACAGCAACCCAGTGAAACAAACAAGGAATTAAAGAGTTTTGATTGGATGCTGAAAAGTAGTTATTAACATCATTGCAACCGGTTGCAGCAGCAAAGCAGTTAAACAAACAGTTTTGCAAAAGGTACCTGTTGTGGCATTGGAGTTTCTCTTGGATACTGAAAAGTTGAGTAGCCAGTATCTTGATGAGAGCAACCGGTTATAGAGCAAAGCAGTTAAACAAACAAGTTTTGCAAAAGGCACCTATTGTGGCATTGCAGTTTCTCTTGGATCCTGAAAAGTTGAGTAGTCAGTAACTTGATTAGAGCAACAAGTTACAGCAGCAAACCTGTTACACAAATAAAATTTTAAAAATGTACCTGCTATGCAATTGGACTTCCAATTGGATCCTAAAAAGTTGAAGTTGGTAAGGTGATTACAACAACAAGTTACAGTAGCAAACTAGGTAAACAAGGAAGTTTTTGTAAACATACCTGTTGTGCCACCAGAGTTTCAGTTGGATCCTGCAAACTTGAATGTTAGCAATCATAAATAAAGTGTTGCAAGAGCCATAAGAAACTAACATTAAACTAGTAAAACTAACCAGTTTTGGCAACGTATTTAATTACATATGAACTAGTAAAACTAACAAGTTCTTGGCAACGTATTAAAGTAACAAGTCGGTACCGTTTACCAGCAACACAGACATCTGTAAATTTCTTTGATGTAAGCAAAATGATTCTGACACATATATATAAGTTAAAAAGAAGTTATCCCTCATATAAACCTGACATTTGTCTGTCTATGAACATGCAAACATTACTAGTGCTACAACTCATAACATCAAACCATTTAAACAAACAGGGTATCAGAAGGTAAATTACACATGAATTTTGGTGCACCCTAGAAGTAGATATGACCAGCTATGTGCGTGCTTAAGTAGCTATTTAAGTTTAGGCAAACAGGTAATTCTATAAATAGTAAGTATCAAACACATAGATAGGCACAGTCTATAATAGGATTAACAGGCTATGACATTATGTAATCAATAGCAAACTAAATTAAGCCAAGCAAGGTAATTGAACAATTTTGCAGTCAGTGGCTAACTAAAATTCCGAGAAGCAGGCAACTAAACTTACGTTAGATCTTTGTATAGGCACACTGCAACTTCTTTTTCGCTTACAAGGTTCTACGAAGGAGTCCATGGCATCAATTGCTTGGATACGCAGTCCAATACTTCTTTCTTCCCACACTGCATTGGTAAGTTGAATGGTTAATCTGATAAGATGGTGCGTCCTTGATTTGTTATATGAGGACGAGTTGTCAGACTAGTTGTAGCAACACACATCACACTGGCTTTTACTATATATTTCATGCGATTACATTTGGCATATTGAGATATAAGCAATCTACAATAGGATGAAAAGACTGGCATCCTTCACATTATTGGCGAACTCAGTTCATAGAAACAAACAATTCAACCATTCTGTGGGTAAATCAAAAGCGCAACTGGAATATTTTTCACTACCCCAATCATACATGCAAAAAGGGGCAGCGCCACTATAGGGGCTGGTATGGGCGGCCGCCTCGGGTGGCTAGAAAGTGCGCACCGCCTCGGGTGGCTGGAAAGTGCGCACCTAGTTTGAGTCGTCCAGGCTGGCCCAGGCTAGTTTGGTTCATCCTAGCGCACGAGCAGGCAATGTAAAAAATGAAGAAAAATGTTTCAATTTGGATGGTCAAATAACGTAAGTGCAAGGCAGGCCCTACAGCAGGCTCGCGGCCCAAACGAGCGCCTCCAATATTGATCGACAGCAGGAAAAATCCCCAATTCGTTCGCTCCAGCCTCTAGTCTAGTTCGCTCCTAACCTAGCCGCCACTGGACAGACCGACAGAGCTCTTCCTCGCGCCCTCGTTGGACGCTGATCGCCAGGCTTTTGAGCGAAGGGAAGGAAAAGAAGATGAAGATCCAACCCTGGGTGTAGCCTGTGTGGGACGCAACAGCAACAACACATGCATGGCATCGAGCTTGCGCAAACGGACAGTCGCAACTTGCAAGAGCAGCATGCGCAACAAGCAGGTACATCACATCCCTGATTATATCTAATTCAACTGTTCAATTTCTGGCCATTAGTTAAACCTGATGGTGTTGTAAAACTGCTTGTATGTAGGGAATCTACAAGAAAATGAAACCAATTTCTGCTTATTTTATAACTCCCCCAATCAATACTGAACTGACTGAACCTGATGTGTCTAATCAAGTTTCCGGTGCAAACATACAAGCTCATATTGTTCTCGAGCCTGAAGTGTCTAATGAATAGACTGGTAATGAAGGATTTGATGCAAACATTTTACATGCTCCTGGTGATGAACATACGGTGTCTAATGAGGGATCTAATGCAAGCATTTTGCAAGCTCCCATTGAAGGATTTAGTGTGTAATGATGATCTGCTATGTTGAGAGAGAGAGAGAGAGAGAGATTTGCAGGAATTGGTGACAAGCAAATTATAGTACATTTTCTTGAGGAAACGTCGAGGCCATCTACCACAACATCCCCGTATCATGATAACCTAGCATAAATAATTTTCTAATCTGTTGTTTCAAACTATTGGCATACTTGTGCAAGATAGATATATTGATATGCAGTTTGCGCACTAGTTATAGGTGCAATTAGACTTGGATATTTTTGGCCAGAGAATGAATAATTCAAGCAGGTACAGTCCATGTTAGTAGTCCTTGTCCACCATGTTGTATTTTGTGTTTTTTGGTGCTTACATCATCTAGTGGTTTATAATCTGGAACTACTTTGGATCATTAGATGATTTTCAAAGTGCATGTAGCTTCACATTTCTCAAGTTATGTTGATTTCCGGAGTGCAAGTGCCTTCATATTTTTTAAGTTAAATTTTCGCCCCTGGTAACTTGAATTCGTGGATCCGCCACTGCACACAAATCATACGCGCAGGGCAGTACGAATTAAATGAAATGCAGGGACTTACGCAAGCTTGTTGTACAGGATCATTGTAGCTCTGCTTCCGCTTGGGATGTTCCATGTACAGGTCCATGTTACCACTTGCTTGGATGTGCAAGCCCTATGCTCCTTGCACCCCCCTCTGCATTTTCGGCACGGCGAATGGTTGATCAAATGAGAGGAATAGACCTTGTTGTTGTACCAGAGGACATGTACTTACAATGTTATACCGGTGTGCATAATGTGTACCAGACCCCGTAGCACCGTCATGCTTCGCAAAAAAATGGTTTTGCTTGTTTTAGATGATATCTCCAGAATAAATAAGAGTTAAAGTCAGAGTTTGCATAGGCGTGTAAGATAAGAGAACAGTAAAAGGATATCCAAACATCGTCGGAACAGTGCACATGGGAGTGATATGTGGATACCTAGTTCGGGCCGGCGTTTGGGCATGCTCACCTAGAGTGTGGGTCACTTCAGAGCCGTTGAGGGTGATGCGCTGGCGTTGGCTGGCCGCGTACGGATGCAGATCTTGAGGAGCAACTGATGTCGCTTGAAGTACGTCGGTATTTCCCCAAAGAGGAAGGGATGATGCAGCACAGCTACGGTAGGTATTTTCCTCAGTTATGATACCAAGGTATCAATCCAGTAGGAGAACCAAGCAACACTATGTAAACGGTACCTGCACACGAAGAAAAAATACTTGCAACCCGACGCTTATGAGGGGTTGTCAATCCCTCTACGGGTAACGGTGCCAGAAATAGTCAAGTTGACGGGATAAAAATTGTGTAGATTGGATAAATAGATCTCGATAAAACGCAAAATAAAATAAATAATAAAAAAAGTGCAGCAAGGTATTTTTGGGGTTTTGGAATAATAGGTCTGAAAACAAAATCAAATAAAAATAGATCTCATAGCAAATATGATAAAGAATAGACCCGGAGGTCGTAGATTTCACTAGTGGCTGTTGGGAAACATTGCATGGAAAACAAAAAAATTTCTATGCACACGCAAGATCTATCAAGGAGATGCATAACAACGAGAGGGGAGAGTGTGTCTACATACCCTCATAGACCGTAAGCGGAAGCATTTCACAACACGGTTGATGTAGTCTAACTTTCTTTGCGATCCAACTGATCTAGTACCAAACGTACGACACCTCTGCGTTCAGCACACGTTCAGCTCGGTGACGTCCTCCGCCTTCTTGATCCAGCAAGATGGCGAGGTAGTAGATGAGTTCCGTCAGCACGACGGCATGGTGACAGTGATGGTGAAGTGATCTCCGCAGGGCTTCGCCTAAGCACTACGAAAATATGACCGGGGGTGTAAACGGTGGAGGGGGGCGCCGCACACGGCTAACAATTGATATGGTGTGTGCTAGGCGCCCCCCTCCCACATATATATAGGTGGGAGGGGGAGGGGAGGTAGCCTGGTGCACCACATAGGTGGTCGTCCGGCCCTAGGGCTCGTGCCCTGGCCGCGCCCCCCTGCCATGTTTGGATAAGGTTGAAGGAAAGAGGGAGGGAGAGGGAAGGAAGTGGGAGTCCTACTCCACACTTTCCTTTCCCTCCCCTCTTTTCTTCTCCTCCTAGGCCATCCTGCCATGGGGGCGCACCAGCCCCTTGTGGCTGGTGCGTTCCCTCTCTTGGCCCATAACTTTGCCGTGTGGTGCCCGGAACCCCTTCCGGTGACCTGATAAGTACCCGGTAACCCCCGAAACACTTCCGGTGTCCGAATACCGTCGTACTATATATCAATCTTTACCTCTCAACCATTTCGAGACTCCTCGTCATGTCCGTGATCTCATCTGGGACTCTGAACAACATTCAGTCACCAAATCACAAAAACTCATATAACACTATATCGTCAACAAACGTTAAGCGTGCGGACCCTACGGGTTTGATAACTATGTAGACTTGACCAAGACACCTCTCCGGTCAATAACCAATAGCAGAACCTGGATGCCCATATTGGCTCCTACATATTCTACGAAGATCTTTATCGGTCGAACCGTTATGACAACATACGTAATTCCCTTTGTCCATCGGTATGTTACTTGCCTGAGATTCGATCGTCGGTATCTTCATACCTAGTTCAATCTCGTTATCGGCAAGTCTCTTTACTTGTTCCATAATACATCATCCTGTAACTAACTCATTAGTCACTTTGCTTGCAAGGCTTCTTATGATGTGTATTACCGAGAGGGCCCAGAGATACCTCTCCGATACTCGGAGTGACAAATCCTAATCTTGACCTATGCCAACTCAACAAACACCTTTGGAGATACTTGTAGAGCATCTTTATGATCACCCAGTTACGTTGTGATGTTTGATAGCACACAACGTATTCCTCCTGTATCCGGGAATTGCATAATCTCATAGTCGAAGGAATATGTATTTGACATGAAGAAAGTAGTAGCAATAAACTGAACGATCATTATGCTAAGCTAACGGATGGGTCTTGTCCATCACATCATTCTCCTAATGATGTGATCCCGTTATCAAATGACAACACATGTCTATGGTTAGGAAACCTTAACCATCTTTGATCAACGAGCTAGTCTAATAGAGGCTTACTAGGGACACGGTATTTGTTTATGTATTCACACATGTATTTAAGTTTCCGATCAATACAATTCTAGCATGAATAATAAACCTTTATCATGAATAAGGAAATATAAAATAACAACTTTATTATTGCCTCTAGGGCATATTTCCTTCAGTCTCCCACTTGCACTACAGTCAATAATCTAGTTCACATTGCCATGTGATTAACTTCCAAAGAGTTTACTAGAGTCAATAATCTAGTTCACATCACCATGTGATTAACACCCATAGTTCACATCGCCATGTGACCAATACCCAAAGAGTTTACTAGAGTTAGTAATCTAGTTCACATCACCCGAGTAATTGAGAGATATTTTTTTTGAGAGGCATACTTTTCCCGTCAATGAAAATGACCGAGTAATTCCCAACACTTTCCATACTAGATATATCATAGGCGGTTCCCAAACAGAAAATAAAGTTTATTCCTTTTTCCACCATTCTTTCACATTCCACGGCTGGTCGTATCCACGGGTACCGTCCATACCAACACTTTCCAAGGAATTTATTATTTGACAACATAAAGTAAATTTCTTTTTCATTTTGGGACTGGGCATCCCTATTACCGCCATACTCTCGTGCAATGACAAGTGAATAAACACTCATCTTGAGAATAACACATCTAGCATGAAAAATATTGGCCACCCCCTGCCGATTCATGAGCGGTACGGGCACACACAAGGAAATTCATTTTGAAAAAAATAGAGTTGGCACATACAAATTTGCTTAGAACAGCACGAAAATACTGCATATAGGTAGGTATGGTGGACTCATATAGCAAAACTGGGTTTAAAGATTTTGGATGCACAAGTAGTATTTCTACTTAGTACAAGTGGAGGCTAGCAAAAAGATTGAGAAGCAACCAACCAAGAAATGAAAATTCACATAAGTGAGCATTGAGCATAACTAACACCGAATAAAGCACCACAAGTAGGATGTAATTTCATTGCATAACTATTTACTTTCGTGCTTGCATAGGGAATCACAAACCTTAACACCAATATTCTTACTAAAGCATAAGTACTCACCAACATGACTCATATATTACTATCATGATATCTCAAAACTATTACAAAGAATCAAGTTTATTTTGTCCAATGGTCTTCATGAAAGTTTTTATTATATCCCTCTTGAATATCTATCACTTTAGGACTAATTTCATATGTTGCAATTGCTTTTAACAAACTCAAATAAATCTAAGTGAAGAACATGAGCATAAATATTTTCTTCTCTCAAAATAATATAAGTGAAGCATGAGAGAATTCCTTTAAAAATTTACTGACTCTCAAATTAATCTAGGTGAATCATGAGAGTATTTCTTCAAAAACATTAAAGCACACCATGCTAAAAAAGATATAAGTGAAGCACTAGAGCAATTCCGTAGCTAAAAAAATTTAAGTGAAGTATAAAGAGCAATTCTAATAAATCATAGCATAATTTTGTCTCTCTCAAATAGGTGTGTCCAGCAAGGATACTTGTGACAAACTAAAAAGCAAAACAAGCAAAGGCTCATATAATACAAGACGCTCCAAGCAAAACTCATGATATGTGACGAATAAAAATATAGCTCCATGTAAAATATCGATGGTCGTTAGAAGAACGAGGGGATGCCTTCCGGGGCATCCCCAAGCTTAGTTGCTTGGTTCTCCTTGAATATTAACTTGGGGTGCCATGGGGAATCCCCAAGCTTAGGCTCTTTTCACTCCTTATTCCTTCATCCATCGTGATCTCACCCAAAACTTGAAAACTTCAATCACACAAAACTTAACAAAACCTTCGTGAGATCCATTACCAATCTTTACTTTAATTACTGTTGCAAACCCATTCAAATTTTGTTATTCCATTATATCTACTCTATTCTAACTTTACCATGGCTTATACCCCCCGATACAATCCATAGATTCATCAAAATAAGCACATAATGCAAAGAAAACAGAATCTATTAAAAAATAGAATAGTTTGTAAAGATGTGAATTGTTCTCATACTTCTGTAACTAAAAAATTCTGAAAAATTAGGAAAACAGAGGAAATTTGTATACCAATCTTGTGTAAAAATTTAGAATTTTTAGCCGCTTCTGTGAATTTAAACAATTCTTTTACTGGACGCAAAAGTTTCTATTTTTCAACAGGATCAAATCAACTATCACCAAAGCTATCCCAAAGGCTTTACTTGGCACAAACACTAATTAAAACATAAAAACCACAATCATAACAGAGGCATAATTGTGCAAATACTCAAGAATAGAAAAACATTTTTTTATTTACTGGGTTGCCTCCCAACAAGCGCTATTATTTTATGCCCCTAGCTAGGCATAATGCATAGATTCAAGTGTGGTCATCTTTAGTTTCCAATTCCTCAATCACACAACCAATATTCTTCAAAGATTTAGCATATAGATTTTCAATAACAATACTCCTAGGAATGAGATTGAAAAAATCATTCTTGCAAGTAGGGTTTCTCACAACTTCAACAAAGTCAGGGTGAATACTAATCATTTTAAGATCTTCTTTGTTATTATCAGAAGTTGCACCCTTGTTCTTAGTGACTTGAGTAATCTTGACAATTTTTACGGGAGTTTTTTCAATAGTATTAGCAGAAGCAAAAGCCGAGCTTAAATTACTAAAAAGCTCCTCCAACTTATCAATCCGAGAAGGACTTTCTTCAATTCTTTCGTTAATTACGGTTCCCTTCTCCTTTAGCAACTTAAAAACTTCTCCCGCTTTTGACCCAATTTTATTAGCAAGATTATGAATTTTTCTCTCTAAGTTTTCAATATGTTCTTCGGTAAGCATTTTATTTTCAATAGCATCAAGCCTTTGCGTAACATGCTCAAGTGTTAAAACAGTTTCATTGATAGTGAGAGGTGGTGAACCCACTAGATTTCCCATGGCATTAAAAGCATCCAAAGATGGACACATCAAGAAATTCCCACCGGTAATCGTATCAAGGACGAATCTATACCAGGTGGTAATGCCCACATAAAAACTGCGAAGAACAAGAACGGTAGATTGCTTATGAATAGATCTATTATGAGCATTGCAAATTCTATACCAAGCATCTTTTAGATTCTCCCCTCCCCTTTGTTTAAAATTAAGAACCTCGTTCTTAGGGGTACACGCAATAGAGGAAGAACTAGCCATAACGACAAAGTGGTAAACAAGATAACACACAAAAAGATAGATCTGGCGAGAAAAGGGCGAACGAAAAAGAGGGTGAATAAAATGGCAAATTTTTGTGAAGTGGGGGAGATGAAAGTGAGAGGCAAATGGAAAATAATGTAAGTTGCAAGGAGATGAGATTTGTGATTAGGAACCTGATAGATGTTGATGATGTCTCCCCGGCAATGGCACCAGAAATTCCTTTTGATGTCGCTTGAACTACGTCGGTATTTCCCCAAAGAGGAAGGGATGATGCAGCACAACTATGGTAGGTATTTCCCTCAGTTATGAAACCAAGGTATCAATCCAGTAGGAGAACCAAGCAACACTATCTAAATGGTACCTGCACACAAAGAACAAATACTTGCAACCCGACGCTTATGAGGGGTTGTCAATCCCTCTGTGGGTAACGGTGCCAGAAATAGTCAAGTTGACGAGATAAAAATTGTGTAGATTGGATAAATAGATCTCGATAAAATGCGAAATAAAATAAATAATAAAAAAGTGCAACATGGTATTTTTGGGGTTTTGGAATAATAGATCTGAAAACAAAAGCAAATAAAAATAGATCTCAAAGCAAATATGATAAAGAATAGACCCGAGGGTCATAGATTTCACTAGTGGCTTCTCTCGAGAAAATAGCATACGGTGGGTAAACAAATTACTGTTGGGCAATTGATAGAAGATCGAATAATTATGACGATATCCAGGCAATGATCATTATATAAGCATCATGTCCAAGATTAGTAGACCGACTCCTGCCTGCATCTACTACTATTACTCCACACATCGACCGCTATCCAGCATCCATCTAGTGTATTAAGTTCATGGAGAAATGGAGTAATGCAATAAGAACGATGACATGATGTAGATGAGATCTATTCATGTAGGAATAGCCCCCATCTTGTTATCCTTAATAGCAATGATACATGCGTGTCTTGCTGCCCCTTCTGTCACTGGGAAAGAACACCGCACGATCGAGCCCATCAGAAAGCACCTCTTCCCATGGCAAGAAAAATCGATCTAGTTGGCCTAACTAAACCAAAGATTCGAAGAAGAAATACGAAGCTATAAGTAATCATGCATATAAGAGATCAAAGAAAACTCAAATAACTTTCATGGATATAGATCTGATCATAAACTCAAAGTTCATCGGATCCCAACAAACACACCGCAAAAAAGAGTTACATCAAATAGATCTCCAAGAGACCATTGTATTGAGAATCAAAAGAGAGAGAAGAAGCCATCTAGCTACTGCCTACGGACCTGTAGGTCTATGATGAACTACTCACGCATCATCGGAGAGGCACCAATGAGGATGATGAACCCCTCCGTGATGGTGTCTAGATTGGATATCGTGGTTCTAGAACTTGCGGTGGCTGGAATTGTTTTTCGTTGACTCCCCTAGGGTTTCTGGAATATTTGGGTATTTATAGGGCGAAGAGGTGGTGCGGGAGGCCACCGAGGGGGGCACAACCCCCCAGGGCACGCCTGGGCTCCTGCGCGTGCCCTGGTGGGTTGTGCTCACCTTGGGCCTCCCCTCTGGTACTTCTTTGGCCCATCTTGTGTCTTCTGGTCCAAAAAAATTCTCCAAAAAGTTTCGCTGCATTTGGACTCTGTTTGGTACTGATATTCTGCGAAGTAAAAAACAAGCAAAAAATAGCAACTTGCACTGGGCACTATGTCAATAGGTTAGTCCCAAAAAATGATATAAAGTTGCTATAAAATTATTGTAAAACATCCGAGAATGATAATATAACAACATGGAACAAGCAAAAATTATAGATACGTTGGAGACGTATCAGCAGCGGAGCGCTATGATGCGGTGAAGCACCAACGACATCGGGCGGTGGAGGTCGATGATGTGCTCGGTGAAGTAGCCCCGGTGAGGTGGGAGACGGTGTCAGTGAAGTGCACCTGATGCGGTGGAAGTCGGTGTCTATGAGGCACGTCGATTGTGGCGGCCGACGTTCTTGGTGGACCACCCGGTGCGGTGGACGAGGGCGTAGATGAGGCAGCTCCAGTGTGGTGGTGAAGCGCGACCATCATCTTCCTCGTCATCGTCCGACACAGAGGTGGGGAAAGAGACGAGACGAGGGGCGATTCGAATTTTGCTTGGGTTGGCGGCGAATTAGGGATTTCAGCGCTCTGGGAGCGGAAGGGGACGGGGAGAAGGGAGATTTTGCAGGGCTTGAATTGGGGCCACCAGATATTTCAATCGAAACATGGAAGCGTGAACTTTTTTTGTCGTCCTTCGTTTTTTGGGGAGGGGGGGGGGTGGGTGCTAGCGTCCGTACGACACACGCTACCACCACGACATGACACTGGTCTGCCCGGTGCGCCTACATTTGAGAATGCAAAGAATCTTCTTTCTTTGGCAAATGAATCTGTATGTGTTACCATGCCCGTGTTTTCCTTGCAAATAATTAGTCCTTCGAAATGAGATACTATAAATTAATTAATGAAGAGTTCTTTGAATTAGAGTGTGTTTGTCACATAGCGATCTCCAATTCTAACATGGATTTCGCATTTCACGGTATCCACACTACTTTCTTAATTCAAATTCATATGTATAAGATGAACACTATGGTAGTGAGAAAACTTTGGATGGATTCAAGCATATGACCACACACATACAAAATACCACAACAATCGAGTCAATATCAACTTTTGCAAACCTACTATGGAACGAATTCGAAATAACTACAAAAGCCATATGCATGGCCCTCAATTCAAATCTTACAATGTACACTAAATTGTAACGTCAATATTAAGTCTAGTAATATCTACATTCAAATGTTGTTTCTAGCCCCCCCCCCCTCGGCACACACGCTACATCCTTCCTCTATCGATCAATCTTCCTCTCCTAACCACCTTACAAAGCTATTTGTTTTCGACATACGCTCATTCTTTTTCTCCATGTTTCGATCTCTAACTCTCTCAAATACACAACCCCCTTTTTCCACTCTGTCAGCAAATGTATCTCTCTCGCACACCTGCCATTGCACTCCATGCTGAGCTCTCTCTCTCTCTCCCTCCCACCCTCTCTCGCTAGATACATGCATTGCCTATCTAGACCCCCTCTTGCGCGCATGCACACACGTTGTCTATCTAGGTCACTCTCTCGAGACCATCTCACTCTTTCTTCCGCACGGTGGACCACACTCGCTCAATCTCTCTCTCTCTCTCTCTTTATCTAAGTCTCGATTAACATCGCTTTCTCTCTCACACAAATGATATATCTCCCTGTTCGGTCCTCGATCGACACGCTCTATACTCTCTCTCACAGATTGCCTATCTACGTCAGTCTCTCCAAGCCGTCCCACTCTTTCGAACTCACGGCGGCCCACGCTCACTTAATCTCTCTCTCTCTCTCTCTCTATGTATGTCTTGATTGACCTCGCTCTTTCTCACACACAAACGATATATCTCCATGTTTGGGCCCAATTTGACATATTCATATTGTACTGGCAAGATGGATGCATTTATATGAGCAGTTTATCTTGTGGGAGATAAGGATGAACGAGGGAAGGCCTTATCTGCAAATGTGGAGAGGGGTGCGGGTATCTTTTTGCAAAATTATCATAGTTTCATTCCTATCCGTCAGATATAGATCGGACGGCCTATATTGCAGGATGGCAGGCACACCAACTTCGTTTTTTATAAGAGTAGAGACACTCTCTCACACACATTGTCTATCTAGGTCACTCTCTCCAACCCGTTACACTCTTTCGACCACATGAGGACCCACACTCGCTCAATCTCTCTCTCTCTCTCTCTCTCTCTCTCTCTATCCATCTATCGATTGACCTTGCTTCCTCCCACGCACAAATGATATATCTACCTGTCTGTGACTGGATCATCTGTCAAGCTATCTCTTATGGCCCTCACCCTTTGCAAAAGCTCAATCGGACAATATCTCTCAAGAGCATATATATCTTTTTAACGAATGCCGGGCCACACTCACTTTGTCTCTCTATCTATCTATGTCTCGATTGACCTTGCTTTCTCACGCCGTCTCTTCCACACATTGAAGCTACCTCTCCATCCCTCGAAGAGCCGGAGCTATTTACATTGCGAGGGGGACTCCACCCTTGGATTAATTTGTGAAGGCATTTATTCGGATGGGTTTAGATTATATTTTTGTAGCATTTGGACCACAACTACTCCAACACATGGTTGCAAACCCCGCCCCTCCCCCAATTGATTTCCCTCTGGCTCGGTCACCGCTCTCTCGCATGCCCTTTCTCACCTTCCATGTCGCACCTTGGTATTTTTGCAAAAAAACTCCGGTGTTCTCTTTAATAATTACAAATAAGCTACAAACTACACACCAGGAGTCGACCTGTAATGGAACAATTTTTGACCCAGAAATTAAAGTGCTACAAACTACACACCTGGGGGCCCACCTGTCATGGAACAAATTTGGACCCATATATCAATTAAAAATGAAAAAGGACGAGGATCGAACATGCGACCAGGGCCTTCTAGACACACGCCAATAGGCAACATAGTAGCAACATTTGCTGTACTCCCCTTCGTTGATATACTATTTTTATATTACCATAGCCTATCTAATGGATAACATGTTTTTATATTAGTTTTAGTAGATTAGTGGGACCGGCTCATCAGCACATACTATTCCCCTTCACTTACTGGTGGATCCCATGTCTGCCCTCTCTCTCTCCTCCCCTTCTACATTTAGACGCACGGGCAAACACGAAGAATGCGCGGGCAGTGTTGCCGTTGACCGTATCTGGACTCGTCCACAAGTTACGGCACCAGTTTCACGTACTAGTAGTACTATATGTAACAAGTTTAGGAACAAAAGTGACCATGACGGACAACTTAGACTAGTAGTAGTACTCTTTATCTACTAGTAATAATTAAATGCGTGGATAAATTTTTATATTTATGACTTTTTATAATTAATTTAAACGGCTCTAGCAAAACATTCAATCGATCAAATCATAGGTTTCATTCAGTCTCACTGCGACTTTTACATTCATACCACGATCGAACTAAAATAAATGGAAATGATAAATCCCAAACGTTCGTATTTTAAGCATGGCAATCCGAACATTTTTCCTGGCAAATTTAGATCACGCGGCGGAGGAGGCGTCTTGTGGCTGGAAGTGGCTCCTCTGTCATGCTCTGTGTGTCGTCGGGCCACTGACCGGCGACGACGACGGAGGCATCTTGTGGCTGGAAGTGGCTCCTCTGTCGTGCTCTGTGTGTCGTCAGGCCACTGACTGGCAGCGACAGTGGCGTCTTGCACCATTGTTGGCGTACTCCTGGACATTGGCCCTAGCTTCAAGGAAGGCTAGAATGTTCTGGACTTCGGTCTCCAGGATCCAGTCAACTGGCGGGAGGCGGCGACTAGCGTTGGTGCAAGGAAGCGGTCGACGGCGGCGATCCATGCCGCTGATGGGGGCACTAGTGCCGGTGCGGGGACAGGCACTGGCAATGGCGCGGCACAGACATTCATGTGCACGGGCACCGGCATGGGCACGCACGTCAGTGCACGCGCAGGCGCATGCGCTGGCAGGTGCACGGGCACGTGAAAGTCAGCGGGGACCTCGTGGAACCCTGTGGCTTCAAGCTCGGCGACAATGTGCGGCTCTGATAACCCACAAGTATAGGGGATCGTTTGTAGCCTTCTTTGATAAATAAGAGTGTCGAACCCAACGAGTAGCTAAAGGTAGAACAAATATTCCCTCAAGTTCTATCGACCACCGATACAACTCTACGCACACTTAATGTTTGCTTTACCTAGAACAAGAATAAAACTAGAAGTACTTCGTAGGTATGGATAGGTTTGCAAGATAATAAAGAATGTGAACATAAAAGTTAGGTGCTGTTTAGATAAAGAAACAATTAAGTTTAGTAAAACGAGTGTGGATTAGTGGTGGTAGGATTTGCAAAATTGTCCCTTAGCAATTGACTACGTTGCTAGACCGATAGCAAGTTTTTATGTGGGAGAGGCCACTGCTAGCATGTCGTCCCTTACTTGGAATTCTATGCACTTATGATTGGAACTATTAGCAAGCATCCGCAACTACTAACGTTCATTAAAGTAAAACACCCAACCATAGCATTAAGATTTATATTTGTCCCCCTTCAATCCCGTACGTATCAATTTCTATGTTTAGGCTGAATCTGCTATCACCCTTGCCCCCCAATGCATAGTCCTATCAACGTACTACTAACCCTACGGTGTGATCCACACGCGCGCTCATATGATGGGCACCAAAGGACGGCAACATAACCACAAGCAAATTAAACCAACCATAACAATTCACCAATTACCGATAGGACAACAAAAATCTACTCAGACATCATAGGATGGCAACATATCATTGGATAATGGTATGAAACATAAAGCACCATGTTCAAGTAGAGGGTACAGCGGGTTGCGGGAGAGTGGACCGCTGAATATAGATGGGGGAAGGTGTTGGTGAAGATGACGGAGTTGTTGGAGTAGATCGCCGTCACACGATGATTGCCCCGGCGGTGTTCCAGTGCCATCGGGAGGGAGGGGGAGAGGGACCCCTCCTCCTTCTTCTTCCTTGGCCTCCCCCTAGATGGGAGGAGGGTTCCCCCTCTGGTCCATGGCCTCCATGGTGGTGGAGGGGCGAGAGCCCCTCCGAGATTGGATCTGTCTCTCTGTTCTCTTCTGTTTCGCGTTCATGTTTTCTGGCCGAAAACTGTTTCTTATATTCCTGGAGATCCGTAACTCCGATTGCGCTGAGATTTTAACATGATTTTTTTATGGATATAAGCTTCCTTACGCCCGAAGTAGAGCCCCAACCAACTTACGAGTTGAGCACAACCCACCACCCCGCGCCTGGAGCCTGGGGCACGCCCTGGTGTATCTTGGGGCTGTGGGCCTCCTTTTGCACTGATTCCACCTCCAAAAAATCACATATATTTCAAAATAATTCTCTGTAAAATTTTATTGCATTTGGACTTCATTTGATATGGATATTCTGCAAAACAAAAAATATGCAAAAAACTGGAATTGGCACTGGGCACTGGATCAATAGGTTAGTCCAATAAATCATATAAAATGTTGCCAAAAGTATGTAAAAGTTGTATAATATTGGCATGAAACAATCAAAAATTACAGATACGACAGAGACGTATCAGGCTCCCAGCCCATCAATGCCACGAGGATGGGCACTGGTGCAGCCGGGGCAACGAGAGCTGGAACAGGAGAGGGGATAGGCGTGGCGTCTTCCCGCAAGGCCAGTTCAAGCTCGTCCCAAAGTGCCTTTTGTTCTTGAGACTCCGGCTGGGTGTCTTCCTTAGAAAACTGGAAGACTAAGGGCAGCCCATCATGATGCAGCATGGCGTATGATGACATCAGGCTGGTTGGAGGTAGACGACAGGAGAATCGGAGAGGAAGAGAGAAGATTGTAGCGAGATCGGGGAGTGCGGCGGTGATTCAAACTGTGGCACTGGCGCCATTAAAAGTGGGGGCAGTTGGGAGGAAGGTGGGCGGCGGAGCCTGGTCAAAGGGCTTGCCTCTCGGTGAGCCTGCGCAGCGGCCTGGTCGCACGCCTCCCAGTCAGACTGCGCAGCGGCCTGGTCGCACGCCTCCCGGTCAGCCGGCGCAACGGTCTACTCGCACGCCTCCCGTCGACTCACACGCTTGCTCGGATGGCACCTGCCGATGAGAAGCGGGACTCATGGCGGCACGTACGTCAAACGCCCACGGTTTGAATAGTGAAATCGTTCGTGTTAACGTGACACGTCTTTGTTCCAAAATACCTTGGCTATTCGTGTGTGCAACTTTCCATAAGCAGCTTGTCTCAAGTTGAACAAAAAAATTACGACAGCCTATTCGTGCCATATCACGAGACCATGCTCAGTTTCATGAATTTCATGTCAGTATTCTATTTTCTGGAATTTAAAATCCAGGATTCGAAACAATATCATAACCTGCATCATGAAATAAATTTTCAAGCGATACATCTTTACTGTTGTAGATGTTAATATTTCTTAAGAAAGGATTTTGTCAAACATTTTGCTTAGTTAGACTTTAGACAAGTTATATATGCAGAGTAAAAGGATAATCCCTCCGTACCAGTGCATTGCCTGATATAGTAACTCTAGTAGGCATGAACAAACGGAGCTCCATTTTGTGCTCATCCTGGTGTAGTGCTATTAGTACTAGGCAATGGAGTTGACGGGTGACCTTGGGTAACGGCGACCGAGGGAATTGAACTGTGCTCGACATGGTAGGTAACATGGGTTGGTTACTAAAGCATCCCGCCATTGTTCATCGGTAGTCATTATGGACCGGGGACATGAGGGGAATTTCCTAGGGCTGGAATTCTGGCCGCCAGATATTTCGACTCGAAACGCGGATTCACGAGTGGAGGCGCGAAGTTTAATATCGTGGTTCTTTTGGTTGGGGTTGGCTAATGTGTGTACCACGCACACCACCAGCAGGACACGAGCCTGAGTTTGGCTGGTACGCCATCGGGTGCTACCATTCGAGAGTGCGAAAGGAATCTTTTTTTAATTGCCGAACAAATCCTAGGCTCTCCCAACTCTTTTTCCCTTTGCGGGCTCTCTCATCTTTTTTTACCTTTTCCTGTTTAATCATTCTTTTTTCTGACAGATTAAAATGCTCTTCATAATATTTATCTTTCAAACACTAACTCAAAATATAACATGTTATATATGAAAAATTCTTGAGAAAAATGTGTATAAATTTTAAATATACATACATACCTGAAAAATCCTTTTGTCGGCCTAGTTTTTTACGTCGCATTTGTCCGAGTCAGGCACAAACGATACGCACAGTTTTTTCGCTCATCTCCCTCCGATATTCCATCTGAATCTGTTGAACTTGGACATAGGACTCTAGATATATACATGTATAAAAATATCAAAACCAACACACTTCTTCAAAAAATAGGCTCGCCTCAGCAAAGCCGTCGCTGCCTCCAGCGGCAGCCCTCGCGCATGGACGCATCGATCTAGACGCCATGCAACACATTTTCGGTCAGGTACGTTAGTACCACTATATTGATCGCATCAACCGCTGCTTCCATCAATCAATCATCAATGGTATAAAGGACCCTGGATGATCACATGGTATGCACATATTAGCATAGGGAAGTTGGTCATCTTGTGATTGATTATACCATTTATACGTATATGCATGCTACTTCTTGAGCTTGCGTTGATTTTTCCCTTGAAGAGGAAAGGTTGATGCAGCAAAGTAGAGATAAGTATTTCCCATAGTTAAGAACCAAGGTATCAATCCAGTAGGAGGCACAAGCAAGTCTCCAATCTATGCACCTGCACAAACTAACAAACAGTTGCACACAACGCGAAAAAGGGGTTGTCAATCCCTTCACGGTCACGAACAAGAGTGAGATCTAATAGAGATAGGTATAAAAGATAAATAAAAGAGCAAACTAAAGTAAATATAAATAAATTTCAGCAAGGTATTTTTGGGTTTTTTGGTTTATAGATCTGAAAATATATGATGGAAAATAGACCCGGGGGCCATTGGTTTCACTAGAGGCTTCTCTCTTGAAGAAAACATACGGTGGTAAACAAATTACTGTTGAGCAATTGATAGAAAAGCGCATAATTATGAAGACATCTAAGGCAATGATCATGAATATAGGCATCACGTCCGCGACAAGTAGACCGAAATGATTCTGCATCTACTACTATTACTCCACACATCGACCGACTCCTGCCTGCATCTAGAGTATTAAGTTCATAAGAAGAGAGCAACGCTTTAAGTAAGATGACATGATGTAGAGGGATAAACTCAAGCAATATGACATAAACCCCATCTTTTTATCCTTGATGGCAACAATACAATACGTGCCTCGCTACCCCTTCTATCACTGGGTGAGGACACCGTAAGATTGAACCCAAAACTAAGCACCTCTCCCATTGCAAGAAAAACCAATCTAAAACCAAACCGATAGTTCGAAGAGAAATACAAATATATCTTAATCATGCATAAAAGAGTTCAGAGAATACTCAAATAATATTCATAGATAATCTGATCATAAATCCACAATTCATCGAATCTCAACAAACACACCGCAAAATAAGATTACATCGGATAGAACTCCAAGAACATCGAGGAGAACATGGTATTGAAGATCAAAGAGAGAGAAGAAGCCATCTAGCTACTAGCTATGGACCCATAGGTCTGTGGTAAACTACTCATGCATCATCGGAAGGGCAGCAAGGTTGATGTAGAGGCCCTCCATGATCGAATCCCCCTCCGGGAGGGTGCCAGAAAAGGCCCCAAGATGGGATCTCACGGGAACAAAGGCTTACGGTGGCGAAAAAGTATTTTGGTGGACGCTTCTGATGTTTGGGGAATATTTGAGAATATATAGAGGTGGAATTTGAGTTGGAGGACACCCGAGGGGCCCACAAGCCCTCAGGGCGCCCCCCTGGGGCGCACCCTAGAGGCTTGTGGCCTCCTCGGGACTCTTCTGGCCCTCTCTCCAAGTCACATAGGTGTCTTCTGGTCCAAGAAAAATCATCGTAAAGTTTTATTCTGTTTGGACTCCGTTTGATATTCCTTTTCTGTAAAAGTCAAAAACAAGGAAAAAACAGAAACTGGCACTGGGCTCTGGTTAATAGGTTAGTCTAAAAAATAATATAAAATAGCATATTGATGCATATAAAACATCCAAAATAAATAATATAATAGCATGGAACAATAAAAAATTATAGATACGTTAGAGACGTATCAATGCACTTCATGGAGAGACCGGGACAAGAAGTACTGATATCGCAACTTTTGATCGCCCTAAACATACTTGTGATGTCGCAATTGATTAGTCTACAAGTTTACTACGAGATGGGGAGCTCGCCGGTGTTGGGAACTAAGTTGGCTCTGCATGCCTCACTTCTCTCGATTGGGAGCTCACAAGAGAAGCAGGTCTCTCGCTGGGAGGCCGACGCGGTCATCCCCGTTGAATCGGCCCCTCACATATCTTCTCCGACTCAGAGCTCAAGCTGATGTACATGCCTTTGCCTGCTGACCAACTAACCATCAACTGCAAAATCACCTGTAGTAACGGATGTCGTGAAAGCTAGGTAGATGCTTTCTACCGGACCATACAGTATTTGACACGTACTCCCTCTATAAAGAATTGAAACACACTTATATTTCTTTATAGAGGGAGTACTATTTTTCAAGTTGAATATATTTTTAGGTAACCTACATCTTTCTTACCCTTCACCATCGGTGGTACCAAATTTTTTCCATGTGCATGATCCCACCCAAATATATTCAATGCAACATCATAGCCTTCTATTGCAGCTATAATGATTACCACCAAGGGATGTGGACAATAGGTCCACGAGGAGCATTTGGTTATATAACCCAGATACAAGCAAATCAATATCATTAATTTTGCTGACAATGAAAGTAAAACAGATGGAGGCTTCAGTTAATAAGATGGCACTCAGAGTAGGCCTTGACCTCCACCTCCCCTTTCTAACTAGCATTTGCTCAGTATGATGATGGAAACCACAAGGGCGTGTACATAATAGAACTTGCAAAAGGGCGGAAGGATGAATAGGTTGATGACAATGACGAGACAGAGCAAGTGTGATAAGTGGCGAAACATAAATTTTATTACCCTGTTGCAACGCACGGGCTCTTTTGCTAGTGTATTACAATGCCCATATTTTACTTGCAAATAACCGATCATTCCAAACGGCACGGTAATTGATTTATGACAAGTTCTTGAATTAGAGTGAGTTTGTGATATAGTGATCTCAACGTGGATTTCACATTTCATGGTGTCCACAGTAAGTTTTTCATTGCAAATTTAAATTTACAAGATGAACGGTATGGTGGTGAGAAAACTTTGTATGTATTCAAGCATATGCCCCCCACACACGAATACAACAACAATCCAGTAAGTATAGTGCATCTATTTTTCTAGACCATGCATGTATGACACGAATTCAAAAAAAAAAATGTAAGCCATGCATGGTCCTCAATTCAATATTTAAAATGCAACGGTAAACTGAAACATGAATATTAAGTCTAGTACTATGTACATGCAAATGTTGTGTTTATGTATCCCCATCGACCCTCCCACCCCACCACACACACTTCATGTATCGATTGATCTTCATTTCTTTGATTTTATACAGTATTACGTTGAGTAGAGTAGAGGGAGTGGCTCGTCAACACGTGCATGAATGTTAAGTCACTTACTGATGGGTCCCATGTCTGTGATCTCTGTCTCCTCTCCATCTAGTACAACCTTTAGATGCACGGGCATGCATGAAGAGCGGAGCGAGCTTGCCGTGGTGTTATTATAACTAAAAAATGCTTGGAAAATAGATGAATCACCTAGAACAAGAGACGTTGTGGCTGGTCGAGACGGTGCTAACCACACCTATCCTCCGTGCCATGTTAGCATGATGAAGCCGTGTGACTAGTGGGGTGTTTTCGACCGACTGGCTAGGTCCCGAGGTCGAACCATATGTAGTACAGTATATTTTTACACACACATTTTCCCTCCGTTCCGAGACGTGGCACACCCTACCGCGCGGTTTCTGGGTCCTCCCGGGTGGTGCACGCATATTTTTTCCTTGCCGAGACGTGGGACGCCCTACCGCGTGTTTTCTGGGTCCTCCTCGGTGGTAGCGCTGAAGCAAGTAAATGAGTCATCAAATCACAAAAGCCCACCTTTTCCGCCGAGTACATCAGTGAAGCACGGTGGCTAGCTAGTTGGGCTAGTGCAACCGATTAGCTAGGCTGCCGCCACATTTGTTTTTTCACCCCTTTTTTTCTCTCCTTGCCGATAGGTAAATTTAAATATCCACCGCTGCGTTGCTCTGGTTTTTGGGTGCGGCAAGCGCGGCAGGATTTTTATTTTTTTGATTGACGGGAGCAGGCGTGGCAGCAATTAGTCATGATGACCCTGGGTGGTGCTCACTGATGTGAAAAGTCGTCGACTGGTGTTTTCCCATGGTGAAAACCAAAAGATTCACCCTCCGCCTTCCCGTAGATTGCATTGCCTTTCAGCCGTTTCGCCCCCTTTGCTTCCTCTCCCCATTGCTTCTACCTGGTTCCATGACGGTGCACCAGATCACGGAGTTTGAGGTGAGGCGCCTGACACAGGAGCTCCATGCCAAGGATGCGGAGCTCAGGGCCAAGGACGTGGAGCTCCGTGAGCTCAAGGAGGAGAGGAGTGCCATGCTCCTCCTTTATGTGCGGGAGTTCACGGAGCTTCAAAATCGGTAGGCGTCCACCACAAAGATGCTCGAGGCATCGGCGGCGTTGCTGCAGAAAGCGGGAGATACGATAGGCGGTCAGGCGAGCCAGCTGGAGCGCGAGCGGGCCGATCGTGACGGGGTCCAGGATCGCCTCGACCACTTGCTGGACCATGTTGCCATGCACGTGTTGCGGCTGCGCGATGCCTACCGTCGTGCCAGCGCGACCATGCCGGCCATCGGGCTAAACCCGTTCGACCACCCTATCGACTTCAACGAGCTGCGGCTTCCTGACCTAGTCTCCTTCTTCACCTATACCTCCAAGGAGCTGAGCTGTCTCTACGCGGTGGTGGGGGCGGAGCTGGACAAGGAGGGGTTGCGGGCGGCCGTGGCCATTGCCGGGCGAATCCTCTTAGGGCTTCATCACCGAAATCTATTCGTGCCATTGGACGCCGTCTTTGACGAGCTGGCTCCCGTCGATCGTGAGCGGGCTTTGTGGGCGGTGGCATCCTGCATCACCACCGTCATGCGCCTCGAGAAGCAGAGGGACTTCGGTGTTGTTTAGGCGTCCTATGCATGGGCATGTCTTGGTGCAACATGACCGCTGGATCAAACTCAGACGGTGCAGATTAGTCACTGTAGCACAAAGCATGCGGGTGTGTTTGGTTGCATTGTCATCTCAACATAGTTGTTCCCTCTTCATGCATGCTCATCTCAGCACCTCTCTTCATGCATTCTCTCCATGCTCCTAGTGTATTTGTGTTAACCTAGTGTGGACTCATGCACCCTTCATGCACTCTGCCAAGCATGCAAAAGTGGGTCGAGAAGGGAACTTTTGCTCCCATGCACCCTTCATACACCCTACCTAACACAGATTCATGCTTCATATGGTTCATGTTCCGTGGAGTACTATAGCACCGTACTCTCCATGCATTGTAGACCTAGTTCTGTTGACATTGATCTCACCATTCATTCTCGACCGGATAGTAAAAAGGGGCATGTTACATTACTGTTCATAGTTGACATGCGCACAACATCATTTTTTATCGTCATATCTTACTACACTAGCAACATGATTGTAGTACTACTGATGTATGAACAACTGCAGATGCCCTAGTAGTAGGAGTACTGCGTAAGTTCAAGTGGCTGCCATGTTTTGCACTCCTCCGTCGTAAGAGTGGAAGAGCTTGCTGTAATCATTTTTTTCAGAAACAGTGGACACGCTCTACCGCGTGGATCCTCCTCGACGGTCGTCGAGAACCTTGCTACTCACTTTCGCCGACGTGTGGGACAGCCAGCATCGGTGTCCACTTGCCATGCACTAAATTACTCCGTACTAGAGTGCACAACCACACGGTAGACTACTGATAACCCACAAGTATAGGGGATCGCAACTGTTTTCGAGGGTAGAGTATTCAACCCAAATTTATAGATTCGACACAAGGGGAGCTAAAGAATATTTGTAAGTACTAGCATGCCCGTGCGTTGCAACAGGAGATAAAAAAGTATGCATTTAAAATCAGTGAGAATTATATGCGCAAGCAAAACCCTGTGTGCACACAAAAAAGGAACATTTAGTTTCTCGGTTTCGCCGCGTGTGAAGGAATCAATCCGCTATTTTCCCATTCATTGATCAAGGGCATTTAAGAGTTTTGTTATGTCATCATACGCCAGAGAAGGCCCATGAGTTATTTAATCTACTTTTCTGTTCAATCCTTTCAATCGGGGGAATTTTAAGGTATGAAGTTTCTGAACATTCTAGGAAACATGAACAATTTTTTAAATCCTGAACAGTTTTTGAAAATTATGTACACTTTTGGAAAAACACGAACAAAATATGAAAGGGAACATCTTATAAAATTCACAAACATTTTTTGAAAACACCAACTTTTTCTAAAAGCATCAACATTATTTGAATTTATGAACATTTTTTTAAAATGGGAACATGTATTAAAAATTTATATTTTTTTTAGAAAATGTGTATCTTTTATACACGAACATTATTTTTAATTGTGAAAAGTTCACTAAAACAGGAATATTTTTTGAGTCTAGAGCATTTTTTGAAATGCCATTTTATTTTTAGAAATCTCGAACAATTTTGAAAAACAATAAAAAAATGAAAAAAAGGGAGCCTTTTTGCAAGTTTCATTTTTTTTTTCAAAATAGCAACAAAATTTTGGAATTCTGAACATTTTCCAAAATTTGTTTTCTTTTTTTAATTTACGAAATGAATTCTAAAAGAAAAATAAATTTTGAAGGGAAAAAGAGAAAGGGAAAGGAGAATAAAAATAGATGTAAAAAACAGAAATAAAGAAAATAGGCTAGACCATTATAGGTTGTCCTGTGCGAAACTCCGACTATTTATCGCCTAGTGCGGAAAATAGAATTTTCCCAGCTGCATGGGCAGAAAAATAAGGGGGCTTGCTTCACTAGGCCACAACGCGCGGCCCACGTACGAAAATTATTTTTCTAGCAGACAAACACATAAGAATTTAGTACCACCTCGGATAGAAAAAAATTCTTTTTGGTGGTGAACGGATGAAAAAATTGGCGAAACACACCTTGCTTTATTAGTAGGTATAGATTAGCAGTTGAGTTGTCAATTCAACCACACCTGGAGATTAAATATCTGCAGCAAAGTGATCAGTAACACAATAATATAATAGTTTGATAGCAGTGGTAACAGTAACAGTAACGGTAACAGTGACAGTAATGATTTTGTAGCAAGTGTAACAGTAACAGCAGCAGTAGTAACATAGCAAGAACAATATGCGGAAAACTCATAGGCATTGGATCGGTGAATTCGTTGGATGATATTCATCGTATAACAGTCATAACCTAGGGCGATACAAAACTAGCTCCAGTTCATAAATATAATGTAGGCATGTATTCCGTAAATAGTCATACGTGCTTATGGAAAAGAACTTGCATGACATCTTTTGTCCTACCCTCCCGTGGTAGCGGGGTCCATAAGGAAACTAAGAAATATTAAGGCCTCCTTTTAATAGAGAACCGGAACAAAGCATTAACACATAGTGAATACATGAACTCCTCAAACTACGGTCATCACCGGAAAGTATCCCAATTACTGTCACACTGGGGTTTACGGATCATAACACGTAATAGGTGAATATGACTTGCAAGATTGGATCTACAACATAGATATAATGGTGAAAACATAAATGGTTCAGATCTGAAATCATGGCACCCGTGCCCTAGTGACAAGCATTAAGCATAGCAAAGTCATAACAACATCAATCTTAGATCATAGTGGATACTAGGGATCAAGCCCTAACATAACTAACTCGATTACATGATGACCTCATCCAATTCCTCGCCGACCAGCGAGCCTATGAAGGAATTACTCACTCCCGATTGGGAGCATCATGGAATTGGTGATGAAGGAGGGTTGGTGATGACGAAGACCGAAGATTCCCCTCTCCGGAGCCCCGAACGAGCTCCAGATATGGCCTCTCGATGAAGAACAGGAGGTGGCGGCGGCTCCGTATCGTGAAATGCGATGAAACTTGCTCTCTTATTTTTTTCTCCGAAAATAGGTATTTATGGAGTTGGAATTAGGGTCAAGGGGGCCACCAGGGGGGCACAACCCACCAGGGCACGCTAGAGGGAGGGGGCGTGCCCTGGTGTATCGTGCCCAGCCAGGGCACCCCATCCGGTGGTTCTTGGTTCCAGTATTTTTTATATATTCTGAAATAATTATCTGAAAAGTTTCGTCCAAATCTGAGAAATTTTATTTCTGCACAAAAGCAACACCATGGTAATTCTGCTGAAAACAGCGTCAGTACGGGTTAGTTTCATTCAAATCAAGCAAAAGTCCAAAACAAGAGCAAAAGCGTTCGGAAAAGTAGATACGATGGAGACGTATCAACTCCCCCAAGCTTAAACATTTGCTTGTCCTCAAGCAATTCAGTTGACAAACTAAAGAAAAACTTTTACAAACTCTTTTGTTCTTGTTTACATAAATAAGCTTAAGTAGCACCCAGGTTTTCAGCAAAGATTATGACTAACCATGTCAACAATAACTCTTAGGAATTATATTAACTCATATCAATGATATAAGCAACTACCGAGCAATAATAAAATATCTCAAATGATAATACTTTGTCAAAGGAACCATGATATAATATGACAACAGTGGTATCTCGCTAGCCCTTTCTGAGACTGCAAAACATAAATGCAGAGCACCTCCAAAGTTCAAGCAGCGACTAAACATTGTAATTCATGGTAGAAAAGATCCAGTCAAGATGCATCCAACATTAACTATACACAATGCATGAGGATGACAATAGCGCTCTCATGTCCGGCGCTTGTTTGAGAAGGTGATGACTCAACATAAAATTAAATAGATAGTCCCTTCGGAGAGGGAAGCAGGGATTTGCAGAGGTTCCAGAGCTCAAAGCTTAAAACAGAGATAAATATAATTTTGGGAGGTGCACCCTTCCTGTCAAGGTTACAACCAAGAGTTATCAATATCTTCCATGCTAAACACATTAGCGGCGGTTCCCAAGCGATAAAAGTAAAGGTTTACTCCCCCTCCACCAACAAACACACTCCACGGCTAGCCAAATCCACGGGTACCGTCCATACCAACAACAATCCTGGAGGAGTTTTGTTTAATTATTTGCAATTTTAGATTTCGGGACTGGGCATCCCTATTACCGCCCCTCTCGTGAAAGGACGAGTGAATAAACACTCATCATGAGAATAACCCGCTTAGCATGGAAGATACTGACCGCCCCCTGTCGCTCCATGAGCAGTCCAAGCACACAAAACAGATGTTCATTTGAAATTTTAGAGGTGGCACATGCAAATTTACTTGGAACGGTAGGGTAATACCGCATATAGGTAGATATGGTGGACTCATCTGGAATAACTTGGCACTGGTACAGCGAGGTGCTATACAAATGGTTTTTAACTCCTTTCCGTGATGGCATTTGGAACCGTCGCCTAGTGAGTGCATGCGATAGGGGGGTCCTTCCCACACGACCCAGAAACCGTCGGGGATAGGCCCTCCGGCCACACACGCTCGGCAAAATGAGGTTGTGTGCGACGGGCGGGCGATCAAATACGATTATACGTACAATTGTATTAAAAATACAATTATACATGCCAAATCATTTCCAGTCGTAAGTACATACCACACAATCAATCCCGGCTAAATGTTTCCATTCATATGTACATTCCACACAGTCAATCCAAGGAATACGTTTCCGTTAGTATGTACATCCCACACAGTCAATCCAAGAAGTACGTTTCTGTTCGTACATACATCCCACACAGTCACTCCAAGGAAAACATTTTCTGTTCGCATGTACATCACACAAAATTTTCCTCATTAAATCGTTTGTGATAGCGTTGCCATTGCAGATGATATTAACAATTTTACCGTTTGCGTTATTGAATGCATCACACATGGTGCGTAGAAGAAATTGTATGGCAAAGGCTGTCCATCACACACACTTTTTATGTGGTAAACATTTGCGCAAGGTGACCTAACGCAAACAATTTTCAAGAGGAAGTTGTGTGTGATTGTTCATTGATCCAACACATTTTATTCCTAGAAACTGTGTGCGTTGTCTGAGGTCATCGCCCACGGTGTTTTCTCAATAACCGTTTGCAATAGAAAAACCCAATTAGCAGGCTAATTGGCCGTCCATTAGGAGGCTAATTGTCCTATTATTAATAATCCATTTATTAATCTAATTGACATTTCATATTAAGCACACAATATATTTCATTTTCCTATTAAGGAAGCAAGATTTCATAATTGAAATACATCAGAGTACAACATCATATAGCTTCAGCACTCAGCTATCCCAATACACAACTGCACCAGCACCAACTTTCACATGTAACATCTATAACCTTTCAAAATTAGCATCATAGATGGTACATAGACAGATGAATCTCATCCGGAAAACTGCTGAAGCGGAAGGCGAATATTGAGCCTTCATTGATGTTGAAGGTCTTTGCAACTTTAGGCCAGTGCCTGTGGATGATTGACCGTCCATCCTTCATCCTCTTCAGGAACACTTCAATATTGAACCATGGGTCTTGTATGAATACCTTCCTCACCTCCTGACCATACAGGTGGTTTGAGAGGTAATCATCAGTGAACTGCTTTGGAAAGGCCTGAAAACAAGGATGTGCATAAATATCTTCTCTAGATTGGAAATGGGGCAAAGGAATAAAAAAGCCAAGGTATAATAGTTCATCCCATCCTGTAGTGAACTGATGTCTTCTTCATTGTGCAGACAAATATCTTTTTGTTTTTTGTCGCTAATTTCTTTATCCTAACAATCTTTCTTAGTTTCTTGACTTGACTGATATTCATGGACAACTCATTTCCCCATATGCAAAAAGGGTCGAACAGTGGGTCAAAACCTCTGACAGCAGGACCTACGTGTGCAAGACCAAATTGTTAAAAACCTAAATATTAGAATGGTTCCTGCAATTGCACAATAATGTGCTATTAGACAAAGGACCATGCATGTGCAAACCTCGATTGTAAACCTCAGTGCTTCCCATTGTTTCCCTGCAATACATATAAGGTAGTTAGTGATCAGGTTAAGTGAGGGTTCACATGCTATCAGTAAAATATGTTGATGAAAAATAAGCACATTGCAGATTCATCAGATTAATTCGAGCCACATGGAAAACCCATTTATCCAAACCAAGCATGATTAAGAACTAGGAAATATAGCAATTGTATATGTTTCTCATTATTAAGTGCAGCCAAATTCGATTTATTCCTCACATGCACAACAATACAAAATTCTACCCACGACAATTGGACATTGCATTGCAGAATTGAACCAAGCAGTTAACTAAATACCACAACAAATGAACCAAACATTAACTGAGCACCACATTGCACAATATAACATACTCCTAATAGAAGATCAGACAGTTAACCAAACCAAGCATGCTTAACAACTTGGAAATATAGCAATTGTATTTGTTTCTCATGTATTTAGTACAACCAAATTCGATTTATATTTCTCACATGGTATACAATAAAAAAATGCACCCACAACAATTGAACATTGCATTGCATAATTGAACCAAACAGTTAACTAAACACCACAACAAATGAACCAAACGTTAACTGAGCACCACATTGCACAATATATAACATACTAGAAGATCAGACAGTTAACCAAACCAAGCATGCTTGACAACTTGGAAATATAGCAATTGTATTTGTTTCTCTTGTATTTTGAACAGATAAATTCAATTTATTTCTCACTTGGAAGACAATACAAAATTGCACCCTGAAGAATTGAACATCACATTTGCAGAATTGAACCAAACAGTTAACTGAACACGACAACTAATTAACCAAACAGTTAATAAGTGAGCACCACATTGCACGACATATAGAACATATACACTAGAGCAACAGATTGCATGGTAAAAGTAGATAGGACAATTCACTAGAATTTGTTAAGGAAAGGCAGGAGCAGTACATGCAACGGGTAAACCGAGCATGCTTAACCGACGTAGCTAGCAAACTGAACACAGGTCATGATAGTGAGTTAATAAGACAAGCTACTCCTCATCGTCGGAGATATCGATGATGATTGGCTCCTTGGACATGGAAGAGGGCTAGGCCTCCACATCCTGGGTGCCCTCGTCATAGTGGTGAGTTGCCTGAGCCACTCCGGGCACCAACCTGCTGGCTCTCGAGTTGAGGTAAGCACGGGCAAACACCTCATAGTCTTCGTCGAAGGCACCGATGGTGGCCTCAAGAAAATGCCATGAACTGTCATTTAAAGCAACCAACCACGTCGTGGCGTCGGCACGGGAGGTGTCGACGATGGCCTCGACGGCGAGGTGCTCCTCCAAGATCTGGGGTCGGCATGAATGGCAGCCATCGCGACCTCATTCGCTCGTGTGGCCGCGATTTGCTTCTCCGCTGCCAAATGCTCCTTGAGCTCCTGCCTATACTGCGTGCACCATGGCTTAGGACGACGCTTATTTGGGGGAGGGGTCGGTGATTTGGGTGGAAGGTGTCGCGCCGGCGGTCGGGGCATGTGGGATGTGGAAGGAGGAGGAGGATGGGGGTCGGGTGTGGATTACCTGCCTAGATCGACGAGGCCGAGCAACGTGAAAGAGGGTCGCCAGCGAGGAGGCGGCGCTGCAAGCAAGGAGTGAAGGTTTCAACTTGGAAAGGAAGGCAGAAAACGGGGAAATGTGGCTTTTGGTAAGGGGGAGGGGGCAGGGAGGTAGATATTTCCGCGGAAGGCGAAAATTTTGGATCGGTGCAGCGAAAAAACTAGCGCGCAAAGTGTCATCAGACACGGTCCTTATTCAGCATTGTGTATGATATGTGAACATCACAAACGATTCATATAGCTTACCCCGTGTGTGATGAGTTTGAAGATGCAAATTTTGGTCCGAATATCACTGGTTACAGTGGTCATCCATGTCATTGCATAATTTGGGTACACAAAGGAGCCTACAACACACACACACTTCTTTATCGAGCAAGTTCAGCAATTCAACAGAGCTAGCTGACCTAAACATTAACCTAACAAATTAAAGACTGACGCTCTAAATTAAACAAAGAGTACTACTCCAGCTGGCGCTCGTCGATCCCCGCCGCCTCCTCCATGTCCAACTCGCGCCCGACGATCTCCTGGGGAAGGGGCTCCAGGGCATCAATCGCACCATACTCGGCAAGCATCTCGCCATCCGCGTCCGCCATCTCTTTGGAAAAGGCTGCCACGAGCTGGGCATGGGCGGCCGCAATCTGGGCTTGGACGTGCTCTGTCGTGGCAAGGTATGCCGCAAAGGAACGGATGGCTGCTCGAACGCTCTCGGCGATTGGCAACTCTTCGACTGTGGGTTGCCGACCGTTGTCGGAGAAGCTTTGTTCGATTTGTGCGGTGACCGCCACGAGCTGGGCGTGGGCGGCCTCGACATGGTCGTGGGCGGCCTCCATCAGGGCTAAGGCCACCACTGCGGAACGGACAGCTGCTGTGCCGCTCTCACCAGTTGCTATCCCCGAGGCAGATGTTGCTGCCGCCACCTAAGAAGCAATAGCAGCCGTTTGGGCTGCTTTGGCCGCCCGGTCGAAGATTGCGGCCGTGCTCACGCAGCTTGTTAGCACGTGCATGGCGGCTGCGGCTGCGCTCTCACCGGAGTGGGCCGCCAAAGTTGCCCTCATGACGCGGGTCCACGTCCCCATCTTTCACCGGCGACGATTGAACAGTGAAATGATATTTGGGGAGCGAGCTAGTGTGCTTGACACGCCGGCTGTGGACTGTAGCCGACACACCTTCTCGCATAAGCCATGCGCGTACTATACTCTGACAGTGCTCCAAGATATTTTGTGCTACATCTCACACGGTTGGTGATAATAAACTGTGTGCGATCTACTTGATTTTTCGTCTTGATTTGAATTACATAATCGGGTCACCGCGGCAAAGGAGGGTGTTTGAATTGCTAGAACTTTTATCTGCAGTGAACATGCAACTATAGGTGTGTCATCAAAAAAATTGGAATTATGCAGGGTTCGTTTGGACATTTTTATACATTAACTTGGGTTTCTAGGCATTTCAGGTGCACAATTCAAAATTAAACTACATGCACATGCTCGGTGCACCAAAATGGGTTGTAAAATCATATATGTGTCCATGGGTTGATGCTTATGTCCCATGCAAGAAATGGGGATGAATTTCAAACACCACGGCACCGTGGCTCTCCGGCAAACGTTGAGGTACTTGCTTTTGTAATTGTAGTAAATCCAAAACTCGTCTGAAATTCATGAACCTTGGCATGCTATCATGGAATGGCATCAACATGCTGGGGTAAAAAATATTGTCCCATTTGGGGTAGGTTATGGTATATGCTTCTCACAAACCAGAGCTTCTCATAAGAAGCCTCATGGTTCCTGTAGGGAAACGTGTCACCTTTGTGGACAAAACGATATTCGTCGCCTCTTCTTGCTTTCATTTTTTTTTTGGTGTGTTGTGTTAAATTTTGGAATTTTTCAGGGTTCGTTTGGACATTTTTATACGTTAACTGAGTTTTCTAGGCATTTTTGTGCATAATTCAAATTTGAACTACATGCACATGCTCCAGTACATAAAAATGGGTTGAAAAATCAAATGTGTGTCCTTGGTTGCATGCTTAGGTCACATGCAAGAAATGAGAATGAATGTCAAACACCTTGACACTGTCGCTCGGTCGCTAACATTGAGATACATGGTTTGAAAATTCAAGTAAATCAAAAACTCGTCTGAAATTCATGAAACTTGACATGATATCATGGAACGGCATCAACATGCCATGGTAAAAATATTGTCCCATTTGGGGCAGGTTTGGGTATAAGCTTCTCACAAACCAGAGCTTTTCTCACAACAACCCTGATGGTTTCGGTAGGGAACGTGCCACCTTTGTGGACAAAACGATATCCGTTGCCTCTTCTTGCTTTCAAATTTTTTGTAGTGTCAATATAGAGCAACATGAGTGTTGTATCAATTTTTGGGATTTTTCGTGGTTCGCTTGGACATTTTTATGCATTAACTGAGTTTTCTATGCATTTATGTGCATAATTCAAATCTGAACTACATGCACATGCTCAAGTGCATATAAATGTGTTCAAAATTCAAATGTGTGTCCTTGGTTGCATGCTTAGGTCCCATGCAAGAAATGGGAATGAATGTCAAACACCTTGCCACCGTCGCTCGGCCGCTAACATTGAGATACATGGTTTTTAAATTCTAGTAAATTGAAAATGCGTCTAAAATTTATGGAACTTGACATGCTATCATGGAACGGCATCAACATGCCATGGTAAAAATATTGTCCCATTTGGGGCAGGTTGTGGTATAAGCTTCTCATAAACTAGAGCTTCTCACAACAAGCCTCATGGTTACGGTAGGGAACGTTTCACCTTTCTGGACGAAACGATATCCAGTGCCTCTTCCTGATTTCAATTTTCTTTCTAGTGTCAACATAGAACAACAGGAGTGTTGTGTTAAATTTTGGAATTTTTGGGGGTTCGTTTGGACATTTTTATACATTAACTGAGTTTTCTATGCATTTATGTGCATAATTCAAATTTGAACTATAGGCACATGCTCCAGTGCATATAAATTGGTTGAAAAATCAAATATGTGTCCTTGGTTGCATGCTTAGGTCCCATGCAAGAAATGGGAATGAATGTCAAACACCTTGCCACGTCGCTCGGCCGCAAACATTGAGATACATGGTTTTTAAATTCTAGTAAATCCAAAACTCATCTGAAATTCATGAAACTTGGCATGCTATCATGGAACGGCATCAACATGGTGTGGTAAAATTTTTTGTCCCATTTGGGGCAGGTTTGGGTATAAGCTTCTCACATACTAGAGCTTTTGACAACAAGCCTCATGGTTCCGGTAGGGAATGTGCCTCCTTGGTGGATGAAACGATATTCGTTGCCTCTTCCCGTTTTCAATTTTTTTTCCTAGTGGCAACATAGAGCCACAGGAGTGTCGTGTTAAAATTTGCAATTTTGGGGTTCGTTTGGACATTTTTATGCATTAACTGAGTTTTCTAGGCATTTTATGTGCATAATTCAAATTTGAACTACATGCACATGCTCCAGTGCAGAAAAATGGGTTGACATATCAAATGTGTGTCCTTGGGTGCTTGCTTAGGTCCCATGCAACAAATGTGAATGAATTTCAAACACCAGGGCACTGTTGATTACCGGCAAAACATTGAGATACTTTGTTTTTCAATTCTAGTAAATCCAAAACTCATCTGAAATTCATGAAACTTGGCATGCTATCATGGAATGGCACCCGACATGATGTGGTATTTTTCGTGTCGATTTTGAGAGAAGGCGCACTCGAATAACAGCCAACAAAGGAATTTTGAAACAAATAGCTACCACTTTAACATCTCAAATGTTTTGTATAATTTAAATCGTGTGCGTTCTGTTAACCATTCATGTGACGCCACGCGTCACTCTTTTAATGGCTAGGAGGTGCCGTGCGGACAGCTGCTTGACTGAACGGGAGGCGTGCGAGCGTAGTCCGCTGCGCAGGCTGACCGAGAGGTGTGCAAGCTGTCCTCCAATGCGCAGGCTCACCGGGAAGCATGCGAGATGTACGCTGTGCAGGCTCACTGGGAAGCGAGCCCTTTGACTTCCATGGCCGCCCGCCTTGCTCGCATTAATGGCACCCGAGCCGCTGTTTAATACGGGCGGCCTTACTGTTCGCCTCCCATTCCCCTCCCGCAGACCTCCACCAACACCATGGCATAGAAGGATCATCTGCCACTAGTCTTCTAGTTTGGTGAAGTTGACTCCGAGCCAGACAAGATAGAAAATAAGGAGGAATGGGGCCTCATGGACATGGCCCTGAACGAGCTGGCCGCGGCGGTTGCTACCCCCGCGCCTGTCCCAGCTCCCATCCCCGTGCCCGTGCCAGCGACCATCCCTATAGCATTGACGGGCTGGTCGCCGAGCACTATCGCAGAGCTGGAAGCCGCGGGCGTCAGTGAGGTCTTCACGGACCCGCGCGAGCTTGTGTACATGCCAGCGCCCGTGCTCGTGCGCGCCCCTGCACCCACCATGGCGCCGGTCCCCGTGTGTTTGCCTGCACCCGCCGCGCCCGTGCCCGTGCCCGCGCCCCCCTCAGCGGCATGGGACAACGCCGTCGGCCGCTACCTCACAGCACACGGCCGCTCTCTATGAAGCGTCGCAACTGCCGGCCGGCTTGTAGACGACCATTCCCTGCGTGTTCAACTGCTCTATGTGTGTGATTGCTCGCGGTTGAGGCGGCCGCGATGCGCTCTGCTCGCGTCCCGCCACGCGCGCTCCTGCTTTCGCGTCCCTTCACGCGCTCTGCCCTCATCCCTCCACGTGCACTGCCAGTGTTTGGGGCCAACGCACAATCATGTACGTTCATGCTACCATTATGCATGCGGTTGGGCCGAGCGCGGCACCACGATGCAGTTACCCGCTGCAAAAACTGCCATGCGGACGCGCCGGGAATCCAGGCCGCCCGGCCCCCATTTATTCCTGCGGCCATTTACCTTCATCTCTCGCACCACACGACACAATAAGCACACCCACGATGACACATACAGAGAGGACATCCAGTGGTTCCAATGGCGCTCCCTGTGGCTTCAATGGCGCTCCCAGCAGCCGACGACGACAACGGGGGCAGTTCACCATGCATCACGTAGTGGACACCCACGTGAGGGGGAAGGCCCTCTCGGTGGTTGATGACCCACAAGTATATGGGATCAATTGTAGTCTTTTCGATAAGTAAGAGTGTCGAACCCAACGAGGAGCAGAAGGAAATGACAAGTGGTTTTCAGCAAGGTAATGTCTGCAAGTGCTGAAATTGTAAGTAACATAGTAGTTTGATAGCCAGATAATTTATAACGAGCAAGTAACAATAGTAGTAACAAAAGTGCAGCAAGGTAGCCCAATCCTTTTGAGGCAAAGGACAGGCCAAAACCGTCTCTTATGATAAACAAAGTGTTCTTGAGGGTACACGGGAATTTCATCTAGTCACTTTCATCATGTTGGTTCGATTCGTGTTCGCTACTTTGATAATTTGGTATGTGGGTGGACCGGTGCTTAGGTGTTGTTCTTACTTGAACAAACCTCCTACTTATGATTAACCCCCTCGCAAGCATCCGCAACTACGAGAAAAGTATTAAGAATAAATTCTAACCATAGCATTAAACTTTTGGATCCAATCGGTCCCTTACGGAATAGCGCATAAACTAGGGTTTAAGCTTCTGTCACTCTCGCAACCCATCATCTAATAACTACTCCACAATGCATTCCCTTAGGCCCAAATATGGTGAAGTGTCATGTAGTCAACGTTCACATGACACCACTAAGGGAATCTCAACACACATACTATCAAAATATCGAACACATATCAAGTTCACATGATTACTTGCAACATGATTTCTCCCGTGACCTCAAGAACATAAGTAACTACTCACAAATGATAATCATGCTCAAGATCAGAGGGGTATTAAATAGCATATTGGATCTGAACATATAATCTTCCACCAAGTAAACCATATAGTAATCAACTACAAGACGTAATCAACACTACTAGTCACCCACAAGCAGCAATCTATAGTTCTGGTACAAAGATTGAACACAAGAGATTAACTAGGGTTTGAGAGGAGATGGTGATGTTGAAGATGTTGATGGAGATTGCCCTCCCCAATATGGGAGAGTTGATTTCCCCCTCCGGGAGGGAAGTTCCCC
Organism: Thinopyrum elongatum; assembly: GCA_011799875.1. Lineage (NCBI taxonomy): Eukaryota > Viridiplantae > Streptophyta > Magnoliopsida > Poales > Poaceae > Thinopyrum > Thinopyrum elongatum. The sequence goes on along the minus strand of CM022302.1, from coordinate 334,473,181 downwards.
CGGCGGAATCGCTCCGCCGGAGGGCAAAAGTGCTCCTGCCCAAGTTCCGCCTCGAGACGGCGGCGCTCCATCCCGAAAGTCCTCTCCTGATTTTTTCTAGGTCAAAATGACTTACATACCAGAAGATGGGCACCGGAGGTGGGCCAAGGGGAGCACAACCCACCAGGGCGCGCCTGGGCTCCCTGGCGCGCCTGGGCTCCCTGGCGCGCCCAGGTGGGTTGTGCCCACCTGGTGAGCCCCCCTCTGGTACTTATTGGCTCCAATATTTCTCATTTATTCCATGAAAAATCCATCATCTAATAACTACTCCACAATGCATTCCCTTAGGCCCAAATATAGTGAAGTGCCATGTAGTCGACGTTCACATGACACCACTAAGGGAATCACAACATACATATCATCAAAATATCGAACACATATCAAGTTCACATGATTACTTGCAACATGATTTCTCCCGTGACCTCAATAACAAAAGTAACTACTCACAAATGATAATCATGCTCAAGATCAGAGGGGTATTAAATAGCATAATGGATCTGAACATATTATATTCCACCAAATAAACCATATAGTAATCAACTACAAGATGTAATCAACACTACTAGTCACCCACAAGCACCAATCTATAGTTCCGGTACCAAGATTGAACACAAGAGATGAACTAGGATTTGAGAGGCGATGGTGCTGTTGAAGATGTTGATGGAGATTACCCTCCCCAAGATGGGAGAGTTGTTGGTGATGATGATGACGATGTTTTCCCCCTCCGGGAGGGAAGTTCCCCCGGCGGAATCGCTCCGCCGGAGGGCAAAAGTGCTCCTGCCCAAGTTCCGCCTCAAGACGGCGGTGCTTCGTCCCGGAAGTCCTCTCCTGATTTTTTCTAGGTCAAAATGACTTATATACCAGGAGATGGGCACCGGAGGTGGGCTGGCCTGAGCACAACCCACCAGGGCGCGCCTGGGGGGGCTGGCGCGCCCTGGTGTCTTGTGCTCATCAGGTGGCCCCCTCCGGTAGTTATTTGCTCCAATATTTCTTATTTATTCCATAAAAAATCCTCATGAAGTTTCAGCTCATTTGGAGTTGTGCAGAATAGGTAGCCTGACGTAGCTTTTTCAGGTCCAGATTTCCAGCTGCCGGAATTCTCCCTCTTTGTGTATACCTTGCATATTATGAGAGAAAAGACATTAGAATTACTCCAAAAAGCATTATTATGCATAAAAACATTATAAATAATAGTAGGTGAACATGATGCAAAATGGACGTATCAACTCCCCCAAGCTTAGACCTCGCTTGTCCTTAAGCGAAAACCGAAATCGAAAAACATGTCCACATGCTTAGAGAGAGGGGTGTCGGTAAAAACAAAATACGGACATAGAAGCATCATGTAATTTATTATAACAGCAACAAACTTTAACATAAAAGTAACAATTCATCACAACATCAAAGTATAAAGCATAAACTCTATTGGAAACCAACAAACTATGTTCTCAGTCAACTTTGTAACTACAATTCATCATCTTTTCAGGAAGGGTCACGTATCGGAGCCTTTAGGCAAGTCCACATACTCAACCATCATATAGTCTTCTATGATTGCTAACCCTCACCACATACACATGAGCAAAACATTTCAACCAGACACAAAGAAAGATAGGGGCTTACAGTTTCGCCTCCCAACATATTCACCTCAAGGGTGATGTCAACAATAATAACTCATGCTACCCATATTCAACTGGATATATGTGCCTAGATCTTTCCTCACCACATGATTCTTGCCAAAGGAGAAAGTAAAAAGGAATAGAGAGAAAAACTTTGACTCTTGCATGAAAGTAAGTACATAAAAGTAAAAGATAGGCCCTTCGCAGAGGGAAGCAGAGGTTGCCATGCGCTTTTTGTTTGTATGCTCAACCCCTTAGTGCAAGAGAACGTCATGTTATATTTCCCCTTATGATGGCAACCTTTATTATGCAGTCTGTCGCTTTTATTCTTCGCCATCACAAGTTCGTACAACGCTCAATTTTCTCTTACACTAAATGATCTAACACTTTTAGAACCAATTTTTATTGCCTTATTGCACCGATGACAACTTACTTGAAGGATCTTACTCAATCCATAGGTAGGTATGGTGGACTCTCAAAATAAGATTTGGGTTTAAGGGTTTTTGGATGCACAAGTAGTATCTCTACTTAGGGCGGAATTTTTGGCTAGCAAAGATGGGGGGCAAGCACCACATGTTGAAGGATCTATGACAATATAACTTCTATGTGAATATGAATAAACATAAATCATTACATTGTCTTCCTTGTCCAATGTCAACAATTTTGGCATATAATATTTTAATGGGTGCTCGCAATCACAAAAGATTTCCAGGATAGTGTATTTGCATGTGAATCTTCTCTTCCCTTATTAATTCTTTCATGAATTGCATCATTGACCAATGCTATGTTTGTCAATCTACAATAAAATTTTCTACTTATACTTTTCCTTATGTGATGTCATTACTTACCATAAGATTAGCATATGATCTTTTTCATTTATTTCCTTTCTTTTTACTGAAACAAGAAAGTAAAGAAAGCAAAACTCAAACTAAACTTTATTATATGTCTCGCACACGATTACAAGGATAGATCACTAAGCAAACTCTCGAAAAGAAAGGATCGAACTAAATTTTTATTCATCTAAAGCAAAAGATAACCTTGGATTGAACTAAGAAAAGTAAAGGCAAAAGATAGTGGAGGTGATACGATACCGGGGCACCTCCCCCAAGCTTGGCGGAAGCCAAGGGGAGTGCTCATACCCGATACTCAATTTTCTTTTGGTGATGAAGAAGGAGGTGGTGGTGATGAGGTGGTAGCGATCTTATCCTTCATAATCAAGAGATTCTCCAGTCTACGGATGACGCTTCGGAGGAAGATGATATGCTCTTGATGCAGAATATTTTCACGAGTGAGATATTTATTTTGCACACGAACCGTTTCAATGATCCGAAAGGCTTCAATCTCAGTAGGGGTAAGATGAGCATAGTAAGGTTTAAGGATATCTTCTTCTTCCTCCTCGGCAGGCAGTGCTTGCTCGATCACTGGCGTTTGATCTCCGGTAGCCTCCTTGCTTTTGTCCTCCTTGGCGGCTCCAACTAGCTCTTCCCTCTTCAGCTCGATCTTCATCAACCAAGCATCCTCTTCCACATTGTTGGAGGAAGAAGAAGACATGATGCCTGGCTTAACAGATCTGACAGGAAACAACAAGGAAAAGAAAATAGGAGATTTCTACGCGATACAGAGATCAATAGGTTCGGGGGGTATATAAAGATTTTTTATCTTGGGAAACAAGCAAACAGATGAAAAACGGAGTCCGGAAGGTACCCGAGGTGGGCACAACCCACCTGGGCGCGCCTGGCAAGCCAAGCGTGCCCTGGTGTCTTGTGCCCACCAGGGTCTCCTTCCTGGCTGTTTCTTATTTTCCTATTTTTCTAAATATTCCAAAACTAACAAAAAATATTTTTGCGGATTTTTCGGAGTCCGTTTACTTACCGTATCACGTACCTCCCTTTTTTCATGATTCTGGAGTGTTCTGGAAGGTTTCTTTTATGTGTTCTTCCGGTGTCATAGTTTGGATAACATTGCTTTCAACATTAATGGGCGTACCTGAGATATAATGTTTTATTCATTGCCCATTAACAACCTTCGGGTTAGTACCTTCGGCATTATTTATTTTGATAGCTCCAGATCGATAAACCTCCTCGATAACAGAGGGTCCTTCCCATTTGGAGAGGAGTTTTCCTGCAAAGAATCTGAAACGAGAGTTGTACAAAAGAACATATTCTCCAACTTTGAACTCACGCTTTTGGATTCTTTTATCATGCCATCTTTTAACTTTTTCTTTAAATAACTTGGCATTTTCATAAGCTTGGGTTCTCCATTCATCTAATGAGCTAATATCAAATAACCTCTTCTCACCAGCAAGTTTCAAATCATAGTTGAGTTCTTTAATTGCCCAAAATGCTTTATGCTCTAACTCTAGAGGCAAATGACAAGCTTTTCCATAAACCATTTTATAAGGAGACATACCCATAGGATTTTTATAAGCTGTTCTATAAGCCCAAAGTGCATCATCTAATTTCTTAGACCAATTCTTCCGAGACCTATTGACAGTCTTTTGTAAAATTAATTTTATTTCTCTATTGCTAAGTTCAACTTGACCACTAGACTGAGGATGATAGGGTGATGCAATTCTATGGTTAACATCATACTTGGCAAGCAGTTTACGGAAAGCACCATGAATAAAGTGTGAACCACCAGCAGTCATTAAATATCTAGGGACTCCAAACCTTGGGAAAATAACTTCTTTAAGCATTTTAATAGAGTTGTTGTGATCAACACTACTGGTTGGAATAGTTTCTACCCACTTAGTAACATAATCAACAACAACCAAAATATGAGTATACCCATTAGAGGAAGGAAAAGGTCCCATGTAATCAAATCCCCAAACATCAAATGGTTCAATAGCAAGAGAATAATTCATAGGCATTTCTTGACGCTTACCGATATTACCTATTCTTTGACATTCATCACAAGATAAGACGAACTTATGAGCATCCTTGAAGAGAGTAGGCCAATAAAAACCAGATTGCAATACCTTATGAGCAGTTCTGTCTCCCGCATGATGTCCTCCATAAGCTTTGGAGTGACATTTCCGTAGGATTTGTTCCTGTTCATGCTCAGGTACACAATGTCTGATAATACCATCTACCCCTTCTTTATAAAGATGCGGGTCATCCCAAAAGTAATGTCTTAAATCATAGAAGAATTTTTTCTTTTGTTGGTATGTGAAGCTAGGTGGTATGTATTTAGCAACAATATAATTAGCATAGTCAGCATACCAAGGAGTGTTGTGAGAAGCATTTATTGAAGCTAATTGTTCATCAGGAAAGCTATCATTAATAGGTTGTGGGTCATCAAGAATATTTTCAAGCCTAGACAGGTTATCAGCTACGGGGTTCTCAGCTCCCTTTCTATCAGTGATATGTAAGTCAAATTCTTGTAGCAAGAGAACCCACCTAATGAGTCTAGGTTTAGCATCTTTCTTTTCCATAAGATATTTTATAGCAGCATGATCGGTGTGAACAATCTCTTTAGAATCAACAATGTAGGATCTAAATTTATCACAAGCAAACACCACTGCTAAGAATTCTTTTTCAGTAGTAGCATAATTTCGTTGAGCACTGTCTAGAGTTTTACTAGCATAGTGGATAACATTTAGTTTCTTATCAACTCTTTGTCCTAGAACAGCACCAACAGCATAATCACTAGCATCACACATAATTTCAAAAGGCAAGTTCCAATCAGATGGTTGAACAATAGGTGCAGAAATTAAGGCTTTCTTGAGTGTTTCGAAGGCTTCTAAACAGTCATCATAAAAAACAAAAGGAGTATCCTTTTGCAAAAGATTTGTAAGAGGCCTAGAAATTTTAGAAAAGTCTTTGATAAATCTCCTATAGAAACCAGCATGACCAAGGAAACTACGAATACCTTTGATATCTTTAGGATATGGCATTTTGTCAATTGCATCAACCTTAGCTTTGTCCATCTCAATACCTCTTTCAGAAATTTTATGGCCCAAAACAATACCTTCATTAACCATAAAGTGGCACTTCTCCCAATTCAAGACAAGATTTGATTGCTCACATCTCTGCAAAACTCGATCAAGATTGCTTAAACAATCATCAAAAGACTTCCCATAAATAGAAAAGTCATCCATGAAAACCTCAACAATCTTTTCACAAAAATCAGAGAATATAGCAGTCATACATCGTTGAAAGGTAGCAGGTGCATTGCATAAACCAAAAGGCATACGTCTATAAGCATAAGTTCCAAAAGGACAAGTGAAAGTGGTCTTTTCTTGATCAGGTTGAGAAACAGGTATTTGTGAAAAGCCAGAATATCCATCAAGGAAGCAAAAATGTGTGTGCTTAGATAATCTTTCTAGCATTTGATCAATAAAAGGCAGAGGATAATGATCTTTTCTAGTTGCTTTGTTTAATTTTCTAAAATCAATTACCATTCTATAGCCTGTGACAATTCTTTGTGGAATAAGTTCATTCTTATCATTAGGAACAACGGTAATACCTCCCTTCTTAGGGACACAATGAACAGGACTTACCCATCTACTATCAGCTATAGGATAGATTATACCTGCTTCCAGGAGTTTTAATATTTCCGTTCTTACCACTTCTTTCATCTTCGGATTTAACTGACGTTGGTGATCAACAACGGGTTTAGCATCAGGTTCCATATTAATTTTGTGCTGACATAGAGTGGGACTAATGCCCTTAAGATCATCAAGAGTATATCCAATAGTAGCTCGGTGCTTCCTTAGAACTTTCAAAAACCTTTCTTCTTCATGTTCTGAAAGGTTAGCACTAATAATAACAGGATATATCTTTTTCTCATCAAGATAAGCATATTTCAAAGTGTTTGGCAATTGTTTTAATTCAAACACAGGATCACCTTTAGGTGGAGGAGGACCTCCTAGAGTTTCAATAGACAAATTGTGTTTAAGCAGAGGACGTTGTTCAAAGAAAATCTTATCTATTTCATTTCTTTCACGCATATGCAAATCATTTTCATGGTCTAGCAAATATTGTTCTAAAGGATCAGTAGGGGGTACATCAATAGAAGCAATTCCAATAATTTCATCTTTCCTAGGCAAATCTTTCTTATGAGGTTTTCTACTAAACTTAAAAAAATTAAACTCATGAGACTCATCACCGAAACTAACACCGACAGTTTGTTTCTCACAATCTATTTTAGCATTAACGGTGTTCAAGAAAGGTCTACCAAAGATTATGGGACAAAAGTCATCTTGTGGGGAACCAAGAACAAGAAAATCAGTAGGGTATTTTATTTTCCCACACAAGACTTCAACATCCCTAATAATCCCAATTGGTGATATAGTATCTCTATTGGCAAGCTTAATAGTTACATCTATATCTTCTATTTCAGCTGGTGCTATATCATTCATAATTTCTTGATATAAGGTAAAAGGAATAGCACTCACGCTAGCACCTATGTCACATAAACCATGATAATAGTGATCTCCTATCTTAACTGAGACAACAGGCATGCCAACAACAGGTCTATGTTTATCTTTTTCATCGGTTTTGGCAATTCTAGCAGCTTCATCACAGAAGTAAATAACATGCCCATAAATATTATCGACCAAGAGATCTTTAACCATAGCAACACTAGGTTCTACTTTGATTTTTTCAGCTAGTTTAGGTGTTCTAATATAGCTTTTGTTGACCATAGTTGAAACTTTAGCATGTTCCTTCATCCTAACAGGGAAAGGTGGTTTTTCAATATAAGCAGTAGGAACAACTGGATCAACATTATAAATAATAGTTTCATCTTTAGCTTTTACCGGTTCTTTAATTTCTTATTTAATAGGTGGGTGATATTTGAACCACTTCTCCTTAGGGAGATCAACATGAGTAGCAAAAGATTCACAAAAGGAAGCTACTATCTCAGAGTCAAGTCCATACTTAGTGCTAAACTTTTGAAAAACATCGGTATTCATAAAAGATTTAACACAATCAAACTTAAGCTCAATACCCGACTCTTTACCTTCGTCGAGTTCCCAATCTTCAGAGTTGCATTTAATTCTTTCTAAAAGATCCCACCAGAATTCAATAGTCTTCCTCATAAAAGAACCAGTACAAGAAGTATCGAGCATGGATTGATCATTATGAGAAAGCCAAGCATAAAAATTCTGAATAATAATTTCTCTTGAAAGCTCATGATTGGGGCATGAATATAACATTGACTTAAGCCTCCCCCAAGCTAGAGCGATACTTTCTCCTTCACGAGGCCAAAAATTATATATATAATTCCGATCACGATGAACTAGATGCATTGGGTAGAATTTTTGATGGAATTCCAACTTCAACCGATTCCAATTCCAAGATCCAATATCATCGCATAGCCTATACCATGTCAATGCTTTTCCCTTCAAAGATAAAGGGAAAACCTTCTTCTTAGCTTCATCTCTGGGTAAACCTGCAAGCTTAAACAATCCACAAATTTCATCCACATATATCAAGTGCTTATCAGGATGTTCGGTTCCATCTCCTGCATAAGAATTAGCTAGCAGTTGTTCTACCATACCCAAAGGAATTTCATATTCAATATTTTCAGTAGGTGCAGTAGGTTGAGGGGTAATTAATTGTGGTTCCGGTTGCGGTGAAGATACCCTGAACAAACCCCTCAAAGGATTGCTCTCCATAATAACAAGTGACAATAAATTTCAGCACGTAGTAATAATTTTTCCTTACCAATTGCCACTTACCAAGAGTGCTTCACTCCCCAGAAACGGCGCTAGAAAAGAGCCTTTATGACCCACAAGTATATGGGATCAATTGTAGCCTTTTCGATAAGTAAGAGTGTCGAACCCAACAAGGAGCATAAGGAAATGACAAGTGGTTTTCAGCAAGGTAATGTCTGCAAGTGCTGAAATTGTAAGTAACAGAGTAGTTTGATAGCCAGATAATTTATAACGAGCAAGTAACAATAGTAGTAACAAAAGTGCAGCAAGGTAGCCCAATCCTTTTGAGGCAAAGTATAGGCCAAAACAGTCTCTTATGATAAACAAAGTGTTCTTGAGGGTACACGGGAATTTCATCTAGTCACTTTCATCATGTTGGTTCGATTCGTGTTCGCTACTTTGATAAATTGGTACGTGGGTGGACCAGTGCTTAGGTGCTGTTCTTACTTGAACAAACCTCCTACTTATGATTAACCCCCTCGCAAGCATCCGCAACTACGAGAAAAGTATTAAGAATAAATTCTAACCATAGCATTAAACTTTTGGATCCAATCGGTCCCTTACGGAATAGCGCATAAACTAGGGTTTAAGCTTCTGTCACTCTCACAACCCATCATCTAATAACTACTCCACAATGCATTCCCTTAGGTCCAAATATGGTGAAGTGTCATGTAGTCGACGTTCACATGACACCACTAAGGGAATCACAACATACATATCATCAAAATATCGAACACATATCAAGTTCACATGATTACTTGCAACATGATTTCTCCCGTGACCTCAAGAACAAAAGTAACTACTCACAAATGATAATCATGCTCAAGATCAGAGGGTTATTAAATAGCATAATGGATCTGAACATATAGTCTTCCACCAAGTAAACCAAATAGTAATCAACTACAAGATGAAATCAACACTACTAGTCACCCACAAGCACCAATCTATAGTTCCGGTACCAAGATTGAACACAAGAGATGAACTAGGGTTTGAGAGGAGATGGTGTTGTTGAAGATGTTGATGGAGATTGCCCTCCCCAAGATGGGATAATTGTTGGTGATGATGATGACGATGATTTCCCCCTCCGGGAGGGAAGTTCCCCCGGCGGAATTGCTCTGCCGGAGGGCAAAAGTGGTCCTGCCCAAGTTCCACCTCGAGACGGCGGTGCTTCATCCCGAAAGTCCTCTCCTGATTTTTTGTAGGTCAAAATGACTTATATACCAGGAGATGGGCACCGGAGGTGGGCTGGGCTGAGCACAACCGACCTGGGCGGGTCTGGGGGGCCTGGCGCGCCCTGGTGTCTTGTGCTCACCAGGTGGCCCCACTCCAGTAGTTATTTGCTCCAATATTTCTTATTTATTCCATAAAAAATCCTCGTGAAGTTTCAGCTCATTTGGAGTTGTGCAGAATAGGTAGCCTGACGTAGCTTTTTCAGGTCGAGATTTCCAGCTGCCGGAATTCTCCCTCTTTGTGTATACCTTGCATATTATGAGAGAAAAGGCATTAGAATTACTCCAAAATGCATTATTATGCATAAAAACATTATAAATAACAGTAGGTGAACATGATGCAAAATGGACGTATCAGTGGTGTACATGAACAAGCCGGTCTCGGTGGAGAGCTCCATCCAAACTATGGAGCAGTTGCTTGCTGAGGACAAGTACCAAGTGGCCGGCTTCGACCTCGAGTTCACCAGCGGTCGTGTCAGGCACAATCAGAAGGTTGCCATTACCCAGTTGTGCGTGCGACATGACATCCTCGTCTACCACTACTACCTGGCCACAAGGCCTTGCGAGCGTTTCTCCAGGTTTATCAACAGCTCCTACTACAGTTTCGCTACGGTGGACACCACCAACGATCTAAAAGCGCTCAAGGTTTCGAGCTTGATCTGCCAGAATCTTGTCAACATCCATGACCACTACAAGGTCTGGGGCAGCGACAACAACAAACAGAACTCCCTGGTTGACCTCGCCTCGGCCATCATCGACCCCTACTACATGAAGATGAAGGATGAGAGCAAGAAGGACAAGAATGCATGGCACATTGTCTGGCATCAGAGACTGGATGAAGAACACGTCAAGTACGCGGCCAAGGACGCATAAACAAGCTACAAGATGTACAGGCAGATCATTGACATGAGGAAGTGTCTTCTTCCTGCCCCAGATGAGGGATCGAGCCACAGAGCAGTGGCAGGAGCGTCACAAGAAGTAGATGACTAGACGATCGTTTCTCCTGGTTTAGAATGCATGCAATTGTTTATTGAGGTGTGTGCGATTGATTTGTATAGTCACTTATGTAATTGGATGTTTATTTCAGTTATATATATATGTTATTCTTCTATAGACAGAGCAAATCACACGGCTTATTAGCAGCAATCATCTGTGTTATTATTGGTCTTCGCACACATTTCTTATTACGGACCTATTTGCCACGTATCACACACATCTTGTTCAGTTGAATTGTTTCTGTTGTCTTGGCTCATCGCAAATAGTTCATCCGTGTGAACTATATGCCCTCCATCGCACACACCTTGATCTGGCTAACCGTTTCTATTGTGTTGCCTAATCACACACAATTCATCCTAGTGAACTGTATGCCGTATATTGCACACACCCTCATCTGGCTGCCCGTTTCTATTGGTCTGCCTCATCGCAAACAGTTCTGCTGGATTAACCATTTGCCATGCATCGCACACGCAACTCTAATCTGAATCATGTTTGATGTCACTGCCATCACAAATGTTTTGTATCTTTTTTGACGGTTTTATTACATCATCGTTTGTGATTAATGCATCGCACACAGTTTCATCGAAGGGTCTCTGATTGGACTGTCGCGTTTGGACCAACCTGCAGTAGTGTGGGTTTAATTATTTTGATGCACAAGCAGTATTCCCGCTTAGTACAAGCATAGGCTAACAAATAGGTTGAGAAGCGGCCAGCTAGAGAGTGAAAACGGTCATGAACATGTGTTATGCATAATCAACATTGTATACTAGCATGAGTAGGATATGAACACCACGAACATAAATATCGTAGAGGCTATGTTGGTTTTGATTCAAGTACATGCATGAACATGTGCCAAGTCAAGCCACTTGAAATATTCAAAGGAGGATACCAAATCATCATACTACATTACAATCATTTTAATGCATGTTGACACCTAAGATAAATCATTATCCACTCCTAGCTTCTTAAACATGGCATGAGAAACTATAATCTCTAATTGTCATTGCAAACATGTTTGATCATAATATGCTGAATCATGGATACTAGGTTAAACATATTTACAAAAACAAAACAAGTTGAGTTCATACCCGCTTCTCTCTCCCACAGTCAATTCATCAAATATCGTCATTATTGCCTTTCACTCGCACGACCGAATGATATGAAAATAATAGTGCAAGGGTGCCATGGACTAAGCTGGAATCTGCAAACATTTTATTTAAAAGGAGAAGACAAAGCAATTTGGGCTCTTTGTTAGATCAACACGAATATATATATGAGAGCCACTCAACATTTTGATCGTGGTCTTCTCCTTGGTACGACTCGATAAAAAGAAAAGAATTTCAGAGAAACACACTGAAATATTTTTGGAGTTTTTAGTTTTTCATGAAGAAATCGAATTAAAGAAACAAAAATAAGAAAAACTATTTACACGGGAAAGCTCCCAACAAGCAAAAGAAGAATATGAAAATATTTTTGGGTTTTCTGTTAACACTACAACTAATTTAAGCTAGAAAGAAAAACCGAAAAGAAGCAAGAAATATTTTTGGGTTTTCTCAAAGTTTTTTCAATCACACAAGAAGAAAGCGAGAAAATAAATCTAGCATGGATAATACAATGAAAAAGTGGGGACACCGACAACTGGAATGAAATGTGTGAATATGAATGTAATGTCGGTGGAAATACGTACTCCCCCAATCTTAGGCTCTTGGCCTAGCTTAGTAATCACCACCCACGGCCTGGATAATAATCTGAGTGATAGCCCACGGAGGCTCTTGGTGCAGCCTCCTCAGCCCGACGAGCAGCCTCGACCTCCACATTGTACGCGCGGGCCTCGCTCTCAAGAACGTAATATCTTCTCTTGTTGTGATAATCAAAGAGAGTAGGTGCAGGCAAAACAACATGTACAATGGGTTCTTTATTGAACCTCAAGTTATAAGTATAATCATCGACCGTGCCTATAAGGAACTTATGACGTTTCATGGCCCCAAAGTCTAAGTACTGAGTGGGTAGGATGGGATCATCAGGCAGAGGTGCCACACCAACCTCTTTAGCTAAACGGGAAGCATAAATCCCACCATAAAAGTGACCACTCTCAGCATTACGTTGCAACCTTCGTGCAACAATTGCTCCAAGATTATAGTGTTTAATTCCGGTCAAGGCTGTGTGTATGAGGCTCAAGTCAGGAGCACATAGTGTGCTACAATCTTGCTTGCCCACGATGCATTTGCCATTCAAGAGAGCAAAGTAGTGAATTGATGGGAAATGAATACTTTTTATTCTACCTAGTGTCACTCCTCTATCCTCTCCATAGCAAAGATTAATCAGAAACGACTCATATTCAGATTTTGGCGGTTCATCTAGCGAACCCCAATATGGAATTTTACAGGCATCACAAAACATATCTAGAGGCATGGTAAATGGATGGTCATAAAGAATAAATGAGACTCTAGACTCACGAGGAAGATATTAAATTTCTTAATAAAAGTTTCTGTGAGGTTGAGATGCTGGATGCACTTATCTTCAATGTAGGGCCGAGCTCGGCGTTGTGAACATAGTGATCAAATTCTTCCTTAATGCCTGCACTGACCATGAAATTGTTACACGACCATAGGCATGATTTGATAGCGGCATCCCGCATTGAGATTGCGCTTGGTTCAACATAAGACCGACGTATCGAGCCACTACTAGATGATGCCTCAGTAGACCTCCTCGAAGAACTCCTAAAGAATTGCATTTTTATTTGCGAACAATTTCTGAAAAAATTTGGGACACAAATTTTTTGTCAATAAAACTTCACAATATTGATAGCAACTACTCATAAGGATGCATGGAGGCTATATTAAGCATTCAAACTACTTAGAACTCTAAGAATTCAACATGCAAGCCCATCTACAGTAGTACCAAGAGTAGCTAATTATTCAAAGTATAAACCACTAAAGCAAAAACTAATTGGAGCAATGGAGGAGTCACATACCAAGTAGCAATCCCCCAAAACAGTTTCGGAAATGGAGATTTGAGCAAAGAGATCAAAATCCGTGGGTTTGAGAGCAAGAACACGAGAGAGAGAGCTATGGTGATTTTTTTTCTGGAGGTAGGAGATGACATGGGCTAAAATGGTAAGTGAGGGGACCCACGTGGGGACCACAACCCACCAGGGTGCGCCTGGGGTTGCTGGTGCACCCTGGTGTCTTGTGGTCACCAGGAGCACCCCCCTCTGATGTTATGTCCACCAGAAATTCAGAAATATTCAGAAAAAATCGTGTTAAAATTTCAGGGCATTCTGAGAACTTTTATTTTTGGGTCCATTTTTATTGCATGGAAAATTCAGAAAACAGACTAAACATGTCATTTTATTTTATTTAACTAAGAAAAACAGAAAACAAAAGGCAGGGACAGAAAGTTGTGCTCACTAAATTCATCGAATTCATACCTCTAAAAAATGATCCATTAACAAGGGTGATCAAGTCTTATTAACAACCACTTTCGATTAGCATGAAACCGAAGAACTTTTGTTAAACACTAGGTTACCTCAACGGGGATGTGAATATCCCCAAAAATATGTATGTCATATTTCTTTTTGGCAGTAGGTAGAGGTAGTTGAAAACTTCCAATAGTGAGTGTCGGAGATTTTTCAATAACATTAATACAATTCACTTGGAATTGTATCTTCAGAAAGTGCACCATATGCTCATTACCATTGATATAAAAAGTGACCTTGCTTTTATTGTAATCAATAACAGCCCCTGCAGTATTCAAAAAGGGTCTACCAAGGATAATCGACATGTTGTCGTCCTCGGGCATCTCAAGTATAACAAAGTCTGTTAAGATAGTAACATTTGCAACAACAACGGGCACATCCTCACAAATACCGATAGGTATGGTAGTTGATTTGTCAGTCATTTGCAAAGATATTTCAGTAGGCATGAGTTTATTCAAGTCAAGTCTTTTATATAAAGAGAAGGGCATAACACTAACACCAGCTCCTAAATCACACAAAGTAGTTTTGACATAATTTCTTTTGATGGAGCAAGGTATAGTTGGTATTCCCGGATCTCCAAGTTTTTTAGGCACTCCATCCTTAAAAGAGTAATTAGCAAGCATGGTGGAGGTTTTAGCTTCAGGTATCTTTCTTTTATTAGTGATGATGTCTTTCATGTATTTTGCATAAGGGGCCATCTTTAAAATATCAGTTAAGCGGGTGTGCAAAAAGACTGGCCTAAGCATTTTAGCAAAGCATTCAAATTCTTCATCATCTTTTTCCTTAGTTGGTTTAGGTGGAAAGGGCATGGGTTTCTGCACCCATGGTTCTCTTCCTTTACCATGTTTTCTAGCGACAAAGTCTCTTTTATTTTTAGGTTGTGGGTTATCAAGATCAACAACAGGTTCTATCTCAACATCATTATCTGGTTGTTTATCATTGTTTGGTTGAGTGTCTTCATGAACATCATCATTATCATTTTCGTTATCACTAGACGAATGTTCATTACCAGATTGAGTTTCAGCATCAGAGATGGAGACATCATTGTTATCTTCGGAAAGTTTCTCTTTCTCAGGTTCATTAGAGGTATGCAAAGTCCTGTCATTTTTTATTTTTCTTTTTCTTTTTAGAAGGACTAGGTGCATCAGTGTTAATTCTTTGAGATTCTTGTTCAATTGTTTTAGGGTGTCCCTCAGGATAGAGTGGTTCCTGAGTCATTTTGCCTCCTCTAGTTGCTACTCTAACAGCAAAATCATTCATATTATTATTCGTTTAACTAAGCATTTTTCTTTAAGATTTAGCAACTTGTTGTGGTTGGGTTTGAACCATAGAAGCATGTTTTCCTACACCACTAACATCATTAGTAATTCTAAATAACAAGTCACTCAAGCGAGCAATCATATCAGAATTGTATTTCAATTGTTTCATAACATTTGCATTGAAATGATCTTGTTTGATAATGTACCTATCAAATCCATATAGGCATTGACTAGGATGTTTTTTATAAGGGACGTCACTTTCATCAAACTTTATAAAAGAATTTACCTCTACCACCTGTGGAGGTGGTGGTGTGTCAAGCCCATGTATTTCTTTAATAGGTGGTAAATTCTTAACATCATCAGCTTTAATACCTTTTTCCTTCATACATTTCTTTGCCTCTGGCATATTTTTGGGACTGAGATATAAGATACACCTCGTCTTCGGAGTGGGTTTAGGTGGTGGTTCAGGAAGAGTCCAATCATCATAATTTTTTAATGTTATTCAATAATTCCTCAGCTTGTTCAACAGTTCGTTCCCTGAAAACACAACCATCACAACTATGTAGGAAGTCCCTAGAAGCATCGGTTAGTCCATTATA
Organism: Thinopyrum elongatum; assembly: GCA_011799875.1. Classification (NCBI taxonomy): domain Eukaryota; kingdom Viridiplantae; phylum Streptophyta; class Magnoliopsida; order Poales; family Poaceae; genus Thinopyrum; species Thinopyrum elongatum. The sequence goes on along the minus strand of CM022302.1, from coordinate 334,457,307 downwards.
GAAGATATCAAGTATTTCATTTTTCTTAAGAGGATGATTAGGCAAAGCATTAAGCAATTAGAGAAGCCTCCCTGAAGCTTGTGGGAAACTCTCTTCTTCAATTTGCGCAAAGTTAAATATTTCTTGTAAGGCAGCTTGTTTCTTATGAGTAGGAAAAATATTTTTTAGAGAAGTAGTAAATCATATCCTGGGGACTACGCACACAACCAGGAGCAAGAGTATTGTACCATATCTTAGCATCACCCTTTAATGAGAACAAAAATAATTTGAGAATATAATAGTAGCGAATCTTCTCATCATTAGCAAAAGGGTGGCTATATCATTTAATTTAGTAACATGTGCCACAACAGTTTTAGTTTCATAGCCATGGAAAGGATCAGATTCAACCAAAGTAATTAACTCTGGGTTGACAGAGAATTCATAATCCTTATCGATATCAAATATAGGTGAAGTAGCAAACTTGGGATCACATTTCATTCTAGCATTCAAAGATTTTTCTTTTAGTTTGCATAGTAATTTCTTAAGATCATATCTATCATTGCAAGCAAGAAAATCTCTAGCTATCTCCTCATCCATAACATAACCTTTAGGTATCTTAGGCATTTCATATCTAGGAGAGCTAGGTCTAATAGGTGTTTCAAGATATTCAGTTTCAAGTACTTCATCAGTTTCAATAATTTCATCAGTTTCAATATCTTTAGCTCCAGCAATTTGTTCATCAAGAAATTCACCTAGTGGCACATTATCATCAAGCAAAGTACTAGCATCATCGTTAGCATCATTCATAGCAAAAGTAGCATCATCAAACTTGTGACATATCAGGATTAATAGCATGTGGTGGTGTTGCAAGTCTACTCAAAACAGAAGGTGAATCAAGTCCAGAGTGTGATGGCAGTTCCTTACCTCCCCTTGTCCTAGAGGGAACGATCTTGGTTTTTGTATCTTTCAGATTCTTCATAGTGATAAATAGATAATAATCCCAAGTGACTCAACAAATATAGCTATGCTCCCCAGCAACGATGCCAGAAAAAGGTCTTGATAACCCACAAGTGTAGGGGATCGCAACAGTTTTCGAGGGTAGAGTATTCAACCGAAATTTATAGATTCGACACAAGGGGAGCCAAAGAATATTTGTAAGTATTAGCAGTTGAGTTGTCAATTCAACCACACCTGGAGATTAAATATCTGCGACAAAGTGATCAGTAGCACAATAATATGATAGTTTGATAGCAGTGGTAACAGTAACAGTAACGCTAACAGTGATAGCAATGATTTTGTAGCAAGTGTAACAGTAACAACAGCAGTAGTAACTTAGCAAGAACAATATGTGGAAAACTCGTAGGCACTGGATCGGTGAATTCGTTGGATGATATTCATCATATAACAGTCATAACCTAGGGCGATACAAAACTAGCTCCAGTTCATAAATATAATGTAGGCATGTATTCCGTAAATAGTCATACATGCTTATGGAAAAGAACTTGCATGACATCTTTTGTCCCACCCTCTCGTGGCAGCGGGGTCCATAAGGAAACTAAAGGATATTAAGGCCTCCTTTTAATAGAGAACCGGAACAAAGCATTAACACATAGTGAATACATGAACTCCTCAAACTACGGTCATAACCGGAAGGTATCCCAATTACTGTCACACTGGGGTTTACAGATCATAACACGTAATTGGTGAATATGACTTGCAAAATCAGATCTAGAACTTAGATATAATGGTGAAAACATAAACGGTTCAGATCTAAAATCATGGCACCCGGGCCCTAGTGATAAGCATTAAGCATAGCAAAGTCATAACAACATCAATCTTAGAACATAGTGGATACTAGGGATCAAGCCCTAACATAACTAACTCGATTACATGATGAATCTCATCCAACTCCTCACCTACTAGCAAGGCTATGAAGGAATTACTCACTCCCGATGGGGAGCATCATGGAATTGGTGATGAAGGAGGGTTGGTGATGACGAAGACCGAAGATTCCCCTCTCCGGAGCCCCGAACGGGCTCCAGATCTGGCCTCCCGATGAAGAACGGGAGGTGGCGGCGGCTCCATATCGTGACACACGATGAAACTTCCTCTCTTATTTTTTCTCCAAAAATAGGTATTTATGGAGTTGGAATTAGGGCCAGGGGGGCCACCAGGGGGGCACAACCCACCAGGGCGCGCCAGAGGGAGGGGCGCGCCCTGGTGTATTGTGCCCAGCCAGGGCACCCCCTTCGGTGGTTCTTGGTTCCAGTATTTTTTATATATTGTGAAATAATTCTCTGAAAAGTTTCGTCCAAATCCGAGAAATTTTATTTCTGCACAAAAACAACACCATGGTAGTTCTGCTGAAAACAACGTCAGTCCGGGTTAGTTTCATTCAAATCATGCAAATTACAGTCCAAAACAAGAGCAAAAGCGTTAGGAAAAGTAGATACGACGGAGACGTATCAACTACACCGGTCGAAGCGTCGCAGTAATGCCCAATGAGTCGTCAAATCACAAAACCCCCACCTTTCCAGTAGTAAGTTGGATGGATGAAGCAACCATCATTTCACTCTTCTCCCTCATCTTCCTCTCTTGAAGAAAACCCCAACTCGCTTCTCCCTCATCTTGTTCCTCATTTCTCGCGCTTCTGCCATTGTTCTTCTCTCCCAAAGAAGGAAAGGTGAGCGCATCAATGGTGTTGCTTCTGGCCAAGGCCCGGTCTTGCAACCCCGCGACCGATCCTAACTCCCTCTCTGTTCTTCTTTTGGGTTTGTGATTATGGTTTCTTTTCTTTTATTTCTATTTGACAGTTTCTTGATGGACCCTGGAGCACCGGTCGAAGTGATGTCTATGGCTCTGGCCAAAACCGTCGTGGCTCAGGGTACGAAGAAGCGCAAGCACCCCACCGAGACTACCGCAGACAAGCTCAAGGCCATCGCCCTATCCAAGCCCCCCTCTCCGGGATCCCTCGTTAAGCCAGTCCAGGTAATATCTCTTCTTGACAATCTTTTTGTCGATCTTGATCGTGTTTTTTCATCTAACATGCAGTACTAGTACTAGTACTAGTAGTACAACTTTCTGGGCGATCTTGCATGTGATTTTTGTGTGCCAAATGACGGTTCTAAATGGCTCTTTTGACCAAAACATGCGAGAGGTTGACATATATATGATTTTTGCACATAACACTGATTTCTTATAGATTACTTTCAACTACTTTATGAACAACATCAATGCTAGCTGTAAGAAATGCATGATTTTAGCTCTCATGCCTTCGAAGAGAGTATAGTAGCCTCAGTAACTTGTGTTATGGATATTGCAAGTAATCCCTCTATTCACAAATATAATTTGTTCTAACTTTTTTATGCAACTCATGTAGACATGTTCTAGTGTCTTTGTTCACTCATTTCTATGCGTATATGTAGTCTTATATTGAGTAAAATATCGAAAATCATCTTATATTTCTGATCGGAGGAAGTAATAAAATATTTGGTTTCTGTTTGAATCAGAACCAGGTCCCCAGTGGATATGAAGTTCTCAAAGTCATGCCGTGTGAACTGGAAGACCTGAGGATGTGTTCTATTACTAAACTATCCAGCTGATGTGTCCTTGTCGCCACATGTCGTGAACAAGTGTTTTCCTGTAGCATTGTTGTCATGCGTGCTCTCGAGGGTGTACTTCACCACATAAATTTCCTAGTTGTGCCTTCAGTTACGAAGGGTGTGGTTCTTGTAAAGCTTCCCGACAAATTTGATGAGGACTGTCTTCATTGTCATGTTTATGAGTGGAAAGACCACTCTGTTAGGTTCTCCAAGGTTGACGAGATGGAGAAGGTGCCGGTAGACATCTCTCACGAAGTCCATGGCCTAGTCAGTTATGTGGGGTACATCCCATAGGTCGGTGGCAAGAAATAGTCTGCAGAGTTTAATTAGTGCAACTTTGCTTGTCTATAGTAAGTACTACTATTGTTCAGTACTTGATTTGTGTGTGTGAACCCTGTATTGTTTAGTACTACCGCTTTTGTTGTGTGGTGAGTCCTGAGAACAGTCTATGTTAATGTTTGTCCACTCAATTCAGTCTGTATATTTTGAAGTATCCAGATCATCTTTTTTGTGAGGATGGTTTATCAATTATGGTTACACTCCAATATCTGCATGCATTGCAGGGTTTATCGCACCCACCAGGATTTCGAGTCCCATGGATGTTCGCTCCAAACGAGATGTCACGACCTTTGGACTGTCCTGCTTGTGGGAGTAAGTGGGGGCCCTGCATGCCACCCGTAATTGGATGATCAACCTTTTATTTAGAACTTGAACATAGTGATATCCTGGTAAGGATTTACTCGTGTCACATCAAGTAAATCTTATTGATTTATTGTCATGTTTTCTTACTTTTGTTGCAATTTTACGATGCATGTTTTGCCATGTCACATTCGTTACAGAATAAACCGTTTGGTTTCCTCTATGATGGTTATTTTAGCAGGTTTCACTTCTTATGATGTGTCAGTAATGAAGGCACTGTCCATCACTTATATTACTGGACACAATTGGATCAGTCTATTGTCTGAGTACAATCTGAAGCCCTATGATGAACTGTAGTTTGTTTTAACAAACACACCACAATTAGTCCTTCTTGCATTTAAAAGAAGTGAAGAAAAAGACTAGATCTAGGTCACGGAGCCTAGCGAAGTTAGAGAGCTGAAGTATGAAATCATAGCAGACCAAAGACGACCATTGCTGTCTCGCACATCGGTACCACTTTTAGCATCGGATCGAGCACCGGCACCTGCTCCGACGGCACTGGCTGTAGCACTGACAGTGGCACCAGCTTAGTCTGATCGACCAGAGGATTCGGCACCGACCGCGTCAGCGGATCAGGCTGATCTACCAGCGGATCGGGCACCGACACGGGCACCTGTTCCGACATCGGCACCAGCTCCACAAGGCGCACCATCTCCGGCAGCAGCAGCGGCACTTCCAGTCGCACTGGCATGGGCACCAGCAACGGCTCTGGCACCTGCACCAACACTTGAAGTTGCACTTGTATCTGCTCCGGCCCATGCAGCGGCAACGGAACCAACACTTGCACCGGCAACATGTGACGACCCCGGCTTAATCATGCACTAATCATACACGCAAATTGAAAGTTCGTTATATCGACTAGAGGGGGGGTGAATAGGCGATTTTTACAAATTCGTCACTGAGGAATTTCAAGGTGAGGAAATTCCTAAGCGACGAACTACGTAGCAGCGGAATAAGTACTCAGATGCAAGCATAACAGAGCAGTAGCACAGTCATCATGATGAAATGAAAACAAGCACAGAGTACGAGTAACTTAAACACAGGATAAGCAGGCTGAAGACAAACTGACTGAAGAAATTGAACTGAGGAAATTGAGAAAGTCTTCAGTCAAAGTCTTCAAACAGTAATGATCAAATACATAGCAAGTATGCGAGGAAATGAAAGGGTTGAGGAAATAGAACCAGTAGCTCGGAGAAGACAATGATTTGGTAGACCAGTTCCAACTGCTGTGACAGTTGTACGTCTGGTTAGAGCGGCTAGGTATTTAAACCTGAGGACACACAGTCCCGGACACACAGTCCTCACCGTATTCTCCTTGAGCTAAGGTCACATAGACCTCGCCCAATCACTCGTGGTAAGTCTTCAGGTGACTTCCAAACCTTCACATACTAGGTCACTCGGCAATCCACAATTTCCTCTTGGATGCTCTAGACCATGACGCCTAACCGTCTGGAGGATGCACAGTCCTCAAAGGTAACAAGCGTCGGTTCCACACAGGAACAATCTCTTCAGTGATGCTCAATCACTTTGGGTTTGTAGGTGTTTGGGTTTTTCCTCACTTGATGATTTTCGCTCAAAGTCCTCGAAGGATGGGATGCTCTAAATGACAAGTGTCAATCTATCTCTCGGAGCAGCCAACCAGCTAGTGGTTGTAGGGGGCGGCTATTTATAGCCTAGGGAGCAGCCCGACATGATAAGACATAAATGCCCTTCAATGATATGACCGTTAGGTGGGTAGCATATTTGGACAGCTGGCGCGCAGCACAGCAACGGTCGGATATTTGAGTATCAAATTCCTCAGGGCTATCATGTTCCTCACTTGTAGGCAATCCGCACTGGCGAATTCCTAACTCCTCAGTCAGAACAAATTCCTCAGAGAACAGAAGAACTTCGTCTCTGTCACTGAAGAACTTGACTAAACTGTATGAGATTTCCAATGGCTTCACTCGAAAGGATTGGGTAGGTGTAGGATTTTGAGTTGAGCATCACTTGGAAACTTTTCCTTAGTTTTACCTCGACCCCCTTTAACAGTACGGTGTTTCCTATGACTCAAGAAGAAGAAAATGAAACTACGGAAACAAAAGTCTTCACGCTTCATAATCCTCGCATGAATATCATGTCTTCAGGGTCACACCAATTTCTTCACTTTCAAAGTCTTCAAGAAAACCAAAGTCTTCAGTTGAAGACATTCATTTTTAGGGGTCGACATTCATCGTAAATAACAAACTCCTCATAGACCTATAGACCTGTGTACACTCACAAAGGCATTAGTCCCTTAACCTATAAGCCTTCAATACACCAAAATCACCAAGGGGCACTAGATGCACTTACACAAATGCACATGATCAAGCCTAAGGACTCACTTGAAGATATCACAACACAACTCTAAAACATAAATAAAGTCATACAAGCTTTATATTACAAGCCAGAGCCTCGACGGCTCGAATACATCGCTCGATGACATACAAGTGTCAGCGAAAGCATCAGATATCTGGGTACAAATATAGCAGAATTACAGATAGGCTTTTAGAAAGGCGGGGCAAAATAAAATACTACGATCGAAAGGCGTAGGCCTCCTGCCTAGGATCCTCTGAACCTACTCCTAGTCTCCGGTCGGCTCCTCGTAGTAGTACTCACCGGGAGGGTAGTAGTAGTAGTAGTAGTAGCCGTCGGCGGGGGCAGCTGGCTCTGGGGCTCTGTCGTCTGGTTGCGACAAATGGATAAAAGGAGGAAAAAGAAAGGAAAGCAAACGTGAGTACTCATCCGAAGTACTCAGCAAGCAAGGATCTACACTACATATGCAACATTTTCAAAGGAGGGCTGTATATGTGGACTGGGCTGCAGAAATGCCAGAATAGAGGGGAGAGCCTAGTCCTATCGAAGACTAGCATCTTCATCGGTCTTGCAGCATTAGACGAGTGCAGATTAACATAATGTAAAGTAGTAGTATTTTCATCAACCTTGCCCAGAGATTCTTCCTTGACTCCCTGCGAGAAAGCAATCCCAGAGCCATACTATCCAATATCATCTCAAGTGTTCAGTTCTAGTTGTACCGATCGGGATACAACTCCGACTGTCCGTTACTGTAGGACAGGCTATCGATAGATTGTTTCTTCCCTGCAGGGGTGCACCAACTTACCCACCACACTCGCTTAACTCCGGCCGGACACACTTTTGTGGGTCATGCCCGGCCTCGGCCAAGCAACATGCCGCAACCCGACCTAGGCTCTAAAGAGAGGTCAGCACGCCGGACTAACCTATGCCCCCAGGGGTCTTGGGCCTTCGCCCTGGGAACCCTGCACGTTGCAAGGACGGTCCGGAAGCAGACCTAGCCCCCTTAATACAAGCGCGAGCTTCACCCGTCCAATCCAAAGCGGCCCGCTCCTCGCTGATGTCTATCGAGCTTCGGCTGATGTATACGACGCAGAACGCCCATACCATGCCCACGTGATGGTTAGTGCTATCAGGCCAGAGGCCCCTCGGATCAAATATCCAAATCGTTAGTGTGTTGGTAGTGCGGTAACGAGCAGAGACTCACGAAAGATGTGACCCCGTCGCCCCGTCTCGAGGACTTGCGGCAAGGGCCAAGAATGCCCGGCCACGCCTCGTGTTCAACTCTCGGGCACCATCCAGGTCCACCCGACTCCACATCTCTCGCAATTAAGCTCGCGCGGGTAACCCTCAGGGTCGACCCGTCTTTATCCAGAATAAGCAGTATCAACAGTAATATAAAGGCATCCGTGTGTCTACCATATCAAGAAGGAATCCGAGGCATCACCCTCGTTGGATTCCCACCTGAAGTTAACATCAAGGTGAACGAAGGAGGAATCACCCTCGAGGTCCACACTTGAGCAGTTGCACGACGATGTCGTTATCGGGGGTGGTGTAGGAGGAATCACCCTCGCTGACCACGTTCGATTAACTAACCTACAAGGTTATCATCAGAAGTGCTGACGAGGTATCACCCTCGGCACTTGATAGTAACCCAGTAGTGTCGAGCAACTAAGGGGAAAGTGACATGCGGTGCTGGGGCCTGGTCTTCGATCCCATTGATCGGGTCTTCTGATGATCCAGCGCGGCAGTCGGGATAAAGTAGGGTCTCTGCTGGGTTTCTACCCAACCTATACTAAACATTTTAGGATAAGCAGGTAGGTAACAATAGCAGGTTACAATAAACAGGCTATGTAGCAGAAATAGGATAACAGCAGCAGCAGTAACTTCTAATGCAAGCATAAGAGAGAAGAGAGTGGGTGATATTGGAATGCTCAAAAGGAGGGGTGCTTGCCTGGAAGCTCTGTGGCAAGGGTCTGGTTGTCAGGGGCGTAGTCGACCTCCGGAGCTGCGTCGGTCTCGGTAGCTATGTCGACGTCGGGGTCTACCGAGAGACAAGAGGGGGAAGAAACATATAAATACACAACAATATTGCAACACAGAGCATGCCGTGCCTAGGATGCAGTGCAGGGTTGCCTAAAGATGCACCTAAGCCATTTTAGTTATTTTGGGATTAACGCGGGATTTATTATCCGGTGATTATGCACTATTCATATACCGGAATCGGACTAAAAGTTACGGGTTCTCCTACGTAGGGGGTTCCGGCATCGAAACAGACGACACAATCAAATTCGTCTCGTCGTTCTGAGCAACTTTCATGTACAAAGTTTTTCGATCTGAGCTACGGTTTAAAAGTTATGAATTTTCAAGGATTTAATTATTTTCTAGAATTATCTAATTTAACAGAAAAGGAAATATGACGTCAGCATGATGCAATGCTGACATCAGCAGTCAACTGATTGGTTGACCAGGTCAATCCTGACCAGTGGGACCCACTGGTCAGTGACACAGAGATAATTAGGAGAATAGTTAAATTAACATCATCTATTTAAAGGGGTGGGCCCCACATGTCAGTGTCTATGTTAATTATCAAATTAATTTTAAAAACCTAATTTGTTTAATTAACACAGGGGGCCCACATGTCAGTGTCACTGTGCTGACACGTCAGCGCAGTTGACCGAGCCAACGAGGCGGCTAGGGCCCTTGGGCCCACTGGTCAGTGACCTAGGGTGGCCCCCAGGCCAGCCACGCAGGCGGCGGCCGGCGTCTTGTCGCCGGCGACCTCCAAACGCGGTGGCGGGCTCGGGCGTGCGTCGGAATTCGCGTAAAGGGCACCATTTTGAACGCGGTTGGGCGTGTTGGATCGGGGGAACGACGCCGCGTCCAACAGTAGTGGGCGCGAGGCCGGAGATGGACGGAGGTGACGGCGGTGACCATTCCCGCGGCGGCCGGAGTTCGAACAACGATGAAATTGTCGTTTCAGTTCGTTTGCGCGTGATCTAATGGGATAGGAAGCACGAGGAGACAGCCACGAGCACGTTGGCATGCTCGTTTGGCCATGACAGGGGCTAACGCGACGGCGGCGAGCACGTCAGCGGAGCTCGAGCTCTGGCAACGGCGCCGCGGCAAGGTGAGGCTCGCGTAGGAGGAAGGAGAGAGGGGAGCAGCGTCGGAGCTCACCTAGTGGCCGCACGAGGGCCCGGCGGAGGCTTAGGAGCTGCAGCTGCGGTGAATCGTCGGCGAGGAGCTCTAGTGTCCCGAGGTAGAAGACGAAGCCGATGCGGCGCTGGGTTGCCTCCCGGCTTGGTCCGGTGGTCGTGGTCGAGGTGGCCGGGCGCCGCGGTCCTCCTGGACACGGCTAGGCGGCACGGGGTGCTCTCTGGCCGCGGTGGTGGCGAGCGGCAGCGACGGCAGCGATCGGGTGTGCGCGGCGCGGCAGATCTGGAGCGAGAGGGGTGAAGTGGCGAGGGGAGTGGGAGAGGGCGAACCCTAGGGCGTCGGGGACGGTCTTAACGGCGCCAGGGAGCCACGGGATGTCTGGCGTGTTGCGATCACCGGCGCGGGCGCGTGCGGTGGCGACACGGCGACGGAGGAGGGAGATGATTGCGCGCGTGGCAGGCTGGGCTGGCTGGGCCTGCCACTGTGCACTAAGGCCTAGTCAGTCCAGGCCTTTTTCTTTTTCTTTTTATTTTCTTCTCTGTTTTATGTTTTTATTTCTGTTTTGCTAATTGTTTAGCCTCTAAACTACTTTTGTAAAATGTGAGACTTGGTCCAAATGTTACAGTGCAATATTACCTGCCACCAAAAACTTGTTTGGGTAAAATACAATTTCATTTGTAGATTGAGTTAGTTAAAATGGATTAACATGTGTTGTTTGACTACTGTTTTAGGTTGTTAGAGTCACTTAAGTATTTTAGGTGATGTTGTTTTCCTAAACATAATTAGTAATAGATTATTTACTATTTAATGAACATTTTAGTTTCTAATTTGAACAACTTTTATTTTTCACTTTGAATTTTGAATTTCAATTTGAATTGTAATTGGAAATGAGATATGAAGCAATGATGATCACGCATAGTTAATCATGGTGACTTGGCATGATCAGAGGGTGATCACTGTGGTGTGAGGCTGGGGATGTTACAAATCTCCTCCACTACAAGAAATCTCGTCCCGAGATTTAAGTGGGGAAGTGAAGGGTAACTTCGGGAGAACTGACCCTTGTAGGGTTAATTATCTGGTGAACAATTCAGGGAATGCATCAGGAAGTATCTCTCGAGTTGAAACTTAAGAAACATCGAGAGCAAAGTATGAAGGTACCATAAGAAGTTTCAAGCAAATGGATAAGCGATCGATACCTGAACAGAGTGTGAGAAGTGGTTTCAGAGCATCGGGAATATACAAATTCTCGGAGGGTGACTCGTGATAACACTCGAAGTCAATTGCAAAGAATATTTCGGAATCAGGGATATACAGGAGAGTCAGGTTCCGATCCTGTGGAACTGTGGGGGGTGTCAATTATAAGTAGGGTAAACGGTGACATTTTAACGGTCACGACAACAAGGTATGTCAGAGGATAGTCTGTCAGTTATGTCGGTAACATCGTCGGTACCAAGGGCGAGGGACGAAGAGAACCATTTTCCTGCTCGTTAAAACGAGGCGGACCAATAAGGAAAAGTTCTCGTCCATCGGTGATACCGGAATGTCATCAACAATAGTAACAGGGTCTCGCTGACAAGGTTGTACACCGAGGTGTTTTTCCTAAGTAGGGAATTATCTCTGCTCAGATAAATTAGATTTCAAGAAAGGTTAAACAAAACAATGGAAAGGAAATACGATTATCGGTTTGAACAGAACAATGGAAAGGAAAATGTGGTTAAACACATATTTCAAGGGTATATCACTACTGGAATCAGCTTCTTTGCCGTCCGCCATGGCGGACGGCAAAGGCATGGATCACGGACGGCAAACATCTTTGCCGTCCGCTAGCGGACGGCAAACTGTCCGGATGAAAGCCTGCCAGCAAAGGCCTTCTTTGCCGTCCGCTTCTTAGAAACGAACGGCAAAGGATTACGCCATCTGCCATCCGAGGCCAATAGACGGCAAAGAAAGCTGACGGCAGTGCGGTGGCGTCAGAGCCGTTAGGGCGTTAACGGCGCTCTTTGCCGTCTGCCAGCGGACGGCAAAGAGCCCAGCTAGGCAGCACTGGGAAGCTGCCACGTGTCCAGATATGCCGTCCGCCAGCAGACGGCAAAGAGGTTTGAATCATTGCCGTCTGCTAGCAGACGGCATAGATGGTCACTTTGCCGTCCGCCAGCAGACGGCAAAATGACCAAATAGGCAGCCAGTGTTCCCAGTTTGCACAGGTGACTGCCACGTGTCCTCTTTGCCGTCCGCTAGCGGACGGCAAAGAGGCTATATATCCCCTGTTTTTATTTAAATCCCATTAATTAGACATGGTTTCAAACACAAATATACATGCATACATATCCAACAGCATGTCCAACAACATATTTCATCCAATCCAACAACATAGTTCAACAAAGTCCAACATATCCATATATACATAACCAGAAACAAGTTTCCAACAACATATCCATATAGACATACATATCCAAACAAGTTTTCATAAACAACAAGGAAGCACCACAAGAATAGTACACTCCATGAATCCAAGCTTCCTCATGTAAAGCAAATCTGCAAATTGGGAAAGATGAAAGTTAGAAGAAGAAGAAGAAGAAGAAGGCTAGTTATAAGAAGAAGAAGAAGAAGAAGACTAGTTAGAAGAAGAAGAAGAAGACTAGTTATAAGAAGAAGAAGAAGAAGACTAGTTAACAGAAATATAGCCCATATATAAGACCCGCTTGAAGACTAACTCAAATTTCTCCCCCTTTGTCATCGAATGACCAAAAGGGACGAAAAATGAGGACTAACGCCCCTGAAGAATATCATCATGATGTCGATGGAGGAGCGCCAGCATTGTTGGGGTCGTCCGTTGAGGTAGGGCCTGCCGCAGTGTCGTTCAAGTCTTCAGCTTCATCCGTCTCGCGCGATGAAGAATATGAACTGGCAACAAGCTGAGGAACTTTGACTTTCTTGAATTTCTTCGAAGGTGGCTGAGACCAGTCAAAGTCCTGTTGGAAGCCCATCTCCTTGAGTTCTTCAGCACTATGAAGATTAGACAGAATCGCCCAAGTGCGGTCAAAGACTTCATGCAAGTAGTAGTGATTCTTCTTCACAATATTTTGAGTGACTGTCATGTTCTGAAGAATTGCACCAAACTGACGCTTGACCCACTTGTGATTTCGATCAACTTTCTGATGAAGACTAAGGAGAAGTTCACGATCAGTCATCACACGCAGAGCTGTGGCTTGAGGATGATGTTCTGAAGCTTTGGCGGCAGAATCTTGAGTTGCAGAGTCATCATTGGTGGAATAGGAAGTAGCTTTGTGAAACTGTCCATCCAATGGACGAGTACCTTCATCAATAATAGCAGCCTTGCCCTTCTCGTCAGCTGAGGAAATAGTCCGTTTGAGGACTTCAATAGGGGGCAAATAGCTGAGATGATTTTGAAAATCAGCCTTATATTGAATTGAAGACCTTGATCTGATGAACTTCATGATCTAGGGAGCATAAGGCTTCAACTCAAAAGGTGACAGAGTAGCATTGGCCAAAGTCCTCATGAAGAAATCGTGGTAGTTGATAGGAATACCGTGAATGATATTGAACAGCAGATTCTTCATAATGCCAACAACTTCTTCATCATTAGAGTTGTGGCCCTTGATTGGACTGAGGGTTTTGGTCAATATGCGATAAACTGTCCTTGGCACATAGAGCAATTCCTTGACGAGGAATTTGGTCCTTGGAGCTTGGCCTGGCTTCAAAGGCTTCATCAGCACTTGCATCAGATGATCAGACAGTTCAAGTTCAACATAGAGAAGCCTTGCACCTTCAGTGGGAGGACTGACTGGGATGGCATGAAGCAATTCAAAGGCCGGTGCTTTGAAATGAGTATTATCGGTCATCCAGTCCAATACCCATGAATTGACATCATCAACATTTCCAGTAATGTGCAGCATGGCGAAGAATTGAAGAATGAGTTCTTCATTCCAATCGCAGATGTCGGTGCAGAAATTGAGTAACCCAGCGTCATGAAGAACACTGAGGACTGGGGTGAAGCAGGGCAGCGATTCCATATCTACATGAGGAATTTGCTTATGTTCAAAGATCTTATCCTTATCAACCAATAATGAGGAGTAGAAGTTCATCTGGCTTGCAGTCCAGAAGCGCTTGCGACGAAGTCGAGCAGAGTCATAGGGATTGTAGTCAGTGAAGAATATGTGCTCATTGAAGAAATCCTCAGCATTAAACTGCTTCTTGGAGTGAGGGTTCTGTGGCTTGGGCTGAAGATTAACAGTTGAAGTCTTCATAGCCTCTTCAGGTATAGCCACTGGAGCCACAGGCTGAGGAATTTTAGCAGCAGCCTTGGCCTCCATTTCTTCAGACATATGTACATCAGCGCTAGTGGCTGGAACTTCTTCAGGAATAGAATGAAGTGAAGCTTGACGTTCATCAGAGCCCGTATGAATTTCTTCAGTTTGCACAGGGGACTGAGGAACATGATGTAGAGGGGTTGTCAGAGGTGAATTGGGGTGATGACTTTCCCAAAAGTCATCATTTAGAATAGGTGTTGTAGACCCAATATCCACATCCTCATCTTCTTCAATTCCTTCGATGCCTGCCTCTTCCGCTGTGAACTGAGGCATGGGCGATGATACCAGTGGGGTTGAAGGGAAAGTATCCACTTCAATTTCTTCATCCATCTGCTCTGTCGAAGCAGCAGAAGGATCTTCTTCATCAGATTTACTTGGAATTTCATATTCCTCAACAAAGGGAATGATCTCCTTTGATGGCATGCTTGATATTGGAATAGCATCAATTGGGTTTTCAGATGAACTCGTCAAAGTCTTCACTTTCTTGGGAGCTGAAGACTCTGAGGAGGCAGATGCTTTCCTTTTCTTCACAGCTGCTCGCTCCGCAGCCTTGGTTTTCTTCGCTTCTGTTGCAGAAGGAAGGTTGATGCTTGTCATCGGTGCAGGAGGAGCAGAGGAAATTGGTTGAATTTCTTCAGGCACAACTGATGCAGTTGCCCTGGCTTGTTCAGATTCCTCAGGCACAGTAGCAGATGCTTCAACTGGCCTGGATTGCTCTTCAGGCGCAATGTTGGAGGTTGCCCTGGCATTTTCTTCAGAGACTGGAATTTCTTCATCAGCTCTGGCGCTTTCATTTTCTTCAGCAGATGTTCCAGTCTGAGGAAATTTGGGTTGCGATGAAGCTGCAACACTTGGAGTAAATCCTTTTGCCATTCTGACGAATCTGACTTTGGCACCTAGCCAATCTGCACGGAATGCATGAAATTCATCACTGAGTGCTTTGATCTCAGCCTGCATAGACACAAGTTCTTCAGGAGACATTTTCACAACATTTTTCTTCAGAAAATGCTCCTTCTTGTACTGAGCCTTCTTCACCTGCCTGGCCTTTTCAAATTTCCATTTCTCTTCATTTATGAAGGCCGTCAACATGTGACTTTGACCAGGAGTGAGGTTTAATTCAGGCAAAGGTGTATTTGGATCCTTGTGCCTTAGATCGATGAAATCAAGGATCTTCCTTGGATCCAGCATGAGGGGCATAGCACTGCCTTTGGTTCTAGCGGCCCTTTGTTGTCGATCTCTGATGATCTCAGCTAATTCTTCATCATCAGCTTCGTCTTCGCTTGACGGAACCTGAAAGGCGACCTGCTTCTTGTGAGGACTTGGTCTTGTGCCTCGTCCAGCAGTGGCCTTTTTCTTCAGCAAGATAGGAGTTGTTGAAGACTGAGGTGGAGCTGAAGAACTTGCAGAGACTCCTGAAGCAATTGAGATTCCAGTAGTCCTTTGGCATGTGGCAAGATGCACAGATGCTGAGGACTTTGCAGGAGCAGCTGAGGATTTTGCAACCGAGGGAGTTGGAGCTGCTTTTGAAGAATTTGCTTGAGGAACAGGCCGTGAGGGCTTTGAAGAGCTTGTCCGTGAGGGTATTGCAGCTGAGGAACTTGTCTTGACAGCTGATTTCTTCAGCATAGCCTTCTTAGGCTTGATAGCAGAGGCCTCAGCGGCGGCAGCAACAGAATCTTCATTGAATTTCTTCACTGCCTCTTTAGCCACTTTGGCCAGCTTGGCTTGACGCTTAGCCCACTCCTGAGGAAATTCCTCACCTCTTCTGATGCTAGTGGGATCAGCTTCTTGGCCAGGAGCCAATGGAGGTCTTGGACATGGAGGATTAACAGCGAATTTCTTCATGTACTTGGGAGTGACATAGCGATATTCCCTCCATTCTCTTGCCCATCTCCTCTCAATCTTCTGAATGCGCACTTTGCGCTGATTTTTGTTCTCCTTGCCATGAGTTGCTTCATCAGGAGTACACTATTCATCATAGATGTCATCAGGGATCTCAAAAGCAGTATTTGTTTCTGGCCTCTTTCGTCCCTTCTGAGGTCTTTTACCATCAGCCATTTTCTTCACTTGACGATTTTGAACAATCGAATTTTCTGATGAGGTATGAAATTTTTCTTCAAGGAACGCTGCAAATGAGTTAAGTTGATGAGAACCTAGAGATTCAGCAGCGGACATGTGTACCTGTGAACAGAATATAGGTGCGAAGAGTTTTGGAGAGGTCATTTGCGTTCTTAGAAGATTTTCAAAAGTATCAAGTTTGAGGAATTTGACCAGAGGTGTCTTGAGGAATTTCACTAAGCATTTTTGACTTAGGTTCCAGAGTTGTGTATATTTAAAATCCACACAATTGAGGAATCTTGAAGGAAAAAACATTGCTTAGAGAAATTGATCAAGGACAGAAGCAAGTTGGTGTTTAAGAACATGAAAGTTGAAGAATAAACACCTTTTGAAGATTTTGTGGAAATCATCAGAATCAACAAGGGCAGTAAAAATAAATTTTTATTTACCCTTGACGGAGAACACGACGAACTGAGAGTAGCAGTGGAGAAGTTCGTGCGTTCAGATCTTCCACGCCCTAACTTGGCGATGGAAAACAGCTACGGCGGCGGCGGAGAGAAGATTTCCGCGACCAGCTTGAGTACGACGGCGACGAGGTCAAGGCAGTGAAGCTCTTCCTCACCGGCGACGATGGAGTGTAGCGGCGGCGCTAGGTCTGAGAGCTCGAGCGAGGGGAGTGAGATCGAGCGGGAGGAGAAATCTGAGGAGGGTGAGGGGGTATTTATAGCCGAGGTGAAAAACCGCCTGTCCGAGGAAAATGGACGAAGATGCCCCTGACCCTTCTCATCCTAGCGACATGTGTCACCCACGTACTGTGAAGTGGAGATCGTGTTTGATCGTGGGTGAATAGATAAATTTTATCGAGGGATATGGAACGGTTTGAGCGGCAAAAGCCGAAAATTCAGATAAGAATATTTTAATGTTTCGTTCGCAAATTCTTCAGCTGTCAAGGACACAGTGAAGACTTTCAACGGGTTTCAAATAGAACGCACATGAAGAATTTGTGAATGGACTGGATTGAGTTTAGCATAGAGGGGAAAAGGGTCCGATCACATTCACTTAGAAGAAAAACAACTTGAAGAATTAGCAATAAGTGAATGTTGTAGAGGACAGAAAACTCAAATATATATATAGTCAATGAAGAACACAGACGGAAAGAGTGAAGATTTTGCAAAGTTGAAGAATTTGAAAATTTGAAGAATTTGCACAATGATGAAAAACTCAAATTTTGAAGATTTTCAACTTTTTGTGGTGGCGTGACCCACCGTGTAAGAATGATGATTTCAGACACCGCGTACAATTGTCGTAGGGCTCTGAGAATCAAATTCTTCATTAATTTCTTCACACTTAGAGGGTTAGTCTTCATTGATTGAAGAAAAATGTTTCTTCGTGTGTTGCACATCTAAGTCATCAATTTGCATAAGTGTTAGGATGTGTGTCCTTTTCAAAGGACATTCGAAGATTCTAAGATATTTAGCTCACACCGCAATTTGCTAAATCTCTTCTCATCCAATGGCTTTGTGAAGATATCTGCTAGTTGTTCTTCAGATTTCACGGGATCAATAGAGATGTCACCCTTCAACACATGATCTCAAAGAAAATGATGACGAATCTCGATGTGCTTTGTCTTCGAGTGCTGAATTGGGTTATGAGCAATTTTGATGACACTCTCGTTGTCGCAGTAGAGTGGCACATTCTTCACATTGATGCCGTAGTCCTTGAGGGTTTGCTTCACCCACAGCAATTGAGCACAGCAAGAACCAGCAGCAATATACTCAGCTTCAGCAGTAGAGAGTGATACGCAGTTCTGCTTCTTCGAGGACCAACATACTAAGGATCATCCGAGGAAATGGCATGTGCCTGATGTTGACTTGCGGTCCACACGATCACCAGCATAGTCAGAGTCAGAATATCCAATGAGATCAAAAGCCGAGCCCTTGGGATACCATAATCCAAGTGTTGGAGTGTGAGCTAGATATCAAAGAATATGTTTCACAGCCTTATGGTGTGATTCCTTCGGTGTAGCTTGAAAACGGGCACACATGCAAACACTAAGCATAATATCCGGCCTAGATGCACATAGGTACAATAAAGAGCCAATCATGGAGCGGTATACCTTTTGATCGAAGTCTATTCCATTTTCATCAGTGCATAGATGACCATTTGTGGGCATAGGGATTTTGACGCCTCTGCATTCTTGCATACCGAATTTCCTCAGAACGTCCTTGAGGTATTTCTCTTGAGAAATGAAGATGCCATTGCGTTGTTGACGAATTTGAAGACCTAAGAAGAATTTCAATTCTCCCATCATGGACATTTGATATTCCTCACTCATCATGTAAGCAAATTCGTCACTGTAATGTTGGTTAGTACAACCAAAGATAATATCATCAACATATATTTGGCACACGAATAATTCATCATCATAGGTTTTGGTGAAAAGAGTTGGGTCGAGTGAACCGGGTTTGAAGCCTTTCTTCATGAGGAATTCCTTCAAAGTATCATACCACGCCCGAGGGGCCTGCTTGAGGCCATAGAGGGCCTTATTGAGTCTGAAGACTTTGTCAGGATGCTTAGGATCTTCAAAACCTGGGGGTTGAGCAACATATACTTCTTCCTCAAGCTTACCATTGAGGAATGCACTTTTCACATCCATTTGATATAAGATGATATTATGATGGTTAGCATAACCAAGCAGTATGCGAATAGCCTCAAGTCTAGCAACAGGTGCAAAAGTTTCATCGAAATCAATTCCTTCAACCTGTGTGTAGCCTTGAGCTACAAGACGAGCCTTGTTCCTCACCACTAGGCCATTTTCATCTTGCTTGTTGCAGTAGATCCATTTGGTACCGATGATATTGTGCTTGCATGGGTCCGGTCGCTTGACAAGCTCCCACACATTGTTCAGCTTGAATTGATGTAATTCCTCTTGCATCGCTTGAATCCATTCAGGCTCCAGAAATGCCTCATCAACTTTGGTGGGCTCTGTGATAGAGACGAAAGCAAAATGCCCACAAAAGTTAGCCAAATGTGAAGCCTTTGAGCGAGTCAGAGGACCTGGTGCGTTGATGTCGTTGATGATTCTCTCAATCTGTACTTCATTTGCAACGCGGGGATGAGCAGGTTGACGACTTTGATTTGGCTCAGCATTTTCTTCAGAGCCATTTTCTTCAAGTGCGCCAGCATGCTGTTCTTCATGTTCTGGAATGATTTCTTTGGCAGATTCTTCAGTAGGAATAACATCCTCAGTAGCTTTGAACATGATGGTTTCCTCAGGCGTCTTTTCATCTAGCACAGGAGGTAGGTGCTCTCTTTGCGAGCCGTTAGTTTCATCGAACCGCTCATCTACAGTTTCAACAACCTTGTTGTGATAGGTGTTGAAGACCGTGTAGGTGTGCGAGTCCTTTCCGTAACCAAGCATAAAACCTTCATGTGCTTTTGGTGCAAATTTAGAATTGTGATGTGGATCTCTAATCCAACATTTAGCACCGAAGACTTTGAAATAACTCACATTGGGTTTCTTGTCAGTGAGGAGTTCATATGAGGTCTTCTTGAAGAATTTGTGAAGATATACCCTGTTGATGATGTGGCATGCAGTATCAATTGCCTCAGGCCAGAAGTGACGAGGTGTCTTGTATTCATCAAGCATGGTGCGAGCCATCTCAACAAGAGTCCTGTTCTTGCGCTCCACAACGCCATTCTGCTGAGGAGTGTATGGGGCAGATAGCTCATGAGTAATACCAAGTTCATCGAGATAGTCATCAAGGCCAGTATTCTTGAACTCGGTCCCATTGTCACTACGTATATGCTTGATCTTCACACCGAAATTTGTCGAAGCCCTTGAGGAAAATCGTCTGAAGACTTCCTGCACTTCAGTTTTGTACGTAATGACATGCACCCATGTGTAACGAGAATAGTCATCAACAATGACAAAGCCATATAGAGATGCTGCATTTGTTAGTGTGGCATAATGAGTAGGGCCAAAGAGATCCATATGAAGCAATTCAAAAGGACGAGAGAGTAGTCATGATAGTCTTCGAGGGGTGCTTGGCTCTGGTCATCTTTCCAGCCTCACAAGCCCCACAAAGATGATCTTTGAAGAATTTGACACCCTCGATGCCAATGACGTGCTTTTTCTTCACGAGCGTGTGTAAGTTCCTCATGCCAGCATGACCCAGTCGTCGATGCCATAGCCAGCCTTCTGAAGCTTTAGCAAGTAGACAAGTGGCAGGCTGTGGTCCTGCAGAGAAATCAACAATATACAAGTCTCCTCTCCTAAAGCCTTCGAAGACTTTGGAATTGTCAGATTCCATGAGCACTAAGCAACGATATTTGCCAAAGACAACAACCATATCAAGATCACAAAGCATTGAGACAGACATGAGGTTGAATCCGAGGGACTCGACAAGCATGACTTTATCCATGTGTCGATCCTTTGAGATTGCAACCTTACCTAGACCCAATACCTTGCTTTTGCCTTTGTCAGCGTAGGTGATATGCTTCAAGTGTGATGGAGATAAAGGAGTGTTCATCAGTAAGCTCTTGTCACCGGTCATGTGATTTGTACATCCACTATCGAGGACCCACTCAGTAGCTTTGGGTAAATCATCCTGCAGATGAATTAGTGCATCTTACGAACTCATATACTTCTGAGTGAAGAATATGACATCAAATTCATTAGACATATTTCATCAACAAAAGCAACATATGTATGTATATATATAGCAATGTGAGGACGTGAGAAATGAATAAATCATTTCTTCATGATTAGCTTGCGTCCTTTCAAGCATTTCAGGTCTCCAGCAAATTCTTCAGACGATTTAGTTCGTCTGGAGACCTGACCCTGCATAAGAGATTAGTTCTTTTTCTTTACCACCCACATCTGGAGGGGTGGCAAAGAGTTCATCATTCTGCGAGCTCCATAAGAGAAAGGTGGCATTGAGGCCAGAGTGCTTCGTTTCACAGGAGAGGGATTAGCATAGGCATATGAGTAAGCAGAGAAATTCTTCGAGGACTTATGAATATAATGATTTGAAAAATAATGCACATAATCAGAACTCTTAGATTTTCCCTGCGAAACAGAAGCGTTAGCATGGTGATGATCATGAGAGGACTTGGATCCATGTGAGGAATTTGATCCATAAGAGGACTTGGATCCATATGAAGACTTTGGTCCATTTGAAGAATTTGATCTGGGGTTCTTATTCTTCACAGGTGGTGTCATGAGGACATTAACCTGAAGACTTTCATGGCACCTTTTGGGAACCCAGATTTTCTTCATAGGGGGACCATTCCTGCAGTTAGATCCAACATATCTAGCAAATACCTCACCATTCTAATTTTTGAACAGTTTATAGTTGGAGTCAAATGACTCATCAGATGAATATGAGGATTCACAAGTAAAGCCAGATAAAGTGGATGGATCTACGGGAGGTCCCTTCGCAGCAACCCATGAGGTTTTGGGATACTGCTCAGGTTTCCAGTAGGTTCCATCAGCATTGAGTTTCCTCTCAAAGGCAATACCCTCTTTCCTAGGGTTCCTGTTCAAGATCTGCTTTTTGAGCACATCACAAAGAGTCTGATGCCCTTTGAGGCTTTTGTACATGCCTGTCACATACAATTCCTTCAACCCTGCATTTTTGTCAGTGATACTAGTGGTATCCTCAGATGAGGAATTTGTGACCATAGAGATAGTTGAAGAATTTGCAGCAATAGAAGCATTTGAACATTCAGGTGAAGAATTAGCAGTTTCACGTTCAATGCATTTCAAGCATGGTGGAATAAATTCTTCCTGAGCGGAACTGATCTGTTGAGCAAGCAAAGAATCATTTTCCTTCTGAAGATCTTCATGACTCACCCTTAGCTTCTCAAGATCTTGCTTTCTTTGAAGAAATTCATAAGAAAGCTTCTCATGATCGGCTAAGAGAGTTTCATGACGACCTTGAAGGGTGTCAAACTTAGACTGTAGTTGCTGAAGATTATCAGTCAGTGTTTGAGTTCGATCCATTTCCTCACCTAACAGATCATCGCTTTTGTCTAGCATATTTTGAACCTTTTCCAAAGCCTTTTGTTGTTTAACAACAATATTAGCAAGTTTGGAATAGCTGGGTTTGAGGTTATCATCAGATTCATCCTCACTTGATTCAGAGGAGGGATATTTGAGTACCTTGGCACCTTTTGCCATGAAGCAATAGGTGGGAGCATAGTCATCGTTGCCGTCATCAGCAGTGTTGGGGAAGCCATTTTCCTTAGTGTTGAAGATGGACTTGCTAACATAAGCAGTAGCGAGGGCTAGGCTCGCCACACCAGAGTCTGACTCCTTAGATGCCTCCTCTTCCTCATGTTCCTCAGATTCAGCTTCAGAGTCCATTTCCTTGCCAATGAATGCCCGAGCTTTCTTGGAGCTGCCCTTCTTGTGAGATGAAGACTTTGAAGATTTTGATGATGAGGACTTTGAAGATTTCTTCTTCTTCTTAGAGTCATCTGAACTATCATCCTTGTATTTCTTCTTCTTTGATTCCTTCTCCCACTGAGGACAATCAGTAATGTAGTGACCAGGTTTCTTGCATTTATGGCAAGTTCTCTTCTTGTAGTCACGGGATGAGGAATCTGATTTCATGTCATCACCTCTTGAGGATTTTCCAAATCGGCCACGTCTAGAGAACTTCTGGAATTTCCTCACGAGCATAGCTAGCTCCTGACTCAGTTCTTCAGGATCACCAAGGCTGCTACCAGAATCTTCATCTTCAGATTCAGAGACTGCCTTGGCTTTCAGTGCATGAGATCTACCATAGCTCGGTCCGTAGAGATCTCTCTTCTCAGCTAGTTGGAATTCATGAGTGTTCAGCCTCTCAAGAATATCAGCAGGATCAAGTGACTTGTAGTCTCCACGTTCTTGAATCATCAGTGCCAGTGTATCGAATGAAGAATCGAGTGACCTCAGCAATTTCTTCACCACCTCATGGTCGGTGATGTCAGTGGCACCCAGTGCTTGAAGCTCGTTTGAAATGTCAGTGAGGCGATCAAAGGTTTGCTGAACATTTTCGTTGTCGAGTCTTTTGAAGCGGTTGAAGAGATTGCGAAGAACGTCAACTCGAGAGTCACGTTGAGTTGAGACTCCTTCGTTGACCTTGGACAGCCTATCCCAGATAAGCTTAGCTGTCTCCAAAGCACTCACTCTGCCGTACTGCCCTTTGCTCAGATGGCCACATATGATATTCTTCGCTTGAGAGTCGAGTTGCTTGAATCTCTTCACATCAGCAGCATTTACAGAAGGAGTGACAGAGGGAACGCCATTTTCCACAACATACCAGAGATCGTTGTCAATTGCCTCAATATGCATGCGCATCTTGTTCTTCCAGTAGGGGTAGTCCGTCCCATCGAAGGTAGGACACCCAGCCGAGACCTTGATCATGCCTGCAGTCGACATAACTAAAACTCTAGGTGGTTAAACCAAAATCACACAGAACAAGGGAGTACCTTGCTCTGATACCAATTGAAAGTGCGTTATATCGACTAGAGGGGGGTGAATAGGCGATTTTCACAAATTCGTCACTGAGGAATTTCAAGGTGAGGAAATTCCTAAGCGACGAACTACATAGCAGCGGAATAAGTACTCAGATGCAAGCATAACAGAGCAGTAGCACAGTCATCATGATGAAATGAAAACAAGCACAGAGTACGAGTAGCGTAAACACAGGATAAGCAGGCTGAAGACAAACTGACTGAAGAAATTGAACTGAGGAAATTGAGAAAGTCTTCAGTCAAAGTCTTCAAACAGTAATGATCAAATACATAGCAAGTATGCGAGGAAATGAAAGGGTTGAGGAAATAGAACCAGTAGCTCGGAGAAGACAATGATTTGGTAGACCAGTTCCAACTGCTGTGACAGTTGTACGTCTGGTTAGAGCGGCTAGGTATTTAAACCTGAGGACACACAGTCCCGGACACACAGTCATCACCGTATTCTCCTTGAGCTAAGGTCACACAGACCTCGCCCAATCACTCATGGTAAGTCTTCAGGTGACTTCCAAACCTTCACATACTAGGTCACTCGGCAATCCACAATTTCCTCTTGGATGCTCTAGACCATGACGCCTAACCGTCTGGAGGATGCACAGTCCTCAAAGGTAACAAGCGTCGGTTCCACACAGGAACAATCTCTTCAGTGATGCTCAATCACTTTGGGTTTGTAGGTTTTTGGGTTTTTGGGTTTTTCCTTACTTGATGATTTTCGCTCAAAGTCCTCGGAGGATGGGATGCTCTAAATGACAAGTGTCAATCTATCTCTCGGAGCAGCCAACCAGCTAGTGGTTGTAGGGGGCGGCTATTTATAGCCTAGGGAGCAGCCCGACATGATAAGACATAAATGCCCTTCAATGATATGACCATTAGGTGGGTAGCATATTTGGACAGCTGGCGCGCAGCACAACAACGGTCGGATATTTGAGTATCAAATTCCTCAGGGCTATCATGTTCCTCACTTGTAGGCAATCCGCACTGGCGAATTCCTAACTCCTCAGTCAGAACAAATTCCTCAGAGAACAGAAGAACTTCGTCTCTGTCACTAAAGAACTTGACTAAACTGTATGAGATTTCCAATGGCTTCACTCGAAAGGATTGGGTAGGTGTAGGATTTTGAGTTGAGCATCACTTGGAAACTTTTCCTTAGTTTTACCTCGACCCCCTTTAACAATACGGTGTTTCCTATGACTCAAGAAGAAGAAAATGAAACTACGAAAACAAAAGTCTTCACGCTTCATAATCCTCGCATGAATATCAAGTCTTCAGGGTCACACCAATTTCTTCACTTTCAAAGTCTTCAAGAAAACCAAAGTCTTCAGTTGAAGACATTCATTTTTAGGGGTCGACATTCATCGTAAATAACAAACTCCTCATAGACCTATAGACCTGTGTACACTCACAAACGCATTAGTCCCTTAACCTATAAGCCTTCAATACACCAAAATCACTAAGGGGCACTAGATGCACTTACACAAATGCACATGATCAAGCCTAAGGACTCACTTGAAGATATCACAACACAACTCTAAAACATAAATAAAGTCATACAAGCTTTATATTACAAGCTAGGGCCTCGAGGGCTCGAATACATCGCTCGATGACATACAAGTGTCAGCGAAAGCATCAGATATCTGGGTACAAATATAGCAGAATTACAGATAGGCTTTTAGAAAGGCGGGGCAAAATAAAATACTATGATCGAAAGGCGTAGGCCTCCTGCCTAGGATCCTCTGAACCTACTCCTAGTCGCCGGTCGGCTCCTCGTAGTAGTACTCACCGGGAGGGTAGTAGTAGTAGTAGCCGTCGGCGGGGGCAGCTGGCTCCGGGGCTCCGTCGTCTGGTTGCGACAAATGGATAAAAGGAGGAGAAAGAAAGGAAAGCAAACGTGAGTACTCATCCGAAGTACTCAGCAAGCAAGGATCTACACTACATATGCAACATTTTCAAAGGAGGGCTGTATATGTGGACTGGGCTGCAGAAATGCCAGAATAGATGGGAGAGCCTAGTCCTATCGAAGACTAGCATCTTCAAGCATCTTCATCGGTCTGCAGCATTAGACGAGTGCAGATTAACATAATGTAAAGTAGTAGTATTTTCATCAACCTCGCCCAGAGATTCTTCCTCGACTCCCTGCGAGAAAGCAATCCCAGAGCCATACTATCCAATATCATCTCAAGTGTTCAGTTCTAGTTGTACCGATCGGGATACAACTCCGACTGTCCGTTACTGTAGGACAGGCTATCGATAGATTGTTTCTTCCCTGCAGGGGTGCACCAACTTACCCACCACGCTCGCTTAACTCTGGCCGGACACACTTTTGTGGGTCATGCCCGGCCTCGGCCAAGCAACACGCCGCAACCCGACCTAGGCTCTAAAGAGAGGTCAGCACGCCGGACTAACCTATGCCCCCAGGGGTCTTGGGCCTTCGCCCTGGGAACCCTGCACGTTGCGAGGACGCTCCGGAAGCAGACCTAGCCCCCTTAATACAAGCGCGAGCTTCACCCGTCCAATCCAAAGCGGCCCGCTCCTCGCTGATGTCTATCGAGCTTCGGCTGATGTATACGACGCAGAACACCCATACCATGCCCACGTGATGGTTAGTGCTATCAGGCCAGAGGCCCCTCGGATCAAATATCCAAATCGTTAGTGTGTTGGTAGTGCGGTAACAAGCAGAGACTCGCGAAAGATGTGACCCCGTCGCCCCGTCTCGAGGACTTGCGGCAAGGGCCAAGAATGCCCGGCCACGCCTCGTGTTCAACTCTCGGGCACCATCCAGGTCCACCCGACTCCACATCTCTCGCAATTAAGCTCGCGCGGGTACCCCTCAGGGTCGACCCGTCTTTATCCAGAATAAGCAGTATCAACAGTAATATAAAGGCATCCGTGTGTCTACCATATCAAGAAGGAATCCGAGGCATCACCCTCGTTGGATTCCCACCTGAAGTTAACATCAAGGTGAACGAAGGAGGAATCACCCTCGAGGTCCACACTTGAGCAGTTGCACGACGATGTCGTTATCGGGGGTGGTGTAGGAGGAATCACCCTCGCTGACCATGTCCGATTAACTAACCTACAAGGTTATCATCAGAAGTGCTGACGAGGTATCACCCTCAGCACTTGATAGTAACCCAGTAGTGTCGAGCAACTAAGGGGAAAGTGACGTGCGGTGCCGGGGCCTGGTCTTCGATCCCATTGATCGGGTCTTCTGATGATCCAGCGGGGCAGTCGGGATAAAGTGGGGTCTCTGCTGGGTTTCTCCCAACCTATACTAAACAGTTTAGGATAAGCAGGTAGGTAACAATAGCAGGTTACAATAAACAGGCTATGCAGCAGAAATAGGATAAGAGCAGCAGCAGTAACTTCTAATGCAAGCATAAGAGAGAAGAGAGTGGGTGATATCGGAATGCTCAAAAGGAGGGGTGCTTGCCTGGAAGCTCTGTGGCAAGGGTCTGGTTGTCAGGGGCGTAGTCGACCTCCGGAGCTGCGCCGGTCTCGGTAGCTACGTCGACGTCGGGGTCTACCGAGAGACAAGAGGGGGAAGAAACATATAAATACACAGCAATATTGCAACACAGAGCATACCGTGCCTAGGATGCAGTGCAGGGTTGCCTAAAGATGCACCTAAGCCATTTTAGTTATTTTGGGATTAACGCGGGATTTATTATCCAGTGATTATGCACTATTCATATACCGGAATCAGACTAAAAGTTACGGGTTCTCCTACGTAGGGGGTTCCGGCATCGAAACAGACGACACGATCAGATTCGTCTCGTCGTTCTGAGCAACTTTCATGTACAAAGTTTTTCGATCTGAGCTACGGTTTAAAAGTTATGAATTTTCAAGGATTTAAATTATTTTCTAGAATTATCTAATTTAACAGAAAAGCAAATATGACGTCAGCATGATGCAATGCTGACATCAGCAGTCAACTGATTGGTTGACCAGGTCAATCCTGACCAGTGGGACCCACTGGTCAGTGACACAGAGATAATTAGGAGAATAGTTAAATTAACATCAGCTATTTAAAGGGGTGGGCCCCACATGTCAGTGTCTATGTTAATTATCAAATTAATTTTAAAAACCTAATTTGTTTAATTAACACAGGGGGCCCACATGTCAGTGTCACTGTGCTGACACGTCAGCGCAGTTGACCGAGCCAACGAGGCGGCTAGGGCCCTTGGGCCCACTGGTCAGTGACCCAGGGTGGCCCCCAGGCCAACCACGCAGGCGGCGGCCGGCGTCTCGTCGCCGGCGACCTCCAAACACGGCGGCGGGCTCGGGCGTGCGTCGGAATTCGCGTAAAGGGCATCATATTGAACGCGGTTGGGCGTGTTGGATCGGGGGAACGACGCCGCGTCCAACAGTAGTGGGCGCGAGGCCGGAGATGGACGGAGGCGACGGCGGTGACCATTCCCGCGGCGGCCGGAGTTCGAACAACGATGAAATTGTCGTTTCAGTTCGTTTGCGCGCGATCTAATGGGATAGGAAGCACCAGGAGGCAGCCGCGAGCACGTTGGCATGCTCGTTTGGCCATGACAGGGGCTAATGCGACGGCGGCGAGCACGTCAGCGGAGCTCGAGCTCCGGCAATGGCGCCGCGGCAAGGTGAGGCTCGCGCAGGAGGAAGGAGAGAGGGGAGCAGCGTCGGAGCTCACCTAGTGGCCGCACGAGGGCCCGGCGAAGGCTTAGGAGCTGCAGCTGCGGTGAATCATCGGCGAGGAGCTCTGGTGTCCCGAGGTAGAAGACGAAGCCGATGCGGCGCTGGGTTGCCTCCCGGCTTGGTCCGGTGGTCGTGGTCGAGGTGGCCGGGCGCCGCGGTCCTCCTGGACACGGCTAGGCGGCACGTGGTGCTCTCTGGCCGCGGTGGTGGCGAGCGGCAGCGACGGCAGCGATCGGGTGTGCGCGGCGCGGCAGATCTGGAGCGAGAGGGGTGAAGTGGCGAGGGGGAGTGGGAGAGGGCGAACCCTAGGGCGTCGGGGACGGTCTTAACGGCGCCAGGGAGCCGCGGGATGGCTGGCGTGTTGCCATCGCCGGCGCGGGCGCGTGCGGTGGCGACACGGCGACGGAGGAGGGAGATGATTGCGCGCGTGGCAGGCTGGGCTAGCTGGGCCTGCCACTGTGCACTAAGGCCCAGTCAGTCCAGGCCTTTTTCTTTTTCTTTTTATTTTCTTCTCTGTTTTATGTTTTTATTTCTGTTTTGCTAATTGTTTAGCCTCTAAACTACTTTTGTAAAATGTGAGACTTGGTCCAAATGTTACAGTGCAATATTACCTGCCACCAAAAACTTGTTTGGGTAAAATACAATTTCATTTGTAGATTGAGTTATTTAAAATGGATTAACATGTGTTGTTTGACTACTGTTTTAGGTTGTTAGAGTCACTTAAGTATTTTAGGTGATGTTGTTTTCCTAAACATAATTAGTAATAGATTATTTACTATTTAATGAACATTTTAGTTTCTAATTTGAACAACTTTTATTTTTCACTTTGAATTTTGAATTTCAATTTGAATTGTAATTGGAAATGAGATATGAAGCAATGATGATCACGCATAGTTAATCATGGTGACTTGGCATGATCAGAGGGTGATCACTGTGGTGTGAGGCTGGGGATGTTACAAATCTCCTCCACTACAAGAAATCTCGTCCCGAGATTTAAGTGGGGAAGTGAAGGGTAACTTCGGGAGAACTGACCCTTGTAGGGTTAATTATCTGGTGAACAATTCATGGAATGCGTCAGGAAGTATCTCTCGAGTTGAAACTTAAGAAACATCGAGAGCAAAGTATGAAGGTACCATAAGAAGTTTCAAGCAAATGGATAAGCGATCAATACCTGAACAGAGTGTGAGAAGTGGTTTCAGAGCATCGGGAATATAGAAATTCTCGGAGGGTGACTCGTGATAACACTCGAAGTCAATTGCAAAGAATATTTCGGAATCAGGGATATACAGGAGAGTCAGGTTCCGATCCTGTGGAACTGTGGGGGGGTGTCGATTATAAGTAGGGTAAACGGTGACATCTTTACGGTCACGACAACAAGGTATGTCAGAGGATAGTCTGTCAGTTATGTTGGTAACATCGTCGGTACCAAGGGCGAGGGACGAAGAGAACCATTTTCCTGCTCGTTAAAACGAGGCGGACCAATAAGGCAAAGTTCTCGTCCATCGGTGATACCGGAATGTCATCAACAATAGTAACAGGGTCTCGCTGACAAGGTTGTACACCGAGGTGTTTTTCCTAAGTAGGGAATTATCTCTGCTCAGATAAATTAGATTTCAAGAAAGGTTAAACAAAACAATGGAAAGGAAATACGATTATCGGTTTGAACAGAACAATGGAAAGGAAAATGTGGTTAAACACATATTTCAGGGGTATATCACTATTGGAATCAGCTTCTTTGCCGTCCGCCATGGCGGACGGCAAAGGCATGGATCACGGACGGCAAACATCTTTGCCGTCCGCTAGCGGACGGC
This sequence comes from Thinopyrum elongatum, assembly GCA_011799875.1. Taxonomy (NCBI): domain Eukaryota; kingdom Viridiplantae; phylum Streptophyta; class Magnoliopsida; order Poales; family Poaceae; genus Thinopyrum; species Thinopyrum elongatum. The sequence goes on along the minus strand of CM022302.1, from coordinate 334,427,154 downwards.
AAACTGTCCGGATGAAAGCCTGCCAGCAAAGGCCTTATTTGCCATCCGCTTCTTAGAAACAAACGGCAAAGGATTACGCCGTCCGCCATCCGTGGTCAGCAGACGGCAAAGAAAGCTGACGGCAGTGCGGTGGCGTCAGAGCCGTTAGGTGGTTAACGGCGCTCTTTGCCGTCTGCCAGCGGACGGCAAAGAGCCCAGCTAGGCAGCACTGGGAAGCTGCCACGTGTCCAGATATGCCGTCCGCCAGCAGACGGCAAAGAGGTTTGAATCATTGCCGTCTGCTGGCAGACGGCATAGATGGTCACTTTGCCGTCCGCCAGCAGACGGCAAAATGACCAAATAGGCAGCCAGTGTTCCCAGTTTGCACAGGTGACTGCCACATGTCCTCTTTGCCGTCCGCTAGCGGACGGCAAAGAGGCTATATATCCCCTGTTTTTATTTAAATCCCATTAATTAGACATGGTTTCAAACACAAATATACATGCATACATATCCAACATATCCAACAGCATGTCCAACAACATATTTCATCCAATCCAACAACATATTTCAACAAAGTCCAACATATCCATATATACATAACCAGAAACAAGTTTCCAACAACATATCCATATAGACATACATATCCAAACAAGTTTTCATAAACAACAAGGAAGCACCACAAGAATAGTACACTCCATGAATCCAAGCTTCCTCATGTAAAGCAAATCTGCAAATTGGGAAAGATGAAAGTTAGAAGAAGAAGAAGAAGAAGAAGAAGACTAGTTAGAAGAAGAAGAAGAAGAAGATTTTTTTTCTTCTCTTTCTTTTTCTCCTCTCCTCTTCTTTATCTTCTTCTTCTTCTAACTAAGGTAGGTAAAAATGTCATTTTATTGCTAAGCTAGGTAAAAATGCTAAGTGTAGGTCATTTTAGAGCTAAGGTAGGTAAATAGGTCATTTTGGAGCTTAGTAAGGTTATTATGTCATTTTTTTATCTAACTTAGGTAATTATGCCATTTAGGAGGAAAATAAGCTAAGTATCCATTTGTAAAGCAAAACACTAGAGAAAACTTACCCTCATCACAACAAATGTGATGAAGATCGCAACTAAGGTAACAATTGATCCAACGGCATAATGATACCAAGCCTCATTATCAATGGCATATTTTCTAATCTTCTTAAGCTTCAGGCGCATTGCATCCATCTTCAAGCGCATTGCATTCATCTTCAAGCGCATTGCATTCATCTTCATCTTGTGATCATCGATGGCATCGGCAACATACAACTCCAATGTCATCTTCTCTTCTTCAATTCTTTTAATTTTTTCTTTCAAATACTCATTTTCTTTTTCAACTAAGTTTAACTTCTCGACAAGAGGGTCCGTTTCAAATTCCAGTTCACATACCTCCTAGATTAAAATATCTCTATGTCAACTTGATGGCCATAATTTGCATAAATGCGAAATGCAACAAATAATTATGAAAGAGAATTTACCACATCCGAATCATAAAGCGGGCGAGGGCCGACCGGGACGGAAATCAAGACCATGGCACTATGTATAAGAAACAATCATACAAAGTAAGAAAACTATAAATACTAACTATATAAATCATACAATCATACAAATAACTATATAAATCAAGTACAACATAAAAATTTGAATACCTAATAATCATTATCGGTAATGACGTGCTCGTCATCATCATTAATAAAAGCATCATCATCATCATCACTATCGGTAATGACGTGCTCATCATCATCATTAATAAATGCATCATCATGTGGAAGGCCACCTTTATGTAATCGTTCAAGCATTGACAGGTCATCTGCAGCAGTAACTTCTTCTTCTTCCGGCTCTTCTTGTTCTAGCTCAGGGGTGAAGTCGGATTCACTATCGTTGTCTACTTCAATGTTCTGGGGTGGAGTAGAGCGGTTCTTGAAACGTTTTTTGGAAAGACGTGTTTCTTGGAAGAATTCTCCTTCGTCATATGTGTCTTGGTTAATGTGAGGTTCATAATCCTTTTCATTGGGGGGAGGTGGTCTAACACGTGGCGGCACTTCATAAATGGCGTCCCAACCACTGAGATTTGGATCACTTTGACAGGCCCACGGTAGATAGAAAACTTGGGTTGCCTGTTGAGCCGTAATATAGACATCGGGAACATCCAAATGGGTGCTTTGTTTGATTTCGACTAGCCCTATATGTTCATGAGTCCTTCTAGTCTCCCTCGGCTGGAACCAATAACATCTGAAGACTACGATGTTTGGTGGGTTTTCACCATAGAATTCAAGTTCATAAATTGCTTCAACTCTTCCATAATACTCGATACCTCCTTTGCCGATAGCAGAGACACAACAATTTGTAGACTTTCGGTCGGCCATAGATAGCTCTTTGTCATAGGTACGAAAGCGATACCCGTTGATGTCGTATTTGTCAAATGAACGGACCTTATAGTCAAAACCATTAGCTACTTGTCTCAATTCGGCATCCATAATCTCTGAATTAGCCTACAAGTTTAATACGAAAGGATTGTTGCATTAGTCGCAAATTAGCCAAAGAAAAAAAAGGGTCTAATGGAAATTACCGTTTTTTTGAACCAAGAGATGAAACCGGGAAATTCGGTTCCTTGTTTTGCCAGAAGCTCATACTCTTCGACGGAATCCTTTTGGATCACCGCTCCATACGAGAATATGGCGACTCATCGACTGCATCAAAAATCTAGGAATCAGAGAAGTTCAAAGGAATTAGAAGTTGTGAAACAATGTACCGAGATCTTACTCGATGTACGGCCGCACTTCTGTTAGGTTGTTGAAGAGATACAGCGAAATGGTCCGCCATTCTTCAACATCCAACCTTACTGGTTTCCAACCACCGGCTGGTGCGAGATTCCCTTTGAATAGACTGAGGTTGGATTGACCCTTTTGAGGTTCGTCAGCATTGTACCGAGGCTTCAGATTATGCAAATGACGATTTTTGGCTTCGTAGTGTGCGGTCACGAAGTTTGCCGCCTCCTCAGTGATGAATGCCTCCGCCATCGATGCTTCTATTCTACATTTATTTTTACATTTTGCTCGAAGCGTCTTCTGCATCCTCTCAGTTGAGTAGCACCAACGATTTTGCACGGGCCCCCCCCAATCGTGCCTCGGTCGGGAGATGCAAAATCAAGTGTTGCATTGGATTAAAGAAGCTTGGCAGAAAGATCTTCTCTAACTTGCAGATCAACTCCGGCGCCAACTGTTCCATTTCTTCTAGGAGGCCAGGCGATAGTTCTTTCGCACAAAGAACACGGAAGAAATAGCTCAGCTCTGCCAGTACTAGCCATTCATCCTCAAGGATGAAGCCACGCAACATCACCGGCATTATCTGCTCAATCCATATGTGCCAATCATGACTTTTTAGACCAAATATTTTCAATTTTTGAAGACTCGCTCCCCTCTTTAGATTTGCTGCATACCCATCGGGGAACATCAACTGCATTTTCACCCACAAAATAATTTCCTTCATAGCTGGCCTTCCAAGATTGAACCATGCCTTTCGCTTCGTCCAGTTGATCCCCTTTCCTTTCGGTTCTTTCATGTTTTGTAACGGTCTATCACATAGCTCCTCTTGATCGACTCTAGCCTTAGGATTATCCTTTGATTTACCCTCTATGCTGAACAATGTACCAAAAATGGCTTCGGCGATATTCTTTTCAGTGTGCATCACGTCGATGTTGTGTGGGCAAAGGAGGTCTTTGAAGTAAGGTAGATCCCAGAAGCATGTCTTGTGAGTCCAGGCGTGTTCCTTATTATACCCCTTGAAATACCCTAGATGCTCTGGATCTGGCTCGAGAGCGTTTAACTGATCTAGGGTCTGTTGGCCTGTCAACGCAGGTGGTGCAGAGTGTTTGACAACTCTACCTTTGATGAAGTTCTTCTTGTCTTTCCTGAACTTATGGCCGGGATGTAGAAACGGTCTATGCATGTCGAAGCAACTATACTTGCGCCCTGCCGTCAGCCAACGAAACTCAAGAGCTCCCTTGCATGTGGGGCACGGGAACCTTCCATGCACACACCAGCCAACGAATAGCACATACGCCGGCAAGTCATGCGTCGAGTACATGTACCAGGCACGCATTATGAAGTTCTGTTTGCTAAAGGCGTCGTATGTCTTGAACCCATTATCCCAAGCTTCTTGCAATTCGTCCTTAAGCGGCTGCATGTACACATTCATATTCTTCCCCAGATAGTTGGGCCCTGGAATTATCAACGTCAGGAAAATATTCTTTCGTTGCATAATCTGCCTGGGGGGGAGATTGAGTGGAATGACAAACTCGGGCCAACAGCTGTATGGGGCTGCCATCTGACCAAACACACTGAACCCATCTGTGCTGACGGCGACTCGAGGATGCCTTGGATCTGCCATTTTTTCCTTATGTAATGCATCGAAGTGCTTCCACGCTTCACCATCCGATGTGTGCACCATCATCACATTCCCATCTGCATCTAGTTCGGTTCTTTTGCCCGTTTTGTGCCATGTCATCTGTCTGGCCGTCTCTTCGACCATGAAACGACGTTGAAGTCTTGGTACGATTGGCATATACCGAAGAACATTAACGGGTATTTTGGTCTGCGTCTTCTCACCCATACCGTTGTCTACCACAACATACCTGGAAGAATTGCAAATGAGACAATAGTTCAAGTCCTCATACTAAAGCCTAAATAAGACACAACCTTTCTCACAGGCATGTATCTTCTCATAGGGCATCTTAAGAGCACGGAGGATTTTGTCTGACTGGTACAGGTTTGGAGGTAGCACATGGCCTTTGGGTAGAAATCGTCCAAATAGTGTCATCATCGCGTCGTAGCATTCTCTGCCCAAGTTGAATTGAGCCTTCAAAGCCATTATTTGTGAGATGGCATCCAGCTGACAAAGCTCAGTGTGCTCGTGGAGAGGACATTTTGAGGACTCCAACATTTCAGTGAAGGCCTTTGCAGATTCCTCCATCTCCTCGTCCGAGTCCCGAGCATCGTCAAAGTCTTGCACCATGTCTGCGGTCCCAGTACCATGCTCGTCGGTGCGACGATGAACCTCGGCTCTGGCACGTTGGGCAAACTCACCATGTAATGTCCAGACCATGTAACCAGGCATAAAACCAAACTTCTGCAGGTCTTTACTCATTTCAAGCTCGTCCCTCTTGTTATAGTTGTCGCAACGGGCACAGGGGCACCAGCTAAATTCCTGGCCATTTGCAAATGCGGCTCTAACAAACCCCTTGGTTTTTGTTAACCATTCCTCGGTCCAAACTTTCTGACAAGTGTAACCGGTGTACATCCATGCACGATCACTCATATTGACTTCCTACTAGACACACAAGAAATATATACATAATTAAGCAAACCATATCCATCAGTTAATGGAGTTTGTCAGTTTTATTACGTCCATGCAACCTACACGCTAATAGGTAAAGATAGGTCATAATCCCACCCGAGTATGTGTAGATCGGGTTCGTTTTCCCATGCTCTGCTCCAGATCCGACGCAAAATTTCGGCAGCACCTCCCCGCTGTTCTCCTGATAGACGTCTTGGCAATAAGCAGAGAGAATGTGTACCCGGAGAACAACAGGGAGGCACTGACGAAATTCTGCATCGGATCCGGAGCTGAGCATATGGGAAAACAAACCCAATCTACACATACTCGGGCTGTCCATGGATAACGTTGGACAATTCGAAAGAATCACGATTATAAATATGCAAATGCATGCATATTTATAGATGTAACCCTTTCGAACGGGAGACGCATAGTGGTTACGCATACTGATGATTGACACCTATAGCTAGCAAGTTTCATCGGCACGAAGACCGGAACAGAGTGGGTTAGGGGGTCCTTGGCGTCGATGGAACCCTAAATAGCAAGTATCATCGGTGCGAGATACATGTGGCGCTCGGCGTTGAACACTAGATCCACATTCCACAAGTGGAGCCGGCGCCCGGCGTCCCAAAGCAACTGTTCTTCTTCTTCTTCTTCTTCTTCTTCTTCTTCTTCTTCTTCTTCTTCTTCTTCTTCTTCTTCTTCTTCTTCTTCTTCTTCTTCTTCTTCTTCTTCTTCTTCTTCTTCTTCTTCTTCTTCTTCTTCTTCTTCTTCTTCTTCTTCTTCTTCTTCTTCTTCTTCTTCTTCTTCTTCTTCTTCTTCTTCTTCTTCTTCTTCTTCTTCTTCTTCTTCTTCTTCTTCTTCTTCTTCTTCTTCTTCTTCTTCTCGTCTTCGTCATTCGTCTTCCCTCCTCCTTGCCTTACTCCTCTGTCTGTCTCTAAACTAAAACTAAAACTAATCTAAAATAAACTAAACTAAAAATAAACTAAAAACTAAAACTAAAACTAAAACTAACTAAAAATAAAACTAAAACTAAAACTAAAACAGAAACTAAACTAGAAGAAACTAAAAAAGCAAAACTAAAAAAAAGGGGGGTGAAGAACAAACCTGCAGGGGATCGCCAGTGGAGGGACGAGGTAGCGATGGGGGGGCGGGGGGTGAGCGCGGGAGGAGGGGAGGGGGCCGGAGGGCAGCGGGGAGGGGCGGAGTAAGGCAGCGGGCGGGGTCGGGCACCCCGGGCAGGCCCGGCGCAGGCCTCTACGGCGACGGGGCGCGGCGGGGCGGCGGGGCGATGGGGCGCGGGAGGGGGAGGGCTGGACGGTGGTGGGGGCTGGGTTCGGGGGGCGGGGCTGGCGGGCGGCGGCGGCAGAGCGGCGGGGGAGGAGAGAGGCGGGCACGCGGGAGGGAAACAGAGAAAGAGAGAGAGAGGGGAGACGGCTCGGCTCGTTAAGTGGGCCTTCTTTGCCGTCTACTAGCAGACGGCAAAGAGGGCGGCCGTTTAGGGCTAGCCCACGTCTCCTGTTTGCCGTCCGCTGGCGGACGGCAAAGAACCTGACCTAGCCACGCCGTGCCCCGTGGGGCCCACCTGGCCCTTTGCCGTCTGCCTTCTAGCTCTTTGCCGTCAGCTGGTTGACGACAAAGAAACAGCGGACGGCAAATAGACTTTTTGCCATCTGCACTTTCTTTGCTGTCCGCTTTGTGGAAGCGGACGGCTAAGAGGCTCTTTGCCGTCAGCTGGCGGACGGCAAAGAGGTGGCAGACGGCAAATTACCAGATTCCAGTAGTGTATGCTTCCCAAAGACAAGCAGAGCATGATATACATGATAGGACGGCAAGATCAAAAGTATTTAGTCAAAGGGACGAGGGAAGAATCATGATATTACCCATACAACGATGTTTTGGACAATTGATGAAGATACATGCAGCATTGCATTTTCACTGTTCTTAATGATATTCGGAATACCATAGTCATGCTCAGAGGAAGCGATAACATGGTGTTTCAAGTAAGGGTTGGATCGAAAGATCACAAGAGATGCAAAGGAACACTTCTAGGATTATCTCGAAATGTAAGGATTAACCAAACACAACCAGGTCTGTGTTGGCAGAAAGTCAAGGATGTCATCGATGATATCACAAATCATCGAGGGGCAGAGATGGTATTTCTAGCCATGAATTCAATGGACATCTCCGAGGAAGCCAAAATACTGTCGGTGATCACGACACATTTATCGAAAGGTTTCAGGAGGATGTAGTCGGTCAGCGATGACATCAAGCAAAAGGAATGCTGAAGCGAAAGGTTATTGGAACCACGGATATGACACAAGCTCGAAATCAAGCTTGTTGTTTGAGGTGAAATGACAAGATGAGGATGATCGTCGTAAGCTTAACTCATCGTCGAAAATTGTGCTCCGGGAAGAAGGGACAGGTAGCACAGTTAGAATTCAGGACGACAAGCATATAGCTGATCAGGCTAGGAATGATGTGGTGGAGTATCCAACTCCCCAGCAACAAAGTACTAGGAGTGCTGAATCACCGAGCAGAATCGATTCTTTGTTTGGTGGCCTCGGGTGAAGACAACCCAGAACCCATGGAGTGACTATGATAGGGAAAGGTATCACTCCATCGGTAAACTTCATAGAACGTAGTTCAATAGAATGATATCCTCGAGATAGTAGGGGGTTAATACTCGAGGTAGTTCAATATAGAGGTTGGACAGGCGCATTGATTTGCTGAAGACAAGTATTCTAACTTGTCCAAGAAAGGAACCAAGAGATATTAGTATGGTCGGAACCATGATTACAAAAGATCAATACACAGATGCAAGATGAATTAGTACCAAGAAAATAATTATTTTTACTAGCAGCTTCCATGATAAGTTCTACATCGGGTCCATGGGCATGAACACAAAGGTTCAAGGTCGACTCCCACTTCTTCAATGCATCACATTTCATTCACTACTCTTTAAAAAATGATTTTAGTATGAAAACCTACCTGGTGAATTACCGGGGAAGTATGACCCGTGAAAACTTTTCGGGTTCACATAGATTAAGGAAGGCATAGGTTCAACCCGTAAGGGTATCTTAGGAACATATACCTCGAACTTCAGGAGTATTTAACACAAGCTCGACAGCAGAGCATGGTTGACAAAAGGAGAGGATACAATTTTATCAAAGGCATTATGTATCAGGGAAATAACTAACAAGAATTTTTTGATATGAAGGACACAGTCGGATAACAACCCAACAATGGATCAGTTGGTTGGCAAAGGATCTGATGTGAGTATCGATACTCAAATAGAAGAAGAATGCAAAGGCATCGGATTGTAGAAGCAACTGAATAATTCGGTGTTCAATTATAAAGGGTTTATGATTTCCAAAGCAAGGGATCAGAAGGAGACGCTTGGGTCAAAAGATGGGTAAGTAGAATAGAACTAGATGGACAATTATTTGCAGCTCGATTGCCCGAGATCCAACTCATGTCCAAATTGACGTCTGAGCCAGTAGGACAAGTTCTATGAATCGACTATTGATTGCGAGCATTCGCAACATAATGAATCAATAGGCTCGGGATGACAATGACAAAGGATGTTAATGAATATTGCCGGACGTATGGATTTAACCATTCTATAGGCAGACAAGACTTTCGGGAGCACTAGGCTACAGAGGATCTTCGGGAGATCAGATAGCAATACGAAGTATTTCGTGGAACACAAGAACAACTGGGGATGAATGGATTCTCGAAAATGTGAGAAATTATTCATAAGTATGTTCAGGCGGAAAGGAATTGCAAGGCAGTAGGTCCAGAGAATTCTCGAAATGTCGGATAGTATTTCGATATGTCGGATGGAACAAAAGAGTAACTGGGATGAATATATATACGACGAGTGTAAGTATTTATTCGTCAGGATTTATCGGTGGTCAGGAATTGCAAAGTAGTGGGCACAGGGTCTCGGTTAACGTCGAGGAGTATCTCTAGAATCTTCTGATGAAGCGGACGATCATATGTAGTGAAGGGGCTCTCCGGGAGGAAGTGGTTACGAGAACCTAGTGTTGGAGTTAGCAAATTCATTTAACCCGAAAAGAAGAGAGATCGGAGTCCTAGAGTAAAGATGAGGAATAAAAGATCCTAATACCACCCAGTTGGCGACGTGGGCCCGTAAGCCACACAGCCAAGTTAGTAAAACAATTTTTTTTGTTACTAGACTCAACTTCGGCCAAGGAGTTGGAAAGGGGGACCCTACAGGTAGTCGGCTCTGATACCAACCTGTGACGAGCCCGGCTTAATCGTTCACTAATCATACACGCAAATGCACACGATCAAGCCTAAGGACTCACTTGAAGATATCACAACACAACTCTGAAACATAAATAAAGTCATACAAGCTTTATATTACAAGCCAGGGCCTCGAGGGGTCGAATACATCGCTCGATGACATACAAGTGTCAGCGGAAGCATCAGATATCTGGGTACAGATATAGCAGAATTACAGATAGGCTTTTAAAAAGGTGGGGCAAAATAAAATACTACGATCGAAAGGCGTAGGCCTCCTTCCTAGGATCCTCTGAACCTACTCCTGGTCGTCGGTCGGCTCCTCGTAGTAGTACTCGCCGGGAGGGTAGTAGTAGTAGTAGTAGTAGCAGTCAGCGGGGGCAGCTGGCTCCGGGGCTCCATCGTCTGGTTGCGACAAATGGATAAAAGGAGAAAAAGAAAGGAAAGCAAACATGAGTAATCATCCGAAGTACTCAGCAAGCAAGGATCTACACTACATATGCAACATTTGCAAAGGAGGGCTGTATATGTGGACTGGGCTGCAGAAATGCCAGAATAGAGGGGAGAGCCTAGTCCTATCGAAGACTAGCATCTTCATCGGTCTTGCAGCATTAGACGAGTGCAGATTAACATAATGTAAAGTAGTAGTAATGTCATCAACCTTGCCCAGAGATTCTTCCTCGACTCCCTGCGAGAAAGCAATCCCAGAGCCATACTATCCAATATCATCTCAAGTGTTCAGTTCTAGTTGTACCGATCGGGATACAACTCCGACTGTCCATTACCGTAGGACAGGCTATCGATAGATTGTTTCTTCCCTGCAGGGGTGCACCAACTTACCCACCACGCTCGCTTAACTCCGGCCGGACACACTTTTGTGGGTCATGCCCGGCCTCGGCCAAGCAACACGCCGCAACCTGACCTAGGCTCTAAAGAGAGGTCAGCACGCCGGACTAACCTATGCCCCCAGTGGTCTTGGGCCTTCGCCCTGGGAACCCTGCATGTTGTGAGGATGCTCCGGAAGCAGACCTAGCCCCCTTAATACAAGCGCGGGCTTCACCCGTCCAATCCAAAGTGGGCCGCTCCTCGCTGACGTCTATAGAGCTTCGGCTGATGTATACGACGCAGAACGCCCATACCATGCCCACGTGATGGTTAGTGCTATCAGGCCAGAGGCCCCTCGGATCAAATATCCAAATCGTTAGTGTGTTGGTAGTGCGGTAACGAGCAGAGACTCACGAAAGATGTGACCGGTCGCCCCGTCTCGAGGACTTGCGGCAAGGGCCAAGAATGCCCGGCCACTCCTCGTGTTCAACTCTCGGGCACCATCCAGGTCCACCCGACTCCACATCTCTCGCAATTAAGCTTGCGCGGGTACCCCTCAGGGCCGACCCGTCTTTATCCAGAATAGGCAGTATCAACAGTAATGTAAAGGCATCCGTGTGGCTACCATATCAAGAAGGAATCCGAGGCATCACCCTCGTTGGATTCCCACCCGAAGTTAACATCAAGGTGAACGAAGGAGGAATCACCCTCGAGGTCCACACTTGAGCAGTTGCACGACGATGTCGTTATCGGGGGTGGTGTAGGAGGAATCACCCTCGATGACCACGTTCGATTAACTAACCTACAAGGTTATCATCAGAAGTGCTGACGAGGTATCACCCTCGGCACTTGATAGTAACCCAGTAGTGTCGAGCAACTAAGGGGAAAGTGACGTGCGGTGCCGGGGCCTGGTCTTCGATCCCGTTGATCGGGTCTTCTGATGATCCAGCGGGGCAGTCGGGATAAAGTGGGGTCTCTGGTGGGTTTCAACCCAACCTATACTAAACAGTTTAGGATAAGCAGGTAGGTAACAATAGTAGGTTACAATAAATAGGCTATGCAACAGAAATAGGATAACAGCAGCAGCAGTAACTTCTAATGCAAAGCATAAGAGAGAAGAGAGTGGGTGATATCGGAATGCTCAAGAGGGGGGGTGCTTGCCTGGAAGCTCTGTGGCAAGGGTCTGGTCGTCAGGGGCGTAGTCGACCTCCGAAGCTGCGTCGGTCTCGGTAGCTACGTCGACGTCGGGATCTACCGAGAGACAAGAGGGGGAAGAAACATATAAATACACAACAATATTGCAACACAGAGCATGCCATGCCTAGGATGCAGTGCAGGGTTGCCTAAAGATGCACCTAAGTCATTTTAGTTTTTTTTCGATTAACACGGGATTTATTATCCGATGATTATGCACTATTCATATACCAGAATCGGACTAAAAGTTACGGGTTCTCCTTCGTAGGGGGTTCCGGCATCGAAACAGACGATGCGATCAGATTCGTCTCATCGTTCTGAGCAACTTTCATGTACAAAGTTTTTCGATCTGAGCTATGGTTTAAAAGTTATGAATTTTCAAATATTTAAATAATTTTCTAGAATTATCTAATTTAACAGAAATGGAAATATGACATCAGCATGATGCAATGCTGACATCAGCAGTCAACTGATTGGTTGACCAGGTCAATCCTGACCAGTGGGACCCACTGGTCAGTGACACAGAGATAATTAGGAGATTAGTTAAATTAACAACAGCTATTTAAAGGGGTGGGCCCCACATGACAGTGTCTATGTTAATTATCGGATTAAATTTAAAAACCTAATTTGTTTAATTAACGCAGGGGGCCCACATGTCAGTGTCACTGTGCTGACACGTCAGCGCAGTTGACCGAGTCAACGAGGCGACTGGGGCCCCTGGGCCCACTGGTCAGTGACCCAGGGTGGCCCCCAGGCCAGCCATGCTGGCGGCGGCCGGCGTCTCATCGCCGGCGACCTCCAAATGCGGCGGCGGGCTTGGGCGTGTGTCGGAATTCGCGTACAGGGCACCATTTTGAACGCGGTTGGGCGCGTTGGATCGGGGGAACGACGCCACATCCAACAGTAGTGGGCGCGAGGCCGGAGATGGACGGAGGCGACCATTCCCGCGGCGGCCGGAGTTTGGACAACGATGAAATCATCGTTTCAATTCGTTTGCGTGTGATCTAATGGGATAGGAAGCACCAGGTGGCAGCCGCGAGCATGTTGGCGTGCTTGTTTGGCCATGATAGGGGCTAACGCGACGGCGGCGAGCACGTCAGTGGAGCTCGAGCTCCTGCAACGGCACCACGGCAAGGTGAGGCTCGCGCGGGAGGAAGGAAAGAGGGGAGCGACATCGGAGCTCACCTAGTGGGCGCATGAGGGCCCGGCGGAGGCTTAGGAGCTATAGCTGCGGCGAATCGTCGGCGAGGACGTCCGGTGTCCCGAGGTAGAAGACGACGCCGATGCGGCGCTGGGTTGCCTCCCGGCTTGGTCCGGTGGTCGTGGTCGAGGTGGCCGGGCGCCGCGGTCCTCCTGGACACGGCTAGGCAGCACAGGGTGCTCTCTGGCCGCGGTGGTGGCGAGCGGCAGCGATCAGGTGTGCGCGGCGCGGCGGATCCGGAGCGAGAGGGGAGAAGTCGCGAGGGGGAGCGGGAGAGGGCGAACCCTAGGGCGTCGGGGACGGTCTTAACGGCGCCAGGGAGCCGCGGGATGGCTGGCGTGTTGCGATCGCCGGCGCGGGCGTGTGCGGTGGCGACACGGCGACGGAGGAGAGAGATGATTTCACGCGGGGCAGGCTGGGCTGGCTGGGCCTGCCACTGTGCACTAAGGCCCAGTCAGTCCAGGCCTTTTTCTTTTTCTTTTTATTTTCTTCTCTGTTTTATGTTTTTATTTCTGTTTTGCTAATTGTTTAGCCTCTAAACTACTTTTGTAAAATGTGAGACTTGGTCCAAATGTTACAGTGCAGTATTACCTGCCACCAAAAACTTGTTTGGGTAAAATACAATTTCATTTGTAGATTGAGTTGTTTAAAATGGATTAACATGTGTTGTTTGACTACTGTTTTAGGTTGTTAGAGTCACTTAAGTATTTTAGGTGATGTTGTTTTCCTAAACATAATTAGTAATAGATTATTTACTATTTAATGAACATTTTAGTTTCTAATTTGAACAACTTTTATTTTTCACTTTGAATTTTGAATTTCAATTTGAATTGTAATTGGAAATGAGATATGAAGCAATGATGATCACGCATAGTTAATCATGGTGACTTGGCATGATCAGACGGTGATCACTGTGGTGTGAGGCTGGGGATGTTACACAACAGACTGGGCTACAGTTCGCACTGCATATACCAAAGTCCTTACAAAAATTGACATCTCCACCTTCTTGGTAAGCATTGGCAGCCCAAGTGCTTCGTTCTTTTTTCTTTCCATGTTATTTCACATGATTCACTTTGTTGGTCTAACTGTTTGTGTATGTCTTCTTGTTTGCAAACAGAGAATTCCTAGAGCAATGAGGGAGTCGTTCAATAATCCGAGCGACCGTGGCCAAGTTTCTCTTACCATGCGCAACCTTGGTGTGAATGAACCTGCTCAATATACCGTAAGTACAAAGGATGGTCGCATGATGATTGATGCTAAAGGATGGTCAAGGTTCAAAACTCTATCAAATCTTATGGTTGGGGATTATGTCAAAATCGAACTTTCTCGGCAAGGAGAGCTGGTCCTAATCAACTTTGAAATTCTTCAGTAGCAGCACGCAACTTCCGAACTGATCTATCCTCCGACAGCTTTTGATGTAATAATATGGCATGGTGAAACAAGTGTCATGTGTGTATAAGTAGTACGATAGTATTATTTATCACGTAGGATATCGTGAAAGAATTGCAACTCTGATTGCTGGTTAGAAACTGTCGTCCGATTTCATTCTAACAGCTGCCGTGCTTTATTTAATTTTCTGTATTCGCCTTGCGACAGCATCTAAAACCAGTGCCATACCGATCGCTTGCAATATTTACCGGGTGAAATGCGCTGAGTTAGAACACATGGGCCCCCAAACATGCAGGCCCACCGGCCTGTGGCCCAAACTCCAGACCCGTCAGCCTATCTGAGTATTTTATTCTCATCTGAATCCCATAGTATGTTATATATACTCCCCTTGATTTTTCTTATGTATGAAGTTGTGATATAAAATATTTTTATATTTCTTTACAAAGGTAGTATCTCTCTATCAAAAATATATTTATGTGTAACTAGTTACTCCTTCCTTTGTACTTACTTTCGCTGATATGCGGGGCATCCGGCATCGGGGTCCACGTGCCATGCACCAAATTAGAGTGCACAACTGCATGGTAGACTCACCTGAGTCGTAGCGCCGCAGTAATGCCCAATGAGCTGTCAAATCACAAAACCCCCACCTTTTCAGCAGTAGCAGTAAACTGGACGGACGAAGCAGCAATATTTCACTGGGCCTGAATCCCCTTCTCCCTTGTCTGCTTGTTCAGAGAAAACCACCTCTCGGCGATTCCTTAGGGTTTTCTCATGGAGAACCAGGTATGAATCCTTCATCCATCCCCGATAAATCCTAGTCCCTTGGTCGCCTATAATCCTAGGATGGCAGCCGCCGCCATTGATGCATTTTTCTTCCTACCGAATCTAGTGTGTTTCATTTGCAGTGCCCAAAGTGCAAGGACCCTACAGGTTTCTTCGCCCTCGGCGAGACGCCACACTTGTTCCTTCTCATCCTGACATAGGATTTTAAAATACGCACAATATGTTCCTACAATCCTCTTTTCTATCCGGGAGGGTTGGGGTTTTTGAACGTGCTATCGACTAATTTGGAAATTTGGATTGCTATATTTGGATAAAAGGTACTAGTACCATGGTCAACACTAACCTGAAAGAGGAAATTATTTCTAGATTTGGATAGCGAATAAATTGTGTTCTCATATTATTTTTCCTGCAGTGCATCCCTTGCTCTGCCAGAACACATGTACTCTCGAGATGGTCGGCCTTGCCATAACTGAACACCAGTTTAATGGTCACGTTGAAGACACGCCATGGATATAAGTTCCCAGTTAGGTTCATGAACCAAGAAGATCGCTTCTTTTTTTATGGCCGAACTTGGATAAACTTACTCAAGTGTTACAGACTGAAAGTTGGCACACGAATGTTGATGGAAATAGCAGAACCTGGTCTCACCTTCACTGTGACCTTCCACCCCGACGTCGTTCCAGTAGTTCATCCATGTTAGTTTTGTATCTGGTTCTTGCATGTTGCCTCGATTACTTCTTAATCCACCTATTCTGTCTAACTAATCATAATTTGACTTTACAAGTAGCAACAATTTGTGATTCCCTTCTCTCGCGAAGATGCTACTTCTAACTAATATTTCTTACAATTGGTGGCACGTGTAGGTTATTACAAAGTTCAGGACACTACTCGTTTGTTATTTGATAAGAACTCGACTATTACTGATGGCACTGAAGTTGACTGGGGCGACATCCACCAATTCCTACACTTTATTGATCGTCTTCAGGTCCTTGTGGGCCATTTCAATGGTGGAAGGCCACGTGGGATATGTGTGCCACTGGTGCACACATTGAACAGGTCCAACTACGTCAAGAAACTTATGGTACGAGTTGTTTTCTATTATATATGTTGTTCATAAACTCTTGCTTATACACAGTTTTACAGCTGTGATCTTCTTGAAACAGAAACTACCCACTTTTATTGTTCCTATACAGATGCCTGACCATGGTCGGGTCAGACTAGCACTTGGTCACAACATGACGTTTATGTCAACCTACTCCATTTCCCTTGGAGGTGAAAAGATACTTATTCATGGGTGGTCTCAAATAATGAAGGCACGTCCATCTTGGAGAATAGGACAGAGGGTTATGCTCATGCTTTTCCATGGCTCTGAAGTGAATATCCTGTTTATTGACCACATTGCGAGATGAAGCTGCTTTCAGAAGGTTGTGGATGCATGGGGTGGCGCCTAGGCCTTATCCTGGGGCTTGGTGGCCTCACCCTTGGTTAACTGTAGGCAAAGTAGCACTGTTTGAGGCGTTCTTTGTACGGTTGAACCTGTATAAGTACTCATACTGCTTTCTGCTATGGTTGTTAAGTGCCCCTGCTGGTTTCAGTTAAGGTTGTTAAGTACTCCTACTGCTTTTATAGTCTATCGTGTTTCTTCAGTCTCGTCTTCCTCCAGCCGCCAAAACCAAACCAGTGCCGGCGGGGCCGCCTGCTCCCGACTCCCACAGCTGGTTGCGCCTCAACGCATGCATCGCCGCCCCACCGTCTCCTAAAACGTTAACGCCGACGTCAGCCCCACGCCGCACCCGAACCAGTCAACCCTTGTACTCCCCTTTGCCTGCGACTTCATCGCCGCATCTTCCCCGACTCCTGTTTGTTCCCATCCGAGGCCTCACCGTCGTCCTCCGCGTGCTTTGGTGCGCTCACCGCGGCGCCGACCTCTCGTGTTGTCAACATGGTCAACAAACAAGAGGAATCGGGAGAGGACTGTACTTGGAGAGGATGACAGTAGGGACCCACCATGTCCATGGCCGTATGCAAGCAAGTTCCTCATTTTTTGTTATATACTCCATTGTAAGTGTATAGAAAAGAAAATGCTTCCTCCTAGTGGTTTGCTGACATCTGGGACCCACGACATCGTCAGCGTATAGTCAATAGACAAGAGAACATCACAAGAGCGGCTGACACCTGGGACGTAGCTGCTCGAGCAGTATTTTTTTGTTATTGTTGAGAAGGAGCAGGCTTTCAACTAGGCTATGGCCCGTCTAGCCCAGGCTTCTATTTTACGTTCACCACATGACCACCCCAGCTATATTTTCTTTGTGAAAATGGCTAGCCCGGTTTATTTTTTCTGAAGAATACCCAATCCAGGCTTACCCAACCCAGGCCTACTTATTTTTTTCCGCCCTACTTGGCTGCAACTCAAGATGGCTGCAAATCTTAAAAGTAATATGAAATGGGCTGTAAATATAAAAAACACACGACAAATTGGCAATCACTTTCAAATATCTGAATTTTTTCACATTTTCAGATTCCAATTTCATTGGGCTTTAACCTAATTTAAATATATCTTCAAAGTACTTTAAATCTGTCTTGACATTTCGGTATTAAAAATAGTTTGGACCCCACCAAAATATCCAAAATTTCGTTTAATTTTTAACCCTGGCCCTGGCCAACAAAAAGAAAACGGACTGCAATAAATTGCATAAGAAGTTGCAAATGAGCTGTAAATTATTAAAAAAATAGGAAATGGGCTGACTTGTGGGCCTATTAAGTTGACGCGTATGCAGGATTTTTTTTACTTATTATATACGTCAACAAACGATTCTAGCAGAAGTGACCGTTGGATGTCAATCCAACGGCCGTCGTGCTTCTTCAATCTCTGATCTTCTTGCTCCAGCCACCAAATCCAGCGCCAGCGGGACCGCCTGCTCCTGCCTCCCATGGCCGGCTGTGCTGTCACGCAAGCCTCACCGCCCCTACTACTCCCACCGCTAGCCAGGCCATCCCTCTGCTCACCCACATCCCTCCACTGATGTGGCTTCGCCGCCTCCGGGTCATTCCCTTCCTGGGTCTCGCCGTCGTCCATCGTGTCAGTGTTCTCGGCACGACGTGGTCAACGTTGTCAACAAACAACAACATCGGAAGAGGGATGTACGTGGAGAGGCTGACAGTTGGGACCTACATGGTCCATGGCCGCATGCAAGCAAGTACCTTCTTATTACGCAAAAAAAAGAATCCTCCCCATGATAGTTGGGACCCACCAGCTATATCTTCGCACGGAAGGAAGTGCCTCCTTATTAAGTGAAAAATAACGATTGCTCCCCATGATAGCTGGGGCCCACCATATTTGGAGGCTGACTTGTGGCTCTACTAAGTTGACACATACGCAGGGCTTTGTCAACTTAGTGAACAAACGATTCTATCACCAGTGACCGTTAGATTATTAACATCCAACGGTCGTCCTGCTTCTTCAACCTATGATTTTCTTGCTCCAGCCATCCAAACCACCGCGTGCTACTGCCTCCCGTGGCCGGCTGTGCTGCCATGCAGGCCTCACCGCCCCCTCCAACTCCCACCGCTGGCCAGGCCATCCCTCTACTCACCGACACACCCTGTTATTCTGCGGCGACGGCAGTCTCACACCGCAGCCGATCTAGTCAACCCTCGTACTTCCCTCCCCATGTTCCCAGGCTCCGCGTCGTTCCCTGCCTCACCGTCGTCCACCGCCTGGGTGCTGTCCACGCGGCATGGTTAACATGGCCAACAAATGACAGTCATCGAAAGAGGACTGTATGCGGTGAGGCTGACAGCTGGACCCACCAGCTACATCTTCGCATGCAAGGAAGTGCCTCCTTATTACGCGCCAAAAAATGAATCCTCCCCCTGATAGCTCGGACCCACCATCAATAACTTCGCATGCAAGGAAGTGCCTCCTTATCCTCCCTGAAAGACGGGACCCACCCGGTCGAAGCGTACGTAGCGTTGTCATTCTGGTCGCGAACGTGTACATACATACTGGTCGATCGGTCTTTCTGCAGTGATGAACCGTGGCCAAGTAAGGAGCAACACGTGTCGTAGTAGAGGCGCGGACATAGCATGTCACGTAGTCCCGTCTATATATATCATGTACACGTACGTACAGCCACGCTGCAAGAAAGTAAATACGGCTACGTACATACATACGGGCGGGGGTCTCGAACGCATACTCGCGCATACGTACGGCCAGGGCTCATGTACATGGAGAGGCAATGGACGATAGCAATGGCGTCCTGTTCATCGGCAGCCAACCGGCTGGGTCAGAACAGAGGAAACAATGTCGTGTTCATCGGGAGGCAACCGAGTGGGTCGGAATACGTCCTGTTCATCGGGAGCCAACCGGCTTGGACGGAACAGCCGAAACGAGGTCTGGCGTAGCGCAGAATGAAAGAAACGGCCTTATGTTCGAGTGCCTACAGTCGAAACGGGGTCCTGTTGATCAGGAGGGGTGTGGCGTACCGCAAAACGGAGGAAACAGACTTGTGTTGGAGCGCCTACGGTCGAAACGGGGTCCTGTTCATCGGGAGGGGTGTGGCGTACCGCAAAATGGGACTCCACGGGATACTGTTCATCCACCGTCTACTGCCTCGCTCCAGCCTCCACAGGCTACTGTTCATCCACCGTCGACTTCCTCCAGCCTCCACCTGCTACTGTTCATCCACCGCGACCTTCCACCTGCCTCCACCAGCTAATGTTCATCCATGGGGCTACTGTTCATCCAACCTCCACCGGCTAATGTTCAACCAGCCCTCCACGAGGTCCTGTTCATCCACCCCAACCGGCTCGGGTTTGGCGGCCTCCTCGATCGGGGTCCTGTTCCTCCAGCGGCAACGGCCTACTACCACGGGGTCCTGTTCATCCAACCCCCACAGGGAACTGTTCATCCAACCCCCAATAACGGTCACTGTTCATCAAGAGGCAGGTTCGATCAGCTTCAGTTAGTTGCAGTAGTGAAGGAATCGCTCAGGTTCAGTTAATAGCCAAGGGATCGATCGCTTGGGTTCAGTAATGTAGCTAGTGCAATCGCTCGGGTTTAGTAAGTGAACACCTCGCTCGGGTTCAGTTAGAGCCCAACGCCTCGCACACACGCGTGTACGTGTATGAGAGAAACGTGCAAACCTCCATGCATCGCTCGGCCCCGACCACCCACCGTAACCGGGAACTCCCCGAAATTTTCATCGCCCTCGCTTCTACCATGATTTTTTCCGTCATGGACGGCCCAAAGAATGTCATGCAGGTGCGTCCCCGGCCCGCCCAGGACGAAAACCCATTTTCTATCATGATTTTTTGTCATAGAAGTAGGAGCCCACCACATCTATGATGATACGTGTTTTTTTCACAATTATCGTCATAGAAGTGTCATAAGCATGACAATTTTTTTTTGTTTGGGCCAAAATGTCATGGATGTGTCTTTTTATTTGTAGTGATAAGAAGTTATATGACAATATATGTTGCTGTTTTAAAGATGATCATGATGCCCTCGTGTCCGTATTTTATTTTATCGACACCTCTATCTCTAAGCATGTGGTCATGATTACCGATTTCGGTTTTTCGCTTGAGGACAAGCGAGGTCTAAGCTTGGGGGAGTTGATACGTCCATTTTGCATCATGCTTTTATGTTAATATTTATTGCATTATGGGCTGTTATTTCACATTATGGTACAATACTTATGCCTTTTCTCTCTTATTTCACAAGGTTTACACAAAGAGGGAGAATGCTGGCAGCTGGAATTTTGGACTGGAAAGGAGCAAATCTGAGATACCTATTCCGCACAACTCCAAAAGTCTTGAAATTTTATGGAGAATTATTTTGGAATATATAAAAAATATTGGTGAAGAAACTACAGAAGGGGACCCACCAGGTGGCCACAAAGCCTAGGGGCGCCCTATCGCACAGGGCTTGTGGCCCCCTGGCCATCGTCTGGTGCCCGTCTTCTGCTATATGAAATGTTTTGACCTAGAAAAAATAAGAAGGAAGCATTCGGGATGAAGCACCACTGTCTCAAGGCGGAACCTGGGCAGGAGCAATCTAGGGCTCCGGCAGAGCGATTCTGCCGGGGAAACTTCCCTCCCGGAGGGGGAAATCGAAGCCATCGTCATCACCAAGGATCCTCTCATCGAGGGATGGTCGATCTTCATCAACATCTTCACCAGCACCATATCCTCTCAAACCCTAGTTCATCTCTTGTATTCAATCTTTGTCTCAAAACCTTAGATTGGTACCTATGGGTTGCTAGTAGTGTTGATTACTCTTCGTAGTTGATGCTAGTTGGTTTATCTGGTGGAAGATCATATGTTCAGATCCTTAATGATATTCAATACCCCTCTGATCTTGAACATGACCATGCTTTGTGAGTAGTTACGTTTGTTCCTGAGGACATGGGAGAAGCCTTGTTATAAGTAATCATGTGAATTTGGTATTCGTTCGATATTTTGATGAGATGTATGTTGTCTTTCCTCTAGTGGTGTTATGTGAACGTCGACTACACGACACTTCACCATGATTTGGGCCTAGGGGAAGGCATTGGGAAGTAATAAGTAGATGATGGGTTGCTAGAGTGACATAAGCTTAAACCCTAGTTTATGCGTTGCTTCATAAGGGGCTGATTTGGATCCACATGTTTCATGCTATGGTTAGATTTATCTTAATTCTTCTTTCTTAGTTGTGGATGCTTGCGAAATGGGTTAATCATAAGTGGGAGGCTTGTCCAAGTAAGGACAGCACCCAAGCACCGGTCCACCCACATATCAAATTATCAAAGTAACGAACGCGAATCATACGAGCATGATGAAAACTAACTTGACAGTAATTCCCATGTGTCCTCGGGAGCGCTTTGCTTTATATAAGAGTTCGTCCAGGCTTATCATTTGCTACAAAAAGAATTGGGCCACCTTGTTGCCCCTTTGCTACACTTGTTACCCGTTACGAATTATCTTATCACCAAACTATCTGTTACCGATAATTTCAGTGCTTGCAGAAAATACCTTGCTGAAAACCGCTTGTCATTTCCTTCTGCTCCTCGTTGGGTTCGACACTCTTACTTATCGAAAGGACTACGATTGATCCCCTATTCTTGTGGGTCATCAAGCATGTGTAAGTATCTTCAAAGATTCAGTCGAGTACACCGCAATATTCCGAAGATACATCCGGCAGCTGTGATTGCCGCATTCCACACGAATGTGCGCAATCGGAGGATGCGTGCTAAGATGAATGTTCGATTACCAAAGACCGTCAATGAACTCTATACGTTGGCGGACAAGTGTGCTCGTGCTGAAGAAGGGAGGAGGCTCCCAGGGGAGGAGGTTGGTGTCGAAGTTGATTCCGAGGACGACGACGACGCCACTGCTCCGAGGAAGAAAAACCGGAGGCGCAACAAGAAGCGCAAAGTGAAAGCAGTAATGGACGTTGAGAGGTCCAGTGATCCTAGCACCGGCAAGAAGGCAAAGACCAAGACACCCGGCAAGGAAGCTTTTGCATGTGCTGATTGCCGGGCGGCTGCGGCGAGCGAGAAAACTGGCAAATCCGACGGGCCATACTGCAAGATCCACCGCACTAAAGGCCACGATCTCCAAGAATGCAGACAAGTTGAGCAGCTTGTTGAAAAACAGAAAGCTGAATACGAGAAGCGTGATAAGGAGAGAGGACAAGATGGCACTAGCGGGAAAGGCAGTGGCGGCTGTGGGGGGCGCCGCGGCAAGGCCAGTCAGCAGAAGGAGAAGCCCACCAGGGGTCTGATACGTCCATTTTGCATCATGTTTTCCTACTGTTATTTATAATGTTTTTATGCATAATAATGCTTTATGGAGTAATTCTAATGCCTTTTCTCTCATAAAATGCAAGGTTTACACAAAGAGGGAGAATACCGACAGGTGGAATTCTGGACCTGAAAAAGCTACGTCAGAGATACCTATTCTCCACATCTCCAAATGACCTGAAATTTTACGGAGAATTATTTTGGAATATATAATAAATATTGGAGCAAATAACTACCAGAGTGGGGCTGCCTGGTGCCCACAAGACACCAGGGCACGCCAGGCCCCCCAGGCGCGCCCTGGTGGGTGGTGGGCAGCCCAGCCCACCTCCGGTGCCCATCTTCTGGTATATAAGGTCTTTTGACCTAGAAAAAAAATAAGGAGAGGACTTTTGGGACGGAGCGCCGCCGTCTCGAGGCAGAACTTGGGCAGGAGCACTTTTGCCCTCCGGCGGAGCTTTTCCCCCGAGGGAACTTCCCTCCCGGAGGGGTAAATCGAAGCCATCGTCATCACCAACAACCCTCTCATCTTTGGTAGGCCAATCTCCATCAACATCTTCAACAACACCATCTCATCTCAAACCCTAGTTCATCTCTTGTGTTCAATCTTTGTACCGGAACATCAGATTGGTACCCGTGGGTGACTAGTAGTGTTGATTACATCTTGTAGTTGATTACTATACACTACAAAAAAACCACTTCCGTGATGATACGTGTTTGTCATAGTAGGTCACATTGTCTTTCATGCATGTACAACCATGACGATTTTATGGCAGAATCAAGATAGTCATACCTGTGCTGTCGTAGAAGTGTTCCATCACAATACCAAAATTATCATCACGGAAGTGTCCACTTCCATGACGATAAATGGCGCATCACAGAAGTGTTTTCGTCAAAGGTAACCGACATGTGGCATCCACCGTAATGGGCCGCCATTAAGCTATCAGGTTCCGGTTTGGATCTGATAACCCGTTAACAGCCTGGACCAATGGGGATTTTCCACGTGTAAAATTCTCATTCGCCAGAGGATCCACGCGTCAGCTCATCGTTGGGACAGATGTCATCCCTACAATGGACGGAAGACGCCTATGATATGTCGACATGTGGCACAGCCCAATAGTGGCACATTTAAGGTAAAAAGGCCAGCCCAGCTAAAGGCCCACCATATTTTTTCAGACACTAGTGGGCCGGCCCGTTAATAGCCTGCCATGTTTTGGGTCAAATTAAGGCCCATATCAGATCTGGCCCATTCACAGCCTGTCGTGTTTTGGGATAAATTACGACCCATATCAGATCGGGCCCGTTAACAGGTTACTGTTCTTTTGGGCCCATTCTAAGTCGGGTTTGTATTTCAGCCTGTTAAATGCGTGTTTACCAGTTCGGCCCGATAATCATTTCAGCCTGTTAGCGGCCCTTGGGCATCTGGGCCGTTGTTGGCCCAGTTTCACTTTAGCCCATTTAATGGCCCATGCTGAAACTGGGCTATTTCTTGTCCGAAGTGACTTTAGGCCTCTTAATGGCCCGTAGTCTTCGTGGATAAATTTCAGCCCAACGTGCCTATCAGCCTGTTAATGGTCCGTGTAACAGTTGGGCCTAGTTACAGCCCGCGTTGAATCCGGCCTGCTTACAGCCCATCTGTTAATGGCCCGTGACACAGATGGGCCTACGGCCCGCGTTGATACCGGCCTGCTTAAAGCCCATAATTTTATTGAGCCAAACAGGGCCCGAGATACATTTTGTCCTGTTAACGGCTCGTTTGCTATTTGGGCCAAACATGGGCCTAAGACAGTTTTGGCCTGTGTTGGCCTGTGAATTCTTCGGCTCAATGCTAGCCCAATCTAGTTTTTAACCTGTTAAAAGCCCATGGTATTCTCTAGCCCATTTGGCTAGAACTTTACTCGGCCTGTTAAAGGTGGAAAACTACTATACATTTAGACCTACTAATGGCCCAAGATGATTATAGGCCCACGTTTCGGCCCGTATATAGCGAGTTACAGGCCGACCTGAAGACCGACAACATTGAGATCCGTTGAAGCTTCCGGCCTAAATTACAGCATACCGACTAAGAATAAACCTAGACTATACAATAAACAAATTACGGCATATTACATCCACTGGGCATCAAAGTTCGCCACCGGTGATAATAAAGCGCAGCGAGACCGCGGATTACATACACTAGGCATCAAAGGTCGCCACCAGTGCATACAAATGTGCCGACAAAAGAATATACAAAATTGAGAGCACTTCAGAAGGCATTAGGCCTGCCCTAGAAGTGCACCACACAAGCAGTTGAACAAGCTGATGAGACCTTAGTTGTGTCAATGATAGATGCTCTAACCCTAGTTACGTAGCAAGAAAGCGCACATGGCTGTCCTCTGAGGTCTTCTTTACATCATTGACATCAAGTCGGAGCTGAGCTGAAGCAAGCCTTTCCGCTTTAAGTTGAGACTGAAGAAGTCGAACTAATTGAGACAGCAACTACACAGAGGTTGTCTCACAGCTGCTGGTGAGTAGCTTCAACTCATTGTCTTCATCAAGACATGACCTTGGGGTCATCTCATTCTCTTCAAGATGGTTTGGCTCACTATCTTCCCTAAAGTTCTTCTTGGCATAAGAGATATGACTCTGAAAGAGAAACAAGGAGACACGTAACAGGTTTCACAAATATATATGCAACGATAGTCAGCGTGCTCACAATTTCGTCCCATTTTATATTGGCAAATAAGAAAATAAATGGATCTGTTCTGCATAAGGAACATGTTTTTACAACTACAATTTAAAACTGGCAGTTGTTGCAAACATCCAATCAGATGTAAACACCAAAGTAAACATCAGTGGAGGAAATGATGCCTATCCAAATCTGTACTACAACAAAGTTTGAAGGCTTGAGAAGGATGAACTTACATTACATGTTAATACGGGCTGGATAACACCCTTCTCCATGTCGATGGAAGGATAATTCAAGAAATTCCCCAAAGAAACTTCTTTATAAGCATTGCCTTTATTCCATATTTTGTGAAGAGTAAATATAGATCAAATAATATTGGAAGAAATAGAGGATAATGAAGCTCAGGTGCAGGGTGATGATACATAATCAAATAGCTATTAATTAAGTACAGTGTTACAAGGCAAAAGGTACTAACAAGAGGAATGCAGACATCAACGTGTGAAGTGGCATCGGCTTTATTCAACATTTTGGTAAGAGTAAATGTAGATCTAATAATTTGGAGAAAGTGGAGGACCAGGCAGATAAGATGCAGAGTAATGCTAGACAATCAACTATCTCGCAATGCAAGTACAGTAATACTACCACCGTCCATTATTACTTGTTGCTCAAATGGATGTATCTAGCACTATTAAGTTCTAAATACATCGAATTGAGCAACAATTAATTCGATGCAGAGGGAGTACATGACAACAGGTACTTACACGAGCAATCCAGAACTTCATAACCATTGTGTTAATTCTACATTTATGTAAGAGTAAATATAGATCTTATAATTTCGAGCAAAGTGAGGATAAGGAAGCGAACATTTACAGTGATGCTACATAATCAAACAGTAATGAGTGTAAGTATGCTGACAAAGGGCAAGAGGTACTGATAAGAGCAATGCAATGCCCAGTATTGTTGTGAGATCCTATGATCCTTTGAGGAAGGAGATTCATCTGAAATTAGTTTTCATACAAGAGAGAAGGTAAGGCACATGCAGAAATGTAGGAGTTCAAATTTTGAATTGATATCATAGACAATACCTGACGCTGGGCTCTCTGCAGTTCTAATAGGGCTTTAGCCAGTGGAGTAGGGGTAAAGTGTGGTACAGTTGGGCCTGTGTTTTCTGTGGCTGCTGATCTATCTGATTTAACAGGTATCACTGCCTTTTCCAAATACTTAGTTTTTACTCCTTGAGGATCTGCACTCACCCTCTTCCTTTTGGACATCTATTACTAAAGAACAACATTTGACTGGAAAAAACATAGTATGATGACACATGGAATAGGTACGGAAAATGGATAGGCATGGCATATACTCATATATGATGCTTAAACTAAGCAGATGGTGGTGTAACAAAGTAGAAGTAATGCAAGAGGTCATATGCAAGATATGTGCGACCAATACAACCTTGCCAAGTTAGAGCAAGCACCTTGATGGGTGAATAAGATAGGCCATCCTCCACCATGCGAAGTTTGTTAGCCAGTGGATCGTTCCGCAATATTCCTCTCATGCGCCCATTCTCATATTCATTTTGATCATGTTCAACACCTAACATGCACAAAAACATAAAAATAAGTGAGATTATCTTTGTAATGCAGAAGTGATTCTAATCCAATACTGCCTCCGTGTAAACCCCTATGTGCTATCTCTACAATTCTTCTGAGAGATGCCATGCGTGCTGTAATTTGGTGTGTGAATTAATATAATTTGGCCTACTACTCAAAATATGATAGCTCCAGAAGTAATGATACTTTGCAGATGACAGCTTCAACATATAGTAAAGAAGAACAACTCGACCTGACCTGACAGATTAAAAATATATTAAGGAAGAATAACTCGACCTGACTTGTTGACCGCAAATGTCTCTGCTACTCTTCCCAACAAGGAACATACTGTACTTATTAAAGAAGAAGAGAAGAGGATCATGTTAAAGAAGAGCAGAAGAGCAAGCAGATTGAAGATATTACAAGTCTTTCTATACAATGTCTGTTGCCCACCCATGATGAACCAGAGCGACTATTCCTTCCGGTCTCTCCATATGTGGCTCACATGCATTTCGAAACTAAAGTAGGAAAATTTAGCTGACCAATTAAACCTGTCTCAGTTTTACTAATATCAGCATCATATCAGATTCGAATTTGTACAACTAAGCTTGTTTAGCTTGATGGGTGGAGCAGTGCTATTACGACACGAATCATGTAGGCTAATCATGGTCATCATAAAATGGGGAAACCGTAAGCATGATGAGTATAGTGTTGACCGTGGCAGTGACATGGCAGATCTGAAGCTGCAAACTACGCAAAGGG
Source organism: Thinopyrum elongatum (assembly GCA_011799875.1). Lineage (NCBI taxonomy): Eukaryota > Viridiplantae > Streptophyta > Magnoliopsida > Poales > Poaceae > Thinopyrum > Thinopyrum elongatum. The sequence continues at coordinate 334,399,367 of CM022302.1, read as the reverse complement.
TACTTAGCAACCGATGCTTGCTTTGAAATAACAACTAAGATTTGGTATGGACAAGAAAGTACAGTCAACAAGTGACAAAGAAATGCAATTCCTGTTGTCTCTCTATATGTCGCAACATGCATTTGGAAACTCAAGTGGGACCTTTAGCTAACCAATTAAATGTGTCTGTTAACTAATATCAGTATCATATCACAATCATATTTGAACAACTAAGCTTTGGAATTATGAGTGTTGTGTTATTTATCTTGAAGGGTGGAGTACAGCTAGTACGACAGAAAGCACCTACCCAAATCGTAGTGTAGATAAAAGGGGAAAACCCTAAGCATCATGAGTAAAATCAGGAAAGTGGAACTAGCTAGAACATATGGGCTTGTATTGCCGGTACGGCTAGAAAGGGTTCGGAAAGGCTTCAGCCCCAAAAGGGGCAGCTCTATTCAACTGAAGGCACAATACTGTTACTATCAGTATAGACTCTCAAAGACGACATAGCTCCCAGCATTTTCCTGGATATTATGGCAGACCATCTAGAATAGTTGAAATCATCCATCTGAAGCGACCCAACAGACCTGTCGACTGCAAATGTCCCTGCTCCACTTTCCAACAAGGAATATACTATACTACTCCCTCCGTTCCTAAATATAAGCCTCTTAGAGATTTGAATGCGGACTACATATGGAGCAAAATGAGTGAATGTACACTCTAAAATATGTCTATATACATCCATATGTAGTTCTTATTGGAATATCTAAATAGACTTATGTTTTACCAAAAAGGCTTTCGCCCCGCTTTATAAATAAACCAACGATGAACAACACCCGGTACAAACGCACGCCACCACAACACACGCACGCACCCAAGGCAGTTTAGGAAAGGAGGAAGTAATATACTTATTAAGAAGAGCAGAAGAGGAACATGATAACAAAGAGCAAGCAAATTTTAGATAATACAATGTGTGTTGCCCACCCATGATGAACCAGAGCGCACAGAGAAATACTATTCCTTCCGGTCTCTCCATATGTGGCTCACATGCATTTTGAAACTAAAGTACGAACATTTAGCTGACAAATTAAAACTGTCTCGGTTTTACTAATATCAACATCATATCAGATTCGAATTTGTACAACTAAGCTTGTTTAGCTTGATGGGTGGAGAAGTGCTATTATGACATGAATCACGTAGGTTGAGCATGGTCATCATAAAATGGGGAAACCGTAAGCGTGATGAGTATAGTATTGACCGTGGCAGTGGCATGGCAAATCTGAAGCTGCAAACCGCACAAAGGGTACTTGGCAACCGATGTTTGCTTTGAAATAACAGCTAAGATTTGGTATGGACAAGAAAGTACAGTCAACAAGTGACAAATAAATGCAATTCCTGCTGTCTCTCTATATGTCGCGACATGCATTTGGAAACTCAAGTGGGACCTTTAGCTAACCAATTGAATATGTCTGTTAACTAATATCAGTATCATATCACAATCATATTTGAACAACTAAGCTTTGGAATTATGAGTGATGTGTTGTTTAGCTTGAAGGGTGGAGTACTGCTAGTACGACAGAAAGCACCTACGCAGATAATAGTAGTGTAGATAAAAGGGGAAAACCCTAAGCATCACGAGTAAAATCAGGAAAGTGGGACTAGCTGGACCATATAGGCTTGTATTGCTAGTACGGCTAGAAAGGGTTTGGAAAGGCTTCGGCCCCAAAAGGGGCAGCTCTATTCAACTGAAGGCACAATAATGTTACTATCAGTCTAGACTCTCAAAGACGACATAGCTCCCAGCATTTCCCGGATATTATGGCAGACCATCTAGAATAGTTGAAAGCATCCATCTGAAGCGACCCAATAGACCTGTTGACTGCAAATGTCCCTGCTCCACTTCCCGACAAGGAACATACTGTACTACTCCCTTCGTTCCTAAATATAAGTCTCTTAGAGATTCAAATGCGGACTACATACGGAGCAAAATGAGTGAATGTACACTCTAAAATATGTCTATATACATCCGTATGTAGTTGTTATTGGAATATCTAAAAAGACTTATGTTTTACCAAAAAAGGCTTTCGCCCCGCTTTATAAATAAACCAACGATGAACAACACCCCGTACAAACGCACACCACCATAACACACGCACGCACCCAAGGCAGTTTAGGAACAGAGGAAGTAATATACTTATTAGGGAGAACAGAAGAGGAACATGATAACAAAGAGCAAGCAGATTTTAGATAATACAATGTGTGTTGCCCACCCATGATGAACCAGAGCGCATAGAGAAATGCAAATCCCTGCTGTCTCTCTATATGTGGCGCACATGCTTTTCGAAACGAATATTGGAACATTAGCTGACCAATTAAACATTCTCTTTTTTAGTAATATGATCATCATATCAGATTCGTATTTCAACAACTAAGCTTTGGAATTATGAGTGGCATGTTGTTTCGCTTGATGGGTTGAGGTCTTGAGGAGCAGTTCTAGCATGACACAAAGCACCTACGATGATGTTAGTGAATATGAAGGGGGAAAACCATAAGCTTTACGAGTATAGTGACCATGCCATGGCGGATCTGAAGGTGCAAACCGGACAAAGGCTACTTCACAACCAATGTTTGCTTTAAACTAGCCACTAAGATTTGGTGTGGACAAGAAAAGAAACAAGTTACGATCTGTTGTCCGGGTGGGATCAATTGCTTAAGCAGATATGAAAGAGTACCATCTCTCTTGCTATGCCGTGTAGGCCCTTGATGATACGTTGAGGGTGTTGCAGGTGCGATGACTGTCGGCGACGCGGAAGAAGACTTGAGACAACAGATGGCCGGATCGGGGGATAAGTCATGTTGTCGTGGACGAGGCGATCGTTGGAGCGGCAACGGCAAGGTGGACGATGGCGCCGATGAGGTGAGAGGACGCGATGAAAGGATCCTGGTCTGGTGCCATGGATGAGAGACACGCATCTCTTGTAGTGGACGACGGGGTAGGGGTAGCGGCTCTGGCAAGGTGGAGGATGGGGTGGCGGACGGAGGAGGCTGGCCGGTGTGGGGAGGTTGTTGTGGCGCCGACGGTGTATGAATAGGGAAATGGAGGGGGAACGGGAGGGGATCTCAAACTTTGGGACACGCTTGTCTGAAATGTGGGAAAGTTACGAACTTAGCTCCCGTTTAAAATTTCAGACATCTCGTCGGTTGGGGATAGGACGATAATCTTGCATCTCCCCAATATTTGCCAATAGCAATTTCGGGCAAGGAGAGGGTGTTTTGCCGCCCATGGTTGGCGCCCACGGTGTATGAACAGGGCTGACATGTAGGGCGGTTGTGTCATGTCTGAGGGAAGTTACACACCTGCCCCTATTTAAAATATTTGCCTACATCGATTTTGGACGAGGAGAGTTTGTTTTGCCGCCCACGTGTATGAATGGGAAAATGGAGGGGGAGAGAGAGGTCTTTCGGACGAGTTTGAATCAAATGTGTGTTTGCCGCCCATGTTTGGCGCCCACCGTGTCTGAATGGGGAGACATGCGGTCATGTCACGTCTGATTGAAGTTACTAACCTACCCCTATGGACAGTAGTGGAAATCGGGCCGATTAGGATGTGAAGTGTCAAGGGTAGACAATAATTTCCATCTCGTAAACAGTGGCTTTGGGCAGCCGACAAAAGATAGTGGGTGTTTTGCTGCTTCGTTCAAAATTTGGGAGAATTAGCATTCACGTTCACCCTGGGCCCTAGCAACTAAATTCAAATCCAATTTGTATTCGATTATGAATATCCATACATCATTCTACATTTTGTTATTTATTTCTTCAAAACCACAACAAAGATTTATTCCACCTATATATATATGAATATGATTTAGAAATGCCGTGATCTTTGAATTCAGTAGGTTGGATACACTTTGAGTTAAACAGTTATTTCATCCAATACAATCCGCTCACATGAAAAATAGTTCACCTTATGTCAATCATACAAGTACTGATGATTACCTCACCTAAAAAATTCAGATCATTACAACAAATGGACAACAAAGGGGTCATACAACATAATCCATTCAGAGACAGGACACAACATGCAAGTATACTAATCTAATGACAATTTCAACTGGTATCTAAAGAAGAACTGGGATTACCCTGGGCTTCAGATATCAGAAGCAGCAGGACCTCCTCCATCTTCAAATGCAACATTCTTACTTCCTCCAATTCTTGGCTTGCTTGCATAATGCATGTAGCTAATTGCATAATTTCCAGCCTCAAGATCAAGATTACCTCATTCATGGCAGCCACACCATCTCTTTCGGCCTCTAGTAGAGCCTCAAGAACTGTAATATATGTGCTCAGACTGCTCTCCAACGGTGTTGCCTCTGAACTGCTACCATCTGGTAACATGGATGGCGCACTGCTTCCACAAATAGATTTTGGGGTTGTACATTGTGTCCTAGTGTGAACGGCATCCTGAAAGGTTTCCGCTGGACATAAGTAAGAGATAGTTATCACATGATCCAGGCAGTAAGCTTATATGGTAAATGACATACGAATTATTGCCGAGCATGGCAAGCTATATTTAAATGGTTTGAAGCAGCATCAGCCGAAAACAAATTAAAATGGTAAGATGAAAGGCAGTGTACCACCGCTATATTTAAGTTGCCCAGGCATATAAGCAGTTGATATAATCTAAGAAATCACTTAAACAGTGTGGCCTCATATAAACTATGAAGACAGTCTTGTGATAAAGTTCATAGGAAAAGTTAAGTTGTCAAATGAATTAGGCATGCATTTCTTTACGATAGTACAACAGGCACTGCTGACATATTGGCCAACTCAGGTATAGCCTAACTAGTAACAAACAAGCATTCAAATCAAGCAATGCAACAAAGCAAACAACTGAACTATTTGTAATTCTGTAGGATTACAGGTTGAGGGCACAAGCCAAGAAAGCAGCCCACACGCATTACATTTCACATGTACTAAAACACACTGGCTTACCATATGGTCCTATGAAGCCTCGCTGCTGTTGCAATGTTCTTTGAACATATCGTCAGCATCCCGTGGTTGCAAATCTAGTCGTTGTAGTTTATTCTTCCCCCTCTATTTAGGTAAAACTAATTTTAATCACATGCACTAGTTCGAATTGATCATCAATGGTTAATCTAAACTAATGAAAGAAGGGTGTGTGCTTACACGACAATATATGTGCTTCACTCTATTTTTATGCTTGTTCGAGGTGCCAGCCGCAGAAGAACAAATATTTTGCTTGATGGGGTTGGCAGCTCCATAATGAATAGAAGCATCAAATTAGTCATGCAACTTGGGAAGATCAAGAACGCACAAAAAAGTAATGAATAGAGGCTCGGAGCAATGATGTAATAGCCAACATCGGAAAATGTAGGGTAAAACGAACAAAAAGCAGCGTAACCAACAGGTGGCATCAGAACAACACCATTATCCAAAATATAGCATGCAAGAAGTAAAATATTAGGCAGTGATATCTAGGAAGTACAGTAATACTTAGGACACAACAAAAGCATTGTAACTATATATGCATTGGTTTGTAATTTAGCACATGTAACCTGTTCACTGCCACACGTATGGCCCTACAGGTGCAAGCAGAATAACGCATCTCATGAAAAATTGAATGATGCCCTGAAGAAATTCGAAGGTGCGGTGCCTATGCTAAGAAAGTGAACGTAGGCGCCGGTCGTTGGATAATAGTAACTGATTCTTGGCGGCATATGGGCATCGTTGTCATACGCGAAAGCTAAGGATCGTCGATGGTGCTCGTGTTGCGGTTGAGTTTGGGCCGGCTGTCGCCGTTGCTGAAGCGGCTCCGGTGCTTCGGTTGCGGCGCCTGTCGACATACAAGAAAGCTGATCTGTGGTAAGTGAACAGTTCCACGATAAAGAAGAGAAAAACTGAAGGAGTACAAATCGAAATAACCTAATGAGGCTGTGGTGTCAGTAAAGCAGGGCCGGTGGAGTTGAATATGGCGCCCGTGGAGTGGGTCCAATGCAGTGGACGAAGGCGTCGGCGAAGCACATCCGGCGTGGTGTACAGTGCTTTCGGTGAGGCGGATCTGTTGCGATGGACGAGGGCTTGTATGAAGGGCCAGTGATGTGGCGGATGAGGGAGTCGGTGAAGGGCCTACATTGTCGTGAATGAGGGCGCTGGTGAAACAGATCCGGTGCGGTGGACAATGATGGAGGTCATGGAGATCTGGAGCGGTGGACAAGCTAGTTGCTGAAGCGGCTCTGGTGAAGTGGTGAGTTGGCAGTTGGGGGTTCCAAGGTGCGGAAGGTAGATCCGGCGGGGTGTGAGGTCCACCGCTGCAGCGGAGGACTAGATTCAGTGGCTTAGCGAGGTTGCGGGGGAGGAGGCGGGGAGGGGAAGGGGAGGGGCACTGGGGAAGAATGTTGGGGGCAACGAGGGGAAAACAATGAAGTTACCAAAGCAGCCCTTTTCCGTTCATGTGGCAGGGGCAAAACTGGAATATCGCAGGGCTAAACTTTCGGGCTCGAGATATGTCGATGTGAGCGGGAAGTTTGAAAGCTTTTGGTAGCTGAAATTAAGTGTTCTGGTCTTATACGGCCGACTATGATATCATGGCCGAGAATTTATTTGTTGTGCACGCAAAAAAAGTGCAAGTTTCAAAAATCAATGTCTCCAACTCGAAACTTAGATTGTCCATTCAATTCAAATATGGATCATTGAGCTAGTGGAAGCAAATACCATCATATGCTCCAATTCAAATGAAATTCCAAATGTGTTTATCCTAAATATGATGAAAAAAACAAAAATCTGTATGTGTATGAATAAAGTGGAAGATTATAAGGTTTGAACATGACCGTATGTGTATATCTCTAGGTTTGATATATGAATTTGAAATCACGAAATCCCGGCTTAAAAAATGTACCCTCGTTTAAATAAATTACAAAAGCTAATAATGGAGTCAAATTCCAAAATTCCAATCTTAGTTTGTAATTCTGGTACTTCAAAGTATAGCACGCATGTTCAAAAGTATCGTTATCTCATAGTCCAAACTATGAAACAAATTGATTAACCATGAGTGCACACACTATTGACCATATATATCTCAATTACGCTTATGTCTCTCAAATATAGACACCTCACTCTTTATCTGAAGCCCACCACCCCGTCCCCACTCCCCCCCACAAGCCTTTCTCTCCCTCGGACACGAACACAAGAGCACATTAACCCCCCCCCCTCTTCTAAGTCCGGACCCCAATATAGGTCTCTATCACTTTGTCTCTCGGGCATGCACACATCTCTTCCCCCACTCTCTAGGTCTCCCAGCATCTCTCTTTCCCAAGCACATGCACTATATAGCAGTGTATCTTTCCCATACACACAAAACGTCGCCCCCAATTGTCTATCTCCCTAGTTATGTGGTTCTCGCAAACTCTCCACCATCTCTCTATCTCTCTCTCGCATTAATTGATACACACACTACTACAGGATGCTGCTAACGTGACACTACGATCAGAGACCCTTTGATGAAACTGTGTGCGATGCATTAACCGCAAACGGTGATGTAAAAAACCATCAAAAAAGATGCAAAATGTTTGCAATGAAGGATACATAAAACACGGTTCTGATTTTAGTTGCATGTGCGATGCGGGGCATACGGTTCAGTTCAATGAACTATTTGTGATGAGGCAGAACAAAAGAAACGGGCAGCCAGATGGAGGCATGTGCGATATACGGCATACAACTCACTCGGATAAACTATTTGTGATGAGGCGGAACAATAGAAACGGGCAGCCAGATGGAGGCGTGTGCGATATACTACATACAGTTCACTCGGATAAACTGTTTGTGATGAGGCGGAACAACAGAAACGGGCAGCTAGATGAAGATGTGTGCGATATATGGCATACAGTTCACTCGGATGAATTGTTTGTGATTAGGCAACACAAAAGAAACGGTCAGCCAGATCAAGGTGCGTGTGATATACGGCATACAGTTCACTCGGATGAACTGTTTTTGATTAGGCAACGCAATAGAAACGGTTCAGCCAGATCAAGGTGTGTCCAATGGAGGGCATACACTTCATTCCGATAAACTATTTGTGTTGAGCCAAGAGAACAGAAATGTTTCACATAAACAAGATGTGTGTAATACGTGGCAAACATCCAATTACATAGGTGGCTAGTACACACATGACATTTCCACACACCAAAATAAACTATTACATGCATAATTAACTAGGATAAACGATCATCTGATCATCATTTACTTCTTGTGACGCTTGCCGCCACTGCTCTACTAGGATAAATGAAATAGTATTCTTTACTCTGAATAGTGTGCTCTGTTGGGCACACAAGTAAATGGATCATAGCCATGGGCGAGCAATCTGCCCGCACGCCTCGTGCTAGCTCGATGTTCCTTCTATGCTAAGTTTCCATTAATTGATGGTGTTTTATGAACACGCCACCGTTTCCCACCATTTCCTCATCGATTTCACGCCGCCACCCAGCGATTTTGTGCGCGGCACGCGATGCACGGAGGCAACAAGCGCAGCCTATAGCACATCCACCTTTTCCAAGCATGCCAACCCACCAAAGCGCCGCCTCTGCCATCAACCTCCTCGACGAGGAAAATGAGAAGGTGCCACGGCCCGTCGAGGCCGAGGCGCTCCCCGGCAACGCGATGGACGATGCCGTGATGCGTGTCATCGCCAGGGTTGAGCAGACCCTTGGCGCATGGCGCTTCAGAGCCACGGATCAAGATAGGCATGTCAGCGCCGAGAGGCTGCAGCTCGCCGCACAACATTATCGATGGCGCGCTGCAGAGCAAGCTAGGCGCGTCCGCGCCGATAGGCTGCGGCTCGCCGCACAGCGAGACCGTTGGAGCGCTGCAGAGCGAGAGGCGTGGCGTGCCACACAGCAATAGCGGATCCATCGGTGCTTGCCTGCTGTCGACAGGGCGTCGCAGCTAGGTACACGTCCCATCAGTACCCCCATTCCTCGCCAGGAGTGGGCAGAGGCCGTCTGTGCCGTACTTGCACCAGAGGCCGGCCGCGTCGTACTTGCACCGGACGCCCGCCGTGCCATTCGCATGGGTCACGCCGTTCGCCTTGTCCATGGCCCGCTCGATGCCAACGCGCTGGTTGCTAGGCTCGACCACCTCCTTGGCCCAGGTGTCCACCTGGGCGCAGTAGAGGAACATGGCCGTCACATCCTCGAGCTGGTGATCTCGAAATAGCCAACTTGGAGCTTGAGATCGTGCTCCAGATGTACCGCGAGCGTGTCGACCGCTTGGACGAACACCTGCACGAGTTTAGGAAGAGCCAAGAGCTACCGTACGCAAGGGCTGTTGGTCATGGTCTCATGGACACATTTTATTTTTTTGAGTCGTTTCGATGTGGATCTCTATGTATTCATAGCAATCATAATATTGCTCTGTTTATTGCTCTGTTTCAATGTGTGTACTCTGTTTTTCGTTCTTATATGTTCTGTTTCAATGTGTGTGTATATGCTTTCCATTCTGTATATGTGGATGATAACAGCTAGATACAAATTAGTATACGAAAACAGATAGAAAATGGAATTCATAATATATATTAATTGTTCATTAGTTCATCACAGAATATATATAATATCATCACATATACGTGATGATACTTAATTACTAGGTACAATGCATAAAATTGAAAACAAACAATACTAAAACTAATCATACCTCCTAGGGGCAGTATTCCGGTAGCCCCTCGCCTGCAGCTCCCTCGTGCGCGGCGTCTTCGCAGCGCGGAGGCAGTACTCTGCCTCCTCCGCCTAGCAGCGCTTGACGTACCTAACTGCCTATTGCTGACGGACGAGCGCGAACGATCTTACCATTTTGTTGGGCTCCCACTGGAGCTCCTCGTTGGTGGCACAGTGGAGCTTATCAGCCCACCTCCACGCAGCGATGAGGCACCTAGCGCCTTTGACCTTCCTCGCGAAGTACCCGTCTTCGTACACCTCCTCCGCACGACGATGAGCCCGCCCCAAAGCTCCACTGCCTCCTTTTTCCAGGCGGCATCACAGGCTTCATAGGCCGCCTGGTACCTGGCTTCCTCCTCCGCCATATCCTTCTTGAAAGCCACTTGCCTGGCTTTCTCATCCGGCGGCAGCGACTTCCACAGACAAAGATTGTACTGGCCCCAAAACCACTCAAAAGTTGGGGGGTCCGGCGCAACCTCGTCCGGCGGCGCATAGGGGTCCTCCTCGCCGCTGCTCTTTGACTGAGCGTCCTCGGGGGGCGGCGCCTCCGAGAGAGAGAGAGAAAGGGCGAGCGAGGGGAGGATGCAGATGAGAATGCAGGCGGGACGGCATGAGGAAGGTTGTATTTATTGGCTGCCGGAATCTAGATCGACGGGAACAGTACACATGTCGGTCGCCTGAATTTACGAGTACTGTAGTTTGAATTACACACGACTCCCGCAGCAAAAGCCGTGTGTGAACTTAATAGCTGACGGTTTCCAATACAGAACCGTGTCTGATTAATAACCTGCGCCACTCACCTTCCAAACCTCGAGGCGTGAAATAGAGTGCCAATCATGTGGGGCTCGGTTGTCTTGCCAGATCTTTACATTTTCTTTTTTGAACACCAGATATTTACATCGTCTGATCATTTTTTAATTTTTTGGAATTTAAATGCCATGGCACTCAATGCATGTGTCCAAGCTGTGACACCAATATGTTTGAAAATTCATTCCAATTTACTGCACATGGAATTAACCCGCACACAAGTACACAAATATTTTTTTTTCAAACCGTTATGGTTAGACGCTGCATGTAGATGTAGTTCAAATTTGGATTACGGTCATTAAATGGCTAGAAAATCACTTAAATGTCTTAAAAAGGTCAAATGACCCCTTAAATTTTCCAAATTTTGACATGACAGATGTATTAGTGCATGTTAACTATAGACAATTTTTGAAGCCCATAAGAGGAAGCTATCGTCGATTCATCATCAAACATGCATTGTTCCCTCTCCAAACCACGAGCCTTCTACCGAGTTGCTCCGGTTTCTGAGGGGTGTGTGTCCAAACTTTCGTCAAACAGGCCAATTTTTTACCACATCATCTTGGTGGCATGACATTACATCAAGCGAGGTATCAAGTTTGTCTGAACATTTTTTATTTTTTTGGAATTTAAATGCCATGGCACTCCGTGCATTTGTCCAGGCCGTGACACCAATATGTTTGAAAATTCCTTCTAATTTACTGCACATGGAATTAACTCGCACACAAGTACACAAATATGATTTTTCAAACCGTTATGGTTAGCTGTTGCATGTAGATGTAGTTCAAATTTTAATTACGGTCATTAAATGGCTAGAAAATCACTTAAATGTCTTTAAAAGGTCAAATGACCCCTAGATTTTTTTAAATTTTCAAATGAAAGTTGTATTAGTGCACGTTAAATGTAGAAAAAATTCAAGGCCGTAAGAGGAAGCTATCTCCCGTTCGTCATCAAACATGCATTGTTCCCTCTCCAAACCATGAGCCTTCTACTGAGTTCCTCCGGTTTGTGAGGGGTGTGTGTCCAAACTTTCGTCAAATAGGCTAATTTTTGTACCACATCATCTTGGTGGCATGACATTACATCAAGCGAGGTTTCAAGTTTGTCTGATCATTTTTTAATTTTTTGGAATTAAAACCCATGGCACTCCATGTATGTGTCCAGGCCGTGACACCAATATGTTTGAAAATTCCTTCTAATTTGCTGCACATGGAATTAACTCGCACACAAGTACACAAGTATGATTTTTCAAACCGTTATGGTTAGCCCTTGCATGTAGATGTAGTTCAAATTTGAATTACGGTCATTAAATGGCTAGAAAATCACTTAAATGTCTTTAAAAGGTCAAATGACCCCTATAATTTTCCAAATTTTCAAATGACAGTTGTATTACTGCACGTTAAATGTAGAAAAAATTTGAAGGCCGTAAGAGGAAGCTATCTCCCGTTCGTCATCAAACATGCATTGTTCCCTCTCGGAACCACGAGCCTCCTAGTGAGTTGCTCCGGTTTGTGAGGGGTGTGTGTCCAAACTTTCGTCAAACATGCCAATTTTTTTACCACATCATCTTGGTGGCATGCCATTACATCAAGCAAGGTTTCATGTTTATCTGATCATTTTTTTATTTTATGGAATTTAAATGCCATGGCACTCCATGCATCTGTCCAGGCCGTGACACCAATATGTTTGAAAATTCCTTCTAATTTACTGCACATGGAATTAACTCGCACACAAGTACACAAATATGATTTTTCAAACCATTATGGTTAGCTGTTGCATGTAGATGTAGTTCAAATTTGAATTACGGTCATTAAATGGCTAGAAAATCACTTAAATGTCTTTAAAAGGTCAAATGACCCCTAGAATTTTCCAAATTTTCAAATGACAGCTGTATTAGTGCAGGTTAACTGTAGAAAAATTTTGAAGGCTGTAAGAGGAAGCTATCTCCCGTTCGTCATCAAACATGCATTGTTCCCTCTCGGAACCACGAGCCTTTTAGTGAGTTGCTCCGGTTTGTGAGGGGTGTGTGTCCAAACTTTCGTCAAACATGCCAATTTTTTTACCACATCATCTTGATGGCATGACATTACATCAAGCAAGGTTTCATGTGTTTCTGATCTTTTTTTTATTTTTTGGAATTTAAATGACATGGCATGCATGTGTCCAGGCCGTGACACCAATATGTTTGAAAATTCCTTCCAATTTACTGCACATGGAATTAACTCGCACAAAAGTACATAAATATGATTTTTCAAACCATTATGGTTAGTCGTTGCATGTAGATGTAGTTCAAATTTGAATTACGGTCATTAAATGGCTAGAAAATCACTTAAATGTCTTTAAAAGGTCAAATGACCCCTAGAATTTTTCAAATTTTGAAATGACAGTTGTATTAGTGCACGTTAACTGTAGAAAATTTTTGAAGGCCGTAAGAGGAAGCTATCGCCCGTTCGTCATCAAACATGTATTGTTCCCTCTCGGAACCATGAGCCTTCTACTGAGTTGCTCCGGTTTGTGAGGGGTGTGTGTCCAAATTTTTGTCAAACATGCCAAATTTTTTGCCAGATCATCTTGGTGGCATGACATTACATCAAGCAAGGTTTCATGTGTTTCTGATATTTTTAAATTTTTTGGAATTTAAATGCCATGGCACTCCATGCTTTGTGTCATAGCCGTGAGACCAATATGTTTGAAAATTCCTTCCAATTTACTGCACATGGAATTAACTCGCACAAAAGTACACAAATATGACTTTTCAAACCGTTATGGTTAGCTGTTGCATGTACATGTAGTTCAAATTTGAATTACGGTCATTAAATGGCTAGAAAATCACTTAAATGTCTTAAAAGGTCAAATGACCCCTAAAATATTCCAAATTTTGACATGACAGTTGTATTAGTACTACAAATTTTCTCGTACATTTAAAACACCATCCATTGCCACTTTACTCCAAATTCGTCTTTCGCAGCTAATAAAAAATATCAACAACATCACACACAGTTTTTTTTGTAGGAACCGTTTGCGATGAAAATTCGTGGGTCTATTTAAGTCTTCCTCCTTAAGCTTCGCCGGCTCGTCTGCTACAGTGCCGGTAACCCCCGAATCCACGATTCCCGATCCGCATTCTTGCAACCCCTTGCAAAGATGACGCCATGGAAACGCTTCGTGAGGGCCCGTACGGTGGCCACGTCCTCCCCGAGCGCCACCCCCGAGAGCGCGACCGCCTACGCCGAGAGTGCCGCCGCATCCGCATTGAGTGCGGCCGCATCTGTCGAGTGGGCATCTGCGGCAGCCGACAGGGCAGCTGTAGCAGCTGAGACGGCTGTAGCAGCTGCTGCAACGGCGGCTGCAAACGCCGAGAGCGCTCGAGCTGCCGTCCGTGCCGCCGATATCGCCCTGGCCCAGGTCGAGGCCATCCACGCCAAGATCAAGGACGCACACACCAAGATATTCCAGGCCACCTCGGAATCCAGCATGCAACCCACGTCCGAAAAGGCAGCGGTGGCCATGGAGCACCTGCTTCCTCATGAGATCGCCGAGCGGGAGCTGGAGATGCAGGAGGCAGCAGAGATCGAGGAGCGTCGGGAGGAGGAGTTGCGCCTGGCCGAGGTCAAGGTAGAGAAGAGTCTGTCCGTCGAGGAATCGGCGGTGGAGTACCAACACGAGCTCTGGCGCAGCCACTACTACGAGTACTACAACCTTGAGGGCGGTACCAAGAACGAGGACGAGGACGAGGACGAGGAGGCGGTCGACTTCAGCAGGGGGGACGCGGAATCCACCAACGGCGACAGGTCGCCAGGACAAGTCATCGACGTCTCATCTCACATCGGCGATGCATAGGCCGGCGCGGCGGCGACTTTGTTAAAATTATGCATACTTAGGCTTTGTTTTTAATGCTGGTCTTTTGTTAGAGCAATGTTTAGGTCAACTGGCTCTGTTTAATTACTAAAATTGCTCGATTTAGTAAGTGTGGTCTGTGTGCTGTACGCTCTTTTGTGTGCCCAAATTAGCAAGATATTAGTCACTCATGGTCAATATTTAGTTTGAATTACGTACACATAGGCACTATGTAACTAGCCGTCCTTATTGGCTTCCAAAGCTTAACTTTCACTCCTACTTACAGTATGTAGAGTATTTAACAAAAAACTTCCACTTTCAACCAACCCTAGGAAGAAACTACAATACAAAAAATAGCAAAAACATACCCAAAATTTCTTAATCCACGGCAAAAAACTACTACCTAGTGCCGATTAGGCTCGTTTAAACCCGTTTATGACAGGGTTGGCCCACACGTCCGTGCTGACGAGGCACCTTAAACCAACACCGTCTGTTTGACCGTTGTGCTGATCGTTAAGACACGAGGAACCCACATCCGAGCATCTATCCTCTTCTTCCTCCTCCAATCATTATTTTTCCTGAACATTACTTCAAACAGTTCGTATGTGTGTTCGTCGATGGCACCAGTGATAAGCGAGCTGGCCGCCACTCCGCTGGACGGGCTGGACGCCGCGCTGGCCTCTGCACGGGTTGGCTGGCTGGCCCGAGTGTGGCTCACGCGTGAGCAAGCCACCGCGTTGGCCTTCGCTCGAGCCAGATGGCTGGCCTTAGCGGGACGTGCACGAGCAAGCCACCGCACCGCCGTGCCAACCTAGCTAGCAAACCTTGCAGACAAGCAACTGGATGCATCCAGCAGGGTGTGTGCTAGCTTGGCTAGCTAGCGGCGCCAGCGCCGCACAGAGCTGGCATCCGGGCTGCCGCAAGATGGGCTCCGTGCCGCCGGCGCTTTTGACCTCACCTTCTGCCGGTGGCGGTAACTGCCTCCCATGGTCGAGGATGACTAGGTGGACGGGCCGGAGGTAGGAGGTCACTCAGGAATTTTTGTCTAGACTGACATGTAGGTCCCACAAGTCATAACGCCTGACTTGCCGGTCAAATAGACGACGTTGACTTAAGGGGCGACATGGGTTGAAACGTGCCTATAACGGCACTTGGTAGTTTATTGCGACGGATTAAGAAAATTTTGGTATGTTTTTGCTAATTTTTGTAGAGTAGTGGTTTCTTGGTAGGGCTGGTTGGAAAGTGGTAGTTTCTTGGTACTAGTGGTTTCTTGTAAAGAATAATGTACTAGCGACAAAAGGCGATTCTAGGTTGTGTTGTACTACTAGTGGTCGCGGGAGTGTATAGCTCGTTTTGTGGGTTCGATCCCGGCCGAACGCACGGCGGCCTTTTTTTAAAATATTAACCTCGCTGCGAGCCAATATTGTACACTGGTAGTTTGACTTTTGAAGTCGAACGGACATGTTGCACAACAATCTGGGTGCACTGGACAGCCCAGCCACGTGAACGGGTTTTCCCTTCCATCATCTCGTGGCTCGCGTACTATAGTAGTACTAGTACTACGTTAAGTAGTAGTACTCCTATATATCAATTCACACCGTGCAACGTTTCTCGCATGCGTGCTCGCCCTAGCCGCACCTTGCTTGCTGTTTCCTCGTCAGGTACCATATTTAAACTAGCGCCTCCCAATTAAGCCCGAGGAGCCAGAAAAGCATGGCAGGGCATTGGGAACTATGCAATATGGCTCTGTAAGTAAAGTGCTACTACTCTGTAGCTTGTGGTGTTGCACGCATGGACTTCGGTCCATTATCGGCTCTAAACTCTATAAAAAAAATTCCTCTTGACGTGATTTTTTTTTGTTTTGAAACGGAGGCAAAAGCTTTGCCTCATCTCATTAATAAAGAAGGAAGGACCAACAAACAAAGTTTGACGAGATCCATTACACCTCCACAAATGGAAGCGAAAAGCCTAGTCTCACTGTACGTATCAAAGAACTCAAATGTTCTGCCCCCGCAGTAATCGTCACTAATAAACAGGCTGCTAGTGTGTGCATGAGAGAAGCGGCTGAGTAGGCCAGCTACGCGCTTGAATAGAGCACGAGGAGTACACATGTGTACTTTCCCTGCATTGATAGTACAGCGATGGTTCTAGAGAACAGTAGTACTCTCCACTTGCAACTGTAGCTCCTTGGCCTTGAGATTCAAGAGTTCAAAACTAGTGCACTACAAAAGTACAGTACATAGAGAAAGTACTACTGCTACAGTACTACGTAGTAAATAATAACCGCACCATCACACTACCACTATGCGTGCCAGCATAACTTCCTTAACGAAAAGACGAGGCCCTGCGGTTACGCTCTTATCTCCTCCTCGCCAGTTCCCCTCCCCCTGAAGAGACCAAGGCAGTTCATCACTGCTGCCATGGATTCGCCAGGCGGTTCTCCTCCTCATTGGGGCTGGGAGACCTTGGATGATGATCCTCTGGGAGAAATCGCACACCGCTCCAACGTCCTCACCGCTGCAAGACTCGGTGCTTCCTGCACCAACTTTTTTAAGATGGTGCGTAAACAGGCTTGGGAAAAGGCCATGCTTGTTGGTCTTCCATGCACTCTCGAGCAGAAGGTTATTCTATGGGACAATCCATCGAACAGTCCACCGCTACCTGGCCGTGGTTGCACGTTGACTCCGCTAGAGTTGCCGATGTTGAGAGGTAGTCGGATTTTGTCCGATGAGCAGGTCAGTCATGGAGTTTGATCATGTAGTGTATATTCTATATATAGTACTTAGTTATTCCATCCCGTAATTTCTCCGCTGCCCACTGTCTTATATATAGGTCTGGGTTGGTGCCAATGGAGATTGGCTTGCATACCTCTGGCCGGATACCACCATCATTTTGCACAACATCTACAGCAGTGCGGCCATTCCCATTGACCCCTTCTCCACCATTGGGATTGGCCTTCCGGACTGGCTGGGCTTGAATACGTATGATGATGCCTACATGAGATTGAAGAAGACAGAGGCTGGCACATGTTGGCCACGACAGATTTGTACCCCTACACGTTCGAAGACGCCGTGTGCCATGTAGGCCACATCTTCGCAGTGACAAGCCAGGGGGCTTGTTTCATATGGTTGCCATCCTATGGTACGGGAGATTTCAAACAGAATGCACAAACCATCATTTGCATCCCTAACGGTACTCCATTATTTTGCAGGGACCAGTCATCCCCCGATCAAAATAAGATCGCCGATCCTGGATGTGCATTTGCATCCACGATTCGGTCTAACCTGGAACCTTGTAGCTGACTTTGGCATATTGGGATCAACTATCTTAGCAGTCGTCACCCATGGTACCACTGATGTGCAACATGGTCACACGATCTACCACAATCGGACCATCACCATCTACCTAGGTATTCCATTTTCTCATTGCTGTGTGTTAGAGTAGTAGTACTTGTTAGTTCTTTTCTTTTCTTGACTGGGGCATGTTTACTAGTACTAGTTCTACAATTTAGTATTAGATGTTTTAACCCTCTCGCCTTCTCTTTCATTGTAGTAGTAAGGAGTACTTACTGGTACCAGTACTTTTTACCTTGGAGGATGCGTATAGCTAGCTAGGCCCTTGAAGACTTGAACCCACTAGCTCCCACCATTTTTGTTTTTCCATGTCTTACCATCTCATCCATGTAGCCAAGAGTGGCTATATATAATAAGCCGGTTATTTTACTTCCTCTATACTGGAGTAGTACTACTTGCTGCACAATATTACTGACCGCCATATTTGAGCACAACATTATCATGCATGGACCTTGACCATGTACGTCACCATGTGTCCAGATCTGAGATGCCGCGTGTACCAGATGAACGGCGCCGATTTCAACCCCCGTGATGCTATGTGGGTGCCGAGGAACACTCTTGGAGAGTACTCGCTTTTCATTAGGGACAGCTACCCCATTGTGAAGCAGATGCCCCCTTCCGTGCACGACACCGAAGGCCTGTCGTTCATGAAGCATGGTTGTGTCTTCAGTGCACACCGCCGGATGAACGACATGCTGGGACACGCTATCCCTGATTTATGCCGCTTCAGCTTGGATGAGTCTCCATCATGTGGAACCGAACTAGAAAGCTGCGACAATGATTCCCGTTGCCCACCGCTATGGATCGTGCCATCTATGAAGAACACTTGGGACTGGAACCTGGAGGAGGACATTGAGCCCATCTATAACGTGTAACTGGAGTATGGTAAATTGTGAATGGTAGCACTGTAAATATATGTAGAGTTGTCGTGCACAAATTTATCACATGAAGTGGAGATGAACTTGTGTGGCATGTTGGCATTTGTCCTTTAGAATTTATTACTAGTAAATGTGTTATGTGTACGTGCAACTTGTGTGGCTGTTGCACGGGCTCCGACACACTCCATGAGAAAAAAAGGTGGCACATCTTTGGCTATAGGTGACGTGGCGGCATCGTACATTAGCGATCATTCGCTATAGTTGTAGTACTAGGACAACAACTCCTATGAACCTTACGCTTGGCTACTCGCCTCTTCAGGTGGTTCAATAGTTCGTACTCCTATGAACCTTGCACTTGGCTGTTCGCCTCTTCGGAAGGTCCAACAATGATAATACTACAGTACAATATGCTTCTGGCAATCTGACACCGAATGAACTACTGCACGTCCACCGCGAGGGTGAGGGCGAGGGAGAGGGAGAGGGCACTGTAGTCAAAACCCTCTCCTCGTCCTGCGAGCCACCTCGCGCATCGGCGAGGGAGAGGGCGTAGGCGTATGTAGTAAGCAAGCTTCTCCTTGTCCTGTGAGCCACCACGCGTGGGCAAGGGAGAGGGCGTAGTAAGCAAGCTTATCCTCGTTCTACGAGTTGACGGGACACCTAAAACTAGTACTAGTCCATAATGCGTCCTTTTCGGTTAATATGGTTTAATTTGAAACAAGAAAAATACACTGGCGGTCAACGTATGTAACAATACGATCATTACGGTCACTATATAGTTTTGCGGTGATTATACGGTCACTAGCTCACCGTAGAGCACCGTATTGCACCCTGCTGATCGGCCACATAGTCGACATGGCACTTTCTTCACTGGTTAAATTGACACCTGGTTTCTGGGTCCCACCTATCGGTTGACATAGCAAAGAAATCAGTTAAACAAAACTTTACGCAGGCACGACAGGAGTCCCACCCTTGCGCGCGAACCACCCTGGCTGTGTATGTGAGTGCATGCGCGTGTACTCCCTCGGTCCGTGAAAAACTGTACATCTAGCATTAGAAAATTTTCCAGCAAAGAGTGTACATCTACACTTCCAATGCACTTAGCCTTTAATCTAATCAGTATTGATTGACTAATGCACCAACTTGTGCTCTAGCTATAGGCTGCATGTCTATCCTTAGTTACAGCATGCAACAACCTTCATTTAATCTTCTTCTCTCAATGGTCGCATGCACACATAAGTCTGCTACTTTTGGGCGTTAATTATGCCATGGAGTTCCGGTTCCTCTTGGTCAATGTGTAAATCTCTATATGTACAATCCTTCACGGACGGAGGGAGTAGGTTGAGCACTTGAGCGTGAGTGTGTGTGCTGCATCTTGTGCTATGTGCCGCATGGATGCGTGAGTGTTGCATGCGTGCATGTGTACGTGTGAGTGTTGCATACATGCATGCATGAGGCTTCTACTCCCTACCATTGACATGTTCATATTTCAAGCTTCATTAAAACATTGCATGCAAGAATTAAGAGAAAACTCACCAATGCATGTAAAAGTTCTGGTCTTTTGTTCTTCACGCATGCATTCCAATTAAGACATTCGTAAACACAATTTTCTTGAGGAAAACGAGCCCATTATTGAGTACTACCTTGGTTGATGGTTTTTTATTGACCTGTATATAAATCGGAAGGAGGGAGTAGGTAGTACTAGTAGTACTCCTATACATAATTGGCGCCGGGTGCCTTGGCCAATGGTTCTTGTTGTTGGACAGGATGAGAGTAGAGGCATAGGGATACTGTAGATAGGAAGTCTTGGCGATCAATTATTCCCCCATCTCGGTCAGAGAGAACTATTCAACTAGTCTTCACAGTGAAGTGACAATACGCGCTGCAGCAGATGGGATACTTAATTAATAAGCTGAGCCAGCGTGTTGGTGTTACTAAATCAGCCTTACCCTGTACTGCCATCATTTTTGCCAGTGGAGCACGCTTCCGCAAATATGCCTACGCACCTCCCTGTTCCATTAACTGACATATGGGCCCTCTTAAGGTAGACCCACATGTCATTGACTTAACTATTTATACTCCTAAGGACGGTATATCCTGGTAGTACTAGTAGAATTGAGATTTACTGCACTTTCTTGCCCATCTTTTCCTCTTCTTCCTCCTCTCTTCTTCCTCATCTCTTCCCCGTCACCAGCCGCACACCATTTCCCTCCGCTCACTGCTCGCCCGCCCGCGCCATCTTCCTCGGTAGCTCGCGCGTACCATATCCCCCCGCTCACTGCTCGGCCACACACGCCATCGTCTTCGCTCGCCCACCCGAATCCACTTCCCCGCTCGCTCGCAGGCACCAAAAACCCCCAATCACTCAGCGCCCTAAAAAACCCTATGGCAGAACCGACTGACATGCAGAGCCACGATTGGAATTCCCTCCCTGATGTTCTCTTGGAGCAGATCTGTAATCGTATGGACCTGCTCAGCACCGTGCGTCTGGCCGCATGCTCGGTGTCTATGTACCGTGTACTCATCTGCAACAGCCGGCCCTTTTCAAGACACCCTGCTTGCTGATGCCCGATCCTCGCAAGTGGCCCAGACATCGGCTTGACGATTCTACGGAGGTTGCCGCTGTGCCTCTCGATATGCTACCACTACCCGCCCACATGTCCTTCATGCATTACCACTACTGGGCGGGCATGAAGGCCAACTAGATCGTCCTCATCCAGAAATCTGGTAGTCCGTGGTGTCTCGTGGATATCTACACCCAGCGAGAGATCACCCTTCCATTGTTGGATACTGCTGACATCGAGGCTCACGGCCGGCCAGACACTCCTGCCTACTATGCACGAGATGCGTCGAGCTTCTAGTACGACCTCCGTTTGCTGAAGGTTGTAATCTATGAAGTGCCCACACCATCAGAAGACTACATGGATTACAAGCTCATTGCCTTGTTCGACGCGGGATTAGTCTATCTGGAATCTGGTCGCCATACATGGTTATGGCTCATCATCAATCCTGTTGACCCTCCATTTCTGTCTGATGCTATAGTGGACGATGGCATCGTTTACGCAGTTGACGCACAGATTGGCTGCATATACTGGTGGAATTTATCATCGTGTAAGTGTTCTATCTCATCTCATCTTTACCTTATGAATACGACTGCCTGTTGATTGTTAGAAATTTAGAATAGATAGTATGTCTATAACCACATCATTGCTACATGTTCCTCTCATTTCCTACATTTTTATGACCACACATGTTATTGTTAGAGTTGATATGAGAACAATTGGCATCTAATGATTGTTAGAATAGATATTATGAGTATAACCTCATGATTGCTATATGTTACTCTCATTTCCAAGATGTTTAGAACCACGCATGTTATTGTTAGAGTTGATATGAGAACAGTAGTAACTGCTATGGTAGAATATGAGTAGGCCCTGGCGTAGCTGTTTTCCTCTCATTTTTACATGATGTTTGAACCATGACATATTGCTAGAATATGAAAGCCATTGGCTTAATTTGTTTAACTTGGGGTATGATTATGACCACGACATTGCAATTCTCTGGCTATGATCTGTGTCACTGTTATAATAATCTTAATTCCACACATACTCTGAACATGATTGTATATGTTTGTCCTTTTGGTCTCCAATTTGATTTGTTGTAGCAGACGCAAATGCGCTGGCCTTCATAATTCCAGGACCTGGAAACATACAAGTCAATGGGTGGTGGTTTATCGCTCGTTCAACTGACGGTGGGCATTTGATGCTCATTCACACGTACCAAATTGACCAAACCATTTCATCAAACCACATGCAGTACAATGCCTGGGGCATTCATGACTGTGATGGCTATGGCTGCTTCATGTTTGAGAAAGATCCCAGCTCCATTGGGCCAGTCATATTCAACTGGAGGTGGGTCTACAGCCTCGGCAACCACTCCATGTTCCTCGGGCTCAATTATCTGATCATCCGACCAATCATTGATCATATCACCGGCGATGATTACCATGCTATGCAACTTCCATTCACCAGGGGAACTGTGTTTACACATCGTACCATGGGTTTCATGAATCACCATATCCAGAGATTCATCGACACAACTTGTTGCCAGATGATCTTCAGTGTGTGAAAGGCATCAAGCTTCCAAGCGATGAATGGCTTTTACAAACCCAACATGCGGCGATGTGGTTCATGCCAATGGCAAATATGCACAACTTGATTCGTAGTGATATCTAGACTGAGCCATGTATCCTGCTACTGTAGCATGACCCTCTTTTGTTGGATATTATGTACTATAGTTAGTTTGAAGGATAGATACCTTTCTGGGATCAAGTGCATCCTAACTCAACTGCGTAGCATGTACTGATAATGATGTTGGAGATGCTGTGCAGAAGCCATATATATCAGTTAGGCTTCAAGTGCGTACTTGTTGGTGAAAGTGTTGTCCAATGGGAATTATATTTTGTATTACTCATGTAGCCTACAAAGTCTGTCGCACAGCCTTGTAACTTCGCACTCCATTTCTAAATTTGTAGTACTAGTAGTCCTCTATACCATATATTGCACTACTCGTACTACTACCCCCCTTGTGGTTTTTTGGTCCCCTTCATAATTTGTGTCAAATTTTGACCATAAATTTAACTAACTAAATGTTAATGCATGTCACAAAAAATTATATCGTTGGATTTGTATTTGAACATAGTTTCCATTGGTATAATTTTTGGTGACATGCATTGACATTTTGTTAGTTAAACCTGTGGATAAAATGTGACACTAACTAGGACTAGTAAGCAGTACAATAGTACTAGTATTTTTTGGTCAAATTATTGATCATGTCCTCACATTGAATTGCCGTGACAACATGATGCACATGAGGTGACACAAGAGTCCCCGCGGCGTGTTAGTTCACCAAAGTGAGCCTCACCCCTCTCGTAATACAACAACACTCTCCTATTCTCTACAAAATCACTCTCCCATTCTCTCCCGGTCTCCACGCCTCCCAACCGCCGCCTTGTTCCGATCCAGTTGGTACTATGAGCGATGAGCTACTGGAGCTGCTATACTTCATTGCAAATAGTCAAAAGGAAGACGCTGAAAAAATTGATCTCAACAATGATGTTCTTCAAGCTAGCCGGATGAAGGAAGGAACCATCGAGGCTGCTCCTGTGAGTATTTGTCCCGTCGCCCTGTATGATGATTTCAATCTTTATGGGGGTTTTCAAGTCTTTGGAGTATGCATGTAGTAATGAAGCTGAGACCCCAGTTTGTTCAGGTATTGTGGACTTCATATTTAGAGTAGCACTTATCTGTCGAAATCTTTCATCATTTACTTAAACAGTTGATTGATCATACATTGAGTACCATTTAACTGGAATTAACCAATGCAAGTCCAAGAAGGATTGGCCGGTGCTGCCGGCTGGCGTCAAGTTCGATCCCACGGATCAGGAGCTGATCGAGCATCTTGAGGCCAAAGTGAGTGCTGACGGCATGAGATCTCACCCTCTCATCGATTTGTTCATACCAACCATCGACAGCGAGCATGGCATATGCTACACCCATCCTGAGAAACTTCTAGGTGAGACACCGATCGGCCGTCTACTTGCACAAATATATTCCTTTGTTTATACCTCTATTTTTATTTTTAGATGCAGACCTAGTGAAGCAATTACAATTTGATAGTTAATAAAAAGTGAAGCAAGTGACTGCAACATGCCAAAGATGTTATGTAAATGCCAACTACGTACCCTAAAACTTGTATTCGCCAATACTGCAGGTATCACACTGAGTGGCCTAAGCAAGCATTTCTTCCAACGCAACTCTGGGGCATTCAAAAGTGGCACGCGGATGCGTCGCAAGATATAGTAGGAGTGCGGCATGTACGCGATGTGGCACAAGACTGGCAATACCTTGCCGGTGATGGTCAACGGCCGGCAGATGGGCAGCAAAAAGGTTCTGGTGCTGCACACTAATAGGAACTTTGACCAGCAGAGGACCAACTGGGTGATGCACCAGTACTAGCTCAGTGACCTAGAGTAAGAGAAGGAGCGGGAGCTGGTCGTCTGCAAGTTTTCTACCAGACGAACACTAGGGCCAAGACTAAAAAGATTATAAGTTAGTTTGGTATTGGTACTTGTTCTACCTGGTCGTCTGCAAGTTGGTATTGTTGTTAAGGATCTTTCGGTATGAACTTGGCATTTGCTTCCAACCATCGTGTCGAGGGTTGACGTGGATATAAAGCTGAATCATTTGTTTCGAAATGAATTTTCAGGCACCTGATTTTTTTTATGGGTAGCCTAAGCACCTGCCGTTCAAATTCCCAGTTCTCCAATTTATTTACATCTTCGAGTACGCACAGGATCCATCTGGTTTCACACGCTGATAGTTGGACGCAGCACGTCGGGACTGGGCTATGACAGAGAGAGGAGTGATGGATTTGGGCCTTCCAGAACAGTTAAGTGTCGTGACCTCGATCGCGTGAAGCGCCTCCCATGGACTCAAAAAAGGCCTAGTCGGTTATTATTAGTTGAAATATGTAAAATATTCCATAATAAAAAGAAATATGTAAAATGCAATGAATTTAGTCTGGTTTCACTAAAAATCATCCGATTTGCATGAAATTCGTCCGTGGAACCACAAGACGGCTGTCCATACGGAACCAACAGGTCCATGGCCGTATGCAAGCAAGTGCATGCACTTATTATCATGATGGAAAAATAATGCTGACATCTGAGACAGTGAAACCCATGAAATTTTCAACATACTCAATAAATGAGAGAATTCTACAAGTACAGACTGATAACTGGGATCCAGCAGGTATATTGTTTTTTCAGGTCGAGCAACTATCAACTGGGCTGTAGACAGCCCAGGCTTGGTTTTGTTTTTAACAGGCCCAGCCCATGACGACAATGGGGCAAACAGATCCAGCAGGTATCAACTAGCCTCTGGGCCGCCAACATTAGAGTTATATTTTCTCTTAGAACATCTGCACGCAGTTTTTTTACTGAAGAAAACGCACAACCCAGTTCTATTTTCCTCTAAAAATGCCATGTCCTACTTCCGTTTTCTGATCTCTAACTATAGTTTTACTAGTTCATATACATATATTATTATATTGAAAATACTTGAAGTTCCCACTAGTACAGTGAGGTGCTATACAAATGGTTTTTAACCCCTTTCCCACGGCATTTTGAACCGTCGCCAAGTGAGTGACTGTGATAGGGGGGGGGTCCTTCCCACATGACCCAAAAACCGTCGGGGATAGGGAGCCATGATGCAGAGGCCTTGCCAAATGTAATCGTAACCGATGCAGCACACACTAAATTCTTTCGCACGTGTGGGATTGGTGATTAAACGTTTCTAATGAGGCAGTGAAACCAAACGGTGTGTCGTAATGAACCATTTGGGAAACGGTATGTAAGGCACACGGGCCAACATAAAAACTGTGTGCGATATGTGCCCCATCGCACATGAGTTTTCTGCGGAACTCGTCTGCCATGCAAGACTCCATCGCACACGTTTCCGAACAATTACCGTGTGCGATAATGTTCTATCACAAATGGTTCAGGAGCCCCTTCGCACACATACAAGTGCTGCAGACCATTTGTGATTTGTTGTGTATCACCTACGGTTGCGGTAAGTGTGACGTGTGATTTTCGTTTGGGATCCCACATGTTTCCTGAAAAATTTACGACTAGGATTGTATTTTACATTGGGCTTGGTTTACTCCGAGCTCTCGTGTGCGATAATGTGATATCACAAACGGTTTCAGAGCCCCTACACACACGTAGTAGTGCTGCAAATCATCTGCGATCTATTGTGTATCACCGATGGTTCTGCTAGGATTGACGTATGCTTTCTGATGTGGATCGCACACACTCATTTAGTTGAACCGTGTGCAGAGCAATTGCCAGGTTAAAGAAAAAATATCCCATTTGAATCAGCATGCAAAAAGAAAATTCTCCACAATATGCAATTGAACAAATAGTGTCCACAGGAAGAACATTAATCTGATTTCACAACAACTACAATTGAACAAATGGTAGCTAAATTCCAATGATTTGTCAACATATATATGCATTACATAATTAATCATAGTGTACGAAATACGAAGACCTCATCAGATGGAAAACAATGGATCCATGCGTATATGTTTAGCGGCTAACTCTTACTCAATGTTTCAGGAGAAGGCATGCTGAAACCTTCATTATCACCAGTGGGATTGATGTAGTGATTTAGGAAGAAGTCGCTGATAAATCTCCGAACCATTAGCAATTCACCCGCGGGGAGCGGTTCAGGGGTCCTCGGTTCTAAGATGAGCTGCAGTACTTTTAAGATCAGAATGTGCCATATGAGTGGAGTAGAAGATATTAATTAAGATAGACTTACTAGTACTAATTCGCGAGCATCTTCACAACTACCAGCAGATTTGCAGATGGAGATCATGTGTCTGCAAACATAGTATCCACAAAGGTTGGTCCCTGCTTGTTGCTGAGGACACTGAATTTTTTTATACAAAATTAGTGATGTATTTGTCCTGTTAGGAACAACCTAACCAGTGTTAGATGATTTTTTTTTCTTTGGACAGAAATATAAAGAGGTTTATTTAGAAGCTTGAACATTTGACTAGCGTACGAAAAGGTATTTGCAGACTATTGGATACATTTTCCGAAAATAACAGATTTCGGTGTGTTACCAGAGAAACGATCTCGTGCTGCAGAGGTAGTTCCCTCTTGAACAGGTTCCCTGGTTTAGTTTTCCACAATGCGAGCACACTGCAAATGAAGATGAATTTTGACAACATCAATTATCGAACCAGATATGAATGCAAATTAATTTCAATATCATAGAATTCAATACCTATCCATGAATTGCAGAAGATGCGTCAGATCCTGAGTGTTTGTTGACTCTCTGAGAGAATCCATGTAGTAAACTATGTTCTTGTTTGGAACAATGAATACCAATATCCAGTGATTGCTACATATTAAGAAAGCCATGAACTTACAAATTATGTCAAAATCTGAAAGACAATTAGTGTATGCGTGGTTGTTTATTTGACTTACCGTTCATGATATGGCCAGAGAAATGATTCTGCATGGGACGTGTTTTCGAAGATACGGGCGACCATGTTAATCGCCCACTCCTGTTCATCCTTACCATGTAATGTTGTGCCATTTTCTAATGCAGGATCTATGAAATACACACTCTCCCTTTTTCTTCTCTGCGCGTTCAATCCCCTGAGAGGAATAAAATGAAGTTAGATGTTTATCATTTACAACCTTGTATGGAGAAGTTGATCAGAGTTTTTTAAGTACTTACAAAATCAGGCATCTAACAAGAGTGGCATCGAGCTCGTTGAAGTTGAAGAAGAGATGTAAGTCCTCGAAACTCACACTGATGGAACCAGCATCGTGTCGGAAATGATCGCTATTGTAGTAGACTAGCAGAACATGATGACCTGCTAACATTTGATCCATGCAATATTTATGTAACTCGCGGAAACTGGAGCTGCACTCATCAAAGTATCCGCCAACAAGAAATGGCTGGCCATGGACGTAATTGCGTGCTTCAAGTATGTCTGCTTTATTTTTAGCAAGTAGCAAAGCTATTTCTTCATCATCCATGCCGTCAGAAATAATATTACTCTACGATTCGAACAACTTGCTGTTAATTTGGTTCTGGGCGATGAGTGCTTTAAGTAAGAGGCAATCATTCTCTTTCCTCTTCGCTCTCGAGGCACGCTTCCTCATGGGTGCAGCCTTTTTGCCCACTTCCTTCTTGGTACTTGAAGCACTTCTGGTCCAAGGTCTGGTTGGCTGAAAGGCACACTGCCGAGCAGACGGTAAAGCTTTGATGGACTACTTAGCAGACGGTTTAGCTATGCCGGACTGCTGAGCTGGCGGTGCTGCTGTGATGGACTGCTTGGCTGTAGGAGCAGAGGCATCAGACTGATGACCATGCGTTGAAGCTATGTCGTGTTTCTGCGCAGGTGGTGCCAACTTGTCGGTGTGCTGAGGAGGCCATGCCAACGCGTTGGTTTGCTGAGCAGGAAGTGCTAACGCATTGGTATGTTGATCACGCGGATGCGGACCGACGAACTGATGAGCAGTCGGTTCTGGACCTACAGACTACTTAGCAGGCGGTTCCAAAGCATCAGACTGCTTAGCAATCCATTCCACCAGGTTGGTCTGCTAAGCATGTGCTGCAGCTGGGTCTCCCTCCGCTGCTTCAGCGGCCGGCATCTAAACCGGTGGTGCGTCTTCAGCAGTTGTAGGCCTTGCCACTGGCTGCTCTAGGGTGGACGATGACTTGGCCTGGAGGGCACAAAGTCGGGTGGGCTGATCACAGGTTGATGCATCCGCCGTTGGATTACGAGTATTAGGTTCTTTGGGGGAAGCATGCGAGAGCTGCTGTGGCAAGGAGAGCGTCACCGGTTGAGGGGCGGCATTGGTTGCTCTTGGCGGGGCTTTAGGGATCTCATCCATGAAGTCTATTTCCTTTCATGGCCACTGGATGTGATGTAACAGTGTTTCTCCCAAGGTCCTTTTCTCATCAAAGTCTCCTAGGACATTCTTCAGGGCAAATTCATTGAATCCAGGCTTTACTTCAGTCACGTAGCACTTCACACAGCCCGGCTTCAATGGCACATTATCCAATAAGAGGCCCTCTTCCAAGAAGGGTGGGTAAACCTAGACTGTTGCACATTTTAATGTACCTTCATAATGTGTAAGCACGCCCTTCAGTATGTCTTTCATTCCAAATAGATCAGATATAGCATCATCATGAGCAGCTGCAACCTCAGTGTTGCTGGGGTCAGCTGACGCACAACTACTCTTGTGCGGTGTTGTCGCGCAATAACCAGCATCCTACATGCCCGCCTCCCCTCCCATCTGCTGGCTATCTGTCAGTGTTAGAGTCTTCTGCATCACTAGTGACTCCTCAATTTCCTTTCAAACAGTCAGATACATGTCCTTCCTCAACCTTTCATACAATTCATTCTGCTTCATTTCACTCCTCGCTTTTTTCATGCTGAGCCTCTCTTCTTTGCTGAGTGTGAAAGCCCTCTTGTGCGGGACATTAACACATATACCCATTGCACGGCTAGGGGGCTCTCTTGTTTCCAGAGCATCGGACAGAATGTCACATGGCCCTGAGTTCCTGTAGAACCTTCTAGGGATCTCAGAAGCCTTTAACATCACGCGATACAGTTTTTCGTCATGTGAGTTTTCAAAGTAATAAGTTCCGTCATCACGCCTCCTTGCACGTGCCCCCAAGTAGTCTCTAGCGCGTTCGCCCCCGATTTCACTAAAGGCCGGTTTCCCACCCTCAGCTACTTCTTCTTTGTCCTCCTGGTCCAATATCGGTTTCATGCCGTAGTATCCTGCCACACCCATACGGTGGGGGTGTATGTTCCTCTTCTGAAGTTCCGATTTCTTGGCACTCTTCGTAGCAACTCTGTAGTTGCCCGGACCCTTTTGAATTCTGCCCAGTCTGCCTTTGTAATTTGGGGGTATGCGGGGATTGGGTCCTTGCCTTCACTCAAGTACTTCTTGTACATCACGTGCTTCCAGTTTCTCCAAGCATCCCTAGCCTTCTTCAGTGCAGTATGTTCCACCTACATTCTCCACTACTCTGGAACGTTGAAGTGATCCATGATCTCTCGGACTATCCTTTGCCGTGTTTCTGTGTCAGCCTTCTGAAACCCCGGCAGATTAATGTTGAGCCTTGCCCTACCAACAAATCCACACACACTCCTGAACCTCGTGCGTGCTTTATCTGGTTTAGTTGGAGCCCAAGACTTTAAATTGATCTCGGTGACTTCATATACACCTTTAGGCTAGTGTGTGGGCTTCCTTGGAGCGTTCCTCCGTGTCCTGGCCGGAAGGGTAATTACTGCAGCTCTATCCCATTCCAGATTACTTGATCCCTCACCATCTGCTGAAGACCTAGGGTTGTCGGAATCAGATGAAGATACATCGCCTGAAGCATGAGTGCTATCGCTGCTACTCGGCATCTACAGAGAACACATGCAAAACTCAGGAAAGGATGATAAGCATAAATCTAACAACTTGGTATCAAGTTGTCTAAACATGCCATGCAATAATTTCGAAAATGTACGGCTTATTTCTTAAGTTTGTGTGACTCGGGCGCCCATGATCTGTAAATCGACAGTAACTTATTGGAACAAATACAACTTATATGTATTGGTTAGGAAGGTAGATAATGAACAAATATACGCTCTCCATTATTTTATAGCCAATTTGGGAACATACGGAACGAAATAGGAAGAGGGATTGCGAGAAAATATGCCTCACCGCGATGGAGAGCAGTAACTAACAGGTTTCTTAATGCAAACCGGCAGGACCACATGAGAGGCGAGGGTTACTTGATCGATATGCTTGAGGGTGGCTGGCAAGCAAACGAAGACGGCGAGGCGTGGGCAGCCGCGTGTTGGGAACGGCAGTGGAGGTAGAGTTGACGCCGAAGAGTGGGTACACGGCCGGGTTGAGCACGCCGATGCTGGAGAGGGTTCTGCTGTGGATCTGGGGGAGGGGGGAGCTGGCGATGGAGATTGGGTGGACTAATTGAGTGAAATGCGGGTGAGCGGTGGGGGGTGTTGGCGGCCTGGGTGAAAAGGGTGAAAAAGTATCCCCGGTCACCGCGCGGAAAGGCCTATGCAAACGGCTGCCTCTAAGCACTCATGTGCACAAACAACATAATTTCGTTTGAAATGAAGACGTGCTAATTTTGAAATGAAGACGCGAGTTCATCATTTTGCCTCTAATTTTTTCCCACAGTAAGCAATCACCATTATACCATAGGTTTGATTTGCTGGCGCATTTCAGGTCTCGTGTGCTATATTTAAGACATTTTTTGGCATTTACCGTGCATTTTGGCATATAAATCAAATCCTAGCCGGAACTGTATGTGCTGATGAAAGGGATGAGGATTGCCGTTCAATCTGAGAGCATCCAACGGTGCAGACATATGATCTGTGGGGCTTGGGTTCTGGCCAATCAGAATGCATGACTCAGATCACGCGTGCAGCAGGGGGGCATTGGCCATGGTTTGGTAGGCACACGGCTTTCGTGAGTGAACCGTGTGCTATTTGAAAACATTTACCTGAACTAACAACATATTTTCGTTTGAATGAAAACATGAGTTCATCGTTTCGTCTCCAATTTTTTTCCATGGTAAGAAATCACCATTGTACCCTATGGTTCGATTTTCTGGTGCATTTGAGGTATCGTTTGCTATAGTCGCAACTACACGTGGGTGTTAGCAAGATCATTTGTGTGTCGCTTTGGGAGTTTTCATTCATTGTCCGAGAAACGGGTAAAAAATTCAAACAGTTCGGCCGCAGGGTGCGGCCAGAGGCGTAGGCCTTGTTGGTATTTTAATTACAAGAAATGCATATAGTGTCCGGAAATAACGAAAATCGGTGTGTCACCGTGGCGTGCTCTCAGGATCCCATGGAAATTTTTTCGTAAAGTTTGGCACAAGTTTTGATGCTCACACCTTCCAAATCGTAGCATCTCACAAGAAGAATCATAGTTTCCAAAAGGAGACGCGGCACTTCGGACTCCAATCGTCGGCGACTACATCGTTCCGCCTTGAATTTTTTTCATGGTAAACAATCACGTATATACCCTAGGTTTGATTTTTCTGGCCCATTTCAGGTCTCATCTGCTATATTTAAGTCATTTTTTTCCATTTACCTTGCATTTAGTGCATATAAAATCAAAACCGTACTACAACTACATCTGGGTGTTAGTTAGCAAAGAAGGTGTACAAATCATTTGTGTGTCGCTTTGCGAGTTTTCATCCATTGTCCGAGAAGCGGGGAGAAGTTTCAAACATTTCGGCCGCGAGGTGCGGCCACCAGTGTTGGCCTAGTTGGTATTTTAATTACAGGAAATTCAGATGGAGTCCGGACATCATCAAAATTGGCGTGTGCCCGTGGCGTGCTCTCACGACCACGTGGAAAAAATTGGTGAAGTTTGGCACAAGTTTTGATGATCGCTCCTTGGAAACCGGAGCATCTCACAAGAAGGATCATGGTTTCCAAAAGGAGACGTGTCAATTTAAACTCCAGTGGCCGGTGACTTTATCGTTTGGCCTCATAAAAAATTTCACGGTACGCAATCACCATTATACCACGGGTTTGATTTTCTAGTGCATTTCAGGTATCGTTTGCTATATTTAAGACATTTTTTGAATTTAATATGCATTTTGTGAATATAAATAAATTCACAACCGGAACTGCATGTGCTGTCGAAAGAGATGAGGATTGTCGTTCTATCAGGGAGAATCCAACGGTGCAGACGTACGATCCGTGGGGTTTGGGTTTTGGCCAATCAGAACGCATGACTCAGATCGCGCGCCCGGTAGGGGGGCATCGGCCACAGTTTAGTAGGCACACGGCTTTCGTGAGTGAACCGTGTGCTATTTGAAAACATTTACATGAACTAACAACATATTTTCGTTTGAATGGAAACATGAGTTCATCGTTTCGCCTCGAATTTTTTTCCACGGTAAGAAATCACCATTGTACCATATGGTTCGATTTTCTGGTGCATTTGAGATCTCGTTTGCTATATTTGAGTCATTTTTTGCATATATATAGTCGCTTATATATATATAGTCGCAACTACACATGGGTGTTAGCAAGATCATTTGTGTGTCGCTTTGCGAGTTTTCATTCGTTGTCCGAGAAACGGGAAAAACTTCAAATAGTTCGGCCGCAGGGTGCGGCCAGAGGCGTAGGCCTTGTTGGTATTTTAATTATAGGAAATGCATATAGAGTCCGGAAATAATGAAAATCATTGTGTCACCGTGGCGTGCTCTCACGATCGCATGGAAAAATTTGGTAAAGTTTGGCACAAGTTTTGGTGTTCGGACCTTCCATACCAGAGCATCTCACAAGAAGGATCATAGTTTCCAAAAGGAGACGCGGCACTTCGGACTCCAAATCGTCAGTGACTACATTGTTCTGCCTCGAAAAAAAATCATGGTAAACAATCACGGATATGCCGTTGGTTTGATTTTCTGGCCCATTTCAGGTCTCGTCTGCTATATTTAAGTCATTTTTTTGCACTTACCTTGCATTTAGTGCATATAAAGCCAAAACCTTACTACAACTACATGTGGGTGTTAGATAGCAAAGAAGGTGTAAAAAACATTTGTATGTCACTTTGCGAGTTTTCATCCGTTTGTTCGAGAAGCGGTGAGAAGTTTCAAACATTTCGGCCGCGAGGTGCGGCCACCGGCGTAGGCCTAGTTGGTACTTTAATTACAGGAAATTCAGATGCAGTCCGGACATCGTCAAAATCGGTGTGTGCCCGTGGCGTGCTCTCACGACCCTGTGGAAAAAAATTGGTAAAGTTTGGCACAAGTTTTGATGATCACTCCTTCCAAACCGGAGCATCTCACAAGAAGGATCATGGTTTGCAAAAGGAGACGCGGCACTTCGGACTCCAAATCGTCGGTGACTACATCGTTCCACCTCAAAAAAAAATTTACAGTAAACAATCACGGATATACTCTTGGTTTGATTTTCTGGCCCATTTCAGGTCTCGTCTGCTATATTTAAGTCATTTTTTGCACTTACCTTGTATTTAGTGCATATAAAGTCAAAACCCTACTACAACTACATGTGGGTGTTAGTTAGACTAGTCACAATGGGTAGTAACTTAGACTAGTAACATGCATATGTTACTACCTCTATAGTGGGGAGTAACATATGTGTGGTGTCATGCAACACTTCATTTATTAGGTTGTAGAATCATCTTGTCTTGGTATGTGTGATGTTACAGTAACTAGCTATGTTACCACATGCCCCTATTTCCTCATTAATTACTTGCCACATCATCTGTTTTGCCTAGAGATGTGTGATGTTATCACCTATGTTACTCCCACTGTGGGTAGTCTTAGCAAAGAAGGTGTACAAATCATTTGTGCGTCGCTTTGCGAGTTTTCATCCGTTGTCTGAGAAGCGGGGAGAAGTTTCAAACATTTCGGCCGCGAGGTGCAGCCACCGGCATAGGCCTAGTTGGTATTTTAATTACAGGAAATTCAGATGGAGTCCGGACATCATCAAAATCAGTGTGTGCCTGTGGCGTGCTCTTATGACCCCGTGGAAAAAAATTGGTAAAGTTTGGCACAAGTTTTGATGATTGCTCCTTCCAAACCGGAGCATCTCACAAGAAGGATCATGGTTTCCAAAAGGAGACGTGTCAATTCAAACTCCAGTGGCCGGTGACTTCAACGTTTGGCCTCATAAAAATTTCGACGGTACGCAATCACCATTATACCACGGGTTTGATTTTCTGGTGCATTTCAGGTATCATTTCCTATATTTAAGACATTTTTTGAATTTAACATGCATTTTGTGCATATAAATAAAATTACAACTGGAACTGCATTTGCTGTCGAAAGGGATGATGATTGCCGTTCGATCTGGGAGCATCCAACGGTGCAGATGTATGATCCGTGGGGTTTCGGTTCTGTCCAATCAGAACACACGACTCAGATCGTGCACGCGGTTTGGTCGGCACACGTCTTTCATGAACGAACCGTGTGCTATTAGCAAACCAGATTGCATATCTTCTGTTCATACATAGTGGAGTGAGATCAATTGAGTGTGCTACCTCTATGGTATAATAATAATAATAATAACAATAATAATAATAAGAATAATAAGAATAAGAATAATAATAAAGAGTTCATATTCATTGCCCGAGCTGACAACATATCAAGGTCAACATATTAACGGTTCTTACATCAACAGGAAACCGGGCATAACTCACTGATGTCTACTACGCAACTTTATTCTTGTAGACTCGTGTTGGGCCTCCAAGCGCAGAGTTTTGTAGGACAGTAGCAATTTTCCCTCAAGTGGATGACCTAAGGTTTATCAATCCGTGGGAGGCGTAGGATGAAGATGGTCTCTCTCAAACAACCCTGCAACCAAATAACAAAGAGTCTCTTGTGTCCCCAACACACCAAATAGAATGGTAAATTGTATAGGTGCACTAGTTCGGCGAAGAGATGGTGATAGAAGTGTAATATGGATAGTAGATATTGATTTTTGCAATAGTAACAATAAAAAACAGCAAGGTAGCAATTGATAAAACGGAGCACAAACGGTATTGCAATGCTTGAAAATGAGGCCTATGTTCCGTACTTTCTCTAGTGCAATCTCTCAACAATGCTAATATAATTGGATCATATAACCATCCCTCAACGTGCGATGAAGAATCACTCCAAAGTTCCTATCTAGCAGAGAACATAAGAAGAAATTGTTTGTAGGGTACAAAACCACCTCAAAGCTATTCTTTCCGATCAATCTATCCTAGAGTTCGTACTAAAATAACACCAAGCTATTCTTTCCAATCGATCTAACCAAGAGTTCGTACTAAAATAACACCATATGATACACATCAACCAACTCTAATGTCACCTAGATACTCCAATGTCACCGCGAGTATCTGTGAGTTGATTATGCGATGTACATCAAACAATTTCAGATTCATAATACACAATCCAACACAAAGAACCTCAAAGAGTGCCCCAAGATTTCTACCGGAGAAACAAGGATGAAAACATGCATCAACCCCTATGCATAGATTACCCAAATGTCACCTCAGGAATCCATGAGTTGAGTGCCAAAACATATATCAAGTGAATCAATATGATACCCCATTGTCACCACGGGTATTCATAGCAAGACATACATAAAGTGTTCTCAAATCCATAAAAGTATTCAATCCAATAAGAACGAAATCTCAAAGGGAAAACTCAATTCACAACAAGATAGAGAGGGTAAAACACCATATGATCCGACTATATTAACAAAGCCCGCGATACATCAAGATCGTGACATCTCAAGAACATGAGAGAGAGAGAGAGAGATTAAACACATAGCTACTGGTACAAACCCTCAGCCCCGAGGGTGGACTACTCCCTCCTCATCATGGTGGCCGCCGGGATGATGAAGATGGCCACTGGTGATGATTTCCCCCTCCGGCAGGGTGCCGGAACGGGGTCTAGATTGGTTTTTCGTGGCTACAGAGGCTTGTGGCGGCGGAAATTCTGATCTAGGGTTACCCCGAGGGTTTTTGGAATATTTGGCAATTTATATGGTGAAGAGGCGGTGCGGGAGGTCACCGAGGGGGGCACAACTCCCCTGGGCGCGCTTGGGCTCCTAGGCGCGCCCAGGTGGGTTGTGCCCACCTCGGGCCTCCCCTCTAGTACTTTTTTAGCCCATCCTGGGTCTTCTGGTCCAAAAAAATTCTCCAAAAATTTTCGCTGCGTTTGGACTCCGTTTGATATTGATTTCCTGCGAAGTAAAAAACAAGCAAAAAACATCAACTGGCACTGGGCACTATGTCAATAGGTTAGTCCCAAAAAATGATATAAATTTGTTATAAAATGATTGTAAAACATCCAAGAATGATAATATAACAGCATGAATACTTCATAAATTATAGATACGTTGGAGACGTATCAGCATCCCCAAGCTTAATTCCTACTCGTCCTCGAGTAGGTAAATGATAAAAGAAATTTTTTATGAAGTGTGAATGCTAGCAAAGTGCATAAGTTTGATCAATGATAATTTCAATCACTTTTCCTAGCATCATAACAACAATTCTTTCTCATAAAACTTCTCATGTTAAAGTAGCAACCAATTCAGATGTTAAGGTTCAAACAATGAATTCTCTTGAAACTCAACAACCTATATTCTTAGTCACCAAACAATTGCAATTCAACTTATTCAATAGACTCTAAGTAAGAGCTCCACATACTCAATCATCATATAGTCTTCTATGATTGCTAGTATTCAAAGCATATTCTTAGAACAAACGGCATCCATCGAACATAGAGAAAGATAGGGGCTTAATATTTCGCCTCCCAACTCATTTATCATAGAGATAATTGTCAACAATAATAAATCATGATCAAATATATTTGACTGGTCATATGTGCCTAGATCTTTCCCCACCACACGATGCTTGCCAACTAGAGAATAATTGAGGTTGAAATGAGAATGCATTCTACTCCCTCTTGCATAAAAGTAAATACTGAAAGGTAAAAGATAGACCCTTCGCAGAGGGAAGCAGAGGTTGTCATGCGCTTTTTATTTGGATGCCCAAGCTCTTAATGCAAAGGAATGTCACGTTATATTGCCCCTTATGATAGCAACCTTTATTATGCAGTCCGTCGCTTTTATTACTTTGCCATCACAAGTTCGTACAACGCTCAATTTTCCCTTACAATAAAAGATCAAACATATTTAGGAGCAATTTTTATTGCTTTATGCACCGATGACAACTTACTTGAAGGATCTTATTCAATCCAGAGGTAGGTATGGTGGATACTCATGGCAAGAAACTGGGTTTAAGGGTTTTTGGATGCACAAGTAGTATCTCTACTTAGTACAATTTTTTTGCTAGCAAAAGATCCTAGGCAAACACCACATGTTGGAGGATCCATAACAATATAACTTCTATGCAAATATACACAACCATGACTCATTCTGTTGTCCTTGTCCAACTTCAACTAATTTTCTCAAGTTTGAAAATAATTAATGGGTATTCACAATCATAGAATATTTCCAAGATAATATATTTGTATGTGAAAGTTCTCTTCCTTATACTAATCATTCATGAATTGCTTGTATGACCAATATTGTGATTGTCAAGCTTCATAAGATTTCACTTTCTAAACCCAATGTGAATCTACCACTAGGCATGATATGAACATATAATTTCAACTTCATGATATTCAATTCATTCAACAATTTACTCATAGGATATAAGTGAAGCACAAGAGTAAATGACAAGCTACTCCAAAAAGAGATAAGTGAAGATCAAGCGAGTAGTTAAGTAAATGGGTAGCTATTTGAGGACTCTCTCTTATTTAAAAACTTTTAGATCTAAGTATTTTATTAAAACAGCAAGCAAAAAAATGACATTCAAAGAATAGCACAACTCATTTGAAGAAGCAAAAACTTAGGCTCAACCGATACTAACCGATAATTGTTGATGAAGAAAGGTGGGATGCCTACCGGGGCATCCCCAAGCTTAGATGCTTGAGACTTCTTGAAATATTACCTTGTGATGCCTTGGGCATCCCCAAGCTTGAGCTTTTGTGTCTCCTTAATTCCTTTTATATCACGGTTTCCCTAAATCTTAAAAACTTCATCCACACAAAACCCAACAAGAACTCGAGAGATGCGTTAGTATAAATCAATGCATAACCTTATCATTATCTACTGTAGCAAATCACTATAACATTTCATACTAAATGTCTCTGCATATTTAATAGTCCTATCCTCAAATAGAATCATTAAACAAGCAAACATGTGCAAACAATGCAAACATAACAGCAATCTGCCAAAGCAGGACAGTCTGTAAAGGATGCAAGAATATCAATACTTTTTTAACTCCAAAAATTCTGAAAATTTACCACAATGTATAAAATATATCATATCTTATTGTGCAAAAAGTTTCAACATTTTATCACATTCTTAATTTTCTCGGGAATTTTTGTAACAGCGATAAACTTTCTGTTTCGAAACAGCAACATGTAGACTTGCAAAATAAGCATGGTAAAGGCCATCCTTGACATTTTTATTGAAATGAAAGATACAAAACATTATTCTAAATAGCAGCAAGCAAATACAAATAAAATAAAATGATGCTCCAAGCAAAACACATATCATGTGACGAATAAAAATATAGCTCGAAGTGAGGTTAGCGATAATGTCGGAGACGAAAGAGGGGATGCCTTCCGGGGCATCCCCAAGCTTAGTTGCTTGGATATTCCTTGAATATTATCTTGGGGTGCCTTGGTCATCCCCAATCTTAGGGTCTTGTCACTCCTTATTCTCCTCATATCGATATCTCACCCGAAACTTGAAAACTTCAATTACACAAAACTTAACGGAACTTCGTGAGATGGGTTAGTATGATAAAGATAAATCATTCACTTTGGTACTGTCAATATAAGATTCATAATTGTTCTCAAACAATGCCTACTGTACCCTACAATTTCTACAACTTATATTAAGCAATATAAGCCATGGAAACCATAAAACAAGCAAACTATGCATTGAAAACAGAATCTGTTAAAAACAGAACTGTATGTAAAGTTCTGAATTAATGTCATACTTATGTAGCTACAAAAATTCGGAACATTTAGGAAAATGTAGGAAATTTTTATTTCCAACAACTGTAAAAAATTCAGAGTTTTTAGACACTCGAGTGAATTTAAACAATTATGTTACTGGGCGCCAAAGTTTTTGTTTTTGCACAGAATCAAGTCAACTATCATCCACACTATCCCAAAAGCTTTACTTGGCATTTTATTGAAATAAAAGCTATAAAACATGATTAATACAGTAGACTAATCATGTGAATACATAAAAACAGTAGGGTGAAATGTTGGTTTGTCTCCCAACAAGCGCTTTTCTTTAA
This sequence comes from Thinopyrum elongatum, assembly GCA_011799875.1. Lineage (NCBI taxonomy): Eukaryota > Viridiplantae > Streptophyta > Magnoliopsida > Poales > Poaceae > Thinopyrum > Thinopyrum elongatum. The sequence goes on along the minus strand of CM022302.1, from coordinate 334,359,319 downwards.
TGCCTTTTTAGCTAGGCATGATGATTTCAATGATGCTCACGTAAAAGATAAGAATTAAAACACAAAGAGAGCATCATGAAGCATATGACTAGCACATTTAAGTCTAAACCACTTCCTATGCATAGGGATTTTGTGAGAAAACAACTTATGGTAACAAGAATCAACTAGCATAGGAAGGCAAAACAAGCAAAACTTCAAAAATTTCAACACATAGAGAGGAAACTTGATATTATTGAGATATGTAGAAGCACATGTTCCTCTCTCATAATAATTTTCAGTAGCATCATGAATGAATTCAACAATATATCTATCACATAAATCATTCTTTTCATGATCCACAAGCATAGAAATTTTCTTACTCTCCACATAAGCAAATTTATTCTCATGAATAGTGGTGGGAGCATCCTATGAATCTCGAATACTATAAATTGTTTCCACATGAAAAGAGTAATGTTCATTAAAAGGATATTCAAAATTATGACAATAATTATCAATACTTTTATAACATAAGTATCATCATAAGTAGCAACTTTTTTCTCATCATAGTCAATTGAAACCTCTTCCGAAGTAGTGGAATCATTACTCAATAAAGTCATGACCTCTCCAAATCCACTTTTATCATTATGATACGATTCAACACCCTCCAAAATAGTGGGATAAATATTATCTAAAGTTGACACTCTTTCAAACCCACTTTCATAAATATTGCAATCATCATAAATAGGAGGCATGCAATCATCATAGCAAATTTGATCATTCAAAGTAGGGGGACTAAAAATATCATCTTCATCAAACATAGTATGCCCAAGCTTATGGCTTTGCATATCATTAGCATCATGGATATTCAAAGAATTCATACTAACAACATTGCAATCATGCTCATCATTCAAAGATTTTTTGTCAAACATTTTATAGAATTCTTCCTCTATCAATTGAGCACAATTTTCCTTTCCATCATTTTCACGAAAGACATTATAAAGATGAACAATATGATGCAACCTCAATTCCATTTTTTTTGTAGTTTTCTTTTAGAAACCAAACTAGTGATAAAATAAGAAACTAAAAGATTCAATTGCAAGATCTAAAGATATACCTTCAAGCACTCACCTCCCCGGCAACGGCGCCAGAAAAGAGCTTGATGTCTACTATGCAACTTTATTCTTGTAGACTCGTGTTGGGCCTCCAAGCACAGAGTTTTGTAGGACAGTAGCAATTTTCCCTCAAGTGGATGACCTAAGGTTTATCAATCCGTGGGAGGCGTAGGATGAATATGGTCTCTCTCAAACAACCCTTCAACCAAATAACAAAGATTCTCTTGTGTCCCCAACACACCAAATACAATGATAAATTGTATAGGTGCACTAGTTCGACGAAGAGATGGTGATACAAGTGTAATATGGATAGTAGATATTGATTTTTGTAATAGTAACAATAAAAAACAGCAAGGTTGCAGTTGATAAAACGGAGCACAAACAGTATTGCAATGCTTGAAAATGAGGCCTAGGGTCCGTACTTTCGCTAGTGCAATCTCTCAACAATGCTAATATAATTGGATCATATAACCATCCCTCAACGTGCGATGAAGAATCACTCCAAAGTTCCTATCTAGCGGAGAACATAAGAAGAAATTGTTTGTAGGGTACGAAACCACCTCAAAGCTATTCTTTCCGATCAATCTATCCTAGATTTCGTACTAAAATAGCACCAAGCTATTCTTTCCGATCGATCTAACCAAGAGTTCGTACTAAAATAACACCATATGATACACATCAACCAACTCTAATGTCACCTAGATACTCCAATGTCACCGTGATTATCCGTGTGTTGATTATGCGATGTATATCAAACAATTTCAGATTCATAATACTCAATCCAACACAAAGAACCTCAAAGATTGCCCCAAGATTTCTACCGGAGAAACAAGGGCGAAAACATGCATCAACCCCTATGCATAGATTACCCCAATGTCACCTCGGCAATCCACGAGTTGAGTGCCAAAACATATATCAAGTGAATCAATATGATACCCCATTGTCACCACGGGTATTCATAGCAAGACATACATAAAGTGTTCTCAAATCCATAAAAGTATTCAATCCGATAAGAACGAAATCTCAAAGGGAAAACTCAATTCACAACAAGATAGAGAGGGAAAAACACCATATGATCCTACTATATTAACAAAGCCCGCGATACATCAAGATCCTGACATCTCAAGAACACGAGAGAGAGAGAGAGAGAGATAGAAAGAGAGATTAAACACATAGCTACTGATACAAACCCTCAACCCCGAGGGTGGACTACTCCCTCCTCATCATGGTGGCCACCGAGATGATGAAGATGGCCACCGGTGATGATTTCCCCCTCCGGCAGGGTGCCGGAACGGGGTCTAGATTGGTTTTTCACTGCTATAGAGGCTTGCGGCGGCAGAACTTCTGATCTAGGGTTACCCCGAGGGTTTTTGTAATATTTGGCAATTTATATGGCGAAGAGGCGGTGCGGGTGGTCACCGAGGGTCCACAACCCCCTGGGTGCGCCTGGGCACGCCCAGGTGGGTTGTGCCCTCCTCCACTACAAAAAAGACACATCCGTGATATTTTAGGCCGAACGAATTTTTTTTCTGTCATGCTTATGACACTTCTATGACGATAATTCTGACAAAACCCGGTATCATCATAGATGTGGTGGGCTCCTAATTCTATGACAAAAAATCATGACAGAAAATGGGCTTTTCATCCTAGGCGGGCCGTAGACGCACCTGCATGACATTCTTTGGGCCGTCCATGATGGAAAAAATCATGGTAGAGCGAGGGCGAGGAAAATTTCGGGGAGTTCCCGGTTACGGTGGGTGGTCGGGGCCGAGCGATGCACGGAGGTTTGCGCGTTTCTCTCATACATGTTCGCACGTGTGTGCGAGGCGTTGCGCTCTAACTAAACCCGAGCAAGGCATTGGGCTCTAACAGAACAGTTCCCGGTGGGGGTTGGATGAACAGGACCCCATGGTAGTAGTATGCCGTTGACGCTGGATGAACAGGACCCCGATCGAGGAGGCTGGTGGAGGGTGGATGAACAGGACCCCGTGGAGGATCCATGAACAGTAACCGGTGGAGGGTTGATGAACAGGACCCCGTGGAGGGCTGGTTGAACAGTAGCCGGTGGTGGCTGGATGAACAGGACCCCCGTGGATGAACAGTAGCTGGTGGAGGCTGGAGGAAGTCGACGGTGGATGAACAGTAGTAGGTGGAGGCTGGAGCAAGGCAGTAGACGATGGATGAACAGGACCCCATTTCGACCGTAGGCGCTCCAACACAAGTCCATTTTCCCTCCGTTTTGCGGTACGCCACACCCCTCCCGATCAATAGGACCCCGTTTCGACCATAGGCGCTCCAACACAAGTCCGTTTCCTCCATTTTGCGGTACGCCAGACCCTTCCCGATAAACAGGACCCCGTTTCGACCGTACATGGTCGAACACAAGTCCGTTTCCTCCATTCTGCGGTACGCCAGACCCTTCCCGATGAACAGGACCCCGTTTCGACCGTACGCGGTCGAACAGAAGGCCCGTTTCCTCCGTTCTGTGGTATGCCAGACCTCATTTCGGCTGTTCCGTCCAAGCCGGTTGGCTCCCGATGAACACGACGTATTCCGTTGCCTTCCGATGAACACGACGCATTCCGTTGCCTCCCCATGAACACGACGCAGTTTCTCTGTTCCGACCCAGCCGGTTGGTTTCCGATGAACAGGACGTCGTTGCTGCCGTCCGTTGCCTCTCCATGTACACAAGCCCTGGCCGTACGTATGCGCGAGTACGCGTTCGAGACCCTACCCGTATGTACGTACGTGGCCATATTTTTTGGCATCTGGCTGTACGTACGTGTACACTGTTTTGACTGGACTGCTTGAACTGCTACCGCTCCTTACTCGGCCACGGTTCATCGTGGTAGACAGACCGATCGGCCGGTATGTACATAGACAACGCTACGTATACTTCGACCGGGTGGGTCCCAGATGTCAGGAAGGATAAGGACGCACTTCCTTGCGTGCGAAGATATAGCTGGTGGGTCCCAGCTGTCAGGGGGAAGAATCATTTTTTTGCCCGTAATAAGGACACACTTCCTTGCGTGCGAAGATGTAGCTGGTGGGTCCCAACTATCAGGGGGAGAAAACATTGTTTTTAGGGTAAAAAGGATGCAGTTGCATGCATGCGTCCATGGGCGTGGTGCGTCCCCATAGTCAGCCTCTCCACGTACAGTCATCTTCCGATGACTCTCGTTTGTTGACCACGTTGACCACACCGTGCAGAGCGCACCAAGCCAGTGGACGACAACGAGGCCCCAGACTGGAACGCCCCAGAGATGGGGAAGACGCGGCAGAGGAGTCGCAGATGGAGAGGAGTGGGAAACTTGACTGGTTCGGGTGCGGGGTAGGCCTACACTCGGCAGAGAATAACAGGAGGGGCGGAGGAGTGGAGGGATGGCCTGGCAATCGGTGGGGTAGCGTTTTGCTGCGAGGCGCGCAAAACAGCGCCGCTGGTCGCCGGAGGCTGGAGCAGGCGGTCCCGGCAGCGCTGGGGGAAGAAGATGAGAGATTGAAGAAAAAATGCCGGCCGTTGGATGTAAATCCAACGCCTTGCTTAGGCTTCGACCTTTGTATTTTTATTTTTTGCGAAAGTGCTTAGGTTTTGACCTACTGGCCCACTTGTCAGCCAGTCCATTTGGTTTTTTAGTCCATTTGGTGGGCTGGGTGAAACAATGATGTAGCGTCTATGCAGCCTGTTTATATATTATGGTAGAATTTAAAGCCCATTTGCATTTTTCTCGAAATCCGCGGACTTGCTGGGCTAGGTGAAAATATCATGTTGGGCTGGACGGAGAAATGTTATAAAAACATAAACACATGATTGCACGTCTTTTACTGCTTTTGTCAGTAAAATCTTTGCAAGCTTATGTACGCAATCACCAGGAGTTAACTTGCCAAGTTATATATAAACAATTATTATTATTATTTTGTAAGAACTTTCGATTTACGAAATAAAATATCATTTTAATTTGATGAGTTAATAGGACGTGAGGTATTATTATTTTTTAGGCTAGACGTGGGATAGTTGAGTTGGTTCTAGGGAAAAGTACTGGGAGAAAACTCAGATTACATAGAAAAAGAAAGTGGGAGAAAATTCAGATATAGGATTAATGAAAACAAAAAATAAAGGAAGTGGGAAGGTCTATAAAATGGTTGGACGAACGATAGGTTTAACGGAACCTTATGTTGTTTCTATTATATATATGTAATAAAATAAGATATAAATATAAATATATATACTATTATAGAAGGGAAAACATAGGTTCAGTTTTGCATTCTTATAGAAAAATAGAACTGAGCTGTGCGTCGTCTTGAAAAACAAACATAACTTGGGCTGCTAATGTTATAGACAAGCTAGGCTAGGAGGCCCAGAGGCTGCTTGATACCTGCTGGATCCAAAAAAAGTTGAAACATGTCGTGGGCTGCGCATGTTAAACAACAAAACCTAGGCCATGGACCTGGTGGGCCCGGGACTGTCAGCTTCTCGACTAACAGTCGTCTCCCGATTCCTCTTGTTTTGCTGACCATGTTGGGGATGATAGACGGTGGCATCGCGGCGAGAGCACCAAGGCGGAGGACGACGTCGAGACCTCGGACCGAACGAACCGGAGTGGGGGAAGACGCAGGCGGAGGGGAGTACGAGGGTTGACTTGTTCGGGTGCAGGGTGGGCCGGTGGAGCTGCCGCCACCGGAGAATGTGTGGGAGTAGAGGGATGGCCTGGCCAGTGCCATAGGCTAGGATGGGTCACCGAGGCATGCACGGCAGTACCGCCAGCCGCTGTAGGAAGAGGGCAAAAGATTGAACAAAATAAAGAAATACAAATGGATAGGTGGTTGGTCCCAGATGTCTGTGTACGAGACCTGCTGGGTCCACCTGAGAAGGGGAATATGTTGGGGGGAAGGAGATTCAAAGCACGGCAGCCCAATGAACTAGTTACATACATAAGCAAATAGCCACTAAAAAAAAGCAAACAGGTTAATGGGTTCTTAGACGAAATATTTCAGACAAAACAGATAATTACGACACATAGGCTAATGCATGAAACACTCAGATGATAAAGGTGCTTAAATAGATAAAGTACATCATCTAGACCTTCCTGGCACGCTTGATCATGACGCTGCAGCTGTCCGTGTACTCGTCGGTTACGGGAAGCAGACACGCCCTCATGTCCAAGATCCTCTTGTACATGTCGTAGCATGCGTATGCGTCCTTGGCCGCGTAGGTTATGTAGGCTAGATTCAGAGGTACCTCCCACGTGTTCAGGTCCTTGGTATCATTGTCTTCTTTCATGTTGGCGTAGCAGGGGTCGATGATGGTCTCGGCGAGGTCAACCACGGAGTCCTTCTCCTGCCCGTTGTTGATGATCTTGTATTGCTTCTGGATGTCGACAAGCTTGTTGTACCAGATGGCCGAATCGTTGCGTTCTTCCTTCTCTCCACCGTAGCGATGGTGCAGTCTGCGCTGCCGATGAAACAGGCGAATGCTCCAGAACCTCTGATGGCCCTATAGCAGTGGTAGACGAGAACCTCGTCCCACACGCATACCTGGGCGACGGCGATCCGTTGGTCCCTGTCAGGAGACGAATGGATGGGCACAAGGTCTAGTCCTGCGACCTTGTGCTTTCTCCTCCTGTAGGTACTGCTTGAACTCAGTGAGGCAGAGCTTCACCGAGTCCGGATTGTTGGTGTACATCACATTCAACTTGGTGCAGCCATGGGACTGAACGATGAACTCAAAGGTGAACTCCTTGCTGAAGTCCATATCCAGCAGGCTCACCCCTCGGATCGCCATTGGAGTCTCTTTAAGTGAACGAGTGGGTAGGCGGCGGCAGTAGTTTGTTTTTCAGCTCTTGGGGAACTGGATTCAATAGTAAACTGAGTGTGTACAGGCGACAACAGTTACTACCCCTCTGTCGGTGTACTAAGTATTGGGCCACTAGTACCCCTTACTTGTGCATGGGCAGTTGTAGCCGTCCTCGCGGCAAGGCTTGCCGGGATCAGCTCGAGGTCGATTTAAGTCATCAAGGAAATCATCAAGTCAGAAATCTGAGGATTGGCAGACAAGAAGAGCTGGAATTCGAAGACCAACTTCCCCGGCAAGATCTTGCCGGGGTGGCCTGCGGAGCCCAGCAAAGATCGGCGCCCGGCAAGGCTTGGCGTCCGGCAAGGCTTGGCGCCCGGCAAGGCTTGGCGCCCCGCAAGTTTCGGCGCCTGGCGGGATTCTGCCACTATGCCACCGCTCCAGCACAGCGACAAAGCCTGACATTCTGGGTCCTTCTCTGGATGCGTGGCAACGCGCCAGTGGAGGAGAGCTTAAGCGGTGCTGATGGGATGGCCCCTTTTTCCATCCCCAAGAAAGTGAGGACACCTAAACGGACACCTCACGGTGCATTAAATGCGCTTGTCCTAATCCGTCAGGGGTTAGGTATGATACCCTGTAGCTACTTTACACCTCAATGTATGTACATTTTGCCACTTTGGAGACCCCTTTGAGCATATAAAAGGAGGCCCAAGGCAACTGCTACAGAGGAGGAGAACTTCTGGCCCATTCTGCATGCGTAGCTGCTCTTTGAACGTACTGTTCATTGCGAGCGCTCCTGAAGGCTGGGCTCTAGAACATCAATAAGAACACAAAGCAGGAGTAGGGTTTTACGCTGATCAGCGGCCCGAACCTGGGTAAAAACCTCCCGCGTCGATCATTGGTTCTGCTCTTTGCGTATACCTCTCCCCCCGCCGAATCGTAAAGGGGTCTCTCGGGATCCCATAGGTGTCGTGCCCCGACATCTTTGGTGCGCCAGGTAGGGGGATTGAAGGTTGCGTGAACCTGATCTGGTGGTCGACGCCCTAGTTCCTTCATCATGCCGCCCAAGAAGAAGAGCATCGCGACAGCACAACCGTCCGGGTCCGTTTTGCCCGCGCCTTCGCAGACAGGCGATGGTGTGGGTGCAGAAGGAAGAGGACTGGAACCCCCGTGGCGTTCTGGCGATCCAAGCCAAGCGAGCGGTATCGTCCGCAGTGGCAGTGGTAACTTGCGCGCCGCTGGATCTAGAGATGGCATTGTGTTGCCTACGGGTGGCACAACAAACTCTAGGGATCAAAGAGCGCCTGCTGGAGCTCCCGCACCGCCGCGAGCCTCGCAACCTGCCCAGGTTGTGCGAGATGAGCGACATCATGGCGCTGGTGGTTCGGGGCGTCCCTACGAAAAGGTTCCTGCGCATAGATCCCAAGATGCGCGGGACCAGCATGCACACCGAGTTGCCGGCGAGGGTGGCGCGCGGTCGCGTGACCGTGGTGGTGCTCCTTCTAACTTGGTTAGGAGTCAGAGCACCTCACGTACTTCGCACCTGTCGCCGCCACCTACGCCAGCGGAAGCCTTGGCACGTGCGCAGCTGCTCCTCGATTTTCCTCCCGCCCCGGAGAAGATGGAGGAGTGGCGAGCTACTATCCAGAGCCTTATCGGCTTCGCTAATAAGGATGGACCACAAGAGGCAGGGCCCTCTCAGCGGAAGCCCATCGATCCGATTCGAGCCGGTGGAGAGAAAACCGGAGGTGGTGCAACTACAGTGCACTCTCCTCCGCGACATCAGCGGCGGCCGACGGCTCAGCAAGTCGACCGCCATGAAGAAGTTTCCACGGCGTCGTCCGATCCGCGGATGCGCCGTGATCAGCGTCTGGTTCTCCAGGAACGAGGCAAGGAGGACGCTCGAACAACCATCGAGCGGCGACGGGAAGCGCGCTATCAGTCTGATAAGTGCGCGGGGCCAGTTGTCGACGAGCCCGCGCCAGGGAACGTAGGAGACCTGCCTTACGAGGTGGGACCTCCAGCGTTTACCCGTGAGCTGTGGCAAGTCCAGTGGCCCAATCTCCAAACCTTCAAGCCAGAGGTCCCGGAGAAATATGATGGCAAGACCCATCCCTCGGAGTTCCTGAGCATCTACACCATTGCGGTGCAAGCTGCCGGGGGCCGAGATGACAAGATACTCGCCAACTACTTCCCGTTGGTGCTCAAACCCAACGTCAGGTCGTGGTTGATGCATCTGCCGGAGGATTCTATTTCTTGCTGGTCAGATCTGTGCCATCAGTTTGTTGGCGCCTTTGTTGGAGGCCACCAAGCTCTTGGCCAAGAAAGTGATTTGCACATCATCCCTCAGAAGGAGGGCGAGTCCCTGCGCAAGTTTATGCAGAGATTCAGCCGGGTGCAGTACAATATTCCTGATGTTCATCCTGCCGCTGTCATTAGCGCGTTCCATCAGAACGTGCGTAACCGCAGGATGCGGGAAGAGCTGGCGATGAACAAAGTCAGGAGTATTGCCGAGCTTTACACTTTGGCCGACAAGTGTGCTCGAGCTGAAGAGGGGAGAAAACTCCCCGGTGAAGCTGTTGGTGCGACAGGCGACTCAGAAGAAGAAGATGCCGCGGCTCCGTCAAGGAAAGGCCGGCGGCGGAATAGGAAGCGCGGAGGCAAGGCCGTGCTTGCCGTCGAGGAATCCGGCAACCCTGGCGCCACCAAGAAGGCCAAGGTTAGTGCCCCCGGCAAGGATCTTGCCGGGTGCCCTTCCTGTCAGGCCTTGGCGGCTGCCGACAAGTCGGAGAACTCCGGCAAGCAATACTCCAAGATCCATCGCACTAAGGGCCACGATCTCCAGGACTGCCGGCAAGTTGAGCAGCTTACCGAGAAGCAGAAGGCCGGATACGAGAGGCGAGACAAGGAGAAGGCCCAAGATGGTGCTGAGGGGTCCGGCAAGAAACGCGGTGGCTGAGGGGGTCGCCGCGGCAAGGCCAAACAGCAGAAGGATCGGCCCGCTCGGGGCCGAGATAAAGAAAGAGATGATGATGAAGAAGATGACGAATCCAGTGAGCAGGAATTCCAGAAGGCTACGGAGGCTATGTGCATTGATGGGGGTGCCTCGCTGCATTCTTCCCACCACCAACTTAAACAGTGGGTGCGGGAGGTTAATGCGGCAGAGCCATCCCCCGATGCTTGTAGGCCTCTGAAGTGGTCCAGCACGCCTATCATCTTTGACGCCGAGGATCACCCTGATCGCACAACTGCGGTCGGGTGTTTGCCATTGTTGGTTTCCCCGACAATTCGCAACCTCAAGGTGACAAAGATGTTAGTTGACGGCGGGGCCGGCCTAAACTTAATATCACCAGACGTGCTCACAAAGCTTCAGATTCCCGACGAAGATCTCGAGGAAACGGGTACGTTTCAAGGGGTCAACCCGGGAAGAACCCAGCCTAAGGGCAAGATCACGCTGCCGGTAACATTTGGCAGCGAGCTTAACTTCAGGACCGAAAAGGTGGTGTTTGATGTCGCCAAGATCCCCATGTCATACAATGGGATCCTTGGTCGGCCAGCGCTGGCTAAGTTCATGGCGGCATCACACTACGCATACAACGTCTTGAAGATGCCTGGGCCGTTGAGCGTCATCACTATCCATTCCGACAAGAAGGATGCGCTCATCTGTGCCGACCAACTTTACCGGGAAGCAGTTGCAGCACCTGCCATCAAGGCATCTGCTCCTGCCGCTGGAACTCCCGGAGAGAAGAAGAAGACCGACAGGAACCTTGGCGCGAACTCCGGCAAGCGCACCTCCTCGGAGTGCTGCGCTTCCGTCGAGGACGTACCAGAGAGTTCCACCGGCAAGAACAAGAAGTCCAAGGCTGCCCCGCCGGAAACTAAGAAGGTGCCTGCCAGGGAGGACGGAACGGGGGGAACTTTCACCATAAGTTCCACCATAGATGACAAATAGGAAAGCGCGCTCATTGCTTTCCTGCGGGCGAATGTCGACGTGTTTGCATGGCAACCGTCTGACATCCCCGGCGTTCCCAGGAAAGTAATTGAGCACCACCTTGCTGTCTGTCCTCATGTGCGGCCCGTCAAGCAAAGGGTGAGGAAACAGGCCTTGGAGCGGCAAGAATTCATTGCCGAAGAAATTAAGAAGCTGGAGGCGGCAGGACTGGTCAAAGGAGTGCTTCATCCAACCTGGTTAGCCAATCCGGTTGTAGTGCGGAAAGCGAACGGGAAATGGAGGCTTTGTATCGATTACACAGATATCAATAAAGCTTGTCCAAAGGATCCTTTTCCCTTGCCGCGCATCGACCAGATTGTGGATGCCACCGCTGGTTGTGATCTCCTGTCCTTCCTTGATGCCTATTCAGGGTATCATCAGATTTTTATGGCAAAGGAAGATGAAGAGAAGACCGCCTTTATCACCCCATGTGGTACATATTGCTTTATATGAATGCCTTTCGGGTTGAAAAGTGCTGGTTCAACATTTGCCAGAGCAATCTAGATTGGTTTTGAGCCACAACTCCATAGAAATATGGAGGCATATATGGATGATATAGTGGTCAAAACTAAGGATAAAGCAACGCTCATTCAAGACTTAGAAGAAACATTTGCGAACTTGCGCAAGATCAACTTGAAGCTCAACCCTGAGAAGTGCGTGTTCGGTGTTCCGTCCGGCAAGCTCCTCGGGTTCTTTGTATCTTGCCGGGGAATCGAAGCGAACCCCGACAAGATCAAAGCCATTGAGCAAATTGGAGCGCCGATACGCGTCAAGGATGTGCATCGTCTTGCCGGCTGTGTTGCTGCTCTAAGCAGGTTTATTTCCAAATCTGCTGAGCGCACCCTGCCCTTCTTCAAAATTTTGAAGAAGGCAGGTCCAATGAAATGGACTCCGGAAGCGGAGGCGGCGCTGCAAGATTTGAAGAAATACCTTTCTTCCCCGCCGACGCTAGTCGCGCCTAAACCACAAGAGCCGTTGCTACTGTATCTGGCGGCAACAAATCAAGTGGTTAGTGCTGCGCTGGTGGCGCAGAGGGAAGCTGATGAAGAGGCAACATCAACGGCAGGACCGCCAAGAGACGCGGCAAGATCTTCCCCGGCAAGGGATGATCCCGGCAAGACAGGATCTGCGCAAACAGAAGAGCCCGTGCAGAAGAAAAAGGTGGTGCAACGCCCAGTTTATTTTGTTAGCTCCCTCTTACAAGGGGCTAGATCAAGATATTCTGGTGTGCAGAAGTTGCTTTTCGGCCTCCTTATGGCCTCAAGAAAGCTGCGCCATTATTTTCAAGCACATGAGATCACCGTCGTCACACGCTTTCCGTTGCAACGGATTTTGCAAAATCCGGAGGCAACCGGCAGGATCGTGGAGTGGGCGTTGGAACTGTCCAGCTTTGGTCTTAAGTTTGAAAGTACTTCCACAATTCAGAGCAGGGCCTTGGCGGAGTTCATTGCAGAATGGACCCCGACGCCAGACGAAGAAGTTCAAGAAACAAGTCTCCCCGGCAAGGAAATCGATCAGCAATGGGTTATGTACTTTGACGGGGCTTTTTCGCTGCAAGGCGCCGGTGCTGGTGTGCTGCTTGTCGCACCCACCGGAGAGCACCTCAAGTATGTAGTCCAAATGCATTTTCCCCAGGAGAGTTCAACCAATAACACTGCAGAGTACGAAGGTTTGCTTGCCGGTCTCAGGATCGCAGCAGACCTTGGTATCAGAAAGCTCATTATCAAAGGTGATTCACAGCTTGTCGTCAGGCAGGTCAACAAGAACTATCAAAGTCCGTTGATGCAAGCCTACGTAGATGAAGTGAGGAAATTGGAAGAGCGCTTTGACGGTCTGCAAATGGAGCACGTTCCTCGTGCCGAGAACTGCGTTGCTGACGACCTGTCAAAGCGTGCTGCCCTCAAGTTGCCTGTGGAACCAGGAACTTTTGTGCTCCAATTGACTCAACCATCCGTGGCGCCATTGACGCGGCAAGAAAAGAGAAGAAAGTTGAACTCTGGCCAGTACTTCCCGGCAGAGCTCCCCGGAGCCGCCGGCAAGGAAGTTGCCGGGATCGACACGCCTGCTGGGGAACAACAGGCTCCGGCAGGGCCTCAGGCCCTTGCTGTCGAGACAAACGTCCCCCCGGCAGAGGAGATGCCTTTAGTCCTAGCCGTCGAGCCTCAGGCTCCAGCATGGGCGCAGCACATTGTCCATTTCCTTCAGACAGGTGAACTCCCTGAGGAACAAGAAGAAGCGGAGAGAGTAGCCCGTCGGTCTGTTATGTACAAGTTCGTCGATGACGTCCTGTACAGAAAGAGACCAAACGGTGTGAAATTGAAATGCATTCCTCGGGAGGATGGACTAGAGCTGTTGGCAGAGATACATGAGGGCATGTGTGGCTCTCACATAGGGTCAAGAGCGCTTGCCGGGAAAGCATTCCGGCAAGGTTTCTTTTGGCCCACCGCCCTCCAGGATGCGACTGCACTAGTAACCAGGTGTGAAGCGTGCCTGTTTCATTCGAAGAAATTACATCAGCCAGCTCAAGCTCTTCAAACAATCCCTCTCTCCTGGCCATTTTCGGTCTGGGGGCTCGACATACTGGGCCCTTTCCCCCGTGCTGCCGAGGGCTTTGAGTACTTGTACGTTGCTATCGACAAGTTCACAAAGTGGCCGGAGGTGGAAGCAGTGAGGAAGGTGACAGCGCAGTCGGCTGTCAAGTTCTTCAAAGGAATTGTTTGCCGTTTTCGGTGTGCCTAACAGGATCATCACCGACAACGGCACGCAGTTCACAAGTCGCACCTTCATGCAGTACGTCCAAGACCTTGGCGGCAAGATTTGTTTTGCCTCTGTTGCTCACCCGAGAAGCAACGGCCAAGCGGAGAGGGCCAATGCTGAAGTGCTGCGCGGTCTCAGGACCAGAACTTTTGACAGGCTGAAAAAGTGCGGAAGACGCTGGATTGATGAGTTGCCGGCGGTTCTTTGGTCAATCAGAACGACACCAAATCGAGCCACCGGCCAGACGCCTTTCGCTCTGGTGTATGGAGCGGAAGCAGTTCTCCCCACGGAACTCATATACGGATCTCCTCGAGTCCTCGCTTATGATGAGCTCGAGCAAGAGCAACTGCGGCAAGATGATGCTGTGCTCCTTGAGGAGAATCGTCTTCAGGCTGCTGTGCGAGCCGCACGCTACCAGCAAGCTTTGCGCCGCTATCATAGCCGCAAAGTTCATGCCCTAAGCCTTGAGGAAGGCGACCTTGTTCTTCGACGGATTCAGTCCGCCAAGAATTCAAACAAGTTGACGCCAAAGTGGGAAGGCCCTTATCGGGTAGTACGAGTCACCAGGCCTGGCGCTGTCCGCCTGGAGACCGAGGATGGCGTTCCAGTGAGTAATTCCTGGAATATCGAACATCTTCGCAAGTTCTATCCGTAAGGCGCGGTCGCCGGGGGCTCCCGGCAACCACCTTTTTGTACAAGTCTTGCCGGCAAGGCATGTGATCCTTTGTACAAAGCCAGGCGCAGACCCTGAGCACAGATGAATAAATTTAAGTGTTGTACATTTCCTTCACATTCATATATGCATGTTTGTCTAAGATGTTGTATAACACCTGATCCCGGTAAGTTCTAACGAACCGCCAAGGTTTCATCTTTTTATTTTCTCTTCTTTCTTTTTTAAAGACAGAAGGATTCCTCACGCGCACATTTGCCGGGGGAGGAAGGGAGACATGAATACCAGTTGGTGACGTTCGGAATCATATGCTTGCCGGAGGAAGGACAAAGACAGAAAGCTAAGTCCTGAAAACTCAGAGCAAGTTTTTCTCTTTATTACCAAGTTAGTTCCTTGGACGATTCCGACCCTTGTATGGAAAATCTGCACGCGAAGGAACCCTTGTTGTAATCAGTTGCGCCCTTATTTTGTTTCGAGTCCGCTCAACGATTTAAGCGGCTGCACTGAGAGCGCCAAGGAGTCTTGCCGGCTGCTGCGCCTCCAGCAGGCTGCTGAAGTCCCGCACCCAGCGCTCGCGGCAGGTTGCGCGCCGGCAAGTTTTTCACTAGGCATAGGATGAACTCCATACATAAAGGAATCAGACAAGGAAAGTAGCTAGCATGAGCCTAAACATGGTTAAATTATATTACATCCATGAGTTGCCGCAGTCCTAACTCGAGAATTAACTGTCTTTTACATGAGATGGTGGCGGCAAGAATAAAAGGGAAGCACTCAATCCCTGCGCTGGCCTTCGATCCTTTTGATGGAGTCCACCTTCTCAAGGATCGGCGCGATGCACTTCTCAAGCGCCTCAACATTTGCATCCTTTGGCAGGTGGCCGAGTGCGCTGGAGAGATCGATGCCGGGATTGCTGTGCACCACCTTGAGGAGCACCTTGCGAAGGACGGCCCGGCAAAGCCGGCGAGTCTCGTTCGCCAGTTGGGTCGCCCGGCTGGACTGGAGCGCCCTCAACGCGTTGATGATGCTTTCAAAGAACATCGTCAACCTGGCGCTTGGAGATATTCTTTCCTCGGAAGAATATCTGAAGTTCGACAAGCCCATGGTTGACAGTTCTGCGGTAAGCTTCTCCGCGGTGGCGATGAGACGGCCAGTCCAGATCTCCACTCCCTTTTCATAATCAGCCTGGGCAGCGGCAGTGCTCTTGAGCAGGTTCCTCTCTCCTTGGAGATCCTTGAGTAGAGCCTTCTCACGGGCCCTGCCGGCCTCGAGGGATTTCTGCAGCGTGGTCAGCTTCAGCTCCAGAACCGCGATATTATCAGCCGCAGAGGAGAGCTGCTTGGTCTTGTCGGACAGGGCAACTTGCATCTCCGCCAAGGAGTGGAGGGTTTTTTCCCTGTCCCCCTTGAGCGTCGAGAGTTCCTTGCCGTGCTCTTCGAGATCTGTTTCCAGCCTCTTCACTCTGTCGTTCAACTCGTTCTTGGCGGCCTCTGCAGCTTTGGCAGCATCGACGGCCTCCTTGAGCTTGCCGGCGTGACTTGCAGTTAGAGCTTCGAGCACCTCCTTGTGCTTCTGCTCCAGCTCCTGGGTCCGCCGCGCGACAAGATTTTCAATGACTTCATCCTTGCTGTGAAGCTTGGCGGCGAGCGCCTGCTCACGAGCAGTGAGATCTTCCTCATGAGGATCAAGAGCAACGCGGCGCCCCGTCAGGAGGGCATCTTCGGCAGCAATCCTTTGAACAGCTTCATCATGCGCCTTCTCCATGTCTGATTGCTTCAGGAGGATCTCATTCCACTGCTGGCTCACCTGTTCCCGGCCGGCAACCAGCTCTTGAAGGGCCTCGGCATGCCAGATTTGCATTTGTGCGATGCGCTTTTGAAAATCCGCTTCGGCTGCCTCGACAACTGCCATTCTAGAGTCCGCCTTCTCTTTTCGGGCACGATGGAGAGCCTGGAGTTTGCGGAAGTTTTCGCCCATGGCTTGAAGGAGCCGATCCTCTTCAGACTTGCCACTGCTAGCACTGGGATCATCAACAACTTCGAGCCCGGCAGCGGCAATGATTTCCTCAAAAATTTCTCCTTCGGCTGGTGCCTCGGTGCTTGCCGTCCCTGGCAAGTTGATAAATAGGTTTTTGCCGACTTTGAGATACTTGCTGAATGAGGGCTCGTCAGATGTTGATGGCTGGTTTTCAGTGGCCTCCTCACCAGTGACAGGGGGCTCCGCGGCTGATGCAGCGCCTGGCGCTCCTGCGGCAGGAATGCCGTCAGTATGGTCCCCAGCCTCCCTGTCGCCCTCTTCAGCAGGTTCTTCCGCGATTTCCTTTCGTGCCGTCTTGGCGGCCTCCCCGTCAAGAGCATCACCGGCCCCGGCAACATCATCCTTGGTGGCCTCGCCGGCAGTGATCCTGTCCGCTTCGGCAGCAGCATCCCTGGCGGTCTCCTCGATGATGGCGTCGACGTCCATATGTTCCATCTCAGAGAACTCTGAAGGGAGAAGGAGAAGGTCAGAATAAGATCGAGTTTTTAGATTTTGATGTGATCAAAGATAAAGAAGTAAGGGGAAAAGAATAACTAGCACTCTGAGGCGACCGAGTACCTGTGTCGGGCTGTCGAGAGGTAGCTTCGCCTCTCCCGGCGACTCCGGTTGCTGGGAATGGGTTGCCGGAGTCCGTACTTGTCGGCTCCTCCTCAATCTGGACGGGCTCGTCGGCAGGATCTCTTGCCGGAGGTGTGCTTGTGGGCGGAGCGGTCGATGAAGGAGGCACAATGGGGCAATCTTCTCCTTGTTGTCGTTCTTCTCTTGCGAACCCGAAGATATCAGCGACAAGAATGAAAGCCTCGGCACCAGCCAACAGAAAAAGGGACGATGAACTTATGCTGGGGGCTGCGTTGAGGACTAGGCTCCAGGCTCACGATGACGGTCTCTGGCACGCTAGTGGAGCCTGCCGGGGGCTCGTCGCCCGTAGAAGTCCTTGTCCTCTTCGCCATCCTCTCCAGCAAGGTTTCTGTGTCACTGCAGAAGCAATACAAGCAAGTCAGTAAAGATTGATGCAAGATTGGAAGGTAAAAGCTGTGGCAAAGTACTTACTCTTCTTCCTCTCGCTCCGGACTAAAGCCGGAGATGTCAAAGTCGACCTCCGTTGCGGTGTCTGAGTGGGGAGGCGGAGAAGGAGTCCTAGGCCGCTTGGCTGTGGCAGGCGCCGGGGCAGCTTCCGGTGCGGTGGTGCGAGACCCTCCTGCCGCCCCAGCAGTGGCCGCTGATGCGGGCCTCGCACGCCGTGCAGGCTGTTGACGGACCCCCTGCCGCGGTCCGGTCTTGCCGGCCACTTTCTTGCCGGGGGCTTCGCCGCTCGAAGAGGGCTGGCTTGCCGGGATGTCAGACGCAGCCTTCCGAAGGACACGCTTCGCCTTCTTCTTCGAGGGAGGGGGCTCTTCTCGCGTCTCTTCTTCTTCGACTGAGTCCTCGCCGGACGAGATTTCAGCGGCTGCGCCGCTCTCCTCCCCGGCAACCTCGTCCTCCCCGGCAGGCTTCGCCTCCACTACCACCTCTGCCTCGCTGGCTTCCCACTCTGTGAAGCCAACGCTGCCGGCCTCCGCGGCAAGATTCGCTTCCTCCACTCTGGTAGCGATGTATGCTACCTCCTGATCCGTGGTGGCGCGAATAAGATCTGGCTCTTGCCGGACAGGCTTTTCCGTCAGATTGTTGAAGAATTTCTGCGCCTCTTCCTCGCTTGGCTCGACCCAGGTCGGGTCAAGGCCGTGGGCGTTGAACATCGGCAAGAAAGCAATGATCGACCCTAGCGCAGAGTTGTTGCACAAGGGGACGATCCTTGCCGGCAGCCGGTGCTTGTCTTCGCGCTGGAATAACTTCTGGCGGAGAGCGCCAAGCTGCATAACAGTCAAGTTGTTGTTCAGCCCGGGGCGCAGCCTCATGACATCCGCTGCGTTCTTATACTCCTAGGCTGGCCTTCCCCTATTCTGCAAAGGGGCGATGCGGCGGCGAAGGAAGTCGAAGCCGATCATCTCCATTGTCAGCCCGACAGCCTTCAAGCGGAGGATTCTGGTAGTGGTGATTGTGAGCTTCTCGTCTTCTGCGGTGAGATCGCCCCAATCCTTGCCGCGGACCACCTTCTGTCGCCGGCGATGGCAAAAAGGATGAGGATCTGCTTCCTGGATCCAGCACCATTCGGCCCGCCACTCGTCCCACTTTTCGCGGTAAACTCCATCTGGGTATATCTCTTTGTTCCAGGCCCTTGGAATCCAAGCAATAGATCCAGAGAGAGCCTCTCCTTTTTGGATTCGAGGATAGAAATAGTGGCGGAAGAGAGCAGAATTGGGGATCACGCCGGCAAAATTTTCACAAAGATGGGCAAAGATCGACATGCAAAATACGGCATTCGGCGTGAAATCAAGGAGGCGGAAGCCGTACGTATACATGATGTCGTTGAAGAAATTGGAAAAAGGTGGACATAGCCCGCAATAAAAGTACGCGGTGAAGAAGGGTATCTGTCCGATCCGCCTTTGGAATTAGCACCTGGGATGACGCGCGTGGCAGGGTGGGCTTGTGTTCCCTTCGCCCACATGCATTGGTATCGTCCCTTCAAGGTTTCGGCGTCAAGCGTCGGAGGGAAGACGACGAGCCTCTTCCACATCTTCACCAGCTCGCTTTCCGGAACTTCGGCTTTCGCCTCCTTGTCCGTGCCCTTGCCTTTGCTGGTCTTAGGCGGCATGGCGGCTGTGGAGATGGAAGCTGGAGGATGGAACGGGCGCGGGAGCGGCGAGCAGAAGGGAAGGAAGGTTTCGCTCTGAGCTCGAGCAGAGGAAGGCGATGGCGATAGCCAGATTGGGAAGAAGAGGGGGGTGAATGGGTTTGCGCCTCCACGACTTCTCCTTTTTATGGGGAAGGAGCGGGGCCACCTTGTTTATCCCCCAATATGAATGCGCCTCTGTGGGCGCAAAACAGTTTGCAGCCTTTTTGGCACGCTTCTCACATCGCGTGCTCCGTACGCGTAGTGGGGGCACAGTAAAACAAGATCTTTGCGAGCAGTTAATTCCCTGCCACACGTGCCCATGCACTGTTTGGGCCTAGCCCAACAACGCCTCGCACTCGTGTATGGCCCAGGCCCGGGGGCTCCTGTCGGTGTACTAAGTATTGGGCCACTAGTACCCCTTACTTGTGCACGAGCAGTTGTAGCCGTCCTCGCGGCAAGGCTTGCCGGGATTAGCTCGAGGTCGATTTAAGTCATCAAGGAAATCATCAAGTCAGAAATCTGAGGATTGGCAGACAAGAAGAGCTGGAATTCGAAGACCAGCTTCCCCGGCAAGATCTTGCCGGGGTGGCCTGCGGAGCCCGGCAAAGATTGGCGCCCGGCAAGGCTTGGCGCCCGGCAAGGCTTGGCGTCCGGCAAGGCTTGGCGCCCGGCAAGGCTTGGCGCCCAGCAAGTTTCGGCGCCTGGCGGGATTCTGCCACTATGCCACCGCTCCAGCACAGCGACAAAGCCTGACATTCTGGGTCCTTCTCTGGATGCGTGGCAACGCGCCAGTGGAGGAGAGCTTAAGCGGTGCTGATGGGATGGCCCCTTTTTCCATCCCCAAGAAAGTGAGGACACCTAAACGGACACCTCACGGTGCATTAAATGCGCTTGTCCTAATCCGTCAGGGGTTAGGTATGATACCCTGTAGCTACTTTACACCTCAATGTATGTACATTTTGCCACTGTGGAGACCCCTTTGAGCATATAAAAGGAGGCCCAAGGCAACTGCTACAGAGGAGGAGAACTTCTGGCCCATTCTGCATGCGTAGCTGCTCTTTGAACGTACTGTTCATTGCGAGCGCTCCTGAAGGCTGGGCTCTAGAACATCAATAAGAACACAAAGCAGGAGTAGGGTTTTACGCTGATCAGCGGCCCGAACCTGGGTAAAAACCTCCCGCGTCGATCATTGGTTCTGCTCTTAGCGTATACCTCTCCCCCCGCCGAATCGTAAAGGGGTCTCTCGGGATCCCATAGGTGTCGTGCCCCGACACCCTCCCTTGCCCACTGCACGCCCAAAAGAACATGCACCCTCGGCGCATTCAAACGCCTCCATTAAGAAACCTATTCCGGCCACACGTCGGTTCACGAGCGGGTCTGTATTGGTTCTGTAATAACAAGTGTTAGTGGTCACTTTACTTAAATTTAAGTAGCTTTAATTAAAATTTATTCTTAAAATAAGCAATGCATTGGCTCGTTCTATCAGTGCCACAGGATCAACATGCACAACAATTAGAATTATTATTCTCAGGACGCACACGATCAGCACATTTGTCGCACTTTCACACAGACAATACTACCAAGTTTGAACAGTTTGTTATGGTTGCTGTCCTTTGCATCATCATGCCGTGTTTCCTAGCTTGCAAGATTCAGAACCAACAAATAAGATTCAAATAATAAGTACAACAAAGATGCCTACACATCTCATTGATTCCCAGCTTGCAAGATTCAGAACCAACAAATAAGATTCAAATAATAAGTACAACAAAGATGCCTACACATCTCATTGATTCCCAGCTTGCAAGATTCAGAACCAACCCATTAGAGCCTTTTGATAAAGTGAATATCGGGATTAAATCCATCTTGGCTAGTCGTGTCATACAACCCAAGAACTTGGCGAATGCTCTTGACCATCACAACATCTGTAGTTGTGTATTCCTGTTTCCACAGATAAGAAAGAGCATGATTACTATAATAGTGCCACTAGTTGAAGCAAACTTTATTTCCAAAATGAGAAAAGATTGCGATAGAATAGCTTTATTTAAAAAACACAACGTTAGCACAGTATGACAAAGCACAATCATGTTGATAAAGGACAGTACTGACCGGTGTGAGATGACTTTGGGAGATCAAGTTATTCTTCATGTCCCCATATCTTGCTATGAAAGCGATTCATTGACATTCATTAACACCTAAGTGTGGCAGTAGAAGGAGGAGCGTCGACTCATTTCAATCACTTTTTTTGTGTAGTTCAACTAAAATTATGACGCCCGCCAGTTAGAGAGGAGGAGCGTCGACTCATTTCAATCATTTTTTTTTTGCAAATTATCTACATTGGAAATGAAATGGTAGCTAAGACAGTAGTTCTATTTTAAATGTATTATTACTTCATTTTATCAGTGGCAGTAGCAGTGCCAAAATAATAGCACAAGATCACTAGCTGGATGCAGAGTCAAAATCAACCAAAAAGGAACATACCCGGTCATGGGAACCATAACTGAAAGAGGGGCCCCTACGCCGCCACGACTCAATGAGGTCAACCTGCAGATCCATGATTCAATTCATGCGACTTTTTCTACAGTTCACCTGAAATGAAGCAAAGATTCCATCATTCAGCTAGCAAGAAGTAGTTGCTCTCATGAGCTGGCAGGTTCTTCTTTAGTAGTTGCACTAAAATTGAGCAACATTAAGGTTGGCTGTCCTGCTCATGTAAGGTGCAACTATAATTTTCTTATCCTTTTGTGCAGTTCCACTAAAATAAAGTGCCATTGTGGTGACAGTGACGGCTCATCTTGCAAAGGCTAATAAAATGTTGCACGAGATTACCAGCAGAATTTGACGGAGATTTTGGAAACTCCAATCACCATTTTGTGCAGTTCCACCAAAATTGAGAGATGTTGCCCACATGACATTTTAGTTGTACTGCACAAGACACTCATTCCAAAAAAAAGTGTTTTGTGCAGTTCACCAAAAGGTCACAATAGCAACAAGGTGAAATGGATATCCCTATCTGCACAAAAAGATAGAAAGAAAATAGTTGCTGGTCAATAACAAGATACGAAACATACACGAAATGAAAAGAAGCATCTTGATTATGTTCATGGCAATCACGCAAGGACAGTAGAAATTTTAAAACGTCAGCAATGCTTAATGTTACCGGAAGCATTACGATCAACAATGACATTCGTCAAATATGGGATTACTTTAATGGTGGCATTGCTTGTTTACCAGATATAGTAGATCAATAGCAGCTAAAGAGTTGGTTTAAGGGCATGGGACCGTGGGGACACCAGGACACTCAGCAGTGTAAAGAAGCAACTTACTTATCATATTGGGGAAAACAGCAGGAGTACCATTTGTAACACAGTTTAATTGCATCATATCACTAGAGGCATTAGATTATTAACACTGGTTAGACATGTCCTTATGGTAACAGTGTGATCGCTTCATTGTACATGCGCCCTTACATTAACAATAGCAAAAAGTTGGTATAAGGACATGCGACAGTGGACGCATCAGCACAATGTACCTACAAGGAGGCATAAAGTGGTGATGCCGAGTTTGTTCATACTCTGTGAGGGCAGCAAATCTAATCCTGGAGACCTTTTACTATGTGAGGGCAGCAAATCTAATCCTGGACATACTCTGTTGACTTCTCCACCAGCCGCCACTTTCTATCCTTTTTTCAACCAATAATAGATTTGTTCCTTATCCGGTTTGTACTGCCTTTTCCCTTTATTTCCCTTTTCAACCAAGAGACCGGTTGGGTATCCAGTCTCTACTACTTTCCCCCTATTATTTCCTCTTTGAATCAAGTCCTATATTCATGCTACGACTTTCCCCCCTTTCTTCGTTGTTTGAACCAAGTCCTAGATTCGACTGCATGAAGTAGCTTTACCTCCAATAATACTAAAAATTTAGGTGGCTTTGGAAGAGCTGATGGAAGTAGAAAAAGATGCACATGCAGACACGTGGGGAGCTGGGGTAGTAGAGCAAGGCCGCTTTCGAAGAACTTATACCTGAGGGCCATCGGGATGTCAACGGCGGCAGGTCGGATCTGCGCACAATACGGCAGGGAGGAAGAAGGGTCGGAGGACCTCCCGAGCCGGCGCTGTGTCGGAGGGAACGGCACGGGCAGAGGATCGGGACCCGCCGGCAGCTGTGGGTTTCCTCCCTCGCCGCCGATGACCGCGTGAACGATGCACCTAGTCCTCTACACACACCGGCCGAAGGGATCCGGCCGGATCCGTGACCAGCGGTGAGCAGAGAGAAAATGTTGCTACCGCTGTCTTGTTTAGATCTGGAGAGGATGAGAGAATGAAGAGAGCAACCCTAGTAAAGCAAGCGCTCAGTCCCCTGCCTATATATATAGTGGAGTGATTATCTTTTTCTCTCCACAACAAGCGTTTCAATTTGTGTACGTGGCATTAAAGAAAAGAAACTCTCTATTTAACATGACTAACTGTACGACTCCTACTTACTAGTAGTAGTATTGTTCACTTGTGCTCCTTGGCCCTCCATTCATTGAACAACCCCACGGGTCAATAAACATACAGTACTAGTATTTATATAGAACGAACAAGCTCGAACTATTTTGGCTTTGAGATATCGATGGTACAGTTTGACCACATTGCATCAATGGACTCAGTACTTTGAAGTAACCTATACGTATAAACACATGCACGGTTTACATTCTGAATCGCTAGCTAGAGCTTGAACTGTATTTGTTTACATGTACCACATTTTTCTTTTAGTTTTCTGCTCCATGGCGCAATTCTTCGATACAAAATTATACTATGAGTAGTTAAAAGTTGAGGGCGGGGCTTTTCCCGGGCAGTACACGCGGCAGTTTTTGCATAGGCGGTTTGACAGAGAGGCGAGGAGGGTGAGGGAGTAGCGGATTCAACTTACTGCTGGAAAGGTAGGGCTGTGCGATTTGACGGCGTGTTACTGCTGGAAAGGTAGGGCTGTGCGATTTGACGGCGTGTTACTGCTGGAAAGACGGGGTCTTGTGATATGACTACTCACTATAGTCATGAATTACTGGCGCTATGACCGGGGTGATGCCCCCCTTCCGTTCCCCACTCTAATCTGGTGCATGACACGTCGACCCGGATGCTGGCTCTCCCACATGTCGGCGAAGTACGTAAGAAGGAGCAAAGAATCATGCGGTATATATAGTGTATATACTAGTACTACTACTCACGTCGGAGGAGTGCAAACCACGGCAGCCCAGTGAACCAGCAGGCGATAGGCCATAGAAAACAATGTGGTGATATGGCCATAAAAAACAATGTGCTACAGTCCAGTCTGTAGCATGTACAGTACTACTCCTCTTCCTCCTCATCTCAGTTTATCGCCATCATACTTTCCCCATTCATGTGTTTTCAGTATCCTGCGAATCAAAGAGGCCCTTAGACTGGTTTAGGTCCGGTCGTTTTTTATAAATGTGTTATGTCCAAAATTTAATGAACGTGCTTCGGTTTCTATGAAAATAATCTGGTTTGCATGTAGTAATTCATTTATTTATTTATTCTTCTGCGGGGGGTTTGCATGTAATTCATGAGGTCTGAAATGTAAAGTACGCCGGCATGGTTGCATATGCTCCGAGTCGTGCATGCACTACGACCCAGATGCTCTATGTCCCACATGTCGGCGAAAGGGAGCATGTGGAAATAGCCTAGGAGTACATATAGGAGGATAAATGCGTGAAAAAATATGTATTATGAAGCGTAGCTGCGGTTCGAAAAGGAGACCTAAAGTGATGACAGGTATAGGTCTCACGCACCCAACTAGTGGTACTAGACGTACGACTACTTTTTCCCTAAAAAAAAGAGGTACGAGTATTCAGTACTCCTAGTCTATCAACATGAGTCCCATCTGACAACAGCGTCCGTGCTACAGCTAGCTCTTCTCCCTTGTTTATCTCTTCTAATTCTAACTCAGCCGATGCGCGGTGGGCGGGGTGGGGATTTACCGATGGTCGGTTTGCTCAACTACGGCCCCACCTCACAGTGAAAATGTTACGACTGGAATAAAAATGCCATAGACTAATAAAACATTAAGGCCATGAGGCGATGCAGTGCTGGTTACAGGAGGCAAGAAGAAAGATGCATCCATCGATGATGTCCATCTCCTCGACTCAGGGCGTCGGCCCACCGAACGGCGGCTAAGTAGCAGCGGCTTTCGTGCCCAGGTCGACGTGCTTCTAAACAATGGCGTCCAAAGATTCCAGCCGCTGGAAGAAGGCCAACATCTTTCTATTCTTGCTGGCCTTGTAGTGGCCTATTTAGACAATTTCCTCGTAGACGTGGATGTGCAGGTCGACGGTTTCTTGCATGGCGAGGCGCTGCGCGGCGAGCGCGGCCTCGAGGTGCACATTCTTCGTCGCGACCTCCGGCACCTGCAGGGCCACCAGGGCTTGAAAGAGTTTGTCACCATGGAGGCCGATGAGGTTGGCAGGTAATGAGGAGCCTGGGCGCGCGGTCTAGAGCAGTACGGCAAGGTCGTCCATGCGCTTCTTGACGGTGGTGAACTTGTGGATGGAGCGGACCATCATGTCGTCCATGCGAGAGGCAAAGCCGGCGTCGGCGAGGGCTACAACGCCGGCGGTCGCCAGCACCGTCTGGAAACGCTGCGCGGTGTGAGGCCGCAGGCCGGCGTCTTGGATGATCTGGCACAGCCGACTGCCGCTCGCGTCCATCGCCTCCATAGGTGCTTGTGGCTACTGGTCACTTGGTCTTGGATTGGAGTGAGCAGTGTTGCGCAGAGACTAGGAGTAGATGGATTGGAGTGGTGGGGCGCCTTTATATGAGAGTCCAAACTCTGTTGCATTCACATCGTGCTGGCTCTATTCTGCATCTCCAATCAATTCCCTCTGCATGCTAATTGAGGATGCATCATTGACTGTTCAACGTCTCGGGAACCGCTACCCTCTCCCTCCTTGGCATTCAAGCCGTATCAATGTAAATGCGGGTCAAGAAGAGACTAGTCATTTACTACATTGTGCACTGCGACCGTGTGGGGGTGCGACGCGAACGGCACAGGCATGCTGCACTTGTTCCACTTTCTCGTTTTGCACTCGTGACTTGTAGTAACGCTCAGTTTTGAATATATAAGTTTGATTGTCGCGCCAATATATACAGCACTCCCTCCATGTAGGTTGTGTCGCTGAAGTCAAAATTAGACACAAAACACGATGGTGATGGACCAGTCTACCTCCGTCCTGGTTTATTGCTCCCCATCGTAATCTGTGCCAAATTTTGACCATAAATTTGACTAACAAAAGGATCATGCATGTCACCAAAATTATATCATTGAAAACTATGTTCAAATACAAATCAAATGATATAATTTTTGTTGACATGCACTAACATTTTGTCAGTTAAATCTTTGGTCAAAATTTAGCACAAATTACAAAAGGGACTAATAAACCAGGACCTAGGTAGTACACCAGGTCGAAGACAATGATACTACATATAATTAACGCCAAACAAGAGCAAGGGATCACACATGTCATTTACGACTAGAATAAAAATGCCATACACTAATAAAACATTAAGGCCACAAGGTGATGCAGTGCTGGTTACAGGAGGCAAGAAGAAAGATGCATCCATCGACGACATCCACCTCTTCGACTCAGGGCGCTGGCCCACTGAACGACAGCTAAGTAGCAGCGGCTTTCGTGGAAAGGTCGATGTGCTTCTAAACAATGGCGTCCAATGATTCCAGCTGCTGGAAGAAGGCCAACGTCTTTCTGTCCTCGCTGGCCTTGTAGTGGCCTATGCAGACGATTTCCTTGTAGACGTGGATGTGCAGGTCGACGGTTTCTTGCATGGCGAGCGCGGCCTCGAGGTGCACATTCTTCGTCGCGACCTCCGGCAGCTGCAGGGCCACAAGTGCTTCAAAGAGTTCATCACCTTGGAGGCCGATGAGGGTGGCAGGCAACGAGGAGCCTGGGCGCCCGGGCTGGAGCAGTACAGCAAGGTCGTCCGCGCGCTTCTTGACGGCGGTGAACTTGCGGATGGAGTCGACCATCATCTGGCACATGCGAGAGGCGAAGCCGGCGTTGACGAGGGCTATCACGCCGGCGGTCGCCAACACCGTCTGGAAATACTGCTCGGTGCGGGGCCGCAGGCCGGCGTCTTGGACGATCCGGCACAGCCGACTGCCGCTCGCATCCATCGACGCCATGGGTGCTTGTGGCTTCTGGTCACTTGGTCTTGGTCTTGGATTGGAGTGGGCAGTGTTGCGCAGAGACTAGGAGTAGATGGATTGGAGTACTTACCTCTGCATGCTAATTGAATGCGGAGGCATCATTGACCGTTCAACGTTTTGGGAACCGCTACCCTTTGCCTCGTTGGCATTCAAGCCATACCAATGTAAATGCGTGTCAAAAAGAGACTAGTCAGTAGTAGTATACTCAATATTATGCACCGCGACCAAGGCAGAGAGGAAAACGAGAGAACTATGTATTTATTTACGGTGTAGATTCACTCATTTTGCTATGTATGTACTCATTTAGGGTGTAGTCACTCGTTGAAATCTCTAGAAAAGCAAATACTCCCTCCATTTTTATTTACTCTGCATATTAGAGTTGACTGAAGTCAAATTTCATAAAGTTTGACCAAGTTTATAAAAAATAATATAAACATTTATCATAACAAATCTATATGATGTGAAAGTACATTCAATAATAAATCTAATTGTATTGATTTGTTATTGCTTATGTTAATATTTTTTTTATAAACTTGGTCAAAGTTTATAAAGCTTGACTTTTACCAAAGCTAATACGCGGACTAAATAAAAACGAAGGGAGTATTTAGGAACGGAGGAAGTAGTCCCTCCTTTTCGGTTTACAGGGCTATACTATTAAGAGCAAGTACAATAGTGGGCTTATAGCCTACTTACATGGCAATTTTGTCTCATGCAAGAGCCTGGCTATATGCGTGCTCCAAGGCTCCGCACCACGCCCCACCCCTACACAAAGACTGCCACGTGAGTGTTCGCAACTGCCACGTTCAGGTTGCACTTGGCTCTTCACCTCTTCGAGAAGACGAACAATGATGTTACTACTTCTACAGTATCGAATCAACTGCTGCATATCCGTCCACCGCGTGCGGGAGGGATAGCTTGTTGTAGTAAGCAAAAGCCTGTCCTTGTCTGCGAGCCACTGCGCGCAAGGGCGAGGGAGAGGGCGTGTAGTAGTAAAATCAAACTTCTCCTCGTTGTACGAGTTGATGCGACACATCATAGCACTGGCCCCACATGCTTGCCTCTAAACTTGGGTAAAAGACCCGCAGTGTACAATATATTTGCTGCAACCTCTAACATTTACCCACCACAAATTAAAATATATATTCCTGTCTTGACTAGATGAGCGTGAAAACTACAATCACCAGGATGATAGGTAGGGACATAAGATTATTTTAATCAAAAAATGCTTCGAGACGGCCTCATAGCATGGAGCCGACTCCAACGATTTTAAGCTTAGAGGCATGGTACACGCTATCCTAGACTATGTCACTATACTACCTCCCCTACACATGAAACTGCCACATGAGCGTCCGGGTTGCGCTTGGCTCTTCGCCTCTTCGGGAAGTCGAACAATGATGGTACTACTGCAGTGGAGTACTACTAGTATGCTTCTGGCCATCTGACACCGAATGAACTGCTGCATGTCCACCGCATGCGGGAGGGAGAGCGTGTAGCGAAAGCTTCTCCTAGTCCTGCGAGCCACCATGCTCATGGGCAAGGGAGAGGGCGTTGTAATCAAACTTCTCCTTGTTGTACGAGTTGACACGACACATCAAAGCAGTGCACTCAATATATTTCAATAATTTGCGTTTACCGATGCATTAATTACAACGCATGCATGCATGCCGTGACTTTCCTTTTGATACTTGCATGTGTTGATTTAATGCACCTTGAAGTAGTATGAATATGTGATGGTAAAACTTTTTAATGCCCCGGCCTTAAAGCGAGAGATGGTTGTGCACGAGGAGGGTGAGATCATGCCGACGGAACAGGACCCAACGATGGAGCTCTCTATGGTCTCTATGGACCTCACCTTGCTCCACTGCCCCTTGTGCCTCCGCCCCTTGAAGCCTCCAGTGTATGAGGTTCGAATACTCCTCATCCGTTCGGCTGATTGAGCAAGGTGCAGGTTTCTTGATTGATGTGTTGTTTGATTGATTTGTGCAGTGCAAGGGAGCGCACCTGGCCTGTGCGGACTGCCGCGGCGAGCGCCCCGAGAACCAGCGGCAGTGCCAGAAGTGCGAGCGCGGCGGCGGCTTCGACGTGCGGAACATGGCGATGGACGCCGTCCTCTCCTCGGTGAGGGTGGAGTGCCCGCACAAAGGCTGTGGGCTCTACGTCACTTACCACAAGCTCGCCGATCACCAGAGCGTGTGTCCGCTCGTGCCCTCCAAATGCCCCGTGCCCGTCTACGGCTACGAAGGCCCACCGCCGGTGCTCCCCCACCACATCAGCACCGTGCATCCCATGCCCGTCCACAGGATCCAGTACGGCAAGGTACTCTAGCTGCAAGTGCCAGTGTCGGAGCCGCGGCTCTTGTTGTTCGCGGAGGAGGACGACCGCGCATTTTTCTTGGTCGGCGGCGTGCTCGACATCGGCGCGCCTATCGCCGTGTCGGTCGTCTGCATCAGAGCGGGGGCGTCCCCACTACCGCACTATGCGGCCAAGCTGTGGGCGAACGGCCCGCCGGGGGAGCCCAAAGGCAGGACCAATGCCGTCATGGTGGAAATCGAGGTGACAAGCTGCAAGGATCCCGGCGACGTCGCCGTGCAGGAGCTGACCTTCTTCATAGTTCCGCCCAAGCTGCTGGCCAGGGCTGGGTTGTCGAGGACGGTGTCCCTCCACATTCAGATTGACAAGCTCACCTCCTAAATGATTCTATAGTGCCTTCTGTTTATCTTAGTAATATGCTAATATAGGGGTTAGCTCGGTCTACTTTAGCTTAAGAGATGTTGGGTTTTGGTGGCAATGCAGCAATTACTTCGACATCAGATTAGCAGTTAAAGTAATTTCCAACAGTCAAACAGATATTTTGTGTCTGTTGGATATAAAGATCCATTGGGTAAGAAGTATAAGCAGCTTATATGCTTGTTTGTTGAGGAAGTGTTGCATACTTGTGCGAGTTGACGCGACACATCAAAATAGTACTACTACTAGTAGTACTCACCCGACTGCGCACCAGGCAGACGAAGCTCGGGTCGTGTTGGTGCCATGTGCGGCCCGCACATTAACCAAAACCTCGTGCCTCCAGCTTAGCCTCCACATTTTAAACTACTCAATCTCAAGGCCAAGGAGCAACGGGAACCTATGATAGAGCCAATCGGATGCTTGAGAACACTACAATTCGTAGCTACAGATGCATGTGTGAGAGAGGATGAGTGCGTGCGTGCACCTCTTCTCTTCATGTATAACATACTAAACTTAGAGTACAAGTGTATGTGGGTGGCATCGACCTAGGGAGCTAGAGATGGTGCGTGCAAGAAGTCCTGAGAGACTAGGTGTGTGTGTGTGTGAAAGACGGAGAGAGATGATATGTGTCGATGTAATGCGTGTGAAAAAAAGACTAGTCTATAGCTCGCCACGAGGCTATTCCTATCGAACGCCCCAATAACCGTAAGATATGTATCCGACGGTGCCAGTTATTGCACGTACATAGCAGTAGAAAAAGAAGTACCATGGCATATTACAAAATTGCTACACCACGGCCAAGAACGCATGCCCACGTTACGCCATCTGGGAATAGTGCCGCACTTCGAAACTAGAACCGTCAATAAATTTTGAGCTTGCGTCTCGTCACATTACAAATTACTACAATGCTATATTTAATTGCAAACCTGTTCACACCGATCATAACCTAAACGGTTTCCCACTTAGGAGCGTATTAGTACTCGGTTATAAATACTACTATGCCAAGATGACTACACATTCCTCCTCAACTCCTCATCCACAAAAACAAACAAGTCATTCAGCATCGTTCCCTTGCGTCTGCCATGGCCAGCGTGTGTTCTGGATCGAGAGATTACCACCAGGGAGAGGCGAGCATGGAAGTGGAAGCACGAGAGATGGCCCGCCTCACCGCGAAAGCAGCCGACATGTCCCGTCGCTCGGCAGTAGCAGCACAGAGGTCCCGCCGCGCCGTCGATGCAGTAGACTGGTACGGCCGCGCCGCGGAAGCAATAGAGATGTCCCGCCATGCCGCGAATGCAGCGGAGATGTCCTCCCGTGCCGCGGCGGCCTGGGAAAATGTCTCGCGGGCAGGCGAGGACTCTTACAGGCGCATGCATGCGATCGTCCATAGCCAGATGGATCAGATCTCCGGCTGGGCAAGGTTGCAGGATGACATGAAAGCCTTGTTTGAACATGCTACCGGCGTCATCCGGCAACTAGGGGAGGGCAATGCGAAGCTCCGAGCCAAGCGCGACCTGCTGAGGGCGAAGATCGCCGGAAGGGCGAAGCAGGTGGAGGAGACCGCTGCATTGTTGAAGAGGACGGGCGTCATCATCAAGAAACTTATGGACGAGAATGCCATGCTCCGCATCGAGCGTGAAAGGCTGGTGGAGGAATCCGTGGATGCTGCCAAGCAGCATATTAATGACATGAAACTGATGAAAGAGATCATCGCCGCTCACTGCGAGAACTAGTCTCCGTGACCTGCAGCGCATCAAGAAAGTAGAGATCAGCGACCCAGATCATTGTATGTGTCTTCCTTCGTCTTTTGCCCTTGTGTATTTCGGGTGTAGCCGCATGTGGGTTTTTTAATTATCTTCCTAAATATGTAAGACAATTATTATCCACTGTCGTCGTCCTTATATATTCGTCAGTCTTGCTATAAGTCGCGGTAGATGCTATATAGGTCCGTCGGATCTAACATCAAGATTCGTGCAAAATTTTCTTTTCAGATTTTCTTTTTTCTCTCTTAAATCTCAGTCGAGTGAGACATAGCCACGCCATTAAATAGGGGCTCGGGCGCCGTTAATGGAGACCTTGGGAGAGAGGTGGGCGGCAGATGGAGGTCAAAGGGCTCTCCTCCTGATAAGCACGCACAGGGGTTTGATCGCACGCCTCCCGTACTCAAATAGCTACCCTGCACGGCGCCTCCTAGCTAATAAAAAACGGGGACGCGTGGCGGCACGTAAATGGTAAGTAGAACGCCCACGGTTTCAATAATACTTGTGTTTCCGATTGTAATGTGACATCACTTGTTCCAAAATGACTTTGTTGATTGTTAATGTGTGCACCTGTGCAAATCGGACAGCAAAATTACCACAGCATGTTGGTGCCATGTCATGACACCAAGCCAAGTTTCATGATTTTCATGCGTGTTTTGGATTTACAGGAATTAAAAAACCAAGTTTCTCAATGTTTCCGGCCGAGCCACGACGCCCAGATGTTTGAATTTCATTCCCATTTCTTGCATGGGACCTAGAAATTTACCCGAGGACACACATGTGATTTTCAACCAACTTTGGTGCACTGGAGCATGTGCTTGTAGTTCAAATTTGAATTATGCACATTAAATGACCAGAAACTCAATTAATGTATAAAAAAGGCCAAACGAACCCGGAATAATTCCAAAATTTAACACGACACTCATATAGTTCTAGGTTGCCTCTGTAAAGAAAATCAAGGGGGGGGCAGCGTATATCGTTTCGCACACAAAGGTGACATGTTCCCTCTCAGAACCACGAGCCTTCTTGAGAGAAGCTCCGTTTTGCAAGAAGCTTATACCAAAACTTGTTCCAATTCGGCCAATTTTTTTACCACAACATGTTAGTACCATGACATAACACCATGCCAAGTTTCATGATTTTCAGGCGTGTTTTGGATTTACAAGAATTTCAAAAGCAGGTTTCTCAATGTTCTCGGCCGAGCCACGACGCCCAGATGTTTGAATTTCATTCCCATTTCTTGCATGTGACCTAGAAATTCACCCGAGGACACACATGTTATTTTTCAACCAACTTTGGTGCACTGGAGCATGTGCTTGTAGTTCAAAATTGAATTATGCACATTAAATGACCAGAAACTCAATTAATGTATAAAAAAGGCCAAACGAACCCGGAATAATCCCAAAATTTAACACGACACTCATATAGTTCTATGTTGCCTCTGTAAAGAAAATACAGGAGGGGGGGGCAGCGGATATTGTTTCGCACACAAAGGTGACACGTTCCCTCTCAGAATCACGAGCCTTCTTGAGAGAAGCTCCGGTTTGCAAGAAGCTTATACCAAAACTTGTTCCAATTCGGCCAAGTTTTTTACCACAGCATGTTAGTGCCATGACATGACACCATGCCAAGTTTCATGATTTCCAGGCGAGTTTTGGATTTACAGGAATTTAAAAACCAAGTTTCTCAATGTTATCGGCCGAGTCATGACGCCCAGATGTTTGAATTTCATTCCCATTTCTTGCATGGGACCTAGAAATTCACCCAAGGACACACATGTGATTTTTCAACCAACTTTGGTGCACCGGAGCATGTGCTTGCAGTTCAAATTTGAATTATGCACATTAAATGTCCAGAAACTCAATTAATTTATAAAAAGGCCAAACAAACCCGGAATAATTCCAAAATTTAACAGGGCACTCATATAGTTCGATGTTGCCTCTGTAAAGAAAATCAGGTGGGAGGCAGCGTATATTGTTTCACACACAAAGGTGACACGTTCCCTCTCGGAACCACGAGGCTTGTTGAGAGAATCTCCGGTTTGCAAGAAGCTTATACCAAAACTTGTCCCAATTCAGCCAAAAATTATACATATGAAAACAGGGTTTAGATTATCCCGAACATCTCGCTACCTAGACCAATGTACTGTGATTTGAATTCAACATAAAATGGATACAAATATTTGAATTGGAGATCATATGGTACATGTAGTTCATAGTGAAATATGATTACTACTATATGCATGTTTTCTGTTATCAAGATAATATTTAAATGATGGTATAACTTGACAACAATCGTATTCAAATAAGGAAAATTGATTGAAATTTAGTCCATATGGTAGACGACAATATATATGTTCATAGGGTGGAGTCAAATGTTCATATAAGATGGAAGATCAACATGTAGGACTACATCCATTATAAACCACAAGGTCACCTAATGATATATTCGAATTCAACATAACATGGATTCAAAAATTGAAATTCGAGATCCTGGCATTTGTAATCATATAAAAAGGGACATGACTCTTTCTTGTGGTGGGAATTGATTTGTTTTTTGTTGTTGTTGAGGGAAGTCCGAATTGATTTTGTACTGTACAGGGTAATCTTGTTCTCCCGATTTTTTTAACATTTTTCTTGTAGTTTTTTCAATGGCATTTATAGCAATATAGTAAAAGGGGACATGGCTCTCTTGTGTCTTGTATGAATTGTTTTTTTGTACACGTTAAGTTTGTTCTGCCGAACATGGAATCCGCGCCTTGTTATCCCAAAATTTTCAAGCTCGAGTATCTTTTGTCTCTTCTGCTGTGAAACTCCTGCCTCTTCAACCCGCGCCGCGCCTTGTTATCCCGAAATTTTGATGCGCGCTAAAACTCCCTCCTCATCCGAAATTGGTCCCGCAGCCCAGACACGCGAAATCCTCTTTCTACCCCTCAGCCGGAAATGCCGCCTCGACGTCGCGTGGTCAAAACCGGTGGGGGTACGTTCGTAACTTACCCTATATTTCGGACAAGCGTGTCCCTAAGCCATGGCTCCCCCCTACCTTCCCCTTCGCCCCCCATTCGTATGCTGAGGCCGCCAAAACCTGCGAAACCCCACACTCCTCTGTCGGCCTCCCGACCGCCGCCCAGCCGGAGACTCTTCCCTGACGACATCGTCCACCGCAACATCTCGCCGTCCCTCATCCACCCCACTGGATGAGGATCCGTCGTCGATCTCGTGGTCCCGCCGGATCAGCCGCCCCGTCCTCCACCTCCAAGGAGCTGCCCCAACGTTCGCCTCGTCTATCGCGCCACCTCCATCCCCACAGCACCATCTTGACCTGCCCCACCGGAACCGCAGCACCATCACCAATTCCTCCGATGAAGCCGAGGCCTACTCGGCGCCACCAAGGAGGTTCTGCACTCACCGCTACATTTTATCTTTTATTCAATCTCACGGGGCTGCCGGTGCTCGATACTGAGCAGCCATGGCGGGTCTCCATCGACGGCGCCGTCGCCGGCCACTTCATCCACGGCGTCTCTCCCCCATGTCGTTGCTTCCTCGGTAGCGACTTCCACACCAGCACTTGCTGCTGCTGCTCCGGCTCTCGCTCGCGCTGCTGCTGCTGCTTCGGCTCTCGCTCATGCCGCGGCTCTGTTCTTGCTGTCGGTCGCGCTGCTGCACTGCTCTTGCTTTCGTTCGTGTTGCTGCTCTGCTCCGCTATTGCTGTCGGTCGCATTGCTGCTCCGCTCTTGCTCTCGTTCATGCTGCTTCTCTGCTCTTGCTCTCGCTCGCGCTGCTGCTGCTGCTGCACGACCCCCGACGGCTACAGGAGTTGCTGCTTTAGCACTCGCTCGCGGTGCTGCTGCACGAGTTGCTCTCTGCTAGTGCGTTCCCTGCTTGAGCGGCTGCTGATTTAGATCACTGCTTCTTTGCTACTAGTGCTCGAACGCCCTAAACTTCTATTGCAATGCTCTGCTACTAGTTCAATCAGTTTCGACAGTAAAATTCAGTTTCGACTGTAAAGTTCAGATTCTTCAGTTAAGTTTAGAGTGAACAGTATTTACAGCATCTGTCGGAGCGGCCATGGCGCGGCTGATGCATTTTACATCTAGCACTTTTTGGTGATGTATTTTACATCATCTATTGCAGATGATATTAGAGTCCCACTTCAGATTAACGTTGTCTGTCTTGTCCTGCTTTAGCCTCGCCATCGTACACCTCACCGGAGCTGCTCCAACGACGGAACCGTCCATCACAGCGGAGCAGTACCCTTGGCGTCGTATCCAGAGGCCTCAGATCTTCTTCCCCGCCTCTTACAGTCACACCAGCATCACCATCCTCCATGTCCAACCCAATGATGCTGAGGTCGACAAGGCTATGCCAAAGAGGTTGTACACTCGTCGCATCACTTTGTTACTCTGCATTCATGTTGATCCCTTAGGGATCCTTTGGTTCAAAGCAGTTGCAAATCTAGAAATAAATGAAGCGTGGTCACAAAGTTAACATGGAGAAAACTAAATGCTCTTTTGAACCACAATTTTAATCGGTTTAGCAAGATAGCCATTATATGATACTCATGTGGACCAAATCTAAGCTCACAAAATATTTCGAGGGCAGGCTTCAGCCTGTTGAAGACTGCCTACTAGAATCGCCACTGGTTCAAGGAAAAAGTGAAGGAAAACATAGGAATTGGAAACTTTACTATGGTACTACTATTCGTGCATTTGGTTAGAAGGAATGGAGCAAAGCAAAACTGGAGGATTTTTTTCCTTTGGTGTCTCTTTCAAAGAAAAAATGTAGGAATTTTAATATCCACTTGGACGTCCTTTTCAAATTAATATGCATGAAGAACAAGACAAATTGCATTACTGGCATAATAAGATTCTTATTTTTTCATTTTCACGTGGTTTGACTTTAATTTGACCGTGTTTCTCCATTCCTGTGTTCTTCCAATTCATGTGAACCAAACACCCAGGTTGACAGAAATCCTATGTTTGCAAATGCTCTGTTTTGCACGTGCATTCCTATCCTATTCCTGTGTTTTTCATGTCCCAGTATTTATAGAATCCTCCAATTCTAAGGAGCCCTTACAGATTTACTTCATTTTCAGATAGGTGTGTTATGTCCTGCTCCTGCCGTGCCACCATCCACCCCACCTGAGGTGCACCATCGACGGAAGCGTTCACTGCAGCAGAGATTCCCCCAGCAGACTTTCTTTTGCCGCCTTAGATCATCTTCTCCATTGCCGGCAGCCATGCCAACTGCATTACCATCATCGACTGAGCAGATGAACCTGAGGACTACACAGTTCCGGAAGAGAGGTCGCACTCTTTCGTGTCTGCTTACGTTATACATCGGTTATTATTACCTGCTACTTTATCGTCCTGTTCACCTCTTAGACTCCGAGTCAGGTCCAAACTAATGTTCAAACTTGAGTGTTAAAATGCCTGTGGGGCACATATAGAGGCAGCAATGAATAGTATTTGTCTACTATCTGGTTCATCTGGGGTCTTCTATGTGGTTCATGTTGGGTGGACAACAAACAGTAGATGATCCATCGTCTATCTTTTTAAACTGAAGCTATAATCTACCTGCTATCATTAGTTTTGGATCTATCCACTTGTTTGCTACCATCAGTCTTGATTTCTGCATGCACCCCTTAGGCCTTACATAATCTAACTACGTTTTTTTATTATACATGTCAGTTATTGTACACAATCGTACTGAACATGTAGAGAAAAAGAGAAGACCGTTGCACGGGAATATAATGTCATGCAGACGCCGCTCCATGGTGGGCGAAGTGGGACCCCCTCCCACCATTCCAGATTGTATTCCAGAGGAAGATAACTGTTCAGAGGGGGATTCAGAGGGAGCCGACCACTCCTATTTACCCCTGAGGTGTTTGCTCTAACCTGGCATGCTGATGTTGGTCATATCATGCATATGGCGCCTCGCATTGCTTACATTATACATCTTATATGCCATCAGCTTAGTTTAGATTTGCTTTGTGTGAATGCCACCTGTTTGGTTTCTATATCATACTCCCACCGTTCCTAAATATTTGTCTTTTTAGAGATTTCAACAAGTGACTACATACGGAGCAAAATGAGTGAATCTACACTCTAAAATATGTCTATATACATCTGTATGTGGTAGTCCATTTGAAATCTCTAAAAGGCAAATATTTAGGAACGAAGGGAGTATATGGGAATTATGCAATGCCACCTTCTTTAGCCAGGCATCATATACGTGAATCATGCAATGCCATCCTGTTTAGCCAGTCATCGTATATGTGAATTGTATTATGCCATATTTTTTTTCATAATGTATTCCATTTGTCAACAATGTTTATACATTCATCTACTCTTCCCGTGCATTAGCCATTTGAGTCGGTCATGGGAAAATCTGGAGTGAAAACAAGGTCTTCTGAGCAGTCAGTGCTACCTGTCGATGCAGATTTCTTGCTGGTTACAGATAGCTCCTCGGAGGAGGATTCAGAGACAGATGACCAGTCGTATTCCCCCTCCCCCACCCGAGGTGTATGCTCTAACTTGGCAGGGTTATATTGCTCATATCTTGCATATGGTGTCTTGCATTGCCATGCCATCTGCTTAGATTAGACATGCTTTGTGTGAATGCCTCCTGTTTGCTTTCTATATCAGATATGTGAATTATGCAATGCCATGTTTTTCGGCAAGTTATCATATATGTGAATTATGCACTGCCATGTAGCCAGGCATCATATATGTGAATTGTCTCATGCCATCCTTTTTTTCATTACATATTCCATTTGTCGACAATCTGTGTATATTGAACTACTCTTCATGTGTATCAGCCATTTGAGCTGGTTATGGAAAAATCATGAGTGAAAACAAGGTCTTTAGAGCAGGCAATGGTACCTGTTGAAGCATATATCTCGATGGTTACAGGTAGCTCCTCAGAGGAGGATTCAGAGACAGATGACCAGTCCTATATCCCACCAAAGGTGTATGCTCTAACTTGCAATGTTTATATTTCTCATATCATGCATATGGTGTCTTGCATTGCTTAGTTTAGACATCATATGCACAATATTCAATTCCATCTGCTTAGTTTAGAGATCATACATGCGAGTGCCAGCTGCTTAGTATATGAATCAATTATGTCAATTATATCATGCCATCCTATATACTTAGACAACATGTATGTGAATTATTTCATGCCAACCTATTTTAGAAAGACATCATATAGTTTTGTCATGTCATCCTGTTTAGATACTCATCATATGTTGAATTATGCCATTATATCCTGTTAAGTTATCGATCATATATCTGAAACTGTGTCATGCTATCCTGTTTAGTTAGCCATCATATATGTGAAATTGTGTCATGCTGTCCTGTTTGGTTAGACAACATATATGTGAATTACCACATCTGTCTATCATACAATGTCTGTACGTTCAATTTCTTTTCTTGTTTATCAGCCATTTGAATTGGAGGGGGTGATGGCAGTATCTAAGGGAGTAAAAACCCGTTCTTCACAAAAGACGGTGCTACCCATCGATGCAGATAGAAGCATGGTTGTACTGGCCCACGAACTAGCCCCACCACACATAATCGAGACTCTTCCAGATTGCACACTTACACCGTTGGATAGAGAACCAGCTACAACCCATCTAACCCCAACCCCAGCGGATAGTAACCCACTTCTAGTTGACACAGCACCATGTCTACCACAGAGTACCCCCACACGAGCAGTTTGTAAAGCAACTGCAGTGCCCAAAGCACGAAGACCACCACAGCGAACCCAAACTCCACGTTTAAAGCAGAAGAGCAACTGTTCTCAGGTCAGATTCCGTAGCTATGGTCCATACTCCTTTGCTCCTGCATCACTATATTTACTCATACCAACTACTTTCGAATTTGAAGGATCCAATTGAAACTCCAATGGCGCAACAGGTATGTTTTAAACCTATTTCTTTAACTGGATTGCTGTTCTAACTTCTTGCTCTATGTTGATTTCAGTTTCAGTTGTATAAACAGTTATGTTCTCATGTGATGCACATTACAAGTGTTGCTAGTGCTGTGTAGTTTCTCACACTTATATTCTATCTATGCTGTTGTGTCTTAAAAATATATGATTTGAACTGTGTCTCTATCTTGATTTGGAAACATAAACTAGAATGATATGGACAATACAGTGACCATAGTACATAGATATATGTTTGTTTCATGCTGTTATCCTGTCCACCTTACTACTGAACCAGTTTACCAAAATGAGTTTCATATACTACATGCTAAACCTGTGATGTGTTTGCTTGTTTCTCTTGTAGAATGCGAACAAAATATTGGAGAAGAGCACCCCAGTATGCAATGGTAGAGAAAGTAATGCAGATAAGGTTCAAGATAGTGAGGCAACCCTGTTGGTCTCCAAGAAAGGTGATAAAAATGATCTTGTAGACAGTGAGACAACCCCACAGTCCTGCGTTGATGTAGTGTTCGAGTTATTGGCCAGTACCGCTGGCACAAGCTCTTCGAACTCGCTGCCTAAATCACGTCGGCTTCTTCAGTCTCAGCTACAAGCTAAAAGGCATCAGTCAGCTGTGCTGCGGCAAGAAGCCGAAGGACTGAAGAAGTCCCTGCAGAATTCAGATGCATACTTTCTGGTGAAACAGCAAGCACTGGAGGATTTAAGCGCCAAACAAGAGAAAGTTAATCAGCTCGCTAAGCATCTTGCCAGCATTATGGGTACCCAGGATATTGTTTCTTGAGCTCTTTCGAAGTGGTTTTAGTTCTGGACTTGTTTTGCTACGGTGTTTATTTGCACTGGTCGCCAACTTTGACAACCAGTGTATGTGATATGCTGCTTTGTTCCCTATATTTGCACTGGTGGCGAACTTTGATGCCCAGTGGATGTAATATGTGTAATAGCCGTGATAGCCTAGCGTAAGTTGCTTGCTTATTTATTTCCTTGTTGTCTTGTTTATTTGTTTGCTTGTAGTCAATGCAGTTCTTTTTCCGCGGTTTGCTAGTGGCCGCAATAACCTATTTTTTAAAACTAGGCCACAATAACCATGGGCTACATATTTACTGTTGTGACCATGGGCCTCCTACGGGCCGTAGAAACAATGGGCCTTCTACGGGCCGTAGAAACTATGGGCCTTCTACGGGCCGTAGAAATAATGGGCCTTTTATGGGCCGTAGCATCAATGGGCCTTCTACGGGCCGTATGATCGATTGGCCAAACATGGGCCAATAATGGACCGCATTATGGGCCGTAAACGGGCTAGAGTTGGAATCTTCCGATCATGGGCCGACCATAACAGGCCGTCGTTAATCGGCCGTATTTGATGACGCTATGAAAACGGCCCAATGGATTAACGAGCCACAAACGGGCCGACTGTAACCATGGGCTGAATTTGGCCCACAAGCAAGAAAGGCCAGTAACGGGCCGTAAGTAATCGAATGCTAGAAATGAGCCCAAGAATAAATGGGCCCTGAGAAGGCCGAAAGATAACACGGGCTGGAAACGGCCCAATGGAATAATGATCCGTTAATGGGTATAAAGCGATACACTATTCATTACAGGCTAGTTTCACCACGGGCCATTAATGGGCCAAGAGTTACAAAGGGCCTCATATGGGCCGAAAGACATCATGGGCCATACATGGGCCGGAAGTTACAATGGGCTGGAATCATATTGGACGGCCCAGATGACGCTATTGGGCCTAATTCGGATAGGCCGTAACGGGCCGTGAGTTAGCGGGCTATAAATGGGCTATATGCGAACAGGCCATTAACATGCTTTCCGTGGGCCGGCCCGCTACCTTTTGACCAAGTCAAACGGGCCGGCTTTTCACCGGAATGGGCTTCTGTTGGGCCGTGCCACGTGTTGATGTATCATAGGCGCCTCCGGTCCAATGAGTGGATGATATCTGTCCCAACGGTGAGCCGATACGTGGTTCCTCTAGCCATTGAGAATTTTACACGTGGAAAATCCCCATTGGTCCAGGCTGTTAACGGGTTATCGGATCCAAAATCGGACCTGATAGCTTAACGGCGCCCCATTACGGTGGATGCCATGTGTCGGTTACCCTTGACGAAAGCACTTCCATGACGCACCGTTTATCGTCATGGAAGTGGACACTTCCGTGATGATAATTTTGGTAATGTCATGGAACACTTCTACGACAGCACAGGTATGACTATCTTGATTCTGTCATAAAATTGTCGTGGATGTACATGCATGACAGAAAACATGACCTACTGTGACAAACATGTATCATCACGAAAGTGTATTTTTTTTGTAGTGCTCGGGCCTCCCCTCTGGTACTTTTTTAGCCCATCCTGTGCCTTCTGGTCCAAAAAAATTCTTCAAATTTTTTTGCTGCGTTTGGACTCCATTTGATATTGATTTCCTGCAAAGTAAAAAACAAGCAAACAACAGCAACTGGCACTGGGCACTATGTCAATTGGTTAGTCCCAAAAAATGATATAAAGTTGCTATAAAATGATTGTAAAACATCCAAGAATGATAATATAACAGCATGAATACTTCATAAATTATAGATACGTTGGAGACGTATCACTCACAAATTCAGTACACGCGACAGTTCTAAATTGAACAAATTAAGTTGCAGGGTAGGCATAAAAACTAGTCTTACAGCTTAATTCCCATGTACATGGGGGAACTGGGATCATTACGTTGACCTCGAATGAACTTGGGTTTTCTGATGATTTTACGCTTCTCTGTTAGAGGGGTGCATGATCCCTTCGCTGGCAACTCGGCAAATTCATCGTACTCGTCCTCATCGGCAACATCCTCGACACCCAGTACCCTCCTCTTCCCATGCATCACTACATGGCAGTTCTTATGCAAGGGGTCTTCCGCATAGAAAATCTGGGTAGCATCACTGGCAAGAATGAACGGGCTGCGTGATATGCCATCGTTGTCCTGTTAACACAGGTTTTCCTGTAATCATCAACCTTTACCTGACTAAGAGGGATCCATGTGCACCTGAATAATGCCACCTTAACTTTCACATAGTTAAGCTCCCAAATCTCTTTGATGGTTCCATAGTATACCCTTTTATCAGCTTCATCTACAGTCATGCATTCTATTCGAACAGAGCTGTTCTGATAAGGTCTTCTCATCACGTTCCTTAGTGTAGAACGTGTAGCCATTTATGTCATATGCTTGGTACGTTAACACCGTAGGTGATGGCTTTTGTGCCAACCATGTAGCAATGTCATCAATGGATCCTTGTGCCAAATGATTCTTCAGCCATTCAGTGTAGTTCTTCGTGTGCTCCTTCATCTCCGCTTCTAATGGATACACCATTGGTAATAAGCTTTGGCGTATCTCCGCCAAGTGTTCTTCGGCATAAGTGCTGAGAACTGGGATGTTAAGCAGTACAGTCAAATGGGCTTTCTCTGCCAATTCTCTGGGTGCAGCCTTTTGCATGCCAGAAAGGACCGGCTTACCTTTCAGCTTTCCCTCGTGGCGAGAGAGGGGCAAACCTATAGGTCTTTGTTTCATGTATTCGGTGCAAAACTCAACCACCTCCTCCGCGGTATAACCTTGTAGGATGCTTGCCTCTGGATGGTTTCGGTTCCAAAAATAGCGCTTCAGTATTCCCATGAACCGCTCGAAGGGATACATGTTGCGAAGAAACACATGACCACAATACTTTATCTCATCGACAAGGTGCACAGTGAGATGGACCATGACATCAAAGAATGATGGTGGGAAAAATATCTCTAGGTTGGACAATATTCTTGCAATATCCTCTTGCATATGATCCAACTCTTCAGGGTCTACAACTTTCTGCCATAGTTGGTTGAAGAAATCACAGAGCTCAATGAGTGTGTTTCTTTATCTTTGTCCATCAGATTCCTGATGGCCACTGGGAGGATTTGTGTCAACATTACGTGGCAATCATGTGACTTCATGTGTCCCAAC
This sequence comes from Thinopyrum elongatum, assembly GCA_011799875.1. Classification (NCBI taxonomy): domain Eukaryota; kingdom Viridiplantae; phylum Streptophyta; class Magnoliopsida; order Poales; family Poaceae; genus Thinopyrum; species Thinopyrum elongatum. The sequence goes on along the minus strand of CM022302.1, from coordinate 334,315,647 downwards.
TTCATTTTACCTGAGCTCACATCCATGAGACTTCTGATGTTTGCGGAGTAGGAAGAGGGTGTCCTAACTGACAACAAATAGGTGAAAAACTTTGTTGCTTCTTTTGTACTGAAATTGTAACTCTGGCGAGCGTGGATGAATTTGTTATCATCTTCTGCTTCACTCTTGCGTTTTGATTGATCAGCAAGCATATCGAGCCATGCACCATCACCATCCTTTGTTTTACCTTTAATCTTGAGCAGAGTACCAAGGATGCTTTCACATACGTTCTTCTCTACGTGCATGACATCATTGCAGTGACATACACGTAGAATCTCCTAGTAAGGTAATTTCCAGAACACTGATTTCTTCTTAAACACTTGACCCTTGGGTGTTTGTTTCACCGTCAAAGCGTGCTTCTTGCCAAGCACAACATTAATTTGTTTAGCCATGTTGTGGACCACCTCCCCAACATAGGGTCTTGGGCTCACATCTACCTCTGCCGCACCATCAAATTCAGCTTTCATCTTTCGGTATGGGTGATTTCTCCGTAAGAACCTACGATGACGCAAATACACGGTTTTGCATGAGTTGGGAAGAAATCTGCTAGCTGTCCTATCCATGCATGTGACACACCCTACATCTCCCTTTGTTTCCTGCCCTGATGTGTTGCCTAATGCCGGCATATCTTGAATGCTGTGCAGCAGCATCGCATGTAGATCGAAAATCTCCGTTTTGTAAGCATCATAACATTTTACAGCAGGCGCATCTACCCACACTGTCAGCAGTTCTTCTACCAGTAGCTGAAAGTAAATGTCGATGTCATTTCCAGGTTGCTTCGGGCCTTGGATAATCATTGACATCATAATGTATTTTTTCTTCATACACAACGAAGGAGCTAGGTTATATATGCACAGAAGCACCGGCCATGTGTTGTGATTGGTGCTCATATCGCCAAAAGGTTTCATCCCGTCAGTACACTCCCCGAGCCTTATACTTCTAGGATCCTTGGCAAAGTCTTCAAACTTGTTGTCGATTAATTCCCACTGAGCCCCATCTTTCGGGCGCCTCATATATTTATCCGCAGTTCTCTCATCATGATGCCACCGCAACCTCTTTGCCTCTCTAGGGTTTGCAAACAAACGCCTCAACCTTGAAATTAAAGGCAAGTACCAAACAACCTTGAACGGGATTCCCGTCTTGATCTCATTGTCCAATTTGTACTTGTCCCTCTCCTGCGCTTGTATTGTGCATGCTTGCATGTGGGACATGCACGCAAATCTTTGTACTCACCACGGTACAATATACAATCATTCACACAAGCGTGTATCTTCTGTACTTCAAGTTCCAATGGGCAAACAATTTTCTTGCTTCGTTCGTGCTTCTGGGGAGCACATTATCTTCTGGAAGAATTTCTTTGAAAATACCTAACAACTCTGTGAAGCCCTTGTTTGATAGACCGTTTGCTGCTTTAAATCTGAGAAGCGCCAGGGTGGCACTCAACTTGGAATATTTCTTTTTGCAACCTGGATACAATTCTTTCTTGGAGTACGCATCAATGGTTGGCAGATCCTTGTACCCAATCATATCCTTTTTTGGGCCCTTGAAATCTGCAATCATAGCAGCAAAATCTGGCATATCAAGATCGTCATCGTCTGCGTCGCCGTCTTGGTTTTCCAGTGGGCATTTCGGCTTTCCGTTGTTTCATTGGTAGCTTGACGCCTCTGCCCCAATGTTAGATTCAACATCCATGTGACACAGACCGGGGTTTGGCATCTCGCAGCCCTGGGTATATTCATCCATGACCTGCTCTTCACCGTGGCTGGTCCAATGTGTATATCCATCCATGAATCCTCGAGAGAGTAAGTGTCACTCGACATCTGCAACTACACGTGACTCTGTATTGGCACAATGAGTACATGGACACAGGATGTAATCCTCATCACCAATTCTCTTCTTTGTACTTTCAGCCAAATTCATGAACTCCGCCACGCCACTTATAAAATATGAGCTTCTCCGATTCATCATCCATTTAGATCATTCTATCTGCACCACATAGAGGGTAATTAAAAACAAAACAACACCATTAATACATGGATTAATTGATGCCCAAAGATGCGTGCATAAATCACAAGGTTTTATTTTCATAATTACTGAGGGCGCTCCATATTGTTATCCAGACGTGCAATAACAAAAATTAATGGCCAGTCAATTTACACGTCGAGTACTACAACACTACCCTTAGGAATTTAATACCTTAATTAAGCAACTCACGAAAAGAATACCTCAATTAATTAGCCGCGTGGTGACCTCCACCCAGCAGACAAAGAAGCCCGATGCGGCGGCACGCCGAGACAACAGGGTCAAGGAGCAAAGCTTAGTGCGGCTGCCACCTAAAGTTTGACCTCCACTATCCCGCCATCGACCGCGATGGATGTGCTCCAATCACGCCGCCGCCGACCTCGATGGTTGAGCTCCTCCTATCTCCCGCCGCAGACCAAGGATTGACCTCCTATGACGCCGCCACCGCCCACCGACTAAGGATTGACCTCTTATCCGGTAGTCGCTGCCCAGGCCGCCGCCGCCGCCGCCATCTCTATCTGCAGAGCGGCTGTTTTATTTTTTGACGGATATCCGCAGAGCGGCTGTTTACACGGTATCATTGTAACTCAATTATATGTACAGGGTAGTACATCACATATGGTTATGTCACGGCAACCGTGTCTCACCTACATTGTCTTCTCACACGGTTTGGTGCGGAAATCGTGTGTGAAGTTGTAATACCTAACACAAACGACATGTATAAACAGTGTGTCGTATACAACATATAGTGCCATAAGTAGTTCCCGACCGTTAGCTTATCCCCACAGTTTTCCCATTTCCCCCAAATCCCTAGATAGCCTCCAAATTACCTCGTGTGGCGCTGAAATTGGGGGAATGCGGACGAGTGGTGCTGATGGTTTCGGTGCGGCCACTCCTGCTCGTATCGCCGCTCTTGGCAGCGCCGCCACGACGGCGGCCGCCGCCGAGCACTTGCCTAAGGTCATCAGAAGGCAGGTGTACTACGGATCTGAATCGTCCTGTCAGGTTCCAATCTATCCCAATCTTTTTTAGCATGTCCAAAGTAGCTCCCTGCTAAATCCGTCCTGAATGACCCCCCCCCCCTGGGAAAGCGATCTGCCGCCGGATCCGGAGCATGACTCCAGACTCCCGCAACACAAGTTCGACTCCGAGTTTTGCGCCACCGAGAAGTACCAAAAGCTGAGTAGTGTGCACGGGCACACTCCCACTCGACGTGTATGCACGGAGGGATTCGACATTGGCAGGCGGTTTCTCAGTTGCCCCTTAGAGGTTAGTGCTAAGTTCATCATTTTACTTGAGTTAATGCCACCGCTCATCCTAAATACTATTTAACATTGGCAGGGATATGAGGCTTGTGCCTTTGTTAACTGGCTGTATGAAGAATGGCATGGCAGGGCTCAGAGTGTTATCACCAAGCTCGCAGAAGATAACGTAAAGCTGAAGAAGAAACTGGCTGATCTGGAATGTACAATCAGTATGATGAAGCAAGAAAGAATCAATCACAGGAAACAGATGAAAGCAGGAGACAAGAAGGAACTAGCATGTGTAGTTCTGGTTGTCGCATTAGCCATGTTCTATGCACTGTTTGCAATGATGATTAGGGGTTTTGTTTGATAGTATTGCTAAAGCACATCTAGATGTGCTATAAGTAATGCACATCTAGGTTCTATGCCATTGATGTTACGCGAAGATTCGTGCAAATATTTTCCTTTGCCTTTTTTTCTTTTCCTTTGTAGTTTGATTATTACTGGCTTCATCAATAAGAAGAGCTCAATATATTGCTTGCCAACTGTCCTACTCCATTCGTACCGGTACCGGTGCATAATCCCAAAACTCGTTCTTTGTTTCTGTCCTGAAAAAAGAAATCAGCCAATAGGAGTCATGCGGCTAGTATGCATTCAATGTCTTTAGACTACTTAGCATAACATGCATGCAATGGTCAATTCTCTGCACGCAATGGTATTGATTACCAAATAATCATCAAGTTCTCTTGTTTTCCCCCACCTAGGTCGCCGGTACGGAGGGAGTAGAAGTACTACGAAAAATGCTTGTTTCATATTTGGACACTCCAACGCGTGTGCCTAATTAATTATCACATTGAGAACTGCGCAACCCCAGGAATTTGGAGCGATTGGGTACAAATAATTGCGGATGATTGTATCAGCGGTTAGATAATACGTCAACCCCCGCTTCAATTGGCATTCCTCTTCTCTTCATACCCCACTTAAGTGTCCACCATCTTCATCGTCCCCGGCAGGCCGCGCTACACACTTGCACACACTCTACAATCTCCCTTTCTCGCGGTTTTTATACGATCGCAACCATGTCGAGCGACAGCGAGGATGACAGTTCGGCCAGCAGTCTGGCACCCGATGATAGGTCAACATCGGAATCATCCCACTCGTCTTCCATGAGTCCGGCGTCGAGCCCAGACCTCGATTATATCCGGATCATGGAAGGGATGCCGCCTTCGGAGTCATCAGATGACAACCAAACGGACGAGGAGCCGTTGGAGGACGAAGAAGAGGACGATGATGATGAGGAGGAGGAATGGTCGAACGAGGAGGAGGACGACGATGACGATGGCGGCGGCGATGAAAAGCCAACGGTCAGCGGCAAGAAGCATCCTCGCCAAGATGATGTCGCGGGGCCATTCAACAACAACAACAACAAGAAGAAGGACTAAATTAAGCAGACTGTATATATCTCTTTTCCGTTCGCTCATATTAATTCGTTATCTTTGTTTATCCTGTCAATCTCATCGCAGACGGTTAGTAATACGTATTCGACAGAGATCTTCTACATTATCGCCCACAGGTTGGTTTCTTGAACTGTGTGCCCTGACGAGCACACAATTCACATAAAAAGACCGTATGGGCTGTTTATAATGATCACACACTCATCTTGTTACGCTGAATCATTTATGTTCAACTCGATCATCGCAAATGGTTCATCGGAGCGAACTGTATGCCGTATATCGCACACACCTTGATCTGGCTGCCCGTTTCTGTTGTTCTGTCTCATCGCAAATAGTTTGTATGGATCAACCGTATTCCCTGCAAAGCACACACAAACATTTTGCAAGTTTTTTGATGGTTTTTTTACATCACCGTTTGCGATTAATGCATCGCACACAGTTTTGTCAAAGGGTCTCTGATCGTAGTGTCGCGTTAGCAGCATCCTGCAGTAGTGTCCCTTTTCATCTTTACATTCTTATTTTTTGTTGTTGTTTTCCCTCCCAGCGCTGTTTTTTTAGCGCTGGTTTTCCCTAAAACCAACTCAATTGTCCCACGTCTTATTAGCTTACAAAAATAAAACAATATTTTATTTGGCAAATCAATAAGTTCTTAAAAAAATGTTTATCATTTCTGGAGTAAAACAGTTTGGACTCCACCAAAATATGCAAAATTAGGATGATCTTTGAGACCGTGGTCCTGACCAAAATATTGGCTGTAATAAATTCCTTCATAATTAGCAAATGGGCTGCAAATTATTAAAAAAAATAGCAAATGGGCTCTGATAGAGGCGGGGGTGTCCCGATCTTTCGATGAGATGGTGGCTATCGTTTTTGGTGGAGTAGACTTTGACGATCCGACTACGAACGTGCGAGGACGTCGCGCCTTAGCAATCGCTAAACCAACTCCGAGAGGTTATTGACCACGCCGGAGCATGATCAGCCTGACCACGAAGGTCTGTTTCCTGCGATCAAACGAAGAACAAGCAAGAAACTGAGATTGCAATCTGGATATTGCGAATATAAGAGGAAAGCTTTATTAATGAAGGTGGGGTTCTGTGACGCCTTTGTCTGGTCGTTGAACACAAACGAAGTACGCGAAGTTGCAGCTATGGCGAACTTTTAATCTAAACAAAACCCAAAGTCTAAACGGTGCCCTAAGGGCTGTATATATGGAGGAAGAGGGGGGGGGATTTCGTGGCCCTTGAAGAAGGGGTCCGAAACCAACCCTATCTCTTGTTTCCCCACACATACGGACTCTAAAAACAGCCTATACTCAAGTATTTCGAAATTACATGGGCCTGGCCCAATAATAAGGTGACGCAGCACCTATGATAGCCTCTGGACGAAATTTATGAAGTGGCATCTTGTATATTTCGTCCAAGGCTTCATGCACTCAGTATGGTGGCTTCAAAGTCCTGAAATCATCACTTGTAACTCCGTTCTTGTTCCCCTTGCGCATGCCATCATCTCCATGCTTGAACTTGCTCCAAGGTTCCTCTTTCTTGTCCAAGCTAGGCCCTTCATTTGTAAGCAAAACAAATGTATCCAATTTAGGCAGCATCATATTCTCATGAACATTAGAATCATTACCAAGAAACGAAAGAACCTGATAATTTAATTGGCGTGTGCGAGCTCTAGTAATTGGTCCAGTATGTATAGCAGCAGGGGCTGTGGGTGTAACAACGGTATTGATGTCCTCATCAGGCTCTATGTTGTCTGCCACAGATTTGGAGGCCGACTTGTGGGCCTACTAACTTGACGCGGACGCATGGCTTTGTCAATGTAGTCAATATAAACGATTCTAGCTGTAGTGATCGTACGATGTTAATCCAACGGCCGTGCTGCTTCTCCAACCTCTGGTCTTCTTGCTCCAGCCGCCCAAACCAGCGCCGCCCGTACTGCCTGCTCATGCCTCCTGTGGCCGGCTGTGCTGCCGCACAGGCCTAACCGCCCCACACTACTCCCATCGCTGGCCTGGCCCGCCCTCTACGCACCCACAGTTCCTATTATTTTCCGGCGACGGCAGATGAACCAGTAAACCCTTGTACTCCCCTCCGTGTGGGAAACAACTGCCGGGTCTTCTCCGACTCCTGGTCGTTCCCTTCCTAGGCCTCGCCGTCGTCCACCGCCCTGGTGCTCTCGGCGCAGCGTGGTCAATGTGGTCAACGAACGACATCCATCAGAAGAGAACTGTATGTGGAGAGGTTGACAGCTGGGTCCATGGCCACACGCAAGGAAGTGCCTCCTTATTACGTGCAAAATAATGATTCCTCCACCTGACAACGGGGACCCACCGGAAGGGCCTCTGTATTTCGCGAAAAAAAGTTCCTCCCGCTGACAGCTCGGACCCACCAGCTATATCTTCGCACGCAAGGAAGTGCCTCCTTATTACGCATAAAAAAATGAATACTCCCCCTGCTAGCTGGGACCCACCATATTGGAGGCTGACTTGTGGGCCTACTAAGTTGACGCGGACGCAGGATTTGTCAACTTAGTCAATATAAACAATTCTAGCTGCAGTGACCGTACGATGTCCAACCAACGGTCGTCGTGCTTTGTCAACCTCTGGCCTTCTTGCTCCAGCCACCCAAACCATCGCTGGCCGTGCCGCCTGCTCCTGCGTCCCGTGGCCGGCTGTGCTACCGCACAGGCCTCACCGCCCCACCCTACTCCCATCATTGGCCTGGCCATCCCTGTACTCACCCAGACTTTTTGTTATTCTTCGATGACGGCAGCCTCACACTGCAGCCGAACTAGTCAACCCTCGTACTCCCCTCCACGCGGGAAACAATTGCGAGTCTTCCCCGGCTTTGGGTCATTCCCTTCCTAGTCCTCGCCATCGTCCATCGCCTTGGTGCTCTTGGTGCGGCGTGGTCAACGTGGTCAAGGAACGACTTCCATCAGAAGAGGACTGTACGTGGAGAGGCTGACAGCTGGATCCACAGCTGCAGCAAGGAAGTGCCTTCTTATTACACGCAAAATAATGATTCCTCCACCTGACATCAGGGACCCACTGGAAGGGCCACCGTATTTTGCGAAAAAAACAATCCCCCCTGACAGCTGGGACCCACCAGCTACATCTTCGCATGCAAGGAAGTGCGTCCATATTACGGGAAAAAATGATTCTTCCCCCGGACAAATGGGACCCACCAGCTATATCTTCGCACGCAAGGAAGTACCTCCTTATCCTCGCCAACAGCTGGGACCCATCGGGTCGAACCATACGTAGGGTTGTCTGTCTGGTCGCGAACGTGTACGTACATACTGGTCGATCGGTCTCTCTGCAGCGATGAACCGTGGCCGAGTAAGGAGCGGCACGTGTAGTAGTAGAGGCGTGGATGTAGCATGTCACACAGTCCTGTCTATATATATTGTGTACACGTACGTACAACCACGCTGCAAGAAAGTAAATACGGCTACGTACGTACATACGGGCGGGGTCTCAAACGCGTAGTCATGCATCGTACGGCCAGGGCGCGTGTACATGGCGAGGCAACGGACGGCATCACTGGCGTCCTGTTCATCGGCAGCCAACCGGCTGGGTCGGAACGGAGGAAATATCGTCGTGTTCATCGGGAGGCAACCGACTGGGTCGAAATACGTAATGTTCATCGAGAGCCAACCGGCTTAGACGGAACAGCCGAAACAAGGTCTGGCGTACCGCAGAATGGAGGAAACTGCCTTTTGTTCGAGTGCCTATGGTTGAAACGGGGTCCTGCTGATTGGGAAGGGTGTGGCATACCGCAAAACAGAGGAAACAGACTTGTGTTGGAGTGCCTATGGTCGAAACGGGGTCCTGTTCATTGGGAGGGGTGTGGCGTACCGCAAAACGGGACTCCACGGGCTACTGTTCATCCACCATCTACTGCCTCGCTCCAGCCTCCACGAACTACTGTTCATCCACCATCGACTTCCTCCAGCCTCCACCTGCTACTGTTCATCCACCGCGTCTTCCTCCTGCCTCCACCAGGTACTATTCATCCACGGGCTACTGTTCTGTTGGGAAACGTTGCATGGAAAACAAAAAAATTTCTACACACAAGCAATATCTATCCATGGAGATGCATAGCTACGAGTGGGGAGAGTATGTCTACGTACCCTCGTAGACCGTTAAGCGGAAGCGTTTATCAATGCGATTGATGTAGTCGTACACCTTCACGATCCGCCCGATCAACTACCGAACGCACGACACCTCCGCGTTCATCACATGTTCAACTCAATGATGTCCTTGCCTTCTTGATCCAGCAAGTCGGGTGAGGTAGTAGATGAGTTCCGGCAGCACGACGGCGTGGTGACGGTGGTGGTGCAACTATCTCCGCAGGGCTTCACCGAGCACTACGAAAATTATGACCGAGGACGAACTAGAGGGAGAGGGGCGCCGCACACGGCTTGGGGATCGTGGTGTGTTTTACCCCTCTCCCTCCTCACATATATATAGGTGGAGGGGGAAGAGGAGGCAGCCTAGGGCGCCCCCAAGGGGCCGGCGGCCAGCCCTAGGGCCTACCTAGCCGCCCCCTTCCATATATGGACATGGGGGGAAGGAAAGGGGGGCTGGCTGCCTTAGGGCACGTCCCCCTTCCTTGCCTCCCTCCTTGGCGTGTGGGCAGGGCTGGAGGGGCGTGCCAGCCCCCTTGTGGGCTGGTGTGCTTCCCCCCCTTTGGCCCATAAGGCCCACCACTTACCGGTGGCCTCCCGGAACCCCTTCTAGCACTCCGATAAATACTCGGTACTTTCCGAAACCTTTCCGGTGACCAAATAGCATTGTCCTATAAATCAATCTTTACCTCCGGACCATTCCAGAGTTCCTCGTCATGTCCGTGATCTCATCCGGGACTCCGAGCAACATTCGGTCACCAACTCACATAACTCATATAGTACTATATACTCAACAAACGTTAAGCGTGCGGACCCTACGGGTTCGAGAATGATGTAGACATGACCGAGACACTTCTCCAGTCAATAACCAATAGCGGGACTTGGATGCCCATATTGGTTCCTACATATTCTACAAAGATCTTTATCGGTCAAACCTTTATGACAACGTACTTAATTCCCTTTGTCTGTCGGTATGTTACTTGCCCGAGATTCGATCGTCGGTATCTCCATACCTAGTTCAATCTCGTTACCGGCAAGTCTCTTTACTCGTTTTGTAATACATAATCTCATAACTAACTCCTTAGTCACCTTGCTTACAAGCTTCATGTGATGCTGTATTACCGAGAGGGCCCAGAGATACCTCTCCGACACAGGGATTGACAAATCCCAATATCGATTCACGCCAACTCAACAGGCACCTTCGGAGATACCTGTAGAGCATATTTATGATCACCCAGTTACATTGTGATGTTTGATAGCACACAAGGTATTCCTCCGGTATCCAGGAGTTGCATGATCTCATGGTCGAAGGAATATGTATTTGACATTAAGAAAGCAGTAGCAATAAACTGAATGATCATATGCTAAGCTAATGGATGGGTCTTGTCCATCACATCATTCTCCTAATGATGTGATCCCATTATCAAGTGACAACTCATGTCCATGGTTAGGAAACCTTAACCATCTTTGATCAATGAGCTAGTCTAGTAGAGGCTCACTAGGGACATGGTATTTGTTTATGTATCCACACATGTATTTAAGTTTCCGGTCAATAAATTCTAGCATGAATAATAAACCTTTATCACGAATAAGGAAATATAATAATAACAACTTTATTATTGCCTCTAGGGCGTATTTCCATCAATCTCCCACTTGCACTAGAGTCAATAATCTAGATTACATAGTAATGAATCTAACACCCATGGAGTCTTGGTGCTGATCATATTTTGCCCGCGGAAGAGGTTTAGTCAACGGGTCTGCCACATTCAGATCCGTATGTATTTTGCAAATTTCTATGTCTCCATCCTTGACCTTTTCATGAATGGAGTTGAAGCGTCTCTTGATGTGTTTGGTTCGCCTATGAAACCTGGATTCCTTCGCAAAGGCAGTTGCTCCAGTGTTGTCACAAAACATTGTCATTGGACCCGATGCACTGGGTATTACACCCATATCAGATATGAACTCCTTCATCTAGACTCCTTCATGCGCTGCTTCCGAAGCAGCTATGTACTCCACTTCACACGTAGATCCCACCACGACGCTCTGCTTGGAACTGCACCAACTGACAGCTCCACCATTCAATATAAATACGTATCTAGTTTGTGACTTAGAGTCATCTGGATCTTTGTCGAAGCTAGCATCAACGTAACCCTTTACAACAAGCTCTTTGTCACCTCCACAAACGAGAAACATATCCTTGGTCCTTTTCAGGTATTTCAGGATATTTTTGACCATTGTCAAGTGATCCACTCATGGATTACTTTGGTACCTCCCTGCCAAACTTATGGCAAGGCACACATCAGGTCTAGTACACAACATGGCATACATAATAGAACCTATGGCTGAGGCATAGGGAATGACTTTCATTCTCTCTCTATCTTCTGTCGTGGTCGGGCTTTGAGTCTTACTCAACTTCACACCTTGCAATACAGGCAAGAACCCTTTCTTTGACTGATCCATTTTGAACTTCTTCAAAACTTTGTCACGGTACGTGCTTTGTGAAAGTCCTATTAAGAGTCTCAATCTATCCCTATAGATCTTGATGCCCAATATATAAGCCGCTTCACCGAGGTCTTTCATCGAAAAATTCTTATTCAAGTATCCTTTTATGCTATCCAGAAATTCTATATCATTTCCAATCAACAATATGTCATCCACATATAATATCAGAAATGCTACAGAGCTCCCACTCACATTCTTGTAAATACAGGTTTCACCGTAAGTCTGTATAAAACCATATGCTTTGATCACCTCATCAAAGCGTATATTCCAACTCCAAGATGCTTACACGAGTCCATAGATGGATTGCTGGAGCTTGCACACTTTGTTAGCACCTTTAGGATCGACAAAACCTTCTCGTTGCATCATATACAACTCTTCTTTAAGAAACCCATTAAGGAATGCAATTTTGACGTCCATTTGCCAGATTTCATAATCATAAAATGCGGCAATTGCTAACATGATTTGGACAGACTTAAGCATCAGTAAGGGTGAGAAAGTCTCATCATAGTCAACCCCTTGAACTTGTCGAAAACCTTTCGCGACAAGTCGAGCTTTATAGACAGTGATATTACCATCAGCGTCCGTCTTCCTCTTGAAGATCCATTTATTTTCAACAGCCTGCCGATCATCGGGCAAGTCCACCAAAGTCCACACTTTGTTCTCATACATGGATCCTATCTCAGATTTCATGGCCTCAAGCCATTTATCGGAATCTGGGCTCATCATAGCTTCTTCATAGTTCGTAGGTTCGCCGTTGTCTAACAACATGACTTCTAGGACAGGATTACCGTACCACTCTGGTGCGGAATGTGTTCTGGTCAACCTACGAAGTTCAGTAGTAACTTGATCTGAAGTTTCATGATCATCACCATTAGTTTCCTCTAGTTGGTTGATGTCTACTACGCAACTTTATTCTTGTAGACTCGTGTTGGGCCTCCAAGCGCAGAGTTTTGTACGACAATAGCAATTTTCCCTCAAGTGGATGACCTAAGGTTTATCAATCCGTGGGAGGCGTAGGATGAAGATGGTCTCTCTCAAACAACCCTGCAACCAAATAACAAAAAGTCTCTTCTGTCCCCAACACACCAAATACAATGGTAATTTGTATAGGTGCACTAGTTCGGCGAAGGGATGGTGATAAAAGCATAGTATGGATAGTAGATATTGATTTTTGTAATAGTAACGATAAAAAACAGCAAGGTAGCAATTGATAAAATGGAGCACAAACATTATTGCAATGCTTGAAAATGATGCCTAGGGTCTGTAATTTCGCTAGTGCAATCTCTCAACAATGCTAATATAATTGGATCATATAACCATCCCTCAACGTGCGATGAACAAGCACTCCAAAGTTCATATCGAGCGGAGAACATAAGAAGAAATTGTTTGTAGGGTATGAAATCACCTTAAAGTTATTCTTTCCGTTCGATCTATTCAAGAGTTCGTACTAAAATAACACCAAGTTATTCTTTAAGTTCGATCTATCCAAGAGTTCGTACTAAAATAACACCATATGATACGCATCAACCAACTCTAATGTCACCTAGATACTCCAATGTCACCACAAGTATCCACGAGTTAATTATACGATACACATCAAACAATTTCAGATTCATAATACTCAATCGAACACAAAGAACCTCAAAGAGTGACCCAAGATTTCTACAGGAGAAAGAAGGACGAAAACATGCATCAACCCCTATGCATAGATTACCCCAATGTCACCTCGGGAATCCGCGAGTTGAGTGCCAAAACATATATCAAGTGAATCAATATAATACCCCATTGTCACCACAGGTATTCATATGCAAGATATATATATCAAGTGCTCTCAAATCCATAAAAAATATTCAATCCGATAAAACAAAATCTCAAAGGGAAAACTCAATTCATCACAACAAGATAGGGAGGGAGAAACACCATATGATCCAACTATATTAACAAAGCCCGCGATACATCAAGATCGTGCCATCTCAAGAACACGAGAGAGAGAGAGAAAGATTAAACACATAGCTACTGGTACAAAACCTCAGCCCCGAGGGTGGACTACTCCCTCCTCATCATGGTGGTTGCCGGGATGATGAAGATGGCCACCGGTGATGATTTCCCCCTCCGGCAGGGTGCCGGAACGGGGTCTAGATTTGTTTTTCGTGGCTATAGAGGCTTGCGGCGACGGAACTTCTGATCTAGGGTTACCCCGAGGGTTTTTGGAATATTTGGCAATTTATAGGGCGAAGAGGCGGTGCGGGAGGTCACCGAGGGGGGCACACCCCCTGGGCGCGCCTAGGCTCCTGGGCGCGCCCAGGTGGGTTGTGCCCACCTCGGGCCTCCCCTCTGGTACTTTTTAGCCCATCCTGGGTCTTCTAGTCCAAAAAAATTATCCAAAAATTTTCACTGCGTTTGGACTCCGTTTGATATTGATTTTCTGCGATGTAAAAAATAAGCAAAAAACAGCAACTGGAACTGGGCACTATGTCAATAGGTTAGTCCCAAAAAATGATATAAAGTTGCTATAAAATGATTGTAAAACAACCAAGAATGACAGTATAACAACATGAATACTTCATAAATCATAGATACGTTGTACACGTATCAGCATCCCCAAGCTTAATTCCTACTTGTCCTCGAGTAGGTAAATAATAAAAGAAATAATTTATGAAGTGTGAATGCTAGCAAAGTGCATCAATTTGATCAATGATAATTTCAATCACTTTTCCTAGCATCATAACAACAATTCTTTGTCGTAAAACTTCTCATGTTAATGTAGCAACCAATTCACATGTTAAGGTTCAAACAATGAATTCTCTTGAAACTCAACAACCTATGTTCTTAGTCACCAAACAATTGCAATTCAACTTATTCAACAAAATCTAAGTAAGAGCTCCACATACTCAATCATCATAAAGTCTTCTATGATTGCTAGTACTCAATGCATATTCTTAGAACAAATGGCATCCATCGAACACAGAGAAAGATAGGGGCTTAATATTTCGCCTCCCAACTCATTTATCATAGAGATAATTGTCAACAATAATAAATCATGATCAAATATATTTGACTGGTCATATGTGCCTAGATCTTTCCCCACCACATGATGCTTGCCAACTAGAGAGTAGTTGAGGTTGAAATGATATTTCATACTATTGACTCTTTGCATAAAAGTAAATACTGAAAAGTAAAAGATAGGCCCTTTGCAGAGGGAAGTAGAGGTTGTCATGCACTTTTTATTTGGATTCCCAAGCTCTTAATGCAAAGGAACGTCACATTATATTGCCCCTTATGATAGCAACCTTTATTATGCAGTCCGTCACTTTTATTACTTTGCCATCACAAGTTCGTACAACGCTCAATTTTCCCTTACAATAAAAGATCAAACATATTTAGGAGCAATTTTTATTGCTTTATGCACCAATGACAACTTACTTGAAGGATCTTATTCAATCCATAGGTAGGTATGGTGGACACTCATGGCAAGAAACTGGGTTTAAGGGTTTTTGGATGCACAAGTAGTATCTCTACTTAGTACGAATTTTTGGCTAGCAAAAGATCTTAGGCAAACACCACATGTTGGAGGATCCATGCCAATATAACTTCTATGCAAATATACCCAAACATAACTCATTACGTTGTCTTCCTTGTCCAACTTCAACTAATTTGCTCAAGTTTGAAAATAATTAATAGGTATTCACAATCATAGAAGATGTCCAAGATAATATATCTGTATGTGAAAGTTCTCTTCCTTATACTAATCATTCATGAATTGCTTGTATGACCAATATTGTGATTGTCAAGCTTCAAAAGATTTCACTTTCTAAACCGATGTGAAGCTACTACTAGGCATGATATAAACATATAATTTCAACTTGATGATATTCAATTCATTTAACAATTTACTCATAGGATATAAGTGAAGCACAAGAGTAAATGACAAACTACTCCAAAAAGATATAAGTGAAGATCAAATGAGTAGTTAAGTAAATGGGTAGCTAATTGAGGACTCTCTTTTATTTAAAAACTTTCGGATCTAAGTATCTAATTAAAACAGCAACCAAAACAAAATAAAATGGCATTCCAAGAATAGCACACATCATATGAAGAAGCAAAAACTTAGGTTCAACTGAGGTTAACCGATAAATGTTGATGAAGAAAGGTGGGATGCCTACCGGGGCATCCCCAAGCTCGAGCTTTTGTGTCTCCTTAATTCCTTTTATACCACGGTCTCCCTAAATCTTATAAACTTCATCCACACAAAACTCAACAAGAACTCGTGAGATAAGTTAGTATAAATCAATGCATAACCTTATCATTCTCTACTGTAGCAAATCACTAAAATTATTATTTAACATTGCATACTAAATGCCTCTGCATATTTAATACTCCTATTCTCAAATAGAATCATTAAACAGGCAAACATATGCAAACAATGCAAACATAACAGCAATCTGTCTAAACAGGACAGTCTGTAAGGAGTGCAATATTCTTCATACTTCCCTAACTCCAAAAATACTGAAAATTTACCACACTATAGAAAATTTATCATAGATTATTGTGCAAAACATTTCAACATTTTATCACATTCTTACTTTTCTGGAGAATTTTTGCAACAGCAATAAACTTTCTGTTTTGAAACAGCAACTCATATACTTGCAAAATAAGCATGGTGAAGGCTATCCTTGCCACTTTTATTGAAGTAAGAGATGCAAAACAATATTCTAAATAACATAAAGCAAATACTCATAAAATAAAATGATGCTCCAAGCAAAACATAGATCATGTGATGAATGAAAATGTAGCTCCAAGTAAGGTTACCGATAATGTTGGAGACGAAAGAGGGGATGCCTTCCGGGGCATCCCCAAACTTAGTTGCTTGGATATTCCTTGAATGTTACCTTGGGATGCCTTGGGCATACCCAAGCTTAGGGTCTTGTCACTCCTTATTCTCCTCATATCGATATCTCACCCAAAACTTGAAAACTTCAATCACACAAAACTTAACGGAACTTCGTGAGATGAGTTTGTATGATAAAGACAAATCATTCACTTTAGTACTGTCAAGATAAGATTCATAATTGTTTCCACATAATGCCTACTGTACTCTATAATTTCCTCAATTTATATTAAACAATATAAGCCATAGAAGCCATAAAACAAGTTAACAGAATCTGTCAAAAGCAGAACAGTACGTAGAGATCTGAATTAAGGTCATACTTCTGTAACTCCAAAATTTATAAAATTTAGGACAACGTAGGCAACTTGTAGATAAATCATCTATAAAAAATTCAGAGTTTGTCCACATTCCAGTGAATTTAAACAATTATGTTACTGGAAGCAAACGTTTCTGTTTTTGCACAGAATCAAGTCAACTATCGTCCATACTATCCCAAAGGCTTTACTTTGCACTTTATTGAAATAAAAGCTATAAAACAAGATTACTACAGTAGACTAATCATGTGAACACACACAAATAGTATGGGTAAATGTTGGGTTGTCTACCAACAAGCGCTTTTCTTTAATGCCTTTTAGCTAGGCATGATGATTTCAATGATGCTCACATAAAAGATAAGAATTGAAACACAAAGAGAGCATCATGAAGCATATGTCTAGCACATTTAAGTCTAACCCACTTCCTATGCATACGGATTTTGTGAGCAAATAATTTATGGGAGCAAGAATCAACTAGCATAGGAAGACAAAACAAGTGCAACCTCAAAATTATCAACACATAGAGAGGAAACTTGATATTATTGAGATATGTAGAAGCATATGTTCCTCTCTCATAATAATTTTCAGTAGCATCATGAATGAATTCAAAAATATAGCTATCACATAAAGCATTCTTTTCATGATCCACATGCATAAAAAAATTATTACTCTCCACATAAGCAAATTTATTCTGATGAATAGTAGTGGGAGCAAACTCAACAAAATAACTATCATGTGATTGAAAATTAAAATCATGATGACAAGTTTCATGGTTATCATTATTTAATATAGCATGCATGTCATCACCATAATCATCATAGATAGGAGGCATGCTTTCATCGTAATAGATTTTCTCATCAAAACTTGGGGGGCTAAAAATACCATCTTCATCAAGTATAGCATCCCCAAGCTTATGGCTTTGCATATCATTAGCATCATGGATATTCAAAGAGTTTGTACCAACAACTTTGCAATCATGCTCATCATTCAAATATTTGTTGTTAAACATTTAATAGAATTCTTCTTCTATCAATTGAGCACAATTTTCCTTTCCATCATTTTCACGAAAGACATTATAAAGATGAATAATATGATGCAACCTCAATTCCAGTTTTTGTAGTTTTCTTTTTATAAACCAAACTAGTGATAAAACAAGAAACTAAAAGATTCGATTGCAAGATCTAAAGATATACCTTCAAGCACTCACCTCCAACGGCGCCAGAAAAGAGCTTCATGTCTACTACGCAACTTTATTCTTGTAGACTCGTGTTGGGCCTCCAAGCGCAGAGTTTTGTACGACAATAGCAATTTTCCCTCAAGTGGATGACCTAAGGTTTATCAATCTGTGGGAGGCATGGGATGAAGATGGTCTCTCTCAAACAACCCTGCAACCAAATAACAAAAAGTCTCTTCTGTCCCCAACACTCCAAATACAATGGTAATTTGTATAGGTGCACTAGTTCGACGAAGAGATGGTGATAAAAGCGTAGTATGGATAGTAGATATTGATTTTTGTAATAGTAACGATAAAAAACAGCAAGGTAGCAGTTGATAAAACGGAGCACAAATAGTATTGCAATGCTTGAAAATGAGGCCTAGGGTCCGTACTTTCGCTAGTGCAATATCTCAACAATGCTAATATAATTGGATCATATAACCATCCCTCAACGTGCGATGAAGAATCACTCCAAAGTTCTTATCTAGCGGAGAACATAAGAAGAAAATGTCTGTAGGGTACGAAACCACCTTAAAGTTATTCTTTATGTTCGATCTATTCAAGAGTTCGTACTAAAATAACACCAAGTTATTCTTTCCGTTCGATCTATCCAAGAGTTCGTACTACAATAACACAAAATGACATGCATCAACCAACTCTAATGTCACCTAGATACTCCAATGTCACCACAAGTATCCATGAGTTAATTATACGATACGCATCAAACAATTTCAGATTCATAATACTCAATCCAACACAAAGAACCTTAAAGAGTGCCCCAAGATTTCTACCGGAGAAAGAAGGACGAAAACGTGCATCAACCCCTATGCATAGATTACCCCAATGTCACCTTGGGAATCCGCAAGTTGAGTGCCAAAACATATATCAAGTGAATCAATATAATACCCCATTGTCACCACAGGTATTCATATGCAAGATATATATCAAGTGCTCTCAAATCCATGAAAATATTCAATCCGATAAAATGAAATCTCAAAGGGAAAACTCAATTCATCACAACAAGATAGAGAGGGAGAAACACCATATGATCCAACTATATTATCAAAGCCCGTGATACATCAAGATCGTGCCATCTCAAGAACACGAGAGAGAGAGAGATTAAACACATAGCTACTGGTACAAACCCTCAGCCCCGAGGGTGGACTACTCCCTCCTCATCATGGTGGCCGCCGGGATGATGAAGATGGCCATCGGTGATGATTTCCCTCTCCGGCAGGGTGCCGGAACGGGGTCTAGATTGTTTTTTCGTGGCTATAGAGGCTTGCGACGGCGGAACTTCTGATCTTGGGTTACCCCGAGGGTTTTTGGAATATTTGGCAATTTATAGGGCGAAGAGGCGGTGCGGGAGGTCACCGAGGGGGGCACAATCCCCCTGGGCGCGCCTGGGCTCCTGGGCGCGCCCAGGTGGGTTGTGCCCACCTCGGGCCTCCCCTCTGGTACTTTTTAGCCCATCTTGGGTCTTCTGGTCTAAAAAAATTCTCCAAAAATTTTCGCTGCGTTTGGACTTCGTTTGATATTGATTTTCTGCGATGTAAAAAACAAGCAAAAAACAGCAACTGGCACTGGGCACTATGTCAATAGGTTAGTCCCAAAAAATGATATAAAGTTGCTATAAAATGATTGTAAAACATCCAAGAATGATAGTTTAACAGCATGAATACTTCATAAATTATAGATACGTTGGAGACGCATCATTGGTGTAGGCATCACGGGAACGGTTTTCTCTGATGTGCTACTTTCCAATTCGAGAGAAGGTACAATTACCTCATCAAGTTCTACTTTCCTCCCACTCACTTCTTTAGAGAGAAACTCCTTCTTTAGAAATGACCCATTCTTAGCAACAAAGATCTTGCCTTCGAATCTGCGGTAGAAGGTGTACCCAATAGTTTCCTTAGGGTATCCTATGAAGACGCAGTTCTTCGATTTGGGTTCGAGCTTATCTGGCTGAAGCCTTTTGACATAACCATCGCATCCCCAAACTTTAAGAAACGACAGCTTAGGTTTCTTGCCAAACCATAATTCATACGGTGTTGTCTCAACGGATTTAGACGGTGCCCTATTTAACGTGAATGCGGCTGTCTCTAATGTATAACCCCAAAATGATAAAGGCAAATCGGTAAGAGACATCATAGAATGCACCATATCTAACAAAGTACGGTTATGACGTTCAGACACACCATTACGCTATGGTGTTCCAGGTGGCGTGAGTTGTGAAACAATTCCACATTGTTTTAAATGAAGGCCAAACTCGTAACTCAAATATTCGCCTCCGCGATCAGATCATAGAAACTTTATTTTCTTGTTACGATGATTCTCCACTTCATTCTGAAATTCTTGGAACTTTTCAAATGTTTTAGACTTGTGTTTCATCAAGTAGATATACCCATACCTACTCAAATCATCTGTGAAGGTTAGAAAATAACGATACCCGCCGCATGCCTCAACACTCATCGGACCACATATATCGGTATGTATTATTTCCAATAAGTCATTAGCTCGCTCCATTGTTCCGGAGAACGGAGTTTTAGTCATCTTACCCATGAGGCATGGTTCGCAAGTATCAAATGATTCATAATCAAGTGATTCCAAAAGTCCATCCGCATGGAGTTTCCTCATGCGCTTTACACCAATATGACCTAAACGGTAGTGCCACAAGTATGTCGCACTATCATTATCAACTTTGCATCTTTTGGCATTAGTATTATGAGTATGTGTATCACTACGATCGAGATTCAACAAGAATAGACCACTCATCAAAGGTGCATGACCATAAAAGATATTACTCATATAAATATAACAACCATTATTCTCTGACTTAAATGAATAACCGTCTCGCAATAAACAAGATCCAGGTATAATGTTCATGCTCAATGCTGGCACCAAATAACAATTATTAAGGTCTAAAACTAATCCCGAAGGTAGATGTAGAGGTAGCGTGCCGACGGCGATCACATCGACCTTGGAACTATTCCCGACGCGCATCGTCACCTCGTCCTTAGCCAATCTTCGTTTATTCCGCAGCTCCTGTTTCGAGTTACAAATATGAGCAACCGAACCAGTATCAAATACCCAAGAGCTACTACGAGCATTAGTAAGGAACACATCAATAACGTGTATATCAAATATACGTTTGTTCACTTTGCCATCCTTCTTTTCCGCCAAGTATTTGGGGTAGTTCCACTTCCAGTGACCATTTCCTTTGTAGTAGAAGCACTCAGTTTCAGGCTTGGGTCTAGGTTTGGGCTTCTTCACGGGAGTGGCAACTTGCTTGCCATTCTTCTTGAAGTTCCCTTTCTTTCCCTTGCCCTTTTTCTTGAAACTAGTGGTCTTGTTAACCATCAACACTTGATGCTCCTTCTTGATTTCTACCTCCGCCGATTTCAGCATCGCGAAGAGCTCAGGAATCGTTTTCGTCATCCCTTGCATATTATAGTTCATGACGAAGCCTTTGTAGCTTGGTGGCAGTGACTGAAGAACTCTGTCAATAACACTCTCAACTGGAAGATCAATTCCCAGCTGAGTCAAGTGGTTATGATACCCAGACATTTTGAGTATGTGTTCACTGACAGAACTGTTCTCCTCCATCTTGCAGCTATAGAACTTGTTGGAGACTTCATATCTCTCAACCGGGGCATTAGCTTGAAATATCAACTTCATCTCTTGGAACATCTCATATGCTCCATGGCGTTCAAAACGTCTTTGAAGTCCCGGTTCTAAGCTGCAAAGCATGGCACACTGAACTATTGAGTAGTCATCAGATCAAGTCTGCCAGACGTTCATAACATCTGCAGTAGCTCCTGCATCAGGTGTGTCACCTAGCGGTGCATCAAGGATATAATTCTTCTGTGCAGCAATGAGGATAATCCTCAAGTTATGGACCGAGTCCATGTAGTTGCTACCATCATCTTTCAACTTAGCTTTCTCTAGGAACGCATTAAAATTCAAGGGAACGGTAGCACGGGCCATTGATCTACAACATAGATATGCAAAAACTATTAATACTAAGTTCATGATAAATTTTAGTTCAAATAATCAAATTACTAATGAACTCCCACTTAAATCAACATCCCTCAAGTTGTCTAAGTGATACATGATCCAAATCAACTAACCCATGTCCGATCATCACGTGAGATGGGATAGTCATCAATGGTGAACATCTCTATGTTGATCATATCTACTATATGAATCGCGTTCGACCTTTCAGTCTCCAGTGTTCCGAGACCATGTCCGATCATCACGTGTCATAGTAGAGGCACAGATGTAGCATGTCACACAGTACCGTCTATATATATCGTGTACACGTACGTACAGCCACGTTGCAAGAAAGTAAATACAGCTACGTACGTACATACGGGCGGGGTCTCGAACGTGTACTCGCGCATCGTACGCCAGGGCTCGTGTACATGGAGAGGCAACAGACGGCAGCAATGGCATCCTGTTCATCGGCAGCCAACCGGCTGGGTCAGAACGGAGGAAACAACGTCGTGTTCATCGGGATGCAACCGACTGGGTCGGAATACGTCCTGTTCATCGGGAGCCAACCGGCTTAGACGGAACAACCAAAACAAGGTCTGGCATACCACAGAACGGAGGAAACGGCCTTCTGTTTGAGTGCCTATAGTTAAAATGTGGTCCTGTTGATCGGGAGGGGTGTGGCGTAACGCAAAACGGAGGAAACGGACTTGTGTTGAAGCTCCTACGATCGAAACGGGGTCCTGTTCATCGTAAGGGGTGTGGTGTACCGCAAAACGGGACTCCATGGGCTACTGTTCATCCACCGTCTACTGCCTCGCTCCAGCCTCTATGGGCTACTGTTCATTCACCGTCGACTTCCTCCAGCCTCCACCTGCTGCTGTTCATCCACCGCTTCTTCCTCCTGCCTCCACCAGCTACTATTCATCCACGGGCTACTGTTTTGTTGGGGAATATTGCATGGAAAACAAAAAAAGATCTACACACACGCAAGATCTATCCATGGAGATGCATAGCTATGAGAGGGGAGGGTATGTCTACGTACCCTCGTAGACCATTAAGTGGAAGCGTTTATCAACGCGGTTGATGTAGTCGTACACCTTCACGATCCGCCCGATCAAGTACCGAACGCACGGCACCTCCGCGTTCAGCACACGTTCAGCTCGATGACGTCCTCGCCTTGTTGATCCAGCAAGTCGGGCGAGGTAATAGATGAGTTCGGGCAGCACAATGGCGTGGTGACGGTGGTGGTGCAACTATCTCCGCAGGGCTTCACCCAATACTATGAAAATTATGACCAAGGATGAACTAGAGGGAGAGGGGCGCTGCACACGACTTGGGGATCGTGGTGTGTGTTGCCCCTCTCCCTTCTCACATACATATAGGTGGAGGGGGAAGAGGAGGCAGCCTAGGGCGCCCCCAAGGGGCCGGCGGCCAGCCCTAGGGCCTGCCTAGTCGCGCCCCCCTTCCATATATGGACATGGGGGGAAGGAAAGGGGTCCTGGCTGCCTTAGGGCGCCTCCCCTTCCTTCCCTCCCTCCTTGGCGCGTGGGTAGGGGTGGAGGGGCGTGCCAGCCCCCTTGTGGGCTGGTGTGCTTCCCCCCTTTGGCCCATAAGGCCCACCACTTACCGGTGGCCTCCCGGAACCCCTTCCGGCACTCAGATAAATAACCGGTACTTTCTGAAACCTTTTCGGTGACCAAATAGCATCGTCCTATATATCAATCTTTACCTCCAGACCATTTCGGAGCTCGTCATGTCCTTGATCTAATCCGGGACTCCGAACAACATTCGGTCACCAACTCACATAACTCATATAGTACTATATCGTCAACGAACGTTAAGAGTGCGGACCCTACGGGTTCGAGAATGATGTAGACATGACCGAGACGCTTCTCCGGTCAATAACCAATAGCGGGACCTAGATGCCCATATTGGTTCCTACATATTCTATGAAGATCTTTATCAGTCTAACCTTTATGACAACATACGTAATTCCCTTTGTCTGTCGGTATGTTACTTGCCTGAGATTCGATCGTCGGTATCTCCATACCTAGTTCAATCTCGTTATCGGCAAGTCTCTTTACTCGTTCCGTAATACATCATCTCATAACTAACTCCTTAGTCACTTTGCTTGCAAGCTTCCTGTGATGATGTATTACCGAGAGGGCCCAGAGATACCTCTCCCACACAGGGAGTGACAAATCCCAATCTCGATTCACGCCAACTCAACAGACACCTTCGGAGATACCTGTAGAGCATCTTTATGATCACCCAGTTATGTTGTGACGTTTGATAGCACACAAGGTATTCCTCCGGTATCCGAGAGTTGCATGATCTCATGGTCAAAGGAATATGTATTTGACATTAGGAAAGCAGTAGCAATAAACTGAATGATCATATGCTAAGCTAACGGATGGGTCTTGTCCATCACATCATTCTCCTAATGATGTGATCCCGTTATCAAGTGACAACTCATGTCCATGGTTAGGAAACCTTAACCATCTTTGATCAACGAGCTAGTCTAGTAGAGGCTCACTAGGGACACGGTATTTGTTTATGTATCCACACATGTATTTAAGTTTCCGGTCAATGGAATTCTAGCATGAATAATAAAGCTTTATCATGAATAAGGAAATATAATAATAACAACTTTATTATTGCCTCTAGGGCATATTTTCATCATGTTCATCCAGCCTCCACTAGCTACTGTTCAAACAGCCCTCCATGGGGTCTTGTTCATCCACCCCCAACCGGCTCGGGTGTGGCAGCCTCCTCGATCGGGGTCCTATTCATCCAGCGGCAACGGCCTACTACCACGAGGTCCTGTTCATCCAACTCCCATCGAGAACTGTTCATCCAACCCCAACAACGGTCACTGTTCATCAAGAGGCAGGTTCGATCGGCTTCAGTTAGCAGCAGTAGAGAAGGAATTGCTCGGGTTCAGTTAATAGCCAAGGGATCGATCGCTCGGGTTCAGTAACATAGCTAGTGCAATCGCTAGAGTTCAGTAAGCGAACGCCTCGCTCGGGTTCAGTTAGAGCCCAACGCCTCGCACACACGCGCGTACGTGTACGAGGGAAACACGCAAACCTCCGTGCATCGCTCGGCCCTGACCACCCACCATAACCGGGAACTCCCCAAAATTTTCCTCGCCCTCGCTTCTACCACGATTTTTTCCGTCATGGACGGCCCAAAGAATGCCATGCAGGTGCGTCCCCGGCCCGCCCAGGACGAAAAGCCAATTTTCTATCATGATTTTTTTTCATAGAAGTAGGAGCCCACCACATCTATGATGATACATGTTTTTGTCACAATTATCATCATAGAAGTGTCAAAAGCATGACATAATTTTTTTTCGTTCGGGCCAAAATGTCACGGATGTGTCTTTTTTTTTGTAGTGATATGGTTTATTTGGTGGAAGATTATACGTTCAGATCCATTATGCTATTTAATACCCCTCTAATCTTGAGCATGAGTATTATTTGTGAGTAGTTACCTTTGTTCTTGAGGCCACGGGAGAAGTCATGTTGCAAGTACTTATGTGAATTTGATATGTGTTCGATATTTTGACGATATGTATGTTGTGATTCCCTTAGTGGTGTTCTGTGAATGTCGACTACATGACACTTTAGCATCTTTGGGCCTAAGGGAATGCATTGTGGAGTAGTTATTAGATGATGGGTTGCTAGAGTGACAGAAGCTTAAACCCTAGTTTATGCGCTACTTCGTAAGGGACTGATTTGGATCCATATGTTTAATGCTATGGTTAGATTTTATCTTAATACTTATTTCCTAATTGCGGATGCTTGCGAGGAGGTTAATCATAAGTGGGAGGCTTGTTCAAGTAAGAACAGCACCCAAGCACCGGTCCACCTACATATCAAATTATCAAAGTACGAACGCGAATCAAACCAACGTGATGAAAGTGACTAGATGAAATTCTCGTGTGCCCTCAAGAACGCTTTACTTATTATAAGAGACCGTTTTAGCCTATCCTTTGCTACAAAAAGGATTGGGCTACCTTGCTGCACTTTGCTTACCGTTACCGTTACTTGTCTGTTACAAATTATCTTGCTATCAAACTACCTATTACCGACAATTTCAGTGCTTGCAGAAATTACCTTGCTCAAAACCACTAGTCATTTCCTTCTGCTCCTCGTTGGGTTCGACACTCTTATTTATCGAAAGGACTACGATTGATCCCCTATACTTGTGGGTCATCAAGACTCTTTTTTGGTGCCGTTGCCGGGGAGTGAAGCGCTCTTGGTAAGTTGAAATCGGTAAGGAAAAATTTATACTACGTGCTGAAATTTATTGTCACTAGTCACTATGGAAAACAATCCTTTGAGGGGTTTGTTCAGGGTATCTTCACCTCGACCGGAAACACAAAGAGTTTCCCCTCAACCTACTGCACCTACTTAAAATATTGGTTATGAAATTCCTTCGGGTATGATAGAACAACTGCTAGCTAATCCTTATGCAAGAGACAGAACTGAACATCCTGATCTACATTTGATACATGTGGATGAAATTTGCGGTTTGTTTAAGCTTGCAGGTTTACCCGGAGATGAAGTTAAGAAGAAGGTGTTCCCTTTATCTTTGAAGGAAAAATCGTTGGCATGGTATAAGCTATGCGATGATATTGGATCTTGGAACTGGAATCGATTGAAATTGAAATTTCACCAAAAAAATATCCTATGCATCTAGTTCATCATGATCGGAATTATATATATAATTTTTGGCCTTGTGAAAGATAAAATATCACTTTAGCTTGGGGGAGGCTTAATTCAATGTTATATTCATGCCCCAATCATGAGCTCTCAAGAGAAATTATTATTCAAAAATTTTATGCTCGGCTTTCTCGTGATGATCAATCCATGCTCGATACTTCTTGTACTGGTTCTTTTATGAAGAAGACTATTGAATTCAGGTGGGGTCTTTTTAGAAAGAATTAAACACAACTCTGAAGATTGGGAACTCTACAAAGGTAAAGAGTCGGGTATTAAGCTTGAGTCTGATATCTTTTATGAATACCGATGCTTTTCACAAGTTTAGCACTAAATATGGACTTGACTCTGAGATAGTAGCCTCTTTCTATGAATCATTTGCTACTCATGTTGATCTCCCTAATGAGAAGTGATTTAAATATCATCCCCCTATTAAATAAGAAATTAAAGAAAGAACCAGTAATAGCTGAAGAGGAAACTATCATTTACAATGTTGATCCAGTTGTGCCTACTGCTTATATTGAAAACCCCATTTCCCTATTAGGATAAAGGAACATGCTAAGGTTTCAGCCATGGTTCGCAAAAGTAATATTAAAGCACCTGAACCTTTTGAACAAATTAAAGTGGAACCTAGTGTTGCTATGGTTAAAGATCTCTTGGTCAGAAACATTGATGGGCATGTTATTTACTTCTGTGATGAAGCCTCTAGAATTGCCAAACCCGATGAAAAAGATAAACATAGACCTGTTGTTGGCATGCTTGTTGTCTCAGTTAAAATAGGAGATCATTTCTATCATGGTTCATGTGTTTTAGGTGCTAGTGTGAGTGCTATTCCTTTTACCTTATACCAAGAAATTATGAATTACATAGCACCCGCTGAAATAGAAGACATAGATGTTACTATTAAACTTGCAAATAGAGACACCATCACACCACTTGGGATTGTTAGAGATGTTGAAGTCTTGTGTGGAAAAATAAAATACCCTACTGATTTTGTAGTTCTTGGTTCCCCACAAGATGACTTTTGTCACATAATTTTTAGTAGACCTTTCTTGAACACGTCAACGCTAAGATAGATTGTGAGAAAGAAACTGTCAGTGTTAGCTTTGGTGATGTGTCTCATGAGTTAATTTTCTCTAAGTTTCGTAGACAACCTCGTGATAAAGAATCACCTAGTAAAGATGAAATTATTGGTCTTGCTTCTATTGCCGTACCTCCTACCGATTCTTTAGAACAATATTTGCTAGACCATGAGAATGATATGCACTTGCGTGAAAGAAATGAAATAGATAAAATATTCTTTGAACAAAAGCCTATCCTTAAACACAATTTGCCTATTGAAACTCTAGGAGTTCCTCCTCCACCTAAAGGTAATCCCGTGTTTGAATTAAAGCAATTGCCTGACACTCTGAAGTATGCTTATCTTGATGAGAAAAAGATATATCCTGCTATTATTAGTGCTAACCTTTTAGAACATGAAGAAAAGAGGTTATTAAATTTTTTGAGGAAGCACCATACTGCTATTGGATATACTCTTGATTATCTTAAGGGCATTAGTCCCACTCTCTGTCAGCACAAAATTAATATGAAACCTGATGCTAAACCCGTTGTTGATCATCAACGACGATTGAATCCTAAGATAAAAGAAGTGATAAGAACTGAAATACTAAACCTTCTGGAAGCAGGTATAATCTATAATAGATGGGTAAGTCATGTTGATTGTGTCCCTAAGAAAGGAGATATTATTGTTGTTCCTAATCCCTGCCTAATAATAAAGCGCCTAGGGTTTCTGGTCGTACCTCATTTTCGTCCTTCGATCTATTTTTTCTTTAGTCCAATTTATATACGTATTTAAGTTTTCTAGGTATCACGAAGCTGTCTCAAGAATCATGACAGAGATATGACGAAGGAAAAAGAGGCTAATTATAACTGCATGTCTAGATTTCAAAATCAAACAGACGGGATAAAAATAAGGAAGGAAAGAGAGAGGCTAATTTGTGGGCTATGAACGAAGGTGGGAAACCTGAAAGGAGTCAAAACCTGAAAAAACCTGAAAAAAAAAGGAAAAGGAGCGAACAAAATGGTGTCGGAGCAGAGGAGGGAGAGGGGCACGGCCGGAGCACGGCGTGCACACGACGGACACCGGAGCGAAGCGTGTTTGAGGAGCGAGAGGCACGAGGCTGGATCTCGGCGCGGCCCCCCTTCCCACACAGCCCAACCGCCGCACCACTGCCACGCACAGCCCAGCCCGCCCTGCCTTGCCGCCTTGCTAAGGTGCACACCGGCCCGACCCCACCCCTCGCCGATCCCGGCGTGTGTCCTCTCCTGGCCCAGGCGCGGAGAGGTGTGAGATCAGGGGCGGGGAGGGAGGAGCGAGCTTATGGCTTCGTCCTCGGTCGTGGATGCGCAGACGAACAGGCATGCGGTCGTCTCCTTCGGTCTCGACGCGGACGAGCAGCTGTGGCTGGGCCCTCGGCACAACATGCAGGCGAGCGGGCGAACAGTGGTTGAGCGTGATGCGTGCCACGTGCGAACTAGGGCGGTCAACACGGCGAGCGGAGCGTCCTGGCGAGCGGGGTCAACACGTCCTGGCGAGCGGCCGTTGCTGCGCTCGAGCGCTGGCTCCCTTGCGCTGGAAGAAGTGCGGCGGCGGCTCTCCAGGGACTTGCGGCGGGGCGACATGGATCCGACAGGGACGGCCTGCATCTGGACGGGGTTGAGGAGAGCGGCGCTCCCCTGGTTAGACTTGAGCTCGGTGCAACATCCATGGCAGCTTGAGGTCCTGTAGCAACGAGAAGAGAGAGGAAGTTAAGAGAGAGAGAAGAAAGAGGAAGGAGGGAGAAGAAGGAGAAGGGAGCAGAGGGCAGGGGGCGGCGCGGCTTGCTACTGGTGCTCGCCGGCATAGGCGGCTCGGGGAGGCTCAGGCGCTCGTGCATAAGGAGGAGCTCGCGGATGGCCGGATGGATGGATAGAGAGAAGAGGAAGGAGAGCAGCTGGAGGAATGGCGATGTGGATAAGGTCGATGCAGTGGGAGATAGCTCTCGGTGTTGATTTTTAACGTGGATTGCCTTTTTTTAATGGCTGCACCGACCAGAAGCTGCTCGATGTTGCTATGCGTGCTAGCAGCCTAGCACCGATTGCAAAAAAAATTCTTTCTAAATGAGCACCGATATAATTACTTAGTGTTGTTTGTTGTTACTGTCATAGTTTAATTTTCATGCCTACTACATCATCCGATACAATAATTAAAAATGAGTGAAATATTGGACATGAATATTTCTTAAGGGAGAAGATATTTGGAGCTCACCGGGACTTGCTGACAATTAACATATCCTCAACTCTGGATGTCACCGACGTTGTTGGTGAGACAGGGAGGATAGAGGGAGGGATGAAGAGTAGAGAGAATGTGACAACGGTGCATCTTGCTCGCATCCTGTTTCGCCCCGCATGCCAGCTTGGGGTTGGGGGGGGGGGAGCACTCCCCTCCATTTTACCATCTCTTCCGCCGCTCTGCGTGCCCTAATCCTGATCCACAACGAAGCTCGATGATGATGTCCAGGGAAGTGGCCATGTTGGCGTGGGGTGTGTGCTCCTACTGCTGGTGGCAATGTGTCAACAAAAGAGCTCTAGGCATTGTAAACTCTTTACCTTCCGGCCATCATATTTTTGAAATGGGAAAGTTTAAATAAGAATTAATGTTAATAGGGATTTCGGGGGAGAGAAGGAGGACAGTAGGGTGAGACAAACGGAAATAAGTGGACGCATGGGATGGGTAACAATGTCCCCCGTTGCAACGCACGGGCATTTGTGCTAGTGATAAAAATAAACTTATCCCATAAAGAATTGTTACTGGCTATAGGATGGTAATTGATTTTAGAAAATTAAATAAAGCTACTATGAAAGATCATTACCCTCTACCTTTTATTGATCAAATGTTAGAAAGATTATCTAAGCACACACACTTTTGTTTTCTTGATGGATATTCTGGTTTCTCTCAAATACTTTTACTTGTCCTTTTGGAACTTATGCTTATAGACGTATGCCCTTTGGTTTATGTAACGCACCTGCTACCTTTCAAAGATGTATGACTGCTATATTCTCTAATTTTTCTGAAACGATTGTTGAGGTTTTCATGGATGATTTTCCATTTACGAAACTCCTTTTGATGATTGCTTAAGCAGCCTTGATCGACTTTTGCAGAGATGTGAACAAACTAATCTTGTCTTGAATTGGGAGAAGTGCCACTTTATGGTTAATGAAGGCATTGTCTTGGGGCATAAAATTTCTGAACGAGGTATTGAGGTGGACAAAGCTAAAGTTGATGCAATTTAGAAAATGCCATGTCCTAAAGATATTAAAGGTATTCGTAGTTTCCTCGGTCATGCTGCTTTCTATAGGAGGTTTATTAAAGACTTCTCTAAAATTTCTAGGCCTCCTACTAATCTTTTACAAAAGGGTGTTCCATTTTTTCGATGATGATTGTGTAGAAGCCTTTGAAACACTTAAGAAAGCCTTAACTTCTGCATCTATTGTTCAACCACCTGATTGAAACTTGCCTTTTGAAATTATGTGTGATGCTAGTGATTATGCTGTTGGTGCTGTTCTAGGACAAAGAGTTGATAAGAAATTAACTGTTATCCATTATGCTAGCAAAACTGTAGACAGTGCCCAAAGAAATTATGCTACTACTGAGAAAGAATTTTTAGCAGTTGTGTTTGCTTGTGATAAATTCAGATCTTACATTGTTGATTCCAAAGTGATTGTTCACACTGATCATGCTGCTATGAAATATCTTATGGAAAAGAAAGATGCTAAACCTAGACTCATTAGGTGGGTTCTCTTACTACAAGAATTTGACTTACACATCACTGATAGGAAAGGAGCTGAGAACCCCGGAGCTGATAACTTGTCTAGGTTAGAAAGTATTCTTGATGACCCACTACCTATTGATGATAGCTTTCCTGATGAACAACTATCTGTAATAAATGCTTCTCATAATACTCCTTGGTATGCTGACTATGCTATTTATATCGTTGCTAAATTTATACCACCTAGTTTCACATACCAACAAAAGAAAAAAATCGTCTATGACTTAAGACATTACTTTTGGGATGACACACATCTTTAAAAGAAGGAGTAGATGGTATTATTAGACGTTGTGTACCTGAGCATGAACAGGAACAAATCCTACGGAAATGTCATTCCGAAGCCTATGGAGGACATCATGCAGGAGATAGAACTGCGCATAAGGTATTACAATCTA
Source organism: Thinopyrum elongatum (assembly GCA_011799875.1). NCBI lineage: Eukaryota > Viridiplantae > Streptophyta > Magnoliopsida > Poales > Poaceae > Thinopyrum > Thinopyrum elongatum. Next base: position 334,283,848 of record CM022302.1, on the reverse strand, counting down.
GTTTTTATTGGCTTACCCTTTTCAAGGATGCCCGTAAGTTTGTCTTGTCTTGTGATGAATGTCAAAGAATAGGTAATATCTGTAAGTGTCAGGAAATGCCTATTAATTATTCACTTGTTGTTGAACCATTTGATGTTTGGGGCTTTGATTATATGGGACATTTTCCTTCCTCTAATGGGTATACTCATATTTTGGTTGCTGTTGATTATATTACTAAGTGGGTAGAAGCTATTCCAACTAGTAGTGCTGATCATCACACTTCCATTAAAATGCTTAAAGAAGTTATTTTCCCAAGGTTTGGAGTCCCTAAATATTTAATGACTGATGGTGGTTCACACTTTATTCATGGTGCGTTCCGTAAAATGCTTGCTAAATATGATGTTAGCCATAGAATTGCATCACCCTATCATCCTCAATCTAGAGGTCAAGTTGAACTTAGCAATAAAGAAATAAAATTAATATTACAAAAAAATGTCAATAGGTCCCGAAAGAATTGGTCTAAGAAATTAGATGATGCACTTTGGGCCTACATAATTGGTCTAAGAAATTAGATGATGCACTTTGGGCCTACAGAACAACTTATAAAAATCCTATGGGTATGTCCCCATATAAAATAGTTTATGGAAAAGCTTGTCATTTGCCTCTTGAATTAGAACATAAAGCATATTGGGTAATTAAAGAACTCAATTATGATTTCAAACTTGCCGGTGAAAAGAGGTTATTTGATATTAGCTCACTAGATGGATGGAGAACCCAAGCTTATGAAAATGCCAAACTATTTAAAGAAAAAGTTAAAAGATGGCATGACAAAAGAATCCAAAAGAGGGAATTCAAAGTTGGTGAACATGTTCTATTATACAACTCTCATTTTAGATTTTTTGCGGGAAAACTTCTTTCCAAATGGGAAGGACCATATATCATCGAAGAAGTTTATCGCTCTGGAGCTATCAAGATTAATAATGCCGAAGGTACTAACCCGAAGATGGTCAATGGACAAAGAATTAAACACTATATCTCATGTACGCCCATTAATGTTGAAACTAACATTATCCAAACCATGACACCTGAGGAACACATAAAAAGAAACCTTTCAGAAAACTAAAAAAGAAGAGGTACGTGATACGGTAAGTAAACGGATTCCGCAAAAATATTTTCTGTTAGTTTTGGAATATTAGAAAAAATAGGAAAATAAGAAATAACCGGGAAGGCAACCCAGGTGCCCACGAGACACCAGGGCGCGCCTGCCCCACCTGGCGCGCCCTGGTGGGTGGTGGGCCCCTCGGGCACCTTCCCAACTCCGTTTTCCTTCCATATGCTTGTTTCCCAAGATCAAAAATCTTTATATATACCCCCAGACGATTTGACCACCGTATTGCGGAGAAATCCTCTATTCTTGTTTCGTGCTATTTTTTTGACAGATCTAGATCGCCATGGCCGCACCAAGCTCCTCCAAGGACAAGTTCTTCGAGAGAGTAATCAATCCCTACTTGTCGGAGGTGATGAAGCACCCTCAAGCCATTGAGATGCGTGAGGGGGTGCTCCACATCCGGGATGTTCAAGGGCCCAAGAAGACGGGAACCGTGGAGGCCAGGCTCAAGGCAGTGGAGCAGGAGATCTTCAAGTGCCAAGGGATGGTGGAGCATGGACTCAGTGCCAATCACCTCATGATCACGAAATTCACCCGTGATCACAAGGTGGATGGCCGGTCTATGAAGGAAATCATCTTCACCTTCAACGAGCAAATCAATTTTCCGCAAAGCCAAATCTATGATCTTCAAAATCAAGTCTTTGAGTATGAGGCAAGATTTAAAGGTAATAGCTGCTAGTTGCAGGACTCGGGAGACTCGTGCTTCCTATTATGATGGTGAGCCGCTACCATGGAAGTCGGAGGATAAGCTTGCTACTACCTCATCATCACCACCATCGTCATCTTCCCCACCAAAGGAGAATTGAGTACACGGGAATGAGCACTCCCCTTGGCTTTTTCCAAGCTTGGGGGAGATGCCTCGGTATCGTATCACCATCACTTTCATTACCTTTACCTATCTTAGTTCGATCTTTAGCTATTTCATGATTTAGTTGAATAAAAGTTTAGTATGATCTATTTTCGAGTGCTAGTTTCGTGATCTATCTATCTATGTAATTGAGTGAGAGTTATATAATAAAGTTTAGTTTGAGTTTTTGCTTCTTTACTTTTATGTTTCAATCAAAATAAAAGAAAATAATGAAAAATATCATATGCTAATCTTATGATAAGTGATGACATCACATAAGGAAAAGTATAAGTGGTAAAATTTGTTGAAAGTTGACAAACATAGCATTGGTCAATGATGCAATTCATGAAAGAATTAATAAGGGAAGAGAAGATTCACATGCAAATACACTATCTTGGACATCTTTTATGATTGTGAGCCCCCACTAAATATCTTATGCCAAACTATTGATGTTGGACAAGGAAGACAACATAATGATTTATGTTTGTTCATATTCACATAGAAGTTATATTGTCATAGATCCTTCAACATGTGGTGCTTGCTCAATATCTTTGCTAGCCAAATTTCGCACTAAGTAGAGATACTACTTGTGCATCCAAAAACCCTAAACCCAAACTCATGTTTTGAGAGTCCACCATACCTACCTATGGAATGAGTAAGATCCTTCAAGTAAGTTGTCATCGGTGCAAAAAGGGCAATAAAAATTGCTTCTAAATGTGTTTGATCATTTAGTGTAAGAGAAATTAAGCATTGTACGAACTTGTGATGGCAAAGTAATAAAAGAGACGGACTGCATAATAAAGGTTGCTATAATAAGGGGCAATATAATATGACATTCTTTTGCATTGAGATTGTGCATACAAACCAAAAAGCGCATGACAGCTTTCCTCTGCGAAGGGCCTATCTTTTACTTTTATGTATTTACTTTTTATGCAAGAGTCAAAGTATTTTCCTCTACTCCTTTTTATTTTCTCTTTGGCAAGCATCATGTGGTGGGGAAAGATCTAGGCACATATATCCAGTTGGATGTGAGTGATCATGAGTTATTATTGTTGACAACACCCTTGAGGTGAATAAGTTAGGAGGCGAAACTATAAGCCCCTATCTTTCTATGTGTCCGGTTGAAACTTTTTGCTCATATATATGTTGTGAGTGTTAGCAATCATAGAAGATTAAATGATGGTTGAGTATGTGGACTTGCCAAGAGGCTCCGATATGTGACCCTTCCTGAAAATTTGATGAATTGTAGTTGCAAAGTTGACCGATAACATAGTTTGTTTGTTTTCAATAAAGTTTATGCTTCTTACTTCAATGTTGTGATGAATTGTTACTTGTTCATGAGAAGTTATATGATAAAGTTTTATGATAAACGTTTGTTGCTGTTATGATAATAATCATGATGCTACTATGTCCGTATTTTGTTTTTTATCGACACCTCTCTCTCTAAACATGTGGACATGATTTTCGATATCGGCTTTCGCTTGAGGACAAGCGAGGTCTAAGTTTGGGGGAGTTGATACATCCATTTTGCATCATGTTTTCCTACTATTATTTATAATGTTTTTATGCATAATAATGCTTTATGGAGTATTGATTTAATGTATTTCTTTGTTGCAATCCATGATAAATTCATCCAATGCCTACGAACAAAATAAAGCTTTTACTAAACATATTGTAGAAGTGATGATGAAAGCTTTAGAAGAAAAGTTGGAATTAGAGATTTCAATTCCTAGAAAATTATATGATGAGTGGGAACCTACCATTAAAGTCAAGATTAAAAATTATGAGTGCTTTGCTTTATGTGATTTGGGTGCTAGCGTTTCCACAATTCTGAAATCTTTATGTGATGTGCTTGGTCTCACCAATATTGGAGAGTGTTCTCTCAATTTACACTTGGCAGATTCCACTATTAAAAAGCCTTTGGGAAGAGTTAATGATGTTCTTTTTCTTGCAAATAGGAACTATGTGCCCATAGATTTTATTGTTCTTTATATTGATTGCAATCCATCTTGTCCTATTATACTTGGTAGACGGTTTTAAAAACTATAGGTGCCGTGATTGATATGAAAGAAGGGAATATTAAATTTCAATTTCCACTAAGAAAGGGTATGGAACACTTCCCTAGAACAAGAATTAGGCCACCATATGAATCAATCATGAGGGCAACCTATGGATCGAAAACCAAAGTTGACAATACTTGAATCTATGCATTATGCCTAGCTAGGGGCATAAAACGATATCGCTTGTTGGGAGGCAACCCAATGAATAAAATTTATTTTTTTATTTTTTCTTTCTGTTCTTGAGTGTTCACACAATTATGCCTCTGTTATGATTGTGTTTTTTTATGTTTTAATTAGTGTTTGTGCCAAGTTAAGCCTTTGGGATAGCTTTGTGTGATAGTTGATTTGATCCTGTTGAAAAACAGAAACTTTTGCGTCCAGTAGCAGAATTGTTAAAATTCATAGAAGCGACGAACAATTCTGAATTTTTTACACAAGATTGATATACAAATGGCCTCTGTTATCCTTATTTTTCAGAAGTTTTGGAGTTACAGAAGTACAAGTAAAATTCCACAATTATAGGGGATTAATCATAGTCCTTTCGATAAGTAAGAGTGTCAAACCCAACGAGGAGCAGAAGGAAATGACAAGTGGTTTTTAGCAAGGTATTTTCTGCAAGCACCGACATTGTCGGTAACAGGTAGTTTGATAGCAAGATAATTTGTAACGAGAAAGTAACGGTAACGATAAGTAAAGTGCAGCAAGGTAGACCAATCCTTTTGTGGCAAAGGACAGGCCAAAACAGTCTCTTATAATAAGCAAAGTGTTCTTGAGGGCACACGGGAATTTCATCTAGTCACTTTCATCATGTTGGTTTGATTTGCGTTCGCTACTTTGATAATTTGATATGTGGGTGGACCGGTGCTTGGGTGCTGTTCTTACTTGAACAAACCTCCCACTTATGATTAACCCCTCGCAAGCATCTGCAACTACGAGAAATGTATTAAGATAAAATCTAACCAGAGCATTAAACATTTGGATCCAAATCGGTCCCTTACGAAGTAGCACATAAACTAGGGTTTAAGCTTCTGCCACTCTAGCAACCCATCATCTAATAACTACTCCACAATGCATTCCCTTAGGCCCAAATATGGTGAAGTGCCATGTAGTCGACGTTCACATGACACCACTAAGGGAATCACAACATACATATCATCAAAATATCAAACACATATCAAATTCACATGATTACTTGCAACATGACTTGTCCCGTGACCTCAAGAACTAAAGTAACTACTCATAAATGATATTCATGCTCAATATTAGAGGGGTATTAAATAGCATAATGGATCTGAACATATAATCTTCCACCAAATAAACCATATATTAATCAACTACAAGACGTAATCAACACTACTAGTCACCCACAGGTACCAATCTGATGTTCCGGTACAAAGATTGAACACAAGAGATGAACTAGGGTTTGAGAGGAGATGGTGATGTTGAAGATGTTGATGGAGATTGGCCTCCCAAATATGAGAGGGTTGTTGGTGATGACGATGGCTTCGATTCCCCCCTCCGGGAGGGAAGTTCCCCCGGCAGAATCGCTCCTCCGGAGGGCAAAAGTGCTCCTGCCCAAGTTCCGCCTCGAGACGGTGGCGCTCCGTCTCGAAAGTCCTCCTCTTGTTTTTTTTCTAGGTCAAAATGACTTATCTACCAGAAGATGGGCACCGGAGGTGGGCTGGGCTGGCCACAACCCACCAGGGCGCGCCTGGGGGGCCTGGCGCGCCCTGGTGTCTTGTGGTCACCAGGTGGCGCCCCTCCGGTAGTTATTTGCTCCGGTATTATTCATATATTCCAAAATAATTCTCCGTGAAGTTTCAGCTTATTTGGAGATGTGCAGAATAGGTATCTCTGACATAGCTTTTTCAGGTCCAGAATTCCAGCTGCCGGTATTCTCCCTCTTTGTGTAAACCTTGCATTTTATGAGAGAAAAGGCATTAGAATTACTCCACAAAGCATTATTATGCATAAAAACATTACAAATAACAGTAGGAAATCATGATGCAAAATGGACGTATCAACTCCCCCAAGCTTAGACCTCGCTTGTCCTCAAGCGAAAACCGATATCGAAAAACATGCCCACATGCTTAGAGAGAGAGGTGTCGATAAAAACAAAATACGAACATAGTAGCATCATGCTTATTATCATAAAATCAACAAACTTTATCATAAAGCTTTTGTCATATAACTTTTATCATATAACTTCTCATGAACAAGTAACAATTCATCACAACATCGAAGTAAAAAGCATAGACTCTATTGAAAACCAACAAACTGTGTTCTCAGTCAACTTTGTAACTACAATTCATCATATTTTTAGGAAGGGTCTCGTGTCGGAGCCTTTTGGCAAGTCCACATACTCAACCATCATTTAATCTTCTATGATTCCTAACACTCACAGCATACCCATGAGCAAAAAGTTTCAACTGGACACATAGAAAGATAGGGGCTTATAGTTCCGCCTCCCAACGTATTCACCTCAAGGGTGATGTCAACAATAATAAATCATGCTCACTCATATCCAACTGGATATATGTGCCTAGATCTTTCCTCACCACATGATGATTGCAAAAAGAGAAAATAAAAATGAATAGGGAAGAAAACTTTGACTCTTGCATACAAGTAAATACATACAAGTAAGAGATAGGCCCTTCGCAGAGGGAAGTAGAGGTTGTCATGCGCTTTTTGGTTTGTATGCCAAATCCCTTGATGCAAAAGAACATCATGTTTTGTTATGTAGTCCGTCACTTTTATTACTTTTGCCATCACAAGTTCGTACAACGCTCAATTTTCTCTTACACTAAATGATCCAACACATTTAGAAGCAATTTTTATTGCCTTATTGCACCGATGATAACTTACTTGAAGGATCTTACTCAATCCATATGTAGGTATGGTGGACTCTCAAAACATGAGTTTGGGTTTAGGGTTTTTGGATGCACAAGTAGTATCTCTACTTAGTGCGGAATTTTGGCTAGCAAAGATATTGAGCAAGCACCACATGTTGAAGGATCTATGACAATATAACTTCTTTGTGAATATGAACAAACATAAATCATTACGTTGTCTTCCTTGTCCAACGTCAACAATTTTTGACATATAATATTTAATGGGGGCTCACAATCATAAAAGATGTCCAAGATAGTGTATTTGCATGTGAATCTTCTCTTCCCTTATTAATTCTTTCATGAGTTGCATCATTGACCAATGCTATGTTTGTCGATCTCCAATAAATTTTACCACTTATACTTTTCCTTATGTGATGTCATTACTTACCATAAGATTAGCATATGATCTTTTTCATTTATTTCCTTTTATTTGGTTGCAACATAAACGTAGAGAAACAAAGACTCAAACTAAACTTTATTATATAACTCTCACTCGATTACATAGATAGTTAGATCACGAAACTAAAACTCCAAAAAGAGATCATGCTAAAGTTTTATTCAACTAATTCATGATATAACTAAAGGTCGAACTAAAATAGGTAAAGGCAATAAAAAGTGATGGTGATATGATACCGGGGCATCTCCCCCAAGCTTGGCGAAAGGCAAGGGGAGTGCCCATACCCATGTACTCAAGTCTCCTTTGGTGGGGAAGATGATGATGGTGGTGGTGATGAGGTAGTCATGTCATACTTCAGGCTCAGAAGGTACTCCAATCTACGAATGATGCTCCTGAGGGCGATGATTTGCTCTTGCAACATAATATTTTTCACGAGTGAGATATTTATTTTGAACACAAACTATTTCAAAGGCCCTAAAATATTCAATTTTAGTAGGGGTGAGATGATTGTAGTAAGGTTGAAGGATATCTTCTTCTTCTTCCAGCAGGGCCTGCCCTCCTATTTGAGCTTGATCTCTCGTAGCTTCCTTGATCTTGTCCTCCTTGAGGGCTTCCTTTGGTTCCTCTCTTTTTAGTTCTATCTTCATCAACCAAGCACCTTCTTCTACGTTGTTGGAGGGGGGGGGGAGAATACATGATGCTGACTTGATAGATCTGACAGAGAAATAGCAAGAAACAAGAACAGAAGATTTCTCCACAATACGATGGTTAATACATTTTGGGGGTATATAAAGATTTTTTTATCTTGGGAATCAAGCACAACCCACCTGGGCGCGCCAGAAAGGGCAGGTGCCCCCTGGTGTATCGTGCCCTCCTCAGTTGCCTTCCTGGTTATTTCTTATTTTCCTAATTTTTATAATATTCCAAAACTGACAGAAAATATTTTTGTGGATTTTTTGGAGTCCATTTACTTACCGTATCACGTACCTCCTCTTTTTCAGGATTCTGGAGTGTTCTAGAAGGTTTCTTTTATGTGTTCCACCGGTGTCATGATTTGGATAATATTGCTTTCAACATTAATAGGCGTACCTGAGATATATATAGTGTTTAATTCTTTGTCCATTGACCATCTTCGGGTTAGTGCCTTCGGCATTACTAATCTTGATAGCTCCAGAGCGATAAACCTATTCGATAATATATGGTCCTTCCCATTTGGAGAGATGTTTTCCTGCAAAAAATCTGAAACGAGAGTTGTACAAAAGAACATATTCTCCAACTTTGAATTCCCGCTTTTGGATTCTTTTGTCATGCCATCTTTTAACTTTTTCTTTGAATAGTTTCGCATTTTCATAGGCTTGGGTTCTCCATTCATCTAGAGAGCTAATATCAAATAACCTCTTTTCACCGGCAAGTTTAAAATCATAGTTGAGTTCTTTAATTGCCCAATATGCTTTATGTTCTAACTCAAGAGGCAAATGACAAGCTTTTCCATAAACCATTTTATAAGGAGACATACCCATAGGATTTTTATATGCTGTTCTGTAGGCCCAAAGTGCATCATCTAATTTATTAGACCAATTCTTTTGGGACCTATTGACAGTTTTTTGTAATATTAACTTTATTTCTCTATTGCTAAGTTCAACTTGACCACTAGATTGAGGATGATAGGGTGAAGCAATTCTATGGTTAACATCATATTTAGCAAGCATTTTACGGAAAGCACCATGAATAAAGTGTGAACCACCATCAGTCATTAAATATCTAGGGACTCCAAACCTTGGGAAAATAACTTCTTTAAGCATTTTAATGGAAGTGTTATGATCAACACTACTAGTTGGAATAGCTTCTACCCACTTAGTAACATAATCAACATCAACCAAAATATGAGTATACCCATTAGAGAAAGGAAAATGTCCCATATAATCAAAACCCCAAACATCAAATGGTTCAACAGCAAGTGAATAATTCATAGGCATTTCCTGATGCTTACCAATATTACCAATTCTTTGACATTCATCACAAGATAAAACGAACTTACGGGCATCCTAGAAGAGAGTAGGCCAATAAAAACCAGATTGCAATACCTTGTGAGCCGTTCTATCTCCCGCATGATGTCCTCCATAGGCTTATGAGTGACATTTCCGTAAGATTTATTCTTGTTCATGCTCAGGTACACAATGTCTAATAATACCATCTACTCCTTCTTTATAAAGATGTGGGTCATCCCAAAAGTAATGTCTTAAATCATAGAAGAATTTTTTCTTTTGTTGGTATGTGAAACTAGGTGGTATATATTTAGCAACAATATAATTAGCACATTCAGCATACCAAGGAGTATTATAAGAAACATTTATTGCAGCTAGTTGTTCATCAGGAAAAACTATCATCAATAGGTAGTGGGTCATCAAGAATATTTTCTAACCTAGACAAGTTATCTGCTACGAGGTTCTTAGCTCCTTTCCTATTAGTGATATGTAAATCAAATTCTTGTAGCAAGAGAACCCACCTAATGAGTCTAGGTTTAGCATCTTTCTTTTCCATACGATATTTTATAGCAGCATGATCATTGTGAACAATTACTTTGGAATCAACAATGTAAGATATGAATTTATCACAAGCAAACACAACTGCTAAAAATTCTTTTTCAATACTAGCATAATTTCTTTGGGCACTGTCTAGAGTTTTGCTAGCATAATGGATAACATTTAATTTCTTATCAACTCTTTGTCCTAGAACAACACCAACGTCATAATCACTAGCATCACACATAATTTCAAAAGGCAAGTTACAATCAGGTGGTTGAGCAATAGGTGCAGAAGTTAAGGCTTTCTTAAGTGTTTTAAAGGCTTCCATACAATCATCATCAAAAACAAATGGAACATCCTTTTGTAAAAGATTAGTAAGATTCCTAGAAATTTTAGAGAAGTCTTTAATAAACCTCCTATAGAAACCAGCATGACGAAGGAAACTACGAATACCTTTAATATCTTTAGGACATGGCATTTTCTCAATTGCATCAACTTAAGCTTTATCCACCTAAATACCTCGTTCAAAAATTTTATGTCCCAAGACAATACCTTCATTAACCATAAAGTGACACTTATCCCAATTCAAAACAAGATTAGTTTGCTCACATCTCTGCAAAACTCGATCAAGCACTACAAAAAAATTACACTTCCATGATGATACGTGTTTGTCATAGTAGGTCACGTTTTCTGTCATGCATGTACATCCATGACGATTTTATGACAGAATCAAGATAGTCATACATGTGCTGTCGTAGATGTGTTCCATGACAATACCAAAATTATCATCACGGAAGTGTCCACTTCCATGGCGATAAATGGCGCGTCATGGAAGTGCTTTCGTCAAGGGTACCCGACATGTTGCATCCACTGTAACGGGTCGCCGTTAAGATATCGGGTTCCGGTTTGGATCCGATAACTCATTAACAGCCTTGACCAATGGGGATTTTCCATGTGTAAAATTCTCATTAGCCGTAGCAACCACGTGTCAGCACCGCGAAAGGGCAGATGTCAACCGCCCAATGGACAGGAGGCGCCTATGGTACGTCGACATGTGGCAAGGCCCAACAGCGGCCCATTTAGGTTAAAAAGGCTGGCCCGGTCAAAATTAGCGGGCTGGCCCATTAACGGCCTGCTTGCAGACGACCCATTCGCAATTAAGGCCCATACGACTAGTGTCAAATCGGCCCATCAACAGCCCATTCTAGACTTGTCATCATTGCGGCCCATGGTCACTTCTAGCCCGTTAACAGTCCGCTAAGTATTTGCGCCGAATTACGGCCCGGTGTGTTTCCGGCCTGTTAAAGGTCTCGCTTCATTTGGGCCCATTTATTGGCCATTGAAACTTTCGGCCCATAAACGACCATGAAGGAATTGGGTCATATTCGGCCATGTCTGACATTCGGCCTGTTAGAGGCCCACTGTAGATTTGGGCCACTTCCAGCCTATTGTGTTTTTCGGCCTGTTAACGTCGGACGAAATCCATGGGCCATATGTGGCCCAACGTCACATCGGGCCTATTAACGGCCCATATAAAACTGATACTAATCAAGCCCGACCGCACTTCTGGCCTGGTAAAGGCTCGTGTAGTAGGTCGACGCATTTACGGCCCATCTGAATTTCAGCCTGTGAACGATCTGCTTTGTAAATGGGCCACTACAAGCTCAGATACATTTCGGCCTGCTAATGACCAGTGGGTTATTTTGCACAATCAGGGCCCATTCTCACTTTTGGCCTATTAAAGGCCCATGTTATTTATGGGCTCGAGATTTTTACACCTGTTAATGGCTTGTTGTTACTAAAGGCCCAAATTATGTTTAGGCCTGTTAAAGGCCTGCTGTGGGCACAGGCCTACCAAAAATAAGAAAGCTTATGCTGATTTAGGCCCGGATATTTTAAGTGGGCTACATGCAAATTTTGGCCAATAATCCTTTTTAGCCCTATTGGAATTGTGGGCCTGACGAATATTAGCACGTTGGGCTCCTACGAAGCTTTCGGCCGAATACATTACTAAGATAAACCTAAGCTATACAAAAATAGCGTCGTAATTTCTACAGCCTTTGGCAGCACGATAAATATTGTATCACAACAAAATAAATTCCAGCCATACAACAAAAGGCATGTTGGCATAAAGTTTACAGTCCTTGCAGATAAAAGCACCATCAGATGTATAGAAGCACAGATCATTTGACCTGAGTGCTAATGTTTCAGGCTGTAGAATCTGATGGAGCAGCATGATCTTCCCCTTTTTTCCGCCATTGCTCTTGAACAACGAAGCAAATGTCTGATAGTCTGGTTTCAAAACCATTCATATCTTGACGACATTTTTCAACCACTATTCTTGTTTCCGAAATGACCTCCATTAGGGATTGGACTTATGTCTGGAGCACAGATATATCACTCTGTCTAGCCAGAAGATTTTGTTCAGTAGGTGATTTGGACGAGGTTACTTTGACAACCAACCCAGAATTACGCAGGAAGGTGCTTTTTGCATTGTTAGTGGAGAGATACTGACGCACTGCAGCAAGAGGTGACATTGTGCCTATGGTAGCCTCGTCACCTTCAGGTGGTTGTGGCTGTTCAATAGCTTGCTGAAAGTTTGAACTTGTAGATTAGTGTACCAGATAAGTTACTAATGAGACAAAAACAAACAAAATAGGTTTCACATTTATACATAACTTATTTTGGTGAACTATTATAATACATTAGCATGTATTGTAGTGCCAACTACATAATAAAATCACTTTCGGAACATATGTCCACGTAGCATGCCTACTGTATTGTACATTTCCTCACATTTGTTGACATCTAAGGATAAAGAGACATGGTTTAAAGTAGGATGAACATAGTATGACATCGTTCATATCATGGGCAAACATATATCAAACAAACAAGCTATTGTATCATTGTGTGGGCACGTGAACATCACAACTAGATTACAGATCAAGACCAAACGAATATCCTTCCTCTCTTTTAAACCGTGTAAGGTGAAATGATACATTAAGACAATTGTGGATAAAAGTGAACAGAGTAACTGACATTGGTTGCAAACCAAGCAGTTAAATGAACACGTCACAGTAAAAAGCAGTTCAAAGGCAGGAGGAGTAAGGACTTACAACAGTGGCTTGAACTGGTGTGCTCATGCCCTTTATCTTGCTGGTGTGGCAATCCTTGAAGATTTGCACTGCATTCGCTTCAGGTTCTTTTTGGTCCACACGGGCTTTGCTCTGTATTTGGAACAAGTCAATATAGATACGATAATATGGCACAGAAAAAAGCAGGAACTAGCAGCTATTTACAAGAGCCTCACAGTGTGCAATATAGCTACGAGATCCTGTTGTCTGTTTGAATTTCACTTTAGAACAGTTGGTCTTGTTCTTCAAAGAGTTAGCCTAGAAGAAGATACACTTGGAAGGCACATATGTAAATACGAGTTCAATATGTGGTCTGATCAAATACATATACCCTACCTGATACTTTGGATCAGACCAGTGTTTAACAAGGGTTGTCCAGTCTTCAAGGATAGGACAAAAGCTTAAGGCTGTTCGTTATGCTCTCAAGCAATGGAGTAAGAAAATTTCCCGCCTTAAAGTAGCCATCGAAAACACCAACAAAGCCCTTTTGGAGATTGATAATATCGAGGATCGTCGGACACTTACCACCCCGGAAAGAAACTTTTGAAACATCCTCAAAAAGCATTTGATTCGACTCCTGCAATACCAAAAAGAATATTGGAAAAAGAGATGCACGATCAGATGGATTCAGTTTGGAGACAAAAACTCCAAGTTTTTTCAAACCGTTGCCACGGAACGCTACAGAAAAAACTGCATTAGTTCACTAAAAACTGCTGATGGAGTGGAGATAGATGATCATGCTGGGAAAGAGTCCATCCTTTTTGAAACTTTTAAGGCCAGAATGGGACAAGCAAACCCTCAACCTATGAAATTTGACTTAGACAACTTGTTGCGGGATGACGTGAACTTCACTGAACTCATTGCACCTTTCACACACAAAGAAATTGATGATGTGGTTTCTGAAATGCCACCCAATCGAGCCCCAGGCCCTGATGGCTTTAATGGAGCCTTCTTAAAAGCATGCTGGCCAATCATCAAGCACGATTTCTACCTTCTCTGTGATGAGTTTCATCAAGGTGGCCTTAACTTGGAGAGCATTAATGCAGGTTATATCACGCTGATCCCAAAGGTCAACTCGCCAGAATCTGTCAATGACTTTCGGCCTATTACCCTCCTTAACTGCTGCCTGAAGCTGGTCACTAAAATTTTGGCCAATCGGCTTCAGAAAATTATCCTCCAAGTTGTGCACAGAAACCAATATGGATTCCTCCGTGGTAGATCTATTCATGACAGCCTTGCCTGGGCTTTCGAATACATACACCAATGTCAATCCTCCAAGAGAGAAATTGTCCTTCTCAAACTAGATTTTGCCAAGGCTTTCGATACTATTGAACACTCTGCCATGCTACTAATCATGAAGAAAATGGGTTTCCCGCCCAAATGGCTTGCTTGGATGGAGAGTATCTTCTCATCGGGCAAATCTTCTGTGTTGCTAAATGCCGTACCTGGACAACAATTCCAATGTAAATGTGGAGTACGCCAAGGGGATCCCATGTCTCCTCTGATCTTCGTTCTTGCAGCCGATTTACTACAGAGTGCCATCAATGAAGCGCTCGAACACAACTTGATTAAACATCCCATCCCTCCAAAAGGTGACGCCAAATACCCTGTGATCCAGTACGTCGACGACACAATAATTGTTTTACCTGCCTGTCTTGACCGGGCGGCCAAGATCAAACAGATCCTTGAAGACTATGCCACATCTATTGGTCTGAAAATCAACTTTCACAAGTCTACACTCGTACCCATCAACACACCGGCGAGCAAATGCAACGACTTGGCCAATCTATTTGGATGTACACAAGCCAGCATGCCTTTCACTTACCTTGGCCTGCCTCTAGGCACCACCCGGCCCTCGGTTCTCGATCTGACACCATTTGTGTGCAAAGCTAAGAGGAAGATCACGGCTGCGATGTCCCTCATGTATTATGCTGGAAAGATCGCCCTACTAAACTCGCTCATCACCTCGCTAGCTATCTATCCCATGGGGACACTACGACTGCCACCCAAAATTATTGCTCAGCTGGACAAAATTCGCAGACACTGCCTTTGGAATAAACGAACGGCCGATGGAGACAAACAGAATTCTTTGGCGGCTTGGGACATGGTCTGTAGACCCAAAAAGAGCGGTGGGCTAGGTATACTGGACCTCAAAGTACAAAACAATGCACTGCTGCTCAAGTTTCTGCACAAGTTCTACAACAAAATGGATATACCTTGGGTTCGGCTAGTCTGGGACACATACTATGATGAGTCAATACCACATGCGACAGATGCTTGTGGCTCTTTCTGGTGGCGTGACCTCATAAACCTTATGCCGGTCTATCGTGGTATCACCCAAGTACAAGTTAAAAGTGGTGCTTATGTGCTCTTCTGGAAAGACAATTGGAACTAGACCATCTTGGCCGAACAATACCCGTGAGCCTTCTCATATGCCCTTGATGAAGATTCATCTGTCCAGGGCTTTTTGTCGGCCCCTTCTCATATGCGGTGACGTTGGAAGAACAAAATGATATTTGGTCTTATTGCTGGGGCTCACCTGTGTTCAAAACTATGGCATACTATCAATTCTTCTTTCGGGGCGTGGTAGCCCACGTGACATTTAAATGGCTCTGGAAGACTAAATGTACACCCAAAATTAAAGTCTTTGGGTGGTTCTTGCTCTCTGATCGGCTCAACACAAGGAACATGCTAAAAAGAAGGCATTACAATATCGGCACAAATCTTGACTGCCTGCTGTGTGGACTACACATCGAAGAAACTGTGGAACACCTATTCTTTCGTTGCACCTTCAGCAAAAAATGCTGGCGCCTACTAAACATTTCATGGACAACACAAGGTGATAGGTTGACCCTGGTAGAAAACTTGAAGATACAAAATCCCCGCAAAATGATCATGGAGATATTTTTGACTGCTGCCTGGAGTCTTTGGAAGGAACGCAACAATAACTACTTTAGACATGTGTCACCCTCCATTGCTTCATGGTTCAATAGGTTCAGGAATGACTTTGACAACATTAGATATAGATTACCTGATAATAAGAGACATGTGGTCTCTTCCTTTTTGCAAAGTCTACCACAACAACCATAGGGTTTATGTATAGGGTCTGATCCCCCCCTTTGTAAATACCACCATGTAACTATTCTTGCCTTTTTAATATATATGCAGTAGGAGCCTTTCCTACTGTCCTAACCTTCAAAAAAAATTCCACTAGAGATGTTTGGGCGATTTCATTGTTAGCCTTGCCTTCAAAGTGAGTTTTTCTAAGGTGATACTGATACTGTCGCAGAGCAGACTGAAAAACATGAGTGCATGCTTGTTTAGTTGCATCATCTTTCGGATCCAATTTGAACCTCATCTGTTGAAAAAAGAATGTGAGTCTTATTAGGAGGAAGCTAGAAAGTATGGGACAGAGCAAGACAATATTACAAATTGTGATGAATAACATTACTTACGGATAAATGGTCAAGGAAGGTGTTAAACTGGGTATCCTCTTTCTCATTCCTGTACTGGATCCACTTTGGGAGGATATGTGCATGACAACTAATGGCAACATCTGCCTCTGATACTAACTTGGCTGACTCTGTAGCATCACGTGGCCTTTTTAAACCTTCCTCAAAATGGATCTCCATTCTTCCTCCTTTAGATTTTGTTAATCTATCAAGCATTATCCCTGATGTCTGTTTCCGCTTGCGCCATGGTGCTAGTTCAACAACGAATATGGAAAGTGTTAGTGCACATCAAACTGTGAGAGTACATATAAAGGAGCATGCAACTGCAACTTGACTCGGTCAGGTACCATCTTGGTGTTGATGCTCATGAGGTTCATCTGATCTTGCCAAGTCCTGCTGTGTCAGCAATGCTTCAAAAATAGTGTTAGGTGTGAAGGAAGCTTGGGAACAGGCCAGTTGCAGAGCAAATGAATGAGTAACTCGTTGAGATGCCAGTACAGTTGAAGGGGATGCTGCAGCTGGTGGAGCAGGTGATACTGTGTTTGTAGATTTAGCCGGTGAACTTGGACCTTCTACTGCACTATAAGTACCAGTAGAATCTCGAGGGAAGATCCTTTTCCGTTGCACCCGACGAGTAACACCATTCCCTACTATATTCTTTTCCTTGCTATTTTTTGACTTTGCCATGTCAAGCCGTACCCACAACACAAAAGAATAAAATCGCTCTTCAGAACTCATTGATGCATGTGATACAGACAAGCAATACTTTGATGTAAGACAACCGTATGAGGAGGATGGAATATGTAAGAAAAACAGGACGGCGTGACATATTCATAGCTACGATGTGTAAACTAAGTAGAAGGATTTTCAAGAAAATAGAAGTAATGCAAGCTAGACACCATATGAAAGATGCAACCAATATCACTCCGCCAAGTTAAAAGTGTCCTGTCATAAGTGGCATTTCGAAAAATTAGAAGCGGTACAACCTAGAAATCAATGCAAGATGCAACCACTATCACACTGCCAAGTTAAAAGCGTCCAATCATGAGTGATTGATGCGGGATACACAACAGCAGTACTTTGATGTAAGAACATGGTATGATAGATAGATGCAGTCTATTCTAGACACAGAAAGGAATGTCATATGCACATGTATAACGTATAAACTCAGCAGGTGCAATTTAATCAAAATAGAAGAAATACAAGCTAGACAACATATGCAACATGAAACCAATTATCACATTGTCAACTTAGAGCAAGCACCTGCGATGGTGGAGTAGGGGAGATGAACTCATCATGTAGACTTGGGACTTCAACTGTAGTAGCAGTAGCAGTGGCAAATCTAGAGAGCCTGCGTTTGCGTCGGTCCGGAGGACAACCAACATCCCCTAACTTACTATTTTCCTTCCTCTTTTTTGATATTGCCTTCTGAAATCAAAATCACAAGAAGATGAATAAAATTAGCTCTGCATAACTGGTTGATGCATGATACAGACGGACACTACTTTGATGTAAGGCTAGCGCATGATAGGAGGATGGAATATGTACAAAAAAATGACAACATTGCATATTCACACGTACAATAGGAGGATGGAATATGTATGAAAAACAGTCAGCAGAAGGCATTTCAACAAAATTAGAAGAAATGAAAGTTAGGCACCATATGAACATGCAACCAATATCACTCTACCAGGAAAAAAGTGTCTCATCATAAGTGCCATTTCAACAAATTAGAAGCAGTACAAGCTAGAAGACAATGCAAGATGCAACCTACATCACACTCCCAAGTTAAATGTGTCTTATGGGTAAGTGATTATTGTAGGTATAAGTTGTAAGCTACGCAGATGCAATTCAACAAAATTAGAAGCAATACAAACTAGACATCATACGGAACACGCAACCACATATAACAGTGCCAAGTTAGAGCAAGCACCTGTGATGGTGGAGTAGGGGAGATGTGCTCATCATCTACATAGCTACATTGACTGTCCAGCCTTGTGTTGTCTTACGAATCTTGTTGGGAGGATGGCGGAGTAGAATCTGTAGAGACCCTCTGTTTGAGTTGCATCGAAGGACCACCATCATCCACTGCCTTACTAATTTCCTTCAGCTGTATTGATTTTGCATTGTGAAGTCAAACTGATAAGAAAAAGGAATAAAATTCGCTCTTCAGAACTCATTCATGCATGATACTGCCAAACACTACTCGGATGAAAGGCAAACACATGATACGAGGATGGAATATGTACGAAAAACAGGACGGCATGACATATTCACACCTATGATGTGGTAACTAAGCAGAAGGCATTTCAACAAATTAGAAGCATTGCAAGCTAGACACCATATGAAATATGCAACCAATATCACTCTGCCAAGTTCAAACTGTCTGGCGTTTCAACAAATTAGAAGCAGTACATGCTAGAAATCATATGCAAGACGCAACCAATATCATAGTGGCGACTTAAAGGTGCCTCATCATAAGTGACTGATGCGGGATACACAAGAACAGTAGTCTGATGTAAGAACATGGTGTGATCAGATATAGTATGTTCTAGAAACAGGAACATGTGTCATATTCACAGGTATGATGTGTAAATTAAGCAGATGCAATACAACAATGTTAGTAGCAATACAAGCTAGACATCATATGCAACATGCAACCACATATAATAGTGCCAAATTATAGCAAACACCTGTGATGGTGGAGTAGGGGAGATCTGCTCATCATCTACACAGCTACGTTGACTGTCTAGCCTTGCGTTGTCTTGCGAATCTTGTTGGAAGGATGGCGGAGTAGAATCTGTAGAGACCCTCCGTTTCAGTTGCTCGGAAGGACCACCATCATCCAATACCTTACGAACTTCCTTCCGCTTTATTGATTTTGCATTGTAAGGTCAAACTGATAAACCACAAGTATAGGGGATTGTTTGTAGCCTTCTTCAATAAATAAGAGTGTCGAACCCAATGAGGAGCTAAAGGCAGAACAAATATTCCCTCAAGTTCTATCGACCACCAATACAACTCTACGCACACTTGACGTTTGCTTTACCTAAAACAAGTATGAAACTATTTTGCAAGAATAAAACTACGAGTACTTTGCGAGAATAAAACTATGAATAAATTTCAAGGTAATAAAAGTGGATAGCTTTTGTCAACAAGAAAGTCATTTGTCCCTAGGTAATCGATAACAAGTACCGGTAATCATTCTTGTTTCCATATGAGGGAGAGGCATGAGCTAACATACTTTCTCTACTTGGATCATATGCACTTATGATTGGAACTCTAGCAAGCATCCGCAACTACTAAAGATCATTAAGGT
Organism: Thinopyrum elongatum; assembly: GCA_011799875.1. Classification (NCBI taxonomy): domain Eukaryota; kingdom Viridiplantae; phylum Streptophyta; class Magnoliopsida; order Poales; family Poaceae; genus Thinopyrum; species Thinopyrum elongatum. The sequence goes on along the minus strand of CM022302.1, from coordinate 334,264,076 downwards.
CGTGAAACCCAACCATAGCATTAAGTATCAAGTCCTCTTTATCCCATACGCAACAACGCACTTACTCGGGTTTAAGCTTATGTCACTCTCGCAACCCACCATAAGCGAATCATGAACATATTGCAACACCCTACAGCGGGGATCCCTCACATTTTCGCGAGACGGAGGGCACAATAGGACAGCACCATAAATAAAATATACAATCATACCAACCAAGAACACGATTAACCCATAGGACAAAACGGATCTACTCAAACATCATAGGATAACCATAGATCATTGGGAAATAATATATGGAGTTGAGCACCATGTTTAAGTAGAGATTATAGCGGGGAGAAGGGATGTTACACCGCTGCATAGAGAGGGAGAGAGTTGGTGTTGACGGCAGCAAAATTGTTGATGTAGATCGTCGTCACGATCCTAGCCCCGGCGGCACTCTAGCGCCACCGGGAGAGAGGGGGAGAGAGCCCCCCTCCTTCTTATTCTTCCTTGGCCTCCCCCCTAGATGGTAGGAGAGTTCCCCCTCTATTCCATGGCCTCCATGGCGGCGGAGGGGTGGGAGCCCCTCCGAGATTGGATCTCCCTCTCTGTTCTATTCTGTTTCGCGTTCCCCAGATCTGGCCCTTCACCGTTTCTTAAATTCCCAGAGTTCCGTAACTCCGATTGCACTGAAATTTTTACATGATTTTTTTCCACAAATTATATTTCTTCCGCCAGAAGAAGGGCCCCAACCGACGTTCGAGGAGGGCACAAGATACCTGGGCGCGCCAGGGGGTGCCCGGTGCGCCCTGGTGGGTTGTGGTCACTGTGGGCCCCCGTTTGCGTTGATTCCACCTTCCAAAAATCATAAATATTCCAAAATAATTCTCTGTAAATTTTTATCACGTTTGGACTTCGTTTGCTATGGTTTTTCTGTGAAACAAAAAATATGCAACAAACAGGAACTGGCACTGGGCACTGGATCAATAGGTTAGTCCAATGAATCATATAAAAAGTTGCCAAAAATATGTGAAACTTGTATAATATTGGCATGAAACAATCAAAAATTATAGATACGATGGAGACGTATCAGCATCCCCAAGCTTAATTCCTACTCGTCCTCGAGTAGGTAAATGATAAAAAAAATTGATGTGGAATGCTACCTAGCATAAACTTGATCATATGTCTAGTCATGGCATGAATATTAAGACACGAGTGATTCAAAGCAATAGTCTATAATTTGACATAAAGACATCAATACTCAGGCATCCCAACAAACAATCATGTCTTTCAAAATATCAACACTAAAGAAAGCTATCCCTACAAAATCATATAGTCTTGTCATGCTCTGTCTTCTTAACACAAAGTATTTATCATGCACAACCCCGATGACAAGCCGAGCAATTGGTTCATACTTTTTAACGCGCTTCAGCTTTTTCAACCCTCATGTAATACATGAGCGCAAGCCATGGATATAGCACTATAGGTGGAATAGAGTATGATGATAGGGGTAAATGTAGAGAAGACAAAAAGTAAGAAAGTCTCACATCGACGCGGCTAACCAACGGGCTATGGAGATGCCCATCAATTGATATCAATGCGAGGAGTAGGGATTGCCATGCAACGGATGCACTAAGAGCTATAAGTGTATGAAAGCTCAATATGAAAACTAAGTTGGTGTGCATCCAACTTGCTTGCTCATGAAGACCTCGGGCATTTGAGGAAGCCCATCATCGGAATATACAAGCCAAGTCCTATAATGAAAAATTCCCACTAGTATATGAAAGTGACTACATAGGAGACTCTCTATATGAAAAACATGGTGCTACTTTGAAGCACAAGTGTGGTAAAAGATAGTAGCAACGCCCCTTCTCTCCTTTTTTCTCTTTTCTTTTTTTTTCTCTCATGTACGGAGTCTCATCCCAACTTGTGGGGGAATCATAGTCTCCATCATCCTTTCCTCACTGGGACATGCTCTAAAAATGAATAATGATGATCATCACACTTCTATTTACTTATAACTCAAAAGAAATAGAAATTACAACTCGATACCTATAACAAAGTATGACTATATGAATGCCTCTGGCAGTGTACCAGGATGTGCAATGATCTAGCATAACAACGATATCAAAAAATGGACAAGCCATGGAAATATCATGCTAGCTATCTTACGATCATGCAAAGAAATATAACAATGAATGCTCAAGTCATCAAAACGGAGGCAGTGGAAGTTGCATGACAATATATCTCGTAATGGCTATGGAAAGGCCATAATAGGTAGGTTTGGTGCCTGTTTTGAGGAAGATATAATAAGGCTTATGTGTGATAGAGCGTATCATATCACGGGGTTTGGATGCACCGGCGAAGTTTGCACCGACTCGAGGTGAGAAAGGGCAATGCACGGTACCGTAGAGGCTAGCAAATTGCGAAAAGGTAAGAGTGTGTATAATCCATGGACTCACATTAGTCATAAAGAACTCATATACTTATTGCAAAATTTTATTAGCCCTCGAAGCAAAGTACTACTACGCATGCCCCTAGGGGGATAGATTGGTAGGAAAAGACCGCCACTCATAAGGAAGACAATCAATAATAAATCATGCTCCAACTTCATAGCATACCGAGAGACTATACGTGCATGCTTCGGGAATCACAAACCTTAACACCAATATTCTTACTAACCACAACCGTTTACTAGTACCTCCCACATATTACCATCTCTATATCGCAAAACTATTGCAAGGAATCAAACATATCATATTCAGTGATCCATAAGTTTTATGTAGGATTTTATGACTAACCTTGCAAATGACCAATTCATGTTGACTCTCTAAATAGATATAAGTGAAGCATGAGAGTTTAATTCTTTCTACAAAAGATCATGCTCTAATAAATATAAGTGAAGAAAAATAGCATTCTACAAACAACGGTTTTCTATGCGAAGAGAAACAGGCAATCCAAACTTCAAATGATATAAGTGAAGCACATGAAGCATTCTATAAAGCCACACTCAAAAGATATAAGTGAAGTGCAATGAGCATTCTATAAATCGACCTTGGACTATCTCATACCAGCATGGTGCATAAAATAAAAATGAAAAATAAACACTAAAGACGCTCCAAGATTTGCACATATCACATGAATGAAACGAAGACGAAAACATACCGATACTTGTTAAAGAAAGATGGGATGTCTTCCGGGGCATCCCCAAGCTTAGACGCTTGAGTATCCTTGAATATTTACTTGGGGTGCCTTGGGCATCCCCAAGCTTGAGCTCTTGCCTCTCCTCCTTCTTCTCATATCAGGACCTCCTCGATCTTTGATCACTTCATCCACACAAAACTCAACAGAAACCTCGATAAGATCTGTTAGTATAATAATGCAAATCACTACTCTAAGTACTGTTGCAAACCAATTCATATTTTGTTTTTGCATTGTAGCTACTGTAATATAACTTTTCCATGGCTCATACCACCTATAGAATCGATAGTTTCACCAAAACAAGCAAAACAATGCATCAAAAACAGAATCTGTCTTAAACAGGACAGTCTGTAGCAATCTGAACATTCACCATACTTATGTAACTCTAAAAATTCTGAAAAAATAGGAAAAAATAAACATTTTGTATATAAGGACTGTGAAAAAAGTTTCAGAAGCTTTTGACGTTCCAGTAAAAAATGTAAAATCACGCACTACAGACAAAGTTTCTGTTTTTGCACCGCACATACCAACAAGCAATCTAATCATCCTAAAGGCAAATCTTGGCACATTATTTTTATAATACAATGGATTTGTACAAGGGGATAATTATTTTTGTGCGAAACTTCCATGAAAAATTTACATTGTTTTCATGAGCATGAACACAAGTGTTCAAGGTCGACCCTCACTTCTCCAATGCATCACCTTTCAATCGCTTCTCTTTTTGTGAAGTTTTAAGTCCCCCTCTATATATTTTTTGTTTTTAAACTTTATAACAGCACTCAACAGAAATAAATGACTCTCTAAAACTTTCGGGTTATCTCCCTGGCAGCGCTTTCTTTAAAGCCATTAAGCTAGGCATAAAGTGCTCAAGTAATGAATCCACCCGGATCCCAAGGTATATCAAAGCCAATTTTAATTAACAATGATTTGGCATTTAGTAGTGAGCACAAAGCAACATATATTATGCAATGACAAAGTATAACTCTCTTCCTATGCATCGGCATGTCATACAAGAACAATTCATGCACATCAAGTAAAGGCCAATACATAGCATAAGCAGTTTCTTGCAATTTTATCGTGTTGGAAGCATAGAGAGGTGGAGATATAGTTCCTCTCTCATAATAATTGCAAGTAGGAGCAGCAAGCACATGCATATTACATTCATCAAAATTATCATGTGCAACGGTAAAAGGCAACCCATCAATATAATCCTTAATAAGAACAAAATTCTCCGATATAGTGTAGATTGGAGAATTCAAAAAAGATAATAGGACTATCATGTGTGGGTGCAATAGCAACAGTTTCATTCTTAAACATAAGGAACTATAGCAAGTTCATCTCAATAAGCATAATCCATATTGGCATCTTGGCCACAAGCATAGCAAGCATCATCAAAAAGGGATATTTCAAACGAATCAATGGGATTATAGCAATCATCATAGCATTCATCCTTCGGTAAGTACGAAGGGAAATTAAACAATGTATGAGTTGAAGAGTTACTCTCATTGGAAGGTTGGCACGGGTAGCTAATCCGCTCTTCCTCCTTTTGTTCTTCGCTCTCCTCATCATCTTTTTCATCCAATGAGCTCACAGTTTCATCAATTTCTTCTTCCATAGACTCCTGCAAAATATTAGTCTCTTCTTGGATAGAGGAGACTTTCTCAATAAATATATCATTATCGGAATTGTGTTTATAATTTTCATAGCAATATTTAAGGATGGCAAAATTTTCAGGTCTATAAAGATCATCATCAAAAGCTTCATACTTTAAAAACAATGATTTAATTTCATAAGCACCCTTAAAAGCAACAAATTCTTCTATTCGTTCCACATCATAGTAATCATATCTACCATTAGCATAAGAAGCTAAGGTTTCATTGTCATTAAATTTGCATGAAAAGGGAAGGTGTGGAGCATTCATCCTAGAGCAACAAGTATAATCATATCTAGAGCATAGATTCCAAGAATACCATTTCAACATATGAATTTGATCCCATAACAGTTTCCCTTTTTGTGTCAAGCGATAATCCCTAAAGTATTCACGTTGATCCAACGTGTCTCCCATTATCAAGTTGAATGGGGTTTTCTCAAGATTATCGAAGTAGTGCATAATATTTTTCAAATAACGAGAATCGAGGGTTTTAGGAGGTTCCCCATCTCCATGAGTAGCAAGTACAACTAATTTTTTTTGGTGTTTCGTGTTCCATATCCATAACTAAAGATATAGAACAACTTAGAACAGCAAATAAAAACTACTTAGTGATAAAGCAAACAAGCACACACGAGAATATTCACCCCACGCTATTGCTCCCCGGCAACGGCGCCAGAAAAAGGTCTTGATAACCCACAAGTATAGGGGATCATTTGTAGCCTTCTTCGATAAATAAGAGTGTCGAACCCAACGAGGAGCTAAAGGAAGAACAAATATTCCCTCAAGTTCTATCGACCACCGATACAACTCTACGCACACTTGACGTTTGCTTTACCTAAAACAAGTATGAAACTATTTTTTAAGAATAAAACTATGAGTACTTTGCAAGAATAAAACTACGGATAAATTGCAAGGTAATAAAAGTGGATAGCTTTTGTCAACAAGAAAGTCATTTGTCCCTAGGTAATCGATAACAAGTACCGGTAATCATTCTTGTTTCCATATGAGGGAGAGGCATGAGCTAACATACTTTCTCTACTTGGATCATATGCACTTATGATTGGAACTCTAGCAAGCATCCACAACTACTAAAGATCATTAAGGTCGTGAAACCCAACCATAGCATTAAGTATCAAGTCCTCTTTATCCCATACGCAACAACCCACTTACTCGGGTTTAAGCTTCTGTCACTCTCGCAACCCACCATAAGCGAATCATGAACATATTGCAACACCCTATAGTGGGGATCCCTCACGTTTGCGCGAGACGGAGGGCACCGTAGGACAGCACCATAAATAAAATATACAATCATACCAACCAAGATCACGATTAACCCATAGGACAAAACGGATCTACTCAAACATCATAGGATAAACATAGATCATTGGGAAATAATATATGGAGTTGAGCATCATGTTTAATTAGAGATTACAGTGGGGAGAAGGGATGTTACACCGCTGCATAGAGGGGGAGAGAGAGTTGGTGTTGACGGTAGCAACATTGTTGATGTAGATCGTCGTCACGATCCTAGCCCCGGCGGCACTCCGGCGCCACCGGGAGAGAGGGGGAGAGAGCCCCCCTCCTTCTTCTTCTTCCTTGGACTCCCCCATAGATGGGAGGAGAGTTCCCCCTCTGGTCCATGTCCTCCATGGCAGCAGAGGGGCGGGAGCCCCTCCGAGATTGGATCTCCCTCTCTGTTCTCTTCTGTTTCGCGTTCCCCAGATCTGGCCCTTCACCGTTTCTTAAATTCCTGGAGATCCGTAACTCCGATTGCGCTGAAATTTTTACACGGTTTTTTTCCATAAATTATCTTTCTTGCGCCATAAGAAGGGGCCCAACCGACGTTCGAGGAGGGCACAAGATACCTGGGTGCGCCAGGGGGTGCCCGGCGCGCCCTGGTGGGTTGTGGTCACTGTGGGCCCCCGTTTGTGTTGATTCCACCTCCTAAAAATCATAAATATTCCAAAATAATTCTCCGTAAATTTTCATCGCGTTTGGACTTCGTTTGATATGGATTTTCTGTGAAACAAAAAACATGCAACAAACAGGAACTGGCACTGGGCACTAGATCAACAGGTTAGTCCAATAAATCATATAAAAAATTGCCAAAAATATGTGAAAGTTGTATAATATTGGCATGAAACAATCAAAAATTATAGATACGACGAAGACGTATCACAAACCGATAAGAAAAAGGAATAAAATTCGCTCTTCAGAACTCATTCATGCATGATACAGACGAACACTACTTTGATGAAAGGCAAACTCATGATACGAGGATGGAATATGTACGAAAAACTGGACGGCATGACATATTCACACCTATGATGTGGTAACTAAGCAGAAGGCACTTCAACAAATTAGAAGCATTGCAAGCTAGACACTATATGGAAGGTGCAACCAATATCACTCTGCCAAGTTAAAACTATCTCGTCATAGGTGGCGTTCATCAAATTAGAAGCACTACATGCTAGAAATCATATTCAAGACGCAAACCAATATCACACTGCCAACTTAAAGGTGTCTCATCATAAGTGACTGATGCAGGATACACAAGAAGAGTAGTTTCATGTAAGAACATGGTGTGATAGACAGATATAGTATGTACCAAAAATTGGAAGGCGTGTCATATTCACATATATAATGTGTAAGCTAAGCAGATGCAGTTTACACTAATTAGAAGCAATACAAGCTAGACACCATATGCAACATGCAACCAGATATCACACTGCCAAGTTAGAGCAAGCACCTGGAATGGTGGAGTAGGGGAGCAGAGACTTGGAACTTGTAATGCACTAGCAGTACGAGGAGAATCCGTACAGATGCTCCGTTTACGTTGCTGCAGAGGACCACCATCATCGCCTTCCTTACTCTTTTCCTTCCTCTTTTTTGATTTTGCCTTGTCAAGTCAAACCCACAAGAAAAAGGAATAAAATTTGCTCTTCAGACCTCATTGATGCATGATACTGACGAACACTACCTTCATGAAAGGCAACCGCATGATAGGAGGATGGAATATGTATGAAAAACAGGACGGCATGACATATTGACATGTAGGATGTGTAAAGTGTAAACTAAGCACAAGGAGTTTGAACTAATTAGAAGCAATGCAAGCTAGACACCATATGAAAGATGAAACCAATATCACTCTACAAAATTAAAAGGGTGGCCTCATAAATGTATTTGAACAAATTAGAAGCAATACATGGCAACAGGCTAGAAATAATATGCAATATGCAATGAATAAAGGTGTCTCATCATAAGTGATTGATGCATGATACAGAAGAGCGGTAGTTTCATGTAAGAACATGGTTAACAGATAGATGTGGTATGTACCAAAAATAGGAAGGTGTCGGGGTACACAAACAGGGGTGTATGTTTCCCCTGACTTGTGCACGGACAGGCACGTCTCCGGCGCGGCAACAACAAAGCAAGCTTCACCAAGGCCAAGCAGAAGAGATAGCTCTTTGAAGAATCAAAGGGCAGATCAAGAAGACCAAGACAAGCCAAAACAGCAAGATAGCACTAAGGGAAAAGCCTCCCTTGCCGGGCAGGCGAGCCTGGTCAGGTCGAGGCCACCCCAAGGGCAAATCCCAAGACCTCCCCGGCAAGGGCTGCCAGGGCGCTGGCAGCCTGCTATCTTGCCAAGGCTCCACCACTCCACCTCACAGTGACGCAAGTCGCTTATCGGTGCGGTGTCGAGCCCCCAAGAGATTAAGTGGCATTCATTCAGCACGTGGCAGCCATTTCAGAGGAAGATCACACCTAAATGACACCCGTCCAGGGGTGTGTCATGCAGGCGGACGAGAAGGTGGCTGGATGGCACGGCAAGGCTTGCCGGGCTGCATCCATGACATGACACTAAGCGGTGCATTTAATGCACCTTGTCCTGTCTGCAGAGTTAGGCATGATAGCACTGTGGCTATCTAATCGCTGGATAATGACTATTTTGCCACTCTGGTAACCCCTTGACCTATAAAAGGAGGGCCGATGTAACCATAGAAAGGATTCGGACCCTTGTACACTCGTACGCGCATAGCTGCTCCTCCCCCGAGGCAACCTTGCCGGGCTTGAGCACTGCGCGTTCGTCGTGGTCTTCCACTCAATCCACCAAAGCAGGAGTAAGGTTTTACGCCTCGCGGCGGCACAAACCTGGGTAAAAAACCACTCGTGTCACCATTGCCGTGCTATTCTATGGTCTCCGCTCTTTGTGCAACGCGCCCTTACCCCTTGCCGAACCACAAAGGGGTCGATGGTCCCATAGGTGATCGTGTCAAACCACGACATCTTTGGCACGCCAGGTAGGGGTCGGCGCGTGCGCGAACCTGAGGTCGAGATCGGCGCGTTAGATCTTCATCATCGTCGCCTCCATCGGCGACATCATTATCCATGACACCCGACACATCAGCACGGGAAGGGAGCGACGTCACTCCTTCGTCCGTCCTGCCCAATTTCCGTCACCCGTATCCGCCGCGGCTGCGAGCGGCGGTGGAGGCGAGGGATGGCGGCGACGCGGCGACCCCGAGTGGCTCGGGCAGCATGGCCACCATGCGGGCCCCGTTCAAGGAAAAGGGCGAAGAGGTAAGGTGCATGGTTTCCCCCTCCACCACTTTCACTTGTCAACGATCGAGCCACACTGGGTTTTTAGCATCGTCAATGTTGATAAGCCCATGCGAAACTCATTCCAGCATTTACCCTGCTAAGGGAAAATCCTGAGTAGAACGCCGGTGCAAATCCGTTGATTGACGCCCCGGCAAGCATGCTCCGGCAAGGCCATCCACGCTAGTGTGACCTTTGTGCCAACTACCGTAAGATCGTTGAAAGTGTAAAGGGCAGGAGAGTGAAACCAGCCCTGCTTAGCGCCGAGTTTTATCGACCACAGAAGATTTGTAGTCCCCTCCGGCCCTTGCCGGGGATCTATAAATGGCTCGTGAAGTGCCACCCCCCCCCAGGATGCACGGATGCAATGAACAACCGCAACCAAGAAGGGAGGGAGGCGTGAACAAAAAGCTAAGTTGACGTGCTCATTAGCTCTCTCTCCAGAGTTTACGTTTGCTTATCCCTCGGACAACCAATGTTTTTTGTATGGTCAAGTCTTCCGTGTGATGGCACCTTGTCGGGTTTGTCTGCGCCCTTGCTCTGTTCCGAGCCTGCTCACGGAACAGGTGGCTGCATCAAAGACTCCCAAAGGAAAAACCTGCCGGGGCATGTCTTCGCCAGCTGAATGTTAAGGGCCCGTTCCTCGCAGCAATCACGGCAGTATGCTACCGGCGGGCAGCCAAAGCACATAAGAAGAAACTAGCCATACGAACATCTGTGGATAAAACACGAGAGGGATAGCACGCATTCGGAATTAGTTAAAACAATAGTTTGGCACAAACAAAAGTGGTACCGGATCTAAACACGAGACATGGATAATGTTTTGTTACAGGGCAATATGGCAATACGAATGGTTCAGGGCCGTGCTTGGCAGCCTTATGGAGCCCTCGGGACGAAGAGCACCTTGTCAGCGAAAGGGGCAGCCTTCTCCTCGGCGGTAGAAACATCAGCGCCTGCCGGCAATTTCCTGAAGCCATCTGCAAGGTTGAGATCTGGGTGGCGGTATGCAATGTTGCTCAAGACCATGAAGAGGGCGTTACGGGCAAGCCTCCGGGACTCGCTTGCAAAATGGGCGGCTCTTCCCTCCTCATGGACCTTCAGCCCTCCGATCAACCCGTCAAACAAGAGCACCAACTTGACACTTGGGACCTCGTGCCCGCCAACCGAGAAGACTGGACCCTCCATGCATATCGTTACAATCTGGGCAGTGAGGTGCTCGGCAATGTCGACCAGGTTCTTGATCCAAAGATCGCGCTGTTGAACCCGGTTCGCCAATTTATCCTTCGCGTCCTTCTGGAGGATCTTCATATTTTCCAAATCCCTTATCAGCTGCTTCTCACGGACCCCGGCAGACTCAATGTTGCTCTCCAAAGTACCGATCCTTGCCTTCATATCAGTAATGGTGCCATTGGCGGTATCAAGGGCCTGGCCCTTGGAGTAGAGTTGTGATTGCACCTCTTTCAGAAGAATCTCCGCCTTTTGCGCCTCCTCCTTAAGGGCCACAGCTTTCTTGGCACTGCCATCAAGCTCCTTTGTCAGTTTGGCCACCTGTTGATCAAGATCAGCTTTGGCAGTGGAGGCAGCGGCAAGTTCATCGGCAACCTTTTTCAGCTGGGCAGTGGAATCAAGGGTGAGTGCATCCAGAGCCGCCTTGTGCTTGTCCTCCAGCTCCTTGGTGCGTTGCTGGACAAGGGCTTCCAGTTCTCCGTCCTTGCCATGGAGAGTGGCCTCGAGGTTCTCTTCCCGAAAAGAAACGTCCTTCTCCCTGGCATTCAGGAGCGCTGTACGTTCCGCCAAACGGGCTTCCCGGGCGGCAACATCCTCCTTCACCATGGTGATCGTCTCCTGTTGCCGCATAAGGACTTGGAATTGCTTGCCATGCCACTCATGCAGCTCACTACCCTTGTCCCTCAGCTTCTGATCCATGCTGTTGGCGGAGTTGCGCTGCTCCTTGAGTGCCTGCCACTTCTGGCCGTACCGGTTCTGCATGTCCTTGATGCCTGCCGCCACGGACTCTAGGAAGGACAGGTCCATGACTACACTGACAGAGTCATCAGCTTCTTCAACTCGCTGGGACAGTGGCGCTATGATGCGCTGGATTTCCTCGTCAAGATCTGCGCTCACTACCGCGGGTGAGCCAGGGGCTCCTAGCCCAGGTTGGGTGAGAACCAATGCCAGACTGCTTGAAGACGACTGCGGGGCTGCAACCGAGGTGCCAAATTGTGAAGGGGGGATCATGGTCTGGAGGGGAGCCTTCTCTTCGACCACCACCCCCAGTCCTGACAAGCTGCCGGGGGCTCCCCCTGGGGCTTCTCGGATTTCCCCGGCAACGTGTTCCCGGCCTTCCGCGGCGGCGATCTTGGCCGCCTCTTCAACAACATCCTTGCCGATGCTGGCCACCTCTTCCAGCAGCTCTGGTTCCTCGACTGCCAGGACTGCAAACGAGGTCGGCAAGCCATAGCAAGGAAAGAATATGCGTCAGAAGGATAGAGACTGGGAGCAAAATGATGAGGGCAGCAGAAAACAGAAGGATAAGCGAATTACCCGGAGTTTTTTGCCATGGAAGGGCTTTGGTTTTCCCGGCAGTATCAGTTGTCGGGATGCGACCACCGCCCTCTTCCTCAGTAACCATGGTGTCAGCATGAGCCGATTCTTTCGTGGAGGCCCTTGCTGGGGACAAATTAGCTCGGGTTTCAGGAAGGGTGAGCCCCTCTCGAAGAGCCTCACCCAAGGGAATCTCCCCTTCCTCCTTAGCTGGAGATGGGGTGCGTTCCTCCATGCCACCCTTGGCGGGGGAGGCCTGCCCCGTGCCTCCATGCCGGGGGCTGGGTTGGGGGCTTAGCACTAGATCGGTCGTGCTACTCCCCACCAAGCCCGTGCCCTCCGAAGGCCCCGACGGCTCCGTCTGCTTGAGCCGTTTGGACCGATGGATGAGGGTTTGCTCCTCCTCCTCTTCCCTGTCAAAGGCAGCAAACAAAATGGAATCAGCAAACCAACGAATACGCAAGACTCGGACGGGAACAGAAAGTATTTTCCTTACTCCGAGTCCATGAGCATGGAGCCCAGCTCGAACTCCATGGGTGGCGGAGGTGCTCTGCCTCTCTTCAGGACCGGGGGAATAGTACTCCCCAGTAACTTCAAGTCCTGCTTGGGTGAAGGGGGATCCGGCGAGGACGAGCTGCTCGAGGAGCTCGAATCTGATTGGGAGCTAGAGTCGACTCCCATGACTGCCCATCGCTTGGCGGGAGGGGTCTTGGCCTCGGAAAGGTGAGAAGAATGTCGGCGCTCCATGTCCGGCTTATTGCCCTTGGAGGCAATCTTCTTCACCTTCCTGGCGGCAGGGACAGGAGCAGGAGCCGCTGGTTCCCGACTAGCCGCCCGCCTACGAGGACGCTCGTCCAGGTCTGGCTCGGGGGCTTGTGGGCCTACTGAGAGCCACTCCTCCTCGGGCTGCACCACCGCCTCGGCCTCGTCCCCTTCCTGGGTTTCTGTTGCCGCGGCATACAAGGCTTCAATCATGGAAGGTTCAGCCCTGGCAGGGTCTTCCCCGGCAACCTCCTCTGAGGCGTGCACCTCACTCCTGCTGTGGGAGGAGCCCTCACCCTCGGCCTCCCCTTCCTCTTCCTCCTCCACCCTTCTGGGCCTTGCCTTCCGGCAGCTCAGGCCACTTTTTCTTTCTTGATCCGCCTCCTGATGAATTCCGCCTCCACCGTGGAGGTGCACTTGAACATATTACCCTCCACCTTGATGGCTCTTTCCTCTAGACCGGAGGTCCTGTCTGCAGAGTTAGGTATGATAGCACTATGGCTATCTAATCATTGGATAATGACTGTTTTGCCACTGTGGTAACCCCTTGACCTATAAAAGGAGGGCCGAGGTAACCATAGAAAGGATTCGGACCCTTGTACACTCGTACGCGCGTAGCTGCTCCTCCCCCGAGGCAACCATGCCGGGCTTGAGCGTTGCGCGTTCGTCGTGGTCTTCCACTCAATCCACCAAAGCAGGAGTAGGGTTTTATGCCTCGCGGCAGCCCGAACCTGGGTAAAAAACCACCCGTGTCACCATTGCCGTGCTGTTCTACGGTCTCCGCTCTTTGTGCAACGCGCCCTTCCCCCTTGCTGAACCACAAAGGGGCCGATGGTCCCATGGGTGATCGTGTCGAACCACGACAGAAGGCATGTCATATTCACAGGTATAATGTGTAAACTAAGCAGATGCAATTTACCCTAATTAGAAGGATTACAAGCTAGACACCGTATGCAGCATGCAACCACATATCACACTGCGAAATTAGAGCAAGCACCTGCAATGGTGGTGTAGGGGAAATGCGGTCTTCAAGTACAGAGCTATGTTCAATATCTTCATTTAGACTTGTTGTTTCTTGAGAATCATGTGGGGAGGATGAAACAACACTCTTTATAAGAGTAGCGCGTCTCAAACTAACCCACGGGCATGACTATCTCATCATAAGTGATAGATGCAGGATACACAAGAATAGTAGTTTGATGTAAAAACAAGGTGTGATAGGCAGATGTAGTATGTACCAAAAACAGAAAGGCGTGTCATATTCACAGGTATAATGTGTAAGCTAAGGAGATGCAATTTAACAAATTAGGAGCAATACAAGCTAGGCACCATATGCAACATGCAACCAGATATCACACTACCATGTTAGAGCAAGCACCTGGGGTTGTGGAGTAGGGGAGATCAGATTTGGAACTTGCACTGCAGTAGGAGTAGCAGGAGAATCTGCAGAGATCATCTGTTTCGGTTGCTCCAGAGGACCACCATCATCCCATGCGTTCATCCTTTTAGATTTTGCCATGTCAAGTCAAACACATAAGAAAAAGGAATGAAATTCGCTCTTCCAAATTCGTTGATGCATGATAGTGATGAACACAACTTTTATGTAAGGCAACCACATTGTAGGAGGATGGAATATGTATGAAAAACGCTAAGCAGAAGGCATTTCAACAAATTGGAAGCAATGCAAGCTAGACAGCATATGCAAGATCCAAGTAAAGCCACTCTACCAAGTTAGAAGTGTCTCATTATAAGTGGCATTTCAACATATTAGAGGCAGTACATGCTTGAAATGATATGCAAGATGCAACCAATATTACACTGTCAATTTGAAGGTGTCTCGTGAGAAGTGATTGATGAGGGATACACAAGAAAAGTAGTTTGATGTAAGAACGTGGTTAATAGAAAGACGCAGTATGTACCAAAAACAGGAAGGCATGTCATATTCACAGGTATAATGTGTTAACTAAGCAGATGCAATTTACCCTAATTAGAAGCATTACAAGGTAGACACCATATGCAACATGCAACCACATATCACATTGCCAAGTAAGAGCAAGCACCTGCGATGGTGGTGTAGGGGAATTGCGGTCATCAACTACAGAGCTACATTTACTATCTTCATTTAGCCTTGCTGTTTCTTGAGAATCATGTGGGGAGGATGACACTGCACTCTTTAAAAGAGTAGCGCATCTCACAGTAACCCACTAGGGTGACTATCTCATCATAAGTGATTGATGAGGGATACACAAGAGCATTAGTTTGATGTAAGAACATGGTTAATAGACAGATGTAGTATGTATCAAAAACAGGAAGGCATGTCATTGTCAAAGGTATAATTTGTAAAGTAAGCAGATGTAATTTAACCTTATTGGAAGCAATACAAGCTAGACACCATATGCAACATGCAACCACATTTGACAGCACGAAGTTAAAGCAAGCATCTAGGATGGTTGTGTGTGGCAATTGAGATCATCAACTACATAGCTACATTTACTGTCTCCATCTGCTGACACTACACCCTTTAGAGCGTTGAAGCGCTTAGTGCTTATCCTCAAATTACACTGGAGTGACTTTTGTCTTTTCTTTTGTGTATTCATCAACAGTGCGTCAGAGTCTAAAATACCCATGCATAAAAAACAATAGTGTGAGTATGGGTGAAGTGTGTGCACAAGTAGCATAGTGTAAAAGTAGTAGATAGCAGGTGGGTGAGAAATAAAAGACGGGAGACATATGATAGCTCTACAACATGCATGGCACACGAAATTAGATTCTAGGATTTTGAAATATGAGCACAAGGATGGCTGGGAAATGCAGATACTCCCCCAACACACCACAGGGTGTGGTCCTATGAAAATAACAGTCGACTGAAAACAAATAGGTTAGTCCATTTTTTCTGCACCGTCCGATGTACAAAGAATGGGAAGATCGCCTTCATCTACCTCTAGCCAGTCAGTGTTGACGATCTTCCTTGAAACGCCAGCGACCACTGGCCCAGTCCCCTGCCTCCGCCCTCCACTCGACCTCACCGCACCGTCGTGCTTGGCACCGCCCCCCGGCCATCCCTTCAAGCCCCGCCGACCTCCAGATTGGGCGCAAGCAGCTCCTGCGCCCCATACCACTATGATAGACACCGATGTGCCGCTTCCCTGGCGAACAGGCAGACTAGATGCTCCGCGCGCCTAAGCGGGTGTTGCTTCTTTTAATTGCGAATCAACTGACCCTGAATTGAAATCCAGGCAGGCGACTAACCTCTAGCTAAGGTGAAATAGTAAATGGGAGGAAACCTTGTGCATTTAGTATCATGAAGAAGGTGCAGTAAGAAGCGCTCAACTAGTTTCTTTCGTGGGATGAATACGGTGTGAGCAGAGACGTAAGATTTGCATGAATAAGGGAAGAGGAGTACCTCTTTCTGCTGGCAGTGTTGTGTCCTCCTTCTATTTTTCCAACGATCTTCTTATCGTTCGCTGGAAATGAGAAGTTGTGGAGGACGGTGGAGCCTTGGACGAACCCATGGCCAAGTTGTTGAGTGAGGTGTGGTGGCCGTCTGTCAGCGGCGGGGAACCAGATCCAAGGCGGCGAACGACGGCGTAGTGGGAACAGCTCCAGTGCGGTGGACGGTTGCGACAGTGGAGCGACAGTGGTGAGGCGCAAAATGGCATGGTCGAAGTGGTTCTGGTACGACGCATGTCGGTGTCGGTGTCGTGGAGGCAGCTCTGCCTCGGCTTCAGCTGCTAAGTCCTTGAGGGCGTTGCGGTTGTGGTTGCGTTGGATGGCGACGTCGGGGTACCAGCTCCGGCGTGATGGAGGGCGGCGGTGGATTGGGCATGGTGGGGTGGAGGACGGAGGAGGCTGGGGTTTCGTGGCTGGTGGAGAGGGTGTTTTGGCGCCCACGGAGTATGAATGGGGAAACGGAGGGAGGGGGAACTAAGGGGGAACAATGTTTCGGTTTGGGACGCGCTTGTTTGAATTTGGGGAAAGTTACAAACTTTGCCCCCATCTAAAATTTCGGACATATTGCGGGTCGGGGGTAGGACAATAATCTCAGGTGTCCCAAATAGTGGGCGGGATAGATTTCGGCCGAGCGCATGGTTGTTTAGGCGGCCACGGTGTATGAATGCTTCTCGGAGGCGATTGAGACTGGCGTCTTGGTGAAGTTACAAACCTACCCCGGTTTAGACCTTTGGACATCAGGCCGATAGGCTACACGGGTCAGAGTCAGGATAGTAATTTCCTACCACCAAACATTAGTCTCGCGCGGTTTCGGGCGACCAGAGGCTTATTTGCCACTTCGTTCAATATTTGGGAGCAGAAGCATTAACGTTTACAATTCTCTTGAATTGAACTTTCAGGATTTGTCAAACTTCACAAATCTTGACTCTTGAAAATCCTAAAACTACGATTATTTTGGAATGGAGGGGGTACATTTGAATATACATTGTACATGAGTATATATTAAAAATATGCAGCTTACCTCAATTCATGCATGGTTCCAGATATAATCTCCTTGGTTGCAAAAAACTGTTAGACATGCGTATGAATATATAGCATGTTCAAACGCACAACAAAGATTGATGCCCCCTTTTAGATCTGATTTACAAATGCCATTATCTCGAATTCAAATAGATGAATGCACTTCCTATGAATTCGAATCTTTGAAACCACCTTTATGTTGAATTCAACATGTATTCTATTTCATAGCTAGCAATTTGGAATGTATCCATGTATGTGACAAATGTATAAAGTGCTTGACACTAACAACACAGAGTGCACTAATTAATGTTTATATATGAATTGCAAAAGCCATGCATTGTCTGGATTTCAAACCACTCTCACTCTATGGATCGATAATATGAAATAAACCCATACACATGCTCGAATTCAATAGAGTATGGGTGTCTGATAGACCAATGTTCGTTCATACGCAAATTGCAAAATTCATGATCTCATCCAAAAAAATAATGCAATTTATATTTTAATTTAATGCGTAGAACCGCCTTTTACAAGTAGATGCACCATGCCTCGGCCCGTTCTCACACACGCGCTATATATCTCTCTATCTGACGCATAAGTGCACACACTTTATATACATCGGCATTTCTCTCTCACACATGCTCACACTCTCTCCCGGGGTGTCTCACGCACACACACTCTCTATATATCTCCCTCTCTCTTTCTTACTACTATGTACCACTCTTTTCACTAATCTCAGTTGGAAAACACTATTTCTCTCACATGCATATATACACACGCACGGTCTCTACTGGCCCTCTATAGGCACATATATGTGCCTACGTGTCTCCCGCACGCACATTATCTTTAGGCCTCTCTCGACGCAATTGCCCCCCCCCCCCCACCCCCCCCACACCTCTCTCTTACTAGTTGCAGATATGATTCAACCAGATCATTTGGTAGGATATCCATGACTGTTAGGCTGGATGGTAATAAGAGGCAAAGTTTTACCCAAGTCCGGGCCCTTGCAGTTGAGGAAAAAGCCTACTCCTGGTACTGTATATTTGTGATAGGGGTGTGTACAAAGTACACGTGAATACCAGGCATTGTGCGTGTGTGTATACTATCGACGAACTAGCCCCCGGGCTTATATAACATACTCGGGGCCTAGGGTTACATATCATATATAGTCGGCTTATCATTAGTGGGGATAGAGTCCTCCACAACTCTGGTAGCTTCGTCTTGTACGCCGAGTCCTCCATGGGTCTTCGTATAACGTGTCTCGGTCCAACCTATGTGGCGCAGGATGGAACCGACCCATGAGTCCTCACGTCGACCCACCACAACTAGAAATGATGTGCCCACCACACCCCACACACAATCGGCCACTAAGAAAATAAGCATATACAATAGTACAAAGTTATACATGAAAGTTAATTGCATGGTGCATCCAATAATATTTGTTCCGCATTGTGAATGTTTATATTTTCTCCTAAAATATTAGTCATGGGAAAGAGAAACGAAGGGCATATCTCTCTTTGTCTCCACCGCACACCCCCTCTCTCTACACCACTTTCACGTACGCACACAAACTACCTCTCGGCCCTCTAAAAGTATGCCCATGACACATTCACGCGTGACGGTCACTGTATTTCAAGCGAAAGCACTATACGGTCACTGGACTTCAGAATATGCTCATTACGGTCACCGTATACATTCTCGTGGTGATCATACGGTATCTATCTCACCATACGTCTGCGTATTTTGTTGATGACACTGACGGTCATTGTATTTGATGCGTGCTCTGTATTTTGTTGATGACACTTACGGTCATTATATTTGAAGCGAAAGCACGATATGGTCACTGGACTTCAGAATAAGCTCATTACGGTCACCATATACATTTTCTGGTGCTAACCAACCTGTGGTTGGATGGTTAGGAGGACAGTGGTTTCCCCAGCACACCAGGGTTAAAGTCCTGGTGCTCGCATTTTATCCTGGATTAATTTCACTATTTTCCGGCGATGTGCGTTCAGTGGGAGGAGACGTTCCCCTCGACTACGAGGCGCCTATGGTGACTTCGCAAAATCTCAAGATCATATGCTAGCTCACTCTCTCGAAGGTGCTCATAGGGGTAGGGTGTGCGTGTATGCACTTATAGCGGTGAGTGTTTGCTCGTATATATGAGTGCTTGCGTCTGTACTGTGTTAAAAAAATACATGTCATGATTATACGGTCACTGGCTCACCGTACAACTACGTAATTTGTTGATGGCACGATCAATTGACCAGTCAAACGTTCCACATGGCGCAACTAGTGTTGCACCATCAGCGCACGTAACCGTGGGTCCCACCTGTCAGCGCGTATATGAAAGAAAGAAACGGTAGCTTGCGTCTGTACTGTGTTAATAAAATACATTTTATGGTGATCATACGGTCACTGGCTCACCATACAGCTCCGTAATTTGTTGATGACACGATCAATTGACCAGTCAATCGGTCCACATTCACCAGTGCACATTACCGTAGGGCCCACCTGTCAGCGCATACATGAAAGACAGAAATGGTAATAAATTAGTGGTCGGTGGGTATTAGAAGTCGTGAGACCTCTGGTTGGTAGCCCCGCGCGCCCTAACCACAGCGGACAAGGTCGCCTTGTGATGATATGCTGAGCCGGCTGTTTTAATTGCACGCACGCACGAGCCACTGTGGTGAACACAAACACATCACACATGTGCACAAACACGCCCGCAACGCCCGCATGCATGCATGCAATACTCACACGTACACATGCACGCACGCAACACTCGCACGAACACACGCACGCATGCAGGTGTGCAACACTGACACGTACATATGCACGCACGAACACACACACGCACGCACACATGCATGCAACTCTGAAATGAACACATGCATGCACCCAACACTCCCACGCCTGCATGCACACAACACACACCGCAAGACACACGCTTAACCTATACATGCATGCACCCTTTGTTAAGGACATGGATTGTTATGGATATTAATTAATCTTATCTGTGATAAGCAGAACATTGATGTTTGCAGCGGTCTTTATGAATCACAACGTATCGAATGGGCTATCAACGTATATATGAAAATTTTAAAATCTCTTACATTATATAGTAGGCTTATCAACCTACATGAATTAGATGATGTCACACTCAATGAACAATCATCGGTTTATGAAATGCCCGCTTCTCACCGCCCTGGCCCACCAAAAGCTCCTCGGCGATGCGCTGCCTATGTTGGGTCACTAACATGCAGGCCAGGTACCCAACGAGCCCACACGTTAGTGGAAGAACAGCGTGGTGTCGTACGTCAGAGTCGAGGGCGCCGCTCGCTGCACGCCCGACTAAACACGCCTCCTTGCCGCATTTAAATGCTTCCATGAAACCCGTGTGGAAGCCGAGAAACCCACTCCGGCCACACGTTCGTTCATGACTGGACTGGCATTAAACACAACGCCGGCCGAGCTCCTCCCTTCCGCCGTCTATTTAATATCCTATTTAAATGAGGCCAGACGCCGGCCAAGAATCGCACACCTCCGCCGCTCCCCTATCTCCTCCTTCACCATTTTCTCCACTCTTACAATGGCTTACGAAGAGTAGTTATCCGGCATCCAAGCCAACTGGGTGGCCAGCCGAGCCCACCAGATACGAGCTATGCAGCTCATTGATCCACCTCCCTCCCCTCGCTTGATGGAGCCAGTTGCCACCCCAAGCCGGCGCGTGGTTCAGCAACTCGCCGCTCTAGGCCAGCTCGACGAGGAGCGGCGAGCTGCTCCACGCCGGCACGGCAGGGAGCACGGGCATCGTCGTTGCCATCCATGCCGCCGCCTCGTACCGCGCCTCCCGTGTCTGTGATCGTGTCTCCCTTGTCTGTGGCCGAGACTCCCATGCCTGCGGCTGCGCCATGCAAGAAGAGACAGAAGCCGGTGCGCGGAGAGCGACGAGTCGGTGGCCAGTGCCTCCGCGTCCTCCGCCATCATCGAGGAGAAGTAGAACACGGGAGGCCACCGCCGCTTGGGTCCCATGAAGGCCACCGCCAAGGCGACGCCAGTGTACACAGCAGGTGTCTTGCCGGATCCTTATGTTGCCGGCAAATGGATCCGCGGGCGACCATTTAGGCTACGTATTATTATACATGTGCTGTTCAGGAGTAGCACCGCTTAGTTGATTTAAATGTAATGAAATTCGTCATGTTTATATGAAAATCTGATATTTTATATGAATTCCGTCATTGTTTATATGAAATATCGCCGTGTTTGCATGAATTTCGTCCGGTTGGTTGAGTTGCTGTCAGAATGTGTGCGGCTACGGTTGGATGGCGTAATTTGCGGGTCGCCGGTCGGTCTGCGGCCGGCTCAGGCGGCGAGGTGGGACAAAAAAAGCACAGCTCATGCGAGCTCGTCCCCAACGCGCATGCTGGAGGATGCATGATCACCCGAGCTCTACCTCATTCATCGGTGGCAAAGGCACGGGTGGAAAAAAGGGTCACCAATATTTTGGCTACCCCGGGCAAGATCCAAAGAGCCCCTTCTAGCCCCACCCCTCCCAGCACATTCAAATCCCTCGTTCGCCGTGAAATTTTGCCATGTGTTGTTTTCATTGATACTTTGCTGTGTGAAAACAAATTTAAATGTGAACGAATAATCGGTGTCTGCGGTCTTCTGCCAGGACACAATTGGATGGCCTCATAGTAGTAGTAGTGTAGAGTACTAGTACTACTAGATAGTGAGTGTTTACTACTGTATCATGCACATACTAATTGCAACGCATGCATGTGTTAGTAGTACAATGACCACCTACGAATTTTATGGTAAGATTGTGTAAGTTGGATGTCATATTATTGCTCTAACATGTGGTCAAAGTTAGCCTCCAAAACACATTTTAGACCCTATATGGATTGAGGGAGTACATGCATTGCTGAGGTTTCTCTTAATCCTTGCATGCAACATTTTTATTGAAGCTTGAAATGTGAACATGTGAATGGGAGGAACTACTACAACCCTTCCAAAAGAAATGTAGTACTAATGGTATCATACTCCCTCCGTTCACCATCTCACATGCTCAGTACTTTTGTGAACTATGGAAGTAACAAATTTATTCCACCACTCAGCATCTATTATGGTTAGGGAGATTTCAAATTGAGTCATATAGACCAGAAAGTAGGCACTTAGGGCATCCACAATGTATGCTTTTTGTTGCCTCTAAGCCTTCTCTCTCTCCTCTTAGAGGCAGGCCTCTATACATTGCATGAACAACCTCTAACAAAAAATTGGCTAGCATCGCGTCTAACCTTAGAGGCTGCCTCTAACAATGTAACAATCCATCTGGTCCCACTTCTCAGCCTTAGGAAGCATAAGAAAGAACAAGAGAAATATTACTGATTGGACAAATGTGGTGCTAATCAATACTTTTTAAATTTCTGCTAGGGCCCACCTTAGAGGCTGGTTAGAGTCTCTATACATTGTGGTTTTTTCATTTCATAAGAGGCAAACCATGTGGGGCCTACCTTAGAGGCAAGGCTCTATACACTAGAGATGCTCTATAGTACTACTTTTGATGTGTCCTGTCAACTCACAGAACGAGGAGAAGCTTGCTTAGTACGCCCTCTCCCCCGCCCATGGGTGCGGTGGCTCACAGAGTCGCAGTACGAGGAGAAGCTTGCTTACTACGCCTACGCCCGCTCCCTCGCCCACACGCGCGATGGCTCACAGGACGAGGAGAAAATTTTACCACTCCCTCCGTTAGACATATACTCCTCGTCCTTACCTTGGTTAGAGAGATTATCATATTGTTTGAAATATATGTCTTTTAGTAGTAGGAGTAGTACAGTGGTAGGAGTAGTACTACAGCAATTTCCTTGGAGTCCGTGCTGCAGCAAGCTACCCTAGGCTATGTTACTACTCCCTCCTTTCCAGTTTATAAGGCTCAATTTCAAAATCTCTCCAACCAAGGTAGACGGTGAGTGCTGGAATTAATTTTGTAGTTTGCACAAGTACTTAATTAGTACGCTTGTTTTTCTCAAAAAGTTATGTTTATCGATGCATTAATTACAACGAATGCATGCATGACCACTAAATTTCCATGAACTTCTACATGCATCCTTAGTCGTAGCGCCCCAGTAGTAGTAATGAGCAATGAGACATAAAATCACAAAGCCGCACCTTTCCCCTAGACGGACGAAGAAACCATTATTTCACACTTCGCAATCTGCTTCTCCATCATCTCCTTCAAGAAAACCACGCATTGCTTCTGCCATTGTTCTGCCTCAAGAGGGATGCGCATCGCCTTGGTACATCATGACACGTGGAACTGCATGACAAGCCATGCTCCCCCGCCCACCGCTCGGTAAAATCACCTCATTTTTACTAATCTGGACACTATCTTTTTATATCAATATAGTCGAGATTCACCAAGGAGCAAAACCAAGTGGTAGGTTGCTCCTGTCGTGTTGGCGTAGCAACTCAGCAGGGTCAGTCCGGACACGAAATGATGACACTTACAGGACCCCTTTGGCCGACATGTGGCTCATCCACCGTCTTATTCCACGTGTGATGCACCAAATTACAGTTCAGAGCAGCGGTTGGACTTGGAGGCACCCCGGTCGTAGCGCCGCAGTAGTAGTAAATGAGCGACGAGGGGTCAAATCACAAAGCCCCACCTTTCCCGCATTAAGCTGGACGGACGAAGCAACCATCATTTCACTCTAGGGCGTAAGAGCATAAAGAAAAAAGAAAACCAATGATGCGTGCGGCAGCTACCTAGGGCGCCCTAGGGTAGGAGCCTCCACTACAAATCCGCTTCTCCCTCGTCCTCTTGAAGAAAACCGATGATGCGTGTGGCGGGTAGGGTTTGTAGGAGTACTACGGCGTGCGGGGCCACGCCGTAGTAAATGGGAGAGGGATTGAGTTCGAATCGACGCCTTAATACGGGTGGGCCGCTCGGTTTTACGGGAATGAGGCAGAATTTTGGGTTCGGGGAGCAGTGGAGATATACGTACAAAAAATTGTGGACGTAGGTTCGACCGAAAGGCAATGACACCTGGGCCCCACATTTTGATATACCCGCGGCCGCATGAAATTTGCTACTCAAAATAATGCATAAAAGTTCCTCCAAAAACATCTATAACTAATGGGAAGTGAATGTATGCTTAAAATGAAAATGTAATACAAAGAGAAAAAATGAATTGCAGTTAAAAGAATGACATTTCTAACAAAAATGTGAATGTGAACTACATATGTGTGCACGTGTCCAACACATATATTGTCAATACAAAATCTAATGCAAGAAATAACTTATGAGTAACATGCTGTCGGTGTACTAAGTATTGGGCCACTAGTACCCCATACTTGTGCATGGGCAGTTGTAGCCATCCTCGCGGCAAGGCTTGCCGGGAACAGCTCGAGGTCGATTCAAACCATCAAGGAAATCATCAAGTCAGAGATCTAAGGATCAGCAGATAAGCAAAGCTGGAATCCGAAGGCCAGCTTCCCCGGCAAGATCCTTGCCGGGATAGCCTGAGGAGCCCGGCAAGGCTTGGCGCCCGGCATGGCTTGGCGCCCGGCAAGGTTCAGCGCCTGGCGGGATTCTGCCACTGTGCCACCGCTTCGGCACAGTAACAAGTCTGACATTCTGGGTCCTTCTCTGGATGTGTGGCAACGCGCCAGTGAAGGGGAGCTTAAGCGGTGCTGATGGGATGGCCCCTTTCTCCATCCCCAAGAAAGTGAGGACACCTAAACAGACACCTCATGGTGCATTAAATGCGTTTGTCCTAATCCGTCAAGGGTTAGGTATGATACCCTGTAGCTACTTTACACCTCAATGTATGTACATTTTGCCACTGTGGTGACCCCTTTGAGCGTATAAAAGAAGGCCCAAGGCAACCGCTATAGAGGAGGAGAACTTCTGGCCCATTCTGCATGCGTAGCTGCTCTTTGAACGTACTGTTCATTGTGAGCGCTCCTGAAGGCTGGGCTCAAGAACATCAATAAGAACACAAAGCAGGAGTAGGGTTTTACGCTGATCAGCGGCCCGAACCTGGGTAAAAACCTCCCGCGTCGATCATTGGTTCTGCGCTTTGCGTATACCTCTCCCCCCGCCGAATCGTAAAGGGATCTCTCGGGATCCCATAGGTGTCGTAACCCCGACATCTTTGGCGCGCCAGGTAGGGGGATTGAAGGTTGCGTGAACCTGATCTAGTGATCGGCGCCTTAGTTTCTTCATCATCTTCATCATCATGCCACCCAAGAAGAAGAGCGCTGCGACGGCGCAACCGTCCACGTCCGTTTTGCCTACACCTTCGCGTACAGGCAACGGCGTGGGTGCAGAAGGAAGAGGACTAGAACCACCGCGGTGTTCTGGTGATCCGAGCCAAGCGAGCGGTATCGTTCGCAGTGGCAGGGGTAACCTGCACGCCGCTGGATCTAGAGATGGCGATGTGTTGCCTACGGGTGGCACAACGAACTCGAGAGATCGGAGGGCGCCTGCTGGAGCTCCCGCGCCAGCCCAAGCCTCACGGCCTACCCAGGTCGTGCATGATGAGCGACGTCATGGCGCTGATGGTTCAGGGTGTCCCCATGAAAAGGTTTCTGCGCATCGATCCCAAGATGCGCGGGACCAGCATGCACACCGAGCTGCCGGTGGAGGTGGCGCACGGTCGCGAGACCGTGGTGGTGCTCCTTCTAACATGGTTAGGAGTCAGAGCACCTCACGTACCTCGCACCTGTCGCCGCCGCCTACGCCAGCGGAAGCCTTGGCACGTGCGCAGCTACTCCTCGATTTTCCTCCTGCCCCGGAGAAGATGGAGGAGTGGCGAGCTACCATCCAGAGCCTCATCAGCTTCGCCAACAAAGATGGACCGCAAGAGGCAGGGCCCTCGCAGCGGAGGCCCATTGATCCGGCGCGAGTCGATGTTGAGAAAACCGGAGGTGGTGCAACCACCGTGCACTCCCCTCCGCGGCACCAGCGGCGGCCGACAACCCAGCAAGTCGACCACCATGAAGAAGTTTCCACGGCGTCGTCCGATCCACGGATGCGCCATGATCAGCGTCAAGTTCTCCAGGAACGAGGCAAGAAGGACGCTCGAACTACCATCGAGCAGTGACGGGAAGCGCGCTATCAGTCTGATAAGCACGCGGGGCCGGCTGTTGACGAGCCTGCGCCAGGGGACGTAGGAGACTTGCCTTATGAGGTAGGGACTCTAGCGTTTACCCATGAGCTGCAGCAAGTCCGGTGGCCCAATTCCCGAACCTTCAAGCCGGAGGTCCCGGAGAAATATGACGGAAAGACCCATCCCTCGGAGTTCCTGAGCATCTAAACCATTGCGGTGCAGGCTGCCGGGGGCTGAGATGACAAGATACTTGCCAACTACTTCCCTTTGGTGCTCAAACCCAACGTCAGGTCGTGGTTGATGCATCTGCCCGAGAATTCTATTTCTTCCTGGTCAAATCTGTGCTATCAGTTTGTTGGCGCCTTCGTTGGAGGCCACCAAGCTCCTGGCCAAGAGAGTGATCTGCACATCATCCCTCAGAAGGAGGGCGAGTCCCTGCGCAAGTTTATCCAGAGATTTAGCCGGGTGCAGTACAATATTCCTGACGTTCATCCTGCCGCTGTCGTTAGCGCGTTCCACCAGAATGTGGGTAACCGCAAAATGCGGGAAGAGCTGGCAATGAACAAAGTCAGGAGTATTGCCGAGCTTTACGCTTTGGCCGACAAGTGCGCTCGAGCTGAAGAGGGGAGGAAACTCCCTGGTGAGGCTATTGGCGCGGCGGGCGAGTCCGAAGATGAAGACGCCGCGGCCCCGTCAAGGAAAGGCCGGCGGCGGAACAGGAAGCGCGGAGGCAAGGCCGTGCTTGCTGTCGAGGAATCCGACAACCCCGGCACTGCCAAGAAGGCCAAGGTTGGCGACCCCGGCAAGGATCTTGCCGGGTGCCCTTCCTGTCAGGCCTTGGCGGCTGCCGACAAGTCGGAGAACTCCGGCAAGCAGTATTGCAAGATCCATCGCACCAAGGGCCACGATCTCCAGAACTGCCGGCAAGTTGAGCAGCTTGCCGAGAAGCAGAGGGCCGAATACGAGAAGCGAGATAAGGAGAAGGCCCAAGATGGTGCTGAGGGGTCCGGCAAGAAGCGCGGTGGCCGAGGGGGCACCGCGGCAAGGCCAAGCAGCAAAAGGATCGGCCCGCTCGGGGCTGAGATAAAGAAGGAGATGATGATGAGGAAGATGATGAATCTAGTGAGCAGGAATTCCAGAAGGCTACGGAGGCCATGTGCATCGATGGGGGTGCCTCGCTGCATTCTTCCCACCGCCAACTCAAACAGTGGGTGCGGGAGGTCAATGCGGCAGAGCCATCCCCAGATGCATGTAGGCCCCTAAAGTGGTCCAGTACGCCTATCATTTTCGACGCCGAGGATCACCCTGATCGCACAACTGCGGTCTGGTGCTTGCCATTGTTGGTCTCGCCAATGATTCGCAACCTCAAGGTGACGAAAATGTTAGTTGACGGCGGGGCCGGCCTAAACTTAATCTCGCCGGATGTGCTCAGAAAGCTCCAGATTCCCGACGAGGACCTCGAGGAAACGGATACGTTTCAAGGGGTCAATCCGGGAAGAACCCAGCCTAAGGGCAAGATTACGCTGCCGGTAACATTTGGCAGCGAGCTCAACTTCTGGACCGAGAAGGTGGTGTTTGATGTCGCCAAGATCCCCATGTCATACAATGGGATCCTTGGTCGGCCAGCGCTGGCTAAGTTTATGGCGGCATCACACTACGCGTACAACGTCTTGAAAATGCCTGGGCCGTTGGGCGTCATCACTATCCATTCTGATAAGAAGGATGCGCTCATCTGTGCCGACCAACTTTACCGGGAAGCAGTTGCAGCACCTGCCATCAAGGCACTTGCTCCTGCCGCTGGAACTCCCGGGGGGAAGAAGAAGACCGGCAAGAACCTTGGCACAAACTCCGGCAAGCGCACCTCCTCGGAGTGCCGCGCTTCCGTCGAGGACGTACCAGAGAGTTCCACCGGCAAGAACAAGAAGTCCAAGGCTGCTCCGCCGGAAACCAAGAAGGTGCCTGTCAGAGAGGACGGAACGGGGGGAACTTTCACCATAAGTTCCACCCTAGATGACAAATAAGAAAGCGCGCTCGTTGCTTTCCTGTGGGCGAATGTCGACATGTTTTCATGGCAACCGTCTAACATCCCCGGTGTTCCCAGGAAGGTAATTGAGCACCACCTCACTGTCTGTCCTCATGCGCAGCCCATCAAGCAAAGGGTCAGGAAGCAGGCCTTGGAGCGGCAAGAATTCATTGCCGAAGAAATCAAAAAGCTGGAGGCGGCAGGACTGGTCAAAGGAGTGCTTCACCCAACCTGGTTGGCCAATCCGGTTGTAGTGCGAAAAGCGAATGGGAAATGGAGGCTTTGTATCGATTATACAGATATCAATAAAGCTTGTCCAAAAGATCGCTTTCCCTTGCCGCGCATCGACCAGATTGTGGACGCCACCGCTGGTTGTGATCTCCTGTCCTTCCTTGATGCCTATTTAGGGTATCATCAGATTTTTATGGCAAAAGAAGATGAAGAGAAGACCGCCTTTATCACCCCATGTGGTACGTATTGTTTTATACGAATGCCTTTCGGGTTGAAAAGTGCTGGTTCAACATTTGCCAGAGCAATCCAGATTGGTTTTGAGCCACAACTCCATAGAAATATGGAGGCGTATATGGATGATATAGTGGTCAAAACAAAAGACAAAGCAACGCTCATTCAAGATTTAGAAGAAACATTTGCAAACTTGCGCAAGATCAACTTGAAACTCAATCCTGAGAAGTGCATGTTCGGTGTTCCTTCCGGCAAGCTCCTCCGATTCTTTGTATCTTGCCGGGGAATCGAAGCGAACCCCGACAAGATCAAAGCTATTGAGCAAATTGAAGTGCCGAGACGCGTCAAGGATGTGCGTCGTCTTGCCGGCTGTGTTGCTGCTCTAAGCAGGTTTATTTCCAAATCTGCTGAGCGCGCCCTGCCCTTCTTCAAAATTTTGAAGAAGGCAGGTCCGATGAAATGGACTCCGGAGGCGGAGGCCGCGCTGCAAGATTTAAAGAAATACCTTTCCTCTCCGCCGACGCTAGTCGCGCCTAAACCACAAGAGCCGTTGCTGTTGTATCTGGCAGCAACAAATCAAGTGGTTAGCGCTGCGCTATTGGCGCAGAGAGAAGCTGATGAGGAAGCAACACCAGCGGCAGGACCGCCAGATGACGCGGCAAGATCTTCCCCGGCAAGGGTTGATCCCGGCAAGACAGGATCTGCGCAAACAGAAGAACCCGTGCAGAAGAAGAAGGTGGTGCAGCGCCTAGTTTATTTTGTTAGCTCTCTTTTACAAGGAGCTAGGTCAAGATATTCTGGTGTGCAGAAGTTGCTTTTCGGCCTCCTTATGGCCTCGAGGAAGCTGCGCCATTATTTTCAAGCACATGAGATCACCGTCGTCACTCGCTTTTCGTTGCAACGGATTTTGCAAAATCCGGAGGCAACCGGCAGGATCGTGGAGTGGGCGTTGGAGTTGTCCAGCTTTGGCCTTAAGTTTGAAAGCACTTCGACGATCCAGAGCAGGGCCTTGGCGGAATTCATTGCAGAGTGGACCCCAATGCCAGACGAAGAAGTTCATGAAACAACTCTCCCCGGCAAGGAAATCGATCAGCAATGGGTTATGTACTTTGACGGGGCTTTCTCGCTGCAAGGCGCCGGTGCTGGCGTGCTGCTTGTCGCACCCACCGGAGAGAACCTCAAGTACGTAGTCCAAATGCACTTTCCCCGGGAGAGTTCGACCAACAACACTGCAGAATACGAGGGTTTGCTTACCGGTCTCAGGATCGCGGCAGACCTTGGTATCAAAAAGCTCATCATTAAAGGCGATTCACAACTTGTCGTCAGGCAAGTTAACAAGAGCTATCAAAGTCCATTGATGCAAGCCTATGTAGATGAAGTGAGGAAATTGGAAGAGCGCGTTGACGGTCTCCAAATGGAGCACGTTCCTCGTGCCGAGAACAATATTGCTGACGACCTGTCAAAGCGTGCCGCCCTCAAGTTGCCTGTGGAACCAGGAACTTTTGTGCTCCAATTGACTCAACCATCCGTGGCACCGTCGATGCGGCAAGAAAAGAGGAGAAAGTTGAACTCTGGCCAGTACTTCCCGGCAGAGCTCCCCGGAGCCGCCGGCAAGGAAGTTGCCGGGATCGACATGCCTGCCGGGGAACAACAGGCTCCGGCAGGGCCTCAGGCCCTTGCTGTCGAGACGAGCGTTCCCCCGGCAGAGGAGATGCCTTTAGTCCTAGCTGTCAAGCCTCAGGCTCCAGCATGGGCGCATCACATTGTCCATTTCCTTGAGACAGGTGAACTCCCTGAGGAACAGGAAGAAGCAGAGAGAGTAGCCCGTCGGTCTGTTATGTACAAGTTCATCGATGATGTCCTGTACAGAAAGAGACCAAACGGTGTGAAATTGAAGTGCATTCCTCAGGAGGATGGACTAGAGCTGTTGGCGGAGATACATGGGGGCATATGTGGTTCTCACATAGGGTCAAGAGCGCTTGCCGGGAAAGCATTCCGGCAAGGTTTCTTTTGGCCTACCGCTCTCCAGGATGCGACTGCACTAGTAACCAAGTGTGAAGCGTGCCAGTTTCATTCGAAGAAATTACATCAGCCAGCTCAAGCTCTTCAGACAATCCCTCTCTCCTGGCCATTTTTGGTCTGGGGGCTCGACATACTGGGCCCTTTTCCCCGTGCTACCGGGGGCTTTGAGTACTTGTATGTTGCTATCGACAAGTTCACAAAGTGGCCGGAGGTGGAAGCAGTGAGGAAGGTGACAGCGCAATCAGCTGTCAAGTTCTTCAAGGGAATTGTTTGCCGTTTCGGTGTGCCCAACAGGATCATCACCGACAACGGCACGCAGTTCACAAGTCGCACCTTCATGCAGTACGTCCAAGACCTTGGCGGCAAGATTTGTTTTGCCTCTGTTGCTCACCCAAGAAGCAACGGCCAAGCAGAGAGGGCCAATGCTGAAGTGCTGCGCGGTCTCAGGACCAGAACTTTTGACAGGCTGAAAAAGTGCGGAAGACGCTGGATTGATGAGTTGCCGGCGGTTCTTTGGTCAATCAGAATGACACCAAATCGAGCCACCGGCCAGACGTCCTTCGCTCCGATCTACGGAGCAGAAGCAGTTCTCCCCACGGAACTCATATATGGATCTCCTCGAGTGCTCGCTTATGATGAGCTCGAGCAAGAGCAACTGTGGCAAGATGACGCTGTGCTCCTTGAGGAGAATCGTCTTCAGGCTGCTGTGCGAGCTGCACGCTACCAGCAAGCTTTGCGCCGCTATCATAGCCGCAAAGTTCATGCCCGAAGCCTTGAGGAAGGCGACCTTGTTCTTCGGCGGATTCAGTCCGCCAAGAATTCAAACAAGTTGACGCCAAAGTGGGAAGGCCCTTATCGGGTAGTACGAGTCACCAGGCCTGGCGCTGTTCGCCTGGAGACCGAAGATGGTGTTCCAGTGAGTAATTCCTGGAATATCAAACATCTTCGCAAGTTCTACCCATAAGGCGCGGTTGCCGGGGGCTCCCGGCAACCACCCTTTTGTACAAGTCTTGCCGGCAAGGCATGTGATCCTTTGTACAAAGCCAGGCACAGACCCTAAGCACAGATGAATAAATTTAAGTGTTGTACATTCCCTTGTTGATTCCCATGTTCATATTTATATATATGCATGTTTGTCTAAGATGTTGTATGACACCTAATCCCGGTAAGTTCTAACGAACCGCCAAGGTTTCATGTCTTTATTTTCTCTTCTTTCTTTTTCTCAAAAGACAGAAGGATTCCTCGCGTGCACATTTGCCGGGGGGAGAAGGGAGATATGAATACCAGTTGGCGACGTTCGAAATCGACGCTTGCCGGAGGAAGGACAAAGACAGAAAGCTAAGTCCTAAAAACTCAGAGCAAGTTTTTCTTTTATTACAAAGTTATTTCCTTGGACGATTCCGACTCTTGTATGGAAAATCTGCACACGAAGGAACCCTTGTTATAATCGGTCGCGCCCTTATTTTGTTTCGAGTCCGCTCAGTGATTTAAGTGGCTGCACTGAGAACACCAAGGAGTCTTGCCAGCCACTGCGCCTCCAGCAGGCTGCTGATGTCCCGCACCCAGCGCTCATGGCAGGTTGCGAGCCGGCAAGTTTTTCAATAAGCATAGGATGAACTCCATACATAAAGGAATCAGACAAGGAAAGTAGCAAGCATGAACCTAAACATAGGCAAATTGTATTACATCCATGAGTTGCTGCAATTCTAACTTGAGACTTAATTGTCTTTTACATGAGATGACGACGGCAAGAAAAAAAGGGAAACACTCAATCCCTGCACTGGCCTTCGATCCTTCTGATGGAGTCCACCTTCTCAAGGATAGGCGCGATGCACTCTTCAAGCGCCTCAACATTTGCGTCCCTTGGCAGATGGCCGAGCGCGTTGGAGAGGTCGATGCCGGGATTTCTGTGCACCACCTTGATGAGCACCTTGCGGAGGACGGCCTGACAAAGCCGGCGAGTCTCGTTGGCCAGTTGGGTCGCCCGACTAGACTGGAGCACCCACAACGCGTTGATGATGCTTTCAAAGAACATCGTCAACCTGGCGCTTGGAGATATTCTTTCCTCGGAAGAATACTTGAAGTTCGACAGGCCCATGGTTGACAGTTCTGCGGTAAGCTTCTCCGCGGTGGCGATGAGACATCCAGTCCAGATCTCCACTCCCTTCTCGTACTCGGTTTGGGCGGCGGCGGCACTCTTGAGCAAGTTCCTCTCTCCTTGGAGATCCTTGAGTAGAGCCTTCTCACGGGCCCTGCCGGTCTCGAGAGACTTCTGCAGTGTGGTCAGCTTCAGCTCCAGAACCGCAATATTATCAGCCGCAGAGGAGAGCTGCTTGGTCTTGTCGGACAGGGCAACTTGCATCTCCGCCAAGGAGTGGAGGGTTTTTTCCCTGTCCCCTTTGAGTGTCGAGAGCTCCTTGCCGTGCTCTTCGAGATCTATTTCCAGCCTCTTCACTTTGTCGCTCAGCTCGTTCTTGGCGGCCTCTGCAGCTTCAGCAGCATCGACGGCCTCCTTGAGCTTGCCGGCGTGACTTGCAGTCAGAGCTTCGAGCGCCTCCTTATGTTTTTGCTCCAGCTCCTGGGTCCGCCGCGCGACAAGATTCTCGATATCTTCATCCTTGCTACGAAGCTTGGCGGCGAGCGCCTGCTCACGTGCGGTGAGATCTTCCTCATGAGCATCAAGAGCAACGCGGCGCCCCGTCAGGAGGGCATCTTCGGCAGCAATCCTTTGAGCAGCTTCATCATGCGCCTTCTCCATATCGGATTGCTTCAGGAGGATCTCATTCCACTGCTGGCTCACTTTTTCCCTGCCGGCAACCAACTCTTGGAGGGCCTCGGCATGCCAGATCTGCATTTGTGCGATGCGCCTTTGAAAATCTGCTTCGGCCGCCTCGACAACTGCCATTCTGGAGTCCGCTTTGTCTTTCCGGGCGCGATGGAGAGTGTAACACCCCCGGTGGTTAACCACAGTAATCCCATTTTGATAATGCCAAGTCAGCATGATTATCAGTGCATGATCATCATTAACATCATATTGCATTTCAACTCCTAACCTCAAATTCAAATTTAAATGAAAGTGGAAAATAAAAGTTGTCCAACATAGAAACTAAATTGTTCATTAAATAGCAAATAAATCTGAGACAATTCTAAAATTGAAACCAACATCATTGGAGTTGGGTAAGTGACTCAAACATCTTCAAACAGCGACAAAAAGCAATATTTAATAACCATTTATTAAATCTAATTTAAGTATGAACACTTCTATCGATAGCCGGTCCTACGGTAAAGGACACTCGGAGTTGTATCCTGATTGATACAATTTAGAACTGGATACCTGTGATGAGACCTGTATATATGGCTCTGGGATTGCTTCTCGCAGGGAGTCGAGAAGGGATCTCAGGACGAGGTTGATGAATGTATGGCTCTGGGATTGCTTTCTCGCAGGGAGTCGAGAAAGGATCTCTGGGTGAGGTTGATTTTATTACTGCTACATTATATGGTATTGTTCTACTCTCTTCTACTGCTGCAAGACCGCTGAAGATGCTAGTCTTCGATAGGACTAGGCCTTCTCTCTATTCTGGCATTTCTGCAGCCCAGTCCACATATACAGCCTCCCCTTGATAATGTTGCATATGTAGTGTAGATCCTTGCTTGCTGAGTACTTCGGAGTACTCACGGTTGCTTTTCTTTCCTTTTCTCCCCATATCAGTTTGACGTGACCAGAGGACGGAGCCCCCCTGAGACAGATGCCCCGACGATCGCTACTACTACTACCCAGAGGATGGATACTACTACGAGTTGACTGACGACCAGGAGTAGGATCGGAGGGTCCCAGGCAGGAGGCCTTCGCCTTTCGATCGTAGTGTTTTATTTTGCCCCGCCTTTCTAAAGGCCTTTCTGTACTTTCTTTTATATCTGTACTCAGATATCTGATGCTTCCACTGACGCTTGTTCGCAAGCTTATGTATTCGAGCCCTCGAGGCCCTGGCTTGTAATATAAAGCTTGTATGACTTTATTTATGTTTTAGAGTTGTGTTGTGATATCTTCCCGTGAGTCCTTAGGCTTGATCGTGTGCATTTGCGTGTATGATTAGCGCGCGATTAAGCCGGGGGCGTCACAAGTTGGTATCAGAGCCGACTGACTGTAGGAACCCCCCTTTCCAACTCCTTGGCCGAAGTTGAGTCTAGTAACCGAAAATTGTTTTACTAACCTGGCTGTGTGGCTTACGGGCCCACGTCGCCAATTGGGTGGTATTAGTATCTTTTATTCCTCATCTTTACTCTGGGACTCTGACCTCTCGTCTATTCGGGTTAAAATTTTACTAACTCTAACATTAGGATCTCGTAATTCTCGTCCACCCGGAGAGCTGGATATCTGTGCGATTTCCCTGACATTGATCTGATTAGTCTGATAATCATTTTCCTTTCCATTGTTTTGTTTAACCTTTCTCTCCGAGATCGGTTATACTTCTCCTTGTCTTTTGACAATCATGAGTTTCCTCTGTTTCAGATGGATCGTTTGTTTCCACCACACCCTGCGACGCAGCTACCAGCTGTTCGAGCAGGGATACATCCAGAGTACATTCTTTATCCACTGGGGCAGATGTCAATCCGTTACAATCCCAGTACTTGCTCCTCCAGATTCTCGCAAAGACTTTGTGATCTATTGTGACGCATCCCGTGAAGGATTAGGCTGTATCCTAATGCAAGAGCGTAAAGTGATTGCTTATGGCTCTCGTCAGTTGCGCCCACATGAAGAGAATTATCCGGTACATGATCTAGAACTAGCTGCTGTCATCTATGCATTGCAGTTATGGCGACATTACCTTCTCGGTAATCGTTGCGAGATATACACGGATCATAAAAGTCTGAAGTACTTGTTCACTCAACCTTCTCTAAACCTCCGTCAGCAAAGATGGATGGAGACCATTGCGGACTATGACTTGGGTATTTCTTATACCCCTGGCAAGGCTAATGTAATGGCTGATGCGTTGAGCCGCAAATCCTATTGCTGCGAACTTGAGGTTCAGCTACAACAACCACTTCTGTATGAAGAGCTTCGAAAGCTAAA
This sequence comes from Thinopyrum elongatum, assembly GCA_011799875.1. Classification (NCBI taxonomy): domain Eukaryota; kingdom Viridiplantae; phylum Streptophyta; class Magnoliopsida; order Poales; family Poaceae; genus Thinopyrum; species Thinopyrum elongatum. The sequence continues at coordinate 334,228,176 of CM022302.1, read as the reverse complement.
TATCGAGATAGTTCCTCAAGGATACCTAAAAACCTTGGTTGTTGAACCAGACCTTGAGAAAGCTGTTAAGAATGCGCAAGCTAAAGATGCTGAAATTGATCTGATGAAGAAAGACCTTCACCTTGTAAAGTACAGGGATTTCTCGCTGTCTGAAGATGGAACCTTGTATTTCAGAGACCGCATTGTAGTACCTCGCTTTGAGCTTATGACTGATAAAGTCATGAAGGAGGCACATGATACCCCGCTGTCTATTCATCCGGGTAGCACCAAGATGTATCGTGATCTCCGTCAAAGGTACTGGTGGTCTAGAATGAAGCAAGACATTGCTCGATATGTTGCTGAATGTGATGTGTGTCGACGCGTTAAAGCAGAACATCAGAAGCCTGCTGGAATTCTGCAACCACTTCCTATTCCTTTATGGAAATGGGATAAGGTTCAGATGGATTTCGTTACAGGACTTCCCAGGTCACAGAAGGGTCACGATGCTATTTTTGTCGTCGTCGACCAACTCTCTAAAGTTGCACACTTTCTGCCTGTCAAGGAGACGATCACTGCTAGTCAGTTAGCAGAGTTATATATCTCCAGAATTGTTTCACTCCATGGTATTCCGAAAGAGATCAGTTCAGACCGTGGCAGCATATTCACTGGTCATTTCTGGGAAAGTTTCCAAAAGGCTATGGGAACTCATATTACCTGGAGTTCAGCTTATCACCCTCAATCTCAAGGCCAAGTCGAACGAGTTAATCAAGTGCTTGAAGACATGCTACGAGCTTGTGTTATTTCTTTCGGCAAGAAGTGGGAAGAATCTCTTCCATATGCCGAGTTCTCTTATAACAACAGCTATCAAGCTAGTCTGAAAATGGCCCCCTTTGAAGTTCTCTATGGACGTAAGTGTCGAACCCCTCTGAATTGGTCAGAAACTGGGGAACGACCTCTTGTTGGACCGGATATTATTCAACACGCCGAAGAACAAGTCCATATCGTCCGTGAAAATCTCAAGGCGGCTCAGGACCGCCAGAAGAGCAACTATGATCGCAAACGATGGGGTTTGACTTATCAACCTGGTGATCAAGCTTATCTACGTGTCACCCCTATGAAGGGCACTCACCGTTTTGGAATCAAGGGCAAGTTAGCTCCACGCTACATTGGTCCTTTCCGCATTATTGCAAGACGTGGTCAGGTGGCATATAAATTGGAATTGCCGCCGCAATTCTCTCATATCCACGACGTCTTCCATGTGTCGCAACTTCGTAAATGCTTCAAGGAATCTCCGCACCGATCTGTGGATCACGAGATGCTTGAATTGCAAGATGATCTATCTTATAAGGAGCATCCGATCCGCATTCTCGATGAAGCTGAACGTCGGACCCGTCAGAAGGTTACCAAGTTCCTCAAAGTGCAGTGGTCAAATCATACTGAAGATGAAGCCACTTGGGAACGCGAGGATAATCTTCGTGCGGAATACCTCGAACTTTTTCCTTCTACTTCTTAATTCTCGGGACGAGAATTCTTGTTAGTAGAGGAGATTTGTAACACCCCCGGTGGTTAACCACAGTAATCCCATTTTGATAATGCCAAGTCAGCATGATTATCAGTGCATGATCATCATTAACATCATATTGCATTTCAACTCCTAACCTCAAATTCAAATTTAAATGAAAGTGGAAAATAAAAGTTGTCCAACATAGAAACTAAATTGTTCATTAAATAGCAAATAAATCTGAGACAATTCTAAAATTGAAACCAACATCATTGGAGTTGGGTAAGTGACTCAAACATCTTCAAACAGCGACTAAAAGCAATATTTAATAACCATTTATTAAATCTAATTTAAGTATGAAATGATGTTTTGTCCAAACTAATTTTAGGTGTTAGGGAATTAAGCACTGGTATTTATGGACCAGGTCACATGTTTTACAAAATTCAATTTGAGCCCTAACTATTTACAAAACAGGGGTATGGATAAATAAAAGGAGAAAAGAAAAGAAAAAGGAAAAGCCCCCCCCCCCCGGACCAACTGGGCCGTGGCCCAGCTGGCCACCAGGCCACCAACCAGGCCGGCCCATTCCCCCCTGGCCGGCCCACCCCATCCCCTTATCCCCTCACTCCCCGTAACCCTAGCCCACCGACACCCCATTCCCCCACCCCCTCGGTCTCCACTCCCTCCACCCGATCCCATCTGGATCGGGCCGGCGACCCCGGCGACCGCGCCGCCCCGCTCTCCATCGCCGCTGCGCCTCGACGCCACCTCGCCAGTGCCGCCCTTCCGCCGGGCCTCCTCGTCCCGTCGCTCGACCTCGACCCCGTGCCCGACGCCGCCGCCCCGTCCTCCTCGTCCTCTCCCTCACCGGACCTCGTCGCGCCTCCCCCTCTCCGTCGTCGACCTCGTCCCCGTCCTCCCCCTCGAGCTCGAGCACCGCTGCCACCCCCCTACAGCTCGCGGTGAGCACCGCGCTGCCCGCGCCCCTCCTCTCCCCTCGGTCACCGCCGCGCTCACCGCAGCCCCGCACCGCGCCCGCACCTCGCCCCGCTCCGCCTCTACGCCTGGGCCGCGCCCCGGCCTTGCCCCGGCCGTCGCCCGCGCCCACCACGCGGCCGCACCGGCGCTGACCGCGTCGCCGGCCCTCTGGTCGTGCCTCACCGCCCGCGCATGGCCACCCCGCTCTGATGCTGCCTACGCGCGCCGCCTGCCGCTGCTGCCGACCGCCCGCGCGCCGCCCCTGCTCGCCTAGCGTCGCTGCTCCGCCCGCTCTTGCCACGCCCATCACCCGCTTGCCTCGCCCGCGCCTGCCTGCGCTCGCGCGCACGCGCCGCCGCCGCTCGCGCACGCCCGCGCACGCGCGCCGCGCCGCGCCCGTGGCCCGCCCGTGGCCCTAGTGCCGCTGACCGGTGGGCCCTGCCCCCGTGTGCCGCTGACAGACGGGGCCCAGCCCCAAAAACGTTTAAAAAAAATGAAAATAAAAATAAAAATAAAAATAATTAAATTAATTAATTAGTTAATTAATTAAGTTAATTAATCCTGATTAGGTTAATCTAATTAAGTAGTTAGTGTTAATTAAACAGTAATTTAATTAGTTAATCACTAATTAACCCAACAGCCTATGACAGGTGGGACCCACTGGTCCTGACGTCATGCTGACGTCATGCTGACGTCAGCAAGACACTGTTTCGGATAATGTTAATTTAAATAATTAATTAAATTCCAGAAATTAATAAAAACTTTAGAAAATCATATTAAATAATCCGTAACTCAGATCGAAAAACTTTGTACATGAAAGTTGCTCAGAACGACGAGACGAATCTGAATACGCGGTCCGTTCGTCCGTCACGCGTCCCTAACTATCCGAGCTTGCAACCGTTCCCCTCTTATCCTCTGTCCGATAATTCCAAAGACCCGGGAAATATCGTCAGATATTCTCCCGCTCCGTCTGTTACGTGTGATGCTGCGTTAGACTACCCCTAGCACCGTGTATCGTATTTGTCATGCTCATGTTTGCTATATATTTATACTGTTTCCTTCCCCTCTTCTCTCTCGATAGCCCCCGACCCCGACATCGTCCCCGAGACCGACGCAGCTCCGGATCCCGAAGACACCATAGACGACCTTGCCCTTGCCGCCGAGCAACCAGGCAAGCCCCTCCCTTGAGCATACCGATATCGCCCATTCTAAATTTCTCATGCTTGCATTAGAATTACTGCTGCTGCTGCTTTACCTATTCTGATGCATAGCCTGTTCATTGTAACCTACTGTTGATAATTACCTACATATCCTAAACTGTTTAGTCTAGGCTGGGTAGAGACCTATCAGTGACCCCACTTATCTCGACTGCCGCGCTGGATCGTCAGAAGACCCGATCAATGGGATTGAAGACCAGGACCCGACACCGCACATCACCCCCCCTTAGTTGTAACGACACTGCAGCGTTACTATCGAGTGCCGAGGGTGAAACCTCTTGTAGCACTTCTGATGTTAACTCTGTAGAGTAGCTATTCGGTCGTGGTCATCGAGGGTGATTCCTCCTTCACCGCTTCCGATAACGACGCTGTCCTACAACACCTCAAGTGTGGACCCAGTGAGGGTGATCCCTCCTAGTTCACCTTGACGGATACATCGAGTGGGAATTCAATGAGGGTGATACACCGGATTCCCTGATGTTATGGACACACGGATACTTGGACCTTACAATGTTACTTGGAAAGGCGGGTCGACCCTGAGGGGTACCCGCGTGTGATGTGAAGGCGGGTTGCCAGTGTGGTGCCCGAGTGGTGAATACGAGGCGCGGCCGGGCATTCTTGGCCCTTGCCGCAAGTCCTCGAGATGGGGCGACGGGGTCACATCTTTCGTGAGTCTCTGCTCGTTACCGCAAGCCCTAGTCCTAACGATTTGGATATTTGATCCGAGCAGACCTCTGGTCTGATAGCACTAACCATCACGTGGGCATAGTATGGGCGTTCTGCATCGTATGCATCAGCCGAAAGCTCTGTCAGACGTCCAGTTCAGCAGTGCGGCATGGAGTGATTGGCGCCATTTCGGTGGTGCTTGGATCTGGGCCATGTACGCAACGACCCGGAGGGCGAGGGGCGATGGCCAAGACCCCCTTGCGCTTAGGATGTAGACCGGCGGGGACCTCTCTGCTGAGCTGGAGGCAGGGTTGCGATGTGTCGTTTGGCCGAGGCCGGGCATGACCCAGGAAAGTGTGTCCGGCCGAAGTTAATCGAGCGTGTTGGGTAAGTTGGTGCACCCCTGCAGGGAAGAACACTTCTATCGATAGCCGGTCCTACGGTAAAGGACACTCGGAGTTGTATCCTGATTGATACAATTTAGAACTGGATACCTGTGATGAGACCTGTATATATGGCTCTGGGATTGCTTCTCGCAGGGAGTCGAGAAGGGATCTCAGGACGAGGTTGATGAATGTATGGCTCTGGGATTGCTTTCTCGCAGGGAGTCGAGAAAGGATCTCTGGGTGAGGTTGATTTTATTACTGCTACATTATATGGTATTGTTCTACTCTCTTCTACTGCTGCAAGACCGCTGAAGATGCTAGTCTTCGATAGGACTAGGCCTTCTCTCTATTCTGGCATTTCTGCAGCCCAGTCCACATATACAGCCTCCCCTTGATAATGTTGCATATGTAGTGTAGATCCTTGCTTGCTGAGTACTTCGGAGTACTCACGGTTGCTTTTCTTTCCTTTTCTCCCCATATCAGTTTGACGTGACCAGAGGACGGAGCCCCCCTGAGACAGATGCCCCGACGATCGCTACTACTACTACCCAAAGGATGGATACTACTACGAGTTGACTGACGACCAGGAGTAGGATCGGAGGGTCCCAGGCAGGAGGCCTTCGCCTTTCGATCGTAGTGTTTTATTTTGCCCCGCCTTTCTAAAGGCCTTTCTGTACTTTCTTTTATATCTGTACTCAGATATCTGATGCTTCCGCTGACGCTTGTTCGCAAGATTATGTATTCGAGCCCTCGAGGCCCTGGCTTGTAATATAAAGCTTGTATGACTTTATTTATGTTTTAGAGTTGTGTTGTGATATCTTCCCGTGAGTCCTTAGGCTTGATCGTGTGCATTTGCGTGTATGATTAGCGCGCGATTAAGCCGGGGGCGTCACAGAGAGCCTGGAGCTTGCGGAAATTCTCGCCCATGGCCTGAAGGAGCTGATCCTCTTCAGATTTGCCGCTGCTAGTGCTGGGGTCGTCAACAACTTCGAGCCCGGCAGCAGCAATGATTTCTTCAAAAACTTCTCCTTCGGCTGGTGCCCCAGTGCTTGCCGTCCCCGGCAAGTTGACGAATAGGTTCTCGCCAACCTTGAGGTACTTGCTGGATGAGGGGCCTTCAGATGTTGATGGCTGGTCTTCAGTGGCCGCCTCACCAGTGGCAGGGGGCTCTGTGGCCGGTGCAGCGCCTAGCGCTCCTGCGGCCGGAATGCTGTGAGTGCGGTCCTCAGCCTCCCTGTCGCCCCCTTCAGCAGGTTCTTCGGCGGTTTCCTCTTGTGCTGTCTTGGCGGCCTCCCCGTCAAGAGCACCACCAGCCTCGACAGTGTCATCCTTGGTGGCCTCGCTGGCAGCGATCCTGTCTGCTTCGGCGGCGGCATCCCTGGCGGTCTCCTCGACGACAACGTCGATGTCCATGTGTTCCATCACAGGGAACTCTAAAGGGCGAAGGAGGAAAACAGAATAAGATCGAGGTTGAAGTTTGAAGTGACTAAAGACAGAGAGATAAGAGAAAAAGAGTAACAAGCACTCTGAGGCGATCGAGTACCTGCGTCGAGCTGTTGGGAGGTGGCTTCGCCCCTCCCGGCAACTCCGTTTGCCGGGGGTGGGTAGCCGGAATCTGTGCTTGCCGGCTCCTCCTCAGTTAAGATGGGCTCGTCGGCAGGATCTCTTGCCGGGGACGTGCTTGTGGGCGGAGCGCTCGATGAAGGAGGCACAATGGGGATGTCTTCTCCTTGTTGCCGTTCTTCTCCTACGAACCCAAAGATATCGGCGGCAAGAATGAAAGCCTCGGCACCCGCCAGCAAAAAAAAAGAACAATGAACTTACGCTGGGGGCTGTGTTGGGGGCTGCGCTGGGGGCTGCGTTGAGGACTGGACTCCGGGCTGACAACGATGGTTTCTGGCACGCTCGTGGAGCCTGCCGGGGGCTCGTCACCCGTAGAAGTCCTTGATCTCTTCGCCATCCTCTCCAGCAAGGTTTCTGTGTCACTGTAGAGACAATACAAGCAAGTCAGTAAGATTGATCCAGGATTGGAAGGTAAAAGCTATGGCAAAGTACTCACTCTTCTTCCTCTCGCTCCGGACTAAAGCCGGAGATGTCGAAGTCGACCTCCGCTGCGACGTCTGAGTGGGGAGACGGAGGAGGAGTCCTAGGCCGCTTAGCTGTGGCAGGCGTCGGGGCAGCTTCCGGTGCGGTAGTACGAGACCCTCCTACCGCCCCAGCAGTGGCCGCTGGTGTGGGTCTCACGCGCCGCGCAGGCTGTTGACGAGCCCCCTGCCGCGGTCCAGTCTTGCCGGCCACTTTCTTGCCGGGGGCTTCGCCGCTCGAAGAAGGCTGGCTTGCCGGGACGCCAGATGCAGCCTTCCGAAGAACACGCTTCGTCTTCTTCGGGGGTGGGGGCTCTTCTCGCGTCTCTTCTTCGGCCGTGTCCTCGCCGGACGAGCTCTCAGCGGCTGCGCTGCTCTCCTCCCCGGCAGGCTTTACCTCCACTACCACCTCTGCGTCGCTGGTTTCCCACTCTGTGAAGCCGACGCTGCCGGCCTTTACGGCAAGATTTGCCTTATCCACTCTAGTAGCAATGTAAGCTACTTCTTGATCGGTGGTGGCTCGGACGAAATCTGACTCTTGTCGGACAGGCCTCTCCGTCAAGTTGTCAAAAAACTTCTGCGCTTCCTCCTCGGATGGCTCGGTCCAGGTCGGGTCAAGACCGTGGGCATTGAACATCGGCATGAAGGCAATGATTGACCCCAAGGCAGAATTGTTGCACAAGGGGACAATCCTTGCCGGCAGCCGGTGCTTGTCTTCGCGCTGGAATAACTTTTGACGGAGAGCGCCAAGCTGCATAGCGGTCAGATTGTTGTTCAGCCCGGGGCGCAATCTCATGATATCTGCCGCGTTCTTGTATTCCCAAGCTGGCCTTCCCCTGTTCTGCAGAGGGGCGATGCGGCGGCGGAGAAAGTCGAAGCCGATCATCTCCATCGTCAGCCCGGCAGCCTTCAGGCGGAGGATCCTGGTGGTGGCAATTGTGAGCCTCTCGTCTTCCGCAGCGGGATCGCTCCAATCCTTGCCGCGGACCACCTTATGTTGTCGAGGATGACAAAAAGGATGGGGATCTGCTTCCTGGATCCAGCACCATTCAGCCCGCCACTCGTCCCACTTTTCGCGGTAAACTCCTTCTGGGTATATTTCCTTATTTCAAGCTCTTGGAATCCAGGCGATAGAACCAGAGAGAGCCTCTCCTTTTTGGATTCGAGGGAAGAAATAATGGCGAAAAAGAGCAGAATTGGGAATCACGCCGACAAAAATTTCACAGAGATGGGCAAATATGGACATGCAAAGTACTGCATTCGGCGTGAAATCGAGAAGGCGAAAGCCGTATGTGTACATGATATCATTGAAGAAGTCGGAAAAGGGGGGACAGAGCCCGCAATAGAAATATGCAGTGAAGAAAGGGTATCTGTCCGATCCGCCTTTGGAACAAGCACCTGGGATTACGCGTGTGGCGGGGTGAGCTTGCGTTCCTTTCGCCCACATGCATTGGTATCGCCCCTTCAGAGCTTCAGCATCGAGCGTTGGAGGGAAGACGACGAGCCTCTTCCGCATCTTTGCCAGTTCGCTCTCCGGGACATCGGCTTTCGCCTCCTTGCCCTTGCCTTTGCTGGCCTTGGGCGGCATGGCGACTGTGAGGACGGGAGCTGGGAGTGGGGTGAGCATGGAAGCAGCGGGCGGAGGAGGAAAAGGCTTCACTCTGAGCTCGAGAGGAGGAAGGTGATGGCGATGGCCAGGTTGAGAAGAAGAGGGGGGTAAATAGGTTTGTGCCTCTGCGACTTCTCCTTTTTAAGGGGAAGGAGCGGAGCCGCCTCTTTTATTCCCCAATGTGAATGTGCCCCTATAGGCGCGAGGCAGTTGCAGCCTTTTTGGCACGCTTCCCACATAGCGCGCTCCATGCGTGTAGTGGGGGGCACAGTAAAACGAGATATTTACAAGCAGTTAATTCCCTGCCACGCGTGCCCGTGCACTGTTTGGGCCTAGCCCAACAACGCCTCGCACTCGTGTATGGTCTAGGCCCGGGGGCTCCTGTCGGTGTACTAAGTATTGGGCCACTAGTACCTCGTACTTGTGCATGGGCAGTTGTAGCCATCCTCGCAGCAAGGCTTGCCGGGAACAGCTCGAGGTCGATTCAAACCATCAAGGAAATCATCAAGTCAGAGATCTAAGGATCAGTAGATAAGCAAAGCTGGAATCCGAAGGCCAGCTTCCCCGGCAAGATCCTTGCCGGGATAGCCTGAGGAGCCCGGCAAGGCTTGGCGCCCGGCAAGGTTCAGCGCCTGGCGGGATTCTGCCACTGTGCCACCGCTTCGGCACAGTAACAAGTCTGACATTCTGGGTTTTTCTCTGGATGCGTGGCAACGCGCCAGTGGAGGGGAGCTTAAGCGGTGCTGATGGGATGGCCCCTTTCTCCATCCCCAAGAAAGTGAGGACACCTAAACAAACACCTCACGGTGCATTAAATGCGTTTGTCCTAATCCGTCAGGGGTTAGGTATGATACCCTGTAGCTACTTTACACCTCAATGTATGTACATTTTGCCACTGTGGTGACCCCTTTGCGTGTATAAAAGGAGGCCCAAGGCAACCGCTACAGAGGAGGAGAACTTCTGGCCCATTCTGCATGCATAGCTGCTCTTTGAACGTACTGTTCATTCTGAGCGCTCCTGAAGGCTGGGCTCAAGAACATCAATAAGAACACAAAGCAGGAGTAGGGTTTTACGCTGATCAGCGGCCCGAACCTGGGTAAAAACCTCCCGCGTCGATCATTGGTTCTGCTCTTTGCGTATACCTCTCCCCCCGCCGAATCGTAAAGGGATCTCTCAGGATCCCATAGGTGTCGTAACCCCGACATCGCGTAGTGGGGGGCACAGTAAAACGAGATATTTACGAGCAGTTAATTCCCTGCCATGCGTGCCCGTGCACTATTTGGGCCTAGCCCAACAATGCCTCGCACTCGTGTATGGTCTAGGCCCGGGGGCTCCTGTCGGTGTACTAAGTATTGGGCCACTAGTACCCCGTACTTGTGCACGGGCAGTTGTAGCCATCCTCGCGGCAAGGCTTGCCGGGAACAGCTCGAGGTCGATTCAAACCATCAAGGAAATCATCAAGTCAGAGATCTGAGGATCAGCAGATAAGCAAAGCTGGAATCCGAAGGCCAGCTTCCCCGGCAAGATCCTTGCCGGGATAGCCTGAGGAGCCCGGCAAGGCTTGGCGCCCGGCAAGGTTCAGCGCCTGGCGGGATTCTGCCACTGTGCCACCGCTTCGGCACAGTAACAAGTCTGACATTCTGGGTCCTTCTCTGGATGTGTGGCAACGTGCCAGTGGAGGGGAGCTTAAGCGGTGCTGATGGGATGGCCCCTTTCTCCATCCCCAAGAAAGTGAGGACACCTAAACAGACACCTCACGGTGCATTAAATGCGTTTGTCCTAATCCGTCAGGGGTTAGGTATGATACCCTGTAGCTACTTTACACCTCAATGTATGTACATTTTGCCACTGTGGTGACCCCTTTGAGCGTATAAAAGGAGGCCCAAGGCAACCGCTACAGAGGAGGAGAACTTCTGGCCCATTCTGCATGCGTAGCTTCTCTTTGAACGTACTGTTCATTGTGAGCGCTCCTGAAGGCTGGGCTCAAGAACATCAATAAGAACACAAAGAAGGAGTAGGGTTTTACGCTGATCAGCGGCCCGAACCTGGGTAAAAACCTCCCGCGTCGATCATTGGTTCTGCTCTTTGCGTATACCTCTCCCCCCACCGAATCGTAAAGGGATCTCTCGGGATCCCATAGGTGTCATAACCCCGACACATGCACGAATTGATGATGTGGTGCTTTCATGCATAGAGTATAGAAACAATGTGGTTTATGACTTGCATGCATGAAGTGTTCATGTGCCATAGTTGCATGTCCAGGAAAAAAGCTAGTGGGTTGTACTAGCTATTTAGGAATAGAAGATGTATATATGGAAGTTGAAGGGAAAGAGATGACATGTATCTCAATTCCTATGAGTAGGGATTGGAAAAGAGATGTCATTTGGTTCACATCATAGGAACTTTTCTATTGAATCTAGAGATGACATGTATCTCAATTCCTATGAGGAGGGATTGGAAAAGAGATGTCATTTGGTTCACATCATAGGAACTTTTCTATTGAATCTAGAGATGACATGTATCTCAATTCCTATGAGGAGGGATTGGAAAAGAGATGTCATTTGGTTCACATCAAAGGAACTTTTCTATTGAATCTAGGCTAATGTTTATTTTCCTTAGAAATTGTGGGAGTATAGGAATCCATTCATATGAACCAAGTGGCTCTAAAGCTATAAAAATGATATCATGTTTATTTTCCTTTGAAATGTGGAGTATATGAATCTATTCCTATGAACCAATTGGCTCTAAAGAAAAAATTCCTATAAAAATCATATCATACATAGTTCCTATGATATTCCTCCACACCAAAGGATGGTTGAAATTGCTGCAGGTGATACGATGGTCTTTCATTGTACACTCCTCCCCCATCTTTATAGTTACCTCTCGAAGATGAATGAAATGATATATACTGGGTATTCTATATGTGCATTTTGGTATACGAAAACTCGGTAAAAAATATGCACTATATTTTGGAACGGAGGGAGGAGCATGCGGCAGTTGCTCCCACTCACGTGGAAGATTTGTGTGTCGGAGGAGTGGCTGTTTTGTTAAATGCCATGGCAAAACTGACACTGTCGAATGCCGATCTAACGGTTCTTACGACGTTCATCAGGAAACGGCTTGTGGCAAATGTTTGTCAGATATGATTTACGGACACATGCATTGCATTGATATGTGCCCCCTTTCTCTCATGCACACACACACCCTCATGAGTCACGACTCTCCCGAGTCCTCTCGCACCCACCGTCTATCTATAGGTAGACGTCACACACATATGTGCTCTTCACACCCTACCCTCAGAACTTCTAAAAAATAAAAGACGTCGCGCACCTTTTATTTTAACTCACACGTCACATACTTATATTGTTACTCTTGTGGCGAGCGTTCTTTGTGCGTAGTATATTGTACTCTCATGAAGAGAAGCGGTGCACGCACACACTAGTTCTCTCACACCCACTCGCGGGTACATGTAGGAGCGCATTTTTTTAAGCTAGGAGCACATTCGTTTACAAAGAGGCATCCCAATTGACATTTTGACTAGTCTGGTTTTCAACTTGATGGAGGGTTGGGGACCGCACGTGAATGATACAGTACATAGTGCGTCCTGGACATGGTGATTTGATAGTACAACCTGGAAGCGGTGGCACGTTATTGATCGAGTTTTATTTTTACTTGAACTTTAAATGAAAATAGTGGTTCACGCGTATTCAATTTAATAATGGTTGCTACAACAAAATCACTCCACTATATATATAAGCAGGAGCCTCGGTGCTTGCTTTACTAGGGTTCTTCTCTTTCACTCTCTCATGCTCTCCAGTCTAAGCAAGACATAGGTGGCCACACTCTCTCTCTGCTCTCCGCTGGTCACAAATCCGGCCGGACCACCTCGGCCGGGGCAGGGGTGTAGGTGCATCGTTCATGCGGTCTTCGGCGATGAGGGAGGAGACCAACAACTACCCACGCATCCCGATCGGCGGCCGTGCCGTTCTCTCCGAGACACTGCCGGCTCGGGAGGGCCTCCGACCCCTTCTTCCTTCCTGCGGTATTGTGGTCAAGATACGTCCTCCCGATGCCGTCTTTGCCACATCCCAATGACCCTCAGGTATATATTCCTTTGAAACCTGCCCTGCTCTACTGCCCCAGCTCCCCACGTGGCTGCATGTGGATCTTTTTCTACTTCCGTCGGCTGTTCCAAAGCCACCTAGACTTTTACTATTATTACAGGTAAAGCTAGTTCACACAGTCGAATCTAAGAGTTGGTTCAAACAGGAAAGAAAGTGGGAAAGCTGTAGCATGAATCTAGGACTTGGTTCTAAGAGGAAACGGAGGAAAGTAGTAGATACTGGCTACCCAACCGGTCTCTTGGTTGAAAAGGCGAAGAAAGCGGGGTGGATGGCGAAGGGTGGGGGGAAGTGGACGTGTCTCTTGGTCGAAAAAAGGTAAGAAAGTGAGGGGTGTTGGGGGGACAACGCAAATGAGAACAAGCAGGTCTAGATTTACTGTGCTCACATAGGAAAATGTTGCCGAGGAGATAAAAAATGGGACAAATGCAGACATGTTGCCTGAATGTTTGCCGCTCTTGGCAACCACATATGCCTCACCACTTAATTTATGCCCCTGCTGTCCCTATGCCCATATCGCTACCGTTAATGTAAAATCACATGAAGCTTGAAGCAATGCCACCTGATGTCACTATTAAGTAATGGTCTAGTGTCATCGATAAATTGAAGCAATGCCACCTAATGTCACTATTAAGTAATGTTGTTGTCGGTCTAGTGTTGTCGATAAATTGAAGCAATGACACCACCATTTTATGAAGTGCTTCCTTCTTGCTTTATTTCCCATGAATTGTGTTTTTGCAATTACACTTAAATCTCACATCGCTAACATTGCTTCATCCTAGTGGAATTGCACAAATTTGATTGCACATTTACTGACCATGTGCTACTCTCATGACAGTAATACTAATGCTATTGTTCTGCATGTTAATCTAGTGGCAGTGTTTATGTGATGTGATGCTACTTCTTACTTAATGGCACTTTCATACTGTCAATGTAGTGCCAATTATAACACAATAGATGTTGATGTTAATCATATGCCACTGCAAATAACTGTCACTTCTTAAATAACGGTATTTCATATTTGTGCAAACAGGGATGTCTATCTCCATATCATTTCTATTTGTGCAATCAAAAGTACACACCTCAGTTTTAGTAGAACTGGACAAAATGAGATGGCTATTCCTAGCTGTCGTCGTCTAGCCTCCCGTCTTCTAGGTATTCCTACATTGGTAGTAACTAGGTAGAATGACCAACGCAATCTAAAAGAAGCTGATTCGTATGTTTTACTTCCTGATTGCAGTGCAGGGACGAGCGAAAACAACTGCATCCTAGTCGGGAATGCACTTTCTCCCAATTCAAGGATGGACAGAGGACCAGCTGGCACAGCTGCACGAAGGTTTTTGGGACAGGTCGCGGACAAGAGGCATTCTGGTCTACTTATTTCTGCAAATAGTGGTGCTTAAATTTAGTGGAACTGCACAAGAAGTTCAGATGGTCAGTACACTACATGGTTTAGTTCAGCATTCCAACTGAGAATACAATTATAATTGGTTATTCTGGAATGAGAGAACCTAACCCTGGATGGTGGCAACAAGAAAAACCAGAGTGAACTCTAGGAAATTAAAGCCTGCCTAGGGAGGCCCTTTGCTCAGAGAAGCGTTGCTTGATTTTTCCTGATTTGTAAACCTTCTCACAACTTTGTCTTTTGCTGTGAACTAGTAAATGTTTGTTATGTTCTATGAATCATTTAGATGTATAAAATTGCTTAACTTATGATTTTCAAGTATTTTATGAAGCCGAGTTTAATCTGAATGTTCCACATGAACGCTGGACTAGCGTGTGAACATTTGGAATTTACATTGTGGCCTCAATTAACTGCATGAACCACTGTAACAAGATACGTAGTTGCTTATATGTCAGACAACAGATTATTGATTGTTAGCTGGTCGATCGCCGACTTTTCTAGTGCTGAAGCGAGCTGAGCCAATGTACCGTGTTTTGCACAACTACTTACAAGTGGGGTAGCACCAACAATGTTTACAAGTACTTAACCAGCCTTACGTACCCTATGTATACGTCGGCACATAGTTCTCTATTTCATCAAACACACACTACTCGTATGATAAACCGTGACAACTTATGCCTTACCATGCCATATTACATGAAAAAACTAGTGAGGACGCATCTGTTTCGGCAACAATTAGGATGGTTCTCACATGATTCACGAGCACACAAAAGTAGCAGTAGTTCACATAGATGGATTGAAACAGAGTACTAGCCCCAGAGGGCTCGATAATAGGCAAGGTTCAGATAATTAGACACAATCCAAACTACTTTTAAACACTAGCTAGGCCAACTATTTCATGCCTCGATCTAATTTGGGATGGACACAAGACGGACCTTGCCATGAACATCATCAAGGACGTCTGGCAGCAGCTCAATCCTGTGAACCTTCTTGAAGATAACCTTGTGGACTTGCCACTCATAAACTTGTTTGTGGAGGCATGCCACGTCATCTTCCTGCATAAGCTTGACAAGAACAGTATGCCTCACAAACGAAGGAGTAGCTTTGAACTTGTTGTGCTTCAGTACACCCTGGACAACACGCCTGACAACAGTGTGGCTGGAATACATCTCGACTTTGGTATAAGTGCAAATGGCTTCCAGGATCCAACAGCCTAAGAACTTTGTTTTCCCAGTGCGTATATTCAGGTCATCCGCCTCATAGCGAGTGACATGTACAACCACACAATCCTTGTCTGCATCACGGCTCTAATTGAAATAGAAATGAATTTTGAATTACTTTCCAATATAAAAAACACAAGTTATTTAAACCACTATGTAGAGTCAAAAGTATGCATGACAGGGAAGGTAGCATGGCATCGAAGCTAATGAAATTTTGCATTATTTATCGCCACATACTTAGATGAAAAACCACAATCAAGATCGACAAAGAAGAAAATCACCTTGGGCAGCTCAGCGAGGGGACACATCCTCGAAGGGGAAAAAATGTTCCTGCAGGGTCACGGGGGTTGTAACCTCAAACGGGGCGTTGACTATCTCAGTAGTGGTCGTGAGCGTATCTGGGGTCGGCTCGATGGCAGCCTCCATCTTCTTGGAGCTCTCTGTCTCGTGGGGATCAGCCTCCCACGTCTGCTCCAACATCGGCAGATCTTTGCCTGGTTCTCCTTGGTCCATCATGAAACTGACAAATACTAGGAGACAACTGAAAGGAAAACACAATCGCAATGACAATGAAACAAAAAAAAGAGTGAGGATCGGTTACTGCTTTGCAAAAGTTCTTTTTTCCGAAAGAGAATATACCAACATCACGGATCCGCTTACCTTCCCTTCGTTGGGAGAGAAGAACAATGGCATATGCGATTGTTGGCTTTCTTGAAGACGGTGAGGGAGAAGGGGATTCAGCGAAGAGTGAAATGATGGTTGCTTCGTCCGTCAAACTTAGACTGCGGGGAGGTGGGGTTTTGTGATATGACGGCTCGTTGCTACCGCGCTACGACCGGGGTGACTCTCCTCCAGCATATCACCTTCTAATTTGGTGGATGGTATTTGGGCCTGCGCGCTGGATGGCCCGCATGTCGGTGAACCAAAGTAAAATGGCATTTAGTAGCGGGAGATGTTTCGATGTCCTCGGAGGAGCCAGAAGCGGTAGTGTATCCATTGTACTAGTAGTAATTGTTTTTCTGGGTAGCTCTAGAGTGTCTCCACTATACTAGTAGTAATTGTTTCTCTGGTCCCAAGACAAAAGAGCCCATCCACCCTCGTAAATAATAAAATCAATTCAAAAGCCCATATATTTACTTAATGAGAGGCGCTACCCAGCACACCGCCCCCCAAAAAACCTGGGTGCTCTTCTTCCTCCTCACTCCCACCCACCTCATGTCAGCTCGCTCCACTCGTACCCCCAAATTCCTCACCTCACTCCTACAGAAAACCCTAGCTCCCCTTCTTCCTCACTACTACAGAAAACCCCAACTCCCCTTTTTCTTCACTCACACTAGAATTAGGCTCGTCAATCGTTAATCTGCTCAAATCCATGAGCTCGACGCGACACCCTCGAGGAAAATGGAGTCGGCTGACCCCAGTGCCAAGAAGATGAGGCTCCCGCCAGCGGCGAAGCCTGTTGTAGATCCCGCACCCAGCAGCGCGGGGAGAAGCGGCGAGCCCCCCCCCCCCACGGGATCCGAGGAACCCGTAGAATCTTGGGTGGACCGCATCAGGTGTGGCGCCCCCGGCTCGATCGTACACTAATCATGCACGCAAACGTGTACGATCAAGATCAGGGACTCACGGGAAGATATCACAACGCAACTCTAAAACATAAATAAGTCTTACAAGCATCATAATACAAGCCAGGGGCCACGAGGGCTCGAATACAAATGCTCGATCATAGACGAGTCAGCGGAAGCAACAATATCTGAGTACAGACATAGGTTAAACAAGGTGCCATAAGATGGCTAGCACAAACAGGGATACAACAGATCGAACAGGCGCAGGGCCTCCTGCCTGGGATCCTCCTAACTACTCCTGGTCGTCGGCGTCCTGGACGTAGTAGTAGGCTCCGACCTGGTGGTAGTAGTCGTCGAAGGTGGCGTCTAGCTCCTGGGCTCCAGCATCTGGTTGCGACAACCAGCAAGAAGGGAAAGGGGAAAAGAAGGGGGAAAGCAACCGTGAGTACTCATCCAAAGTACTCGCAAGCAAGGATCTATACTACATATGCATGGTATATGTGTAAAGAGGCAATATCGGTGGACTGAACTGCAGAATGCCAGAATAAGAGGGGGATAGCTAGTCCTGTCGAAGACTACGCTTCTGGCAGCCTCCATCTTGAAGCAATAGAAGAGAGTAGTTGGAAGTTAACCAAACAACAACGTAAAGCATAATCCTACCCGTCGATCCTCTCGTCGCCACCATGCGAGAGAGCGACCACCGGGTTATATCTGTCACTTGTAAGGGTGTGTTTTATTAAGTATCCATTTCTAGTTGTCATGAGGTCGGAATACAACTCCGGGTCGTCCTTTTACCGAGGGACACGGCTATTCGAATAGATAAACTTCCCTGCAGGGGTGCACCACATATTCCCCAACACGCTCGATCCCCTTTGGCCGGACACACTTTCCTGGGTCATGCCCGGCCTCGGAAGATCCACACGTCGCAGCCCCACCTAGGCTCAACAGAGAGGTCAGCACGCCGGACTAATCCTAGGCACTCTGGGGTCTGGGCCCATCGCCCAGTGCGCTCCTGCACGTTGCGTACGCGGCCGCGAGCAGACCTAGCAACCCACACGATCACGGCGGTTACGTTAGCGCGGTCCAACACGGCGCGCGCCGCTCAGTCGCTGACGTCAAGAAGGCTTCATCTGATACCACGACGCCGGGATACCCATAACTACTCCCGCGTAGTTGGTTAGTGCGTATAGGCCAGTGGCCAGACTCAGATCAAATATCCAATCTCGTTAAGCGTGTTATTATGAAGTAAACGCGAACGCCGACCAGGGCCTGGCCCACCTGTCTCCTAGGTGGTCTCAACCTGCCCTGTCGCTCCGCCACAAAGATCCACTCAAAGGGCCGTTGGGACAAAGGTCCTTTCAGCCCCCAATCCGTGAATCACTCGCGGGTACTCTTCGAGCCGACCCGACTTTAGTCACCATTTGTATAGTATGTATATATGTATAGTATAACCCGTGATCACCTCCCGAGTGATCACGGCCCGATAGTATAGCAAGGCAGACTGACAAGAATGCAGGGCCAATGATGATAAACTAGCATCCTACACTAGGCATTTAGGATTGCAGGTAAGGTATCAACAGATGTAGCAACAGTGTCAGGCTATGCATCAGACTAGGATTAACGGAAAGCAGTAACATGCTACACTACTCTAATGCAAGCAGTATAGAGGAGAATAGGCGATATCTGGTGATCAAGGGGGGGAGGCTTGCCTGGTTGCTCTGGCAAGTAGGGGTCGTCAACAACGTAGTCGGTCGGGGCACCAGCAGCTGCGTCGGTCTCGTAGTCTACCGAAGAGAAGAGGGGGAAGAAACAGTAAACACACGGCAATAATGCAACAGGGATGCATGACATGTCTAAACGCAGGGCCAGGGTGAAATACAGCCTAACTAAGCGATTTAGTTAATTTAGGAATTTATCCGGATTTATTTAATTAAAGTTGGACACTATTCATTTATCGAAATCGGTCTAATTGTTCAACGTTCTCATAGCTGCGGGCATCTGACGGGAATACGGAGGATGTATTCGGGTTCGTATCGTCGTTCTGAGCAAGTTTCATGTACAAAGTATTTTCATCGGAGTTACGGTTTATTTAATATGATTTTCTAAAGTTTTTATTAATTTCTGAAATTTTAATTAATTATTTAATTCAACATTATCCGAAACAGTAATTGATGACGTCAGCATGACATCATGCTGACGTCAGCAGCCACCTGACAGGGTGGGTCCCACCTGTCATAGGCTGTTAGGTTAATTAGGTTTAATTAATTTAATTACTGATTACTGTTTAATTAACACTAATTAGTTAATTAGATTAACCTAATCAGGATTAATTAACTAATTAATTAATTAATTAATTAATTAATTATTTTAATTATTTTAATTATTTATTTTTATTTCTTTCTTTTTCTTTTTTTTTTAAAACGTTCTGGGGGGGGGGGGCCACTGGACAGTGGCACAGCCGGACTCGTCGCGCTGTGCCGTCCAGAGCCGGACGTGTCCGCGCGGTGGGGGGTCAACGCCCGCGCGCCGCACGCACTGGCCGAGGCCAGGTGTGCGGTGGCCGCCAGGGTGGTGGCGGCGAGGGCAAGGCCGGATGCGGGGCGCGCCGGCCGTGGCCGATGGAGAGGCGGCCGCGGGGAGGAGACGCTGGGGGCCGGCGCCGGCGTCGGCGTGCGGGCGGGCGGCGTGCTCGGCGAGGGCGCGCGAAGGCGAGCAGGGCCGGAGCGGGGCGCGTGCACCGGGCAGGGAGGGGGAGGCCTGGGGCCTCACCGAGATTGCAGGGAGGGGCAGCGGGCTCGAGCTCGTGGAGGGGGGGTCGGCGACGGGGTCGAGGCGGGGCGTCGGCGTCGAGCGCGAGGAGGGGCTCGGGTGGAGGCCGGAGACGACAGGTCGAGGAGGCCGGCGTCGGTGGAGTCCGGCGAGGCGGCGAGGTCCAAGGGCGACGCGGTTCGCGACGGCGTCGGAGAGACGGTGGAGACGGGGCGCGTCGGGGCGAGCGCGGGGCTCGGGCCGAGCGAGGGCACGTCGGGGACGAGGTCGTCGGCGACGACGGCGACGGAGACGAGGTGCAGGCCGGCGGGAGGCGCGGGCTCCGGGCGGCGGCGAGCGGCGTCGGCGACGGGGGGAGGGATCGGGGGATCGCCCCGATCCAGATCCAGCCGAGGGAGGGGGGGGCGACCGGGGGGGGGGGAATGTGGATCGAGGGGGCTAGGGTTCGGCCGGGTGGGGGGGTGGCTATGTATGCACCGGCTGGGCCGGCCTGGCGCCCGGTGGCTTGCTGGGCCGAGGCCCAGTCGGGGGGGGGGGGGGGTGTTGCTCCTTTTTTCCTTTTCTGTTTCTTTTTCCTTTTCTTTATTCTCTTTTCTCTACTGTTAAATGTTTAGGCCCCAAATGGTTTTTGTAAAAAGTGTGACCTATTTCATAAATACCAGTGCATTATTCCTTAACACCTAAAATTAGTTTGGACAAAACATAATTCCATATTTATTTCAGATTTAATAAATGGTTACTAAATATTATCTTTATCCACTGTTTGAGGTTGTTCGAGTCACTTATCCAATTCCAATGATGTTGGTTTCAATTTTAGAATAGCCTCTGGAATATTTGTTATTTATCTGACATTTTAGTTTCTATGTTGGACAACTTTTATATCCCACTTTCATTTAAATTTGAATTTGACTTAGGAGTTGAAATGCAATATGATGCTAATGATGATTATGCACTATTAATCATGATGACATGGCCTCATCAAAAGGGTGGTCACTGTAGCTTAATACAGGGGGTGTTACATCAGGGATCTCCCGGACGCCATCCTTGGGGAGATCATCTCGCTTCTCCCCACCAAGGATTGCTACCGCACCCAAGTCCTCTCAACTCGATGGCGCCCTCTATGGCGCGCCGCGCCAGTTAATCTCGACTATCGTCAGCTATGTCTCTTCAATGATTTTGAACTCCCCGGAGCCATCATCTACTCCCACCAGGGCTCCGTTCAAGGCCTCTGCATCCCTGCATGCTACCTAAGCATGCCCTGCATGGTGGACGCCTGGCTGAAATCCCCTGAATTCACAGAACTACAACTGCTTGAGTTCTACTATTCCCCTAGAAATCACATACCACAGACCGAACGATATGTACTTGTGCCCTCAGCATCGATGTCCATCTCGCGGCTTTCCTCCTCTCTCCACACCGCCACCTTTGCGCTGTGCTACCTACCAGACAATCTGGTACTAAACCTTCGACTCCCATTTCTCAAAAAACTTTCACTTGTGCGGGTTCGTATGTCGGAGGCCTCATTGCACAGCATCATCCACTCTAGTTGCCCTGCCCTGGAGTGCTTGGTGCTTGTTTTCACAGTTAGAATCGGTTGTCTCCAAATAAAGTCACCTAGCTTGTAAGAATTGGAATTTCTTTTGACGGAAGGCAGCTCATCATCGAAGATGCCCCTTCATTTCAAAGGTTGATCCTTGATTCTCGTTATTCACCGTCGGAAATAACTGTCGTCTCTGCGCCTAAACTGGAGACCTTGGGTGTAATACATGATCTCTGTGCTCATTTCAAGATGGTGTTTGGCTCCACAGTTCTTCAGGTACTGTATATTATCATCTACACTTGTAATCATAAGCTGCATTTTAAATTTTTGCGCGTAAGTTCTACATCATCTTGGATTACACTTTTTGTACTAATATTATGTTCTATGCTCAATGAAGAGTTTGTCCATGGATAGCCTATCAATGGTGCTGGATTCTGTCGAGATCTTATATATCCGTATGAATAGTTTTGATCTGAACAAGATTATTGGCTTGCTGCAATGCTTTCCATGTCTGGAGAAGTTCTATATAAAGGTGATAATTTCACGCACATTGGAAGCCCGCATATAGTGTACTAGAATTAACCGTTCAACTGTTGCTCTTTCGACACTCTTTTTTAGGCCTTAACTATTTTTAATCTTCATGTCTATTTAGGCAACAGGACGGGGTAATAAAGTTATAACCAATTGGTGGATTCGTAAGCACCGGGATTTTCTCAGTTCTCATGACATTCGATTGAAGACAATAACGCTGGAACGATATGTAACCAACCATGCAAACACTAGATTTGGCACATTCTTCCTGCTGAATGCGAGGTTACTATTGTCCATCAGGCTTAAGTTTATCAGCAGCATGGTTTTGACGGATGGGTATGTCGAAGAGCAAAAAAAGGAGTTTCAGGTGGACAAAAGGGCTTCTGAATGTGACGGGCTTCTATTTACAACATCTTGTGATCATAATCCAGTCAATTTTACGACCCAGGATGTTCATTCTATGGACCTGACCGATCCATTTGATTGTGACTGCCGAAAACAGTGCTGGAGTTAGATGTTGTTGCCCTTTTCAATCTGGGTTTTGTCTAAACCTGATGAACAATTAACCCTCGTGCTTTTGTACAGTTTGTAAGCTGGAGTTAGATGTTGTTGCCCTTTCAACTCGGTTGTGATTGTCATATTTTCTTTGAAACAAGGCAAATGGCTTGCCATTTGTTTAATTAAGAGAGAAATATTGTAACAAATCGCAACCAAGGGAAATAACATCACTCTCGCCGGCTGCTTGAGCTCACTGTGCATTCCAGAACCCAAATGATTAGCCCCCACCAGCACCCACGCAAACTTATTTTGAACTAGCACACGAAATGGGCTATAAATTTTCATAAGAAAGGTTGCATGGCCGTGACAGATTTGGATTCTGACATTTGGGACCCACGAGGAAAAAGCGTATCCAAGGTGGTGTCGACTTACTAGTCAACAAACGATTCTGCCTACCAGCCGTTGGATTGACATCCAACATCTGTCATGTATCTTCTATCTCTTGTCTTCTTCCTTCAGCCACCCAAACCAAACCACCCCGTCGGTCCCGCTTGCTCCTGCCTCCCACGGCTGGCTGCGCCTCCGCCGCCCTACCGTACCCTCAAACGTTGGCCAGTCCATCCCTCTATTCCCCCACACGTCATGTTATTCTCCGGCGACGTCAGCCCCAACACGCACCCGCACCCGAACCTGTCAACCCTCGTACTCCCATCCGCCTGCGACTAGACTGCCGCATCTTCCACGCCTCCTGTTCGGTCCCGTCCGAGGCCTCGCCATCGTCCTCCGCCTTCGTTCGCTCGCCGTGCGCGGTGCACCACCGTCTGGCATTATCAACGTGGTCAACAACCGAGAGGAATAAGGAGATGATTGTACATGGAGAGGATGACAGTAGGGACCTACCAGGGTCATGGCAGTACGCAAGCAAGTGCCTCGTTATTACAAGCTCAAAAAAAAGGTTCCTCCTAATGGTTGGACATTTGGGTCCCACACCATTGCCAACATAGTCAATAAACGAGAGAATTACACAACGAGCGGCTGACACAAGGGACCTAGCAGGTCGCGCAGTTGTTATTTACTTTTTTTAGGAACAAGCAGTTGTTATTTAGTACTAGTTTTAGAGACGGATCAGGGTAACAACGAGGCTGTGCGGGGGCTATGGCCCATCTAGCAGGGGTTTTATTTTATGTTTACCACATGATGAGCCCAGTTGTGTTTTTTTCTTGCTGAAAATGCATAGCCCAGTTCTACTTTTTTTAAAGAAATACCCAACGGAGGCCTACTTGCTTTCTCAGCCCTACTGGGCTGCAAATTGATACATCTCCAATGTATCTATAATTTTTTATTGTTCCATGCTATTATATTATCTGTTTTGGATGTTTTATATGCATTAATATGCTATTTTATATTATTTTTGGGACTAACCTATTAACCTAGAGCCCGGTGCCAGTTTCTGTTTTTTTCCTTGTTTTTGAGTTTTGCAAAGAAGGAATATCAAACGGAGTCCAAACGGAATAAAACTTTACAAAGATTTTTCTTGGACCAGAAGACATCCACGGAGCTTGGAGAGGGGGTCAGAAGATGGCCGAGGAGGCCACAAGCCTGCCAGGCGCGCCCCTAGGGGGGCGCGCCCTGAGGGCTTGTGGGCCCTTCGGGGGTCCTCGAACCCTAATTCTTGCGCTATAAATTCCCAAATATTCCCAAACCACCAGAAGCGTCCACCAAAATACTTTTCCGCCGCCGCAAGCCTCTGTTCCCGTGAGATCCCATCTTGGGGCCTTTTCCGGCGATCTGCCAGAGGGGGATTCGATCATGTAGGGCCTCTACATCAACCTTGCTGCCCTTCCGATGATGTGTGAGTAGTTTACCACAGACCTACGGGTCCATAGCTAGTAGCTAGATGGCTTCTTCTCTCTCTTTGATCTTCAATACAATGTTCTCCTCGATGTTCTTGGAGATCTATTCCATGTAATACTTTTTTGCGGTGTGTTTGTTGAGATCCGATGAATTGTGGATTTATGATAAGATTATCTATGAATATTATTTGAGTCTTCTTTGAACTCTTTTATGCATGATTAAGATATCTTTGTAATTCTCTTCGAACTATTGGTTTGGTTTGGCCAACTAGACAGGTTTTTCTTGCAATGGGAGAGGTGCTTAGTTTTGGGTTCAATCTTGCGGTGTCCTCACCCAGTGGTTGCCATCGAGGATAAAAAGATGGGGTTTTCATCATATTGCTTGAGTTTATCCCTCTACATTATGTCATCTTACTTAAAGCGTTGCTCTATTCTTATGAACTTAATACTCAAGATGCAGGCAGGAGTCAGTTGATGTGTGGAGTAATAGTAGTAGATGCAGAATCGTTTCAGTCTACTTGTCACAGACGTGATGCATATATTCATGATCATTGCCTTAGATATCGTCATAACTTTGCGCTTTTCTATCAATTGCTCAACAGTAATTTGTTCACCCACCGTATGCTATCTTCAAGAGAGAAGCCTCTAGTGAAACCTATGGCCCTGGCACCTCTACAAATCCCTCAAGTATGCTATCTATCAATTTTTTATCTCTCAATTTAATCTTTGAGCTCTGGCACCTCTACAAATCCCTACTTCCCTCTGCGAAGGGCCTATCTACTTACTTTACGCAATTTTTATTTTTATTTGAGTCTCCATATTCTCTTATAAAGCACCAACTAAGGGGCACTATGATCGTACTTGAGCATTGGGTATAGCTAATATGCGAGTGTGTTTCATGAATGGATCAATGATTGACCATGATGGGCTAGGGATAACTTTCTTTATTGTTGATATTTTGAAAGATATGGTTGCTTGTTGATATGATTGAGTATTGAAATCTTCATGTCAAAACTAGACTATTGCTTTGAACCATATAACAGTCCGTATGTCCATGCGACAAAGAAAAGAATATGTGATGAACATGTTAGACAGCATTCCACATCAAAAATTCTGTTTTTATCATTTACCTACTCGAGGACGAGTAGGAATTAAGCTTGGGGATGCTGTTACGTCTCCAACATATCTATAATTTTTGCTTGTTCCATGTTGTTATATTATCATTCTTGGATGTTTTACACTCATTTTATAGCAACTTTATATCATTTTTTGGGACTAACCTATTGACATAGTGCCCAGTGCCAGTTGTTGTTTTTTGCTTGTTTTTTACTTCACAGAAAATCAATACCAAACAGAGTCCAAAGGCAGCTAAACTTTTTGGAGAATTTTTCTGGACCAGAAGACACCTGTTGGGCCAAAGAAGTACCAGAGGGGGCTCCGAGGGGAGCACAACCCACCAGGGCGCGCCTGGGGGCCCAGGTGCGCCCAGGTGGGTTGTGCCCACCTCGGTGCCCTCCCGCACCACCTCTTCGCCCTATAAATACCCAAATATTCCAAAAACCCTAGGGGAGTCGACGAAAGACAATTCCAGCCGCCGCAAGTTCCAGAACCACGAGATCCAATCTAGACACCATCACGGAGGGGTTCATCATCCTCATTGGTGCCTCTCCAATGATGCGTGACTAGTTCATTGTAGACCTACGGGTCCATAGGCAGTAGCTAGATGGATTCTTCTCTCTTTTTGATACTCAATACAATGGTCTCTTGGAGAACTATTTGATGTAACTCTTTTTGCGGTGTGTTTGTTGGGATCCGATGAACTTTGAGTTTATGATCAGATCTATATCCATGAAAGTTATTTGAGTTCTTTGATCTCTTTTATGCATGATTACTTATAGCCTCGTATTTCTTCTTCGAATCTTTGGTTTAGTTAGGCCAACTAGATCGATTTTTCTTGCCATGGGAAGAGGTGCTTTGTGATGGGTTCGATCCTGCGGTGTTCTTTCCCACTGACAGAAGGGGCAGCGAGACATGCCTGAATTGTTACTATTAAGGATAACAAGATGGAGGCTATTCCTACATGAATAGATCTCGTCTACATCATGTCATCATTCTTATTGCATTACTCTGTTTCTCCATGAACTAAATACACTAGATGCATGCTGGATAGCAGTCGATGTGTGGAGTAATAGTAGTAGATGCAGGCAGGAGTCGGTCTACTAATCATGGACATGATGCCTATATAATGATCATTGCGTGGATATCGTCATAATTATTTGATGTTCTATCAGTTGCCCAACAGTAATTTGTTTACCCACCGTATGTTATTTTCTTGAGAGAAGCCGCTAGTGAAATCTACGGCCCCCGGGTCTATTCTTTATCATATTTGCTTTGAGATCTATTTTTATTCACTTTTATTTTTAGATCTATTATTCCAAAAACCCAAAAATACCTTGCTGCACTTTTTTGCTATTTATTTTATTTCGCGTTTTATCGAGACCTATTTATCCAATCTATCACAATTTTTATCCCGTCAACGTGCAAATTTCTGGCACCGTTACCCATGAGGGATTGACAGCCCCTCCTAATCGTCGGGTTGCAAGTATTTGTTATTTGTGTGCAGGTACTGTTTACATATTGTTGCTTGGTTCTCCTACTGGATTGATACTTTGGTTTCATAACTGAGGGAAATACCTACCGTAGTTGTGTTGCATCATCCCTTCCTCTTTGGGGAAATACTGACGTAGTTCAAGCAACAGAAGGGGCAGCGAGGCACGTATTGTATTGTTGCCATCGAGGATAAAAAATGGGGTTTTCATCATATTGCTTGAGTTTATCCCTCTACATCATGTCATCTTACTTAAAGCATTGCTCTATTCTTATGAACTTAATACTCTAGATGCAGGCAGGAGTCGGTCGATGTGTGGAGTAATAGTAGTAGATGCAGAATCATTTTGGTCTACTTGTCGCGGACGTGATGCCTATATTCATGATAATTGCCTTAGATATCGTCATAACTTTGCGCTTTCTATCAATTGCTCAACAGTAATTTGTTCACCCACCGTATGCTATCTTCAAGAGAGAAGCCTCTAGTGAAACCTATGGCCCCCGGGTCTATTTTCCATCATATATTTTCAGATCTATATACCAAGAAACCCAAAAATACTTTGCTGCAATTTATTTATTTTTAGTTTGTTTTACGTTTTAGTAAATTTTATACCTATCTCTATTAGATCTCACTCTTGTTCGAGACCGTGAAGGGATTGACAATCCCTTTTTTGCATTGAGTGCAAGTGTTTGTTAGTTTGTGCAGGTGCATATATTGGAGACATGCTTGTGCCTCCTACTAGATTGATACCTTGGTTCTTAACTGAGGGAAATGCTTATCTCTACTTTGCTGCATCACCCTTTCCTCTTCAAGGGAAAAATCAACGCAAGCTCAAGAAGTAGCAGGAAGAACTTCCGGCGCCATTGCCGGGGAGGTTCTGCATCAAGCCTACCAAGTACCCATCATAAACTCTCATCTCTTGCATTACATTATTTGACACTTGCCTCTGGTTTTCCTCTTCCCCACTTCTAATACGTTTCCAGAAAAACAAAAAAGATTTGCCTTTTTATTCGCCCTTCTTTTGTTCATCTTTTTTGTTTGCTTTCCGTTTGCTCATGTGCTAGATTGCTTGTTTGCCCGTATGGCTCAACCTAAGTGCTTTGATCCTTACTGTAGGAAGTTGGAAGATATTGAAAATAATGCTAAAAGCTTCATGTCCTTACAATTTGAGCATAATAGTTTCTTTAGAAACGAACTTAAAAAGCAAAAAACTATGATGGAGTATATTAATAAAGAGCTCGATGATGTTACTAGGGAAATATATGGCCTTAAATCTCAATTTGCTCATATTGAAAGTTTAGTGGGCCAAATTTCCGATAAGCAAACTACTTTGGTAAATAAGATGGCCGCTAAACCGGAGTCCTTTGAAAATAATGATGAAGATCTTAAAGTGATTGGTGTGAATCCTATTGAATCTTTGTTTTCTAATATAAATCTTGATAAAGATGGGACTGGAGATGATTCCACTTTAGCTAGAAGTTGTCCCAATAATTTGGAGTTCAAAGATCTTAATGAAAAAATTGATAAAAGTGGGATTGGAGAGGTCAAAACTTTAAGTAGCGATGAACCCACTCTTTTGGATTTCAAGGATTTTAATTATGACAATTGTTCTTTGATAGATTGTATTTCCTTGTTGCAATCTATGTCAAATTCACCTCATGCTTACAATCAAAATAAAGCTTTTACTAAACACATCGTTGATGCTATGATGAAATCTTTTGAAGAAAAACTTGAGTTGGAAGTTTCTATCCCTAGAAAGCTTTATGATGAGTGGGAACCTACTATTAATATTAAAATTAAAGGTTATGAGTGCAATGCTTTGTGTGATTTGGGTGCTAGCGTTTCCACGATTCCAAAAACTTTATGTGACGTGCGAGGTTTTCGTGAATTTGATGATTGTTCTTTGAATTTGCATCTAGAGGATTCCACTATTAAGAAACCTATGGGAAAAATTAATGATGTTCTTATTGTTGTAAATAGGAATTATGTGCCCGTACATTTTATTGTGCTTGATATAGATTGCAATCCTACATGTCCTATTATTCTTGGTAGACCTTTCCTTAGAACGATTGGTGCAATTATTTATATGAAAGAAGGAAACATTAGATTTCAATTTCCATTAAGGAAGGGCATTGAACACTTTTCAAGAAAGAAAATTAAGTTGCCATATGAAACTATTATGAGGCCAACTTATGGTTTGCATACCAAAGATGACAATACCTAGATCTATGTTTCATGCCTAGCTAGGGGCGTTAAACAATAGCGCTTGTTGGGAGGCAACCCAAATTCATTTTTATGTTTTTTATTTTCATTATTTTTTTCAATAAATACACATTATTAAATCTATATTAATTGTGTTTTGGAGTTTTAATTAGTGTTTGAGCCAAGTAAGACCTTTGGGATGGTCTACGGTGATAGTTGATTTCATCTTGCTGAAAAACAGAAACTTTTGCGCTCATTGCCACAAATTCAAAAAATCACAGAAACGTGCTTTTGATCTGATTTTTTTACACACGATTGATATACAAATTTTCCAGGTTGTCCTAATTTTTCAGAATTTTTGGAGTTACATAAGTATACGAAATTTCCAGATTACTACAGACTGTTCTATTTTTGACAGATTTTATTTTCTATGTGTTGTTTGCTTATTTTTGATGAATCTATGGGTAATATCGGGGGGGGGGGGTATGAACCATGTATAAGTTGGAATACATTATATATTACACCAATATAAATAAATAATGAGTTCACAACAGTACCTAAAGTGGTGATTTATTTTATTATACTAACGGATCTTATAAGTTTTCTGTTGAGTTTTGTGTTGTAAAGTTTTCAAGTTTTGGGTAAAGATTTGATGGACAACGGAATAAGGAGTGGCAAGAGCCTAATCTTGGGGATGCCCAAGGCACCCCAAGGTAATATTCAAGGACAACCAAGCATCTAATCTTGGGGATGCCCCGGATGGCATCCCCTCTTTTGTCTTCAATCCATCGGTAAATTTACTTGATGCTCTATTTTTATTCACCACATGATATGTGTTTTGCTTGGAGCGTCTTGTATGACATGAGTCTTTGCTTTTTAGTTTGCCACAATCATCCTTGCTGTACACACCTTTTGAGAGGGACACACATTAATCATGAATTTATTAGAATACTCTATGTGCTTCACTTATATCTTTTGAGCTAGGCAGTTTGCTCTAGTGCTTCACTTATATCTTTTTAGAGCACGGCGGTGGCTTTATTTTATAGAAATTGTTGAACTCTCATGCTTCACTTATATTATTTTGAGAGTCTTTAAACAGCATGGTAATTTGCTTAGGTTATGAATTTAGTCCTAATATGATGGGCATCCAAGAGGGATATAATAAAAACTTTCATATAAAGAGCATTGAATAAGATGAGAAGTTTGATTCCTTGCATTTGTTTTGAGATATGAAGATGGTGATATTAGAGTCATGCTAGTGAGTAATTATGGATTTGTAGAAATACTTGTGTTAAAGTTTGTGATTCCCGTAGCATGCCTGTATGGTGAACCGTTATGTGATGAAGTCGGAGCATGATTTATTTTTTGATTGTCTTCCTTATGAGTGGCGGTCGGGGACGAGCGATGGTCTTTTCCTACCAATCTATACCCCTAGGAGCATGCGTGTAGTACTTTGTTTCGATAGCTAATATTTTTTTGCAATAAGTATGTGAGTTCTTTATGACTAATGTTGAGTCCATGGATTATATGCAATCTCACCCTTCCACCATTGCTAGCCTCTCTAGTACCGAGCAACTTTCGCCGGTGCATTAAACCCACCATATATTTTCCTCAAAACAGCCACCATACCGACCTATTATGCCATTTCCATAGCCATTCCGTGATATATTGCCATGCAACTTCCACCGTTCCATTTATTATGACATGCACCATCATTGCCATATTGCGTTTCATGATCATGTAGTTGGCATAGTATTTGTGGCAAGGCCACTGTTCATATTTTTTATACATGACACTCCTGATCATAGCACATCCCGGTACACCGCCGTAGGCATTCATATAGAGTCATATCTTGTTCTAGTATCAGGTTGTAATTTTTGAGTAGTAAGTAAATAAAAGTGTGATGATCATCATTATTAGAGCATTGTCCCATGTGAGGAAAGGATGATGGAAGCTATGATTCCCTCACAAGTTGGGATGAGTCTCCGGACTTTATAAAAAATAAAATAGGCCAAAGAATCCCAAACAAAAAAAGAAAAAAGAAAAAAATGAGAGAAAAGAGAGAAGGGACAATGTTACTGTCCTTTTTCCACACTTGTACTTCAAAGTAGCACCATGATCTTCATGATAGTCTCCTATTTTGTCACTTTCATATACTAGTGGGAATTTTTCATTATAGAACTTGTCTTGTATATTCCAATGATGGGCTTCCCCCAAATTTCCCTAGGTCTTCGTGAGCAAGCAAGTTGGATGCACACCCACTTAGTTTCTTTTTGAGCTTTCATACACTTATAGCTCTAGTGCATCCGTTGCATGGCAATCCCTACTCAGTTGCATCGATATCAATTGATGGGCATCTCTATAGCCCATTAATTTGCCTAGTTGATGTGAGACTTTCTCCTTCTTTTTGTCTTCTCCACAACCACCATATTCTATTCCACCTATAGTGCTATATCCATAGTTCACGCTCATGTATTGCGTGAAAGTTGAAAAAGTTTGAGAACACCAAAAGTATGAAACAATTGCTTGGCTTGTCATCGGGGTTGTGCATGATGAAATATTTTGTGTGATGAAGATGGAGCATAGCCAGACTATATGATTTTGTAGGGATAACTTTCTTTGGCCATGTTATTTTGAGAAGACATGATTGCTTTATTAGTATGCTTGAAGTATTATTGTTTTTATGTCAATATTAAACTTTTGTTTTGAATCTTATGGATCTGAATATTCATGCCACAATAAAGAAGATTACATTGATAAATATGTTAGGTAGCATTCCACATCAAAAATTATGTTTTTATCATTTACCTACTCGAGGACGAGCAGGAATTAAGCTTGGGGATGCTTGATACGTCTCCAACGTATCTATAATTTTTTATTGTTCCATGCTAATATATTATCTGTTTTGGATGTTTTATATGCATTAATATGCTATTTTATATTATTTTTGGGACTAACCTATTAACCTAGAGCCTAGTGCCAGTTTCTGTTTTTTCCTTGTTTTTGAGTTTTACAGAAAAGGAATAGCAAACGGAGTCCGAATGGAATAAAACTTTACGATGACTTTTCTTGGACCAGAAGACATCCACGGAGCTTGGAGAGGGGGTCAGAAGATGGCCGAGGAGGCCACAAGCCTGTCAGGCGCGCCCATAGGGCTTGTGGGCCCCTCGGGGGTCCTCCAACCATAATTCTTGCGCTATAAATTCCCGAATATTCCCAAACCACCAGAAGCGTCCACCAAAATACTTTTTCGCCGCCGCAAGCCTATGTTCCCATGAGATCCCATCTTGGGGCCTTTTTCGGGGATCTTCCGGAGGGGGATTCGATCACGGAGGGCCTCTACATCAACCTTGCTGCCCTTCCGATGATGTGTGAGTAGTTTACCACAGACCTATGGGTCCATACCTAGTAGCAAGATGGCTTCTTCTCTCTCTTTGATATTCAATACAATGTTCTCCTTGATGTTCTTGGAGATCTATTCGATGTAATACTTTTTTGCGGTGTGTTTATTGAGATCCGATGAATTGTGGATTTATGATCAGATTATGTATGAATATAATTTGAGTCTTCTTTGAACTCTTTTATGCATGATTAAGATATCTTTGTATTTCTCTCCGAACTATCGGTTTGGTTTGGCCAACTAGATTGGTTTTCTTGCAATGGGAGAGGTGCTTAGTTTTGGGTTCAATCTTGCGGTGTCCTGATACGTCTCCAACGTATCTATAATTTTTGCTTGTTCCATGCTATTATATTATCATTCTTGGATGTTTTACAATCATTTTATAGCAACTTTAAATCATTTTTTGGACCAACCTATTGACATAGTGCCCAGTGCTAGTTGATGTTTTTGCTTGTTTTTTACTTCGCAGAAAATCAATACCAAACGGAGTCCAAATGCAGCGAAACTTTTTGGAGAATTTTTCTGGACCAGAAGACACCTACTGGGCCAAAGAAGTACCAGAGGGGGCTCCGAGGGGAGCACAACCCAACAGGGCGCGCCCAGGTGGGTTGTGCCCACCTCGGTGGACTCCTGCACCGCCTCTTCTCCCTATAAATACCCAAATATTCCAAAAACCCTAGGGGAGTTGACGAAACACAATTCCAGCCGCCGCAAGTTCCCCACGAGATCCAATCTAGACACCATCACGGAGGGGTTCATCATCCTCATTGGTGCCTCTCCGATGATGCGTGAGCAGCTCATTGTAGACCTACGGGTTTGTAGGCAGTAGCTAGATGGCTTCTTCTCTCTTTTTGATTCTCAATACAATGGTCTCTTGGAAATCTATTTGATGTAACTCTTTTTGCGGTGTGTTTGTTGGAATCCGATGAACTTTGATTTTATGATCATATCTATATCCATGAAAGTTATTTGAGTTCTTTGGTCTCTTTTATGCATGATTACTTACAGCCTCGTATTTCTTCTTCGAATCTTTGGTTTAGTTAGGCCAACTAGATCGATTTTTCTTGCCATGGGAAGAGGTGCTTTGTGATGGGTTCGATCGTTCGGTGTTCTTTCCCAGTGACAGAAGGGGCAGCAAGACACTCATGTATCATTGCTATTAAGGATAACAAGACGGGGGCTATTCCTACATGAATAGATCTTGTCTACATCATGTCATCGTTCTTATTGCATTACTCCATTTCGCCATGAACTTAATACACTAGATGCATGTTGGATAGCGGTCGATGTGTGGAGTAATAGTAGTAGATGCAGGAAGGAGTCGGTCTACTAATCTTGGACATGATGCATATATAATGATCACTGCCTGGATATCGTCATAATTATTTGATGTTCTATCAATTGCCCAACAGTAATTTGTTTACCCACCGTATGCTATTTTCTTAAGAGAAGCCACTAGTGAAATCTACGGCCCCCGGGTCTATTCTTTATCATATTTGCTTTGAGATCTATTTTTATTTGCTTTTATTTTTAGATCTATTATTCCAAAAGCCCAAAAATACCTTACTGCACTTTTTTGCTATTTATTTTATTTAGTGTTTTATCGAGATCTATTTATCCAATCTATCACAATTTTTATCCCGTCAACGTGCAAATTTCTGGCGCCGTTACCCGTAGAGGGATTGACAGCCCCTCCAAATCGTCGGGTTGCAAGTATTTGTTATTTGTGTGCAGGTACTGTTTACCTAGTGTTGCTTGGTTCTCCTACTAGATTGATACTTTGGTTTCATAACTGAGGGAAATACCTACCGTAGTTGTGCTGCATCATACCTTCCTCTTTGGGGAAATACCGACGTAGTTCAAGCGACATCATGTCCTCACCCAGTGATAGAAGGGGCAGCGAGGCACGTATTGTATTGTTGCCATCGAGGATAAAAAGATGGGGTTTTCCTCATATTACTTGAGTTTATCCCTCTACATCATGTCATCTTACTTAAAGCGTTGCTCTGTTCTTATGAACTTAATACTCTAGATGCTGGCAGGAGTCGGTCGATGTGTGGAGTAATAGTAGTAGATGCAGAACTATTTCGGTCTAGTTGTCACGGACATGACGCCTATATTCACGATCATTGCCTTAGATATCGTCATAACTTTGCGATTTTCTATCAATTGCTCAACAATAATTTGTTCTAGAGAGAAGCCTCTAGTGAAACCTATGGCCCTCGGGTCTATTTTCCATCATATATTTTCAGATCTATAGACCAAAAAATGCAAAAATACTTTGCTGCAATTTATTTGTTTTTACTTTGTTTTATGTTTAAGTAATCTTTTATACCTATCTCTATTTGATCTCACTCTTGTTCGAGATCGTGAAGGGATTGACAAACCCTTTTTCGCATTGAGTGCAAGTGTTTGTTAGTTTGTGCAGGTGCATAGATTGGAGACTTGCTTGTGCCTCCTACTAGATTGATACCTTGGTTCTTAACTGAGGGAAATACTTATCTCTACTTTGCTGCATCACCCTTTCCTCTTCAAGGGAAAAATCAATGCAAGTTCAAGAAGTAACACAAATCTTTCAAGACGAGAGCGATGTATTCGCTTGCCCAGAAAATGAAGTAGTAAGAAATGGGATGTAAATTTTTAAAACACAGCAAACCGGCAATTAGTTTCATATTTTTTTTAAGATTTTTAGATTTCGAATTTAATTGTTTTTTTGCGGGGAAAATTAGGTTGGATTTTAAATTGATATAAATTTATTATTTTTAAATTAGTTTGAACGTGATTTGAAATTTCGGGATTAAAAACAGTCCGGACCGCACCGAAATATGAAAATTTGGTTTAATTTTTAACCGTGGCCAGAATATGGGCTGTAATGGTAACAAAAAGAATATGGGCTTCAAAAAAATCCTTAAGAATTAGCCAATGGGCTGTACATTTATTAGCTATAATGGCAGATGGGTTGTATGCTGTTTTCCACATATTTGAGGCTGACTTGTGGGCCTACTAGGTTGACGCGCATGCTTTCCTAAAAAAAGGTTGACGCGCATGCAAGGCATTGTCAACTTAGTTAACACACGAGAGCAGTGACTGTTGGATGTCCATCCAACGGCCGTCGGGCTTCTTCAATCTCTGCTCTTCCTACTCCAGCGGCTCAAACCAGCGTCGGCGGGACTGCCTGCTCCCTCCTCCCGTGGCCGGCTGTGCTGCCACGCAGACCTCACCGCCCCACCCTACTCCCATCGCTGGCCTGGCCATCCCTCTACTCACCAACACCTGCTGTTATTCTCCGGCGACGGCAGCCGGACCAGTAAACCCTCCTACTCCCCTCCGTGTGGGAAACAATTGCCGAGTCTTCCCTGGCTCTGTGTCATTCCCTTCCTAGGCCTTGCCGTCGTCCACCGCCCTGTGATACGTCTCCAACGTATCTATAATTTTTTGTTGTTCCATGCTGTTATATTATCATTCTTGGATGTTTTACAATCATTTTATAGCAACTTTATATCATTTTTTGGGACTAAAATATTGACATAGTGCGTAGTGCTAGTTGCTGTTTTTTGCTTGTTTTTTACTTTGCAGAAAATCAATACCAAACGGAGTCCAAACGCACCAAAACTTTTTGGTGATTTTTTCTGGACCAGAAGACAAACGATGGGCCAAGAAAGTACCTGAGGGGGGCTCCAAGGGGAGCACAACCCACCAGGGCGCGCCTGGGGGGCCAGGCGCGCCCAGGTGGGTTGTGCCCACCTCGGCCGCCTCCCGCACTGCCTCTTTGCTCTATAAATACCCTGGACGTCCAAAAACCCTAGGGGAGTCAACAAAAAACAATTCCAGCCGCCGCAAGTTCCAGAAATCACAGATCCAATCAAGACACCATTACGGAGGGGTTCATCATCCTCATTGGTGCCTCTCTGATGATGCATGAGTAGTTCATTGTAGACCTACAGGTCTGTAGTTAGTAGCTAGATGGCTTCCTCTCTCTCTTTTGATTCTCAATACAATGGTCTCTTGGAGATCTATTTGATGTAACTCTTTTTGCGGTGTGTTTGTTGGGATCCGATGAACTTTGAGTTTATGATCAGATCTATCTTTTTATCCATGAAAGTTATTTGAGTCTTTTGATCTCTTATATGCATGATTACTTATAGCCTCGTATTTCTTCTTCGAATCTTTGGTTTAGTTAAGCCAACTATATTGATTTTTCTTGCCATGGGAAGAGGTGCTTTGTGATGGGTTCGGTCTTACGGTGCTCGATCCCAGTGACAGAAGGGGAAACGACACATATGTGTCATTGCCATTAAGGATAACAAGATGGGGTCTAATTCCTACATGAATAGATCTTGTCTACATCATTTCATTGTTCTTATTGCATTACTCCATTTTTCCATGAACTTAATACACTAGATGCATGTTGGATAGCGGTCGATGTGTCGAGTAATAGTAGTAGATGCAGGCAGGAGTCGGTCTACTAATCTTGGACGTGATGCCTATATAATGATCATTGTCTGGATATTGTCATGATTATTTGAAGTTCTATCAATTGCCCAACAGTAATTTGTTTACCCACCATATGCTATTTTTCTCGAGAGAAGCCACTAGTGAAATCTACGGCCCCCGGGTCTCTTCTTTATCATATTTGCCTTCGAGATCTATTTTTATTCGCTTTTATTTTCAAATCTATTAATCCAAAAACACAAAGATACCTTGCTGCACTTTATTTTATTTTGTGTTTATTCGAGATATATCTATCCAATCTACTAAATTAATCTCCTGTCCACGTGCCAATTTCTGGCACCGTTACCCGAAAGGGATTGACAACCCCTTTAACACGTCGGGTTGCAAGTATTTGTTCTTTGTGTGCAGGTACTGTTTACGTAGTGTTGCGTGGTTCTCCTACTGGTTCGATAACCTTGGTCTCATCACTGAGGGATATACCTACCGTTGTTGTGCTGCATCATCCCTTCCTCTTTGGGGAAATATCGACGTAGTTCAAGCCACATCAAAAAGAATTTCTGGCGCCGTTGCCGGGGAGGCATCATCAACATCTACCAGGTTCCTAATCACAAATCTCATCTCCTTGCAATTTACATTATTTGCCATTTGCCTCTCATTTTCATCTCCCCCACTTCACAAAATTTTGCCGTTTTATTCGCCCTCTTTTTCGTTCGCCGTTTTTCTCGTCAGATCTCTTGTTTGCTTGTGTTGCCATGTGTCTTCTATTTGCTTGCATCTTTGCTTGCTAAAAATCTATTTATATGGATCCTCATCCACTTGCTAATCTTTTTAAAAGATTCAATTATGACGAACCAATTGTTAGTGAATTGAATTCGCTAGATTATCTTTATGAAGTTTTGCTTGAGATTTATGAATCTGAAAATTGTGATGAAGTGTTAAACGAAAAATTCATGAAGTGATTCATGATAGCTCCTTGAATGAAAATCATGATTGCAATGATTTTACTATAAATTCTATTAATGTCAATTGTGTTAGTGATAAGCAAAACCCCAAGCTTGGGGATGCTTGTTTTGATTTGTCCACTACTTATTGCAATGATCATGATTGGGGTGATAATGATTCTCATGATCTTGAAAATTTATTTAAACCTCATGATGAATATGCTTGCGATAATAGTAAAAGTGGGTTTGGAAGAGTGTCAACTTTAGCTAAAAATAATCCCATATATTTGGAAAGTGTTCAATCTTATGAATTTTTTGATAAAAGTGGGCTTGGAGAGGTCATGACTTTAGTTGAAGTTAATCCCACTATGTTGGAAGAGTGTCAACTTTGCATGCATGTGGATCATGAAGAGAAAATTTTATATGACAGCTATATTACTGAATTTGATTGTCATCCTACATGTAATTATTATGAGAGAGGAAAATATGATTGTAGAAATTTTCATGTTACTAAATTACCTCTCGTTATGTTGAGATCATTATTATTTCTTTCTTCTTGCTTGCATATCCTAGATATTTTGTGTCTTAATAATTTATTTGCTTATAAAATTCCTATGCATAGGAAGAGAGTTAGACTTAAATGTGTTTTCCACATGCTTCATGATGCTCTCTTTGTGTTTCAATTATTATCTTTCGTGTGAGCATCATTGAAATCTTAAGCCTATCTTAATGGCTATAATGAAAGAGCTTGTTGGGAGGCAACCCAATGAATAAAATTTATTTTTGTCTTTTTCTTTCTGTTCTTGACTGTTTGCACAATTATGCTACTTGTTCACACACGAACACGTCACCGTGTACCTCCAACGCCGAGGGTGATGCACCGCAGCTCACGTCGAAGGAGACCCATCCGGAAGCGCGATACGCAAGCAATCCGGCGGGTGCTTTTTAGGACCCGAAACCCCATGCGCCTGGGAGGGACCCCGTCTAGACATGTGGCGGCTATGGGCTGCAATAGGTCGGTTCGCCCGCCCCTAGGGCCTCGAGGATCGCTGCCCTTCAACACGAAGAACGAACGAAAAACGAGAGAGAAGGAACAAGGGAGAGATGTAAAACTAGGGTAAAAAGTAGATGGGTTTTGCGATTGTGTGTTGTTCAATCGGCCGTCACCTCTTGTCAATATAAGAGGAGGATTGACTTCCCGTACAAGAAAAGGACTCCAAATCATGTCCAAATCACGTCCAAATCTTTTCAAAATTAACCGAACTCGGATTTAGGTAAGTCTGGGACATTAGTTTGGTTTTTGACTCTCACAAGCCACAAACATCCTCGGATGAAGATGTGCCCAAAAGAAAATTTAACCATTTCGACGAGACGAACAACTTTCATGTTAAACGTTTTTCGATTTGAGGCTATCTTCAGGGCCGAATCGCTGGTGCAAGACAGCCGAGTGGTGGCGCTACCCATCAAACATCATGTCTGGTGGGGCGCGCCATATGTAGCCTCCTGGCAGGGCTGCATTCGAATGGCTCTAACTTTTGCATACGATCTCGGATTGAAATGATTTTTATATCAAAATCGACCGTTTTGACGAGACGCACAACTTTTGAGTTGAAACTTTTTCCGTACGAGGCCATCTTAATTGGGTTTCAAGCCATTATTTAATCTGGTGCCAACATGAGCATCTCTGAACTTGCCATAACCTTTGCATCCGAGCTCCGTTTTAGACCATCTTCATATCCATCTTGATCTTCTCGAAGAGAGCCATCCCATAGTGACTTTCAATAATAGTTTGAATTAATCTTGACATAGCTTCAAGCTACTCTTTATGATCGTGCCACTTTTGAGCATCAACACTACTGTTATGATTGTGTTTTTTGTGTTTTAATTAGTGTTTGTGCCAAGTAAAGCCTTTGGGATAGCTTTGGTGATAGTTGATTTGATCTTGTTGAAAAACAGAAACTTTTGTGTCCAGTAAAACAATTTTGGCAAATTCACAGACGCAACGAACAATTCTGAAGTTTTTACACAAGATTTATATACAAATTGCCTTTGTTTTCCTAATTTTTCAGAATTTTTGGAGTTATAGAAGTATGAGAACAATTTGCATCTTTACAGACTATTCTGTTTTTGACAGATTATGTTTTCTTTGCATTGTGTGCTTATTTTGATAAATCTATGGTTTGTATTGGAGGGTATGAGCCATGGTAAAGTTATAATACAGTAGATATAATGCAATAACAAAATTTGAATGGGTTTTCTACAGTACTTAAAGGAAAGATTGGTTTTCTTATACTAATGGATCTCACGAAGGTTTTGTTGAGTTTTGTGTGATTGAAGTTTTCAAGTTTTGGGTGAGATTACGATGGATGAAGGAATAAGGAGTAAGAAAAGCCTAAGCTTGGGGATTCTCATGGCACCCCAAGACATTATCCAATCCCCTCTTTCTTCTAACGACCATCGGTATTTTACTTGGAGCTATATTTTTATTCGTCACATATCATGAGTTTTGCTTGGAGCGTCTTGTATGATATGAGTCTTTGCTTGTTTTTCTTTTTATTTTAAGTCAAGTATCCTTGCTGGACACACCTATTTGAGAGAGCCAAAATTATGCCATGATTTGTTAGAATTGCTCTCTATGCTTCACTTAAATCTTTATGAGCTTTGGAATTGCTCTAGTGCTTCACTTATATCTTTTTGAGCACGGTGTGCTTTAGTATTTTTGAAGAAATGCTCTCATGCTTCAGTTAGATTTATTTGAGAGTTAGTAAAAAATTTAAGAAATTCTCTCATGCTTCACTTAAATTATTTTGAGAGAAGAAAAATTTTATGCTCATGTTCTTCACTTGGATTTGTTTGAGCTATCAAAAGCAACATATGAAATTAGTCCCAAAGTGATAGATATTCAAGAGGGATATAATAAAAACTTTCATGAAGATCATTGGACAAAATAAACTTGATTCCTTGTAATAGTTTTGCGATATGATGATATAATATGTGAGTCATGTTAATGAGTAATTATGGCTTAGTAAGAATATTGGTATTAAGGTTTGTGATTCCCTATGCAAGCACGAAAGTCAATAGTTATGCAATGAAATTATATCCTACTTGTGGTGCATTATTCGGTGTTAGTTATGCTTAATGCTCGCTTATGAGGTTTTTCATTTCTTGGTTGGATGCTTCTCAATATTTTGCTAGCCTTCCTTTGCACTAAGTATGATCACTACTTGTGCATCCAAAATCCTTAAACCCAGTTTTGCCATATGAGTCCACTATACCTACCTATATGTGGTATTCTTTTGCCGTTCTAAGCAAATTTGTATGTGCCATCTCTAAATTTTCAAAATAAATTTCTCTTTTGTGTGCTCGTACCGCTCATGAAGCGGCAGGGGGTGGCCAATATTTTCCATGCTAGATGTGTTATTCTCAAGATGAGTGTTTATTCACTTCTCATTGCACAAGAGTACAGCAAAGGTATTAGGGATGTCCAGTCCCAAAATGAAAAATGAATTTACTTTATGTTGTCAAATAATAAATTCCTTGTAAAGTGTTGGTATGGACGGCACCCGTGGATTTGGTTAGCCGTGGAATGTGAAAGTATGGTGGAAAAGGAATAAACTTTATTTTTTGTTTGGGAACCGCCTATGATATATCTAGCATGGAAAGTGTTGGGAATTACTCGGTCGTTTTCGTTGACAGGAAAAGCATGCCACCCAAAATGTTTTTATCTCTATCTTTTTCGCTTTGAGCTCTGGCACCTCTACAAATCCCTACTTCCCTCTGCGAAGGGCCTTTCTATTTACTTTATGCAATTTTTATTTTTTATTTGAGTCTTCATCTTCTCTTATAAAGCACCAACTAAGGGGCACTATGATCGTACTTGAGCATTGGGTGTAGCTAATATGCGAGTGTGTTTCATGAATGGATCAATGATTGAGCATAATGGGCTAGGGATAACTTGCTTTAGTGTTCATATTTTGAAAGACATGGTTGCTTGTTGATATGCTTGAGTATTGAAATCTTCATGTCAAAACCAGACTATTGCTTTGAATCATATAAAAGTCCAAATGTCCATGCTACAAAGAAAAGAATATGTGATGAACATGTTAGGCAGCATTCCACATCAAAAATTCTGTTTTTATCATTTACCTACTCGAGGACGAGTAGGAATTAAGCTTGGGGATGCTGATACGTCTCCAGCGTATCTATAATTTTTGATTGTTCCATGCTGTTATATTATCATTCTTGGATGTTTTACAATCATTTTATAGCAACTTTATATCATTTTTTGGGACTAACCTATT
The DNA here is from genome assembly GCA_011799875.1 of Thinopyrum elongatum. Classification (NCBI taxonomy): domain Eukaryota; kingdom Viridiplantae; phylum Streptophyta; class Magnoliopsida; order Poales; family Poaceae; genus Thinopyrum; species Thinopyrum elongatum. Next base: position 334,186,350 of record CM022302.1, on the reverse strand, counting down.
GACATAGTGCCCAGTGCCAGTTGCTGTTTTTTGCTTGTTTTTTTACTTCGCAGAAAATCAATACCAAACAGAGTCCAAACGCAGCGAAACTTTTTGGTGATTTTTTCTGGACCAGAAGACACACGATGGGCCAAGAAAGTACCTGTGGGGGGCTCCGAGGGGAGCACAACACACCAGGGCGCGCCTGGGGGCCCAGGCGTGCCCAGGTGGGTTGTGCCCACCTCGGCCGCCTCCCGCACCGCCTCTTTGCTCTATAAATACCCTGGACGTCCAAAAACCCTAGGGGAGTCGACGAAAAAAAATTCCAGCCGCCGCAAGTTCGAGAAAACACAGATCCAATCTGGACACCATCACGGAAGGGTTCATCATCCTCATTGGTGCCTCTCCGATGATGTGTGAGTAGTTCATTGTAGACCTACGGGTCCGTAGTTAGTGGATAGATGGCTTCCTCTCTCTCTTTTGATTCTCAATACAATGGTCGCTTGGAGATCTATTTGATGTAACACTTTTTGTTGTGTGTTTGTTGGGATCCGATGAAGTTTGAGTTTATGATCAGATCTATCTTTTTATCCATGAAAGTTATTTGAGTCTTTTGATCTCTTATATGTATGATTACTTATAGCCTCGTATTTCTTCTTCGAATCTTTGGTTTAGTTAGGCCAACTAGATCGATTTTTCTTGCCATCGGAAGAGGTGCTTTGTGATGGGTTCAGTCTTATGGTGCTCGATCCCAGTGACAGAAGGGGAAACGACACATATGTATCGTTGCCATTAAGGATAACAAGATGGGGTCTAATTCCTACATGAATAGATCTTGTCTACATCATGTCATCGTTCTTATTGCATTACTCCGTTTTTCCATGAAATTAATACACTAGATGCATGCTGGATAGCGGTCGATGTGTGGAGTAATAGTAGTAGATGCAGGCAGGAGTCGGTCTAATAATCTTGGACGTGATGCCTATATAATGATCATTGCCTGGATATCATCATGATTATTTGAAGTTCTATCAATTGCCCAACAGTAATTTGTTTACCCACCGTATGCTATTTTTCTCGAGAGAAGCCACTAGTGAAATCTACGGCCCCCGGGTCTCTTCTTTATCATATTTGCCTTCGAGATCTATTTTTATTCGCTTTTATTTTTAGATCTATTAATCCAAAAACACAAAAATACCTTGCTGCACTTTATTTTATTTTGTGTTTATTCGAGATCTATCTATCCAATCTACTAAATTAATCTCCCGTCCACGTGCCAATTTCTGGCGCCGTTACCCGAAAGGGATTGACAACCCCTTTAACACGTCGGCTTGCAAGTATTTATTCTTTGTGTGCAGGTACTGTTTATGTAGTGTTGCATGGTTCTCCTACTCGTTCGATAACCTTGGTCTCATCACTGAGGGAAGTACCTATCATTGCTGTGCTGCATCATCCCTTCCTCTTTGGGGAAATACCGACGTAGTTCAAGCCACATCACCCTGGTGCTCCCGGCGCGGAGTGGTCAACATGGTCGACGAACGACATCCATCGGAAGAGGACTGTACGTGGAGAGGCTGACAGCTAGGTCCACGGCCGCACGCAAGTAAAGTGCCTCCTTATTATGCGCAAAATAATGATTCCTCCACCTGACAGCAAGGACCCACCGGAAGGGCCTCTGTATTTCGCGAAAAAAACGTTCCTCCCACTGACAGCTCGGACCCACCAGCTATATCTTCGCACGCAAGGAAGTGCCTCCTTATTACGCACAAAGAAATGAATACTCCCCCTGCTAGCTGGGACCCACCATATTTGGAGGCTGACTTGTGGGCCTACTAAGTTGACGCGGATGGAGGGCTTTGTCAACTTAGTCAATATAAACGATTCTAGCTGCAGTGACTGTACGATGTCCATCCAACGGCCATCGTGCTTCTTCAACCTCTGGTATTCTTGCTCCAGCCGCCCAAACTAGCGTCGGCCGTGCCGCCTGCTCCTGCCTCCCGTGGCCGGTTGTGCTGCCGCGCAGGCCTCACCGCCCCACCCTACTCCCATCGCTCGCCTGGCCATCCCTGTACTCACCCAGGCCTCCTGTTATTCTCCGGCGACGACAGCCTCACACTGCAGCCGAACCAGTAAACCCTCATACTCCCCTCCGCGTGGGAAACAACTGCTGAGTCTTCCCCGGCTCCGGGCCATTTCCTTCCTAGGCCTCGCCGTCGTCCACCGCCTTGGTGATCTCGGTGCGGCGTGGTCAACATGGTCAAGGAACAACTTACATCGGAAGAGGACTGTATGTGGAGAGGCTGATAGCTGGGTCCACGGCCGCAGCAGGAAGTGCCTCCTTATTACGCGCAAAATAATGATTCCTCCACCTGACAGCGAGGATCCACCAGAAGGGCCTCTGTATTTTGTGAAAAAAATGTTTGCCCCCTGACAGCTGGGACCCACCAGCTACATCTTCGCACACAAGGAAGTGCGTCCATATTATGGGCAAAAAAAAATGATTCTTCCCATGACAACTGGGACCCACCATCTATATATTTGCATGCAAGGAAGTGCCTCCTTATCCTCCCTGACAGCTGGGACCCATCCAGTCGAAGCGTACGTAGCGTTGTCTGTCTGGTCGCGACCGTGTATGTACATACTGGTCGATCGGTCTCTCTGCAGCGTGAACCGTGGCCGAGTAAGGAGCGGCACGTGTCTTAGTAGAGGCGCGGACGTAGCATGTCACGCAGTCTCGCCTATATATATCGTGTACACGTACGTACAACCATGCTGCAAGAAAGTAAATACGGCTACATACGTACATACGGGTGGGGTCTATAACGCTTACAACGACGGCGTCCTGTTCATCGGCAACCAACTGGCTGGGTCGGAACGGAGGAAAAAGCGTCGTGTTCATCGGGAGGCAACCGACTGGGTCGGAATACATCATGTTCATCGGGATCCAACCGGCTTGGACGGAACAGCCGAAACGAGGTCTGGCGTATCGCAGAACGGAGGAAACGGTCTTCTGTTCGACCGCCTACGGTCGAAACGGGGTCATGTTCATCGGGAGGGGTGTGGCGTACGACAGAACGGAGGAAACAGACTTGTGTTCGAGCTCCTACGGTCGAAACAGGATGATGTTGATCGGGAGGGGTGTGGTGTACTGCAAAACGGAGGAAACGGACTTTTGTTGGCGCGCCTACGGTCGAAACAGGGTCCTGTTCATCGGGAGCGGTGTGGCGTACCGCAAAACGGGACTCCACGGGCTACTGTTCATCCATCGTCTACTGCCTCGCTCCAGCCTCCACCTGCTACTATTCATCCACCGTCGACTTCCTCCAGACTCCACCTGCTACTGTTCATCCACCATCGACTTCCTCCAGCCTCCACCAGACACTGTTCATCCACGGGCTACTGTTCATCCAGCCTCCACCGGTTACTGTTCAACCAGCCCTCCACGGGGTCATGTTCATCCACCCTCCACCGGCTACTGTTCAACCAGCCCTCCACGGGGTCCTGTTCATCCACCCCCAACTAGCTCGGGTGTGTGGCCTCCTCAATCGGGGTCCTGTTCAACCAGCAGCAATGGCCTCTACTATACCACGGGGTCCTGTTCATCCAACCCCCACCGGGAACTGTTCATCCAACCCCAACAACAGTCACTATTCATCAAGAGGCAGTAGCAGGTTCGATCGGCTTCACTTAGCAGCAGTAGCGAAGGAATCGCTCGGGTTCAGTTAACAGCCAAGGGATCGATTGCTCGGGTTCAGTAACGTAGCTAGTGCAATCGCTCGTGTTCAGTAAGCGAACGCCTCGCTCGGGTTCAGTTAGAGCCCAATGCCTCGCACACATGCGTACGTGTACGAGAGAAACGCGCAATCCTCCATGCATCGCTCGGCCCCGACCACCCACCGTAACCGGGAACTCCCCGATATTTTCCTCGCCCTCGCTTCTACCACGATTTTTTCCATCATGGACGGCCCAAAGAATGTCATGCAGGTGCGTCCCCGGCCCGCCCAGGACGAAAAGCCCATTTTTTTCATGATTTTTGTCATAGAAGTAGGAGCCCACCACATCTATGATGATACGTGATTTTGTCACAATTATCATCATAGAAGTGTCATAAGCATGATAAAAAAAATTGTTCGGCCCAAAATGTCACTGATGTGTCTTTTTTGTAGTGAAGGTTGCTTAAGCAATCATCAAAAGAAGTTCCGTAAACGGAAAAATCATCCATGAAAACCTCAATAATCTTTTCAGAAAAATGAGAGAATATAGCAGTCATACATCTTTGAAAGGTAGCAGGTGCATTGCATAAACCAAAAGGCATACGTCTATAAGCATAAGTTCCAAAAGGGTAAGTAAAAGTGATTTTTTCTTGATCAGGTTGTGAAACAGGTATTTGAGAAAAAACAGAATATCCATCAAGAAAGCAAAAGTGTGTCTGCTTAGATAACCTTTCCAACATTTGATCAATAAAAGGCAGAGGGTAATGATCTTTCCTAGTAGCTTTATTTAATTTTCTAAAATCAATTACCATTCTATAGCCAGTGACAATTCTTTGCGGAATAATTTCATTTTTATCATTAGGAACAAGAGTAATACCTCCCTTCTTAGGGACACAATGAACGGGACTTACCCATCTACTATCAGCTATGGGATAAATTATACCTGCTTCCAGAAGTTTTAGTATTTAAGTTCTCACCACTTCTTTCATCTTAGGATTCAACCGTTGTTGGTGATCAACAACGAGTTTAGCATAAGGTTCCATATTAATTTTGTGCTGGTAGAGAGTGGGACTAATGCCCTTAAGGTCATCAAGGGTATATCCAATAGCAGCATGGTGCTTCTTCAGAATTTTCAATAATCTTTCTTCTTCATGTTCTAAAAGGTTAGCACTAATAATAACAGGATATATCTTCTTCTCATCAAGATAAGCATATTTCAAAGTGTCCGGCAATTGCGTTAATTCAAACACATGATCACCTTTAGGTGGAGGAGGACCTCCTAGAGTTTCAATAGGCAAATTGTGTTTAAGGAGAGGTTGTTGTTCAAAGAATATTTTATCTATTTCATTTCTTTCATGTAAGTGCATATCATTCTCATGGTCTAGCAAATATTGTTCTAGTGGATCAGTAGGAGGCATGGCAATAGAAGCAAGACCAATTATTTCATCCTTACTAGGTAATTCTTTATTATGGGGTTGTCTACTAAACTTGGAGAAATTAAATTTCTGAGACTCATCACCAAAGCTAACACTGACATTTTGTTTATGGCAATCTATAGTAGCATTGACAGTGTTCAAGAAAGGTCTAACAAAGATAATGGGACAAAAGTCATCTGTGGGGAACCAAGAACTAGAAAATAAGTAGGGTATTTTATTTTCCCACACAAGACTTCAACATCTCAAACAATCCCAAGTGGTGTGATGGTGTGTCTATTAGCAAGTTTAATAGTAACATCTATGTCTTCTATTTCAGCGGGTGCTATATCATTCTTAATTTCTTGATATAAGGTAAAAGGAATAGCACTCACACTAGCACCTAAGTCACATAAACCATGATAAAAGTGATCTCCTATTTTAATTGAGACAACAGGCATGCCAACAACAGGTCTATGTTTATCTTTTTCATCGGGTTTGGCAATTCTAGCAGCTTCATCGCAGAAGTAAATAACATGCCCATCAATATTTTCTACCAAGAGATCTTTAACCATAGCAACACTAGGTTCTACTTTAATTTGCTCAGGAGGTTTAGGTGCTTTAATATTACTTTTGCGAACCACAGCTGATTCCTTAGCATGTTCCTTTATCCTAACAGGGAAAGGTTATTTTTCAATATAAGCAGTAGGCACAACTGGATCAACATTGTAAATGATAGTTTCATCTTTAACTATGATCGATTCTTTAATTTTTTATTTAGTAGGGGGATGATATTTAAACCACTTCTCCTTAGGTATATTAACATGAGTGGCAAATGATTCACAGAAAGAGCCACTATCTCAGAGTCAAGTCCATATTTAGTGCTAAACTTGTGAAAAGCATCGGTATTCATAAAAGATTTAACACAATCAAACTCAAACTTAATACCTGACTCTTTACCTTCGTCGAGTTCCCAATCTTCAGAGTTGCGTTTAATTCTTTCTAAAAGATCCCACCTGAATTCAATAGTCTTCTTCAAAAAAGAACCAGTACAAGAAGTATAGAGCATGGATGGATCATCACGAGAAAGCCGAACATAAAAATTCTGAATGATAATTTCTCTAGAGAGCTCATGATTGGGGCATGAATATAACATTGACTTAAGCCTCCCCCAAGCTAGAGCGATACTTTCTCCTTCATGAGGCCAAAAATTATATATATAATTCCGATCACGATGACTACATGCATAGGATAATTTTTTTGGTGAAATTCCAATTTCAATCGATTCCAGTTCCAAGATCCAATATCATCGCATAGCCTATACCATGTCAATGCTTTTCCCTTCAAAGATAAAGGGAAAACCTTATTCTTGGCTTCATCGCCGGATAAACCTACAAGCTTAAATAATCCATAAATTTCATCCACATATATCAAATGCATATCAGGATGTTCAGTTCCGTCTCCTGCATAAGGATTAGCTAGCAGTTGTTCTATCATACCCGAAGGAATTTCATAACCAGTATTTTCAGTGGGTGCAGTAGGTTGAGGGGCAACTAATTGTGCTTCCGGTCGAGGTGAAGATACCCCGAACAAACCCCTCAAAGGATGGTTTTCCATAGTAACAAGTGAGAATAAATTTCAGCACGTTATATAATTTTTTCCTTACCAATTTCCACTTACCAAGAGCACTTCACTCCCTGGCAACGGCGCCAGAAAAGAGTCTTGATGACCCACAAGTATAGGGGATCAATCGTATTCCTTTCGATAAGTAAGAGTGTCGAACCCAACGAGGAGCAGAAGGAAATGACAAGTGGTTTTCAGCAAGGTATTTTCTGCAAGCACTGAAATAGTCGGTAACAAGTAGTTTGGTAGCAAGATAATTTGTAACGAGCAAGTAATGCTAATGGTAAGTAAAGTGCAGCAAGGTAGCCCAATCCTTTTGTGGCAAAGGACAGGCCAAAACGGTCTCTTATAATAAGCAAAGTGTTCTTGAGGGCACACGGGAATTTCATCTAGTCACTTTCATCATGTTGGTTTGATTTGCGTTCGCTACTTTGATAATTTGATATGTGGATGGACTGGTGCTTGGGTGATGTCCTTACTTGAACAAACCTCCCACTTATGGTTAACCCCCTCGCAATCATCCGCAACTACGAGAAAAGTATTAAGATAAAATCTAACCATACCATTAAACATTTGGATCCAAATCGGTCCCTAACGAAGTAGCGCATAAACTAGGGTTTCAGATTCTGTCACTCTAGCAACCCATCATCTAATACCTACTCCACAATGCATTCCCTTAGGCCCAAATATGGTGAAGTGCCATGTAGTCGACGTTCACATGACACCACTAAGGGAATCACAACATACATATCATCAAAATATCGAACACATATCAAGTTCACATGATTACTTGCAACATGACTTCTCTCGTGACCTCAAGAACTAAAGTAACTACTCACAAATGATATTTATGATCAAGATCATAGGGGTATTAAATAGCATAATGGATCTGGACATATAATCTTCCACCAAATAAACCATACAGTAATCAACTACAAGATGTAATCAACACTACTAGTCACCCACAGGTACCAATCTGAGGTTCTGGTACAAAGATTGAACACAAGAGATGAACTAGGGTTTGAGAGGAGATGGTGCTGTTGAAGATGTTGATGGAGATTGGCCTCCCAAAGATGAGAGGGTTGTTGGTGATGACGATGGCTTCGATTTCCCCCTCCGGGAGGGAAGTTCCCCCTGCGAAATCGCTCCGCCGGAGGGCAAAAGTGCTCCTGCCCAAGTTCCGCCTCGAGACAGGCGGCACTCCATCCCAAAAGTCCTCCTCTAATTTTTTCTAGGTCAAAATGACTTATATACCAGAAGATGGGCGCCGGAGGTGGGCTGGGCTGGCCACAACCCACCAGGGCGCACCTGGGGGGCCTGGCGTGCCCTGGTGTCTTGTGGTCACCAGGTGGCCCCCTTCGGTAGTTATTTGCTCTAGTATTTTTCATATATTCCAAAATAATTCTCTGTGAAGTTTCAGCTTATTTGGAGATGTGCAGAATAGGTATATCTGACGTAGCTTTTTCAAGTCCAGAATTCCAGCTGCCGGTATTCTCCCTCTTTGTGTAAACCTTGTATTTTATGAGAGAAAAGGCATTAGAATTACTCCATAAAGCATTATTATGCATGAAAACATTATAAATAACAGTAGGAAATCACGATGCAAAATGGACGTATCAACACACCTATTTGAGAAAGCCATAATTATGCTATGATTTGTTAGAATTTCTATGTGTGCTTCACTTAAATTTTTTGAGCTATGGAATTGCTCTAGTGCTTCACTTATATCTTTTTGAGCATGGTGGTGCTTTAATTTTTTTAAGAAATACTCTCATGCTTCACTTAGATTAATTTGAGAGTTAGTAAAATTTTTGAAGAAATTCTCTCATGCTTCACTTATATTATTTTGAGAGATGAAAATTTGTATGCTCATGTTCTTCACATAAATTTATTTGAGAGCTTGTTAAAAGCAACGGTAATATATTAATCTAGTCCCAAAGTGATAGATATTCAAGAGGGATATAATAAAAACTTTCATGAAAGATCATTGGACAAAATAAACTTGATTCTTTGTAATAGTTTTGAGATATGATGATGGTAATATGTGAGTCATGTTGTGAGTAATTATGCTTTATTAAGAATATTGGTGTTAAGGTTTGTGATTTCCTATGCAAGCACAAAATTCAATAGTTATGCAATGAAATTACATCCTACTTGTGGTGCATTATTCGGTGTTAGTTATGCTTAATGCTCGTTTATGAGAATTTTTGTTTCTTGGTTGGTTGCTTCTCAATCTTTTTGCTAGCCTTTCCTTGTACAAAGTAGGAATACTACTTGTGCATCCAAAATCCCTAAACCCATTTATGCCATATGAGTCCACCATACCTACCTATATGCGGTATTTCCTTGTCGTTCCAAGTAAATTTGTATGTGCCAACTCTAATTTTCAAAATGAATTTCCTTTTTGTGTGCCCGTACCGCTCATGAAGCAGCAGGGGGTAGCCAATATTTTTCCATGCTAGATGTGTTATTCTCAAGATGAGTGTTTATTCACTTGTCATTGCACGAGAGTGTGGCGGTAATAGTGATGCCCAGTCCCAAAATGAAAAAGAAATTTACGTTATGTTGTCAAATAATAAATTCCTTGGAAAGTGTTGGTATGGAAGGCACCCATGGATACGGCTAGCCATGGATTGTGAAAGAATGGTGGAAAAAGGAATAAACTTTATTTTATGTATGGGTACCGCCTATGATGTATCTAGCATCGAAAGTAGCGGGAATTACTCGGTCGTTTTCGTTGACGGGAAAAGCATGCCTCTCAAAATATTTTATCTCTCAATTTAAGCTTTGAGCTCTGGCACCTCTACAAATCTCTGTTTCCCTCTGCGAAGGGCCTATCTATTTACTTTTATGCAATTTTTATTTTTATTTGAGTCTCCATCTTCTCTTATAAAGCACCAACTAGGGAGCACTATGATCATAATTGTGCATTGGATGTAGCTAATATTCGAGTGTGTTTCATGAATGGATCAATGATTGAGCATGATGGGCTAGGGATAACTTTCTTTAGTGTTGATATTTTGAAAGACATGGTTGCTTGTTGATATGCTTGAGTATTGAAGTCTTCATGTCAATTATAGACTATTACTTTGAATCATCTAAAAGTCCAAATGTCCATGCTACAAAAGAAAAGAATATGTGATAAACATCTTAGGCAGCATTTGATGACCCACAAGTATACGGGATCAATCGTAGTCCTTTCGATAAGTAAGAGTGTCGAACCCAACGAGGAGCAGAAGGAAATGACAAGTGGTTTTCAGTAAGGTAATGTCTGCAAGAACTGAAATTGAAGTAGCGAGTAGTTTAATAGCAAGATAATTTGTAACGAGCAGGTAACAATAGTAGTAACAAAAGTGCAGCAAGGTAGCCCAATCCTTCTGAGGCAAAGGACAGGCCAAAACGGTCTCTTATGATAAGCAAAGTGTTCTTGAGGGTACACGGGAATTTCATCTAGTCACTTCCATCATGTTGGTTCGATTCGTGTTCGCTACTTTGGTAATTTGGTATGTGGGTGGACTGGTGCTTAGGTGCTGTTCTTACTTGAACAAACCTCCTACTTATGATTAACCCCCTCGCAAGCATCCACAACTACGAGAAAAGTATTAAGAATAAATTCTAACCATAGCATTAAACTTTTGGATCCAATCGATCCCTTACGGAATAGCGCATAAACTAGGGTTTAAGCTTCTGTCACTCTCACAACCCATCATCTAATAACTACTCCATAATGCATTCCCTTAGGCCCAAATATGGTGAAGTGTCATGTAGTCGACATTCACATGACACCACTAAGGGAATCACAACATACATATCATCAAAATATCGAACACATATCAAGTTCACATGATTACTTGCAACATGATTTCTCCCGTGACCTCCAGAACAAAATTAACTACTCACAAATGATAATCATGCTCAAGATCATAGGGCTATTAAATAGCATAACGGATCTGAACATGTAATCTTCCACCAAATAAACCATATAGTAATCAACTACAAGATCTAATCAACACTACTAGTCACCCACAAGTACCAATCTATAGTTTCGGTACAAAGATTGAACACGGGAGATGAACTAGGGTTTGAGAGGAGATGGTGTTGTTGAAGATGTTGATGGAGATTGCCCTCCCCAAGATGGGAGAGTTGTTGGTGATGATGATGACGATGATTTCCCCCTCCGGGAGGGAAGTTCCCCCGGCGGAATCGCTCCGCCGGAGGGCAAAAGTGCTCCTGCCCAAGTTCCGCCTTGAGATGGCGGCGCTTCATCCCGAAAGTCCTCTCCTCATTTTTTCTAGGTTAAAATGATTTATATACCAGAAGATGGGCACCGGAGGTGGGCTGGGCTAAGCACAACCCACCAGGGCGCGCCTGGGGGGCCTGGCGCGCCCTGGTGTCTTGTGCTCACCAGGTGGCCCCCCTCCAGTAGTTATTTGCTCCAGTATTTATTATTTATTCCATAAAAAATCCTCATGAAGTTTCAGCTCATTTGGAGTTGTGCAGAATAGGTAGCCTGATGTAGCTTTTTCAGGTCTAGATTTCCAGCTCTTTGTGTATACCTTGCATATCATGAGAGAAAAGCCATTAGAATTACTCCAAAAAGCATTATTATGCATAAAAAAATTATAAATAATAGTAGGTAAACATGATGCAAAATGGACGTATCAACTCCCCCAAGCTTAGACCTCGCTTGTCCTCAAGAGAAAACCGAAATCGAAAAACATGTCCACATGCTTAGAGAGAGAGGTGTCGGTAAAAACAAAATAAGGACATAGAAGCATCATGTAATTTATTATAACAGCAACAAACTTTAACATGAAACTTTCATCATAGAACTTTTATCATAGACTTCTCATGAATAAGTAACAATTCATCACAACATCGAAGTATAAAGCATAAACTTTATTGGAAACCAACAAACTATGTTCTCAGTCAACTTTGCAACTACAATTCATCATCTTTTCAGGAAGGGTCACGTATCAGAGCCTTTTAGGCAAGCCCACATACTCAACCATCATATAGTCTTCTATGATTGCTAACACTCACCGCATACACATGAGCAAAACGTTTCAACCAGACACATAGAAAGATAGGGGCTTATAGTTTCGCCTCCCAACGTATTCACCTCAAGGGTGATGTCAACAATAATAACTCATGCTACCCATATTCAACTGGATATATGTGCCTAGATCTTTCCTCACCACATGATTCTTGCCAAAAGAGAAAGTAAAAAGGAATAGAGAGAAAAACTTTGACTCTTGCATGAAAGTAAATACATAAAAGTAAAAGATAGGCCCTTCGCAGAGGGAAGCAGAGGTTGCCATGCGCTTTTTGTTTGTATGCTCAATCCCTTAATGTAAGAGAACGTCACGTTATATTGCCCCTTGTGATAGCAACCTTTATTATGCAGTCTGTCGCTTTTATTCTTTGCCATCACAAGTTCGTACAACGCTCAATTTTCTCTTACACTAAATGATCCAACACTTTTAGAAGCAATTTTTATTGCCTTATTGCACCGATGACAACTTACTTGAAGGATCTTACTCAATCCATAGGTAGGTATGGTGGACTCTCAAAACAAGATTTGGGTTTAAGGGTTTTTTGGATGCACAAGTAGTATCTCTACTTGGTGCGGAATTTTTGGCTAGCAAAGATAGGGGGCAAGCACCACATGTTGAAAGATCTATGACAATATAACTTCTATGTGAATATGAACAAACATAAATCATTACGTTGTCTTCCTTGTCCAACGTCAACAATTTTGGCATATAATATTTTGATGGGTGCTCACAATCACAAAAGATTTCCAAGATAGTGTATTTGCATGTGAATCTTCTCTTCCCTTATTAATTCTTTCATGAATTGCTTCATTGACCAATACTATGTTTGTCAATCTACAATAAATTTTTCTACTTATACTCTTCCTTGTGTGATGTCATTACTTACCATAAGATTAGCATATGATCTTTTTCATTTATTTCCTTTCTTTTTATTGAAACATGAAAGTAAAGAAAGTAAAACTCAAACTAAACTTTATTATATATCTCGCACATGATTACAAGGATAGATCACTAAGCAAACTCTTGAAAAGAGAGGATCGAACTAAACTTTTATTCATCTAAAGAAAAAGATAACCATGGATCGAACTAAGAAAAGTAAAGGCAAAAGATAGTGGAGGTGATACGATACCGGGGCACCTCCCCAAGCTTGGCGAAAGCCAAGGGGAGTGCCCATACCCGATACTCAATTTTCTTTTGGTGATGAAGAAGGAGGTGGTGATGATGAAGTGGTAGCCATCCTGTCCTTCATGATCAAGAGATTCTCCAATCTACGGATGACGCTCCGGAGGAAGATGATGTGCTCTTGATGCAGAATATTTTCACGAGTGAGATATTTATTTTGCACACGAACCGTTTCAATGATCCGAAAGGCTTCAATCTCAGTAGGGGTAAGATGAGCATAGTAAGGTTTAAGGATATCTTCTTCTTCCTCCTCGGCAGGCAGTGCTTGCTCGATCACCGGCGTTTGATCTCCGATAGCATCCTTGCCCTTGTCCTCCTTGGCGGCTCCAACTGGCTCTTCCCTCTTCAGCTCGATCTTCATTAACCAAGCACCTCTTCCACATTGTTGGAGGAAGAAGAAGACATGATGCCTGGCTTAACAGATCTAACAGAAAACAGCAAGGAACAGAAAATAGGAGATTTCACCGTGATACGAAGGTCAATAGGTTCGGGGGGTATATAAAGATTTTTTGTCTTGGGAAATAAGCAAACGGAAGAAAAATGGAGTCCGGAAGGTACCCGTGGTGGCCACCACCCACCTGGGCGCGCCAGGCGTGCCCTGGTGTCTTGTGCCCACCAGGGTCACCTTCCTAGTAGTTTCTTATTTTCCTAATTTTCTAAATATTCCAAAACTGACAAAAAAATATTTTTGCAGATTTTTTGGAGTCCGTTTACTTACCGTATCACGTACCTCCCTTTTTTCACGATTCTGGAGTGTTCCAGAAGGTTTCTTTTATGTGTTCTTCCGGTGTCATGGTTTGGATAACATTACTTTCAACATTAATGGGCATACCTGAGATATAATGTTTTATTCATTGCCCATTATCAACCTTCGGGTTAGTACCTTCGGCATTATTTATTTTGATAGCTCCAGATCGATAAACCTCCTCGATAACATAGGGTCCTTCCCATTTGGAGAGGAGTTTTCCTGCAAGAATCTAAAACGAGAGTTGTACAAAAGAACAAATTCTTCAACTTTGAACTCACGCTTTTGGATTCTTTTATCATGCCATCTTTTAACTTTTCTTTAAATAACTTGGCATTTTCATAAGCTTGGGTTCTCCATTCATCTAATGAGCTAATATCAAATAACCTCTTTTCACCAGCAAGTTTGAAATCATAGTTGAGTTCTTTAATTGCTCAATATGCTTTATGTTCTAACTCAAGAGGCAAATGACAAGCTTTTCCATAAACCATTTTATAAGGAGACATACCCATAGGATTTTTATATGCTCTTCTATAAGCCCAAACTGCATCATCTAATTTCTTAGACCAATTCTTTCGGGACCTATTGACAGTCTTTTGTAAGATTAATTTTATTTCTCTATTGCTAAGTTCAACTTGACCACTAGACTGAGGATGATAGGGTGATGCAATTCTATGGTTAACATCATCCTTGGCAAGCATTTTACGGAAAGCACCATGAATAAAGTGTGAACCACCATCAGTCATTAAATATCTAGGGACTCCAAACCTTGGGAAAATAACTTCCTTAAGCATTTTAATAGAGGTGTTGTGATCAGCACTACTAGTTGGACTAGCTTCTACCCACTTAGTAACATAATCAACAGCAACCAAAATATGCGTATACCCATTAGAGGAAGGAAAAGGTCCCATTTAATCAAATCCCCAAACATCAAATGGTTCAACAGCAAGAGAATAATTCATAGGCATTTCTTGACGCTTACCGATATTACCTATTCTTTGACATTCATCACAAGATAAGACGAACTTACAGGCATCCTTGAAGAGAGTAGGCCAATAAAACCCAGATTGCAATACCTTATGAGAAGTTCTGTCTCCTGCATGATGTCCTCCATAAGCTTCGGAGTGACATTTCCATAGGATTTGTTCATGTTCATGCTCAGGTACACAATGTCTAATAATACCATCTACCCCTTCTTTATAAAGATGTGGGTCATCCCAAAAGTAATGTCTTAAATCATAGAAGAATTTTTTATTTTGTTGGTATGTGAAGCTAGGTGGTATGTATTTAGCAACAATATAATTAGCATAGTCAGCATACCAAGGAGTGTTATGAGAAACATTTATTGAAGCTAACTGTTCATCAGGAAAGCTATCATTAATAGGTTGTGGGTCATCAAGAATATTTTCAAGCCTAGACAGGTTATCAGCTATGGGGTTCTCAGCTCCCTTTCTATCAGTGATATGTAAGTCAAATTCTTGTAGCAAGAGAACCCACCTAATGAGTCTAGGTTTAGCATCTTTCTTTTCCATAAGATATTTTATAGCAGCATGATCGGTGTGAACAGTCACTTTAGAATCAACAATGTAGGATCTAAATTTATCACAAGCAAACACAACTGCTAAAAATTCTTTTTCAGTTGTAGCATAATTTCGTTGGGCACTGTCTAGAGTTTTACTAGCATAATGGATAACATTTAGTTTCTTATCAACACTTTGTCCTAGAACAGCACCAACAGCATAATCACTAGCATCACACATGATTTCAAAAGGCAAGTTCCAATCAGGTGGTTGAACAATAGGTGCAGTAATTAAGGATTTCTTGAGTGTTTCGAAGGCATCTAAACAATCATCATCAAAAACAAAAGGAATATCCTTTTGCAAAAGGTTTGTAAGAGGCCTAGAAATTTTAGAAAAGTCTTTAATAAATCTCCTAAAGAAACCAGCATGACCAAGGAAACTACGAATACCTTTGATATCTTTAGGACATGGCATTTTCTCAATTGCATCAACCTTGGCTTTGTCCACCTCAATACCTCTTTCAGAAATTTTATGGCCCAAAACAATACCTTCATTAACCATAAAGTGGCACTTCTCCCAATTCAAGACAAGATTTGTTTGCTCACATCTCTGCAAAACTCGATCAAGATTGCTTAAACAATCATCAAAAGACTTCCCATAAACAGAAAAGTCATCCATGAAAACCTCAACAATCTTTTCACAAAAATCAGAGAATATAGCAGTCATACATCTTTGAAAGGTAGCAGGTGCATTGCATAAACCAAAAGGCATACGTCTATAAGCATAAGTTCCAAAAGGACAAGTAAAAGTGGTCTTTTCTTGATCAGGTTGAGAAATAGGTATTTGTGAAAAGCCAGAATATCCATCAAGGAAGCAAAAATGTGTGTGCTTAGATAATCTTTCTAGCATTTGATCAATAAAAGGCAGAGGATAATGATCTTTTCTAGTTGCTTTGTTTAATTTTCTAAAATCAATTACCATTCTATAGCCTGTGACAATTCTTTGTGGAATAAGTTCATTCTTATCATTAGGAACAACAGTAATACCTCCCTTTCTTAGGGACACAATGAACATGACTTACCCATCTACTATCAGCTATAGGATAGATTATACCTGCTTCCAGGAGTTTCAACATTTCTGTTCTTACCACTTCTTTCATCTTCGGATTTAACCGACGTTGGTGATCAACAACGGGTTTAGCATCAGGTTCCATATTAATTTTGTGCTGACATAGAGTGGGACTAATGCCCTTAAGATCATCAAGAGTATATCCAATAGCAGCTCGGTGCTTCCTTAGAACTTTCAATAATCTTTCTTCTTCATGTTCTGAAAGGTTAGCACTAATAATAACAGGATATATCTTTTTCTCATCAAGATAAGCATATTTCAAAGTATCTGGCAATTGTTTTAATTCAAACACAGGATCACCTTTAGGTGGAGGAGGACCTCCTAGAGTTTCAACAGGCAGATTGTGTTTAAGCAGAGGTTGTTGTTCGAACAAGATTCTATCTATTTCATTTCTTTCAAGCATATGCAAATCATTTTCATGATCTAGCAAATATTGCTCTAAAGGATCAGTAGGAGGTACAGCAATAGAAGCAAGACCAATAATTTCATCCTTACTAGGCAAATCTTTCTTATGAGGTTTTCTACTAAACTTAGAAAAATTAAACTCATGAGACTCATCACCAAAGCTAACACCGACAGTTTGTTTCTCACAATCTATTTTAGCATTAATGGTGTTCAAGAAAGGTCTACCAAAGATGATGGGACAAAAGTCACCTTGTGGGGAACCAAGAACAAGAAAATCAGTAGGGTATTTTACTTTCCCACACAAGACTTCAACATCTCTAACAATCCCAAGTGGTGTGATGGTGTCTCTATTAGCAAGTTTAATAGTAACATCTCTGTCTTCTATCTCAGCGGGTGCTATGTCATTCATAATTTCTTGATATAAGGTTAAAGGAATAGCACTTAAGCTAGCACCTATGTCACATAAACCATGATAATAGTGATCTCCTATTTTAACTGAGACAACAGGCATGCCAACAACGGGTCTATGTTTATCTTTCCCATCGGGTTTGGCAATTCTAGCAGCTTCACCAACGAAGTAAATAACATGCCCATCAATATTATCGACCAAGCGATCCTTAACCATAGCAACACTAGGTTCTACCTTGATTTGTTCAGCTGGTTTAGGTGTTCTAATATAACTTTTATTGACCACAGTTGAGACTTTAGCATGTTCCTTCATCCTGACAGGGAAAGGTGGTTTTTCAATATAAGCAGTAGGAACAATTGGGTCAACATTGTAGATAATTGTTTCATCTTTAGCTATTACCAGTTCTTTAATTTCTTCTTTAATAGGTGGGTGATATTTAAACCACTTCTCCTTAGGGAGATCAACATGAGTAGCAAAAGATTCACAAAAGAAGGCTACTATCTCAGAGTCAAGTCCATATTTAGTGCTAAACTTTTGAAAAGCATCGGTATTCATAAAAGATTTAACACAATCAAACTTAAGCTCAATACTTGACTATTTACCTTCGTTGAGTTCCCAATCTTCAGAGTTGTGTTTAATTCTTTCTAAAAGATCCCACCAGAATTCAATAGTCTTCTTCATAAAGGAACCAGTACAAGAAGTATCGAGCATGGATTGATCATTACGAGAAAGCCGAGCATAAAAATTCTGAATAATAATTTCTCTTGAGAGCTCATGGTTGGGGAATGAATATAACATTGACTTAAGCCTCCCCCAAGCTAGAGTGATACTTTCTCCTTCACGAGGCCAAAAATTATATATATAATTCCGATCACAATGAACTAGATGCATAGGATATTTTTTTTGATGGAATTCCAATTTCAACCGATTCCAATTTCAAGATCCAATATCATCGCATAGCCTATACCATGCTAATGCTTTTCCCTTCAAAGATAAAGGGAAAACCTTCTTCTTAGCTTCATCTCTGGGTAAACCTGCAAGCTTAAACAATCCACAAATTTCATCCACATATATCAAGTGCATATCAGGATGTTCGGTTCCATCTCCTGCATAAGGATTAGCTAGCAGTTGTTCTATCATACCCGAAGGAATTTCATATTCAATATTTTCAGTAGGTGCAGTAGGTTGAGGGGCATCTAATTGTGCTTCCGGTCGAGGTGAAGATACCCCGAACAAACCCCTCAAAGGATTGCTCTCCATTGTAACAAGTGACAATAAATTTCAGGACGTAGTAATAATTTTTCCTTACCAATTTCCACTTACCAAGAGTGCTTCACTCCCCGGCAACGGAGCCAGAAAAGAGCCTTGATGACCCACAAGTATAGGGGATCAATCATAGTCCTTTCGATAAGTAAGAGTGTCAAACCCAACGAGGAGCAGAAGGAAATGACAAGCGGTTTTCAGTAAGGTAATGTCTGCAAGCACTGAAATTGTAAGTAGCGAGTAGTTTAATAGCAAGATAATTTGTAACGAGCAAGTAACAATAGTAGTAACAAAAGTGCAGCAAGGTAGCCCAATCCTTTTGAGGCAAAGGACAGGCCAAAACAGTATCTTATGTTAAGCAAAGTGTTCTTGAGGGTACACAGGAATTTCATCTAGTCACTTTCATCATGTTGGTTTGATTCGTGTTCGCTACTTTGATAGTTTGGTATGTGGGTGGACCAGTGCTTAGGTGTTGTTCTTACTTGAACAAACCTCCTACTTATGATTAACCCCCTCGCAAGCATCCGCAACTACGAGAAAAGTATTAAGAATAAATTCTAACCATAGCATTAAACTTTTGGATCCAATCGGTCCCTTACGGAATAACGCATAAACTAGGGTTTAAGCTTCTGTCACTCTCGTAACTCATCATCTAATAACTACTCCACAATGCATTCCCTTAGGCCCAAATATGGTGAAGTGTCATGTAGTCGACGTTCACATGACACCACTAAGGGAATCACAACACACATACTATCAAAATATCGAAC
The DNA here is from genome assembly GCA_011799875.1 of Thinopyrum elongatum. Lineage (NCBI taxonomy): Eukaryota > Viridiplantae > Streptophyta > Magnoliopsida > Poales > Poaceae > Thinopyrum > Thinopyrum elongatum. The sequence continues at coordinate 334,167,144 of CM022302.1, read as the reverse complement.
ACATATCAAATTCACATGATTACTTGCAACATGATTTCTCCCGTGACCTCAAGAACAAAAGTAACTACTCACAAATGATAATCATGCTCAAGATCAGAGGGGTATTAAATAGCATAATGGATCTGAACATGTAATCTTCCACCAAATAAACCATATAGTAATCAACTACAAGATGTAATCAACACTACTAGGCACCCACAAGTACCAATCTATAGTTCCAGTACAAAGATTGAACACGGGAGATGAACTAGGGTTTGAGAGGAGATGGTGCTGTTGAAGATGTTGATGGAGATTGCCCTCCCCAAGATGGGAGAGTTGTTGGTGATGATGATGATGATGATTTCCCCCTCCGGGAGGGAAGTTCCCCCGGCAGAATCGCTCCGCCGGAGGGCAAAAGTGCTCCTGCCCAAGTTCCGCGTCGAGACGGCGGTGCTTCGTCCCGAAAGTCCTCTCCTCAATTTTTCTAGGTCAAAATGACTTTGTTACCAGAAGATGGGCACCGGAGTTTCATCTCATTTGGAGTTGTGCAGAATAGGTAGCCTGACGTAGCTTTTTTAGGTCCAGATTTCCAGCTGTCGGAATTCTCTCTCTTTGTGTATACCTTGCATATTATCAGAGAAAAGGCATTAGAATTACTCCAAAAAGCATTATTATGCATAAAAATATTATAAATAACAGTAGGTAAACATGATGCAAAATGGACGTATCAGCATTCCACATAAAAATTCTATTATTATCATTTACCTACTCGAGGATGAGCAGGAATGAAGCTTGGGGATGCTGATACGTCTCCAATGTATATATAATTTTTGATTGTTCCATAATGTTATATTATCATTCTAGGATGTTTTACATTCATTTTATAGCAACTTTATATCATTTTTTGGGACTAACCTATTGACATAGTGCCCAGTGCCATTTGTTGTTTTTTGCTTGTTTTTTACTTCTCAGAATATCCATATCAAACGGAGTCCAAACACAGCGAACTTTTTGGAGATTTTTTTCTGCCCAGAAGACAACTTGGGAGCCAAGGAAGTGCACGAGGGAAGGCCCATGGGGCCCACCACCCACCTGGGCGTGCCAGAGGCCCCAGGCGCGCCCTGGTGGGTGGTGGGGCCCATGGAGGTCCTTTCCATCACCTCACAGCTCTATAAATTCCCAAATATTCCAGAAACACTAGGGGAGTCGACGAAACACAATTCTAGCCGCCGCAAGTTCCAGAACCACGAGATCCAATCTAGAGCCCTATTCCGGCACCCTGCCGGAGGGGAACACGATCACGGAGGGGTTCATCATCCTCATTGGTGCTCCTCCGATGATGTGTGAGTAGTTTACCACAGACCTACGGGTCTGTAGGCAGTAGCTAGACGGCTTCTTCTCTCTTTTTGATTCTCAATACAATGTTCTCCTCGATGTTCTTGGAGATCTATTTGATGTAATGACTTTTTGCGGTGTGTTTGTTGGGATCCGATGAATTGCGAGTTTATGATCAGTTCTATCTATGAATATTATTTGAATCATCTTTGATCTTTTATATGCATGATTGTTATAGCCTCGTATTTCTTCTCTGAAACTTTGGTTTGGCCAACTAGATTGATTTTTCTTGCAATGGGAAGAGGTGCTTTGTGATGGGTTCGATCTTGCGGTGTCCTCACCCAGTGATAGAAGGGGTAGCGAGGCACGCATGTACCGTTGCTATTAAGGATAAAAAGATGGGGTCTATTCCAACATGAATAGATCTTGTCTACATCCACTACAAAAAAATAGACTTCCGTGATGATACATGTTTGTCACAGTAGGTCACATTTTCTGTCATGCATGTACATCCATGATGATTTTATGAAAGAATCAAGATAGTCATACCTGTGCTGTCGTAGAAGTGTTCCATGACATTACCAAAATTATCATCACGGAAGTGTCCACTTCCATGACGATAAATCGCGCGTCATAGAAGTGCTTTCGTCAAGGGTAACCAGCACGTGACATCCACCATAACGGGTCGCCGTTAAGCTATCGGGTCTGGTTTTGGATCCGATAACCCGCTAACAGCCATGACCAATGGCGATTTTCCACGTGTAAAATTCTCATTGGCCGACGGAACCACGTGTCAGCTCCACGTTGGCACAGATGTCACCCGTCCATTGGACAAGAATCGCCAATGAAACGTTGACACGTGGGACGGCCCAATAGAGGCCCATATTGGTTTAAAAGCCGGCCCAGGAACAGGCCCACAAGATTTCATCAGATCTAATGGGCCGGCCCGTTAATAGCCTAACATTTTCTGGACCAAATTACGGCCCACATCGGATACGGGCCGTTAAAGGACTGCAATATTCTGGGCCAGTTTACGGCCCATATCAGATCCGGCCCGTTAACAGCCTGCAATAGTTTGGGCCAAATTACAGTCCATCCCAGATCCGGCCCGTTAACTGACTTTCATTTCTTGGGCCAAATTACGGCCCTTTAACAGCTACTGTGCCATCGGGCCCATTGGGGGCCTGATTTGCTCTTCGGCCTCTTAATGGCCCGTTTAACAGTTCGGCCCGATATTAGTTTCGGCCTGTCAGCGGCCCTGTCTACATATGGGCCTCTTTCGGCCCGGTTTCGCTTTCGGCCATTTAAAGTCCCGAGTTGCACCTGGGCCTAATTCTGGTCCGTAGTTACTTTTGGCCTCTTAACGGCCCATAGTCTTCATGGATACATTCTAGCCCAAACTGCCTATCGGCCCGTTAAAGGCCCTTGAGAGTGTTGGGCCTAATTTTGGCCCATTATACATCCGGCCTGCTTCCCACCCGTCATGTAATTGGGTCAGCCAAGGCCCAAAAACATTTCAGCCTGTTAATGGCCCGTCACACAAATGGGCCAATGTATATTACAGCGTGCTGTCGGCCCGTGAATTGTTCGCCACAATTAAGGCTCAATCTAGTTCTCAACCTGTTAAATGCCAATTTAATTTTCCGGCCCAATTAAGGCAAGCGGTTTACTCGGCCTTTTAAAGACCCAAAACTAATAGTGGGCCAGATTAAGACTAGACCTAACTAATGGCCCAAGATGATTGTAGGCCCACGGTTCGGCCCGTACTAGCGATTGGCGACCGACCAGTTTTAGTACCGAAATTATTTTTTTATAAACCTAACCTATCGGCTCATTGCGCTTCGACCGAAGATTATGACCTTTTCTCAGAGCGAAGAAATAAACAGCAAATAAATTACAGCATCATGACGAAGAATAAACCTAGACTATACAACAAAGAAATTACATCATATTACATCCCCTGGGCATCAAAGTTCACCGCCAGTGATAATAAAGGGCAACCAGACAACAGATTCCATAAACTGGGCAGGTTGCCACCAGTGGAAGTAAACAGGCCGACAAAATAATAGACAGAACCGGCAGCACTTCAACACAGTTCAAGAAAGGTTAGCCGGCCCAGGAGCTGCAGCGCAAGCAGCTTAGCAACCTGATGAGACTGCGCTTGTTTGACGCTTATATCCACCAACTTAAGTTGCATAGCATCAATAGACGTCATGTACTTATGGTTAATCTTGCATAGAGATTGGAGTTCCAGTCGAATTTGAGCGGAAGCATGTCTTTCTGCTTGAATTTCAGACTAAAGAAGTCGAACAGATTCAGGCGGTGACTTCATCGAGCTTGTGTCACTGAGTAAGTTCGACACTACATCAAGGCATGACTTTGTGGTTGTATCCCTACCCTCAAGATGTGTTGCCTTCTTCTCTAGAATATATGTTAGAGGGATAAACAATGGGTTCGTCTCACTATCATTGTGGTAGTTCTTCCTAGCATCAGTGATGTCACCCTGAAAGAGAAACAAGTAGGTAGATAACAGGTTTTGCATGTATAAGCATCAGTGCTGTCAATTCATCTCATTTCTTTGTTAGAAATAAAGAGACACGGTTTAAAATAGCATTAACATAATAGGCATTGTTCATAGTTAAGATGGCAGGAAATGGGATTGTGCAGGAGCGGCCAGCTTCACCATACCACTGGATTACAGATCAAGAACACAAGCATACATGTAGTGCTAAACAACGTATAAGCATGAATGGTGAGTGTATTGTCAATTTATACCATTTCAGATTGGCAAATAAAGAGACATGATTTAAATAACATTAATATAATATGGCATTGTTCATAGTTGAGACATCGCAGGATATGACATTGTGCTGGAGTTGATAGTTTCACCACACCACTAGATTACAGATCAAGAACACAAGCATACACATAGTGCTAAAGAAGATAACTTGCTATGTTTAGTTTAATTTACATGGTATGAATAAGGAATTAGGTTGTACAACTAAAGACTGAAATTGAGAAGGACAAACTTGTGTTTATGTACTTCTTCGTTATAAACTTTGAACAAGCAATTTGATGTAGACGACAAAAATAAACAGCATTTGCACTCATAGCTATCCAAATATACACAACAAAGTTTGAAGGCTCGAGGAGGACAAACTTACATTAGGAGTGAAGACCGGCTCTATAAAGCCCTTGTCCATATTGATGGGGGGGGGCAATTCAAGAAGTTTACCGCACACTCTTCTTCAAGAGCATTGCCTTTATTCTACATTTTGTTAAGAGTAAATATAGATGTGAAAATATAGGAACAAATGGCGATTATTTAACCTAAGATGCAGAGTACAAATGTAAATACAGCATACAGGCAAAAGGCACTCACAAGAGCAATGCAGAGCTAAATTTCTTCAGTAACATTGGTTTTATTCAATAATTTCACAAGAGTAAATGTAGATCTGATGTGTAGAAAATGGAGGGAAAGGGAAAATAAGCTGCAAACTGTACATGAAGAACTAGCTGACAATATAAGTACAGTGATGAAGGACAGCAGATACTTACAAGAACAATGCAGAACTAAATTTCTTCATAAGCATTGGGTTTATTCTACATTAATGTAAGCATTAATATAGATCTGATAATTTGGAGCGAACAGTGGATAAGCAAGCTATAATGCACAATGATGTCACATAATCCACCAGGTATGAATGTAAGTATAGCGATAGGACAATAGGTACTCACAAGAGCAAAGCAGCGACCAGCATAGTTGCAATATCCTAGGTTTTGTGGCGCTAGTTCTATCGCCAATATACGTGGGGTGCTATCTGATTTCTCCAGTAGCACCACCTTTTTCAAGGACTTTGCTTGTACTCCTTCAGGTTCTGCAATCACCCTCTTCCTTTTGGATGTCTGAAACACAAGAACAACATTTGAATGGAAAAACATGGTATGACGATAAATGGAATAGGTATTGATAATGGATGGGCATGGCATCTTCACATATATCATGAGTAAACTAAGCAGATGGCGGTGCAATGAAGCAAAAGAAATGCAAGACACCTTATGCAAGATATGTGCAACCAATAAAACCTTGCCAAATTAGAACAGGCACCTTATTGGGTGAACAGGATAGGCCATCTGCCTTTGACTCCTTGAGCTCAGAATAGTCATTAGGATCATATTCTGAATACGAATCTATAGGTCGGGAGCATGTGGGTTTCATTGCATCCACAATGGACCTCAATCCCTTGATGCCAAGTTTGTTACCCATTGAACTGTTCTGCAATATTCTTCTGATGTGTGCATTCTTATATTCATTGTGATTACGTACAATATCTGAAAAGCATGAAAACATAAATAGTAGTGAGATTATCTTTGTAATGCAGAGGATATTGTAATATAATTGGGGCTCCCTGTAAACCCTTGTGTGCTATCACTGGATTCTGACGAGAGAGCCCATGTGTGCTGTAATATGGTGAGTAGATTAATATAATCTGGCATAACTACACATAAAAATAGGCTCCCTGTTGGGAGCTCCAGATGTAAGGATAGTTGGCAGATGATAGGTTCATAATATACCGTATAGAAAGTTTATTGCCAAACCATGATAACGAGAGCGCACAGCCACTAGGCAGATCGTAGTGTAGATAATAGGGGTACACCATAACCACCATAAATAAATCGGGAAAGCGGAACTGGCTGGAAAATACAGGGTTTTGCGGCTACTAATATGCAGCCTATCGATCACCTACAGGCCAGCTCTATTCATCTGAAGGCGCACATCTGTTACTATCAGTCTAGTCTATCAAAGACCGCGCAGCTCCCACCATTTTCGGGATATTATGGCAGACCAACTCGAAGTGCGAAATCATGTAGCAGAACCGGCCCAATAGAGCTGTCGACTACAGACGTCCCTACTCCCCTTCCTGACAAGGAACATACTGTACTTACTAAAGAAGAACAGAAGAGGAACATGTTAAAGAATAGAAGGGGAAGCATATTATTGAGATTCCCCTTCTTTCTATACAATGTTGGTTGCCCGCCCATGATGAATCAGAGCGCCCAAAGAAATGTCATTCCATGATGTCTCTCTATATGTGGCCACATGCATTTGGAAACTCAAGTGGGAGCATTAGCTAACCAATTAAATGTGTGTCTGTTAGCTAATGTCAGTATCATATCACATTCGTATTTGAAGAACCTTAGGACGTATGATTGGTGTGTTATTTAGCTTTAAAGGGTGGACAGCTGCTAGTAGGACACAAAGCACCTACGCAGATCATAGTGTAGATATAATGGGAAAACCCTAAGCATCAGGAGTAAAATCAGGAAAGTGGAACTTGCTAGAATATATGTGCTAGTATTGCCAGTACGGCTAGAAAGGCTTCGGATATCAGCTCTCTACAACTGAAGGCGTAGTACTGTTACTATCAGTCTAACTCTCAAAGGCGACACATACGACTGAATACGAAGAGTTGAAAGTGTCCATGACAATCGACATGAACACCAACACGAAGAGTTGAAAGCGTCCATGACAAGCGACCGAATAGACCTGTACACTGCAAATGTCCCTGCTCCTCTTCACTACAAAGAACATACTGTACAACTATTATACTCCCTCTGTTCCTAAATACAAGTCTTTGTAGAGATTCCACTATGGATCACATACGGATGTATATAGATACATTTTAGACTGTAGATTCACTCATTTTGCTCCGTATGTAGTCCATGAAGGAATCTCTACAAAGACTTATATTTAGGTACGGAGAGAGTACTTACAAAAGAAGAACAGAAGAGGAGCATGTTAAAGAAGAGCAAGCAGATTTTGGATAATAAAATGTTGGTTGGCCACACATGATGAACCAGGGCGCATTAAGAACGCAACTCCCAGCTGTCCCTTGATATGTGACGCATGTGCTTTTCGAAAGTAAAGTAGGAACATTAGCTGACCAATTAAACATTCTCTGTTTTAGTACATGTCAGCATCATATCAGATTCGTATTTAAGCAACTAAGTTTGGAATTATGAGTGGCATGTTGTTTAGCTTCATGGGTTGAGGAGCACTGCTTACATGTACGTCTCGAAGCACCTATGATAATGGTACTGAATATATGGGAATGTCTACATGCAAGTCGCCTGACTTTCCTCATTTGGGTCAGTCGACCATTTCAGGCGGTTGGATGAAGATCCTACGTCTCCTAACCCTTCTTCTTCCTCACCTCTTATTCTTCCCCTAAAGACCACTGCACGGGCCTCTGGCCGAACCACCGGCCCCCGTCCTCCCTTGAACCGCCCACCACCTCCGGTCTTCCGCCGCCCCCGGCCATCCCTCTAGCTAACCCCACCCCCCACCCGCGTCGAGTTTTGCCTCCGGCGAGGCCCCACCATAGCCCGATGACAGCCCCCCACAACCACGGTCCCCACCCGAAACCCAAAGATAGATAATGGGGCAGCCCTCCGGCGAGCCCCTTCCTTCCCTCCGGCGAACTCCCAAAAATGGACTGGCCCCAATTTGAAATTCAATCGGCTATCATTTAAGCTAATGTGGAATATAAAAGGGGAAAACCATAAGCATTGCGAGTATAGTGGTGCGTGTGCCATGGCGGATCTGAAGGTGCAAACCGGACAAAGGCAACTTCGCAACCAATGTTTGGTTTCAACTAACAAGTAAGATTCTAAGTGATGGACAAGAAATCACAGTAAAGCAGTGGCGATCTATTTTCTTGCTGAGATAAATAACTTGAGCAGATACGAAAGAGTACCGCCTCTGGTGTGGCGCTGTGTAAGCATCTGCTGAGGCGTTGAGGGTGTTGTGGTAGCGATGGCTGTCAGTAGCGTGGAAGCAGATCTAGGAGGGCAAATGGTGGCGGCGAGGGAAATATCCCGGTGCGGTGGACGAGACGGTCATACGAGCGGCCTCGACAAGGTGGACGATGGCGCGGATGAAGCGAGAGGACGCGATGCAAGGATCCTGGTCCGAAGCTGTGGATGAGAGAGGTCGATCTCTTGTAATGGACGACGGCGTCGGGGTATCAGCTCCGGCATGGTGGAGGAGGACGGTGGTGGATGGGGTGGCGGTCGGAGGAGAGTGCGGTGGAGACGGTGTTTTGGCGCCCACGTAGTACGAATGGGGAAATGGAGGAAGAGAGGAACGGGGGAACCATGTCTTCAGGGCGCGCTTGTCTCAAATGCGAGGAAATTTACAAACTTAGCCCCCGTTTAAAATTTCCTACATCACAACAATATTAGTCGGTTGGGGATAGGACGGTAATCTCGCATACACCAAATATTTGCCGACGGAGATTTCGGCCGAGGAGAGTTTGTTTTGGCGCCCACCGTGTATGAATCGGGGAGGGAGGTGAGAGGCAATTTCGGCCGAGGAGAAACTGTGTTTTGGCGCCCACTGTGTATGAATCCGGGGAGGTGAGAGGCAGAGGCGGCTATGTCATGTTTGAGTGAAATTACAAGCCTACCCCTATCAAAACCTATAGAAATCGAGCCGATAGGCTTTGTGTGTCAGGGATAGGCAGTAATTTCCATCTCGCAGATTTTGGTTTCGGGCGATTACTGCGAGTTTCCCCGCTTCGTTCAAATTCTTGCAGAGAAAGAGTGCACGGTTACCGTGCCAACTCAATTCGAATCCAGTTTGTATTTTTTTTGGGCAGGATCCATTTTGTATTCGAATACAAATCTATATACATCATTTTTTATATATAATTTCAAAAGCACAACACCCTTTATACATAAATATGGTTTACAAATGGCATGATCTCAGATTCATAAGGTTGGATCCATCTTAATTTGGATTTTCAAATATTTGAAACTACATTATGTTGAAATCCAATGTATGCATTCCTCGCTAACTGTCTCCAATTAATGTGTGTTTCATGCGGGTTTTTTTTACTTCTCAAACACGTATAAGGTGTTTGACGCAAGCAACATATAGTGTAATCCTGTTTAGACATTAATTGCATATAAACCATGCATTGTCTCTAATTAAAGAATCTATGGATCACTAATATTGATAAACTATATAACATTACACGTGTTCCCAAATTCAAATGAATATGCATGTTTGATAGACCAATTTTTGTTATGATATTATCAATGTCATGATCTCTAGTTTAAATATTTGAATCCCCTTTAATCCAGATATTCGTCTCATATAGCTATCACTCATGATTGTATATCTCTCTAGACCTATACGCCTTCATCGTCTCTCGGGTATCTCTTGTGCTACTTGTATGTCGACAATGATCTTTTATCTTCGTAACACACTGACGGTACTCTCTCCCTCGACATTCACTCTATCTCTCTCTAAGTATATCTCGCTCCCTGCTATGTGTCTCTAACTATGATTCTCCCTGTGAAATCTCTTTCTCTCACACAAACACAAACTTCGTCTCCCGGGGTCTCATTTCTCTCTACTATTCCCCCGTGTGCCACTCGCACACCCCCTCTCACACATAGATGTCTTGCGCTCCTTAGGTATGAGAAGTTGCGACTCTCCCTCTTAAATATCTCTTTCTCACACACAAACACAAACTATGTCTCCCAGGGTCTCATATCTCTCCACCATTCCCTTGTATGTCGCTCACACACACTCTCTCCCCCTAGAGATATCTCGCGTTCCCTGATATGTCTCTCTAGCTATCACTCTCCTTGTGAAATATCTTTCTCTCTCGCAAACACAAAACTCCATCTCTCGGGATCTCATTTCTCTCTCATATTTGTTTGTATGTGACTCACATGCACCCTCTCTATATCTCTCTCACACCCACACACATAACTCAGCCTTCTGATCCACTCGACTCTTATCTCTAACACACACACTAGCGAGCCAATCTCCCTCTAGCTAGCATCTTTATCTTTCTATTTATCTATTTCTCCATCAACCTTCATTCTTTCCCTCACACTTGCTTCCTATCACGCACACTATATATGTTTCTCTCTACATGCAGTCATGCGCCCTCTTTTTATCTTTCTCTCACACACACATAACTTCACCCCTCTGAACCACTCGGCGGTCATCTCTAACACACAAACTAGCCGATGTCCCTCTAGCTAGCATCTCTATCTCTCTATCTATCTGTAGTTTCTCCGTCAACCTTTCTTTCTCGCACGCACTCTTGCTTCCTATCACGCACACTATATTTGTCTCTCTATACATGCATCTATAGGTTGATCTCTTTTGCACAATCGTTGTGTCTCGCTCTCTCCGCTCGCCATAGATGCATGCTCCAGCCCATGCCACTATCTCTTAAAGACAAAAACACATGCTCAATTATCGGGCCTTCTTCCCTCCTCTCTCACATGCATGCATATTGTCATACCGACCCGTCTCTCCCATGTCGTTGATCTTATGACTTATGTCTTCTTTCTTTTATCTCGATCATGCGCACGCACGCACATACACACATCCCACGTATACATGTATACCTCTCGCACATGCACGTTCAAGGTCTCCTATGTCTCCATACGTAGTTAATTACCCTCAGCCCTAACCCCACATCGAATCGTTCTCTTCTTGTGTGCACATGACTTCCGCCTGGATGGGTCTCTTCTCTAAAACACACACTCACACTTAACAATCTCCTTCTAGCTACCCCATCTCTCACTCTTCCCCTATATCCCCGAAACCAATAAGACCATCCCTTCGTTTAATTCCCGCCTACATGCACCATCGATATATAGTAGTCTTGCTCGGTGTCTCTCGAACAAACACGTTATCTCGATGTCGACTCCTCTCACGCGCACACGCCACACGCCTTCTCTTCCCTCTTTACGGGCCTCTTCTCTCTCGCACCCCCCCTCGTTGGTGGCCTCTGCCATACACATCACCTCTCTACGATGAAGCCACACACACTTAAATTACTTTCACCACCGAAGACTCCACTTCACACACACACACACACACACACATTAAGACTCCATCTCACACACACATGCTGTAGGTGGAGCATTTGTTCCTACCACCCTTCATCCAACCTTACCCGTATGATAAACAATCACCTTAATTTACTTATATAACATGGACAAATTCCACTTTATTTTAGTAGTTAGCAAAGTTCTCATAATTATATAACGCAAATCACGAGCACGAAGTGACATTTTTTTTACACAACCACGTTAACATGGCCACATAAATCACAAGCTAAAGTGTAATACCATTATACTTATATCCCGATGCAAAAGGTGGAGTACATGTCCGAAGAGTAGAGTCGCACACACGCACTCTCTCTCTCAGAATCTCACACACATACCAGTTACGTGAAGCCCCCTAAGCAGACCCGTATGTTACAATTTGTGCACCCGCGGGTACACATGATGGTGCGCATTTATTTAAGCCAGACAACGAACCCAAACAGTAGCTGCATTCATTCCCCTCTGGCCGCCTCTTCTCTGGTTGCCGTCGCCCGATAGCCATGGCCCGGCCGAAGGTAACGACATACGCCATGCTCCCGCCGGAGCGGCGCTTTGATCTGGAGGCGGCGCAAATCCCGGATCGCAGCCGCCCTGCCTCCGGAGTCCGGACTAGCTGGAGCTGGATGAGGAGGCGTTGGAGGTGGAACAGCACGTGGAGCCGGAGGAGGAGAACGACGATGCGAAGCCAGAACAGGAGGACAACGACGTGGGCGATGCAGAGCCGGAGGAGGACAATGATTTCCATTATACTTAGACTTAAAGGGCTTTGAGTTTCATGCCACATTTATTTCATAGAGATAAAGAAAGGAAATTTTAGTGGTCATGCATGCATCTATTTGTGCTAGCACTCCTATATAAGGGTTGACCAGTCACTTCCCGCGGACGTGCACGGGCGGTGGAAGAGGAAGGAGAAGGGAAGCGGGCTGTGGAGTACGCCAGTTGCAGCATGAGCTCCAAGGAACGTTCGTGCCAAACAATGCATAGTAGTACAGTATAGTCCAACGGAGTATGAATTGGCCTTTAGGTTGCGTGTGGATGACATGGCTGCAACATGCAAGCTGCAGTTCGACAGCCTACCTCTCCGCTTCGCACGGTTTGGTCACGCAAGATTTGCATGCAAGCATGTCACGCACGTACTTGTCGAAGGCGTGCTTGAAAAAGGGCGACCAGGTCCGCTAGTCTGCGTTGGTCCATGCGCCCGAAAAACAACTAATCCCAGTCGTGCGTGCTTTAATTCCGGGCTAGTGGATGGACGCGAACGTGCCGTACAATGAACCGCCCGCCAACTCCCTAATCTCTATCTCTACTCTTATAATAATAATAATCTATCGATCTATCTACTCTTATAAAAAATAGAGTTGGTGATGATGGTGTGCCTGCCATCCTGCAATATAGGCCGTCCGATTTATATCTGACGGATAGGAAGGAAACTATGGCAATTTTGCAAAAAGATACCCACACCCCTCTCCACATTTGCAAATAAGGCCTTCCCTCGTTCATCATTTTCTCTCACAAGATAAACTACTCATACAAATGCATCTTGATGTTACGTGCAATGCACGGGCATCTTGCTAGTAATAAATAATAATAATAAAACCGAGTTGGTGATGATGGTGTGCCTGCCATCCTGCAATATAGACCGTCCGATCTATATCTGACGGATAGAAAGCAAACTATGGCAATTTTGCAAAAAGATACCCGCACCCCTCTCCACATTTGCAGATAAGGCCTTCCCTCGTTCATCTTCGTCTCCCACATCTTATTGCCATGTCATCTTATAACATTTCAGTACATGTCTCTTTGCACTCCAAGAGCAAGAGTAGTTCTTTCCCTTTTTTTTATTGATTGGGATAGTCATCTACGCAACTTTATAATGCCAGTTGTATAAACTATAAAGGACTTAACAATTTCAATTCCGTGTAGTACTAGCTAGGTAGCCATAATCCCATCAAACAAAACTACTCCTACTTTAATTAATGTACATGGCCCAGGTAACACTCTCAAATTGTTTGTCGTCGCCCGTGCCGCAGCTGGTCTATACATTGCTTCCGTTCCCCCTCATAGAAATAAGCAATATAAAGTATTTTATTTTAATCCGTATCCCCTGCTTATGTCACCTTATTATACTGCATGGACCATAACCATGCACGTCAGCATGTATCCAGGTTTGAGATGCCAGGTGTACCAGATGGACGGCGGCGTGTTCGACCCCCGTGATGCTACCTGGGTGTGGATGAACACACTTGAAGAGTACTCAATTTTCATCGGGGACAACTACCCCATAGTGTAAACGATGCCACCTTCCGTGCACGACGTCGACGGCCTGCCGTTCATGAAGAACGGGTGCGTTTTCATTGCGCACTGACGGATTCACATCTTGAACGCCCCTATCCGTGATCTATGCCGCTTCAGTTTGGATGAGTCTCCATCGTAGGGAGCCACACTTAAGAAGTTGCGATGATATGGACTCCCGTTGCCCACCGTTATGGATCGTTCCATCTATGAAGAACACGTGGGACTGGAACTACGAGATGGACATGTACCCAGGGATGTACGAACCTGAGTAATGTAGCGCAGTAAGTGAAGTAGAAAGGAACAAATAGTATGAACATGCATGGGATATAGGCATTTGTCTTTTACTACCACTAAATGTTGTACGTGCAATGCACGGTGATATTATGATGTACGTGCCTAAGTACTCTACTACTATATTAATTGGAGGCACATATTAGGTTTTATATTTGTTTACGTGTATGGCCCGAGACCCTCCAACTAGACGCGTCTTTCTCTCTGGGTCGCACTTTTTATCGTTCATACTACTAGTACTACGTCTGGTCTCCGACCTAGAAGTGGAAGAAGTGGAGACGCTCTACCACGCTGTTCATGTCCCACTCCTTTCGCTGATGTGTGGGACATCCAGCACATGCCGTGTTTGGCACTCCTTCGTCGTAAGAGTTGAAACGCTAGCTTTCATCAAAAATAAAAAATAAATATAAATCAGCGATGATACTATACCACGCGGATTCCTTGCTCCTCGATATCGGAAAGAATACTTCTATTCGCCGACATGTGGGATGTCGACCATCCTGGTCCACTTGCCATGCACGTAGAACTCCAAGGGAGAGTCACCCCGGTCGTTGCGCCGCAGTAATAATGACTAATGAGCCGTCAAATCACAGGCCCAACCTTTCCCACTGTAAAGTTGCTCGGATGAAGGAACCATCATGACTTCGTTGAATTCCGCTTCTTGAAGAAAACTACTGTACCAGCAATACTGCTAGCTACAGTAGTAATGTATTCCAGCGGAGGCCTCCTTTGGTTCATAGGATAGTAATTTTATAGGAATATCAAAATCATAGGAAGAGAGATGACATGCATCTCAATTCCTATAGAGAAAGAGATGCCATTTGATGCATAGGATAGGAATTTTTCCATTGAGTCTAGGCTAATGTACTGGTAATTTGCTCTAAAAACTACAGTAGTAACTAGTACTGGTACATGCTCGTAATTAATTAAACAAACATACGGGCGACACAAACACACACACTAACTACTAGTACTACTACTTCTCACATGCTGGCCAGACGCCGTCGTTCTCCTTCTCGGTTTGTCGGCGACACCCCACCGTGCTTGGATCTCCGTTGAGCTCTCCGCAGCAGTGCGTGCGTCTTCTTCTTTCTTGCGGCAGCGGGCCTCTCTTTTCTTGAGTGCTTTCTACCTTTTCCGCTTCCTCTGTGCAGTTTTGGCCGCCTCTTGCTCTACCGCCCATTCAGCCTTGGCAGCTTCAAAGTCTGCCCACGTAGGTGTGAGGTCATGAGCGGCGATGAACTCGGCACGGCGGGATGCCATCGCTTCCCTACCATTTTGTGTGCGGTCGTGGGCGGCAAGGAACTCGGCGCGGCGGGATGCCATCGCTTCCTTACCGGTTAGTGTGCGGCGCGGTGGCATGAACGACGCTTGGTGAGAGCTCTGGGGCGGAGTGGCCGGACAACCGTATAGTGCATTGGTTTGTCAAGAGCTCAAGGACAGACGACGAAGGAAATTTGGATTCCCCTTCAATCCTGGTCATTTATTATCGAGTAAAATGCATTGGCGGTCATCAAAATTGTCTTGATAACTCACTTTGATCATTGTACTTAAGAATACGGTCAATACGGTCATTATATATGAGATATGGTGATTATACGGTCCCTATCATCACACCCGTGTAGCTGTAGCTGGGATTCGATGTTTCCGCACCTCCGTCCTGGTTGATGCATGTAACTAAAAATAATATCACTAGAAACTATGTTTATTAGTAAGGTACACGTGCATTGCACACATGAGATTTGGCAACCAAATTATGAATAAATACCACACTATAGCATGTAAGCTTTGAGTCATATATGCATGATGTAGATGTTCGTTAATTCTTATAGTGGTAGTAAATTTCTACAAAATGCACATAATAGCCTAAATATGGTAAATGAACCCGGAGAAGTGCCAAATTTGAACACGGTGCTTTGTAGGGTGCATGTTGATCGTAGAAAAAAAAGTGAACTGCCACATTAATTGAGTACTTTTGCAAACTACAAAAACAATATACCACCACGCCAGCGTCTGACCGCCCTGGCCTACCGAAACCCCTTCCATCGCTAGAGTGCGTTTCCCGCCTGAAACAGTCACCATCGCTCCAGAAGGTCAATGCCGCATTCACGCCCGACGCGACCTCTCACTGGCGCCGGCATTGCAGCAGCGCGACGGCCGAGAGAGCGCCACCCGCGTGGCATCGCGGTGCAAGCGACTGCTCCGCGTTAACGACACCACGGCCATTAGTCCATCCGCCGCCCACATTAATAACATGCGGCTGCCAATGAACCTACTCCGGCGCCAGCTGTCCATCTGTCTGCCGCGGCTTATTGCCATTCGCCCGCTATATTAACTTCAGCCCCAGCCCCCAGCCATAGCCAAAGACCCACAGTCATTCTCCTCCGGTCCCTTCCTTCTGTCGGCACCACTCCAACCATGGCCTCCTCGCGCTCCAAAGCTCTCTTGGACGTACTATCGTAGGAGCAGACAAAGGACATCGCAGGCTCCTCTCCAGGCACGCTCCAAAGCTCTCTTGGATGTACTGTCGCAGGAGCAGACGAAGGACATCGCCGGCTCCCCCCCGGCCGCCCTCCACCGCCACGACCATGAAGCCGGCACACGTGCGCGGGCGCAGCCGGCAGCAAGGAAGAGTAGTACATGGTAGGTCATCGCCGCTCTGGTCCCAGGAAGGCCACCGCTCCTCCACTCAGTCAACGCCAAGCTTGGTGGGGTAAACATCGGTGGCCGAATAGCCGCTTGACGGCGACGTGGAGGCGGAAATCTTCAGAACCTTGTGCGCCGGAGGAGGAGGTTATCGAGGCGGAGCTGGACAAATCTAAGGAGGAGGCAAAGGCAATAGCCAGAGCGTCAGTTCTCGGGGCTCATGGCCGGACATGGTGGTCGGGCGCCGGTGATCGTTTAGATTAGGTTTACAGTAGGTTTTAGTACAGTTTGTGCGAAATATGTAATGAATTTCGTCCAGTTTATAGGAAAAGTTTTCGAAATGTAATGAATTTCATCCGGTTAATTTGAAATTTGCTTTGTTTGCATGAATTTTGTCTGGTTAGTTCATATAGTTGTCGAAAGGTATGCGGACAGCATTGGATGGCATCCTCTGGCATCAGTGTCCTCGGACAGATGCCGGTGTAAATTTGTGGGTCAGCGTTGGAGATGCCCTAACTATCATGCTATAATCGCTAACAGTGCTCCATTATTTCGCAGGGAATAGTTATCCCTCGATCAAAATCAGATCCGCCGTGTTTTGCACTCCTCCCACGTAAGAGTGGAGACGCTTGCTTACATAAAAATGGAGCAAGAGTACGGCACTGTAGCACGTCATATCACTCAAACCCACTAGGCCAAACTAGCCCGCCTAACGCGTGGGAAAGCCCCGCCCTCGTCATTTTGTTCTGGATTTCTATCGATGGATCGCACGAAAATGTTACACTTTGCAAGTTCAAAAGGAAAAGGTGGCACACTTAAAGCACGCCTGTCGCGTTCGCGTCGCACCCCCGACAGTCCAGCTCGCACGCCGCTCACCAAAGGGGACACGCGTTGTCTTGCATTTTCACTGACATGTGGGACTGCAATTGAATAAACCATCGATAGCCAAAATCTAATCGCTTGGCGGGCGTCGGCTGAGAAGAGAGAGACGGGGGAGGGAGAAGAGATCGCCCGCCCACCGTGCACGGACTCCAAGAAATATGGTGATAATGTGAGGTGGGCCATGCGGGAGTCCGGACCGCTTCCAAGCCCGCTTCTGACCGCCCTGGCCCACCAGAAAACCCTTCCCCCCCTCCCGCGCGCTCTCCCCCCTCAGGCGCCAGCTGCCCGCATTCATAGCAAGTACAATACTAGGCTATAAGCCCGCTTATGTGGAGGAGAGAGGCATTGAAAAAGTGAAGGAGTGGGCTCTGCAAGAGCCCGTCTCTACACGTGATCCTAGGTATAAAAAAACTAATTCTAAAAAAAGGTATAAAAAAACAATTGTGTCTAAAAAAAGAAGGTAAAAAACATTTGAGAGGAAATAGATAGAGAGAAAGTGAGAAAAAGTTGTAACCTTATAGCCAACCTTATAGTCAACACTATGGTACATGAGGAAGGAGGGAGTTGTGCACATGCCAAGTTCACTGGGCTGCCGTGTTTCACACTCCTCCGTCATAACAGTGGAGATAGTAACTTTCATCAAAAATAAACAATGAATACTCCTTGCTCGTCCTTGATATTGGAAAGAATACTTTCATTCATCGACATGTGGGACGTCGACCATCCTGGTCCACTAGCCATGCACAAAATTATCCTGGTCCACCCCGGTCGTAGCGCAGGCCCAACCTTTCCCACTGTAAGTTGGTCGGATGAACGAACCATCATGACTTCGTTGAATTCTGCTTCTTCAAGAAAACTTACTGTACCCGCAATACTGCTACCACACGCGAAGACTGGACGGCACTGTAGCACGTCATAACACTGAAACCCACTAGGCCAAACTAGCCCGCCTAGGATTTGTACGTCTCTGTACTGCTATGATTTTGTGTTCTCAAAAAATATCCTTTGTCAATCTAACGATTATAAGTAGAAAGAAATGGAGGCCTCCTTTGGTTCATAGGATAGGAATTTATACGAATAGGAAAATCATAGGAATTGAGATGCTGTCATCTCACTTCCTATAGAGAAAGAGATGTTATTTGGTGCATAGGATAGGAATTTTTCCATTGAATCTAGGCTAATTTTTTTCCTCCAAAATATGAAGGATTGATTCCTATCCTACATAGGAATAGGAATCCATTCCTATAAACCAAAGGGCTTCAAAGGAATTTTTCCTTTGCAAATCCTATCCTATAGAGTTCCTACAAAATTCCTACAAACCAAAGGAGGTCGGAGGGTCTTTCTCTCTCTCTCTCTAGATCTCTCTCCATCCCACAACCCCTATAGCACACCTACACACTCTCTGTAGCCACTCCGAAAGTACGACGTCACTACACATTCACGCTTCCAACAAAAAAATTACACATTCATTCATGTTACAAGTACGTGCCAATTTTGCTGGCTATTAATGTGAATGTATCCGTGAACCAACTCTTTGAGTTTGATGTGAATTAATGTATAATTGTGGACTATTGCCTGATCGATCGCTAAGCCTACAATTTTAGGAGCTTGAGCTATTGGCCGATAGACGACGGATCAGACCTATAAGTGTACCACGAGCTCATCAGCCCCAACGTTTCTCTTTGGTGAGTGTTTGCAAGTACTATAGCTCGCACAGTACCTAACCTACGAACACCAAGAATCATCAAACAAGCCCTGCTGATATGATAAACAGTTCAAACTTACATCTAAGCATGCCATATATTACATCAAAAGCTGGTGAGGATACATCTGTTTCCATAACTCGGAGAGGGTTCGCATGATTCACTATCAAACAAAAGTAGCAAGTACCGCCCACACAAGACAGTGCACTAGCCCTAAGATGGTTTGATAACACGCATCGTTCTGCTAATTAAATACAATGCAAACTACCTTAAAGGATTAGCGCGACCAACTATTTCTTGTCATCGATCTCTCGGGCAATGACCATAGCACGGATAGCGGCATGGGAATCGGTCACTGGGGCGATGTCCATAGGACGGACCGCGACATCGGAATCGATCTCTGGGGCGATGTCCACAGGACAGACAGCGGCATCGAAATCGATCTCCGGGGCGATGTCCACAGGACGGACCGTGACATCGGAATCATCAAGGACATCCATTGGCACCTGCACAACCCTAACATATTAGCAAGCACATTGCAAATAATCAAAAACCATAACTATGGTAAGCCATTTTTTTTACCTTGTGCAGCTCACCGGGGGATCCCATCCCTCCGGGGGCCATCTCCTCGATGGGGGCCATCGCCTTGCTAGGGAAATACTGCTTCTCAATGGTGACTATCTCCTAAACTCGGCCTTGAGCCTCTCATAGGTGGCCATTAGAGTTTTTGGGGTAGGCATGGTGGGGCCCTTGCTGTTCTTCCAGCTTTCTTTGAGGAGTTCGTCCGCCAACGTCGTCAACTCTTTGGCCAGTGCTTGTTTCTTGGAGTTCTTCATCTCCATGGGTTGGCCTGCCAACATGGCCAACTCGTTGGTCGGTGCTCGCTTCCTGGAGATCTCTGTCTCGAGTGGGTTGTTCGCTGCAACTCTTTGCCTAGTGCACCAGGATCCATCAATAAACTGACAAACAAAAAGCAATCGAAAGGAAACAACAATCGCAATGAAAACGGGAAAAGAATAGGCAGTGAGAATCGGTCGGTGCTTTGCAAAAAGAAGATTCTTGGAATGAAAATATAGTAGCATCACTGATTCGCCCTCCTTTCCTTCGTCTTTACAGAAGAAAAATGGCAGAAGTGAGTAGCCTGGAGTGAGGTTTTCTTCAAGAAAGGGGAGAAAGGGCTTCAACGAGTGTTCCAGTGGAATGATGGTTGCTTCGTCCAGTCCAACTTCGAGGCCACTTTACCACTGCTGGTAAAGGTGTGGGTTTTGTGATATGACGGGTCATGACGGCCACATCGGGGTGACTGGTGAGTCTCGACTGTAACACCTCGCTATGATTTGGTGGATGGCACGCGGGCCTGGATGCTTGATGTCCCGCATGTAATAGAGCGGCTAGTCATATAAGTAGTTTGGATGACAGACGAGGAGCTCCGTCCTGGTTTATTGGTCCTTTGTCCCTATGATAATCTGTGCCAAAATTTGACTATAAATTGAACTAACCAAATGTTCATGCATGTCACAAAAAATTACATCATTGAAAACTATGTTCAAATACGAATCCAAGGATATAATTTTGGTTAACATGCACTAACATTTTGCCAGATAAATCTTTGGTCAAAATTTAGCACAAATTATAAAGGGGCCCAATAAAGATTGTACTCTCACATTTTGTTTTGAGGATACTCCCACATAGAAAATATAAATAATAATGCATGTTAGTGCAGCCCACATTTTCGATAATTTTAGCCGTGGGCTTGTTCACAATTTTTACGAGGCGGTGGTTGTTCACTTAATGGAGGGTGTAGTACCAGACTTGAATGATACAAAGTGCGACCTGGCACACCGTAACACCACTTGGAATAAGCGGGTAGCTATCTCAAAAAAAATCAACAACTCAAAAAAAACGGCGACCTGGCACGTACACAATTTTAAACGATTGTTTTGATGGAGTGAAAAAAGAAAAACTACCCCACTATACGTAAATATATAGGCAGGAGCCTCCGCGCTTGCTTGCTTGGGTTGCTCTATTCACACACTCTTATCCTCTCCAGATCTAAACAAGATAGCGGTGGTACCACTGTCTTTCTATCCTCATCGCTTGTTATAGATCCGGACGTATCCCCCTTCGCCGGTGAAGGGGAGGAGGGGCAGCGTTTAGGCCGTCGTCGACAGCGAGGGAGGAGACCCACTGCCGGCCGCACCGTTATCTCTGGCCGAGCATCTAGTGTGGGCGGATCCAGCCTCCCGCCGCCCACCTATCCACACCCCGACGACCTTCAGGTATATCTTCCTTCGAAACCGGCCTAGCTTTACTTCCCCAGCTTGCTACGTCGCTGCATGTGCATCATTTTCTACCTCTCAGCCCCCCTCATAGCTAGGCTTGATCGGATGGTCCAACGTCACCTAATTTTTTTTCTATTGTTAGAGGTAAAGGTACTTCATGGAGTCGAATCTTGTACTTGGTTCAAACAAGAAATAAAGGGGGAAAATTTAGTATGTACATCAGACTTGGTACAAACAGGAAAGAAAGGGGGTGAAAGTAGTACAGACTGGTCATCCAACCGGTCTCTTGGTCGAAAAGGGAAATATAGGGGAAACGATGTACACAGTGGTATGCCCAGGACTAGATTTTCTATCCACACATAGGAATAGGTGGCTGGAGTGAACAGAAATAGGAACAACCCAGATATGTTTCTTGGATGTTTGTTACTCGGGGCAACAAACTCTGAATCACCACTTTATGCCCCGGTTTAGGTACATGGTGCTGGACTGCTGGTGCACCCGCTGTCCCATGCCCTTATAGCAAATATTTTGCTGTTCTTAATCTAATGCCCCTGGTAAAATGAAGCCATGTCACTGTTATAAGCCATGAAAAGTTTAACCAATTGTTTTTGCCAGTAATTGTTTGAGACTCTGACTGTTTCTGCTGTAGCTTTTTGTGCAAACAGGGATATCCATTTCACCTTGTTGCTATTGCGACCTTTTGGTGCACTTCACAAAACACTTCTTAAAAGAAGTGACTTTTGTGATGTTTAACTGGAATGTCAGAATGGAACCATTGGTTCATTTCGGTGGAACTGCACAAAGGGATATCTGTGTTCCAATCTTCATCCTCCATATTGGCACCATAACCTATTGGGGAACGTTGCATGGGAAACAAAAAAATTCCTACGCTCACCAAGATCAATCTAGGAGATGACCATCTACGAGAGGAGAGATTGGGTCTACTTACCCTTGTAGATTGCTAAGAGGAAGCGTTAAGAAACGCGGTTGATGTAGACGAACGTCTTCGCGATCCAATCATGATTCGTCCCGTGAACGTCTTCGCGATCCAATCACGATCCGTCCCGCGAACTCCCGATCCAAGTGCCGAACGGACGGCACCTCCGTGTTCAACACACGTACGGCTTGATGACACCTTCACCTCCTCGATCCAGCGAGCGATGGTGAAGTAGTAGCTCGAGTCCTCCGGCAGCACGACGGCGTGGTGGTAGTGGTGGTGGCGGAATCTCAGCAGAGCTTCGCTAAGCACTACGAAGAGGAAGAGGGATGCGAGGGAGAGGAGAGGCAGCGCCGTGGCATAGATGGGGGCGGCTGCCCTCCCTCTACCCCTCTATATATAGGGGAAGGTAGGAGGAGGGGCGCCCTAGGGTTCCCTAGGGGGGCCGGCGGCCACCAGGGAAAACCCTAGATGGGTTTTGGTGCGCCTCCCCCCCGGGAGCCTTGGCCCCCAAGGCAAAGGGGGTGGCTGCCCTAGGGGAGCGCCCCCACCCCTTCTGGTTACATGGGAAAGGGTGAGGGGGCGCATAGCCCCTTAGTGGGCTGGTTTGCCCCCTCCCCTTGGCCCATGGGGCCCCACAATACTTGCTGGGGCCCCCCGAAACCCCTTTCGGTGATGCTGGTCATCACCCGGTACCCCCGGAACAATTCCGGACTCCAATACCCTTCGTCCAATATATCAATCTTCACCTTTGGACCACTCCAGAGTTCCTCGTCACATCCAGGATCTCATCTGGGACTCCGAACAACCTTCGGTAACCACCATAATGACTCAACTATACTTATATCGTCACCAAACATTAAGTGTGTAGACCCTGCGGGTTCGAGAACTATGCAGACATGGCCGAGACACCTCTACGGTCAATAACCAATAACGGGACCTAGATGCCCATATTGGTTCCTACATATTCTACGAAGATCTTATCGGTCGAACCTCAATGTCAAGGATTCTGCTAATCCCGTATGTAGTTCCCTTTGTCTAGTGGTATGTTACTTACCCGAGATTCGATCGTCGGTATCCGCATACCTAGTTCAATCTCATTACCGGCAAGTCTCTTTACTCGTTACGTAATACAAGATCCCGTGGCTAACTCATTAGTCACATAGCTTGCAAGCTTACTGTGATGTTGTATTACCGAGTGGGCCCTGAGATACCTCTCCATCATACGGAGTGACAAATCCCAGTCTTGATCCATGCCAACTCAACAGACACCCTCGGAGATACCTGTAGAGCACCTTTATAGTCACCCAGTTACGTTGCGACGTTTGGTACACACAAGGTATTCCTCTGGTGTCAGTGAGTTGCATGATCTCATGGTCATAGGAACATATACTTGACATGCAGAAAACGATAGCAATAAACTTGACACGATCATATGCTACGTTTATAGTTTGGGTCTTGTCCATCACATCATTCTCCCAATGATGTGATCCCATTATCAAATGACAACTCATGTCTATGACTAGGAAACCATAGCCATCTTTGATCAACGAGCTAGTCTGGTAGAGGCTTACTAGGGACATGTTGTTGTCTATGTATCCACACAAGTATTTGAGTTTCTGATCAATATAATTCTAGCATGGATAATAAACGATTATCATGAACATGGAAATATGATAATAACTAATTTATTTTTGCCTCTAGGGCATATTTCCAACAGTCTCCCACTTGCACTAGAGTCAATAATCTAGTTCACATCACCATGTGATTAATACCCAATTAGTTCTGGGGTTTGATCATGTTATGCTTGTGAGAGAGGTTTTAGTCAACGGGTCTGCAATATTCAGATCCGCGTGTACTTCGCAAATCTCTATGTCATATTGTAGATACTACTACCATGCTTCACTTGGAGCTATTCCAAACGGCTGCTCCACTATACGTATCCGGTTTGCTACTCAGAGTCATCCGGATTGGTGTTAAAGCTTGCATCGACGTAACCCTTTACGCCGAACTCTTTATCACCTCCATAACCGAGAAACTCTACTTAGAGTCATCCGGATTGGTGTTAAAGCTTGCATCAACGTAGCCCTTTATGCAAAACTCTTTATCACCTCCATAACCGAGAAACATTTCCTTATTCCTCTAAGGATAATTTTGACCGCTGTCCACTGATCCACTCCTGGATCACTCTTGTACCCCCTTGCCAGACATGTGGCAAGGCACATATCAGGTGCGGTACACAGCATGGCATATCGTATAGAGCCTATGGCTAAGGCATAGGGGACGACCTTTGTCCTTTCTCTTTCTTCTGCCGTGGTCGAGCTTTGAGTCTCACTCAACTTCACACCTTACAACTCAGGCAAGAACCCCTTCTTGGACTGATCCATTTTGAACTTCTTCAAAATCATGTCAAGGTATGTGCTCTGTGAAAATCTTATCAGGCATCTTGATCTATCTCTATAGATCTTGATTCCCAACATGTAAGCAGCTTTACCCAGGTCTTCCTTTGAAAAACTCCTTTCAAACAACCCTTTATGCTTTCCAGAAATTCTACATCATTTCTGATCAACAATATGTCAACCACATATACTTATCAGAAATGTTGTTGAGCTCCCACTCACTTTCTTGTAAATACAAGTTTCTTGCAAACTTTTTATAAACCCAAAAACTTTGATCACCTCATCAAAGCGTATGTTCCAACTCTGAGATGCTTGCTCCAGTCCATAGAAGGATCGCTGGATCTTGCATACCTTTTAGAATCCTTAGGATCGACAAAACCTTCTGGTTGTATCACATACAACCTTTCCTCATAGAATGTAGCAACTGCTAACATAATTCCAACAGACTTTAGCATTGCTACGAGTGAGAAAGTCTCATCATAGTCAACTCCTTGAACTTGTCAGAAACTTCTTTGCAACAAGTCGAGCTTCATAAATGGTGACATTACCATCAACGCCTGTCTTCTTCTTAAAGATCCATTAATTCTCAATGGCTTGCCGATCATCGAGAAAGTCCACCAAAGTCCATACTTTGTTCTTATACATGGATCCTGTCTCGGATTTCATGGCTCCTAGCCATTTGTTGGAATTCGGGCCCACCATCGCTTCTCCATAGTTCGTAGTTTCATTGTTGTCTAACAACATGACCTCCAAGACAGGATTACCGTACCACTCAGGAGTAGTGCGTATCTTTGTCGACCTACGAGGTTCGATAGTAACTTGATCCGAAACTTCATGATCACTATCATTAGCTTCCTCTTCAACTGACGTAGGTGTCACAGAAACATCTTTCTATGCTGCACTACTCACTGGTTGAAATAAAGGTTCAACAACCTCATCAAGTTCTATCTTCCTCCCACTCAATTCTTTTGAGAGAAACTCTTTCTCGATAAAGGACCCGTTCTTAGCGACAAACACTTTACCCTCGGATTTGAGATAGAAGGCATACCCAATCGTCTCCTTTGGGTATCCTATGAAGACGCATTTGTCCGCTTTGGGTTCGAGCTTATCAGGCTGAAGCCTTTTCACATAAGTGTCGCAGCCCCAAACCTTAAGAAACAACAACTTAGGTTTCTTGCCAAACCATAATTCATACGGTGTCATCTCAACAGATTTAGATGGTGCCCTATTTAAAGTGAATGTAGTTGTCTCTAATGCATAACCCCAAAACGATAGTGGTAGATTGGTAAGAGATATCATAGAACGACCATATCCAATAAGGTACGATTTTGCCGTTCGGACACACCATTACGCTGAGGTGTTCCAGGCGGCATCAGTTGTGAAACAATTCCACATTGTCTTAAGTGATTGCCAAACTCATAACTAGGAATTTGATCTTCTTGTTATGATGATTCTCAACTTCACTCTGAAATTGCTTGAACTTTTCAAACGTTTCAGACTTATGCTTCATTAAGTAAACATACCCATATCTACTTAAATCATCAGTGAAGGTGAGGAAACAATGATATCCACCGCGCGCGTCAACACTCATCGAACCGCACACATCAGCATGTATAATTTCCAACAAGTCACTTGCCTGTTCCGTTGATCCAGAAAATGGGGTTTTAGTCATCTTGCCCATGAGGCATGGTTCGCATGTGTCAAGTGACTCCAAAAGTCCATCAGCATGGAGTTTCTTCATGCGCTTTACACCAGCATGACCTAAGCGGCAGCGCCACAAGAAAGTGGTATTATCATTATCAACTCTACATCTTTTGGCCTCAATGTTATGAACATGTGTATCACTACGATTGAGATTCAATAAACCATTCACCTTGGGTGCATGACCATAGAAGGTATTATTCATGTAAACGGAATAACCATTATTCTTTGACTTAAATGAATAACTGTATTGCAATAAACACGATCTAATCATGTTCATGCTCAACACAGACACCAAATAACATTTATCTAGGTTCAACACTAATCTCGAAGGTAGAGGGAGCGTGCGATGGTGATCACATCAACCTTGGAAACACTTCCAACACACATCGTCACCTTGCCCTTAGCTAGTCTCCATTTATTCCGTAGCTTTTGTTTTGAGTTACCAATATTAGCAACTAAACCGGTATCTAATACCCAGCTGCTACTAGGAGTACTAGTAAGGTACACATCAATAACACGTATATCAAATATACTATTGTTGAAGTTGCCAGCCTTCTTATCGATTCGGGTAGTTTCGCTACCAGTGATCGATCCCCTTACAATAGAGTCTCAGGTTTAGGTTCAACCTTGGGTTTCTTCACTGGAGCGGCAACTGGCTTGCCATTCATGCAGTTTCCCTTCTTGCCCTTGCCCTTCTTGAAACTAGTGGTCTTGTTAACCATCAACACTTGATGCTCCTTCTTGATTTCTACCTTCGCGGCCTTAAGCACCACGAACATCTCCATCCCTTGCATGTTATAGTTCATCACGAGGCTCTAGCAGCTTGGTGATAGTGACTAGAGAACCCTGTCAATCACTATCTTATCTGGAAGATTAACTCCCACTTGATTCAAGCGATTGTAGCACCCAGACATTCTGAGCACATGCTCACTGGCTGAGCTATTCTCCTCCATATTGTAGGCAAAGAACTTGTCAGAGGTCTCATACCTCTCAACACGGGCATGAGCCTGAAATACCAATTTCAGCTCTTAGAACATCTCATATGTTCCATGGTGTTCAAAACACCTTAGGAGCCCCGATTCTAAGCCGTAAAGTATGGCACACTAAACTATCAAGTAGTCATCTGAACGTGTTTGCCAGATGTTCACAACATCCACAGACGACGCTAGAGGGGTTGGCACACCGAGCGGTGCATCAAGGACATAAGCCTTCTGTGCAGCAGTGAGGACAATCCTCAGACTACCGCCCTAGTCCGCATAATTGCTTACAATATCTTTCAACTTAGTCTTTCTCTAGGAACGTATTGAAATAGGGAGCTACAACGCGAGCCATTGATCTACAACATAAATTTGCAAAGGTAACTTAGACTATTGTTCATGATAAATGAGTTCAATTAATCATATTACCTAAGAACTCCCACTCAAATCAACATCCCTCCGGTTGTCCGAGTGTAACACGATCCAACTTCACCAACCCAAGTCCGATCATCACGTGAGATGAGGTGGTCATATCTACTATATGACTTGTGTTCGACCTTTCGGTCTCTTGTGTTCCGAGGCCATGTCTATACATGCTAGGCTCGTCAAGTTTAACCCAAGTGTTCCGCATGTGCAACACTGGCTTACACCCATTGTATGTGAACGTAGAGTCTATCACACCCGATCATCACGTGGTGCTTCGAAACGACGAACTTTCGCAACGGTGCACACTTGGGGAGAACATAACTTTATCTTGAAATTTTAGTGAGGTATCACCTTATAATGCTACCGTCATCCTAAGCAAAATAAGATGCATAAAAGGATTAACATCACATGCAAATCATAAGTGACATGATATGGCCATCAACTTGTGCTTTTGATCTCCATCTCCAAAGCACCGGCATGATCTCCATCATCACTGGCATGACACCATGATCTCCATCATTGTGTCACCATCGGGGTTGTCACGCCAACCATGCTTCTACTACTATTGCTACCACTTAGCGATAAAGTAAAGCATTACATAGCGCTTAATTATTGACACGCAGGTCATACAATAATTAAAGACAACCCTATGGCTCCTGCCGATTGCCGTATGCATCGACATGCAAGTCGATATAAACTATTACAAACATGATCATCTCATACATCAAATATATCTCATCATGTCTTTGGCCATATCATATCACAACATACCCTGCAAAAACAAGTTAGACGTCCTCTAATTGTTGTTGCATGTTTTACGTGGTTGCTATGGGTATCTAGCAAGAACGATTCTTACCTACGCAAAGCCACAACGGTGATATGCAAGTTGCTATTTAACCTTCTACAAGGACCGCCTTTGTCGAATCCGATTCAACTAAGGTGGGAGAGATAGACACCCGCCAGTCATCTTTATGCAACAAAGTCACATGTCTATCGATGGAACCGGTCTCATGTACGTGGACATGTAAAGTTGGTCCGGGCCGCTTCATCCCACAATACCGCTGAATCAAGAAAAGACCATGAAGGAAGCAATCTGAATATCAATGCCCACAAACTCCTTTGTGTTCTACTCATGATGTCATCTACGCATAGACCTAGCTCGTGATGCCACTGTTGGGGAACGTTGCATGGGAAACAAAAAAATTCCTACGCTCACCAAGATCAATCTAGGAGATGACCAAATACGAGAGGAGAGATTGGGTCTACATACCCTTGTAGATCGCTAAGTGGAAGCGTTAAGAAACGCGGTTGATGTAGTCAAACGTCTTCACGATCCAATCACGATTCGTCCCGCGAACGTCTTCGCGATCCAATCACGATCCGTCCCGCGAACTCCCGATCCAAGTGCCGAATGGATGGCACCTCCGCGTTCAACACACGTACGGCTTGATGACGCCTTCACCTCCTTGATCCAGCAAGTGATGGTGAAGTAGTAGCTCGAGTCCTCCGGCAGCACGACGGCGTGGTGGCGGCGGTGGTGGTGGAATCTTAGCAGAGCTTCGCTAAGCACTATGGAGAGGAAGAGGGATGCGAGGGAGAGGAGAGGCAGCGCCGTGGCATAGATGGATGCGGCTGCCCTCCCTCTACCCCTTCATATATAGGGGGAAGTGAGGAGGAGGGGCACCCTAGGGTTCCCTAGGGGGGCCGGCGGCCACCAGGGAAAACCCTAGATGGGTTTTGGTGTGCCTCCCCCCCGGGAGCCTTGGCCCCCAAGGCAAAGGGGGTGGCTGCCCTAGGGGAGCGGCCCCACCCCTTCTGGTTACGTGGGAAAGGGTGAGGGGATGCACAGCCCCTTAGTGGGCTGGTTTGCCCCCTCCCCTTGGCCCATGGGGCCCCCCAATACTGGTCGGGGCCCCCCAAAACCCCTTTCGGTGATGCTGGTCATCACCCGGTACCCCTGGAACAATTCCGGACTCCAATACCCTTCGTACAATATATCAATCTTCACCTCTGGACCACTCCGAAGTTTCTCGTCACGTTCGAGATCTCATCCGGGACTCCGAACAACCTTCGGTAACCACCATAATGACTCAACTATACTTATATCGTCACCAAACGTTAAGTGTGTAGACCCTGCGGGTTCGAGAACTATGCAGACATGGCCGAGACACCTCTACAGTCAATAACCAATAGCGGGACCTGGAGGCCCATATTGGTTCCTACATATTCTACGAAGATCTTATCGGTCGAACCTCAATGTCAAGGATTCTGCTAATCTCGTATGTACTTCCCTTTGTCTATCGGTATGTTACTTACCCGAGATTCGATCGTCGGTATCCCCATACCTAGTTCAATATCATTACCGGCAAGTCTCTTTACTCGTTTCGTAATACAAGATCCCGTGGCTAACTCATTAGTCACATTGCTTGCAAGCTTACTGTGATGTTGTATTACCGAGTGGGCCCTGAGATACCTCTCCGTCATACGGAGTGACAAATCCCAGTCTTGATCCATGCCAACTCAACAGACACCCTCGGAGATACCTGTAGAGCACCTTTATAGTCACCCAGTTACGTTGCGACGTTTGGTACACACAAGGTATTCCTCCGGTGTCAGTGAGTTGCATGATCTCATGGTCATAGGAACATATACTTGACATGCAGAAAACGATAGCAATAAACTTGACACGATCATATGCTACGTTTATAGTTTGGGTCTTGTCCATCACATCATTCTCCTAATGATGTGATCCCGTTATCAAATGACAACTCATGTTTATGACTAGGAAACCATAGCCATCTTTGATCAACGAGCTAGTCCGGTAGAGGCTTACTAGGGACATGTTATTGTCTATGTATCCACACATGTATTTGAGTTTTCGATCAATACAATTCTAGCATGGATAATAAACGATTATCATGAACATGGAAATATGATAATAACTAATTTATTATTGCCTCTAGGGCATATTTCCAACATAACCTTCCTTTAGGTAAGAATGATATTTAATGCATGTTCACCTCTATTTTGCGACTGCCATGAGAAAATAATGCTATTGTTTACTAGTACACTTGTACTCCCTCACTGACAAAACCAATTCTAAAATAGAAGGCCAATCATGTACTTGGTTTCACCAACTGGTGAGGATAAAGAGAAACAGAGCCTGAAGAGGAAGACAAAGAAGAAGAAGAAGGAGGAAATGAAGAAGATCACACGATGGTACCGTCCTATGTTATCGTGACATCTTGCTAGTGGTATTGTATTGTTGTGTTGCTACTAGTCTTACTTTACTTGGAAGACTAGCAAGATGCTCGTGCGTTGCATGTAACATCAAGATGCATTTGTATGAGTAGTTTATCTTGTGAGAGAAAAGGATGAATGAGGGAAGGCCTTATTTGCAAATGTGGAGAGGGGTGTGGGTATCTTTTTGCAAAATTGACATAGTTTCCTTCCTATCCATCAGATATAAATCGGACGGCCTATATTGCAGGATGGCAGGCACACCATCATTACCAACTCTGTTTTTTATAAGAGTAGAGAAGTAGAGATAGATAGAGAAATGCAGCAAAGTAGTACTTGGCTTGACGACACATCATACTAATTAACTGGATTCTGGATGCATGTGTGACCCAGCTCTACACGATCAACAGTGCCAAGGTGATCTTGCTGAAGCCGAGGCCTTAGTTGAGGCCATTCAAGGGCTCTGGCAACGTCACCCTTACATGTGAGATGATCCTCCAGGATCCCTTCCACTTCTGATGTCTCTCCTGTAAGGTCACTTAATTAATTAGGAGTACTTAAGTAGCACTAATTTATTGCTGCCTAATTTTCCTGTCAGAGTTAAACAAATCTTTAGTAGCACCCTATGTTGAATCATGTACGTGTGTATGTGTGTCTGTGGAGGTAAATCATGTGGTGGAGCAGGGAGGGAATCTTGGTAGTGTCATGACATAATAATGCTATTGTTTTGCATGTCAATTTATTGCCACTAGTTCAATGAGGCAATGTTTTGCATATTGTCCATCATGAATTTGATGCTACTGTTAAAGTAATATGCTAATGTCTTTCTATCCTTTCTCACTAAGCTAATGAAGGTTTCACCTTGTTCCTACTTGTGCAAACAGGGATCATTTTGTGCCAATCGTACATTTTAGTGGAACTGCACAAGAGAATACAATGAACTGTAACCCAACCAGTGCTTTAACTCTGCTGGAAGTTCTTGATAATCTGCCGATATAATCTCACCATTGGTAAACAAGAGTGATGTCAACCATACATTCAAAGTGCACAAAAATATATACTATTGAATGATTCCAGTGAGCGCTTTATCATCTCTTCTGGGACTACTTGACTAAGCTTTTTTGCTCAGGTTGGGGCCGGCCTAAGGCCTACATCCATATTAGTTTGCTGTCATCTCTATTTGTATCGTGCTACTGTGTTGCTACTATCATGAGAAACTCATTTATCTTTGCACGTTAAAGTTTTGTAACCTATGATACATGGCAATGCTTTGAGTGTTGACCTAATTGGCACTGATTAAATAAACTAATACTCTCTCAATATATGTGCCAACAGGGATGCTCGATTTTGGTGGAACTGCACAAAAACTTTGGGTGTTTCATTGCCTCGACTGCTTCCTTCCTTTCCTGTCAGTCGCTTATCTCGGCTTCCAGTCAAAGGAAATAGTATTTGATATGCTACCTCACACAGGTTGGTACTAGTCTTTATCCTGATTATTGTGCTTGTCATATGTATTGGTAATTTGGTATTGTGCTACTATTTGCCGATTTCATAAAGGAGTAACTTGGAGCCTGAACTCACAGGCAAATCATTACATTGGGCGATTTCAGTAGAACTACACAAAAAGATTAGATGGACAGATACTTATGATGCTGCTACGTACTCCAAAGTTCACTCAGGCAAGCATTGATGTTGACAAGAAGAAGTGCCAGAGTGAACGCCAACAATATTGCTTGGCGCATAGCCCAGAAAAACGCAGTCCAGTCTTTGGTCCCAACTTGTGCCTTTTGGTTATCGGCACATATGGTAGTGAACTGTATGGCATGGAGTCTAAAGATTCCAGACAAGTTGGTTGACGCGTATATGCATCTGGCACTTAATCAGTCTACATGCCAGGGATGCTCCATTTCAGTTGAACTGCACAAAAAATTTGGGTGGTTCATTTTATAGACCGCCTCCTTTCTTGTCTGCAATGTAGAATTTTGGCGAGCTACAGGACCAAGATGAGCCAGTAAACTAGTTGGATGAAAGTATTGGCCAAGTTGCTCAAACCTCCCTCGGCATCGAGACCACTATCTCGAGGATAAACCTACAAGCAAAGTTCAGATTGTCTGTGCTGCCTCTTATGTACTCGAAAGTTTACTCGTACAAGCATTAATTTTAGCAAGAAGTACCACCGAGTGAACACCATTTACCAGTCTGTACCCTATGTAATTAAAGTTTGTCCATGGATGATATTGGCTGTGATCTCAATCATTTGGATGCATAAACATGCTGAACATGTGTATATCTAAATCTTTTTGTGAATTATCTATGAATATTGTCTTGTGATCTATCAATCATTTGGATGCATAGACATGCTGAACTTGTGTATATATGAATGTTTTGAGTTGTTGATTGTGAATGTTGGCTATGAATATGAATGTGTCCTGTGAACCTGAGTTTGATACGAATGTTTACCTTTTCTGTTGTACTTGTGTGTGAACTTGTTAGAATGTCTATTGTGGGATTGTAACGTGTGAGTGTCAACGGCACACCTTCTTCCCGAGAAGAATTGCACCTGCTTGTTAGGGTAGCAATGGCGCATCAGCTCTTTTTATCTTTTTGCTCTGTCTTCCCCCCTCCCCCGCTCAACCCCTGCCGTAATGTTTTCGGCCTCAAAACAAACATAGTACTGCGTTGTTTTTGGGTCTTGATGAAAAATCAAGTGCTACTTTCTGTAGGTTGGCCCGCCCAGCAAATCGGCTGCTGGTCCACCACGGACTAGGAGGCTAAAAATACAAGTTGTATGGTGCAGAGGCAAGTAAAAAATGCCATCGAGAGCCATCCACTGAAAAAAAAATCGCGTCTAATGTGCTTCTTCAGTCGTGCCGCTGGCCCCCTCTTTAATCCAGTTCGCTCCATTCCCCAACCAGCAGCACGGGACGGAAGTTTATTTCCCCCTCGCGCTGCCGGGGGATTGAAGAATCGCGGCATCGAATCCAACACCAGCGATGGCTGCTTGTCCAAGTGATTTTCAGATAAGAAACTGCATGTTTCAGAGGCAGAGCATTTAAATCAACACGCACTTTTAAAACATGGATAACAGAATGTTGGAAATTTTATTCATGGTAAAAAATGGAACTAACAACAAGTTAACATCATGCTGATCAACATTCATGTATAGCACATCTTCATATGATGCAAAGTCAAAAAGATATGCTATTTTCAAAATGGCAAGACAATGTTGAGTGTGCGAAAAACTGGGTAAACCAGGGACGAAATTTTGGCAAGTGTTAGATATTTTTCAACTGCACCAGTTGGAATCAAACCCGGGCAGTACAGCTTTTGAGTGAGAGGGCTGCAGCCACCAGGCTAGTGCGGTATGTTCGAAAGAATGAAGGCATCTTCCCCGGCTCCGGTTCTTTCCCGTCCATGTGCGCTCGCCGTGGCGCCGTCGTATGCTGTTGTCAACATGCTCAACAAACGAGAGGAATTTGGAGAGGACTGTACGCCGAGAGGCTGACAGTGGGGACCCACCAGGTCCAAGCCGTACGCAAGCAAGTGCCTCATTGGAAAAAAAAAAGCTTCCTCCTAATTGTATACTGACGTTGGGGCCCACGGGTTTGTCAATCTAGTCAATAAACGAAATAAATTTCCAACGATCACTGTCATCGGGGAGCTTTTTTTTTCAGGGGTATCGGGGATTTTTTTTTTGTTGCGGGAAAGGGGTATCGGGTATCTAGCTGGTATCATTTTTTTCAGAGGGCGAACAAGTATCAGCTAGGCCTAGGTTTTGTTTTTTAACATGCGTAGCCCACGACATACCGAGACAGTGGTTTCAACTTATTTTTTGAGGTCCATCATGTACGTACCAGCCTATGGGCCTCCCAGCGTAGGTTTTACCTTTTCTTAAACATCGGCAGCCCAATGTATTTTTTTAATAAAACGCAGATCTCTGTTCTATTTATCTATATATAAGAATAATAATGCAGTGCCCAATTTATGTTTTCCCTTCTAACCACATAATATATATTTATATTATTACTATTATCGTATATTTAATAGAGACTTATATATACATTATAAAAACATCCCACGTCTTATTAACTTATAAAAGTAAATGTTTAACAAAAGTTGGCAAGGAAAATCCTGGTTGTTTTTGACTCACAGGCAAGGAAAATCCTGGTGATTGCGTACAAAAGTTTGCGAAGATTTTAAGGACCAATGTAATAATAACACGCTCATTTTTCTTTTGAGCAATAACTCGCTAATTTGTTAATTTTATATATAATAAAATATGTAGCTCCGGTTTATTTTTTGATATTAATTGCTCCTTCTAACCTAACATTAAACATAGAACAAGCCCAGCTAATTCGTGTATTTCAAGAAAGTGCAAATGGGCTGGGATTTCTTAGAAAATATTAAATGGGCCGCATTGACGTGAAATTATTTGTTCACCCAGCCCAGCAAATGGACTGTAAATTCTAGAAAACATGGGTTAAATATATGCCACATTTTTGCAGGCTAACATGTGGGCCAATAGGTCGAAGCCTACGCAAGGCGTTGTCAACTTAGTCAACAAATGATTCTGACATCCACAGCCATTGGATTTATATCCAACGGCCAGCATGCACCTTCAATCTCTCGTCTTCTTCCTCCAGCGTCGTTGAGACCGCCTGCTCTGGCCTCCGGCGGCTAGCGGCTCTGCTTAGCATGCATCGCTGCAAAGCGCTACCCCACCGCCGGCCAGGCTATCCCTCCACCCCTCCACACCTCCTGTTATTCTCCACCGACTGCAGCCCCACGCCGCACCAGAACCAGCTATATAACCCTTGTACTCCTCTCAATCTGCGACTCCACTGCCGCGTCTTCCCATCTCCGAGTCGTTCCCGTCCGGGGCCTCGCCGTCGTCCACCGCCTTGCTGCACTCGGTGTGGTGTGGTCAACAAACGAGAGGCATCGGAAGAGGACTGTACGTGGAGAGCCTGACAGCTGGGACCCACGAGGTCCATGGTCGCATGCAAGGAAAGTTCCTCCTTATTAAGCTAGAAAAAATGTTTCCTCCCCCTGACAGCTGGGACCCACCGGCTGTATCTTCGCACGGAAGGAAGTGCCTCCTTGTTATGCAAAAAAACTATTCCTCCCGATGACAGCTGGGACCAGGCAGATTTGGTGGCTGACTTGTGGGCCTACTAAGCTGACACGTACGCAGGGTTTTGTCAACTTAATCAATAAATGATTCTATCAGCTGGACCGTTCGATGTTAATCCAACAGCCGTGTTGCTTCTTCAACCTCTTTTCTTGCTCCTGTCTCTCGTGGGCGGCAGTGCAGCCACGCACCCGAACTAGTCAAGTTTCCCACTCCTCTCCATCTGCGACTCCACTTCTGTGTCTTCCCCATCTCTGGGTTGTTCTAGTCTGGGGCCTCGCCGTCGTCCACCGGCCTTGGTGCGCTCAGCACGGTGTGGTCAACGTGGTCAACAAACGAGAGTCATGGGAAGATGACTGTACGTGAGAGGCTGACAGTGGGGACGCACCACACCCATGGACGCATGCATGCAACTACATCCTTTTTACCCTAAAAAATAATGTTTTCTCCCCCTGACAGCTGGGACCCACCAGCTACATCTTCGCACGCAAGGAAGTGCGTCCTTATTACGGGAAAAACAATGATTCCTTCCCCTGACAGCTGGGACCTAGCAGCTATATCTTCGCACGCAAGGAAGTGTGTCCTTATCCTCCCTGACAGCTGGGACCAACCCGGTCGAAGCATATGTAGTGTTGTCTGTCTTGTCGCGAACATGTACGTACATACTGGTCGATCGGTCGCTCTGCAACGATGAACCGTGGCCGAGTAAGTAGCGGCACATGTCATAGTAGAGCCCCCCACGTAGC
Source organism: Thinopyrum elongatum (assembly GCA_011799875.1). Classification (NCBI taxonomy): domain Eukaryota; kingdom Viridiplantae; phylum Streptophyta; class Magnoliopsida; order Poales; family Poaceae; genus Thinopyrum; species Thinopyrum elongatum. The sequence goes on along the minus strand of CM022302.1, from coordinate 334,130,250 downwards.
AGTTCAGGCTGTCCCGTCTAAACCATGTACACGTACATACAGCCACACGCCAAAAAATACGGCCATGTACATACATACGAACGGGGTCTCGAAACGCGTGCTCACGCATACGGACGGCCAGGGCTCGTGTACATGGAGAGGCAACAGACGGCAGCAACGGCGTCCTGTTCATCGGCAGCTAACCGGCTGGGTCGGAATGGAGGAAACAGCGTCGTGTTCACCGAGGGCCAATTGACAGGGTCGGAACGCGTCTTGTTCATCGGGAGCGAAGCCACTGGGTCGGAATGGGTCGTGTTCAACTGGAGCCAACTGGCTTGGACGGAACAGCCGGAACGGGGTCTGGCGTACCGCAAAAGGGAGGAAAACGGCCTTATGTTCGACCACGTACGGTCGAAACGGGGTCCTGTTCATTGGGAAGGGTCTGGCGTACCACACAACGGAGGAAACGGACTTGTGTTCGAGTGCCTACAGTCAAAACGGGGTGCTGTTGATCGGGAGGGGTGTGGCGTACCATAAAACGGAGGAAACAGACTTGTGTTGGAGCGCCTACGGTCGAAATGGGGGTCCTGTTCATCGGGAGGGGTGTGGCGTACCGCAAAACGGGACTCCGCGGGCTACTGTTCATCCACCGTCTACTTCCTCGCTCCAGCCTCCACGAGCTACTGTTCATCCACCGTCGACTTCCTCTAGCCTCCACCTGCTACTGTTTATCCACCGTCGACTTCCTCCAGCCTCCACCAGCTACTGTTCACCACGGGGTCCTGTTCATCCAGCCTCCACCGGCTACTGTTCAACCAGCGCTCCACACGGGGTCCTTTTCAACCAGCCCTCCACGGGGTCCCTCCACCGGCTACTGTTCATCCACCCCCACCTCGTCGATCGGGGTCTTGTTCATCCAGCGGCAACGGCCTCTACTACCATGAGATCCTGTTCATCCAACCCCCCATCGAGAACTATTCATCCAACCCCCACTAGGGACTATTCATCAAGAGGCAGCTTCGATCGGCTTCAGTTAGCAGCAGTAGCGAAGGAATCACTCGGGTTCAGTTAACAGCCAAGGGATCAATCGGGGTTCAGTAACGTAGCTAGTGCAATCGCTCGGGTTCAGTTAGAGCCCAACGCCTCGCTCGGGTTCAGTTAGAGCCCAACGCCTCACACACACGCGCGTACGTCTACGAGAGAAACGTGCAAACCTCTGTGCATCGCTCGGCCCCGACCACCCACCATAACCGGGAACTCCCCGAAATTTTCCTCGCCCTCGCTTCTACCACGATTTTTTCCGTCATGGACGGCCCAAAGAATGTCATGCAGCTGCGTCTCCGGCCCGCCCAGGACGAAAAGCCCATTTTCTGTCATGATTTTTTGTCATAGAAGTAGGAGCCCACCACAACTATGATGATACCGGGTTTTGTCACAATTATCGTCATAGAATTGTCATAAGCATGACAGGAAAAAAATTCGTTCGGCCCAAAATGTCACGGATGTGTCTTTTTTTTGTAGTGATCATGTCATCGTTCTTATTGCATTACTCTGTTTCTCCATGAACTTAATACACTAGATGCATGCTGGATAGCGGTCGATGTGTGTAGTAATAATAGTAGATGTAGGCAGGAGTCGGTCTACTAATCTTGGACGTGATGCCTATATACATGATCATTGCCTTGGATATTGTCATAATTATTTGCTCTTCTATCAATTGCCCAACAGTAATTTGTTTACCCACCATATGCTATTTTCTCGAGAGAAGCCACTAGTGAAATCTACGGCCCCCGGGTGTATCTTTTATCATATTGTTTTCAGATCTATTATTACAAAAACCTAAAAATACCTTGCTGCACTTTTTCTTTATTTATTTTATTTTGCGTTTTCGCTAGATCTATTTATCCAATCTCATACAATTTTATCTATCTCAATACTGAGGAGGGATTGACAACCCCTCTTACGCGTTGGGTTGCAAGTATTTGTTATTTGTGTGCATGTACCGTTTACATAGTGTTGCTTGGTTCTCCTACTGGATTGATAACCTTGGTTTCATAACTGAGGGAAATACTTACCGTTGCTGTGCTGCATCATCCTCTCCTCTTCGGGGAAATACCAACGCAGATACAAGCAATCAGTGGGTTATGTACTTTGATGGTGCTTTTTCAGTGCAAGGTGCCGGGGCTGGAGTGCTGCTTGTTGCACCCACCGAAGAGCACCTCAAGTATGTCATTCAAATGCACTTCCCTAGGGAGGATGCTACCAATAACATGGCACAGTACGAGGGGCTCCTTGCTGGCCTCGGAATTGCAATAGAGTTGGGAATAAAGAAGTTAGTCATCCGTGGAGATTCTCAGCTCGTGGTGAAACAAGTAAATAAAGATTACCAGAGCCCGCTGATGGAGGCCCATGTGGAAGAAGTGAGAAAGTTGGAAGAGCACTTTGATGGGCTGCAAACAGAACACGTACCCCGTGCGGAGAATGGTGTTGCAGATCACCTGTCCAAATGTGCCGCTCAAAAGCTCCTTGTGGAACCAGGAACTTTTGTACTCCACCTAACTCAACCATCAGTCTCCCCATCAACGTTGGCCAGACAAAGAAGGAAACTGAACGCCGGTAGACATTTCCCGGCAGAGCTCCCTAAGGCCGCTGGTGAAAAGGCTTTCGGGGGAAACCTTATGTTGGTTGGTGAGCAGCGTCCCCCTGCGGAACACCAAGTTCTCACCATTGAGGTCAGCGCTCCCACAACAGAAGAAATGCCTTTAGTCCTTGTTGTCGAGCCACAGGCTCCGACATGGGCACAACACATAGTCCAATACCTGCAAACAGGAGAACTTCCCGATGACTCAGAGGAATCTGAAAATGTGTCCCCCCAATTGAGTATGTATCAGTTTGTGGACAGCACTCTATACAGAAAGAGGCCGAATGGCGTGAAGTTAAAATGTATTAGCCGGGAAGATGGACTAGCGCTGTTGGCAGAGATAAATGGAGGAGTGTGTGGCTCGCACCTAGGATCAAGAGCACTTGTTGGGAAAGCTTTCTGGCAAGGATTCTATTGGCCCACTGCCCTCCGGGATGCCACTGAGCTCATCACTAAGTGTGAAGCATGCCAGTTCCATTCCAAGATCAAGCTGCTCAGGCCCTTCAAACAATCCCTTTATCTGGCCTTTCGCGGTTTGGGGGCTCGATATCTTGGGACCCTTTCCCCGTGTTGTCGGGGGCTTTGAATTCTTGTACATTGCAATCGACAAGTTTACAAAGTGGCCCGAGGTAGAGCCAGTGAGGAAGGTAACTGTGCAATCAACTGTCAAGTTCTTTAAAGGATTGGTGTGTCATTTTGGAGTGTCCAATAGGGTGATCACCGACAATGGCACCCAGTTCACGAGCCGCACCTTCATGCAGTACATACAGAGCCTTGGAAGCAAGGTCTCATTTGCCTCCGTCGCCCACCCAAGGAGCAACGGGCAGGCTGAAAGGATGAACGCTGAAGTACTGTGTGGGCTCAAGACAAAAACCTTTGACAAACTACGAAAATGCGGCAGGCGCTGGCTTGATGAACTGCCGGTGGTACTTTGGTCCATCAGAACGACACCAAATCGAGCTACTGGCCAGACTCCCTTCTCCCTAATTTATGGTGCAGAAGCAGTACTCCCCACGGAACTCACATACGGGTCACCTCGAGTACTTGCCTACGATGAGGTAGAGAAAGAGCAGTTGTGGCATGACGATGTCGTGCTCCTCGAGGAGGATCGTCTCCGGGCAGCTGTGTGTGCTGCATGCTACCAGCAAGCCCTGCGCCGCTACCACAGTCGCGGGGTTCACGCCCGGAGCCTTGAGGAAGGCGACCTTGTCCTTAGGCGTGTTCAGTCTGCCAAGCGTGCAAAGTTGACGCCGAAGTGGGAAGGTCCTTATCGGGTAGTGCGAGTCACCAGACCTGGCGCAGTCCGTCTGGAGACCGAGGATGGCATCCCAATGCAAAACTCATGGAATATTGAGCATCTTCGCAAGTTCTACCCGTAACCGTAAGGCACGGTTGCCGGGCCCTGCCCCGCCAACCTATTTTGTACAAGCATAGCCTCCAAGGCTTGTAACCCTTTGTACAAAGCCAGGCGCAGACCCTGTGCATAGTTGAATAAGAAGTGTTTTCACAAAACTTGCATGAATGATTTGTTGTTTGCTTAAGTATGATCTTAATGTGATTACACTAGTTTTAGATAAGATGATTAATATGCCATAAAGGGCTTCATGCTACTTTCTTCCTTTTTCTCGAAGGAGAATGGGGGAAGAAGGAATCAACAGGAAGCGTATGCACAAATACTGCGCAAAAGACGGCATTCCATATGGTCGCGAGCGACTATATGAGTGCCTGTTTGGCATGAATTTTCAGGCAGATCGTCCACCTGAACAACTTTTATTAAAGGGACCCCTTCGAAATGTCAACGGGGAGACGAATGCTACCTGTGAGCTGCGTTGGGATTTCCTCGAAGAGGAGAGGATGATGCAGTATAGTAGAGATAAGTATTTCCCTCAGTTATGAAACCAAGGTTATCAATCCAGTAGGAGAACCAAGCAACACTATGTAAACAACATCTGCACACAAACAACAAATACTTGCAACCCAATGCGTAGAGGGGTTGTCAATACCTCAACGATTACGGGCAAGATTAAATTGTATAGGTTTTGATAGATAGATCTGACAAAAATACAAAATAAAATAAATAATAGAAACTTGCAGCAAGGTATTTTTAGGATTTTATATATGATAAAAGATAGACCCGGGGGCCATAGTTTTCACTAGAGGCTTGTCTCGAGAAAATAGCATACGGTGGGTAAACAAATTACTGTTGGGTAATTGATAGAAAAGCAAATAATTATGACGATATCCAAGGCAATGATCATACATAGGCATCACGTCCAAGCTTAGTAGACCGAAATGATTCAGCATCTACTACTATTACTCCACACATCGGCCGCTATCCAACATGCATCTAGTGTATTAAGTTCGTGGAAAAAAAGAGTAATGCTTTAAGCAAGATGACATGATGTAGACAAGATAAACCCACGTATGAATAAACCCCATCTTTTTACCCTTAATAGCAATGATACATATGTGTCATGTCCCTTTCTGTCACTGGGATTGAGCACCGCAAGATCGAACCCATTACAAAGCACCTCTTCCCATGGCAAGATAAATCAATCTAGTTGGCCAAACCAAACCAATAAATCAGAGAAGAAATACGAAGCTATATTAATCATGCATAAAAGAGTTCAAAGAAAACCCAAATAATATTCATGGATAGATCTGATCATAAACTCACAATTCATCGGATCCCAACAAACACACCGCAAAAAACAATTACATCGGATAGAACTCCAAGAACATCAAGGAGAACATTGTATTGAAGAACATAGAGAGAGAAGAAGCCATCTAGCTACTAACTATGGACCCGTAGGTCTATGGTAAACTACTCACGCATCATCGAAGGGGCAGCAAGGATGATGAAGAACCCCTCCGTGATCGATTCCCCCTCCGGCAAAGTGCCAGAAAGGGTCCCCAGATGGGATCTCTCGAGAACAGAGGCTTGCGGCGGCGGAAAAAGTACTTCGTGGACTCCCTGGTAGGTTTTCTGATTTTTGGAAATTTATAGAGGCGGAGTTAGGTCAAACGGAGGCTTGTGGGCCCCACTATGCACCAGGGCGTGCCCTCGTGCCTAGTGGGTCACTCCTTCATATTCTCATTCCTTCCCAAAGCTTCCAGGGTCTCTTATTGCCAGAAAAAAACTCCAAAAAGTTTCTTGGCATTTGGACTTCGTTTGGTATTGATATTCTACAAAGTAAAAAACAAGCAAAATGCAGCAACTGGCACTGGGCACTAAGTTAGTAGGTTAGTCCCAAAAAATGATAATAAGTTGCTTGTAAATGTATATAAAACATCCAAGATTGATACTATAATAGCACGGAACAATAAAAAATTATAGATATGTTGGAGACGTATCAACGAGCACAGAAGCCAGAACCTCGTCATCATCATCTTCATCCACAAACCCTAGTCGCCGCCATCTCCATCGCCATAGCCATCTCCACCACCATAGTACTCTTCCATGTCATTCATACTTGTAATCATGCATCGCACAAGGCATCCACTGTAAGACATACTGAAATTAATCAATCTCAGCATGTGTTCTTCAATTTCTTCTTCCCACGATCTGATCTCCATGTCTGAGTAGTTCGGTAAGGTATGGGTTGAGGCATAAGCCTTGCAACCCAAGGTATTTGTTTAGGGGATCAATGGAAGACTTTGACATAATGTCCCGTATGTGTGAAATAAAAAATTTCTGTGAAGATGCCTCTTGTCTTGTCCGCGATCTTCATCCCTGCAGGTACCCAGGATCACGGAGATCGAACACCGGTGAGGCTAGGGGCAAGAAGAACGTGAAGTGTTATACCGAACACCGGTGACAGTAAGGTTCAGCAGGGTAACATGGATCATATCCTTGGGGATAAATGAGGTATAGTCATTAAATGCCCAAAGCTCTTGTCTAGTTTTATTATCTTAATTATCGAAGTAACCCCGCGCGACGGATAGGGCCTGCGGTAGGACAACTGATTCTTGATGCATGACTCGTGCTGGTCAGGATGTTATTTGGACACATCCCCCACTTCGATCGGTAACAAGCACATCTTGATGGGTGACTGCCAGCGCAAATTAACATCTTATTTGATCCAAGCGCAAATACAAGGTTGTAAGCATAAGACCTCATACCCATACCTCTTTTTATTATAAGTGTTTAAATCACTATTTGCTTGTTGATCCGGTCAAAAGCTGGATTTGACACTTTGACAAAAGCTTGATATAGACCATCGCTTCAAGAGAATCCTCCTCTCGTGGGTTCGATAACCAGGGTCACCTCTGGGAAAATAGGTGCCATAGACTCTTTTCTATTCCAATACCGGATCAATAAAAGGAGGTATCGAGCCCTTTTTCTGACGTCGTTGGTGGGGAGGAGTTTAGTATTCCTAATCTTTGTGTTTAGACTTTTTGTTAAAGTTAATTTTCAGTTTTTTTACTTCTCTATTTTTAGTTTGAGTTTTATTTTTTTGCAAGTCTTGTCACTTGAAAAACCAAAAAGATTACTATGGCTCGTAATCTTGGGAGTTTTGCTACTCCCAGCAACAACTTCATGCGTGAACCTATAGCACAACCTGAGGTAGCAGCCGCTGAGTATGAGATTAAACCGAACCTAGTTTCCATGGTTCAACAGGACCAATTTGGAGGCTCTGCTTCTGAGGATGCCGGTATGCACTTACACAATTTCACTGAATTGTGCAACATGACACACATAAAGGATTATGATCCTGACGGACTGAAATTGTGTCTATTTCCTTTCTCTTTGAGAAGGAAAGCTAAGGAATGGCTTCTTGCACTACTAAGGGAAATGAAATAGACACAATTTTAGTGCGTCGGGATCATAATCCTTTATGCGTGTCATTTTCTTCTTTAGTGAAGTGTTATACCGAACACCGGTGACAGCAAGGTTCAGTAGGGTAACATGGATCATATCCTTGGGGATAAATGAGGTGTAGTCATTAAATGCCCAAAGCTCTTGTCTGGTTTTATTATCTTAATTATCAAGGCAACCTCGTGCAATGAATAGGGCCTGCGGTAGGACAACTGATTCTTGATGCAGGACTCGTGTCGGTCAAGATGTTATTTGGACACATCTCCCACTTCAATTCGTAACAAGCACATCTTGATGGGTGACTTCTAGCGCACAAATTAATATCTTATTTGATCCCAGGGCAAATACAAGGTTGTAAGCATAAGACCTCATACCCGTACCCCTTTTTATTATAAGTGTTTTAATCACTATTTGCTTGTTGATCCGGTCAAAACATGGATTTGACACTTTGACAAAAGCTTGCTAGGGACCATCGCTTCAAGGGAATCTTCCTCTCGTGGGTTCGATAACCCAGGGTCACCTCTGAGGAAATAGGTGCGGGATACTCTTTTCTGTTCCAATATTGGATCAATAAAAGGAAGTATCAAGGGCTTTTGTGAACCGCGGCTCTCCCGAAACAATAGCCAAACCTACATTTTCGCAATCATCTCATGATAAAAAAGCTATGTTTTATGGATTCAGAAAAATCCTGGGCTATTCGTCTGTCCTCGATCGCACGGTAACTTTGGATTACTAAAACCAAGGACCACCTCAAGGGCTATTGGGTGTATTGCTATGGTGCAAATATATAGGAAATAGATAAGAGTTTGTACCTCCATGCCTTTGGCGAGGCAGACGAGTGTCTCCATCATTCCGGCCTCGACAGATCGGAATTGAGTCAAGGCAGCCTGGAGGTTGGTTCGCTAATCAAGAAGGAGGCCCATGCTTGCCAAAGCCGCCTCCATCATGTGGCAGCATTCCGCCAGACCGGCCCCAGATATCATCGAGATCCGCGCCGCCAACTTTGGCGCAACTTCCTAGCCATCAGGAGGCATGGAAGTTGTTGGGGGCTCATGTGGTTGTGGATCCACATGAGCCGAGGAGGCTGGACTGGCGGCCATCCTCTCTTTGTGTGACCGAGAAGGGTTACCTCCTCAGTCAATATCCACATCTGCCACGACTGAGGCGTCGACCTCGGCCGTGGTGTCGGCAACCTCGCCCCCGACGTTGGAGGACAGGGCTGGGGATTAAGTCCGCTCCCCTGGACCTTAGTTTGGAAGAGAGGGGGAGCGACTTCCACCTCGGGGGTGGCAGTAGTAACCGCCCCACCAATAGGAGGTGGTGGCCTCGCACGAATAGAAGACACCTCTTTGTCGATGGTGCACTGCTTCATGAGAAAAGGATAACCAAAAATAAAAAGACCAACACTGACAAACGGGATGAGTTATGGTGCCCAAGTTTTTAAACTAACTTGAGGTGGGTGGTCTGACACATGGATCTCGGCCTGAAGACCACGATTTAGAAGTAGTACCCCTGGCTGGATTGGTGTCTTGGGTGGTCGACACCGAGGTTCGGCCGTGCGCTTGGACGTCGGGCTCTCGCCGGTGCTTAATGCCCGATGAAGGGGACGAGTGCTCCTCGGCATCCGAGGTGGCCGCATGACATGTCCATTCGCCCTTAGCAGGCGGAGGGAGGCTATCACCTTCTTGACGGTCGCTGGTGTTGGAGCCAGCTTCCGAACTCTCATGGCTTAGGGCAAGGGGCTGGGATCTCCCACGTATGGCAATACCCTTGGAGGTCTTTGACGGCTGGGCCTTGGTTGGGGTCGCAGAGTTATCTATGAGCAGTAGACCAGCGAGGGTGGCATCCATTGGGTCCTCGGGCAAGGGAGCCGAAGACCAGACTCCCGCACTAAACTCGCGCAAGCTCTAGAAAACAATAATGAGTGCAAAAACTCAGTTGGGTTAGCACTAAGGAATATAGTGTAAGATAGAAAAAACAAGATCTTCAAACCTTGCCCGGGGTGCGCCCACCCGATAACCATCATCGGGACCCTCGACCTTGAAGGAATGATCCTTCATGGTAAAGAGGAAGGTCTGCATCAAAGCTAGGGTCCTCCTCCCCTGGAATCCTCGAATGACCAGGTCTCGTCGACATCCCCGGTGTACTGCCTCATCGGGAGAGCTCGGGCCTGAAGAGGCTGAACGCCGCACTGGAGCCCCATGTACATCACATCAATCAAGGTGACCTTCAGATTGATGAAATGTTGCACCTCGCCATAAGCCTGGGCAGCTCCTCTGTGTCCTCCCAAGCATTGTTCTTGAGAATCCAGGAGTGGATCCACGCCGGGAGAGTGGCAGTAAAGGGGGTGGGGATGCCTTCTTGATTGCCTAGGGGCACATTAGCCATGTAGAATCACTCCTCTTGATAGTTCTTCACAGTCTCGATTAATTTCCCCTCCAGCCATATCGAGTTCAGCGTCCTGCTTATCATGCCAGCCCCATATTTAGTGGGCTTGGAGCCATTTGTCTGCATCTTAATGCATAAGAGCTTCAACCAGAACCCGAAGTGAGGCTCGATGCAGAGAAAGCCCTAGTAGCACGTCACATAGCACACGATGTGCAAGATGGATTTGGGGGCACGATGATGGAGTTGAAGGCTATAAAAATAGAGAAGCCCCCGGAGGAAGGGGTGAATCAGAACCGAGACCTCGGAGGAGGTGGGAGAGAAAGGCTACATGCTCATTGGAGCGAGTTTCTTATACCCTGGTCGAAGTAAGAGTACCATACGGCCCTGGGACCAACGGAGGGCGAGTGGCGGCCATCTCGGCAGGAGGCAAGTACTCACTACCTCGAAAAGCTGATCTCCCCACCTCTAACAATGGAGGGCTTCCACAGCCCCCTGGTGCTCGACTTCTGGCCCTCGACGATGAGTTTCTTGTCGCCCTTTGATGCGGCAATGAAAGCACCCTTACCGACCATCTCTTGGCAGGGAAGGGAGGAAGGATGAGTTGGGGGATTTGGATTCGAGGATGCTTGGGCACTGGAGCTTGACGATGAGGGAGGCAATGAGGGGATTGAGAACGTGAAGCTAAAACGCCCTCACCTTTTCACCTCTTATAGCAAGTAAGAATGCCAATCGCACGTCTGGCGTGGCAGTAATTTCACGTTTTCCCCATGCATCGTGCATTAAGCGCGTGCAAGGATCGAGGGGTTTTGTTGGTAGTGTTGCTGAAAATCTGGCGCCCGATCTCCTTTTTCTGATTTGATACATCAATGGCAGAGGCCTCGAGCCACGACTTCATGCCATGATGGCCATTCAAATGATGACACACAGTGGCAGAGCATGATGACGCTTCGGGTCGGTCAAGGCTGTCAGGGTTGGACCTGACCACAGTCCTTGTCCTGACCTAAGAACGCTTCGCCACTTAAGCAGCCCGCCTAGGGCGTTGGTCCTCGAATCCAAGACTGCTTTTGGGCGTTGCAGGAATCTTTTGATTAAATAAATATATATGACGCTGGAATACCCTGCATATCCAAGGTATGCGACTCCTCGGCCCAAAATGAAATTGCTTCAGAAGACTGCATGGGAGTTGAACCAGCTTGCAAGGCTGAAGATTGAGAGCAGCTCGGGGAGGGTCGAGGTGCGTCCTCGGCCTGAAGACCGGTTCAGGGGCTACTGACAGAGTCCTGGATTGAGGGGTGCTCGGCGTGTTGGTTACCAGTCTCTTGGATGGGCCGAGGATCCCCCTAAGCCCATCACCGATGGGCCTAATTCGTCTACATGAGGAAGGAAAGATCCAAAGACTTGGCAGTTGGCACACACTTCAAGGCATAGAGACATACTCCGGCACGTTTGACCCTAAATTCAACCGACCTATTTGTAACCCTAGGCATCCCGATACCTATATAAACTGAGGTGCCAGGACCGTAGGGGATGGATTCATTCATACATGATCTCATGGTAGTTCACATGTATTTTGTACCCCATTCACAATCAATACAACAAAAGTAGGACGCAGCGTTTTACCTCTTTGAGAGGGCCCGAACCTGGGTAAAAATCGGTGTCCCCACGTGTCCTGTTGCCATCCAGCAAGACTACCATATTGGTACCCCCTACCCAAGATCTGCCGGATTTAGCTCCGTCACTAACTATTATACATGTTGGCTATTACATTGACTATAAGTGACATGACAATATGATGTAGCTAGCAGCTGGTTATATTATTAACCATGCTCTTCAAGATGGGAGATGGTGCTCTCTGCCCGCGTACACTCCCACTGCTGCCCACCATGGAGTGCCGGTACCCTCCCAAGCCCAACGTGCCAGCTAGCCTGTTGTCGGTGCCTAGGCCGCTGCTCTCTCTCTCTCTCTCTCTCTCTCTCTCTCTGATAAGCACCTCTTCTTTGCTAACACTCAGTCCCCGGCCCAAGATCACTGGCGGGCCCACCAGGTCCTTGTTTCCTGGCCCATCTGCTCCAGGCCTCTTCGCCACGCACCACCACCGCTCAAGCCATGCCTTCTTCCAGACAGCGCCGTCTCCCCTGTGGTTGCCACAGATCTAGTTCATGGGGCATGCACGGCCCTCCCCCCATGTCGCCAAGGTCTACTACAACTGCCAGGACCTGCCGCGCGAGCCTGCCGTCGGCGACCTCAAAAGCTCGACGCCACTCCTACAGCTCCTCTCTCCTGCAGCTGCTGGTGGAGCTCCGTTTGTGCCGCCCGCGCCAGAGGCGGGGGTGCTTACGCTCGGCCTGGGCCATGATGCTTAGACTCCGGGCGCTGCTGCGCTCGAGCTTCCTGTCTCCACCGATTGCCTCCTAGCTCCGGCCGAGATTCTAGTTGCCGCCACTGCATCCCCTCAGCACAGCCCCCGTATCAGGGATGCTTACGACGGGGTGCGTGTTGGTTCTGTTGAGCGCACGTCCAAGAGGAAGGCGGTGGCGTCTGATTCGAGCTCTGGGGGCGGCCCCTGCCGTCGATCTGGCCCCTCCTCTTCATCCAGGCGCAAGAAGGCGAAGGCGAAGACGGCTGCGGTCGATGGCCTCCTGCAGCTTCCACTGCTGGAGACCCCTGCTCTGTTGACCAGGGGCAAGCTCAAGCAAATCGCCAAGTGTTGTGACCTCAACGTTGATGCCATTCTCATGCAGGCATAGGTGCGTGCTGCCACGCCTGCGCTTGACGGAGCAGCAACTTCCACATCCTCCGGCAGCTCCCTTGCCTCTCCGGCGTGCATGCCCGACCACCCATATGCGTAATCTCTGTATGGTTTGTGGTCGTTGGCCTGGTTGTGGGTCGTTGCTTTTTGTCTTCATGTCTGTCGCCTGGTGTCTCGTAGTGGTTTCCTCTTCCTTCAGTTATCCGCGTAGTTTTAGGCTAGCTCTGTTCTCTGCATTGTCCCACGTCGGCTTCAGTGTGCTACGGCTCCTGGCCCAGTTTGTACCTTGGTTGCATTGTTGGTCTCGTGTAACTTTGTACTGCTCTTTTGCATCTTCTATGATCATGCATTCGTCTGTCTTAGTCCTTTATCTAGGTTGTGCTTTCACTCTTACATGATGAAGTTCCTCAACTAGAATGTTCATGGCCTTGGCGATGATGATAAGTGCTCGTTGGTCCATGACGTTTTAACCTCTTGCTGCCCTAGTGTTGCTTGCTTGCAGGAGACGAAGCTTGCTTCCCTCTCCCAGAACAAACTGCAGAGCTTTCTGCCTGCCAACCTCAAGGCGCACGCCATTACTCTTTCGGATGGTGCCTCTGGGGGTTTCATTGTCACTTGGGACCCCAACTTTCTTGGGGCAGATTGTTGCTACCCGTAAATATCATGTTACTGTCAAGATGTCCTTTACATCCAACAACAACTCCTTCATGCTTACTGCGGTTTATGCACCCTGTCTGAATAGTGAGAGAACCAGTTTCTTCGAGGCTGTCAACAATGTTGTTGCTGCTGTCAACTTGCCATGGATTGTGTTGGGTGATTTTAATATGTACAGTCTTGCTCATGAGAAGTCCCGTGGTCGGATTGATTGGAGTTTGATGGAAACTTTCAATACCTAGGTTAGGGATAATAGCCTGGATGATATTTAGATCGACAACAGAAAATTCACCTGGTCCAACAAAAGAAGATCACCCACGCTTGTTCGCTTGGACAGGGTCATGGTTAATGCTGCTTGGTGCTTGGGGTACATTCAGACCTCGGGCACCGCTGTGCCTGCTACCACCTCTGACCATGCGCCTATTCTAGTTGAAGCCTCCACAATTGTGCCCAAGTGCAAGCTGTTCAGAATGGAGAATCACTGGTTGGAAATGGATGACGCACGGAAGATCATCATTGATGCCTGGTCTGGTGGTTGCAGATCCTTTAGGTCCCCTGCATCTCTAATTAGCTACAAGATGAGAAGGATTAGAGCTGCTCTCAGGCAGTGGTGCAAACGCAAGTCCAGTCTCAGGTTACTCATTGATAACAACAAGCACGTGGTCAGCTTCCTGAATGCTGTTGAGGAAAGGAGGGATATTTCCCCTCTGGAGTCTGTTCTTCGGGTCTTTGCCTCCACCCGAGTTGAGCAGCTCATTCTGTGGTAGACCGTGCTTTGGCGACGGCGGGCAAATATTCGTTGGTGTGTATCGGGAGATGAGAACTGTCGGTTCTTCCATGCAGCTGCTAACTGCCAAGCCTGTCGTAACAGGATCAAGGTTATTGTGCATGATGGAGTTGAGTATCACCAGAACAGCCAAAAGCTTGCTTTAGCCACCACTTATTTTGCAAATATCTTGGGTCAGGAGGCTGTGTCCATGCCTACTGTTCAGCTCAACTCTCTCTATGAGCCTATCGACCTCTCCAGGCTTGCTGATGTGTTCTCTTGGGATGAAGTGGTTACAGCCATTAACAACTCCCCGAATAATAGGAGCCCTGGGCCGAACGGCTTCACAAACGAGTTCTACAAAGCTTTCAAGCATTTGCTTAGGGAGGACCTGCTCAAGTTTTTTGCTGACTTCCATCACAATACTCTGTCCTTGAAGGGTGTTAACACCGCGTACATCACTCTGCTGCCTAAGAATGACATGCCTATGGAGTTGCGGGATTACAGGCCCATCTCTTTGCTTCACAGCATGCCCAAGTTGGCCTCCAAGGTTTTGACTAATAGACTACAGTACCGAATACCTGAGTTGGTGCACCCCTTGCAATCTGGTTTTCTGAAAGGCCGCTCAATTATAGAGAACTTTGCCTTGGCTGCTGATATGGTTCAGACTGCGCATAAAAGAAAACTACCCATTATCGTGTTAAAGTTGGATTTCCGTAAGGCTTTTGACAGTGTAAGCTAGAGCAGTTTGTTCCAGATTTTGGAAGCACGGGGTTTCCCTGCGCTATGGACACAGTGGATCTCCTCTCTCTTATCCACGTGCAGCTCCAAGGTGTTAATGAACGGGGAGTTTGGGGAACCAATTTCCCATAAAAGAGGATTTCGCCAAGGGGATTCCATATCACCCTACCTTTTTATCCTGGTTGCTGATGTGCTTCAGAGGCTATGCTGTTGGCATTTCCAAAATGGCAGTTTGATGCACCCTCTCGGTGCTAGCACCAAGTTTCCGGTGCTTCAGTATGCAGACGATACTCTTATTATTTTCCGTGGAGATGTACAGCAAGCTGGTGTCATCAAGAACATCCTCAAAGCTTTCTCTGACTTCTCGGGGCTGCATATTAACTTCCACAAGAGTACCATGGTGCCAGTGTGGGTTGAAGGAAATGTTGCAGAGGAGATTGCCCAGCTGCTCGGCTTTCACTATCTTCCTTCCCGTGTACCTATCTTGGTTTGCCGTTGTCTCTGCAGAAGGTTTCCCATGGTATGATCCTACCAGTCATTCACAAGGTGGACAAACACTTATCAGGCTGGTTAGCTACCTTTCTCTCCATGGGGGGTTGGCTCACTCTTCTGAATTCTGTTCTCGCTGGTATCCCCAGCTACTTCATGGCTTATTTTCCATGGCCTAAGGAATCCATTTGCAAGTTGGAAGGCCTTTTGCGAGCTTTTCTTTGGCAAGGCAAGAACAAGGCCAAGGGGGGCCAATGCCTTGTGGCCTGGGATCACGTCATCCTCCCCTGCAGCTCCGGTCACTACTGCAGGATGCTGCTAACGCGACACTACAATCAGAGACCCTTCGACGAAACTGTGTGTGATGCATTAATCACAAATGGTGATGTAAAAAATCGTCAAAAAAGATGCAAAACGTTTGCGATGGCGGATACATCAAACACGGTTCAGATTTTAGTTGCGTGTGCGTTGCGGAGCATACGGTTCAGTTCAATGAACTATTTGTGATGAGGAAGAACAAAAGAAACGGGCAGCCAGGTGGAGGCATGTGCGGTATATGGCATACAGTTCACTCGGATAAACTGTTTGTGATGAGGCGGAACAACAGAAACGGGCAGCCAGATGAAGGTGTGTGCGATATACGGCATACAGTTCACTCGGATGAACAATTTGCATTGAGCCAAGATAACAGAAACGGTTCAATTTAACAAGATGTGTGTGATACGCGACAAACATGTCTATAATCAAAAATGTGTGCAAAGACCGATAATAACACAGACGATTGCTGCTAATAAGACGTGTGTGTTGTGCGTTGGGATTGCATACAGAACAACAACATATATATATATATACACACTTATAAGGATATGGTTGCATAATCAAATTAAACATCCAATTACATAGGTGGCTACTACACACATGACATTTCCACACACCAAAGTCAACTATATATTACATGCATAATTAATTAGAATAAACGATCATCTGATCATCATCTACTTCTTGTGACGCTTGCCGCTACTGCTCTGCTTGTGGCTTGATCCGGCCTCGTCGATTTCAGTAACGAGGCACTTCCTCATGTCAACGATCCTCCTATGCATCTCGTAGCATGTGTACACACTATTGGCCGCGAACCTGAGGTGAGGTTCATCCAATTGCCGCATCCAGGCCTCGTGCCAGGATATGGGACTTGTTCTCTTGGCATCCTGCTTCATCTTTTCATAGTAGGGGTCGATGATGGCCGAGGCGAGTTCAACCAGGGAGTCCTTCTTCGTGCTGCCCCAGACCCTGTAGTGCTCACGGATTTCGACAAGGTTCTTGCAGGCCAAGCCCGTAACCCTGAGTGCTTTTACATCGTTGGTGGTTTCCACCATAGCGAACTTGTAGTCTGTGCTGTTGACAAACCTGGCGAAACGGTCGCAAGGCTCTGTGGCCATGCAGTAGTGGTAGATGAGGACATGATGGCGCACGCACAACTGGGCGACGGTAACCTTCTGATCTTTGCCGGGAAGACCGGTGGTGTACTGGAGGTCGATGCCGACCACCTTGTACTTGTCTCCAGCAAGCAACTGCTCCATGGTGTTGATGTAGTCCTCCATCACAGCCGGGTCGATGGTGTACACCAGCAAGAGACCCGTCTCCCTCGCGTGGGTCTCGACTTTATGCTCGCCAAACTCCATCGGAGTGCTGCTAGATATCCTCTCTGTATGTGTCGTCGTGGGTGTGCTTGTTGTGTTGTGGGGCAAAGGTTGAAGAGACTAAGGTTATAATGGCCGCGGGAATTAACGGGGAAGCCGGACGGACTGGAATATCCGCACGCCCGGATGGCAGTTCTAATTTGCAGCGCGTAACTCCATCGTGCCGCACGTAACTGCATCGTGGCGACGCGCGCGGCGCAACTGCATGCATATGGGCCCCCAACTTGATCGTGCACAGGCCTCAACCGCTGGCAGAGCGCGCGCGCAGGGACGCGAGTAGAGCGCTCCGCGGCGCCTCAACGGCGAGCAACCATATATATGCATATAGCAGTTGAACACGCAAGGCAAAGCTGTCCACAAGCCGAGCGCGTGGAGGTACATGAGCAGAGCGCGCCGACGGACACGAGTAGAGCGCGCCACGGCGCCTAACGGCGAGCAGAGCGCGCTGAGTTATGCGAGAAGAGGCCGGCACAGTGATACATGGCAAATAAGACGAATTGTGCGGGCGATGGTGGAGACATCAAGCACGAATCAGATTAGAGTTGCGTGTGCCATACGTGGCATACAGTAGATCCACCCGAGTTGTTTGTCATGGAATAAGCCGTGTGTGTTGTGGGCAAATGCTTGCTAGTATACAACCGTCTGCGATTGATGAATTCATGACCGACGGGTTCCCTAGTGTGGTCCGTGTGCGATGTGATATGCTCTGTCTACAGAACATCAACATATATACTTATAAGAATAGCATTGCATAACCAAATTAAGCATACAATTACATAAGTGACTACACACATAACATTTCCACACACCAAAGTAAGCAATTACGTGCATACTAAACTAGGAGAAACGAGCATATCTACATCTTGTTGCGACGATGTTTGCCATTGCTCTGCTTCCGGCTGGATCCCTGGTCGTGAATGGTTAATAAAATCTAAGTCTATTGCATATTAAGGTCAAAATAGTACTACCAATATACAAGTCTCATACGATGCCATTTCAACGATTGTACCACAAAAGCCCGAAATATTACAAGATTCAAATTCCAGAGTTACTTGGCTCAAATTCAAAGATTACAAGGTTCAAACTGATATTAGAAATGAAATTCAGCTCATTCAGTTGCAAACGCCCGTGCTGATCAACTAAACATGGATATAAGAGAGGGTCAAACTAAAAATAAAAATAGTAAGGCCGGTTTCGAAACCTCATCATTTTTGTAAAGGGATCAGTCGCTGACAAGTCATGTATGGGGTTGACACAATGACTTCCAATTACTCTGTCATATGCAGTTCCAATACGAAGTTTAGCTTTTTTGGAGCCTCTTCCATTCTGCAGTAGCTGCCGGCTCTGATCAACAAACCATTCATATTTCCTATTTAAATGCATGTTCAACCTCATTACCTTCAGCACCCTTACTCTGGCAACAAAGAACCTGGCGAATATAATCTCCGGTAAGGTCCCTCGGTAGGAGTTCAAAGTAATAGTTGAGAGATGCAGATCCAGGCATTCGATGTCATTGTCGTTATAAACATTATCCACCACCGGGCCTATTATTATCTGCAAAAGAAGAGAACGTGTTAGTGCCTACATGCAGTTTTGAACACTACTACAAGCCTATTTGGTATGCAGGATTTGTAAAATGCACCAACGTGCCATGCATCTTCGATTTGACATGATTAACATGGGCATTTGATTACAATCTAGAAAAATGTAGCCTTCTTCACAAGAGGTTGGAGTGGATGAAAAATTCCCTAAGAAAACTAGTACAGATGAATCCAAAGGATAAATGCTTATGGATTGTAACCATATGAATCAAGCAACCAATATGGGGAGGGGGTGGGGGTGTATGTCCTGAAATCCTCGAAAATTCCTTCAGAAATCATAGTACATTGTCATTGTAAACTTGGGAAAAGGTGCCAAAAATTGAACTCCCTTATGGTTAACATTTAACAGGAAAGGAACATCACCTCGATATACAGCTTCTTCAGGCACGGAAAGCATCTCAGGAAACTGACAACTTGGTCCAGGTTGGGGCCGATAGATTCTAGTGCCAAGACCTTCACTGTGCGCAGAATCTGGGTGAAGCTTTTCTGGATGACAGACGAACATACATCTTCAAAATTAGAAATAATGTTGATATCAAGAAGGAGAGGTAGAAGGCAACTGTTGTACCTGAAAGTAGGAGTATTTGACAGACGAGTAGCCCACCACTGTCAATTTCGGCGCAGAAATGACATTGATTCTTGTTGGACCTTGTTGATCAACTACAAGTAATCTCTCAAGTGAAGGTGTGTCCTCAATGACCATATTGTGGTCCACCTTTTGTGATCTCCCGTTGCAGCACCAGCAACACACATAAATAGTCCGGAGAGCCATGGAGGTGATATGGAAGCTACTCAACCAATTCATCGCCTCAAGACGAAGGAACTCGAGTGCAGTACAGCCGCGGAGCAGGCGCTCCATGTCATCCTTTGGGATGCAGACGGCGACGAGCTCGAGGTGCTTCAGTCGTGGTTGAAAAAGAGCGGGCGCATCATTAAGGGGGAAGGGAATGGCAGTTCATGAACTTGGCGAGGCGCAGCATGGGCGCGAAGCGGAGCGCGGACATTGGCAGCGAGCGCATATGCCCATCATTAAAACTGAGCTCCTCGAGCTGATCTAGGGCGGGGGATCGGAACCACTCGTCAAGCTTGGCTCGGTCCTTGCCGTTGGAACGGAACTTGCCCGTGATAAGGCCTCTGATTTGGCCATGGTGACTACCGAGGATCTGGGAGAACGCATCCAAGCTTTTGCGATAGCCATGGCAGAGCTCGTGGGCGTCGAGGAGGTCGAGAGGGGTGGAGAGCCATAGGGGGCACCACCGCCGGGAAAGGGCGGTTGTCCTCGCCCTATATTTGATTGGGAGGAGGGATAGGATGACTGTCAACATATCATCGGGGAGGCTGCTGATGAAGTCTAGGCCTGCTGGAGTCGCTTGCGGTTCTTTCTCGACCCGCCTCGGCTTGTTGGCAGCCTCGTTCTCCACCTCGTCGGCGGTGACGGAAACCTCTGTCTCCATATTCACGTCGTGCTCCGGTGCTTCAGCAGCCCCGGCGTCGCCACTCCCTCCGATGGGGCGCTTCAGCGGCATCCTCATACACTGACGACTTTGAGGACTGAGAGCGGCGTCGAGGATGCGGGCGGAGAGAGAGGATTGTGTGTGTGGCGAGGATGGGGGTGCGGCCGCTCGGACGCGCCATTAATACGGACCAGTGGGAGCGAGGCGGGCGGTGGTCAAAGGCTGTCTCGCTTCCCGGTGAGCCTGCATGACGAACTTCTGGCATTCCTATACCATCATTTCACACAGCTACTCGCACGCCTCCCGGTGAGACTGCGCAGCGAAAACACCCCCTGTCAATTCACACGCCTGCACGCATGCCTCCCGGTCTGCCTGCGCGGCAGACTGCTCGCATGCGTCTCATCAACTCACGCCTGCTCGCACGCCACACGGGGCGCGTGGCACGTATATTTTTTTTTGTTTTTTGATGATTCATTCTGCCACTTTACTGCTTAACCGAAGCATGGCATGGTCTAACACACACGGTCCGAATAAATATTCCGTATGAGATATTGGTTGCCAGTTATTAACAATCTCCCATTTGTAAGTAGATTATATCAAAACTTGTCTCAAATTTGACGAAAAAAATACAATATCACAGTCTACTGGTGTCCATATATGACACCACGATAAGTTTCATGAATTTCAACTAAGTTTTGGATTTACTGAATTTTAAAAATCAATATTCTCAATGTTTTGAAATTTCTTTCACGGGGAAACATGCACCAAGGGACACACATATGATTTTGCAATCCATTTTGATGCACATGTAGCTCAAATTTGATTTTTGCACATTAAATACCTAGGAAATCAATCAATGTATAAAACGGGTCAAATGATTTCTGGATTTTTTTTAAACTTTAACACGACACTCCTTTGGTCACATGTTCACTGCAGAAAAAGTTTGACATGCCTCAGAGTGGAGGTTGTGTGTGTGTGTGTCATAACCTTGCTCCATGTGGGGACTTTCCGGTTTCCGAGGCAGGTGCCACATCAAAGTTGTGCATTGGTATATTCAAACACCACGCAATACCAAGCAGGCGGTGGTTGCCCTATAGGAACTCACTCGCATGTGGCGCTTCCATCTGTGGGCCCGCGAGAGGTCGTCCTCCATCACTTTGACCCAACGAGAGAGAGAGGCACATTTGACGAACACGGAGGATTAATTCTTTTAGGGTTGTGTTAGGGTAGGAGTATATATATATAGTACGTGTCGAAGGGGAGATGGACTCAACATATACTAGGTGTCACACATGAACCTCACTCTGTGTGGGGACTTTGCGGTTTTTGAGGCAAATGCCACATCAAAGGTTGTGCATTAGGTATTCAAAACATCACAACCATACACCTCTCCATATATATGTTTTGGCACACATGCAAGCGATGGTGGTTGTCCTGTGGCACTAACTCACGTGGTTATCGGTGATACTTCTATCTGTCGGCCCGCTTGGTCCATCACTTTCACTGACAACGAGAGAGATTAAATATTTTGACTTAGGAGGGGATTGATTTTTTGCTTGTCTCGCGATATAGGCGAGATTACATATATAATAGCGCATGTGTACACATGAATCCATCCCGCTGGATCGAGGGGGGCGCGAGCACACGACACGTCATGAACCTCTTGCTCTGTGTGGGGACCTGTGTGATTTTGAACGCATGCACCACATCAATGTTGTGCATTAGGTATTAATTCAACACATATGCATGTATCACGCACCTCCATAAATATGTTTGGGACACATGCATGCAATGGTTATGTTTGCACACTCTCACTCGCTTGGTTATATATGGGCGGCAAGCCTATATATATTTGTGGGCCCCCGTGGACGTCCATCGTTTCGACCGACGACGAGAAAGGTTACCAGGGTGGATTCTTCTTCTTTGGTTCATGTTACCGTATAGTAGTAGGTCGATCATTCTAGGCCTAATTAAGTTTGAGCGCATGCATGCTACGCATCGTGAACCCTCGATCAGTGTGGGGATTTTATGGTTCCAAAGCATGGTGCCACATAAAATTTGCACATTGCATATTCAAACACCACACACACCACTTCCATACATAATTGGGCCACATGCACAGAGTGGGTTTTGTCTTCAGACAGTACTCCCTCGCGAGTTTATCGGCGACAAGCTAGCCCATTTTGCGGGGTCATGTGGACGTCCATCACTTTAACCAACAACGAGCGAGAGAGGTTGTACGATCAAGTTGGATTCTGTTTGGTCCGTGTTACAGTACGTCTTGGTGAGATGCCCTCCCCCCGACACGTGTGTGTGTGCGGGGCGGGGGGTACTTCGCACTACCCGCAACCTCCGTGGGGTCGGGGAAGTCCGGTTATTTTGCGAGGCGCTCGTGCCACATCAAAGTTGTGAATGGTATAGTTAAATATCACACCACACCCTTTTCATACATATAGTATAGGGTCACCCGCAGGTGGTTCGTATGTGGTCTCACCCATCTCCCGCCACAAGCACACATTTGTGGGTCGGGACACGGTCCACCTTTGTCCGGAAGTGAAAGGGGAAGTTTGATCATATATATGATGGACTCCTATATGTTTTGTGTTACGGTAGGGTGAGATTTCAAACCTAACTATCTGGGGGCATGCACTCATAGCTAGGATTCCCTTACCACCGACACGAAGTGGGGTTCGTAGGGGGTGGCTGACTAGCAATATTGTGCGCTTTGTGCGACAGGTGCCACATCAAAGTTGTGCATTGGGTATTCGAACATCAAACCACCCTTTTCATACATATATTTGGTCCACATGCAAGTGTGTTCGTGTTCTGACCCTTTCCCGCGTTATTCTTTTTGCCAAATTTATAAACAGCACACGAGTTGGATGCAGAAACCGTCTGCGATTGGGTACGCAACAGACACGGTTCGGTCAGACTACCCGTGTGCCACGCCCGTGCCCCTGCAGTCACTCACATCAGCACAGTAGATTGGGCTCCACGAGGCCTGTCTCCCACTCTCGAAAATATCTACCCGCGTAAAGGGTTTTTCTGTTTGATAGCACATGATTCGTATGTGTGGACCGTGTGCGATGTCTGTTACTCCCGCTCTGTTTCAATCAGTTGATCCAAATTTTTAGTAGCCCCGGATTTTTTTAACTGGAGCCCCGGCATTTTACTCCCGCTTGCATCCCGCGCAATCTCAAAAATATCTGCTTGGCTGGAGTGGTTTTCTGTTTGATAGCACACGACTATTATGTTTTAACCGTGTCTGATGTTCATTACTCCCGCCCCGCTCTGCTTCGATCCCTTGATCTAAATTTTTGGTAGCCCCGCCATTTTACTCCCGCCTAGTAAAATTTTCAGTACCCACCTTGGACCCCCTCCACACACACCCCAAATCCTTCGCTCACCCCAAATTCCCCGCTCAGACACATACACACCACCCCTCCCTCACTCCAAACCTAGCTAGGTCGTCGCCGCCGCCGCCGCCTCCATCGGGAATTAATGGGGAAGCCGGACGGACTGGAATATCCGCACGCCCGGATGGCAGTTCTAATTTGCAGCGCGTAACTCCATCGTGTCGCACGTAACTGCATCGTGGCGACGCGCGCGGCGCAACCGCATGCATATGGGCCCCCAACGTGATCGTGCGCAGGCCCCAACCGCTGGCAGAGCGCGCGCGCAGGGACGCGAGTAGAGCGCTCCGCGGCGCCTCAATGGCGAGCAACCATATATATGCATATAGCAGTTGAACACGCAAGGCAAAGCTGTCCACAAGCCGAGCGCGTGGAGGTACACGAGCAGAGCGCGCCGACGGACGCGAGCAGAGCGCGCAGCGGCGCCTAACGGCGAGCAGAGCGCGCTGAGTTATGCGAGAAGAGGCCGGCACAGTGATACGTGGCAAATAAGACGAATTGTGTGAGCGATGGCGGAGACATCAAGCACGAATCAGATTAGAGTTGCGTGTGCCATACGTGGCATACAGTAGATCCACCCGAGTTGTTTGTCATGGAATAAGCCGTGTGTGTTGTGGGCAAATGCTTGCTAGTATACAACCGTCTGCGATTGATGAATTCATGACCGACGGGTTCCCTAGTGTGGTCCGTGTGCGATGTGATATGCTCTGTCTACAGAACATCAACATATATACTTATAAGAACAGCATTGCATAACCAAATTAAGCATACAATTACATAAGTGACTACACACATAACATTTCCACACACCAAAGTAAGCAATTATGTGCATACTAAACTAGGAGAAACGAGCATATCTACATCTTGTTGCGACGATGTTTGCCATTGCTCTGCTTCCGGCTGGATCCCTGGTCGTGAATGGTTAATAAAATCTAAGTCT
The DNA here is from genome assembly GCA_011799875.1 of Thinopyrum elongatum. Lineage (NCBI taxonomy): Eukaryota > Viridiplantae > Streptophyta > Magnoliopsida > Poales > Poaceae > Thinopyrum > Thinopyrum elongatum. The sequence goes on along the minus strand of CM022302.1, from coordinate 334,105,919 downwards.
ATTGCATATTAAGGTCAAAATAGTACTACCAATATACGAGTCTCATATGATGCCATTTCAACGATTGTACCACAAAAGCCCGAAATATTACAAGATTCAAATTCCAGAGTTACTTGGCTCAAATTCAAAGATTACAAGGTTCAAACTGATATTAGAAATGAAATTCAGCTCATTCAGCTGCAAACGCCCGTGCTGATCAGCTGAACATGGATATAAGAGAGGTTCAAACTAAAAATAAAAATAGTAAGGCCGGTTTCGAAACCTCATCATTTCTGTAAAGGGATCAGTCACTGACAAGTCATGTATGGGGTTGACACAATGACTTCCAATTACTCTGTCATATGCAGTTCCAATACGAAGTTTAGCTTTTTTGGAGCCTCTTCCATTCTGCAGTAGCTGCCGGCTCTGATCAACAAACCATTCATATTTCCTATTTAAATGCATGTTCAACCTCATTACCTTCAGCACCCTTACTCTGGCAACAAAGAACCTGGCGAATATAATCTCCGGTAAGGTCCCTCGGTAGGAGTTCAAAGTAATTTTTGAGAGATGCAGATCCAGGCATTCGATGTCATTGTCGTTATAAACATTATCCACCACCGGGCCTATTATTATCTGCAAAAGAAGAGAACGTGTTAGTGCCTACATGCAGTTTTGAACACTACTACAGGCCTATTTGGTTTGCAGGATTTGTAAAATGCACCAACATGCCATGCATCTTCGATCTGACATGATTAACATGGGCATTTGATTACAATCTAGAAAAATGTAGCCTTCTTCACAAGAGGTTGGAGTGGATGAAAAATTCCCTAAGAAAACTAGTACAGATGAATCCAAAGGAGAAATGCTTATGGATTGTAACCATATGAATCAAGCAACCAATATGGGGTGGGGGTGTATGTCCTGAAATCCTCAAAAAATCCTTCAGAAATCGTAGTACATTGTCATTGTAAACTTGGGAAAAGGTGCCAAAAATTGAACTCCCTTATGATTAACATTTAACAGGAAAGGAACATCACCTCGATATACAGCTTCTTCAGGCACGAAAGCATCTCAGGAAATTGACAACTTGGTCCAGGTTGGGGCCGATAGATTCTAGTGCCAAGACCTTCACTGTGCGCAGAATCTGGGTGAAGCTTTTCTGGATGACAGACGAACATACATCTTCAAAATTAGAAATAATGTTGATATCAAGAAGGAGAGGTAGAAGGCGACTGTTGTACCTGAAAGTAGGAGTATTTGACAGACAAGTAGCCCACCACTGTCAATTTCGGCGCAGAAATGACATTGATTCTTGTTGGACCTTGTTGATCAACTACAAGTAATCTCTCAAGTGAAGGTGTGTCCTCAATGACCATATTGTGGTCCACCTTTTGTGATCTCCCGTTGCAGCACCAGCAACACACATAAATAGTCCGGAGAGTCATGGAGGTAATATGGAAGCTACTCAACCAATTCATCGCCTCAAGACGAAGGAACTCGAGTGCAGTACAGCCGCGGAGCAGGCGTGTAACACCCCCGGTGGTTAGCCACAGTAATCCCATTTTGATAATGCCAAGTCAGCATGATTATCAGTGCATGATCATCATTAACATCATATTGCATTTCAACTCCTAACCTCAAATTCAAATTTAAATGAAAGTGGAAAATAAAAGTTGTCCAACATAGAAACTAAATTGTTCATTAAATAGCAAATAAATCAGAGACAATTCTAAAATTGAAACCAACATCATTGGAGTTGGGTAAGTGACTCAAACATCTTCAAACAGCGACTAAAAACAATATTTAATAACCATTTATTAAATCTAATTTAAGTATGAAATGATGTTTTGCCCAAACTAATTTTAGGTGTTAGGAAATAAAGCACTGGTATTTATGGACTAGGTCTCCCTTTTTACAAAATTCGGTTTGGGGCCTAACTATTTACTAAACAGAGGTATATGAATTTATAAAAAGAGAAAAGAAAAGTAAAAAGGAAAAGCCCCCCCCCCCCGGACCAACTGGGCCAAGGCCCAGCCGGCCGGCCCACTCCCTCCCTATATGGCCTCCCCCTGGAGGCCAGCAAACCCTAGCCCACCCCGCACTCTTCCCTCGCTCCTCTGCTTCCCCCGACCCGATCCAGATCGAGGGGCGGCGACCCCGGCGACCGCGCCGCCCCGCTCCCCGTCGCCGTTCGACGCCACCAAGCCGGCGCCCCTTCGCCACCTCGTCGGACCGCCAGCCGCCGACGCCTCGCCTCCTCCCCGGAGCCTGCGCTCGCCGCCTCCCTCGTCGCCGTCGCTGCCCTCCCTCGCTGGACCGCCGAACCCCCGCCGCCTCCTCGTCCTCCCCCTCAACGGCTACCCCGAGCCTCGCCGGCCCCCGAACCCCGGCAACGAATGTGAGCCCCGCCGCCGCCTCCCTCTCTCTCCCCGTCCCCGTCGCCCGTCCCGGTCGCCGCACTCCGGCCGCGCCCTGGCTCGCCCGCCCACGCCGATGGCCGCGCTCGCTGCGCCACTTCGTGCCCCCCCGCGTCCCTCTGTGCTCGCCTCGCTCGCCGCACGCCTCGCCCGCGCAGCCTCGCTGCTGCCGCTGTCTTGCGCCGCCGCCCGCGCTGCTACTGCTGCTCCGCGAGCTGCTCGCCGCCCGCGCACGCCGCTGCTCGCCAGCTGCCGCCGAGCCCAGCTTGCCGCCTGCGCCCGCGCGCCACTCGGCGTCGCCTCGCCACTCCCCGCGCCGGCGCGCGCCCGTAGCCGCGTCGCCGCGCGGGTGCGTGTTGACCCGCTCCATTGGCCGGACCTGTCCGGCCCCGAATGGGCCTGGCCGCGGACGTGTCCGCCCCGGGCCACTGCCATGTGGGGCCTGCCCTGGAATAAAAAAAAAGAATTAAAAGAAATAGATAATTAATTATATAATTAACCTAATTAACTCTGTTTAATTAAACTAACTAATTAATCTGTGATTAACTTAATTAAACCCTAATTAATCTTAACAGACTGCTGATGTCATGCTGATGTCATGCTGACGTCATGCTGACGTCAGCAAGACACTGTTTCGGATAATGTTAATTTAAATAATTAATTAAATTCCAGAAATTAATAAAAACTTTAGAAAATCATATTAAATAATCCGTAACTCAGATCGAAAAACTTTGTACATGAAAGTTGCTCAGAACGACGAGACGAATCTGAATACGCGGTCCGTTCGTCCGTCACGCGTCCCTAACTATCCGAACTTGCAACCGTTCCCCTCTTATCCTCTGTCCGATAATTCCAAAGACCCGGGAAATATCGTCAGATATTCTCCCGCTCCGTCTGTTACATGTGATGCTGCGTTAGACTACCCCTAGCACCGTGTATCGTATTTGTCATGCTCATGTTTGCTATATATTTATACTGTTTCCTCCCCCTCTTCTCTCTCGATAGCCCCCGACCCCGACGTCGTCCCCGAGACCGACGCAGCTCCGGATCCCGAAGACACCATAGACGACCTTGCCCTTGCCGCCGAGCAACCAGGCAAGCCCCCCCTTTGATCATCCCGATATCGCCCATTCTATTTCTCATGCTTGCATTAGAATTGCTGCTGCTGCTGCTTTACCTATTCTGATGCATAGCCTGTTCATTGTAACCTGCTGTTGATAATTACCTACATATCCTAAACTGTTTAGTCTAGGCTGGGTAGAGACCTATCAGTGACCCCACTTATCCCGACTGCCGCGCTGGATCGTCAGAAGACCCGATCAATGGGATTGAAGACCAGGACCCGACACCGCACATCACCCCCCTTAGTTGTAACGACACTGCAGTGTTACTATCGAGTGTCGAGGGTGAAACCTCATGTAGCACTTCTGATGTTAACTCTGTAGAGTAGTTATTCGGTCGTGGTCATCGAGGGTGATTCCTCCTTCACCGCTTCCGATAACGACGCTGTCGTACAACACCTCAAGTGTGGACCCAGTGAGGGTGATTCCTCCTAGTTCACCTTGACGGATACATCGAGTGGGAATTCAATGAGGGTGATACCTCGGATTCCCTGATGTTATGGACACACGGATACTTGGACTTTACAATGTTACTTGGAAAGGCGGGTCGACCCTGAGGGGTACCCGCGTGTGATGTGGAGGCGGGTTGCCAGTGCGGTGCCCGAGTGGTGAATACGAGGCGCGGCCGGGCATTCTTAACCCTTGCCGCAAGTCCTCGAGACGGGGCGACGGGGTCACATCTTTCGTGAGTCTCTGCTCGTTACCGCAAGCCCCTAGTCCTAGCGATTTGGATATTTGATCCGAGCAGGCCTCTGGTCTGATAGCACTAACCATCACGTGGGCATAGTATGGGCGTTCTGCATCGTATGCATCAGCCGAAAACTCTGTCAGACGTCCAGTTCAGCACTGCGGCCGGGATGGGCCGGCACCATCCTGAGGGGTGGAGCCTGGTTCGCCCGGCACGCAACGACCCGGAGGGCGAGGGGCGATGGCCAAGACCCCCTTGCGCTTAGGATGTAGACCGGCGGGGACCTCTCTGCGGAGTTGTAGGTAGGGTTGCGATGTGTCGTTTGGCCGAGGCCGGGCATGACCCTGGAAAGTGTGTCCGGCCGGAGTTAATCGAGCGTGTTGGGTAAGTTGGTGCACCCCTGCAGGGAAGAACACTTCTATCGATAGCCGGTCCTACGGTAAAGGACACTCGGAGTTGTATCCTGATTGATACAATTTAGAACTGGATACCTGTGATGAGACCTGTATATATGGCTCTGGGATTGCTTCTCGCAGGGAGTCGAGAAGGGATCTCAGGACGAGGTTGATGAATGTATGGCTCTGGGATTGCTTTCTCGCAGGGAGTCGAGAAAGGATCTCTGGGTGAGGTTGAGACTTAATGATACTACTACATTATATTGTACTGTTCTACTCTCTTCTACTGCTGCAAGACCGCTGAAGATGCTAGTCTTCGATAGGACTAGGCCTTCTCTCTATTCTGGCATTTCTGCAGCCCAGTCCACATATACAGCCTCCCCTTGATAATGTTGCATATGTAGTGTAGATCCTTGCTTGCTGAGTACTTTTGAGTACTCACGGTTGCTTTGTTTTCCTTTTTCTCCCCATATCAGTTTGACGTGACCAGAGGACGGAGCCCCCTGAGACAGATGCCCCGACGATCGTTACTACTACTACCCAGAGGATGGATACTACTACGAGTTGACTGACGACCAGGAGTAGGATCGGAGGGTCCCAGGCAGGAGGCCTTCGCCTTTCGATCGTAGTGTTTTATTTTGCCCCGCCTTCCTAAAGGCCTTTCTGTTTCTATTTCATATCTGTACTCAGATATCTGATGCTTCCACTGACGCTTGTTCGCAAGCTTATGTATTCGAGCCCTCGAGGCCCCTGGCTTGTAATATAAAGCTTGTATGACTTTATTTATGTTTTAGAGTTGTGTTGTGATATCTTCCCGTGAGTCCTTAGGCTTGATCGTGTGCATTTGCGTGTATGATTAGTGCACGATCGGGCCGGGGGCATCACAAGGCGCTCCATGTCATCCTTTGGGATGCAGACGATGACGAGCTCGAGGTGCTTCAGTCATGGTAGAAAAAGAGCGAGCGCGTCACTAAGGGGCGAGGGAATGGCAGTTCATGAACTTGGCGAGGCGCAGCGTGGGCGCGAAGCGGAGCGCGGACATTGGCAGCGAGCGCATATGCCCATCATTAAAACTGAGCTCCTCGAGCTGATGTAGGGCGGGGGATCGGAACCACTCGTCAAGCTTGGCTCGGTCCTTGCCATTGGAACGGAACTTGCCCGTGATAAGGCCTCTGATTGGGCCATGGTGACTACCGAGGATCTAGGAGAACGCATCCAAGCTTTTGCGATAGCCATGGCAGAGCTCGTGGGCGTCGAGGAGGTCGAGAGGGGTGGAGAGCCATAGGGGGCGCCACCGCCGGGAAAGGGCGGTTGTCCTCGCCCCATATTTGATTGGGAGGAGGGATATGATGACTGTCAACATATCATCGGGGAGGCTGCTGATGAAGTCTAGGCCTGCTGGAGTCGCTTGCGGTTCTTTCTCGACCCGCCTCAGCTTGTTGGCAGCCTCGTTCTCCACCTCATCGGTGGCGACGGAAACCTCTGTCTCCATATTCACGCCGTGCTCCGGTGCTTCAGCAGCCCCGGCATCGCCACTCCTTCCGATGGGGCGCTTCGGCGGCATCCTCATACACTGACGGCTTTGAGGACTGAGAGCGGTGTCGAGGATGCGGGCGGAGAGAGAGGATTGTGTGTGTGGCGAGGATGGGGGGTGCGGCCGCTCGGACGCGCCATTAATACGGACCAGTGGGAGTGAGGCGGGCGGTGGTCAAAGGCTGTCTCGCTTCCCGGTGAGCCTGCACGACAAACTTCTGGCATTCCTATACCATCATTTCACACAGCTACTCGCACGCCTCCCGGTGACACTGCGCAGCGAAAACACCTCTCGTCAATTCACACGCCTGCACGCATGCCTCCCGGTCTGCCTGCGCGGCAGACTGCTCGCATGCGTCTCGTCAACTCACGCCTGCTCGCACGGCACACGGGGCGCGTGGCACGTATATTTTTTTTGTTTTTTGATGATTCATTCTGCCGCTTTACTGCTTAACCGAAGCATGGCACGGTCTAACACACACGGTCCGAATAAATATTCCGTATGAGATATTGGTTGCCAGTTATTAACAATCTCCCGTTTGTAAGTAGATTATATCAAAACTTGTCTCAAATTTGACGAAAAAAATACAATATCACAGTCTACTGGTGTCCATATATGACACCACGATAAGTTTCATGAATTTCAACTAAGTTTTGGATTTACTGAATTTTAAAAATCAATATTCTCAATGTTTTGAAATTTCTTTTACGGGGAAACATGCACCAAGGGACACACATATGATTTTGCAATCCATTTTGATGCACATGTAGCTCAAATTTGATTTTTGCACATTAAATCCCTAGGAAATCAATCAATGTATAAAACGGGTCTAATGATTTCTGGATTTTTTTTAAACTTTAACACGACACTCCTTTGGTCACATGTTCACTGCAGAAAAAGTTTGACATGCCTCAGAGTGGAGGTTGTGTGTGTGTGTGTGTGTGATAACCTCGCTCCATGTGGGGACTTTCCGGTTCCCGAGGCAGGTGCCACATCAAAGTTGTGCATTGGTATATTCAAACACCACGCAATACCATGCAGGCGGTGGTTACCCTATAGGAACTCACTCGCGTGTGGCGCTTCCATCTGTGGGCCCGCGAGAGGTCGTCCTCCATCACTTTGACCCAACGAGAGAGAGAGGCACATTTGACAAACACGGAGGATTAATTCTTTTACGGTTGTGTTAGGGTAGGAGTATATATATATATATATATATATATATATATATAGTACCTGTCGAAGGGGAGATGGGCTCAACATATACTAGGTGTCACACATGAACCTCACTCTGTGTGGGGACTTTGCGGTTTTTGAGGCAAATGCCACATCAAAGGTTGTGCATTAGGTATTCAAAACATCACAACCATACACCTCTCCATATATATGTTTTGGCAAACATGCAAGCGATGGTGGTTGTCCTGTGGCACTAACTCACGTGGTTATCGGTGATACTTCCATCTGTCGGCCCGCTTGGTCCATCACTTTCACTGACAACGAGAGAGGTTAAATATTTTGACTTAGGAGGGGATTGATTTTTTGCTTGTCTTGCGATATAGGCGAGATTACATATATAATAGCGCATGTGTACACATGAATCCATCCCGCTGGATCGAGGGGGGGCGAGCACACGACACGTCATGAACCTCTTGCTTTGTGTGGGAACCTGTGCGATTTTGAACGCATGCACCACATCAATGTTGTGCATTAGGTATTAATTCAACACATATGCATGCATCACGCACCTCCATAAATATGTTTGGGACACATGCATGCAATGGTTATCTTTGCACACTCTCACTCGCTTGGTTATATATGGGCGACAAGCCTATATATATTTGTGGGCCCCCGTGGACGTCCATCATTTCGACCGACGACGAGAAAGGTTACCAGGGTGGATTCTTCTTCTTTGGTTCGTGTTACCGTATAGTAGTAGGTCGATCATTCTAGGCCTAATTAAGTTTGAACACATGCATGCTACGCATCGTGAACCCTCGATCAGTGTGGGGATTTTATGGTTCCAAAGCATGGTGCCACATAAAATTTGCGCATTGCATATTCAAACACCACACACACCACTTCCATACATAATTGGGCCACATGCACAGAGTGGGTTTTGTCTTCAGACAGTACTCCCTCGCGAGTTTATCAGCGACAAACTAGCCCATTTTGCAGGGTCGTGTGGACGTCCATCACTTTAACCAACAACGAGCGAGAGAGGTTGTACGATCAAGTTGGATTCTGTTTGGTCCGTGTTACAGTATGTCTTGGTGAGATGCCCTCCCCCCGACACGTGTGTGTGTGCGGGGGGGGGGGGTACTTCGCACTACCCGCAACCTCCGTGGGGTCGGGGAAGTCCGGTTATTTTGCGAGGCGCTCGTGCCACATCAAAGTTGTGAATGGTATAGTTAAATATCACACCACACCCTTTTCATACATATAGTATAGGGTCACCCGCAGGTGGTTCGTATGTGGACTCACCCATCTCCCGCCACAAGCACACATTTGTGGGTCGGGACACGGTCCACCTTTGTCCGGAAGTGAAAGGGGAAGTTTGATCATATATATGATGGACTCCTATATGTTTTGTGTTACGGTAGGGTGAGATTTCAAACCTAACTATCTGGGGGCATGCACTCGTAGCTAGGATTCCCTTACCACCGACATGAAGTGGGGTTCGTAGGGGGTGGCTGACTAGCAATACTGTGTGCTTTGTGCGACAGGTGCCACATCAAAGTTGTGCATTGGGTATTCGAACATCAAACCACCCTTTTCATACATATATTTGGTCCACATGCAAGTGTGTTCGTGTTCTGACCCTTTCCCACGTTATTCTTTTTGCCAAATTTATAAACAGCACACGAGTTGGATGTAGAAACCGTCTGCGATTGGGTACGCAACAGACACGGTTCGGTCAGACTACCCGTGTGCCACACCCGTGCCCCTGCAGTCACTCACATCAGCACAGTAGATTGGGCTCCACGAGGCTTGTCTCCCGCTCTCGAAAATATCTACCCGCGTAGAGGGTTTTTCTGTTTGATAGCACATGATTCATATGTGTGGACCGTGTGTGATGTTTGTTACTCCCGCTTTGTTTCAATTAGTTGATCCAAATTTTCAGTAGCCCCGGATTTTTTTAACTGGAGCCCCGGCATTTTACTCCCGCCTGCATCCCTCGCAATCTCAAAAATATCTGCTTGGCTGGAGTGGTTTTCTGTTTGATAACACACGACTATTATGTTTTAACCGTGTGTGATGTTCGTTACTCCCGCCCCGCTCTGCTTCGATCCCTTGATCCAAATTTTCGGTAGCCCCGCCATTTTACTCCCGCCTAGTAAAATTTTCAGTACCCACCTTGGACCCCCTCCACACACACACCCCAAATCCTTCGCTCACACCAAATTCCCCGCTCAGACACATACACACCACCCCTCCCTCGCTCCAAACCTAGCTAGGTCGTCGCCGCCGCCACGCCGCCTCCATCGTCAATCTCTGCCGGTCTGCCCGTGCAGTTTACCCACCGATATTCATACCCTCGCCGCCCTAAGTTTCTTAGATGACGCCTGCGAAACGCCCCCTTTCCCAGAGATCCCCATCCCCACCCCCCTCCCCCACTCCAGAGCGTCGTAGCCTAAGCCCGGCTACGCTTCCCGGGGAGCTCGAGGAGCGAATGGCCCAAAAGAGCTTTACCACGGCCTCTTCGCCCGACGTCGGCAAGGTGGCCGTCGAGGAAGCTGACGACGATGACTGGACCTGGATTGAGCCTTTCAATCAGCGGGCTAGAGTATTCTGGCATGTCGCGGACGTCGGCTACGACATCGAGGTTGTCGACACCGACGGCTTGACGCGGGCTATGTCACAGGTTAAGTTGCCCACCCCCAACCCTTCGGGTTCGACAGCCGTCGATCTCATCGATGGCCCTGCCGCTGATCTCCTGCGGCTCGTTATGAACAATTTGTCATCCTTCATCGCCATGGAGCCCCTTTTGTCATTTCTGAAGGACACGTTCTGCGACGCTGGCTTAAGATCCTCAGCTGGCAAGTCAGACCTCATCGACGGCGACCACGAGGAGGAGCTAATCTGTGACAAGTGAGGAAACCCATGATTTGTTTTCTCGAACCCCTTTTGTAGTGAGAACCTGTCCAGTATTTATTGCTATATTTAGTTGTTTGGATTACGCCTTGTTTATTTCTACGGTTTATGGTTGTTTGGTTCTTTGTAGTTAGCATATGTCCAGTTTCAATTGCCATCTTTGGTTGTTCGTAGTATGCCTTGTTTATTTCAGCTATTAACAGTGTGATGTTCTATATGTGCTAGTATGAACTGTGCACTTCAATTTCATCAATACCAATTTTAACAATAGCTCTATGAATGACTATATTTGGTTGCTGTTAAGCATGTTGAACTCCCTCCGAATCTTTTTAGTTCGCATATAAGATTTGTCTAAAGTCAAGCCTCGTAAAGTTTGACCAACTTTATAGAAAAAAATACCAACATTCACAATATGAAATCAATATCAGTACATGTGTCATGACTTAAATTTTCATATTGTATAACTTTAGCATGGTAGATGTTGATATTTTTTCATATAAATAAGGTCACACTTTATGAAGTTTGACTTTAGACAATTCTTATATGCAGAGTAAAAAGGACTGGAGGGAGTATTTACCACGCCTTTTCATTTGATTTAACAATGACACTGTTTGGATACTCTAACTTAGCTAGAGGTTAGAGTTAGTTTCTAGCTCATGACAGCTAAAAGGGAGAGAGAGGGAAATTGGTGGAATAGTTGATTGTATTGCTTGAGCCTCGTGGGCATATATATAGGAGTACATGGTCATCATGGAGTACAAGTCAAGGTAGAATAAATCCTACACTATCCTACGTTTCCTAAATAACAATGATACTCAACAATGACTAACCTTGAACTAACTCTAGCCAAAGAGGTGTTTGGATGACAGTGTTAGATTGACAATAAATGCACTAGGAGAACTAGCCCCAATCAGCACATCTTGGGTGGGATAGTTGTTTTGGGTGGGTTAGACGCAACTAGCTCAAACTAGCCCTCATGTTTGGATACTTTAGGGCTATTTGAGCCCAAACTAGCTCAAACTAACTCTAACCCATGGATCCAAACAGGGCCAATAACTAGTGTACTTAGACCTGCACAATACAAGTTTGAACGACTATGTTTGCTTGTTTTTAAATATTAGGCATGTTGCAGTTAATAACACACCTTTCCACTTCTTATTTTTAAATATTAGGTTTTTAACAATTTGGTCTTGCACATGTAGGTCCTGCTGTCAGAGGTTTTGACCCACTGTTTGATCCTTTTTGCATATGTGGAAATGAGTTGTCCATGAATATCAGTCAAGTCAAGAAACTCAGAAAGATTGTTACGATAAAGAAATTAGCGACAAAAAACAACAAGATCTTTGTCTGCACAATGAAGAAGACATCAGTTCACTACAGGATGGTACTAACTGTTATACCTTGTCTTTTTAATTCATTTGCGCCATTTCAAATCTAGAGAAAATATTTATGCATATCCTTGTTTTCAGGCATTTCCAAAGCAGTTCACTGATGATTACCTCTCAAACCACATGTATGGTCAGGAGACGAGGAAGGTATTCATACAACACCCACGGTTCAATATTGAAGTGTTCCTGAAGAGGACGAAGGATGGACAGGCGCTGGCCTAAAGTTGCAAAGACCTTCAACATCAATGAAGGCTCAATATTCGCCTTCCGCTTCAGCAGTTTTCCAGATGAGATCCACCTGTCTATGTACCGTCTATGATGCTAATTTCGAAAGGTTATAAATGTTGCATGTGAAACTTGGTGCTGGTGCAGTTGTGTAATGGGGTAGCTGAGTGCTGAAGCTATATGATGTTGTACTCTGATGTATTTCAATTATGAAATCATGCTTCCTTAATATAAAAATGAAATATATTGTGTGCTTAATATGAAATGTCAATTAGATTAATAAATGGATTATTAATAATAGGGCAATTAGCCTGCTAATTGGGTTTTTCTATTGCAAACGGTTATTGAGAAAACACCGTGGGCGATGACCTCAGGCAACGCACACAGTTTCTAGGAATAAACCGTGTTGGATCAATGAACAATCACACACGACATCCTCTTGAAAACTGTTTGCGTTAGGCCACCTTGCGCAAACGTTTACCACATAAAAAGTGTGTGTGATTGACAGCCTTTGCCACACAGTTTCTTCTACGCTTCGTGTGTGATGCATTCAATAACACAAACGATAAAATTGTTAATATCGTGTGCAATGGCAATACTATCACAAACGATTTAATGGGGAAAATTATGTGTGATGTACCTGCGAAAGGAAACGTTTTCCTTGGAGTGACTGTGTGGGATGTATATACGAACGGAAACGTACTTCTTGGATTAACTGTGTGGGATTTACATACTAACGGAAACGTATTCCTTCGATTGACTGTGTGGAATGTACATACGAACGGAAACGTTTAGTCGGAACTGACTGTGTGGGATGTACTTACGACTGGAAACGATTTGGCCTGTATAATTGTATTTTTTTAGCACAATTGTACGTATAACCGTATTTGATCGCTCGCCCGTCGCACACGACCTCATTTTGTCGAGCGTGTGTGCCTGGGGGGCCTATCCCCGACGGTTTCTTGGTCGTGTGGGAAGGACCCCTCTATCGCTGTCACTCACTTGGCGATGATTCGAAACGTCGTCGCGAAAAAGGGTTAAAAACCGTTTGTATAGCACCTCGCTATACCAGTGGGTGGTTTAGCTGTTCGGGACCTTTCCGCTTATAACCAGTCTATGATGTGCAAATTTGTGGCTAAGGTTATACAAACCTCAGATGTCCCCTGCTACCTCTGGTTTGCCTCACAGTATTGCACGGAGGATCTGTCCTTGGCTACCCACAACCGTGATACGGCCTTCTGGAAAGGTTTCAAGCAGTGCATCCCTCTGGTTGTCAACTCTACTCGCTGCTTGCTTGGGTCCGGGGATCTTGTATCCTTCTGGCAGGATCGCTGGCTGGGTCCTGGTCGTCTCAGGTACGTGTTGCCTGTTTTGTACTCCTTTGCAAGGGAATCGTTCTGCTCCGTTGCGTCTCCGTTCTCCCTTGGTAACTGGGAGATCCAGCTACACCCAAACCTCTCAAGCGCTGCAGATTTAGAGCTGCAAACGTTGCATGAGCTCCTGGCAAGCGTGGCGCTGGATAATGGTGCTAAAGATACACGACTTGCTGCTGTTTTTGGTAAAGATGTGTGCACAAGCTTTTTCTACAGGCTGCTTACTTTCAGAGGGGTCCGGTATCCATATGAGCAGTGGGTTTGGGATAAGCTTATACCCTTAAAGCATAGAACTTTCCTATGGCTTGCTTTTTGGGAACGGCTAAACACCAGAGATAATATGGTCAAAAAGGGTTGGTCGGCCGTTGCTCCACATGCGCATTGTGATTTGTGCCCGGCTGTTGAGTCAATTGAGCATCTGGTGCTGCGCTGTCGGCCAGCACAAGCCATTTGGGAGAAACTGCACTTGTCATCCTTGGCGCTCTCATCGATCAACCTACTGGTTTTTGCAAAACAAGCTGCTGATCAGCTAGTTTTCAAGCGCAAATGGAATATTGCCTTCGCTGCTTGTTTGGTTTCGCTTTGGCACGCCTGAAATGACCGGGTCTTCAATAACAAGGTTTGACCCGAGTCCTACGTCAGGTTCTATACTGCTGATCTGCTCCGGTTATGGCGTTTCCGGGCCAAGCAACTACTCCCTCCGTCCCAAAATAAGTGTCTTGAGCTTAGTACAAATTTGTGCTAGAGCTAGTACAAAATTGAGACACTTATTTTTAGACGGAGGGAGTACAAGATAAGAGCGACCTACTAGCCTGGGTCAATCTGCTCAATGGCTGATGCCTGTAGTCTTAGCATGGTGATGTAAAGTGCTTTCACTCCACCCTCCACCACCACACCACCCCCCCCCCCCCCCCGGCCCCCCCCCCCCCAACCCCCCCCCCCCCCAAACTAGCCTGGTCAATCTGCTCAATGGCTGATGCCTGTAGTCTTAGCATGGTGATGTAAAGTGCTTTCACTCCACCCTCCACCCCACACCACCCCCCACCCCCCCCCCCCCCCCCCCCCCTTTGCTCACAGGCTGTTTGTGGACTTTTGCACCTTGGTGCACCTCACAAACTCATGTAATCGACCGTATGGTCCCCAGGCTCCGCCTGTTTTGAAATATATAAGGTAGACCCCAATCTACCTTTTCGTTTCAAAAAAAATTAACCATGCTCCTATGCTACTTATCTTGACGTCCTCATGTTTTGAATTTTTGATTTGTAGGTTCCAAGGAGACCTGAAACATAACTTTTTCTTCAAATTTCTTTCTAAAGAAAACTTTTCTTCAATGAGACGGGCCTTCGTCAATGGGCTGAACTCGCTTGTGAACATACGCTCAAACGGTACGCTGACGCACCACCTTTTCACCCTCTCTTAACACTTTGTGAGAATCTCTGCGCCATTGACGGTAACCAGCACCGTATGCTCGAACTGCACGTTGAGGCTGCCATCCACCGTAATGGCGGTCCAGCCATCGTCCCACACCTCGCACCGTGTGCTCCCCATGGATAGGGTAGGCTCTGCAGGATGAACCATCACAAACCAAACCGCCAGTTAGTCACATACTCACAGTCCTACGTTACTTGCATCTATCACGAAAAGCAGACGGAGATCATCAGATCTTATGACATATCTCAGTTACAGCTACACCACCTATGTCATCTGACAGATTCATATTTCATCCTAAGAGTTTGCTGACTGATGGGAAGAAGGGATCAACCAGACAGACGCTTTGCGTTTGGGTCATTTTGCAGTGGAGACAAGTCTGCACATATTGTTATCTTGAAGAAGAAGGCCATGGAAGCGGCTTACCGATTGTGAATGTCTGGCCTGCGACCATGAATCCTGGCTCATAATCATCTATACGAAATGTGTGTTTAGTTGCTGTTTATGAGGACCAGAGTGTTGCCAAAAATTGCTCGTGTGGCTATCTAGCATTTAGTCCATGATCACGGTCAGTGAAAACGGCTAAGGTTACTTACAGGTGTGCCATATGATGGGTTCTGAATGGAAGATCGTCCCAACTCCGTGCCCGATGAAGGGATCGACGCTGTAGCCGTACTTGTTCACATGTTCACTGAAATCCATTGGAAGTACAAAAATGATCACCAACAATAACACAACAATTACATGCATTGATGATTAAACTGTTTAGATTCTTATGTGATAAACAGCGCCAAGACATTTTCTGAGGATGCATATGTTTTAAGACAAGTAATATCATCATTAACTGATAAACTGCATCAGGGCATTTTCTGAGGATGCATATGTTTAAGAAACGGAAATCCTCGTGAAGCCATTCGAGAAGATCATCTTTGCTAGTGAAAAAACAATAGATGCTGATAACTTGGCTTTCTTCTCATCTGTTTCAGACCCTAACACATGAAAAACGATGTGCTGGCATCTGGTAATAGTATATTTGTAAGTCAAATTTAAACAAAAAGCAACTGATTGGTATGGAAATTACCAAAAGCATCATAAAATTCATACTATTGTCCAAGATCTGAGAGAACAACACCTTATTCTCTCTCCAATTGCCTTAAAGCTAACACCATGTTTGCAGGCTGATATGCCCCTCAGCATGCACTCTTCAGTGACCTATTACATCAGACAAGTTCTTCAGGTACTATCTGAAACTTATGGTTGGAACTTGGAAGTAATCAGTAGAAACCAGACCTTTACAAGCTGCATAGTAGGTTCATCGACCTCCCCACACAGATATGTTCTTGAGGTGTCACCATGATATCCCTACAGCAACACAGTATGTCACACTACACCTCAAAATGTGCTTAATTTTATCGTACAAAATCAATAGGGCCTACTACATTTAAGTAGACAGTAACATCAATGTTGATGATATCCCCATCCTGCAAAGTCAGCAGGAAACAACCATCATTTCTTTTCAGGGCAAAGGGGTTGCTACCAATTGGAGAATCAGATGAAAAAGATAGGATCATGTTTCGACCCGTAGTGCGCGCGAGTCAGGAATTCCATGGCAGATGCACTCATTCACCGATGTGCAGACGCTCTTCGGGAACCCGCCGTATCCAAGGGGAGATGGGTAGGCACCAGCATCAATGATCATCTGATGAACTGCCCTGTCAATTTCATCTGTCGTCACGGAGGGCTGATGGGAACACAGAGATTTCATAATTTGATATTAGTGGATATGAACAATCCATTGTGGAATACAGAAGAAAACTAACAAACTATATGATGAAATATTAGAGTGTTTGCCACAAGAAGATGTGGCTTCTTTGTAATGCAGCATTACCTTCACCATTGTTCCTGCATACTGAAGAACTCGGGCAGCAAGCTCGCATGCGGCTCTCATATGAACAATGCTCTCACTGTCATGCATTTGCCGATCGGGGTTTACATCTGGCAGACGATCGGTACCATCGTAAGGTGGTCGGTGGATGTGGTCGGGCACCGGAAGGCGCGGACTGACCGTGCCGCGCCTCAGTGGTTCCCTTCCCTCTACTTGTTCAGAGCCATGGGTCTCTGCAACCCTTCAGTTTCAACAGTTAACAGGTGTTCATGATTCATGGCACCAATGAAATGGAAAGAAAAAAATTCTGCAAAAAATTAAAATAAAACAAATCATGGTTCATGGCACCAAGGAAGCATTGGATTGGATTGTACCTGCAGATCGCCGTTCTGTTGGCTTCCCCGCATTTGCAAGATTCTCGTGTTGCTACCGCGTGGAAATGCTTCTGGAGAATAGCCTTACCTGAGAAGATTCTTGTGATCAGATTAGGGGTCGGTGGGAATTATGAGATTCCCAGCAAGAGCGCGCACGGACCTGAACGGCGGCAGGGGGAGGAGGGGAACAGAGGTGGCGGAGGTGACACGAGGAGCTTCATTGCGGGTCGCCGTCGCCGCAATGTACACAGGCGGAGTTGCCAATCGCACTCGCTGGTGGGAGATAAGACTGTTAGGTTGATCTCTCCCGTGTGGGCCCAACGGCCCACCGGACCCCTGATCCGCGCCCTGATCGGGGGCGCCCAACCAATTATGGTTGGTGGCCCCTGTCACGCAGCGCTATATAAAGAGATGGGGGCCGGCGGCACGCAGTACGAGGTTCACCGTGTTGCCAGGCTCCCCACCGAAACACCCGACCCGATCTAGGTCTTGCGCTGTTAGTGACGGGAAGCACCGCCGCCGCCGCCACACACACATCGCCGCCATCACCACCTCGCCGTCTGTCTGCCCTCTCACCGCCGCCACTATCGCCATGGCCTCTGGCTCGAGTTCATCAACCGCTGGAGAAGGTAGGTTTACCGGATATGATCTAGCCTAGCGATCCACAGGTCTATCAATGGTATCAGACAGGCTAGGATCTAGATTATTTTCGGTACAAAGAAAAAACAGTGAAAGAAAAAAGACCCCTTCCCCAAAGAACCCAAAAGAAGGGCAAAGAAATCTCAAAGAAAAGTTGCGCCGCCGCACATGGCCGCGCCGTTCCTCTCGATCCCGAATCGCATCGGCATGCCGAGGATCCGGGAAGAAGAACCACCCCACGGGGCAAAGGGCACCACCACCGAGCCATTTGACGGCGGCGCGTTCACCTTCGAGGTGCTCGCGCACGCCGGCAAAGGGGTCAGCGGGGGCGCCGCATCGGAAAGTCTCCGGATCTCTCTCTCTCTCTCTCTCTATCACTATGGGGGATGAGCAGAGAACTGAAAAGGGGGAAAGGGCAGGCTCGCGGTGCGCGGCTCGATGCCGTCGGCGGCGGCCGGCGTGGCCCCAACCCGCCGCATCGGGAAGGCTGGCTGCGCCTCTCTGCTCCCTGTCACGCTCTCTGCTGCGGGAGATGGGGAGAAACAGCGGGAGGAAAAGAAGGGAGCTCGCACGGCGCAGCGCGGCGCGGTGGCGCTCGTCGCCGGCGCCCGGCGCGGCGCGATGGCCCGCCGCCGGAGTGGGCGAGAGAAGGGCAGAGAGCGACGCGGGGGAGTGGAAGAAAATGACTAGGGTTTCCTCCTCCCGCGGGCGCTGGCTCATTTTGTTCGAGCGAGGACATCGCTGGGTCGTCCGATCGCCATGGACGGTTGCGATCTAAACCCTAGCTCGCCAGCGGGCTCTATGGGTCGTAAGTGGCAGAGGCCGGCAGCGGCGGCGCGGGCGCAGCCCACGCGCGCTGGGCTGAGGCCGAAGCCTCAGGCCGAACCGAGGCCGGCTCGCGCGGAGCACAGAGAAGGCCGTGGGCCGAGACGCAGCGCGGCTGAGCCGACGTCTTTTTATATATATTTACGTTTTAATAGTTTTTGTCCAGTTTTGGGGAAAAATTCACACAGTTTAGTTTTTCTATGCAATTTTTTCCAACGAATTTTTTTTTTAGAAAATAGAAAAGTAAACAAAAAAGTTTCTGAAAATGAAAATAGAAAATTTTCAGGAAAAGAAAATGTTCATGAATTTTATAAAGAAAATAATAAAGTTCATGAATTTTTATTAGTCAAAGAAAAGTTTCTGTAAAGAATAAAAGTTCATGAATTTTATATTCATGTTTTCCGCTGCGTGAATAATTAATAGTGCTCTTTTACAAAGAAAATAAAAGTTTAGATAGAATTAAGTCTTTTAAGAGCATGTTAAAGTAATTATTAAAATGAATATGATTATGTTATTTTTATGACCAACATTGTTAATAACATGATCATGTTTTATTATTGAAATTAAAGGTGCATTTATTTCTAATATTTTGCCCAACGGTAATATAGATTTAATTGCATAGACAATTGTATGTTTAATTTGACCAACGTTAGATTAATGCATATAATTGTTATACTGATCTCACTTAAATTGTGATTTCAGGAGGCTTCCACTTGATGAGTTGCCTAAAAGATGTTCCGACACTCAGAGGTGACAATTACACTGAGTGGAGGAAGAAAGTAGAACTGGCATTTGTCTGTGCTGAGCTGGACTGGGTTGTGGACACTCCACAGCCGGTCAGACCTACAGAGCCAGTAAGAGAGGCCACTGATGATGATGATGTGTGGGATAAAAAGAGGGGGGACTATGCTCCTGTGGAGATGTTATACTCCATAGAAAACCAAAAGTGGGTCAATGCAAACAAAAAGTGCATGGCATTTATAAAGAATACAATTGAGAGCACCATTGTGGGCTCCATTGTAGAGTGCACTTCCGCAGGGGAGTTGCTTACAAAGATAAAGAGCCAGTTCACTGGCTCTTCAAAGATATATGCCACCCAGGTGTTAAAGCAACTGGTGACAGAACACTACACAGGTGGTAGTCATGGAATAAGAGAGCACATCCTCAGGATGAGCAATATGGCAGCAAAGCTCAAGCCCATGGATGCAGATCTGGAGATCAAACCAAAGCTCCTGGTCCACCTGGTCATGGCTTCACTGCCAAAGGAGTTTGAAACTTTTGTTGTAAACTACAATATGTCACCTGGAACATGGGACATTGAAAAGACAATAGCAATGTGTGTCCAAGAAGAGGACAGACTAAAAGCCTCACATGGTGGTTCACTCAACTATGTGAAGGATCACAAGAAAAAGAATTACAATCAAAACAACAAAAGTTCCCCCTCAAAGCCACATGGTAAAGCTCCCTATCAGCATCAGCAGAAGCCTTTGCCAGTGGACAAAGACACATGTCTCCACTGTAAGAAGACTGGGCACTACAAGAAAGACTGCCCTGATTGGCTGAAGTCCTTAATGGCAAAGCAAGGTAACAACATTGTTTCCTTAGTAAATGAATCCTTGTACACACAGTTTCCGAAATCTACTTGGTGGATTGACTCAGGAGCAACTGTTCATGTTGCAAATTCTTTACAGGGATTCCATTCGACCCGGACTACGCAAAGAAGAGAAAGAGGCATTGAAGTAGCAAATGGAATTCAAGCGGAAGTTGAAGCTGTCGGCGACATCTCCTTGGAGTTAGCTGATGGATTCAAGCTTCTACTTAGAGATGTTTTATTTGTTCCATCATGTCATAGAAACTTAATTAGTGTTTCTTGTTTGGACAAAGATAATTATGAATGTTATTTTGGACATGGCAAGTGTGCCATATGGTTAAATAATGATTATGTGGGTGATGCTTTACTACACGATGAGCTTTATTTGTTATCACTTCGTGAAAAAGTTTATTCTGTATGTAATGTAAAAGAACATGTTTCCGCGTCGAATAAAGAACAAAAGAAAAGAAAGAGAACTCACGACTCATCGAAATTATGGCACTGTCATTTGGGCCATATTTCCAAGGGGAGAATAGAAAGACTCGTTAAAAGTGAAATTCTTCCTCCGTTAGAGTTCTCAGACTTAGAACAATGCATAGATTGCATTAAAGGAAAGTATGTAAAACAAATCAAAAAGGGTGCAATCCATAGCACAGGCACACTGGAAATCATTCACACTGACATTTGTGGACCATTTCCGGTGAAAAGTGTGGATGGATATGACTCGTTCATAACATTCACAGATGATTACTCTCGCTATGGCTATATTTATCCAATCAAAGAAAGATCTGAAGCGTTGGATAAATTTAAGATATTCAAAGCTAAAGTTGAAAATCAGCATGATAAAAGAATAAAGATAGTAAGATTCGACCGTGGGGGAGAGTACTATGGTCGGCACACCCCATATGGCCAAGTCCCTGGACCTTTTGCAAAGTTCTTGCAGGAGACTGGCATAGTAGCCAGTATTCAATGCCGGGCGAGCCTCAGCAAAATGGAGTAGCTGAAAGGCGTAACCGTACACTTATGGATATGTTGCGTAGCATGATGAGTTACTCCACCTTGCCATTGGGGTTGTGGATGGAGGCGCTTAAAACTGCCATCCACATTCTCAATAGAGTACCAAGCAAGTCGGTGCCCAAAACACCGTACGAGCTATGGATAGGAAGAGTGCCCTCTCTACAACACTTCAGGGTGTGGGGATGCCCTGCTGAGGCCAAAATGTTTAATCCAAACATTGCAAAGTTAGATCTCAAAACAGTGAGTTGCCACTTCATTGGCTATCCAGACAGATCAAAGGGTTTTCGTTTCTACTGTCCAGACAGATATACAAAGTTTGTAGAAACAAGACATGCAGTCTTCTTAGAGGACGAAATGATGAGGGAGAGTTTGGTAGCTCGGAAAATTGATCTTGAAGAGAAGAGGGTGCATGCACCTAATCCGATGATACAAGAGCCATTTTTCTCACTACCAGTTGCAACTCCACCCATGACAACTATGGGAGTAGACCCGGAACCTGTCCGTCAGGAGCCGACTGAACCCGTTGTTGAGTATGAAAGGGAGGTGCAGCAGCAAATTTTAGAAGAAGTGCCAGAAGTTAAGGCACAGAGTGTGCCAGAAACTGAGGCCCTTAGAAGGTCGACAAGACACAAAAAGTCAGCTATTTCTACTGATTATAAAGTTTATAACACGGAAATAGTTCATACAGAAAAAGATCCCACCTCATATGAAGAAGCCATGAGAAGCTCTCATTCATCGAAGTGGATGAAGGCAATGGAAGACGAGATGAAATCGATGAGTTCCAAAGATGTTTGGGACTTAGAGGAAATTCCTAAAGGAGCCAAGACAGTAGGCTGCAAATGGGTCTACAAAACTAAGTATGACTCTAAAGGGAATGTAGAAAAGTATAAAGCAAGACTTGTGGCAAAAGGATTAACACAAAGAGAAGGGATAGATTACAATGAGACATTTTCTACAGTCTCATGTAAGGATTCCTTCAGAATCATAATGGCATTAGTTGCTCATTTTGATTTAGAGTTACATCAAATGGATGTAAAGACGGCATTTCTCAACGGGGATTTGAAAGAAAATGTCTACATGAAACAACCCAAGGGTTTTATCATGGAAAGCAAGGAAAATATGGGATGCCGCCTGAAGAAATCCATTTATGGATTAAAGCAAGCCTCTAGACAGTGGTATCTAAAGTTTAATCAAACGATTAAAAGTTTTGGATTTAAAGAAAATATTGAGGATAACTGCATTTATGCAAAGTTTAAAAATGGGAAATATATTTTCCTAATCTTGTATGTGGATGATATCCTGCTTGCTAGCAGTGATGTTAGTCTACTACAAGAAACAAAGAAGTTCTTATCCTCAAATTTTGACATAACAGATCTTGGTGAAGCATCATATGTTTTGGGCATAGAGATTCACCGAGATAGGAACAATGGAGTCTTAGGACTATCGCAGAAAGCATATTTAGAAAAGGTTCTTCAAAAGTATAATATGCATGCGAGTAAAGCCACACCTGCTTCTATAGTCAAGGGCGATAGTTTTGGGAAATTTCAATGTCCCAAGAACCAGTACGAGATCGATCAAATGAAAGCAGTACCATATGCTTCGGCTGTTGGCAGCTTACAGTATGCACAAGTGTGCACTCGCCCTGACTTAGCTTTTATCATCGGGGTACTCGGTAGATATCAAGAGAATCCAGGTATAGAGCACTGGAAGATGGTAAAGAAAGCATTGCGTTATGCGCAAGGCACGAAGGACTACATGCTAACATACAGGAGATGTGAATCCCTAGAGATAAAACGGTATTCAGACGCATATTTTGCGGGGGACAGAGATGATAGAAAATCCACGTCTGGATACGTATTCACTCTCGCTGGGGGAGCTATTTCATGGAAAAGCTCAACAGTCGATAGTTGCATCATCCACGATGTATGCAGAATTCATAGCATGCTTCGAGGCCACAGGGCAGGCGATATGGCTAAAGAAATTTATACCCGACTTGAAAGTGGTAGATTGTATTCACGAACCACTAAAGATGTACTGTGACAACCAGCCCGCAGTATTCTATGCTCACAACAACAAGTCGAGTAATGCTGCCAAAACAATAGAGATAAGGTATTATGTTGTGAAAGATAAAATCCAGGATCAAACTATAAGTCTCGAGCATATAAGGACAAAGGATATGCTTGCGGATCCGCTAACGAAAGGCTTACCACCCAATGTGTTCAAGGAACACTTAGCCGGCATGGGTTTAAGGGAAAGCCTATGATTCCTGGATCATGAGAGGCCCAAAAGGAACAGAATTTGTTTCTGAACAAAACGTATGTTGTAGCTGTATGATTCTATCGGCAATTAAGCTGTGACGATGAAACATGCTCTATGTACCAATATGTGATGAAACAAATAAACTAGAAAGTATAAAGTTAAAAGTAAAAGTTGAGATCAAGGGGGAGAATGTTAGGTTGATCTCTCCCGTGTGGGCCCAACGGCCCACCGGACCCCTGATCCGCGCTCTGATCGGGGGCGCCCAACCCATTATGGTTGGTGGGCCCCTGTCACGCAGCGCTATATAAGGAGGTGGGGGCCGGCGGCACGCAGTACGAGGTTCACCGCGTTGCCAGGCTCCCCACCGAAACACCCGATCCAATCTAGGTCTTGCGCTGTTAGTGACGGGAAGCACCGCCGCCGCCGCCACACACACATCGCCGCCATCACCACCTCGCCGTCTGTCTACCCTCTCACCGCCGCCATTATCGCCATGGCCTCTGGCTCGAGTTCATCAACCGCCGGAGAAGGTAGGTTTACCGGATAGGATCTAGCCTAGCGATCCACAGGTCTATCAAAGACGAGTACACCTGGAGGGGGCGTACTGGCTGGTGGACTCGCCTTGAAATCTCGCTCTCACACCGCCCACAGACCGCAGTGGACATGGAGCGGGAGACGCCGGAGGCCGCGCCACCGCCGACCTTTCTCCGCGGGGAGGAGGCGTCGTCGGGGTCTTCGTCGGCGCGCGCGCGGTTCGAGCGCCTGATCCGGCGGGTGCAGGCGGAGGTGTGCGCGGCGCTCGAGGCAGTCGAGGAGGGCAGCGGCGGCGGTGGCGTGGTGTTCCGGAGGACGCGTGGACGCGCCCGGGCGGAGGCGGCGGTATCAGCTGCGTGCTGCAGGGCGGCCGTGTGTTCGAGAAGGCCGCCGTGAACGTGTCCATCGTCTACGGAGTCATGCCCCCAGACGCGTACCGCGCGGCGAGGCCCGACGCGGCGGCGGGCGCGGAGAAGGCCGGGCCCGTGCCCTTCTTCGCTGCTGGCGTTAGCTCGGTGAGTCTCTGAGAGGCGCCTCCCACCGGCGCTGCCCAAGTTCGCATGTCTCAGCAATCTGTTTGCGTCACCACCATTTCTGTGTAGGAATAGCTACTCCTACCAATTTTCTTGTGTAATGTGCAATTGCTTCCGCGGACTTGTTTTGGCGTCCGATCTCCAGGTTATCCACCCAAACAATCCCTTCGCACCAACATTGCATTTCAACTACCGATATTTCGAGAAACTTGTGCTGGCAAGTGAAATAAGTGGACTTTTGTATTAATAAAAGAATTCAAGTCAAATTCAGAGATTACTGCTGCAGATGCTCCTGGGGCACTTATTTGACCCTTTTTTAAAGTTTGGTTTCCTATTTGGTCTAATTTTTTGTTTTCTCCCCTTTTTGGATGCAAATTTCATTTTGTGACACTTCTGACGGTTTTTGTCGGTTTTTGCTAGTAACGGTGTTAAGTCTAACCTAAAAAGACTGTTTTAACCCCGGTGTAGTTTATGAACAGATTATTTACATGCAAACACAACGGTAATGTGATATATTTTGTCCTATTTAAATAAGTAAATAAAAAAGTGTTGGCACAGGCCTGACCTCGAGGCTACAATCGCTGTGTATTTTTTGGCGAGACACGCTCGTACGAGAGCTACGGACGCCGATTGCTTTCCGGCCAATCAAGCGTAAACATGCTACTTTCTCTGTTCCTAAATATAAGTCTTTTTACAGATTTCAATATAAACTACATACGAAGCAAAATGAGTGAATGTATACTCTAAAATATGTCTATATATATATTTGTATGTAAAGTTCGTATTGAAATATTTAGAAAGACTTATATTTAGAAACGGAGAGAGTAGTACACAACAAGCAAGTAGACAGGAAGCTGGATCGATTCTCAAGTGATGTACACGCACGTATACAACACGAAGCAGGCAGGCACGCAGGTGGCTGGATTTCAGTCGGAACCTCACGCACGGGTAGCTAGCTTAAATAGTCTATAAGCTAGCGATCAACTCCGCCAGTACTAACTCAGGAGGCCGAGATTTGGTGGCGACAGGTGCGATTGAATATCTTTGTATTAATTAAGAGGCCATTAATTAATCTGAGTAGATTACACGCATATATATATATATATATATATATAGCAGTAAAATCTAGTTATGCGAGTCCTAATCGATCTATTTGGTGATTGCATCAGTCCGAGCCGGACAATGTCTTCTTATCGTGGTTAATTCTAACAAAAAGTATTCATATGACTAATAATAATATTATAATAATATGATGAAATGCCTTCTCTACCTTTTTTGTGACATACTACCCTCAGGGGCAAAATTATCTTTGCACATGCTAGTTAACACCTCTGGATGGAAAAATGGATGAAAGTGTCACATAAGGCGCAAAATGAAGTTTAAGTGTCAAACAGGGAATGAAAAAGTTTATTGGGCCAAAAAGGGAATCAAAATTTAAGAAAAGGCCAAATAAGGAATTCTCTCGTGGTTTGGAGGTGGTACTGACTTGACACCATCGTACGTCATCGAAGAGGATATCAAACATTTTCATTCTGTATGACATCCTTGCTTCTGCTATTATCTTGGCTAAAATCGTACTATGATCCAAGGACATTTGACATTTCTCTGTTGCTGTTTACTTTGTTCGATAACTTTTTTAGGTTTTGTTGTGCACTTTCAGGTTCAAAAACAAGCATGCGATAAGTTTGATCCAGCCTTCTACCCAAGATTCAAAAAATGGTGCGATGATTATTTCCATATCAAGGTTAGTTTGATCGTATGTTTGGTTAGTAATTTTTTTGGGTGATTAGTCTTTACAATGTCTCCGAATTAGGAGACATGATCCAGACATCTGAAAAGTGCTATAAGAGATCAGGCTTGCTAGTCTTCTGAATATCCCGCAATGTGTAGTTTGTCCTGCACTGTCTCTGTGTTTTTTCCAGAGATATTCATGGAGATGATTACTTGTCTGTGGCTGCAGCATCGTGGTGAACGCCGTGGGGTGGGCGGAATATTCTTTGATGATCTCAGTGACCATGATCAAGAAATTCTTCTTGACTTCGTGACAGGTATCAATAGATAGAAATCTGAATTTGGGTCCTTTTCTACCATCTTCTGAAATGCTAAGGCACCTGCCTTCCTTCCCTGCAGAGTGTGCGGCCTCTGTAATTCCTGCATACATCCCCATCATAGAACGTCGGAAAGATACCCCATTTACAGAAGACCACAGCGCATGGCAGCAGCTACGGAGAGGTCGCTACGTGGAATTCAACCTCGTAAGTGCTTCGACATGGCCATGATCATCATGCTTGTTAGTGTTAGCTTTACTCTGGTTCTTAACTTTTTGCTCCTTGAGAAGGTCTACGATCGTGGCACTACATTTGGCCTCAAAACTGAAGGAAGGATTGAGAGCATCCTTGTTTCCCTCCCTCTCACCGCACGGTGGGAGTATGATCATGTAAGTTAAGATGCTCTGTTACTGTTATATAACTCTGATAAACACATACATTTTGATCCCCGCAAAAAAAAAAATGCACAAACTTTTTGAGTTTGTACTGTTTAAAGGCACTGCAATATTTAAAATCTTCAAATTATTCTGAAAATAAAAGGTTTTCAGTTTTAAAATAGTTTGGAAAGATTCATTTGACACGTTAATTGATAGACTCGTAGTGTGTTGTGATGCATCTTTTGATTGGGTCAGGTAACTTTTGTTACAGCAGTGGCATTTTGTCAAGTTTACTCACGGCCATTTGTATGCAGAAACCGCAAGAAGGGACTGAAGAATGGACTTCTCGACGTGTGCATCAATCCAAAGGAATGGGTCTGATTGGTTGGAACCGGAAGTGTTTGCTCTCCAATTTTCCACCGCTAACTTTATTTTGAAGTGTCTTCTGTGTGTAGATTTTGTGCATTTGCATGGTGCGGTTTCGTCCAGTGAGCTTATCAAGCTTGGAAATCTGTGTTTGGCTGTTTGCTTAATTTTCGTATAAGAAAAAAATACATGGTCTTAATCCTTCCAATAAAACCTGTGTTCAAGTGAGATCTCTACTGCTGCAACATAGCAGGTCATGACAAAGAAGAGTTTTTTTTATCTAAAATGAGGGAAAAGTCCACCGACCTCTGCAATAATTGATGCACTCAACCTTCTATTATTGCAAAGTTTTAAGATCCAAACACGAGAGGCTCGACCAAGATTTTTCCCGTGGTACGAATAGTTGGCGTTGTCCTACTCGATGTTGATCAAGGCTTCGAATCACGGAGATCACATGTTGCAAGGTCAACGAATAAGCAATCACCTATTCCCCAATGGGCTTTTGACCACAAAGGTCTAGCCTTACTCGGAGTAGATCTTCATGAAGTAGATCTTCAAGCTCGTACAAACTTCTTGGATCATTCACAACTTAAAGGGCTTCCAAGCACACCTAGCTGGTCTAGGATGCACACCGTCCACAAGTAATAAGATTGGGACTCCTTTAGGATGCACACCGTCCACAAGTAATAAGATTGGGACTGCTTGATTGTAAATCTCTTGCTCTTATGATTCGAAAGATAATCTCCTCCACTCTCAAAAACTCTCACAAGATGGAGCTCTTGATTTGAGAGGTTGGAGTGGTAAGCAAGGGGGGGGGGGGGGGGGAGATTTGTGTGAAACTCGGCACGTGATATATAGGAGCTCAGAATGGGATTTGAATATAGGAGCTCAGAATGGGATTTGAATATAGTTGCTTTGAACTTGAGAGTGACCCCCGACCCCCGCGTCGCCTCCCCGAGCGAGGCGACCGGGGGCTCCCCTTCCCTCCTCCTCCCAGTGCCCCCCTCCTCCTAATCCCCTCCCGCCGGCGCCGGCGTAGGCCACCGGGCCTTGCTCGCGTGGTGCCGGCGGCGGCGGCCCCGTTCCCCCCCCCCCCCCCCGCGCGGCGTTGCGGCTCGGGTGATGGCGGCCGGCGACGGATCCGGCGGCGACGCGTCTTCGCGGGCGGCGCAGCTCCGGGTGGCGAGGTGGCGGTGGCGCGGCTGCTTGGCTGTGGGGCGGCGCGATGGCTGGCGGCGGAGCCCTTCCGGCCCAGATCTGGGCCCTTTTGGGCCCCATCTGGGTCTGGGTGGGCCTGGCGTGTGCTTTCCGGCGTCATATCCGGCGGACGGAGGTGTGGCTCGGGCTGGGGGTGGCAGAGACGGCGGCGCGTGTACTGCAGTCCAGCGACGGGAGCTTCACGAGCCTGCCTCGGGCTCAGCCGGGCAGGGGTGCCTGGTTTGCTCTTGAGCTACGTCCGGTCGCTCACCGTCGAGGGTGGTGGAGGTTGTCCCCTCCCGCGTGGCCGCTGACCCTGCTGCTCCTCATTTCCGGCTGGTTCCTCTCGATCCCGCCGGTCTCGCTTCGCTTGTCACGGTGAGACGGCGATGGTGACTGCAAATCTGTGGTGGCGCATATTGGTGGACGGCAAGTATGGTGGAGCGCGATGGATCGTCCGGGGTCGTGGTTGGTTGGCGGTTGGGAGAAATCCTTGTCGGCTTGTCCGGCACCGACGCGGTGACGCCCGTGGGCGCCGCCGTGCCTTCCTGAAGAGCGTCGGATATACCCCCCCCCCCCCCCACACACACGGCCCTTCGCGTACCGGGGGAAACCCTAGGACATGTCCGGTAGCAGCGTCGTTGTCGTCGCGTTCCTTCTTGAAGGTGTTGATTGGTATGCAGCGTTTCGGGGTGCTAGGAGCGTGGTGGAATTCTCCGGCGGGCGCAGCGGTTGCGAGTCATCTTCGTTTTCGTTGATTTGCCGTTGTCGGCATTTTTTCCTTTTGTATTTTCTCTTTCTTTTCTTTTGGGCGTGCTTGTGCTGCTTCCGCCCCAGCACCTATCGTTGGTTGTATCGATGTTGTTGCTTTGTAATACAAAGCGGGGGGAAACTCTTTTTCGGTAATATAGTTGCTTTGAGCTACAAGTGAGTTAGTGGGATAGGTGTATAATCTAGAGCAAAAAGTGTGACTATTACACATCTTTTTGCAATGCACGGAGGCTCTGAAGGTTTACTCTAGAATCACCGAACAAAACTAAAGGGTGCAACTTTCCAACAGCTAGGAGGGTACGACCAGAACTCATTTGAAGGCTCCGATTAGCACTGGCTCACACGCGCACGCTATTGGAAGCGTACGAAAGTTATGATTGCATGTCGTTCAGAATTGGGAGCCACATACAAAGGGGTGCACGAGTGCTCTGATGGCTTCAAATTAAAATGTCCCGTAGGCTCGGAATGGATTATACTTTTAGAACGGCTATCACTAGAGTTGATTCGATGTTCCGAAGAAATGTGGTTAGGAGGCTCTGATCAATGGGAAAGAGGGGAGATTGTGTGAAAAGTGGGATACATTTGAGTGTTTTAGAGTTTTATCTTTAAGCACACTTGAGAAATAAACTCAACATAACAACCTGATCCCTTTTGATAGAATCGGCATACATATATTATCAATGTGAGCTTGGATCATTAAAATAAATTAAAAAAACTAAGCATTGAGTCTTGTCAACACTTGTCCATTTTGAAGTACGCATCACCAACCATTCCCCTTTGTTGCACCCACTTGCGACTTAATACGAAACAAAAATCCTATACCTATGGGCAACCTACGCATGTTTTACGGAACCTTCCAACTAATCCAATTCCCCATCGATTTCACCAGGGTGCCCTCCCCCCCCCCTCCTTACTCCAATCATGTTTACGCAAGTCTAGCATTGCTCACTCAGAAATAGACTTGAATGTTTATTAGTCTCTTGAGATATGTTGATATTAGTAACCAAAAATCCACCTAGTGGATGAAGATGCAGCTCAATTTCTCCCATTTTGGTAATTGATAACAACATGGATCAAGGCTCCGCATTGATATAATCATGGGAGTACTATGCTTTGAAAATTATATGATGTGCAAAGAGTCTCCCAGAATTTTGTGCTTTAATAAGAATTTGCTTTTGGAATGTAAATCCACAATCATTTGGGTATATGAGAAACTCTCATATATCCATGGATCAGTGTATGAGCAAAGTGGTGTGCAAAAAGTACCGCGTGTGAAAAACATTTGTGAACAACAAGGGGTACTTACCGGATGAAAACACAACATGCACACACAGTGAGCATGATCCAAACATAATACCACGCTTTGTGGAAGGATACACACTTGCAAGAAGAGTTAGATAACAAGTGTTATAATTCCCTACATGTATCGGCTGTGGGGCATGTTCATCAAGATGAATGCAAAATGCAATAAACATATATGAAGGTAAGCATGAGTTGCACACACACAGACGACAAATGAAGTATGCAACTTTCAAAAATAAACAAAACACACACGAAGGTAGCCTAATCTATAATTATCTCTCCCTCTGACACAAGTATACCAAAACGAGAACAGAAAAAAAGAAAAGCAGATGACTGAAAATGAGATGAGGTGACGTGAGATAACAAGGAGGTCTACGCTGATGAATTGGATATGTAAAGATAGATAGATAAGATCACTTGGACACTAAGGTTTTGAAAACATTTTGCATAAGAGTCCCTAAGAATTGTTATAATTATGCACCACTTAGAGGTTCCAAACTATTTTCACTCTGAAATTTCGAAGGAAGGTCAGTGGTTTGCATGAATTGTTCGGAGAGAGCGAACACAGTAAGATCAGAGTCATAGACTTACCTTTGGGATTTAGGAGCAATTAACTCAAAGCACCCGCACGAGGTTTTGCTCGAAATTTCCAAAGAACTTACAGAGTCGTGCACACCTCATTTGGAGGACCCAAAAGCGATCTCAAGTGCATTTAGAAGAATTGAGATAAATAGAGCTAGGGAGATCATTAGTCATTTTTGTTTCATCCAATTAGCATAAATCCAACCAATCAAAGCTATGATATGAATGAACTCGGATGAAAGATTTGCACTCAACATGGTAGTGTTGGGAAACGTAGCATGCAATTTCAAAAAAATTCCTACGCTCAAGCAAGATCTATCTAGGAGATGCATATCAACGAGAGGGGAGAGTGTGTCTACGTACCCTCGTAGACCGAAAGCGGAAGCGTTTGCCAACGCGGTTGATGTAGTCGAACTTCTTCTCGTTCCGGCCAATCAAGCACCGAACATACGGCACCTCCGAGTTCTGCACACGTTCAGCTCGATGACGTCCCTCGAACTCTTGATCCAGCAAAGTGTCGAGGAAGTAGATGAGTTCCATCAACACAACGGCGTGGTGACGGTGATGGTGAAGTGGTCCGCGCAGGGCTTCGCCTAAGCACTACGAAGATATGACCGAGGGTGTAATCGGTGGAGGGGCGCCGCACACGGCTAACAGTTATTGGTGTTGTGTGTTCTAGGCGCCCCCTCCCCACATATATATAGGTGGGAGGGGAGGAGAGGCAGCCATGGGGCGCCCCAAGTAGGATCCGAATCCTACTTGGGGTTTCCCAAGTGGTGCGCCCCCCCCCCCCCCTTCCTTATTTATCGGAGTGGGAAGGAAAGAGGAGGGAGGAGGGAAGGAAGGGGGAGGCCGAATCCCTCCCCTTCCTTCTCTCTTCCCCTATTTCCTTCTCCTCTGGTGCGGCCCATATGGGGGGCGCAGCAGCCCCTGCTGGCTGCTGCGTTTCCCCTCTTGGCCCATTAGGCCCATATCTTTTGCCGGGGGTGCCCGGAATCCCTTCCGGTGACCCGATATGTACCCGGTACCCCCCGGAACACTTCCGGTGTCCGAATACCATCGTCCTATATATCAATCTTTACCTCTCGACCATTTCGAGACTCCTCATCATGTCCGTGATCTCATCCGGGACTCCGAACAACATTCGGTCACCAAATCGCATAACTCATATAATACTAAATCGTCATCGAACGTTAAGCATGCGGACCCTACGGGTTCGAGAACTATGTAGACATGACCGAGACACTTCTCTGGTCAATAACCAATAGCGGAACCTGGATGCTCATATTGGCTCCCACATATTCTATGAAGATCTTTATCGGTCGAACCGTTATGACAACATACGTTATTCCCTTTGTCCATCGGTATGTTACTTGCCCGAGATTCGATCATCGGTATCTTTATACCTAGTTCAATCTCGTTCCGTAATACATCATCCTGTGACTAAGTCACTTTGCTTGCAAGGCTTCTTATGATGTGCATTACCAAGAGGGCCCAGAGATACCTCTCCGATACTCGTAGTGACAAATCCTAATCTCGATCTATGCCAACCCAACAGACACCTTCGGAGATACCTGTAGAGCATCTTTATAATCACCCAGTTATGTTGTGACATTTGATAGCACACAAGGCATTCCTCCGGTATCCGGGAGTTGCATAATCTCATAGTAGAAGGAATATGTATTTGACATGAAGAAAGCAGTAGCAATAAAACTGAACGATCATTATGCTAAGCTAACGGATGGGTCTTGTCCATCACATCATTCTCCTAATGATGTGATCCCGTTCATCAAATGACAACACATGTCTATGGCTAGGAAACTTAACCATCTTTGATTAACGAGCTAGTCTAGTAGAGGCTTACTAGGGACACAGTGTTTTGTCCATGTATCCACACATGTATCAAGTTTCCGGTTAATGCAATTCTAGCATGAATAATAAATATTTATCATGATATAAGGAAATATAAAATAACAACTTTATTATTGCCTCTAGGGCATATTTCCTTCAGTCTCCCACTTGCACTAGAGTCAATAATCTAGTTCACATCGCCATGTGATCAACACCCAAAGGGATTACTAGAGTCAATACTAGTTCACATCGCCATGTGATTAACACCAATAGTTCACATCGCCATGTGACCAACACCCAAAGGGTTTACTAGAGTCAAAAATCTAGTTCACATCGCCATGTGATTAACACCCAAAGAGTACTAAGGTGTGATCATGTTTTGCTTGTGAGAGAAGTTTAGTCAACGGGTCTGCCATATTCAGATCCGTATATATTTCGCAAATTTCTATGTCTACAATGCTCTGTATGGAGCTACTCTAGCTAATTGCTCCCACGTTCAATATGTATCTAGATTGAGACTTAGAGTCATCTAGATCAGTGTCAAAGCTTGCATTGACGTAACTCTTTACGATGAACTCTTTATCACCTCCATAACTGAGAAACATTTCCTTAGTCCTCTAAGGATAATTTTGACCGCTGTCTAGTGATCTACTCCTGGATCACTATTGTACCCCCTTGACAAACTCATGGCAAGGTACACAACAGGTTTGGTACACAGCATGGCATACTTTATAGAACCTATGGTTGAGGCATAGGGAATGACTTTCATTCTCTCTCTATCTTCTGCCGTGGTCGGGCTTTGAGTCTTACTCAACTTCACACCTTACAATACAGGCTAGAACTCCTTCTTTGACTGATCCATTTTGAACTCCTTTAAAATCTTGTCAAGGTATGTACTCATTGAAAATCTTATCAAGCGTCTTGATCTATCTCTATAGATCTTGATGCCCAAAATGTAAGCAGCTTCACCGAGGTCTTTCATTGAAAAATTCTTATTCAAGTATCCTTTTATGCTATCCAGAAATTCTATATCATTTTCAATCAGCAATATGTCATCCACATATAATATCAGAAATGCTATAGAGCTCCCACTCACTTTCTTGTAAATACAGGCTTCACCATAAGTCTGTATAAAACCATATGCTTTGATCACCCTATCAAAGCGTATATTCCAACTCCGAGATGCTTGCACCAGTCCATAGATGGATCGCTGGAGCTTGCATACTTTGTTAGCACCTTTAGGATTGACAAAACCTTTTGGTTGCATCGCATACAATTCTTCTTTAAGAAATCCATTAAGGAATGCAGTTTTGACATCCATTTGCCAGATTTCATAAAATGCGGCAATTGCTAACATGATTTGGACAGACTTAAGGATCGCTACGAGTGTGAAAATCTCATCATAGTCAACGCCTTGAACTTTGTCGAAAACCTTTTGCGACAAGTCGAGCTTTGTAGATAGTAACACTACCATCAGCGTCCGTCTTCCTCTTGAAGATCCATTTATTTTCTATGGCTTGCCAATCATCGGGCAAATCCACCAAAGTCCACACTTTGTTCTCATACATGGATCCTATCTCAGATTTCATGGCCTCAAGCCATCTGTCGGAATCTGGGCTCATCATAGCTTCTTCATAGTTCGTAGGTTCGCCTTGGTCTAGTAACATGACTTCCATTACAGGATTCCCGTACCACTCTAGTGCGGATCGTGTTATGGTTGACCTACGAAGTTCTTTAGTAACTTGATCTGAAGTTTCATGATCATCATCATTAGCTTCCTCTCTAGTTGGTGTAGGCATCACGGGAACGGTTTTCTCTGATGAACTACTTTCCAATTTGAGAGAAGGTACGATTACCTCATCAAGTTCTACTTTCCTCCCACTCACTTCTTTCGAGAGAAACTCCTTCTCTAGAAAGGTTCCATTCTTGCCAACAAAGATCTTGCCTTCGGATCTGTGGTAGAAGATGTACCCATTTGTTTCCTTAGGGTATCATATGAAGACGCACTTCTCCGATTTGGGTTCGAACTTATCAGGCTGAAGCCTTTTGACATAAGTGTCGCAACCCCAAACTTTTAAGAAATGACAGCTTAGGTTTCTTGCCAAACCACAGTTCATACGGTGTCGTCTCAACGGATTTAGATGGTGCCCTATTTAACGTGAATGCAGCTGTCTCTAATGCATAACCCCAAAATGATAGTGGTAAATCGGTAAGAGACATCATAGATTGCACCATATCTAATAAAGTACGGTTACGACATTCGGACACACCATTACGCTGTGGTGTTCCAAGTGGCGTGAGTTGTGAAACTATTCCACATTGTTTTAAATGAAGGCCAAACTCGTAACTCAAATATTCGCCTCCGCGATCAGATCGTAGAAACTTTATTTTCTTGTTACGATGATTCTCCACTTCACTCTGAAATTCCTTGAACTTTTCAAATGTTTCAGACTTGTGTTTCATTAAGAAGATATACTCATATCTGCTCAAATCATCTGTGAAGGTCAGAAAATAACGATACCCGTCGCGTGCCTCAACACTCATCGGACCGCATACATTGGTATGTATTATTTCCAATAAGTCATTAGCTCGCTCCATTGTTCCAGAGAACAGAGTTTTAGTCATATTGCCCATGAGGCATGGTTCGCAAGTATCAAATGATTCATAATCAAGTGATTCCAAAAGTCCATCTGCATGGAGTTTCTTCATGCGCTTTACACCAATATGACATAAATGGCAGTGCCACAAATATGTTGCACTATCATTATCAACTTTGCATCTTTTGGCATCAATATTATGAATATGTGTATCACTACGATCGAGATTCAATAAACCATTTACATTGAGTGTATGACCATAGAAGGTTTTATTCATGTAAACAGAACAACAATTATTCTCTGACTTAAATGAATAACAGTATCGCAATAAACATGATCCAATCATATTCATACTCAACGCAAACACCAAATAACATTTATTTATTTAGGTCCAACACTAATCCCGAAGGTAGAGGGAGTGTGCGATGGTGATCTTATCAACCTTGGAATCATTTCCAACACACATCGCCACCTCGTCATTAACTAGTCTCTGTTCATTTTGCAACTCCTGTTTCGAGTTACTAATCTTAGCAACTGAACCGGTATCAAATACCCAGGTGCTACTATGAACACTAGTAAAATATACATCAATAACATGCATACCAAATATACCTTTGTTCACTTTGCCATCCTTCTTATCCGCCAAGTATTTGGGGCAGTTCTTCTTCCAGTAACCATTTCCTTTACAGTAGAAGCACTCAGTTTCAGGTTTGGGTCTAGCTTTGGGCTTCTTCATGGGAGTGACAACTTGCTTGCCATTCTTCTTGAAGTTCCCTTTCTTTCCCTCGCTCTTTTTCTTGAAACTAGTGGTCTTGTCAACCATCAACACTTGATGCTCTTTCTTGATTTCTACCTTCGCCGATTTTAGTATCGCGAAGAGCTCGGGAATCATTTTCGTCATCCCTTGCATATTATAGTTCATCACGAAGTTCTTGTAGCTTGGTGATAGTGACTAGAGAACTTTGTCAATCACTATCTTATCTGGAAGATTAACTCCCACTTGATTCAAGCGATTGTAGTACCCAGACATTCTGAGCACATGCTCACTGGCTAAGCTATTCTCCTCCATCTTGTAGGCAAAGTACTTGTTAGAGGTCTCATACCTCTTGACACGGGCATGAGTCTAAAATACCAATTTCATCTCTTTGGAACATCTCATATGCTCTGTGGCGTTCAAAACGTTTTTGAAGTCCCGGTTCTAAGCCGTAAAGCATGGCGCACTAAACTATCAAGTAGTCATCATATCGAGCTTGCCAAACGTTCATAACGTCTGCATCTGCTCCTGCAATAGGTCTGTCACCTAGCGGTGCATCAAGGACATAATTCTTCTGTGCAGCAATGAGGATAATCCTCAGATCACGGACCTAGTCCGCATCATTGCTACTATCATCTTTCAACTTAGTTTTCTCTAGGAACATATCAAAATAAAACAGGGGAGCTATACGCGAGCTATTGATCTACAACATAGATATGCAAATACTATCAGGACTAAGTTCATGATAAATTAAGTTCAATTAATCAAATTACTAATGAACTCCCACTTAAATAGACATCCCTCAAGTCATCTAAGTGATACGTGATCCAAATCAACTAAACCATGTCCGATCATCACGTGAGATGGAGTAGTCATCAATGGTGAACATCTCTATATTGATCATATCTACTATATGATTCACGTTCGACCTTTTGGTCTCCAGTGTTCCAAGGCCATGTCTGTACATGCTAGGCTCGTCAAGTTTAACCCGAGTATTCCGCATGTGCAAAACTGTCTTGCACCCGTTGTATTTGAACATAGAGTCTATCGCACTCGATCATCACGTGGTGTCTCAACACGACGAACTGTCGCAACGGTGCATACTTAGGGAGAACACTTATACCTTGAAATTTAGTGAAGGGATCATCTTATAATGCTACCGTTGTTCTAAGCAAAATAAGATGCATAAAGGATAAACATCACATGCAATCAAAATATGTGACATGGCATGGGCATCATCATCTTGTGCTTTTGATCTCCATCTTCAAAGCATCGTGATGATCTCCATCGTTGCGTCGTGGTCGTCTCGCCAACTATTGCTTCTACAACTATCGCTAACGCATAGTGATAAAGTAAAGCAATTATATGGCGCTTGCATTTCATACAATAAAGCGACAACCATAAGGCTCCTGCCAGTTGCCGATAACTTTTACAAAACATGATCATCTCATACAACAATGTATATCACATCATGTCTTGACCATATCACATCACAACATGCCCTGTAAAAACAAGTTAGATGTCCTCTACTTTGTTGTTGCAAGTTTTACGTGGCTGCTACGGGCTTCCAGCAAGAACCGTTCTTACCTACGCATAAAAACCACAATGGTGTTTCGTCAAGTTTGCTGTTTTAACCTTCTTCAAGGACCGGCCACAGTCAAATTCGATTCAACTAAAGTAGGAGAAACAGAAACCCGCCAGCCACCTTTATGCAAAACTAGTTTCATGTCTGTTGGTGGAACCGGTCTCATGTGCGTGGACATGTAAGGTTGGTCCGGGCCACTTCATCCCACAATACCACCGAATCAAAATAAGACGTTGGTGGTAAGCAGTATGACTATCACCACCCACAACTCTTTGTGTTCTACTCGTGCATATCATCTACGCATAAACCTGGCTCGGATGCCACTGTTGGGAAACGTAGCATGCAATTTCAAAAAAATTCCTACGCTCACACAAGATCTATCTAGGAGATGCATAGCAACGAGAGGGGGCGAGTGTGTCTACGTACCCTCGTAGACCGAAAGCGGAAGCGTTTGCCAACGCGGTTGATGTAGTCGAACTTCTTCTTGTTCCGATCGATCAAGCACCGAACGTACGGCACCTCCGAGTTCTGCACACGTTCAGCTCGATGACGTCCCTCGAACTCTTGATCCAGCAAAGTGTCGAGGAAGTAGATGAGTTTCGTCAACACAACGGCGTGGTGACGGTGATGGTGAAGTGATCCGCACAGGGCTTCACCTAAGCACTACGAAGATATGACCGAGGGTGTAATCTGTGGAGGGGGGCACCGCACACGGCTAACAGTTATTGGTGTTGTGTGTTCTAGGCGCCCCCTCCCCACATATATATAGGTGGTAGGGGAGGAGAGGCAGCCATGGGGTGCCCCAAGTAGGATCCAAATCCTACTTGGGGTTTCCCAAGTGGTGCGCCCCCCCCCCCCTTCCTTATTTACCGGAGTGGGAAGGAAAGAGGAGGGAGGAGGGAAGGAAGGGGGAGGCCAGGAAGGGGGAGGCCGAATCCCTCCCCTTCCTTCTCTCTTCCCCTCTTTCCTTCTCCTCTGGTGCGGCCCATATGAGGGGCGCAGCAGCCCCTGCTGGATTCTGCGTTTCCCCTCTTGGCCCATTAGGCCCATATCTTTTGCCGGGGGTGCCCGGAACCCCTTCCGGTGACCCGATATGTACCCGGTACCCCCCGGAACACTTCTGGTGTCCGAATACCATCGTCCTATATATCAATATTTACCTCTCGACCATTTCGAGACTCCTCGTCATGTCCGTGATCTCATCCGGGACTCCGAACAACATTCGGTCACCAAATCACATAACTCATATAATACTAAATCGTCATCGAACGTTAAGCGTGTGGACCCTACGGGTTCGAGAACTATGTAGACATGACCGAGACACTTCTCCGGTCAATAACCAATAGCGGAACCTGGATGCTCATATTGGCTCCCACATATTCTACGAAGATCTTTATCGGTCGAACCGTTATGACAACATACGTTATTCCCTTTGTCCATCGGTATGTTACTTGCCCGAGATTCGATCGTCGGTATCTTTATACCTAGTTCAATCTCGTTACTGGCAAGTCTCTTTACTCATTCCGTAATACATCATCCTGTGACTAAGTCACTTTGCTTGCAAGGCTTCTTATGATGTGCATTACCGAGAGGGCCCAGAGATACCTCTCTGATACTCGGAGTGACAAATCCTAATCTCGATCTATGCCAACCCAACAGACACCTTCGGAGATACCTGTAGAGCATCTTTATAATCACCCAGTTATGTTGTGACGTTTGATAGCACACAAGGCATTCCTCCGGTATCCGGGAGTTGCATAATCTCATAGTCGAAGGAATATGTATTTGACATGAAGAAAGCAGTAGCAATAAAACTGAACGATCATTATGCTAAGCTAATGGATGTGTCTTATCCATCACATCATTCTCCTAATGATGTGATCCCGTTCATCAAATGACAACACATGTCTATGGCTAGGAAACTTAACCATCTTTTATTAACGAGCTAGTCTAGTAGAGGCTTACTAGGGACACAGTGTTTTGTCTATGTATCCACACATGTATCAAGTTTCCGGTTAATACAATTCTAGCATGAATAATAAATATTTATCATGATATAAGGAAATATAAAATAACAACTTTATTATTGCCTCTAGGGCATATTTCCTTTAGGTAGCTAGTCCTAAAATATATGCAACAGGCATTCATACTTGATCATGTTAGCAAATCTATCAAGCAAGAACTGGTGATGACTTAATCACAATATACGAGTATGGTAACCTAGGACCGCATGATCTGAAAACATGTTGATCATATGATTCAAGCTCACCGGTTAAGTACAAGAGCGACATTTGTGTTTAAGTACATATTTCACACACCGTGTAGTACACCTCACGCCCTACAACACGTTTCTATCTCGTGAGGCATCACACCTCTCTCTAAGCGCAACACAACCGCCACACACTGCATAGCACACATGACATCGTGTGGTGCCCTTGCACAATCCACTCAATAAAAAACAACTTGAAACGACATAAAACAAAAAAAATACCAAAGGCAGTTGTACCACTCACTCAACTCACTCGCTCGCAGGTTGCCACATGGGAACAGGCATGTGAGCTACCGCACACGAAAGAGTGTCCGGCAAGGGTACTCTTCAATTAACACCCCCCGGTCAGAAGAATGATTACATATATGGTGGTACATTCATTTTGACTGCCCCTCCTCCCCAATCTTAAGTAAGAGCGGTTATAGCAGAGTCTCCATATTGCATATGGAGCGCGATCCAAAATGTTTTGATAGCTGGAAAGCCCGTGCGCAGAATTGATGGCTCGAGAATTTGCATTGTTTTTCATAGTGATTTCCATTCGATTTTATTGGATTTTTGTCATTCTTCGGATATTTCTAATGCTAATCCAACAAAAGAAAGGAAAATCAACTTTTTCCTTTGGATGGCAGGAAACATCACATTTGGAAGGAACCCAAGGGAGCTTGTTGTAAATCAAGCCAATTGGAGTAACTTTCCTGAAAAGAGCATTGTCAACAGGCACACCAAAATGAAAGACGGCGTTCCATGCGATCACACGCGCTCATTTGAGCGATCATTTGGAATGCCCACAGCTCCTCCCCATCTATACAAGCAACTTTCATGAAGGGGCCACGAGGAGAAGAGAACCCTAACCGCCACCACACCATCCAGAACAGGAGAAGAGAAGATCAGCGTAGTTTTTGGTCCTTTCATCTCCATCATCATCATCATCTCCTTCACTATTGTAAGATGGATTGGAACTTGTAATCTCTACTCCATCTCATCTGAGATAAAGACTATTTGAGTACCATTGCATCTCATTGTGGATCCCCTCAATATTATTGATATGGTTTTCGTGGGTTTTCTCTCTGTTGTGATTGATTCCCCTCTTATGATGTGTGAGTAATTCCCCTAGGTGTGGGAGATGTAGGTGAGTGATAAGATTGATATGTGCCCATACTATACGTCGTCATTTGAATTTGTAGCAGTATGATTTATTTAGTATGTTGTTATACTGTGGTGAACCCTATGCATGTTGTCCAATTTAAGGGCCCAAGCAACATGATCTGAAGACCTACACAGGTAACACATATTGTTTAGGAACTCTATGACCTCTAACGTGACAGATTGAGATCTCTATGAGAACTGAAGACAATATGAGATAATGGTGATCCATTGAACTTAATGCTTGGTTCCGGTCTTATGACCTTAGTTGTGGAAACGACCACTTTGTGGTAACGGAGAAGCAGGACCATAGGATGAAATGTAACCCCTAGTGGAGGAGTTTCATAACTCTAGGGAGAACCGCCTACGGAAAGTTTATATCATATACTATGAGTACAGTACAAGGTAACTGGTATTGCCATCGCACTGGTACAATTCATATATTCTTACCATGAACTAAAATCTCTCCGCACCTAATCTCTTCACTGCAGGAAACGTCATTTACATTCCAAGCTCTTGTTATTTACTTTTATTAGTTTTCCAATAGTCACTTTTAAATTCCCTCTTACTAGCATTTTTAGTTTATCGGTTACCTTGGACAGTAACAGTATTTGCTGAAGCTCAAGCAGTACTTCACACAAGAGTTGTGACACCTTGTGTGTGACAGAAACGCCTCCATAAATACTCTCCTTCGCTCTTTGTTAGGACAATTACTCATTGGGATACTTATGCGAAAGTGCTACACTGCCCTATTTGGTCTGCAGGTACCAAGAATCACCATAGAATAGAGCCTCTAAAAGAATTCTCTATGTGGAACCTGGTTGTCATTGGTTAGCAAGACCTCTTTATTCCTCACCTCATCAAACAACATCTAGAAGAAGAGTCGAACTTGATCTCAACAGGGATTTCTGGTACGATTTCAACAGGAGTACTATAACTAATTTATTAAATCAACTTGTTCAACATCTTCTTCCCTTCGGAAGTGACATCGCAAGGGGGGATGCTTCGGCTGCTTCTACTTACACGATCATGCAGTTGTTGGACGCTTGTGTGTCCTTGGAGGAGAAGGCCACAACTTTGTAGCCCTCCGTGAGCATGGCGTCCCTTTTTGCCAAGGCGGTCGCCGTCATGCGGGCGAGGTAGTGGGTGGGCGACGAGGAGGCGGTCTGACCCTGACGGGTGATTCAACCTTGTGGAGTGTGGCCTCGTTGACCCACTCAGAGAATTGCCACACCATCTCCCAAAACTTTCTCTCGACACAGTCCTCTTTGGTCTCGCCGGGGAAAGGTTCGCGGGGAGGGCTTGGTCGGCGGTTGCCGCGACGTGGTCGATGGGGGGTGATTGTGGCGGTGACGGGGAAGAAGGTGAGGAGTGGTGTCGGCAAAGGGGGAGATGGATGAGGATTGGCACCACCAAGTGGGGTGAGTCGGTTTATATACCGTCGATGGCGTGCTTCGATGGGAAACATGGCTAAATTTGACACCCACGGATGGGAAATGGGTGCAAAACGCGATGAAAGAATGTTCACTCTTCCCGATGAGAAAACGGTTGTGCCATTGTCAGAGTCGAAGCGATAGTCTTACGGACGGTTGCGCCATTGGTAGGGTTGTGTGTGAAGGAAGAAACAACCTGAAACTTCCCTCCCATGCAAGCGGTTGGGTTCGGAGCTCGCCTCATATTAACGCCCCCATTTATCAGTTTGGGGCTCCGGGGCTGGTTTTGAAGTGGTCTCCAAAACATATGCAGTGCAGGGTCGGTATGGCGACTCTGCTGGATCATCATTTTCAGTTGCGATCGCCATATGGGTGGTTATTATGATGATCCGAATGTTATGGCACATCTAGAGTTGCTCTAATAGGCAATTTCATATGGATTCTAAAGGAACACAAGGTAGCAATTCCTTTATTCC
Source organism: Thinopyrum elongatum (assembly GCA_011799875.1). NCBI lineage: Eukaryota > Viridiplantae > Streptophyta > Magnoliopsida > Poales > Poaceae > Thinopyrum > Thinopyrum elongatum. The sequence continues at coordinate 334,062,871 of CM022302.1, read as the reverse complement.
AAATCATAACAATTTTTATTCTGTAGGGATTCTAAAGGGCCCACAGACATGGAAGTCAGTTTGAGTGTAGACGGAAAATGGTTATCTATCATGTGGGAAATGTCAAGCCTGTCGTGTGGGAAAGACCCCTAACCAACCACTAATCACCCTATCCTTACCTTCGAACCAAGCCATTTCTATCCCGCGCAGCTATTGGGTATATAATCACGGTCCTCCCCTTATCTTGAAGCCTAGAACTCAAATAGTTCTCAGCGATGGCAAAAATCCGCGTGATGCTGCTTTTATTTTTCTTGTGTTGTTTATTCTTCTTCTGAGTGACATCATAGCTACACGAGGGAAAGTGATGTTGCCCGCTTCGCAAAGGGGGCGGCTTTCTTCTCCCCAAGAATGTGAGTTCCACCTCCTGGGCCAAACAAGCAGCTTAATTTTTTGGAGAAGTTGCCATTCATTCCAGCAACAATAAAAGATTCAAAGCACCTTGCTTCATCAATTTTAGACCCTTTTAAATGTAGCAGATAATACTTAATAGTGAAGCTCAAAAGTTGATGTTGATAGGAACGTTGCATGAAAATAAAAAAAAATCCTGCAAACACCCAAGATCTATCTAAGAAAAGCATAATAACGAGAGGGGAGAGTGTATCTACGTACCCTCGTAGAACATTAAGCGGAAGCGTATATCACGCGATTGGTGTAGTCATACTCGTCATGATCCAATCGCGATCCAAACCGATGAAGTACCGAACAGACGGCACCTCCGTGTTCAGCACACGTACGGCTTGATGACGTCTCCTCCTCCTTGATACAGCAAGCGAGGGAGGAGAAGTAGATCGGATCGCCGGCAGTACGACGGTGTGACGGTGATGGTGGTGGAGTGATTTCGGCAGGCCTACGCCGAGTGCTACCGAAACAACGAAGACGGAGGAGTTACGAAGTAATGGGAGAGAGAGGGGGGCCAAGGGCTTGTGTGTCCTCTTGGGGGCACCCCTTCCCTCTATATATAGGTGGAGGGGCGTGGTGGCCAGCCCTCCAACACTAGGGGCACACCAAGGGGGGGGGACTTGGGCTCCTAGTCCAATTCCTTCCTTTTCCATACACGGGCGGACTTTCCACCTCTCCCAAGCCACATGGGCCTTGAGGGACTTGTGCGCCTGGCCCAATAAGGACAGGGCACCTTACCTCAGCCCATGCTGACCCTTGGGACATGGTGGAACCCTTGGTGGACTTCTGGACTCCTTCGGAAGTTTTCGGAACCTTCTGGAAGCTTCCTGGTACAATGCCGAAAAAACTGAAACTTTTTCCGAAACCCTGAAAACAACTTTCCATATATAAATCTTTACCTCCGACCCATTCTGGAGCTCCTCGTGATGTCCCGGATCCCATCCAGGAATCCGAACAACATTCGGCCACCAACATGCATATCCCAACATTACTCTAGCGTCACCGAACGTTAAGCGTGCGGACCCTACGGGTTCGAGAATCATGTAGACATGACCGAGACACCTCTCCGGTCAATAACCAATATCGGAACCTAGATGCCCATATTAGTTCCTACATATTTCACGTAGATCTTTTATCGGTTGAACCACGATGTCAAGGATTCGGTTAATCCCGTATGCAATTCCCTTTATCCGGCGATATGTTACTTGCCCGAGATTTGATCGTCGGTATCTCCATACCTAGTTCAATCTTGTTACCGACAAGTCTCTTTACTCGTTCCATAATACAAGATCTCGTGACTAACTCATTAGCCACATTGCTTGCAAGCTCTTTACGACGTTGTATGATAACCCACAAGTATAGGGGATCGCAATAGTTTTCGAGGGTAGAGTATTCAACCCAAATTTATAGATTCGACACAAGGGGAGCCAAAGAATATTTGTAAGTATTAGCAGTTGAGTTGTCAATTCAACCACACCTGGAGATTAATTATCTGCAGCAAAAGTGATCAGTAGCACAGTAATATGATAGTTTTGATAGTCGTGATGATAGTAACAGTAACGGTAACAGTGATAGCAATGATTTTGTAGCAAGTGTAACAGTAGCAGTAGCAGTAGTAACTTAGCAAGAACAATATGTGGAAAATTCGTAGGCATTGGATCGGTGAATTCATTGGATGATATTCATCATATAACAGTCATAACCTAGGGCGATACAAAACTAGCTCCAGTTCATAAATATAATGTAGGCATGTATTCCGTAAATAGTCATACGTGCTTATGGAAAGAACTTGCATGACATCTTTTGTCCTACCCTCCCGTGGCAGCGGGGTCCATAAGGAAACTAAGGTATATTAAGGCCTCCTTTTAATAGAGAACCGGAACAAAGCATTAACACATAGTGAATACATGAACTCCTCAAACTACGGTCATCCGGAAAGTATCCCAATTACTGCCACACTGGGGTTTACGGATCATAACACGTAATAGGTGAATATGACTTGCAAGATCGGATCTAGAACATAGATATAATGGTGAAAACATAAACGGTTCACATCTGAAATCATGGCATCCGGGCCTTAAGTGTCAAGCATTAAGCATGGCAAAGTCATAACAACATCAATCTCAGAACATAATGGATACTAGGGATCAAGCCCTAACAAAACTAACTCGATTACATGATGAATCTCATCCAACTCCTCACCGACCAGCGAGCCTACGAAGGAATTACTCACTCCCGGTGGGGAGCATCATGGAATTGGCGATGGAGAAGGGTTGGTGACGACGAAGACCGAAGATCCCCCACTCCGGAGCCCCAAACGGGCTCCAGATCTGGCCTCCCGATGAAGAACAGGAGGCGGCGGCGGCCCCGCATCGTGAAACAAGATAATTCTTTCTCCCTGATTTTTTTCTCCAAAAATAGGATTTTACAGCGTCGGAGTCAGGGTCTGCGGGGCCACCAGGTCGGCACAACCCACTTGGGCGCGCGTGGTGGGGGCGCGCCCTGGTGGGTTGTGCTCACCCAGGGGCCCCCCTCCGGTGGTTCTTGGCTCCAGTATTTTTATTTTAATGCATAAAAATTCTCCAAAAAGTTTCGTTTCATTCCGAGAACTTTTATTTCTGCACGAAAACAGCACCATGGTAGTTTTGCTGAAAACAGCATCAGTCCGGGTTAGTTTCATTCAAATCATGCAAATTAGAGTCCAAAACAAGAGCAAAAGCATTAGGAAAAGTAGATACGATGGAGACGTATCAACTCCCCCAAGCTTAAACCTTTGCTTGTCCTCAAGCAATTCAGTTGATAAACTGAAAGTGAAAAAGAAAAACGTTTACAAACTCTTTTGTTCTTGTTTACATAAATAAGCTTAAGTAGCACCCAGCTTCCAGCAAAGATTATGACTAACCATGTCAACAATAACTCTTAGAAATTATATTAACTCATATCAATGGCACAAGCAACTAGCGAGCAATAATAAAATATCTCAATTGACAACACTTTGTCAAAACAATCGTGACATAATATGACAACAGTGGTATCTCGCTAGCCCTTTTTGAGACCGCAAAACATAAATGCAGAGGACCTCCAAAGTTCGAGCAGTGACTAAACATTGTAATTCATGGTAGAAAAGATCCAGTCATGATGCATCCAACATTAGCTATACACAATGCATGAGGATGGCAATAGTGCTCTCAGATCTGGCGCTTATCTGAGAAGGTGATGACTCAACATAAAATTAAATAGATAGTCCCTTCGCAGAGGGAAGCAGTGATTTGCAGAGGTGCCAGAGCTCAGATTTTTAAAACAGAGATATATGTAATTTTGAGAAATGCACCCTTCCTGTTTACGTCACGACCAAAAGTTATCAATATCTTCCAAGCTAAACACATTAGTGGCGGTTCCCAAGCGATAAAAGTAAAGCTTTACTCCCCCTCCACCAACAAACACACTCCACGACTAGCCGAATCCACGGGTACCGTCCATACCAACATCATTCCTGGGGGAGTTTTGTTTAATTATTTGCAATTTTTTATTTCGGGACTGGGAATTCCTATTACCGCCCCTCTCGTGCAAGGACGAGTGAATAAAATCTCATCATGAGAATAACCCGCTTATCATGGAAGATATTGACTACCCCCTATCGCTTTGTGAACAATCCAGGCACACAAAAACGGATGTTTATTTCAAGTTTTTATAGGTGGCACATGCAAATTTACTTAGAACGTAGGGGGAATACCGCATATAGGTAGATATGGTGGACTCATCTGGGGTAACTTGGGATTTAGGATTTTGATGCACAAGCAGTATTCCCGCTTAGTACAGGCGAAGGCTAGCAAATAAGTTGAGAAGCGGCCAGCTAGAGAGCGAAAACGGTCATGAGCATGCATTATGCATAAGTAACATTGGATACTAGCATGAGTAGGATATGAACACCATGAACATAAATATCATAGAGGCTATGTTGGTTTTGATTCAACTACATGCATAATCACATGCCAAGTCAAACCACTTGAAACATTCAGAGGAGGATACCATATCATCATACCACATCACAATCATTTTAATGCATGTTGACATCCAAGATAAATCATTATCGACTCCTAGCTACTTAAGCATGGCATGAGAAACTATAATCTCTAATTGTCATTGCAAACATGTTTGATCATAATATGCTGAATCATGGATACTAGGTTAAACATATTTACAAAAATAGAACAAGTTGAGTTCATACCCGTTTCTCTCTGCCATAGACAGTTCATCAAATATCATCATTATTGCATTTCACTTGCACAACCGAATGATATGAAAATAATAATAGTGCAAGAGTGCCGTGGACTAAGCTGGAATCTACAAACATATTATTCAAAAGGAGAAGACAAGGTAATATGGGCTCTTTGTTAGATCAATATCAATGCATATGAGAGCCACTCAACATTTTCATCGTGGTCTTCTCCTTGGTATGACTCAATAAGAAGAAAAGAATTTCAGAGAAACACACTAAAATATTTTTGGAGTTTTTAGTTTTTCTAGAAGAAAGCAAATTAAAGAAAAAGAAAAAATAGAATCGAGAAAAACTATTTACACGGGAGAGCTCCCAACAAGCAAAAGAAGAACAAGGAAATCTTTTTGGGGTTTCTTTTTAATACTACAACTAACTAAACTAGAAAGAAAAACCTAAAAGAAGCAAGAAACTTTTTTTTTATTTTTCTCAAAGTTTTTCAAACACACAAGAAGGAAGCAAGAAAATAAATCTAGCATGGATAATACAATGAAAAAGTGTGAACACCGACAACTGGATTGAAATGTGTGAACATGAATGTAATGTCGGTGGGAATACATACTCCCCCAAGCTTAGGGTTTTGGCCTAGCTTGGTAATCACCATCCGCGGCCTGCATAATAGTCAGAGTGGTAGCTCACGGAGGCTCTTGGTGCAGCCTCCTCAGCCTGCCGAGCAGCCACGACCTCCGCGTTGTGCGCACGGTCCTCACTCTCAAAAACATAATACCTTCCTTTGCTGTGAAAATCAAAGAGAGCAGGCGTAGGCAAAAAGGTATGCACAATGGATTCTTTATTGAACCGCAAGTTATAAGTATAATCATTGATTTTGCCCTTAAGGAACTTATGGCACTTCATGACCTCAAAGTCTAAGTACTGAGTAGGTAGGATAGGGTCATTAGGCCAAGGTGATACACCAAGCTCCTTTGCTAAATGTGAAGCATAAATCCCACCATAAAAATATCCACTACCAGCGTTGTGTTGCAATCTGCATGCAACAATCACTCCAAGGTTATAACATTTAATACCGGTGAGAGCAGTGTGTATGAGGCTTAAGTCAGGAGCACATAGTGTACTACAGTCTTGTTTGCCTATGAGGCACTTGCCATTAAACAGTGCAAAGTATTGAATTGATGGGAAATGAATACTTTTTATTCTACCTTGTGTCACTCCTCTGTCCTCGCCGTAGCAAAGATTGATCAAGAATGACTCATACTCAGATCTTGGTGGCTCGTCCAGCGAACCCCAAAATGGAATTTTACACACACCACTAAACGCGTCTAGAGGCATGGTAATTGGACGGTCATAAAGTTTAAACAAAACTCTAGACTCACGAGGATGGAATTTAAATTCTTTAGTAAACGATTCTGTGAGGCTGAGATGCTGGATGCACTTATCTTCAATGTAAGGATCGAGCTCGGCGTTGTGAACATATTGCTCAATTTCTTCTTTAATACCTGCACCCACCATGAAATCATCGCACGGCCATAAGCATGATTTGGTAACGGCATCCCGTATTGAACTTGCACTTGGTTCAACATAAGACCGACGAGTTGAGCCACTGCTAGACGATGCCTCCGAGGATCTCCTCCTCGAAGAACTACTTCCAAAGAAGTACATTTGATTTGCGTACAATTTCTGGAAAAAATTGGGACACAATTTTTTTTTGTCAACAAAACTTCACAGGATTGATAGCAACTACTCATAGGGAGGCATAGAGGCTATATTGAGCATTCAAACTACTTAGAACTCTAAGAATTCAACATGCAAGCTCATCTACAGCAGCACCAAGAGTAGCTAATTCTTCAAAATATAGTCCACTAAAGCAAAAACTAATTTGAGCAATGGAGAGTCACATACCAAGTAGCAACCCCCCAAAACAGTTTCGAAAACGGAGCTTCGAGCAAAGAGATCGAAATCCACAGGTTTGAGAGCAAGAACACGAGAGAGAGAGTAATGGTGATTTTTTTCTGGAGGTAGGTGATGACATGGGCTAAAGTGATAAGTGAGGGGGCCACGTGGGGACCACAACCCACCAGGGACGCTTAGGGCTGCTCGCGTGCCCAGGTGGGTTGTGCCCACCTGGTGCACCCCCCCCCCCCCTCTCTGATGTTATTTGTACTAAAAATTCAGAAAAAATCATATTAAATTTTCAGGGCATTATGAGAACTTTTATTTTTGGGTCATTTTTTATTGCACGGGAAATTCAGAAATCAGACAAAACATGGTAATTCATTTTATTTATCTAAGAAAAACAGAAAACAAAAGTTGGGAGCAGAAGGTTGTGCTTACTAAATTCATCAACTTCATACCTCTCAAAAAAGATCCATTAATAAGGTTGATCAAGTCTTATTAACAACCACCTTCGATTAGCATGAAACCGAAGAACTTTCGTAAAACACTAAGTTACCTCAACGGGGATATGCATGTCCCCAACAATAAGCATTTCATATTTCTTTTTGGCCATAGGTAAAGGTAGTTGAAAACTTCCAATGGTGAGTGTCGGAGATTTTTCAATAACATTAATACCATTCACTTGGAATTGTTTCTTCGGAAAGTGCACCGTATCCTCATTACCATTGATATGAAAAGTGACCTTGCTTTTATTGCAATCAATAACAGCCCCTGCAGTATTCAAGAAGGGTCTACCAAGGATAATCGACATGTTATCGTCCTCGGGCATCTCAAGTATAACAAAGTCAGTTAAGATAGTAACATTTGCAACAACAACGGGCACATCCTCACAAATACCGATAGGTATGGCAGTTGATTTGTCAGCCATTTGCAAAGATATTTCAGTGGGTGTGAGTTTATTCAAATCAAGTCTTTTATATAAGGAGACAGGCATAACACTGACACCAACTCCTAAGTCGCACAAAGCTATTTTGACATAATTTCTTTTGATGGAGCAAGGTATAGTTGGTATTCTCGGATCTCCAAGTTTTTTAGGTACTCCATCCTTAAAAGAATAATTAGCGAGCATGATGGAGATTTTAGCTTCAGGTATCTTTCTCTTATTAGTAATGATGTCTTTCATATATTTTGCATAAAGGGCCATCTTTAAAATATCAGTCAAGCGAGTGCGCAAAAAGACTGGCCTAAACATTTCAGCAAAGCGTTCAAATTCTTCATCATCCTTTTTCTTAGTTGAGTTAGGTGGAAAGGGCATGGGTTTGGTTCTCTTTCCCTTCCATGTTTTATAGCAACAAAGTCTCTTCTATCATATCTTTTATTTTTAGGTTGTGGGTTATCAAGATCAACAACTGGTTCTATTTCAACATCATTATCTGGTTGTTTATCATTGTCTAGTTGAGTGTCTTCATGAACATCATCATTATCTTTTTCATTATCACTAGGTGAATGTTCATTACCAGATTGAGTTTCAGCATCAGAAATAGAAACATCATTGTTATCAGGAGGTTTTTCTTTCTCAGGTTCACTAGAGGCATGCAAAGTCCTATCATTTTTCTTTTTCTTCTTCTTTTTAGAAGGACTAGGTGCACCAGTGTTAATTCTTTGAGAGTCTTGTTCAATTCTTTTAGGGTGTCCCTCGGGATAAAGTGATTCCTGAGTCATTCTACCTCCTCTAGTTACTACTCTAATAGCATGATCATTCATATTATTATTCATTTCATCAAGCAATTCTCTCTGAGATTTAGCAACTTGTTCTAGTTGAGTTTGCACCATAGAGGCATGTTTTCCTACACCTCTAACATCATTGGAGATTCTAAATAACAAGTCACTCAAGCGAGCAATCATATTGGAATTGTCCTCACTGACTTCTCACCGACCAGCGAGCCTACGAAGGAATTACTCTCCCGATGAGCATCATGGAATTGGCGATGGATAAGGGTTGGTGATGACGAAGACCGAAGTTCCCCCTCCCCGAAGCCCCAAACGGGCTCCAGATCTGGCCTCCCGATGAAGAATAGGAGGCGGCGGCTCCGTATCGTGAAACGCGATAATTATTTCTCCCTGATTTTTTCCTCCAAAAATAGGATTTTATAGCGTCGGAGTCAGGGTCTGCGGGGCCACCAGGTGGGCACAACCCACCTAGGCGCGCCTGGAGGGGGAGCGCCCTGGTGGGTTGTGCTCACCCAGGGGCCCCCCTCCGATGGTTCTTGGCTCCAGTATTTTTCTTTTATTGCATAAAAAATCTCCAAAAAGTTTCGTTCCATTCCGAGAACTTTTATTTCTGCACGAGAACAACACCATGGTAGTTCTGCATCAAACAGCATCAGTCCGGGTTAGTTTCATTCAAATCATGCAAAATAGAGTCCAAAACAAGAGCAAAAGCGTTAGGAAAAGTAGATACGATGGAGACGTATCATTGTATTACCGAGAGGGCCCAGAGATATCTCTCCATCACACGGAGTGACAAATCCCAGTCTCGATCCATGCCAACCCAACAGACACCTTTGGAGATACCTGTAGAGCATCTTTATGATCACCCAGTTATGAAGTGACGTTTGATAGCACACAAGGTATTCCTCCGGTATCCGGGAGTTGCATGACCTCATGGTCTTAGGAATAGATACTTGACATGAAGAAAGCTATAGCAATAAACTCAAGTGATACGATCGAATGCTAAGCTTACGGTTGGGTCTTGTCCATCACATCATTCTCCTAATGATGTGACCCCGTTATCAAATGACAACTCATGTCTATGGTTAGGAAACCTTAACCATCTTTGATCAACGAGCTAGTCTAGTAGAGGCTCACTAGGGACATAGTATTTGTTTATGTATTCACACATGTATTTAAGTTTCTGGTCAATACAATTCTAGCATGAATAATAAACCTTTATCATGAACAAGGAAATATGATAATAACCAATTTATTATTGCCTCTAGGGCATATTTCCAATAGTTTCCCACTCGCACTAGAGTCAATAATCTAGTTTACATAGTTATAAATCTAACACCCATGGAGTCTTGATGCTGATCATGTTTTGCCCGTGGAAGAGGTTTAGTCAATGGGTCCGGCACATTCAGATCCGTATGTACTTTGCAAAGTTCTATGTCTCCATCCTTAACATAATTACGAATGGAATTGAAGCAGCGCTTGATGTGCTTTGTTCTCTTATGAAACATGGGCTCCTTGACAATGGCAATAGCTCCAGTGTTGTCACAAAAGATAGTCATTGGATCCGATGCACTAGGTATTACACCCAGATCGGATATGAACTCCTTCATCCAGACTCCTTGCACTGCTTCCGAAGCAGCTATATACTCCACTTCACATGTGGATCCCGCCACAACGCTCTGCTTAGAACTGCACCAACTAACCACTCCACCATTCAATATAAATACATATCCAGTTTGAGAGAGTCATTCGGATCTATGTCGAAGCTAGCATCGACGTAACCATTTACGACGAGCTCTTCGTCACCTCCATAAACGAGAAACATGTCCTTAGTCCTTTTCAGGTACTTCAGGATGTTCTTGACCGTTGTCTAGTGATCTACTCCTGTATCACTTTGGTACCTCCCTGCCAAACTTATGGCAAGGCACACATCAGGTCTGGTACACAGCATGGCATACATTATAGAGCCTATGGCTGAGGCATAGGGAATGACTTTCATCCTTTCTCTTTCTTCTGCCATGGTCGAGCTTTGAGTCTTACTCAACTTCACACCTTGCAATACACGCAAGAACCCTTTCTTTGACTGATCCATTTTGAACTTCTCAAAACTTTGTCAAGGAATGTGCTTTGTGAAATTCCTATTAAGCGTCTTGATCTATCTCTATAGTTTTTTATGCCTAATATGTAAGCAGCTTCATCGAGATCTTTCATTGAAAAACTCTTGTTCAAATATACTTTTATGCTTTTCAGAAATTCTATTTCATTTCCAATCAACAATATGTCATCCACATATAATATTAGAAATACTACAGCGCTCCCACTTACTTTCTTGTAAATACAAGCTTCTCCGCAAGTTTGTATAAAACCAAAAGCTTTAATCACCTCATCAAAGCGAATATTCCAACTCCAAGATGCTTGCACCAGTCCATAGATGGATCGCTGGAGCTTGCATACTTTGTTAGCATCCTTAGGATCGACAAAACCTTCTGGTTGCATCATATACAACTCTTCCTTAAGAAACCCGTTAAGGAATGCTCTTTTGACGTCCATTTGCGAGATGTCATAATCATAAAATGCGGCAATATCTAACATAATTCTAACAGACTTAAGCATCACTACGGGTGAGAAAGTCTCATCATAGTCAGCCCCTTGAACTTGTCAGAAACCCTTTGCGACAAGTCGAGCTTTATAGACGGTGACATTACCATCAACGTCTGTCTTCTTCTTAAAGATCCATTTATTCTCAATGGCTTGCCGATCATCGGGCAAGCCCACCAAAGTCCATACTTTGTTCTCATACAAGGATCCTATCTCGGATTTCATGGCCTAAAGCCATTTATTGGAATCCGGGCTCATCATAGCTTCTTCATAGTTCATAGGTTCGCCATTGTCTAACAACATGATTTCCAGGACTGGATTACCGTACCGCTCTGGTGTGGAACGTACCCTGGTCGACCTACGAAGTTCAGTAGTAACTTGATCCGAAGTTTCATGATCATCATCATTAGCTTCCTCTTTGGTTAGTGTAGGCATCACAGGAACTGCTTTATGTGATGTCGTGTACCTTCCAATTCGAGAGAAGGTACAATTACCTCATCAAGTTCTACATTCCTCCCACTCACTTCTTTCGAGAGAAACTTCTTCTCTAGAAAGGACACATTCTAGGCTACAAAGATATGTGGTAGAAGGTATACCCAATGGTCTCTTTAGGGTATCATATGAATGTGACGCCCCCGGCTCAATTGTGCACTAATCATACACACAAATGCACACGATCAAGCCTAAGGACTCACGGGAAGATATCACAACACAACTCTAAAACATAAATAAAGTCATACAAGCTTTATATTACAAGCCAGGGCCTCGAGGGCTCGAATACATAGCTCGATGGCATACAAGCGTCAGCGGAAGCATCAGATATCTAAGTACAGATATAAAAGAGAAACAGAAAGGCCTTTAGGAAGGCGGGGCAAAATAAAACACTATGATCGAAAGGCGCAGGCCTCCTGCCTGGGACCCTCCGAACCTACTCCTGGTCGTCGGCAAGCTCGTAGTAGTAACCACCCTCGGGGTGGTAGTAGTAGTCGATCGTCGGCGGGGGTAGCTGTCTCAGGGGCTCCGTCATCTTGGTCACGTCAAATTGATATGGGGAGAAAAGGAAAACAAAGCAACCATGAGTACTCAGAAGTACTCAGCAAGCAAGGATCTACACTACATATGCAACATTTTCAAAGGGAGGCTGTATATGTGGACTGGGCTGCAGAAATGCCAGAATAGAGAGGAGGCCTAGTCCTATCGAAGACTAGCATCTTCAGAGGTCTTGCAGCATTAGAAGAGTGTAGACAGTACCATATAATGTAGCAGTATCATTATGTCTCAACCTCACCCAGAGATCCTTTCTCGACTCCCTGCGAGAAAGCAATCCCAGAGCCATACAGTCATCAACCTCGTCCTGAGATCCCTTCTCGACTCCCTGCAAGAAGCAATCCCAGAGCCATAGTATCCAAGTTCCAGTTCTAATTGTGTCAATCAGGATACAACTCCGAGTGTCCGTTACCGTAGGACCGGCTATCGATAGAAGTTTACTTCCCTGCAGGGGTGCACCAACTTACCCAACACGCTCGATTAACTCTGGCCGGACACACTTTCCTGGGTCATGCCCGGCCTCGGCCAAACGATACACCGCAACCCTACCTACAGCTCAGCAAAGAGGTCCCCGCCGGTCTACATCCTAAGCGCTCAGGGGTCTTGGGCCGTCGCCCTGTGCACTTCGGGTCGTTGCGAGCAGGGTGGATACCAGCGCCAACGGCTTGATCCGACCCGGCCACAATGCTGAACTGGACGTCTGACAGAGCTTTCGGTTGATGCTACGATGCAGAACACCCATACTATGCCCACGTGATGGTTAGTGCTATCAGACCAGAGGCCTGCTCGGATCTAATATCCAAATCGTTAGTGGACTAAGGCTTGCGGTAACGAGCAGAGACTCACGAAAGATGTGACCTCGTCGCCCCGTCTCGAGGACTTGCTGCAAGGGTTAAGAATGCCCGGCCGCGCCTCGTATTCATCACTCGGGCACCATGCAGGCAACCCGTCTTCACATCACATGCGGGTACCCCTCAGGGTCGACCCGCCTTTCCAAGTAACAGTGTAAAGTCCAAGTATCCGTGTGTCCATAACATCAGGGGAATCCGAGGTATCACCCTCGTTGGATTCCTACTCGATGTAATCGTCAAGGTGAACTCGAAGGAATCACCCTCGCTGGGTTCACACTTGAGGTGTCGTACGACGGCGTCGTTATCAGAAGCGGTGAAGGAGGAATCACCCTCGATGACCATGACCGAATAGCTACTCTACAGAGTTAACATCAGAAGTGCTACACGAGGTATCACCCTCGGCACTCGATAGTAACGCTGCAGTGTCGTTACAACTAAGGGGGTGATGTGCGGTGCCGGGGCCTGGTCTTCAATCCCGTTGATCGGGTCTTCTGATAATCCAGCGGGGCAGTCGGGATAAGTGGGGTCACTGATAGGTCTCTACCCAGCCTATACTAAGCAGTTTAGGATATGCAGGTAATTATCAACAACAGGTTACAATAAACAGGCTATGCATCAGAATAGGTAAAGCAGTAGCAGCAGAAATTCTAATGCAAGCATGAGAAATTAGAATGGGCGATATTGGGATGATCAAAAGGGGGGGCTTGCCTGGTTGCTCGGCGGCAAGGGCAAGGTTGTCAATAGTGGCGTCGGGCTCCGGAGCTGCGTCAGTCTCGGGGACGACGTTGGTGTCAGGGTCTACCGAGAGAGAAGAGGGGGAAGAAACAGTAAATACAAAGCAAACAAGAGCATGTCATGACAATATGCAGCGTCGGGTGTGTCATAACGTATGGTAACACGTCACCGAGGAAGGGGGAATCCATCCGGGAATGTTTTCCCGGTTCCGGACATTTGTCAGACAGATGACCGGAGGGGAACGGTTCCATGTTCGGATAGTTAGGGAGATGTGGCGGACGAACGGACCGCGTATTCGGATTCGTCTCGTCGTTCTGAGCATTTTTCATATATTAATTATTTTCATCGGAGTTACGAATTAAAAGATATGATTTTCTAAAGTTTTATTGATTTTCTGGAATTTATTTAATTATTAAAATTTGAATTATCCAAAACAGTAAAAGATGACATCATCATGACGTAGAGGTGATGTCAGCAGTCAACAGTGCAGCTGACCAGGTCAAACCTGATGTGTAGGGCCCACATGTCAGCCCCTGTTAGTTTATTAGGTAGTCAGCTCTGATACCAACTTGTGATGCCCCCGGCTCAATCGTGCATTAATCATACACGCAAATGCACACGATCAAGCCTAAGGACTCACGGGAAGATATCACAACACAACTCTAAAACATAAATAAAGTCATACAAGCTTTATATTACAAGCCAGGGCCTCGAGGGCTCGAATACATAGCTCGATGGCATACAAGCGTCAGTGGAAGCATCAGATATCTGAGTACAGATATAAAAGAGAAACAGAAAGGCCTTTAGGAAGGCGGGGTAAAATAAAACACTACGATCGAAAGGCGCAGGCCTCCTGCCTGGGACCCTCCGAACCTACTCCTGGTCGTCGGCAAGCTCGTAGTAGTAACCACCCTCGGGGTGGTAGTAGTAGTCGATCGTCGGCGGGGGTAGCTGTCTCAGGGACTCCGTCATCTTGGTCACGTCAAACTGATATGGGGAGAAAAGGAAAACAAAGCAACCGTGAGTACTCAGAAGTACTCAGCAAGCAAGGATCTACACTACATATGCAACATTTTCAAAGGGAGGCTGTATATGTGGACTGGGCTGCAGAAATGCCAGAATAGAGAGGAGGCCTAGTCCTATCGAAGACTAGCATCTTCAGAGGTCTTGCAGCATTAGAAGAGTGTAGACAGTACCATATAATGTAGCAGTATCATTATGTCTCAACCTCACCCAGAGATCCTTTCTCGACTCCCTGCGAGAAAGCAATCCCAGAGCCATACAGTCATCAACCTTGTCCTGAGATCCCTTCCTGACTCCCTGCGAGAAGCAATCCCAGAGCCATAGTATCCAAGTTCCAGTTCTAATTGTGTCAATCAGGATTCAACTCCGAGTGTCCGTTACCGTAGGACCGGCTATCGATAGAAATTTACTTCCCTGCAGGGGTGCACCAACTTACCCAACACGCTCGATTAACTCCGGCCGGACACACTTTCCTGGGTCATGCCCGGCCTTGGCCAAATGATACATCGCAACCCTACCTACAGCTCAGCAGAGAGGTCCCCGCCGGTCTACATCCTAAGCGCTCAGGGGTCTTGGGCCGTCGCCCTGTGCACTCCGGGTCGTTGCGAGCAGGGTGGATACCAGCGCCAACGGCACGATCCGACCCGGCCACAATGCTGAACTGGACGTCTGACAGAGCTTTCGGCTGATGCTACGATGCAGAACGCCCATACTATGCCCACGTGATGGTTAGTGCTATCAGACCAGAGGCTTGCTCGGATCAAATATCCAAATCGTTAGTGGACTAAGGCTTGCGGTAACGAGCAGAGACTCATGAAAGATGTGACCCGGTCGCCCCGTCTCGAGGACTTGCTGCAAGGGTTAAGAATGCCCGGCCGCGCCTCGTATTCATCACTCAGGCACCATGCAGGCAACCCGTCTTCACATCACACGCGGGTACCCCTCAGGGTCGACCTGCCTTTCCAAGTAACAGTGTAAAGTCCAAGTATCCGTGTGTCCATAACATCAGGGGAATCCGAGGTATCACCCTCGTTGGATTCCTACTCGATGTAATCGTCAAGGTGAACTCGGAGGAATCACCCTCGCTGGGTTCACACTTGAGGTGTCGTACGACGGCGTCGTTATCAGAAGCGGTGAAGGAGGAATCACCCTCGATGACCACGACCGAATAGCTACTCTACAGAGTTAACATCAGAAGTGCTACACGAGGTATCACCCTCGGCACTCGATAGTAACGCTGCAGTGTCGTTACAACTAAGGGGGTGATGTGCGGTGCCGGAGCCTGGTCTTCAATCCCGTTGATGTAGAGGTGACGTCAGCAGTCAACAGTGCAGCTGACCAGGTCAAACCTGACATGTGGGGCCCACATGTCAGCCCCTGTTAGTTTATTAGGATTAATTGAACTAATTACTGATTAATTAGGGGTGCGGGGTCCACTGGTCAGTGTCTAATTAACTAATTAAATTAATTAACCGATTTAACTAACGTTTTAACTAATTAAGTGGTGGGGCCTACACGTCAACGGCTCAGGGGCTAATCCCGGTCAAACCTGACGCTGACCGGGGTTTGACCCTGCGGTAGGGCCCGCTGTTAGTGGTTGTAGGGGGATCTAATTAGCGGTGATTAGGCCTAATGACAGTGCCATGCTGGCACTCGCCGGAGCTCGGTCGGCGACCACCAAAGCAGCGGCGGCGGACTCGCCGGACTTCGCTATGGACAGCGGCTGGACGCGCAATGACCACCAGAAGGCAGCCCGCGCTCGTGCCGATCCAGGGGAACAAGTGGCTGGGTGAGTGGTGGCCGGGGCTCGCCGGAACTGAGCTCGCGGCGGCTGTCGGAATTCGGGTGAGCTTGGGTTTTTGCACACAGGGCACGAGGGGAGGAGTTGGTGGGCGCGTTCGGCGTCGGGGAGCTCCAGGAACTCGGGGCAAAGCTCGGTTTCGAGCTTAGCGTACGGTGGTCACGACGGAGCCATGGCCGGCGGTGAGAGCTTTCGGGTTCAAAGGAAAATGGCGGCTACGAGGCACGGGGAAAGCACTAAGAGGTCGAGGAGAAAGGCGAGCTCACTGTGAGGCTCGCAGAGGGGCTCAGGGGGGCTGGGGCGGTCGGAGCGAGCAGATTGATGCGGCGGCTCGTCGCGGATGCCGACGAAGGGAAACGGCGCAGGCGACGACAGTGATGCCCCACGGCTCCGATCCAGCGGCGTAGATGAGGTAGGGGAGGGCGACGGAGCTGCTGGGCATGCTGGCGTGGCTCGAGGTGGCTCCGGTGCGCGAAATGGACGGCGGCGTGTCAACGGCCGAGCTCGAGCGAGCTCGTGCGAGGGGAAAGAGGGGCGAAGAGAGTGACCAGTGAGGCTAGGGTTTGCCGCAGGGGATGGGGGGGCCTTAACCACCGGGGCGAGCGGCGGGGCGTGGTGTCGAGCTGTGAGGAGGGGGGGCCAGTGTGCGCGGGTGCTGCGCGGGCGACAGCAGGAGAGAGGTAGAAGGAGAGGGGGAGATTGGGCTGGGCCGGCGCCTGTAGTGACTAGGGCCCATGTGCACAGTAGACTAGGCCTTTTTCTTTTTCTTCCTTTCCTTTTCTGTTTTCTCCTTTCTTTTCTGTTTACAAAAATGTTTAGGCCACCTATGGACTTTTGTAAAATATAAGAACTGGTCCATAAATCACAGTGCAGCATTAGTCACTGCTAGAAATTGGTTTGGTGTCCATATCTTTTTATTTGGATTTTATTTAATTGAAAAAGGATTAAATAGTGCTGTTTTGCTGCTGTTTCTTGTTGTTTGAATCCTTTTACAGTTCCAATAAATGTTGCAATCATTTTTATAAATGCTATGGGGATTTGCAACATGATGCACATTTTAGTTTTCAGGTTTGGTCAACTTTTATTTTCCACTTTAATTTTAAATTTAAAATTTTAGTTAGGAGCTGAATGCAAAATGGATGCAGATGATGAGTAGGCACCGATAATCATGATGACATGGCATAATCAAAAGGGGATTACTGTAGTTAACCACTGGGGGTGTTACAAGTCTCCTCCACTAACAAGAATTCTCGTCCTGAGAATTAAAAGGTAGAAGGAAAAAGTTCGGGGTATTCCGCACGAAGATTATCCTCGCGTTCCCAAGTGGCTTCATCTTCAGTATGATTTGACCACTGCACTTTGAGGAACTTGGTAACCTTCTGACGGGTCTGACGTTCAGCTTCATCGAGAATGCGGATCGGATGCTCCTTATAAGATAGATCATCTTGCAATTCGAGCATCTCGTGATCCACAGCTCGGTGCGGAGATTCCTTGAAGCAATTACGAAGTTGCGACACATGGAATACGTCGTGGATATGAGAGAATTGCGGTGGCAACTCCAATTTATACGCCACCTGACCACGTCTTGCAACAATGCGGAAAGGACCAATGTAGCGTGGAGCTAACTTGCCCTTGATTCCAAAACGGTGAGTGCCCTTCATAGGGGTGACACGTAGATAAGCATGATCACCAGGTTGATAAGTCAAACCCCATCGTTTGCGATCGTAGTTGCTCTTCTGGCGGTCCTGAGCCGCCTTGAGATTTTCTCGGACAATACGGACTTGTTCTTCGGCGTGTTGAATAATGTCCGGTCCCATGAGTGGTCGTTCCCCAGTTTCTGACCAATTCAGAGGGGTTCGACACGTACGTCCATATAGAACTTCAAAGGGGGCCATTTTTAAGCTGGCTTGATAGCTGTTGTTATAAGAGAACTCGGCATACGGAAGAGATTCTTCCCACTTCTTACCAAAAGAAATGACACAAGCTCGAAGCATGTCTTCAAGCACTTGATTAACTCGCTCGACTTGGCCTTGGGATTGGGGGTGATAAGCTGAACTCCAGGTAATATGAGTTCCCATAGCTGTTTGGAAACTTTCCCAGAATTTGGAAGTGAAAAGACCGCCACAGTCCGAACTGATTTCCTTCGGAATACCGTGAAGTGATACAATTCTGGAGATATACAACTCTGCTAACTGACTAGCAGTGATAGTCTCTTTGACAGGCAGAAAGTGTGACCTTAGAGAGTTGGTCGACGACGACAAGAATAGCATCGTGACCCTTCTGTGACCTGGGAAGTCATGTAATGAAATCCATCTGAACCTTATCCCATTTCCATAGAGGAATAGGAAGTGGTTGCAGAATTCCAGCTGGTTTCTGATGTTCTGCTTTAACGCGACGACACACATCACATTCGGCAACATAACGAGCAATGTCCTGCTTCATTCTAGACCACCAGTACCTTTGACGGAGATCACGATACATCTTGGTGCTACCCGGATGAATAGACAACGGGGTATCATGTGCCTCCTTCATGACTTTGTCAGTCATAAGCTCGAAATGAGGTACGACAATGCGGTTTCTGAAATACAAGGTTCCATCTTCAGACAGCGAGAAATCCCTGTACTTTTCAAGGTGAAGATTTTTCTTCATCAGATCAACTTCAGCATCCTTAGCTTGTGCATTCTTAACAGCTTTCTCAAGATTTGGTTGTATCACGAGGTTATTTAGAGAGCCCCGTGGGACAATAAGGAGATTCAGCTTGCGCAGTTCTTCAAAAAGACGAGGTTGAGCTCGCCTAACCATGAGGTTGTCGCAATAGGACTTGCGGCTTAAGGCATCAGCCATCATGTTAGCCTTGCCAGGCGTATAGGAAATACCCAAATCATAGTCCGCAATGGCCTCCATCCATCTTTGCTGACGGAGGTTTAGAGATGGTTGAGTAAACAAGTACTTCAGACTTTTATGATCCGTGTAGATCTCGCAATGATTACCGAGAAGGTAATGTCGCCACAACTGCAATGCATAGATCACAGCAGCTAGTTCTAGATCATGTACCGGATAATTCTCTTCATGTGGGTGCAACTGACGAGAGCCATAAGCAATCACTTTACGCTCTTGCATTAGGACACAACCTAATCCTTCACGGGATGCGTCACAATAGATCACAAAGTCTTTGCGGGTATCTAGAGGAGATAGTACTGGGGCAGATGTCAGCTTGTCTTTGAGTGTCTGAAAACTTTCCTGACATTTGTCTGTCCATTCAAACTTAATGCCCTTGTGAAGCAGATCAGTCAAAGGCTTAGCAATCTTAGAAAAATTCTCAACAAATCGACGGCAATAGCTTGCAAGGCCAAGAAAACTTCTCACTTGCTTGACGTTCTTCGGAGGAGTCCAGTCCAGAATAGCCTGAACTCATTTTGGGTTAACGGCAATGCCATCTTTGGAAATCACATGACCAAGGTAAGTTACTTCAGAAAGCCAGAATTCACATTTGGAGTATTTGGCATACAACTGGTGTTCTCGGAGCCTTTCCAGTACAAGACGGAGGTGTTCGGCATGTTCTTCTTTATTCTTTGAATAGACCAGAATATCATCTAGATAAACCACAACAAATTTATTGAGATAATCCATGAAGATGTAATTCATCAGACGGGAGAATGTGGCTGGAGCGTTTGTTAAGCCAAATGACATTACAGTGTACTCATAAGAGCCATAGCGAGTAACAAATGCAGTCTTCGGAATATCCTCTTCACGAACACGGATCTGATGATAACCCAACCTCAAGTCAAGTTTAGAAAACACCGATGATCCAGCAAGTTGATCATACAAATCATTGATCCGAGGAAGCGGATATTTGTTCTGGATTGTGGCTTGGTTAATGGGCCGATAATCTTGAACCAATCGGTTAGTTCCATCCTTCTTCTTAACGAAGAGTGAAGGTGCTCCCCAAGCAGAGGAACTGGGGCGGATGAAGCCTTTCTTAAGTGACGTGTCGATTTCTTCATTAAGCTCGAGAAGATGATGCGGAGGCATCTTATAAGGACGCTTCGCAATAGGAGTTGTGCCTGGTTTCAAGTCGATGACAAACTCGACAGCTCTAGCAGGGGGTATTCCTGGAAGTTCTTCTGGAAAGACGTCTTGAAAATCACAAACAACTGGAACGTTCTCGATGCCTTCAAGAGGTGAAGCATTCAATGCATTCAGAACATATATCTGAGTCTCGGCATTCTGAACCATTCAGGCTGAGTATTTGACTGTCTGGCCAGAAGAATGGGTAAGTTGGACTTTCTTAGCGGCACAGTCAATCAAAGCATTGTGGGCGGTTAACCAGTCCATACCGAGAATGATGTCTATGTCGGAAGGTCCAAGAGCAATAAGGGAAGCAGAGAACATCAACCCTTCAATTCTGATCTGATTGTTGTGACTTACCATTTTGGTTTGCCACCTGGAACGGGGAGTGGTGATTTCTAAAGGAGTGGGTAATGAGCTCATAGCTAACCCATGCAGTTGTGCAAATTGCTGGGACACGAAGGAATGTGATGCACCTGAATCAAACAAAACAGAAGCTGGCACTGAATTCACAGAGAGTGTTCCCAGCACGATAGTCGGTTCCTTCTGAGCCTTTTCAGCATTGACGTGATTGGCATGGCCAAGTACAACAGTAGATGGTATGACATTACGGTTTCTGAGTCGGCGATTTCGACAATTCTTCTTACGACCATTAGGAGGACGTGGCGCAACCTGATGAGAAGCCATAGCATCAGGCGGTCCATCATGAACCGTAAGCTGTCTTGGCGGTGAAGGCAGACGAGGTGCAACATATGACGGCCTTGGTGTTGGAGCAGGTCGGTGGTAAACATTGTGGGGAATCCAGACTCGACGCTTCTGAACAGGCTGACCCGAGGATGAGCCAGCTTCATGAGTGCGCTTGAGTGACTCTTGGTATTCAGTCAGAGCTGTTTCAACTTGGAAAGATTTGCTGACAAGCGTTGCGAAATCTGTGAAATCATGGATAGCAAGTGCGAGGTTTATATCCGTAAGCAGTCCTTCACGGAATTTCTCCTGCTTGCGGGCGTCGGTGCAGACGTCATCTTCAGCATAGCGGGATAATTCGAGAAATTTCCTCTGATATTCATCCACAGTCATTGTGCCCTGTGAGAGTTTGCGGAACTCCTGCTTCTTCTGGTCCATCAGACCTTGAGGAATGTACCGTGCATGAAAAGCTGACTGAAATTCCTGCCAAGTGGTTACTGTTTCAGCAGGCAACATACCCTTGTGGCTTTCCCACCATTGAGCAGCTGGGCCCTTCAGGTGGAATGTCGCAAAGGTGACGTAACTGTCAGGGGCAACATTAGCTGACTCTATCTCAAACAGGATGTCACGAAGCCAATCATCAGCATCCATAGGATTGGTGGAGTTGTGAAAAACGGATGGACTGAGGCGCACAA
The DNA here is from genome assembly GCA_011799875.1 of Thinopyrum elongatum. NCBI lineage: Eukaryota > Viridiplantae > Streptophyta > Magnoliopsida > Poales > Poaceae > Thinopyrum > Thinopyrum elongatum. The sequence goes on along the minus strand of CM022302.1, from coordinate 334,041,073 downwards.
ATTCTGGCAGAGTTATTGGAGCATTCTGTTGCTGAGCATTCTGATTTGGAAATTGAGCCATTAGTCCGGTCATAAACTGTTGCATCATTGCGGCAATATAGGGTGGAGGTGGAGGATCGTCAGCCATCCTGCCAAATCAACAGGGGCAGTTTAGCAAGAAAAACTGCATGTGAATGGAGTTATTCATGATGTAACACAGGAAGAACAGGATAGGCATTAGATATATAATAGTAGTCGTCAAAGACATACCAATCCATGCACAGAGTTGGATTCAAACGAATAGTATGCGCACGGGAACGCTCGCAGCTAGACAAACTAGGCGGCACGCAGGCACGCGGTAGGGAAGTACACAACGAGACATAGCAAAGGCTACATCAACGTCGGAGAAAACTATTGGAGCGAGGAATCTGCAAATGACAACACAGGGTGCCCTCGATAAAAGGATCCTGCAAGCAGAACTTGGCCCGAAATCTTGAAGGAAGGGGGGAAATTTTCAGAACACTGGGTGGATGTGATCACGAGAACCTAATGTTGGAGTTAGTAAAATTTTAACCCGAATAGGAGAGAGATCAGAGTCCCAGAGTAAAGGTCGAGGAGTAAAAGATCCTAATACCACCCAATTGGCAACGTGGGCCCGTAAGCCACACAGCCAAGTTAGCAAAACAGTTTTCGGTTACTAGACTCAACTTCGGCCAAGGAGTTGGAAAGGGGGATTCCTACAGGCATTCGGCTCTGATACCAACTTGTGATGCCCCCGGCTCAATCGTGCACTAATCATACACGCAAATGCACACGATCAAGCCTAAGGACTCACGGGAAGATATCACAACACAACTCTAAAACATAAATAAAGTCATACAAGCTTTATATTACAAGCCAGGGCCTCGAGGGCTCGAATACATAGCTCGATGGCATACAAGCGTCAGTGGAAGCATCAGATATCTGAGTACAGATATAAAAGAGAAACAGAAAGGCCTTTAGGAAGGCGGGGTAAAATAAAACACTACGATCGAAAGGCGCAGGCCTCCTGCCTGGGACCCTCCGAACCTACTCCTGGTCGTCGGCAAGCTCGTAGTAGTAACCACCCTCGGGGTGGTAGTAGTAGTCGATCGTCGGCGGGGGTAGCTGTCTCAGGGACTCCGTCATCTTGGTCACGTCAAACTGATATGGGGAGAAAAGGAAAACAAAGCAACCGTGAGTACTCAGAAGTACTCAGCAAGCAAGGATCTACACTACATATGCAACATTTTCAAAGGGAGGCTGTATATGTGGACTGGGCTGCAGAAATGCCAGAATAGAGAGGAGGCCTAGTCCTATCGAAGACTAGCATCTTCAGAGGTCTTGCAGCATTAGAAGAGTGTAGACAGTACCATATAATGTAGCAGTATCATTATGTCTCAACCTCACCCAGAGATCCTTTCTCGACTCCCTGCGAGAAAGCAATCCCAGAGCCATACAGTCATCAACCTTGTCCTGAGATCCCTTCTCGACTCCCTGCGAGAAGCAATCCCAGGGCCATAGTATCCAAGTTCCAGTTCTAATTGTGTCAATCAGGATACAACTCCGAGTGTCCGTTACCGTAGGACCGGCTATCGATAGAAGTTTACTTCCCTGCAGGGGTGCACCAACTTACCCAACACGCTCGATTAACTCCGGCCGGACACACTTTCCTGGGTCATGCCCGGCCTCGGCCAAATGATACATCGCAACCCTACCTATAGCTCAGCAGAGAGGTCCCCGCCGGTCTACATCCTAAGCGCTCAGGGGTCTTGGGCCGTCGCCCTGTGCACTCCGGGTCGTTGCGAGCAGGGTGGATACCAGCGCCAACGGCACGATCCGACCCGGCCACAATGCTGAACTGGACGTCTGACAGAGCTTTCGGCTGATGCTACGATGCAGAACGCCCATACTATGCCCACGTGATGGTTAGTGCTATCAGACCAGAGGCTTGCTCGGATCAAATATCCAAATCGTTAGTGGACTAAGGCTTGCGGTAACGAGCAGAGACTCACGAAAGATGTGACCCGGTCGCCCCGTCTCGAGGACTTGCTGCAAGGGTTAAGAATGCCCGGCCGCGCCTCGTATTCATCACTCAGGCACCATGCAGGCAACCCGTCTTCACATCACACGCGGGTACCCCTCAGGGTCGACCTGCCTTTCCAAGTAACAGTGTAAAGTCCAAGTATCCGTGTGTCCATAACATCAGGGGAATCCGAGGTATCACCCTCATTGGATTCCTACTCGATGTAATCGTCAAGGTGAACTCGGAGGAATCACCCTCGCTGGGTTCACACTTGAGGTGTCGTACGACGGCGTCGTTATCAGAAGCGGTGAAGGAGGAATCACCCTCGATGACCACGACCGAATAGCTACTCTACAGAGTTAACATCAGAAGTGCTACACGAGGTATCACCCTCGGCACTCGATAGTAACGCTGCAGTGTCGTTACAACTAAGGGGGTGATGTGCGGTGCCGGAGCCTGGTCTTCAATCCCGTTGATCGGGTCTTCTGATAATCCAGCGGGGCAGTCGGGATAAGTGGGGTCACTGATAGGTCTCTACCCAGCCTATACTAAGCAGTTTAGGATATGTAGGTAATTATCAACAGCAGGTTACAATAAACAGGCTATGCATCAGAATAGGTAAAGCAGTAGCAGCAGAAATTCTAATGCAAGCATGAGAAATTAGAATGGGCGATATCGGGATGATCAAAAAGGGGGGCTTGCCTGGTTGCTCGGCGGCAAGGGCAAGGTTGTCAATAGTGGCGTCGGGCTCCGGAGCTGCGTCAGTCTCGGGGACGACGTCGTTGTCAGGGTCTACCGAGAGAGAAGAGGGGGAAGAAACAGTAAATACAAAGCAAACAACAGCATGTCATGACAATACGCAGTGCCGGTTGTGTCCTAACGTATGGTTACACGTCACCGAGGAAGGGGGAATCCATCCGGGAATGTTTTCCCGGTTCCGGACATTTGTCAGACAGAGGACCAGAGGGGAACGGTTCCATGTTCGAATAGTTAGGGAGATGTGGCGGACGAACGGACCGCGTATTCGGATTCGTCTCGTCGTTCTAAGCATTTTTCATATATTAATTATTTTCATCAGAGTTACGGATTAAAAGATATGATTTTCTAAAGTTTTATTGATTTTCTGGAATTTATTTAATTATTAAAATTCGAGTTATCCAAAACAGTAAAAGATGACGTCATCATGATGTAGAGGTGACGTCAGCAGTCAACAGTGTAGCTGACCAGGTCAAACCTGACGTGTGGGGCCCACATGTCAGCCCCTGTTAGTTTATTAGGATTAATTGAACTAATTACTGATTAATTAGGGGTGCGGGGTCCACTGGTCAGTGTCTAATTAACTAATTAAATTAATTAACCAATTTAACTAACGTTTTAACTAATTAAGTGGTGGGGCCTACACGTCAGCGGCTCAGGGGCTAATCCCGGTCAAACCTGACGCTGACCGGGGTTTGACCCTGCGGTAGGGCCTGCTGTCAGTGGCTGTAGGGGGATCTAATTAGCGGTGATTAGGCCTAATGACAGTGCCACGCTGGCACTCGCCGGAGCTCGGCCGGCGACGACCAAAGCAGCGGCGGCGGACGCGCCGAACTTCGCTACGGACAACGGCTGGACGCGCAAAGACCACCAAAAGGCAGCCCGCGCTCGTGCCGATCCAGGGGAACAAGTGGCTGGGTGAGTGGTGGCCGGGGCTCGCCGAAACTGAGCTCGCGGCGGCTGCCGGAATTCGAGTGAGCTTGGGTTTTTGCACACAGGGCACGAGGGGAGGAGTTGGTGGGCGCGTTCGGCGCCGGGGAGCTCCAGGAACACGGGGCAAAGCTCGGTTTCGAGCTTAGCGTATGGTGGTCACGGCGGAGCCATGGCCGGCGGTGAGAGCTTTCCAGTTCGAAGGAAAACGGCGGCTACGAGGCACGGGGAAAGCACTAAGAGGTCGAGGAGAAAGGCGAGCTCACTGTGAGGCTCGCGGAGGGGCTCAGGGGAGCTGGGGCGGTCGAAGCGAGCAGATCGATGCGGCGGCTCGTCGCGGATGCCGACGGAGGGAAACGGCGCAGGCGACGACGGTGATGCCCCACGGCTCCGATCCAGCGGCGCAGATGAGGTAGGGGAGGGCGACGGAGCTGCTGGGCATGCTGGCATGGCTCGAGGTGGCTCCGGTGCGCGAAATCGACGGCGGCGTGTCAACGGCCGAGCTCGAGCGAGCTCGTGCGAGGGGAAAGAGGGGCGAAGAGAGTGACCAGTGAGGCTAGGGTTTGCCGCAGGGGATGGGGGGGCCTTAACCACCGGGGCGAGCGGCGGGGCGCGGTGTCGAGCTGCGAGGAGGGGGGCCAGTGTGCGCGGGTGCTGCGCGGGCGACAGCAGGAGAGAGGTAGAAGGAGAGGGGGAGATTGGGCTGGGCCGGCGCCTGTAGTGACTAGGGCCCATGTGCACAGTAGACTAGGCCTTTTTCTTTTTCTTCCTTTCCTTTTCTGTTTTCTCCTTTCTTTTCTGTTTACAAAAATGTTTAGGCCACCTATGGACTTTTGTAAAATATAAGAACTGGTCCATAAATCACAGTGCAGCATTAGTCACTGCTAGAAATTGGTTTGGTGTCCATATCTTTTTATTTGGATTTTATTTAATTGAAAAAGGATTAAATAGTGTTGTTTTGCTGCTGTTTCTTGTTGTTTGAATCCTTTTACAATTCCAATAAAAGTTGCAATCATTTTTATAAATGCTATGGGAATATTTGCAACATGATGCACATTTTAGTTTTCAGGTTTGGTCAACTTTTATTTTCCACTTTAATTTTAAATTTGAAATTTTAGTTAGGAGCTGAATGCAAAATGGATGCAGATGATGATTTGGCACTGATAATCATGATGACATGGCATAATCAAAAGGGGGTTACTGTAGTAAACCACTGGGGTGTTACAATGAAGATGCACTTCTCCGCTTTGGGTTCGAGCTCATCAGGTTGAAGCCTCTTGACATAAGCGTCGCATCCCCAAACTTTAAGAAACGACAACTTAGGTTTCTTGCCAAACCACAACTCATACGGTGTCGTCTCAACGGATTTAGACGGTGCCCTATTTAAAGTGAATGCGACTGTCTCTAATGCATAACCCCAAAACGATAGTGGCAAATCGGTAAGAGACATCATAGAACGCACCATATCCAATAGAGTATGATTACGATGTTCGGATACACCATTACGCTGTGGTGTTCCAGGTGGCATGAGCTGTGAAACAATTCCACATTGTCTTAAATGCATACCAAACTCGTAACTCAAATATTCACCTCCATGATCAGATCGTAGAAACTTTATTTTCTTGTTATGATGATTCTCTGTGGCACCCCGGCTCAGAGGGAACCGGAACGCCCCGTATTCCCGTCCCAGGGACAAGTCCACTGGAATACGGCACTGTTGGCATAGAACAAATCAGCTCTTTATTGCTATAAATACGATTACAAGGGTACAAGGATTACATCGGCACGGCGACACTACGCCTGCTCAAAATAGCTCTATGCTAACAGCGGATCGACCTGAGGGAGCGAAGCAACTCTCGGCAGCGGAACAACGTCGACGGGGATGGACTCCATTCCGCAGGGACTCTGGCTGGAACGCGTATCCTAGCTCGCGCAATCAACATCTTTGACAATCAAGCAATCATGGCATGACCTGCAAACTGGCATGACACGCCAGGTGAGTACTTTGAATGTACTCGCAAGCTCACAACAAACATCAGCATTAAGGCAAGACAACATCACAGCAATCAAGATTAAGTTAAGATTTATTGTTACCGAAGGAATGGTTGAAATGAGCAATAACAGGCTACTCTTCCTGCATTCTGGTGACCAACTCATGATCACTCCCAGATCCTCCAATGATAATCCTCAATATCGTTACCAAGACTTGCCCATGGCAAAATATCCAACTGTTACCATACTCAGATGAGTTCTCCCATCATTACTGTCATTATAACAGTTGATCTCCTATAGAGGTCTGGACGGGCTGTCCAATACCGTGGACATGGCTATTCGAATAGATTTTACACTCTGCAGAGGTTGTACACTTTACCCACACCACGGAACTCATGGCCTCGTGCTCCCATTCGGGTGGACCAACGACGTTCCGACGAAACCCGCCTGACCCGTGACTCTTCCATCGTACGACCGGCAATCATACTCCCTCTTGGAGTCAAGCCCTGGGTAGCCCCGTGTCCTCAAGACACCTGCCAGCGTCCTGGCCAAACAAACTGTCCCAAACGGGGACCTGGATCCAATAACTCAACTGGGCTCACAGGGTTATCGCCGCCTACCGGGCCAGGGTAGCGCGCGCGCATAACCCTCCCTCTTTGGAGGTACCGGTGGAAGAGCACGCGATCAGACCAAGTCAAGGCCGTCCCATACCGGCAAATGTGGCTGCACGAATAAGCCCGGACAGGTGACTCTCGATCAACCAACTAAGTTCACCTATTACCAGGTTGTTTCATCAAGTTAACTTAGTTGGTCATATTAAGCATCTTATCCCCGAACAATCTTTCTGTCACAGCTGATACTCCGATATCATAGTAATCCAATAACCGGCATGCTTAGGTTACTGCTACTAGTTCATACTCACAAATGCCGGATGAAATCGAAAATAATCATAGACGGTAATCTCAACATCATAACCTCAACGAGTGGGTAAACTACTACTCATTAACAATCCGGTATTCAACATCTACTCATGCATGTCATAATCCAATCCATGCTATAGATAACATTCTTGCTATTAAAGTAATTAATTAAACTATGATATTGCATTGCAATTATGCAGATGAGGGTTGTGGCTTGCCTGGGGATGAAGGATACACCGGGGAGAAGTGCGGAACGATATCGGAAGGAATCGTCGGAAAAGTTTCTCCCTCGGAGGGGGCTGATTAGGGGCAAGGGCAATAAGGTCATTTCCAGTATGTCAAACCATAGTGAAAATGATAGGAATAGAACGGGCTCGACGAGACGAAGACGTGGGCGTTGGTTTCACCTGATTCGGAGTTACGGATAAAAAGATGTGGTTGTTTTTCTGCCAGGGACCTATCTGTAATTAAAACTCTCACAAATAGGCCCTCAGCTGAAAAACAGGTCGCGCCTTTTCGAAGAATACGCTTCCCTGCGGGGAAAACGTATTTTAGCCCGAAGCGGCAGCGGAGTACGCTTTCGTTATAAGAAAACGTATTTTCTGAAAACCGTCTCCACTCATAATCCGCGGGCCCGGGCGTTGACCTCGGCCTGCGGCTGACGGGTGGGGTCCGCTGGGAGGTGGGGCCCTCCTGGCCTGGTCGTCTCCTTCCCCTCGCCCGTTCCCCTCACGGAGCAGAGGAGAGGCAGGGGAGGGGCGCTGCCAGTTACGGGCCGGGCGGCTCCGGCCGTCTCCCGCCACGGCGCAGGCACCGGCGGGCGTGGGAGGACCAGCCGCACCCGTCTAGGGCAATAGCAGCGCCGGGGAGGGGCGGAAACGATGGCGGCATCGATGAGCAGAAGAGGGGCACCAGCGATGGGGCTCGCGGCTCCGGCGGGCTCCGGTCGTGGCAAGGGCATCGGCGGGTGCGGGGCGGCCTACCGCACCCATTCAGAGGCAACAGAAGCACCGAGGAGGAGCGGAACGGCGGCGAGGCGCTGCGCCACAAGAGGACAGAGAGGCGGCGGCTGCGGTGGTTGCCGGTGATGCAGGCCGTCCCCGGCGAGGGAGAGGGGTTGGGGCGGCTCGCAGAGGAGTGGGGAGTGCGGTGGTGGCGTCAGGGAGGCGAGGGGAGGCCTATAAATAGCCGAGCGACGAGGAGGGCCGGCCATTGCCATGGTGGCGCGTACTCCGGCTTCCCGGAGCTTCGGGAGCTCGCCCAGAGGAGAGGAGGGGGTTCTAGGGAGGTCGGGGAAGGGCGAAGAAGGCTCGGGTGTGGTCAGGAGAGCTCGGGAAAGCTCGCGAGCTCGCAGGCGATGGGACATGGCGGCGGCAGAGACGACAAGGTGCGGGCGCGGCGGTTCTGCTCGATGGAGGGGACGGGAGAGGGGGAGATTTATCCAGGGAGGAAGGCGACGACAAGAGGGAGCTGTAGGACATGACTCCTCGCGCGGAACCGACGAGGAGAAGAGGGGCCCGAGCTGACCAGTACGCAGCTCGCGTCCATGTCATGCCAGGGCGGCGGTCACCGCGTGGACACGGCGATTCCACGTGTTCTAGTTGACCAATTCATGTCTGGTTGATCTATCACTCGAAGGATAGAGTCAAGGAGGAAAGGAACGAGCATAGTGGCACTCGAGGTGTCCACAGCTAGCAGGTCTTATCTGGAACAGCAAGGTGTTTGGAGTGGGCTGGGGGAGATCGAGCAGGATCTAGACACTGATATTTGGCATGGGATGATCAAATGCTAAGGTGATCATGTCTGCAAATTTGCAGCTTATTTGGATGAAGATAAATAGCACTTGCTGTTCAAAGGGCCTCACTGACCAGATTTGCAAAGTATGAAGTAGCACTCACATACTTCATTGGATTGAGCTGAAATTTGGCAAGGAAGGGTTATTTGGACATATGAAGATGCTGTAAAAATTTCATACCAAATGGACATGCCAAAATGGTACTTCCTTCACAGGTATCTTCTCTGTCCAGAAACTTGGAATAATTCTAGAGAATTATTGGGAAGATGAATTGAGCCCAAATTTGGTGGATAGGTGTTATATAGGTAGGAGAATATTCTGGTATATTTTCAGAAATTTTGGGAATGATAGAAATATGAGTTGCTTCACAACTCAGAGCTGACAGGGTTATTCCTTTAATAGAAAAAGGAATATTCCCAAGAAAAGAATATTGGGATTGGTCCAAGATGGAAATGACAAGGTCTTGGGATGATTTTGAGGTTGGCAAGCCACTTGGGAGAGGAATCAAGGGTGATCTCTCCAGGTTTCAGGACTACTAAGCCACAGAAAAGCAAATCCAGACCAAAATAAAAAGGAAAAAAAATGGGCAAAATCCAGGGTGTCACAAACCTACCCCCCTTAAAGAAATCTCGTCCTCGAGATTCGGTTGCTCAGGGGTTAAACCTGAATATTCCCCTTTGAGGAAACCGTTTCCCACTCGGGTTTTCTTTTTAACCTTTGTGTTATGCTTCCGATTGACTGCCTGGCTTTGATGTTTTTCATTTCACTGGATTCTCATTCTGACAGGTCTTTCCTCATATATTATTCTGACTTTAATCCTTTTATGTCTAATAGCCTGCCTAGGTGCAATGAATTATCCTGACTACAATACCCGTCCTTCTCGCAAGCCCGAGAGTTGTTCTTTATGGACGTGTTGTGATGAAGTCCAATACGGATGATCGTCCATTGACTCGTGAACAGATCCTCTCGAGGGACATGAAATCTTTTACTCATCATGCTTGGGTGTCCTCAAAGGACTGTATGTCCTCCAAGTTTGAAACAGCACTGTGATTCATATCGTTCTCCTTCTCGCATGGTTTACTGAATCATCTTTGGTATCTGTACTATCTCAGGTATCACATTCGTACCAAAGATTTAATTGTCACCTGTCGTGACCAGCATAAAGGTGTACGGTGATATTATCCATAGACTTGACTGACAGTGGTCCTGGCAGCAGAATCTTGTTCACGACAGGTTATTCTTTATCTGTTTCCCATATGTGAGGACATGTGCTGCGAGACTGTTGCTCATCCTTCTGAGTGCTCAGTCTGACAGGCTTGATTATTCTCTTCTGATGATTCTGGGAATATTTAGTTGGCTGAGCGGGTTGACTTGATATGGGGTCCTTGCAAATGGATTAGACCCCGTGGTGTGTATCCCCATGGTGACCGGTATCGAACCAGTCTATTCTGGCATTTGTACCAAGTTGATCATGTAACCATTATCATATCTGTATGGACAATCTTGCTCCTTCATTATGGTTTTCTTTACCTGGATCCTTAGCTGAAAGAGCTTGGCCTTATGTATTCTCGATTCTTCGGGTGACCATGGGTACTGCCAGATGCAACATTCCTACATGCATATTACTTTACAAGTTGTTGCTGTAGGGTAACGACCGTCTGAACCCCTTGAATGAAATCGGCAAATAAACCAGTAGCCACCAGAACGGTCTCTACAACTCAGATCTAGGACATTACTGGAGTAACTCAACCCTGACTCAAGACGGCTGAAAAGCAGCTCAGAGCATGAGACGGTGTCGATAAGAAGAAAGTAGCAGCTCCCTAAGACGGCCGAGAAACAGCTCAGAGCATAGGGTCACTGCTATGGAAAGAAATTCAACAACTGTCCGAGACGGCCGAAAAGCAGCTCAGAATACGGGCCAGTTGCTGACAAAAGAAATAAAAAATCAGCATCCACCCCGGAAGGCCGTAAACAGCTCGGAACACAGGCGTGGTGCCGTTACTAAAGAAAGGCAGGCAAGGGTTCAGTAGCGTCCCATACAGCTCGCTACTACGCAGACAAGCACAGGTATGTTAATTGAAACCGGGCTGACATCATGGTCTGAGTAACTCATGTAACCTTGGCAGCATGTTCATCATTTCCATAAAAACATGTGTAGCTGGCACTTGATTTCTGAGGCAGGCTTGTGTCCTGACTGGTTCTTGCATTCCGACCAACGGTTGCGGACCTGACTCTTGGGATGCATTGTCATATGCTGCCAACTGTCTGGGGAGTATCTTGTACTCTGAGGCTTCCTTTTTGCCACATACGGACTGAGTGCATATATCTATTCCTTAATGTTTCTGCTGTCAGTTACTTGTTGTAAGCCACATGGTATTCAGCTATCCTTCTTGCTGAACGCCGCACTCATAACATATTCTGGCTTACTTCCGGGATATATCAGGGTTCAACCTGTACTCATAGCAGACTCAAACCGTATATGGTAACCATAACTTTGACATGAAATGTACTGTGGATCAGCACACAATCTGTCGTCTTGTTGATCCGATGATTTCTCCTGTGAAGGTTGCAATGATGCATACTGGATGCTAATAATCAATCCAAAATACCATTGGTAGTCAGGCCAGGTATTTCCCGATATCAGGCAGTCAGCGGAAAATTCCATATTGTTGAGCTGAGCCTCCAACTAACTGTCTCTTCACTGATTTCTTTGAGTCCGGTGTCGGGGAGCAACTTCCATAAGGGGAAATAAGGTAACACCAAGGGCCCAACGAAAGAAACAAAAGCACACAAAGCACTAAGATCACACACAAACAATATCATATATTACAGCTATCCACAACAATGATATGCATGCCTACCTAAGCACACAAATCTCGCGGAGACTCTGGTACTACGGTCTAACATGATGTGGCGATGTGCACGGAAGGAAGTCAAGGTGTGGAAGGAGTTGGTGTAAACAAAGGTACACCAAACACGGCTTAACACTGGTTGCAGCTGGAAGGATACTGAGGCGAGGACGGACTTGATGATCGTGGATCAGGACACAGAGGTCACGACCACATCATCATCAAGCGTACGGAAGAAACCGTACTTGTTGTGACGCCCCCGGCCCGATCGTGCACTAATCATACACGCAAATGCACACGATCAAGCCTAAGGACTCACGGGAAGATATCACAACACAACTCTAAAACATAAATAAAGTCATACAAGCTTTATATTACAAGCCAGGGGCCTCGAGGGCTCGAATACATAAGCTTGCGAACAAGCGTCAGCGGAAGCATCAGATATCTGAGTACAGATATGAAATAGAAACAGAAAGGCGGGGCAAAATAAAACACTACGATCGAAAGGCGAAGGCCTCCTGCCTGGGACCCTCCGATCCTACTCCTGGTCGTCAGTCAACTCATAGCAGAATCCATCCTCTGGGTAGTAGTAGTAGCGATCGTCGGCAGGGCAGCTGTCTCAGGGGCTCCGTCATCTTGGTCACGACAAACTGATATGGGGAGAAAAGGTAAACAAAGCAACCATGAGTACTCAAAAGTACTCAGCAAGCAAGGATCTACACTACATATGCAACATTTTCAAGGGGAGGCTGTATATGTGGACTGGGCTGCAGAAATGCCAGAATAGAGAGAAGGCCTAGTCCTATCGAAGACTAGCATCTTCAGCGGTCTTGCAGCAGTAGAAGAGAGTAGAACATTACAATATAATGTAGTAGTAACATTAAGTCTCAACCTCACCCAGAGATCCTTTCTCGACTCCCTGCGAGAAAGCAATCCCAGAGCCATAGTATCCAGGTCTCATCACAGGTATCCAGTTCTAGTTGTATCGATCGGGATACAACTCCGAGTGTCCTTTACCGTAGGACCGGCTATCGATAGAAGTGTTCTTCCCTGCAGGGGTGCACCAACTTACCCAACACGCTCGATTAACTTCGGCCGGACACACTTTCCTGGGTCATGCCCGGCCTCGGCCAAACGACACATCGCAACCCTACCTACGGCTCAGCAGAGAGGTCCCCGCCGGTCTACGTCCTAAGCGCAAGGGGGTCTTGGCCATCGCCCCTCACCCTCCGGGTCGTTGCGCACAGGGTGGATACCAGCATCGCCTCGGGTGGCCGACACGATCCGACCGTGCCGCAGTGCTGAACTGGACGTCTGACAGAGCTTTCGGCTGATGCATACGATGCAGAACGCCCATACTATGCCCACGTGATGGTTAGTGCTATCAGACCAGAGGCCTGCTCGGATCAAATATCCAAATCGTTAGGACTAGGGCTTGCGGTAACGAGCAGAGACTCACGAAAGATGTGACCCCGTCGCCCCGTCTCGAGGACTTGCGGCAAGGGTTAAGAATGCCCGGCCACGCCTCGTATTCACCACTCGGGCACCACACTGGCAACCCGCCTTCACATCACACGCGGGTACCCCTCAGAGTCGACCCGCCTTTCCAAGTAACATTGTAAAGTCCAAGTATCCGTGTGTCCATAACATCAGGGAATCCGAGGTATCACCCTCATTGAATTCCCACTCGATGTATCCGTCAAGATGAACTAGGAGGAATCACCCTCACTGGGTCCACACTTGAGGTGTTATACGACAGCGTCGTTATCGGAAGCGGTGAAGGAGGAATCACCCTCGATGACCACGACCGAATAACTACTCTACAGAGTTAACATCAGAAGTGCTACATGAGGTTTCACCCTCGACACTCGATAGTAACGCTGCAGTGTCGTTACAACTAAGGGGGGGTGATGTGCGGTGTCGGGGCCTGGTCTTCAATCCCGTTGATCGGGTCTTCTGACGATCCAGCGCGGCAGTCGGGATAAGTGGGGTCACTGATAGGTCTCTACCCAGCCTAGACTAAACAGTTTAGGATATGTAGGTAATTATCAACAGCAGGTTACAATGAACAGGCTATGCATCAGAATAGGTAAAGCAGCAGCAGCAGCAGCAATTCTAATGCAAGCATGGGAAATTAGAATGGGCGATATCGGGATGATCAAAAGGGGGGGGCTTGCCTGGTTGCTCTGGCAAGAGAGAGGGATCGTCAACGGTGGCGTCGGGCTCCTGAGTTGCGTCGGTCTCGGGGACGACGTCGGTGTCAGGGTCTACCGAGAGAGAAGAGGGGGAGGAAACAGTATAAATATAGAGCAAACTTGAGCAACACAAGGTACGACATGATAATACGCAGTGCCGGGTGTATCCTAACGTATGGTTGCACGTCATCGAGGAAGGAGGAATCCATCCGGGAATGTTTTCCCGGTTCCGGACATTTGTCAGACAGATGACCGGAGAGGGACGGTTGCATGTTCTGATAGTTAGGGATGTGTGACGGACGAACGGACCATGTATTCGGATTCGTCTCGTCGTTCTGAGCAACTTTCATGTACAAAGTTTTTCGATCTGAGCTACGGATTATTTTATATGATTTTCTAAAGTTTTTATTGATTTCTGAAATTTATTTAAATCAAACATTATCCGAAACAGTGTCTTGCTGACGTCAGCATGACGTCAGGACCAGTGGGTCCCACCTGTCATACTCACATTAGGCTAATTAGGTTAACTAATTAATTTACTGTTTAATTAACACTAACTACTTAATTAGATTAACCTAATCAGGATTAATTAACTTAATTAATTAACTAATTAATTATTTAATTAATTAATTATTTTTATTTATTTTAATTATTATTTTATTTTATTTTATTACATTTTCTTTTAATTCGTTTTTAGGGGCTGGGCCCCATCTGTCATTGCCTCAGGGGGGGCAGGGCCCACCGGTCAGTGGCACGTGGCCACGGGCGCGGGTGACGGGCGCGCGGGCTCGCGGCGGGGCGCGGCGACGGGCCGCAGCGCGGCAGCGCGGTGCGTGGGCGCGGGCTCGCGCGTGCGCGCGCGCGGCGAACGGTGGGCGGCTCGGGGCGGAGCAGGGGACGAGGCGACGGGGAAGGGTGAGGCCGTGCGCGAGCGGGACTGGCAGCGACGTGCGGGCGCGGCGTCAGGGAGAGAGGAGAGGAGAGGGGCGCGGCTCACTGGGGGCCGGACGGGGATGATGGCGAGGCGAGGAAGCGACGGCGACGATGCGGCCGAGTCGGCGACGGCGTCGGGCAGCGGCGACGGGTGCGAGCGCTCGCTGAGGCGATTCGGGGAGGAGACGGGGAGGCGAGGTCCCGGCGACGGCGTCCGAGCGCGGGCGGCGAGGGTCCTGTCGAGCTTCTTCAATGTTGACTTGATGGACATGAACCCGAACTATAGCAGGCGGCCTGGCATTAATGTTTCTGAGACGACGGTTCCGACAACTCTCTTGCAACCAACAGAAGGACGTGGGTGCAACCTGATGAAAAGCCACAGCATCAGGCGGCCCCCATGAACCGATAGCTGTCTCGGCTGGTGAAGGCAGACGAGGTGGCAACTATGACGGCCTTGTGTTGAGCAGGTCGGTGATGAACATGTGTGGGGATCCAGACGTCGACGTTTCTGAACAAGCTGACCCAAGGATGAGCCAGCTTCATGAGTGCCCGTTGAGCGACTCCTGGCATTCAGTCAGAGGCGTTTCAATCTGGAAAGATTTGCTGACAAGCGTTGAGATTCTGTTGCAATCAGGACTGCAAGTGCGAGTTTATGTCAGTACGGAGTCCTTCACGGAATTTCTCCCTTGCGGGCATCAGTGTCAACGTCATCCTCAGCAAGGGATAACTCGAGAAATTTCCCTGATATTCATCCACAGTCATTGTGCCCTGTGAGAGTTTGCGAAACTCCTGCTTCTTCTGATCTATAGACCTTGAGAATGTACCGTGCATGAAAAGCTGACTGAAATTCCTGCCAAGTGTACAGTGTCTGCAGGCAACATAGCCCTGTGGCTTTCCCCCATGAGCAGCTGATCCCCTCAGGTGATACGTCGCATAGGTGACGTAACTGTCAGGGGTAACATTGGCCGACTTCACTGAAAGCAATGTTCACGGAGCCATCATCAGCATCCATAGGATTGTGGAGTTGCGGAAAACGGACGGGTTGAGGTGACACAATTCTGGCAGCCGAGATCGGTCCAGGCTCCTGACGAGCCTCATTGCATTCCAAACGTCTTACCAGACTCTCGTTGAGCTGACGGTTCAATTCAACTGCTGCATCATTGCGGCAATATAGGGTGGAGGTGGAGGATCGTCAGCCATCCTGCCAATCAACAGGGCGGCAATTTAGCTAGGAACTTGCAGGGTATGGATATTTATGAAGTAAACGCACAACAGAAGGAAGTGCAATAGATACTCATCATATTGCACCAGACATTCAAAGCACACATAGCCTCGGTTAGCATCCGGCATTACGACAGTTGAAAAGGGAAGGGCTAGACATCTAGCGGCGCGCAGGCACGCGAATGGGAGTACAAAACGAGACATAGCAAAGGCTAGATCCACGTCGGAGAAACGTTGGAGCGAGGAATCGCAGTACAACACAGGGTGCCCTCGATAAAAGGATCATGTAAGCAGAACCTGGCCCACAATCTTGAAGCAAGGGGGAATATTTCAGAACTCCGGGTGGTGTGAGCACGAGAGCCTAATGTGGATTAGTAAAATCATTAACCCGAATAGAAGAGACGTCAGAGTCCCAGAGTAAAGGTCGAGGAGTAAAAGATCCTTAATACCACCATTGGCGACGTGGCCCGTAAGCCACACAGCAAGTTAGTAAAACGTTTTTTGGTACTAGACTCAACTCGGCCAGGAGTTGGAAAGGGGATTCCTACAGGCAGTCGGCTCTGATACCAACTTGTGACGCCCCGGCCGATCGTGCACTATCATACACGCAAATGCACACGATCAAGCCTAAGGACTCACGGGAAGATATCACAACCAAAATCTAAAACATAAATAAAGTCCTACAAGCTTTATATTACAAGCCAGGGGCTCGAGGGCCGAATACAAAGCTTGCGAACAAGCGTCAGCGGAAGCATCAGATATCTGAGTACAGATATGAAATAGAAACAGAAAGGCGGGGCCAAAATAAAACACTACGATCGAAAGGCGAAGGCCTCCTGCCTGGGACCCTCCGATCCTACTCCTGGTCGTCAGTCAAACTCATAGCAGAATCCATCCTCTGGGTAGTGTAGTAGCGATCGTCGGCAGGGCAGCTGTCTCAGGGGCTCCGTCATCTTGGTCACGGACAAACTGATATGGGAGAAAAGGTAACAAAGCAACCATGAGTACTCAAAAGTACTCAGCAAGCAAGGATCTACACTACATAGCAACATTTCAAGGGAGGCTATATGTGGACTGGGCTGCAGAAATGCACAGATAGAGGAAGCCTAGTCCTATCGAAGACTAGCATCTTCAGCGGTCTTGCAGCAGTAGAAGAGAGTAGAAACATTACAATATAATGTAGTAGTAACATTAAGTCTCAACCTCACCAGAGATCCTTTCTCGAATCCCTGCGAGAAAGCAATCCCAGAGCCATACAGTCATCAACCTCGTCCGGAGATCCCTTCTCGGCTCCCTGCGAGAAGCAATCCCAGAGCATAGTTACCAGGTTCAACTGATCTCTTTCGGAATACCGTGGAGTGAAACAATTCTGGAGATATATAATTCTGCTAACTGACTAGCAGTGATCGTCTCCTTGACAGGCAGGAAGTGTGCAACTTTGGAGAGTTGGTCGACGACGACAAGAATAGCATCGTGGCCCTTCTGTGACCTGGGAAGGCCAGTAATGAAATCCATTTGCACTTTGTCCCATTTCCATAAAGGAATAGGTAACGGTTGCAGAATTCCAGCAGGCTTCTGATGTTCTGCTTTAACGCGACGACACACATCACATTCAGCAACATAACGAGCAATGTCCTGCTTCATTCTAGACCACCAGTACCTTTGACGGAGATCACGATACATCTTGGTGCTACCCGGATGAATAGACAGCGGGGTATCATGTGCCTCCTTCATGACTTTGTCAGTCATAAGCTCAAAGCGAGGTACTACAATGCGGTCTCTGAAATACAAGATTCCATCTTCAGACAGCGAGAAATCCCTGTACTTTTCATGGTGAAGATTTTCCTTCATCAGACCAACTTCAGCATCTTTAGCTTGCGCAGTCTTAACGGCTTTCTCGAGATCTGGTTGTATCACAAGGTTATTAAGAGAGCCCTGTGGAATAATACGCAGATTCAGCTTGCACAGTTCTTCAAAAAGACGAGGTTGAGCTCGCTTAACCATGAGGTTGTCACAATAGGACTTGCGGCTTAAGGCATCAGCCATCACGTTAGCCTTGCCAGGGGTATAAGAAATACCCAAGTCATAGTCCGCAATGGTCTCCATCCATCTTTGCTGACGGAGATTCAGAGATGGCTGAGTGAACAAGTACTTCAGACTTTTATGATCCGTGTATATCTCGCAACGATTACCGAGAAGGTAATGTCGCCACAACTGCAATGCATAGATCACAGCAGCTAGTTCTAGATCATGTACCGGATAATTCTCTTCATGTGGGCGCAACTGACGAGAGCCATAAGCAATCACTTTACGCTCTTGCATTAGGACACAGCCTAATCCTTCACGGGATGCGTCACAATAAATCACGAAATCTTTGCGGGAATCTGGAAGAGCAAGTACTGGGGCAGACGTTAGCTTGTCTTTGAGTGTTTGAAAACTTTCCTGACATTTTTCTGTCCATTCAAACTTAACGCCTTTGTGAAGCAGATCAGTCAACGGCTTAGCAATCTTAGAAAAATTCTCAACAAACCGACGGCAATAGCTTGCGAGGCCGAGAAAACTTCTCACTTGCTTGACGTTCTTCGGAGGGGTCCAGTCAAGAATAGCCTGAACTCGTTCTGGGTTAACGGCGATGCCATCTTTGGAAATCACATGGCCGAGGTATGTCACTTCAGACAACCAGAATTCACATTTGGAGTATTTGGCATACAACTGGTGTTCTCGGAGCCTTTCCAGTACAAGTCGGAGGTGTTCACCATGTTCTTCTTTATTCTTTGAATAGACCAGAATATCATCTAGATATACCACGACGAACTTGTCGAGATAATCCATGAAGATATAATTCATCAATCGGGAGAATGTGGCCGGAGCATTTGTTAAGCCAAATGACATGACTGTGTACTCATAAGAACCATAGCGAGTAACGAATGCTGTCTTGGGAATATCCTCTTCACGAACACGGATCTGATGGTAACCCAACCTCAAATCAAGTTTAGAGAATACCGATGATCCAGTAAGTTGATCATACAAATCGTTGATTCTAGGAAGCGGATACTTGTTCTGAATTGTGGCTTGGTTGATAGGTCGGTAATCCTGAACCAATCGGTTAGTTCCATCCTTCTTCTTAACGAAGAGCGAAGGTGCTCCCCAAGCAGAGGAACTGGGGCGGATGAAACCTTTCTTAAGTGATGTGTCGATTTCTTCCTTAAGCTCGAGAAGATGATGCGGAGGCATATTATAAGGACGCTTTGCAATAGGAGTAGTGCCTGGTTTCAAGTCAATGACAAACTCAACAGCTCTAGCAGGGGGTATTCCTGGAAGTTCTTCTGGAAATACATCTTGAAAATCACGAACAACTGGAACGTTCTCGATGCCTTCAAGAGGTGAAGCATTCAATGCATTCAGAACATAAATCTGAGCTTCGGCGTCCAGAACTGTTCGAGCTGAGTATCTGACTATCTGGCCAGAAGGGTGTGTGAGGCGGACTATTTCAGTGGCACAGTCAATCAAAGCTTTATGAGGCTTCAACCAGTCCATACCCAGAATAATGTCTATGTTGGAGGTCTTGAGAGCAATGAGTGAAATGGGGAACATCAATCCTCCGATCGCAATGTGGTTACCGTGGCTTACCATGGTAGTTTGCCAATTAGCCCCAGGTGACTGGATTACTAATGGAGTGGACATCTCCTCGAAATGTATATCATGGCTTCGCGCAAAACTTTCGGACATGAAGGAGTGCGATGCTCCAGAATCAAAAAGGACTGAAGCTGGGATTGAATTGACTAGAAGGGTGCCCATCACAATTTTGGGGTCCTGTCGAGCTTCTTCAATGTTGACTTGATTGACATGAACCCGAACTATAGCAGGCGGCCTGGCATTACTGTTTCTGAGACGACGGTTCCGACAACTCTTCTTGCAACCAACAGAAGGACGTGGTGCAACCTGATGAAAAGCCACAGCATCAGGCGGCCCACCATGAACCGATAGCTGTCTCGGCGGTGAAGGCAGACGAGGTGCAACATATGACGGCCTTGGTGTTGGAGCAGGTCGGTGATGAACATTGTGTGGGATCCAGACTCGACGTTTCTGAACAAGCTGACCCAAGGATGAGCCAGCTTCATGAGTGCGCTTGAGCGACTCCTGGCATTCAGTCAGAGCTGTTTCAATCTGGAAAGATTTGCTGACAAGCGTTGAGAATTCTGTGCAATCAAGGACTGCAAGTGCGAGTTTTATGTCAGTACGGAGTCCTTCACGGAATTTCTCCTGCTTGCGGGCATCAGTGTCAACGTCATCCTCAGCATAGCGGGATAACTCGAGAAATTTCCTCTGATATTCATCCACAGTCATTGTGCCCTGTGAGAGTTTGCGAAACTCCTGCTTCTTCTGATCTATCAGACCTTGAGGAATGTACCGTGCATGAAAAGCTGACTGAAATTCCTGCCAAGTGGTTACAGTGTCTGCAGGCAACATAGCCCTGTGGCTTTCCCACCATTGAGCAGCTGATCCCCTCAGGTGATACGTCGCATAGGTGACGTAACTGTCAGGGGTAACATTGGCCGACTTCAACTGAAAGGCAATGTCACGGAGCCAATCATCAGCATCCATAGGATTGGTGGAGTTGCGGAAAACGGACGGGTTGAGGTGCACAAATTCTGGCAGCGAGATCGGTCCAGGCTCCTGACGAGCCTCATTGCATTCCAAACGTCTTACCAGACTCTCGTTGAGCTGACGGTTCAATTCAAACTGCTGCATCATTGCGGCAATATAGGGTGGAGGTGGAGGATCGTCAGCCATCCTGCCAAATCAACAGGGGCAATTTAGCTAGTAACTTGCAGGTGTATGGAATTATTTATGAAGTAACACGCACAACAGAAGGAAGTGCAATAGATACTTCATCATATTCGCACCAGACATTCAAAGCCACACATAGCCTCGGTTAGCATCCGGCATTACGACAGTTGAAAAGGGAAGGGCTAGACATCTAGGCGGCGCGCAGGCACGCGATATGGGAGTACACAACGAGACATAGCAAAGGCTAGATCCACGTCGGAGAAACTGTTGGAGCGAGGAATCTGCACGTGACAACACAGGGTGCCCTCGATAAAAGGATCATGTAAGCAGAACCTGGCCCACAATCTTGAAGCAAGGGGGGAATATTTCAGAACTCCGGGTGGATGTGAGCACGAGAGCCTAATGCTGGAGTTAGTAAAATCATTTAACCCGAATAGAAGAGACGTCAGAGTCCCAGAGTAAAGGTCGAGGAGTAAAAGATCCTAATACCACCCAATTGGCGACGTGGGCCCGTAAGCCACACAGCCAAGTTAGTAAAACAGTTTTTGGTTACTAGACTCAACTTCGGCCAAGGAGTTGGAAAGGGGATTCCTACAGGCAGTCGGCTCTGATACCAACTTGTGACGCCCCCGGCCCGATCGTGCACTAATCATACACGCAAATGCACACGATCAAGCCTAAGGACTCACGGGAAGATATCACAACACAACTCTAAAACATAAATAAAGTCATACAAGCTTTATATTACAAGCCAGGGGCCTCGAGGGCTCGAATACATAAGCTTGCGAACAAGCGTCAGCGGAAGCATCAGATATCTGAGTACAGATATGAAATAGAAACAGAAAGGCGGGGCAAAATAAAACACTACGATCGAAAGGCGAAGGCCTCCTGCCTGGGACCCTCCGATCCTACTCCTGGTCGTCAGTCAACTCATAGCAGAATCCATCCTCTGGGTAGTAGTAGTAGCGATCGTCGGCAGGGCAGCTGTCTCAGGGGCTCCGTCATCTTGGTCACGACAAACTGATATGGGGAGAAAAGGTAAACAAAGCAACCATGAGTACTCAAAAGTACTCAGCAAGCAAGGATCTACACTACATATGCAACATTTTCAAGGGGAGGCTGTATATGTGGACTGGGCTGCAGAAATGCCAGAATAGAGAGAAGGCCTAGTCCTATCGAAGACTAGCATCTTCAGCGGTCTTGCAGCAGTAGAAGAGAGTAGAACATTACAATATAATGTAGTAGTAACATTAAGTCTCAACCTCACCCAGAGATCCTTTCTCGACTCCCTGCGAGAAAGCAATCCCAGAGCCATACAGTCATCAACCTCGTCCGGAGATCCCTTCTCGGCTCCCTGCGAGAAGCAATCCCAGAGCCATAGTATCCAGGTCTCATCACAGGTATCCAGTTCTAGTTGTATCGATCGGGATACAACTCCGAGTGTCCTTTACCGTAGGACCGGCTATCGATAGAAGTGTTCTTCCCTGCAGGGGTGCACCAACTTACCCAACACGCTCGATTAACTTCGGCCGGACACACTTTCCTGGGTCATGCCCGGCCTCGGCCAAACGACACATCGCAACCCTACCTACGGCTCAGCAGAGAGGTCCCCGCCGGTCTACGTCCTAAGCGCAAGGGGGTCTTGGCCATCGCCCCTCACCCTCCGGGTCGTTGCGCACAGGGTGGATACCAGCATCGCCTCGGGTGGCCGACACGATCCGACCGTGCCGCAGTGCTGAACTGGACGTCTGACAGAGCTTTCGGCTGATGCATACGATGCAGAACGCCCATACTATGCCCACGTGATGGTTAGTGCTATCAGACCAGAGGCCTGCTCGGATCAAATATCTAAATCGTTAGGACTAGGGCTTGCGGTAACGAGCAGAGACTCACGAAAGATGTGACCCCGTCGCCCCGTCTCGAGGACTTGCGGCAAGGGTTAAGAATGCCCGGCCGCGCCTCGTATTCACCACTCGGGCACCACACTGGCAACCCGCCTTCACATCACACGCGGGTACCCCTCAGGGTCGACCCGCCTTTCCAAGTAACATTGTAAAGTCCAAGTATCCGTGTGTCCATAACATCAGGGAATCCGAGGTATCACCCTCATTGAATTCCCACTCGATGTATCCGTCAAGATGAACTAGGAGGAATCACCCTCACTGGGTCCACACTTGAGGTGTTATACGATAGCGTCGTTATCGGAAGCGGTGAAGGAGGAATCACCCTCGATGACCACGACCGAATAACTACTCTACATAGTTAACATCAGAAGTGCTACATGAGGTTTCACCCTCGACACTCGATAGTAACGCTGCAGTGTCGTTACAACTAAGGGGGGGGTGATGTGCGGTGTCGGGGCCTGGTCTTCAATCCCGTTGATCGGGTCTTCTGACGATCCAGCGCGGCAGTCGGGATAAGTGGGGTCACTGATAGGTCTCTACCCAGCCTAGACTAAACAGTTTAGGATATGTAGGTAATTATCAACAGCAGGTTACAATGAACAGGCTATGCATCAGAATAGGTAAAGCAGCAGCAGCAGCAGCAATTCTAATGCAAGCATGGGAAATTAGAATGGGCGATATCGGGATGATCAAAAGGGGGGGGCTTGCCTGGTTGCTCTGGCAAGAGAGAGGGATCGTCAACGGTGGCGTCCGGCTCCTGAGTTGCGTCGGTCTCGGGGACGACGTCGGTGTCAGGGTCTACCGAGAGAGAAGAGGGGGAGGAAACAGTATAAATATAGAGCAAACTTGAGCAACACAAGGTACGACATGATAATACGCAGTGCCGGGTGTATCCTAACGTATGGTTGCACGTCACCGAGGAAGGAGGAATCCATCCGGGAATGTTTTCCCGGTTCCGGACATTTGTCAGACAGATGACCGGAGAGGGACGGTTGCATGTTCTGATAGTTAGGGATGTGTGACGGACGAACGGACCATGTATTCGGATTCGTCTCGTCGTTCTGAGCAACTTTCATGTACAAAGTTTTTCGATCTGAGCTACGGATTATTTTATATGATTTTCTAAAGTTTTTATTGATTTCTGAAATTTATTTAAATCAAACATTATCCGAAACAGTGTCTTGCTGACGTCAGCATGACGTCAGGACCAGTGGGTCCCACCTGTCATACTCACATTAGGCTAATTAGGTTAACTAATTAATTTACTGTTTAATTAACACTAACTACTTAATTAGATTAACCTAATCAGGATTAATTAACTTAATTAATTAACTAATTAATTATTTAATTAATTAATTATTTTTATTTATTTTAAAAAAATTTTATTACATTTTCTTTTAATTCGTTTTTAGGGGCTGGGCCCCATCTGTCATTGCCTCAGGGGGGGCAGGGCCCACCGGTCAGTGGCACGTGGCCACGGGCGCGGGTGACGGGCGCGCGGGCTCGCGGCGGAGCGCGGCGACGAGCCGCACAGCGTGGGCGCGGGCTCGCGCGTGCGCGCGCGCGGCGAACGGTGGGCGGCTCGGGGCGGAGCAGGGGACGAGGCGACGGGGAAGGGTGAGGCCGTGCGCGAGCGGGACTGGCGGCGACGTGCGGGCGCGGCGTCAGGGAGAGAGGAGAGGAGAGGGGCGCGGCTCACAGGGGGCCAGACGGGGATGATGGCGAGGCGAGGAAGCGACGGCGACGATGCGGCCGAGTCGGCGACGGCGTCGGGCAGCGGCGACGGGTGCGAGCGCTCGCTGAGGCGATTCGGGGAGGAGACGGGGAGGCGAGGTCCCGGCGACGGAGACGAGGTGGCGACGGCGTCCACGCGCGGCGAGGTGGCGTCGGGCGCCGAGGGCGCGGTGAGGCGCGGGGCTGCGAGCGTGGCAAGGAGGAGGAGGCGGCCGGCGGCGGGGCAGGCAGGCCTTCGAGGCGTCGGAGAAGCCGTCCTGGCGACGGGCGCTCGAGCGCCGCGGGGACTGGTGTTCGCTCCCGATCCAGAATTTCTGGATCGGGGGGGGGGAATGAGCGAGGGGGTGGCGGGGTGCGGCTAGGGTTTCGGGTGGGGGGTGGATATGGGGAGGGGGTGGGCCGGCCAGGGGGGAATGGGCCGGCCTGGTGTGTGGCCTGGTGGCCAGCTGGGCCACGGCCCAGTTGGTCCGGGGGGGGGGGGCTTTTCCTTTTTCCTTTTCTTTCTTCTTTTCCTTTATTTCTACACTCTGTTTAGTAAATTGTTGGGCATCTAAATGAGTTTGTAAAATATGAGAGCTGGCCCAAAATCACAGCACAATATATCTACCCAACCACAAAAACTAGTTTGGGGTAAATATCTTTTCATATTTAGTTTTAGATTAAATAAAAGGTTATTAAATATTACTTTCGGCCGCTGTTTGTGGGATGTTCGAGCCACTTACCCAATTGCCAATAAGGTTGGTTTCAATTTTTGAATGGTCTCTGGAATATTGCTATTTTCTGACATTTTAGTTTTCATGTTGGTCAACTTTTATATTTCACTTTCATTTAAATTTGAACTGTGACTTAGGATTGAAAAGCAATATGATTTAAAGATGACTGCAGTTGTTAACCATGATGACATGGCATAATCAAAAGGGTGATTACTGTAGCTAACCACTGGGGGTGTTACAAATCTCCTCTACTAACAGAATTCTCGTTCCCGAGAATTAAGAAGTAGAAGGAAAAAGTTCGGGTTTCGCACGAAGAGTATCCTCGCGTTCCCCAAGTGGCTTCATCTTCAGTATGATTAACCACTGTACTTTGAGGAACTTGGTAACCTTCTGACGGGTTCGACGTTCAGCTTCATCGAGAATGGCGATCGGATGTTCCTTATATGAAAGATCATCATGCAATTCGAGCATTCGGTCCCGCTCGGTGGTGGAGATTCCTTGAAGCATTTTCGAAGTTGCGACACATGGAAGACTCGTGGATATAAGAGAATTGCGGCGGCATTCCAATTTATACGCCACTTGACCACGTCTAGCAATATGCGGAAAGGACCAATGTAGCGCGGAGCTAGCTTGCCCTTGATTCCAAAACGGTGAGTTGCCTTTCTCGGGTGACTCGCATAAGCCTGATCACCAGGTTGATAATCAAACCCCATCGTTTGCGATCATAGTTGCTCTTCTGGCGGTCCCTGAGCCGCCTTGAGATTTTCACACGGACGACACGGACCTTGTTCTTCGGCGTGTTGAATAATATCGGACCCACGCGCGGTCGTTCCCCAGTTTTCTACCATTCAGAGGGGTTCGACACTTACGTCCATAGAGACTTCAAAGGGGGCCATTTTTCAGACGGTCTTGATAGCTGTTGTTATAGGAGAACTCGGCATATGGAGAGATTCTTCCCATTTCTTGCCAAACGATATAACACAAGCTCGCACATGTCTTCAAGCACTTGATTAACTGTTCAACTTGGCCTTGGGATTGAGGATGATAAGCTGAACTCCAGGTAATATGAGTTCCCATAGCCTTTTGGAAACTTTCCAGAAATGACCAGTGAATATGCTGCCCACGGTCTGAACTGATCTCTTTCGGAATACCGTGGAGTGAAACAATTCTGGAGATATATAACTCTGCTAACTGACTAGCAGTGATCGTCTCCTTGACAGGCAGAAAGTGTGCACTTTGGAGAGTTGGTCGACAACGACAAGAATAGCATCGTGACCCTTCTGTGACCTGGGAAGTCCTGTAAAACGAAATCCTCTGAACCTTATCCCATTTCCATAAAGGAATAGGAAGTGGTTGCAGAATTCCAGCAGGCTTCTGATGTTCTGCTTTAACGCGTCGACACACATCACATTCAGCAACATATCGAGCAATGTCTTGCTTCATTCTAGACCACCATACCTTTGACGGAGATCACGATACATCTTGGTGCTACCCGGATGAATAGACAGCGGGGTATCATGTGCCTCCTTCATGACTTGTCAGTCATAAGCTCGAAGCGAGGTACGACAATGCGGTCTCTGAAATACAAGTTCCATCTTCAGACAGCGAGAAATCCCTGTACTTTACAAGGTGAAGGTCTTTCTTCATCAGATCAATTTCAGCATCTTTAGCTGCGCATTCTTACAGCTTTCTCAAGGTCTGGTTTCAACAACCAAGGTTTTTAGGTATCCTTGGGGGAACTATCTCGAGATTTAGCTTTCGAAGCTCTTCATACAGAAGGGGTTGCTGTAGCTGAACCTCAGTTCGCAGCAATAGGATTTGCGGCTCAACGCATCAGCCATTACATTAGCCTTGCCAGGGGTATAAGAAATACCCAATCATAGTCCGCAATGGTCTCCCATCCATCTTGCTGACGGAGATTCAGATGGCTGAGTAACAAGTACTTCAAACTTTTTGATCCGTGTAGATCTCGCAACGATTACCGAGGAGGTAATGTCGCCACAACTGCAGTGCATAGATGACGCAGCAGTTCTAGATCATGTCCGGATAATTCTCTTCATGTGGGCGCCACTGACGAAGCCTAGCAATCACTTTACGCTCTTGCATTAGGACACAGCCTAATCCTTCACGGATGCATCACAAAAATCACAAAGTCTTTGCGGTATCTGGAGGAGACAGTACTGGGTTTGTAACAGACTGAGACGCTCCCAGCAGATAACAAATAGTTTACTTCGATTGGACTGACATAGCCTCTGCATACAGATGACCTGATACTCGAACCTGTAGCTGGTCGCAGGGTGTGGTTGGAAACACGATCCATCTGAAACAGAGGAAACTCATGATTGTCAAAAGACAAGGAGAAGTATAACGATCTCGGAGAGAAAAGGTTGACAAAACAATGGAAAGGAAAATGATTATCAGACTAATCAGATCAATGTCAGGGAAATCGCACAGATATCCAGCTCTCCGGGTGGAGACGAGAATTACGAAGCTAAGTGTCGGCGTAGTAACTTTAGGTAACCCGAAAGGAAGAGAGGTCAGAGTCCCAGAGTAAAGATGAGGAATAAAAGATACTAATACCTCCCAATTGGCGACGTGGGCCCGTAAGCCACACAGCCAAGTTAGTAAAACAGTTTTTCGGTTTCTAGACTCAACTTCGGCCAGGAGTTGGAAAGGGGATTCCTACAGGCAGTCGGCTCTGATACCAACTTGTGACGCCCCCGGCCCGATCGTGCACTAATCATACACGCAAATGCACACGATCAAGCCTAAGGACTCACGGAAGAGATATCACAACACAACCTCTAAACATAAATAAAGTCATCAAGCTTTATATTACAAGCCAGGGCCTCAAGGGCGCGAATACATAAGCTTGCGAACAAGCGTCAAGCGGAAGCATCAGATATCTGAGTACAGATATGAAAAGAAACAGAAGGCCTTTAGGAAGGCGGGCAAAATAAAACACTACGATCGAAAGGCGAAGGCCTCCTGCCTGGGACCCTCCGATCCTACTCCTGGTCGTCAGTCAACTCGTAGTAGTATCCATCCTCTGGTAGTAGTAGTACGATCGTCGGGCATCTGTCTCAGGGGGCTCCGTCCTCTGGTCACCGTCAACTGATATGGGGAGAAAAGGAAAACAAAGCAACCGTGAGTATACTAGAAGTACTCAGCAAGCAAGGATCTACACTACATATGCAACTTATCAGGGAGGCTGTATGGTGGACTGGGCTGCCAGAAATGCCAGAATAGAGAGAAGGCCTAGTCCTATCGAAGACTACATCTTCAGCGGTCTTGCCGCAGTAGAAGAGAGTAGAACAATACCATATATTGTAGCAGTAATAATATCAACCTCACCCGAGTTCCTTTCTCGACTCCCTGCGAGAAAGCAATCCCAGAGCCTCATTCATCAACCTCGTCCTGAGATCCCTTCTCGACTCCCTGCGAGAAGCAATCCCAGAGCCATATATACAGGTCTCATCACAGGTATCCAGTTCTAATTGTATCAATTAGGATACAACTCCGGTGTCCTTTACCGTAGGACCGGCTTCGATAGAAGTGTTCTTCCCTGCAGGGGTGCACCAACTTACCCACACGCTCGATTAACTTCGGCCGGACACACTTTCCTGGGTCATGCCCGGCCTCGCCAAACGACACATCGCAACCCTAACCTACATCAGTCAGCAGAGAGGTCCCCGTCGTCTATATCCTAAGCGCTCAGGGGTCATGGGCCATCGCCCTGTGCACCTCCGGGTCGGTGTGTGCAGGGTCGGGCGAGCACCACCTCAGTCCTGGATGGTACTGGCCCGGCCCGGCCACGAGGCTGAACTGGACGTCTGACAGAGCTTTCGGCTGAGCATCACAGATGCAGAACGCCATACTATGCCCACGTGATGGTTAGTGCTATCAGACCAGAGGCCTGCTCGATCAAATATCCAAATCGCTAGGACTAGGGGCTTGCGGTAACGAGCAGAGACTCACGAAAGATGTTGACCCCGTCCCCGTCTCGGGACTTCGCAGGTTAAATGCCCGCCGCGCCTCTTATTCACCACGCCACCACACTGGCAACCCGCCTTCAACAATCAACGCGGGTACCCCTCAGGGTCGACCCCCTTTCCAGTAACATTGTAAGGTCCAAGTATCGTGTGTCCATAACATCAGGGAATCCGAGGTATCACCCTCATTGAATTCCCACTCGATGTATCCTCAAGGTAACTAGGAGGAATCACCCTCACCTGGTCCACACTTGAGGTGTTGTAGGACAGCGTCGTTATCGGAAGCGGTGAAGGAGGAATCACCCTCGATGACCACGACCGAATATACTCTCTACAGAGTTTAACATCAGAAGTTGCTACAAGAGGTTTCACCCTCGGCACTCGATAGTAACGCTGCAGTGTCGTTCAACTAAGGGGGGTGATGTGCGGTGTCGGGTCCTGGTCTTCAATCCCCATTGATCGGGTCTTCGACGATCCAGCGCGCAGTCGGATAAGTGGGGTCACTGATAGGTCTCTACCCAGCCTAGACTAAACGTTTAGGAATGTAGGTAATTATCAACAGTAGGTTACAATGAACAGGCTATGCATCGAATAGGTAAAGCAGCAGCAGCAGTAATTCTAATGCAAGCATGAGAAATTTAAGAATGGGCGATATCGTATGCTCAAGGGAGGGGCTTGCCTGGTTGCTCGGCTGGCAAGGCAGGTGTCTATGGTGTCTTCGGGATCCGGAGCTGCTTCGGTCTCGGGGACGACGTCAGTTCGGGGCTATCGGAGAGAGAAGAGGGGGGCGGAAAACAGTATAAATATATAGCAACTGAGCATGACAAATACGATACACGGTGCTAGGGGTATCCATACGAAGAATCACACGTAACAGACGGAGCGGGGAATATCTGGACGATATTTCCCCGGGTCTTTGGAATTATCGGACAAGGAAAGAGGGGAACGGTTGCAAGTTCGGATAGTTAGGGACGCGTGACGGGAACGGACCGCGCATTCAGATTCGTCTTCGTCGTTCTGAGCAACTTTCATGTACAAAGTATTTTCTCTCTAGCTACGGATTATTTTTATGATTTTCTAAAGTTTTATTAATTCTGGAATTTAATTAATTATTTAATAACATTATCCGAAACAGTGTCTTGCTGACGTCAGCATGACGTCAGGACCAGTGGTCCCACCTGTCATAGGTGTTAGGTTAATTAGTGATTAACTAATTAATTACTGTTTAATTAACACTAACTACTTAATTAATTAACCTATCAGGATTAATTAACTAAATTAATTAACTATTAATTAAATTTTTAATTTTTTTAATTTTTTTTATTACATTTTCTTTTTAATTCGTTTTTTAGGGGCTGGGCCCCATCTGTCATTGCTCAGGGGGCAGGCCACGGCGGGCCCGTGGCACGGGCGCGGTACGGGCGCGGGCTCCGGCGGAGCGCGGCTCAGATGCGGCAGTCGGTTTCGCTGCCCACCGCAACTGTTGGCGAGCAGGGACGAGCACTGGAAGGTGAGGCGCCGTGCGCGAGCGGGACGGCGGCGACGTGCGTGCGCGTTGCGTCAATGAAGATAGGGTCGCGCTCACAGGGGCCGGGACGGGTATGTCTAGGCAGAGTACGGCGACGATGCGGCCTGGTCACGGCGTGCAGTCGTCGACTGGTGCGACCGGCCGCTATCATGGAGGAGACGGGAGGCGAGTTCCCGGCGACGCGAACGAGGTGGCGACGGCGAGCCACGCGCGCGCGCAGGGCGATCGGGGGCGATTCGCTGAGGCTTTCGGGTCGCGCCTGCATGAGTCCCGCGCGTCTGGGGGACAGTCGTAGGAGGGCGAGGGGAGGGGGGTTGAAGGGGACCGGCAGATGGCGTCGGAGAAGGCCGGCCGGCCGACGGGCGCCGAGCGGCGCGGCGACGGGGTTCGATCCGATCCAGAATTTCTGGATCGGGGGGGGGAATGAGTCGAGGGGGTGGGGTAGCGGCTAGAGGGTTTCGGTGGGGGTGGGATATGGGGATGGGGTGGGCCGGCCAGGGGGAATGGGCCGGCCTGGTGGTGGCCGTGCAGCTGGGCCACGGCCCAGTTGGTCCGGGGGGGGGGGGGGGGGCTTTTCCTTTTTCTTTTTTCTTCTTTTCTTTATTTCTACACTCTGTTTGTAGAATTGTTGGGCATCCAATGATTTTTGTAAAATATGTAGAGCTGGCCCAAAATCACAGCACAATATATCCTACCCAAAACTAGTTTGGGGTAATATCTTTTCATATTTATGTTTAGATAATAAAAGGTTATTATATTACTTTCGGCCCGCTGTTTGTGGATGTTCGAGCCACTTCCACCCATTCAAATAAGGTTGGTTTTCATTTTTGAATGGTCTCTGGAATATTTGCTATTTATCTGACATTTAGTTTTCATGTTGGGGTCAACTTTTATATTTCACTTTCATTTAAATTTGAACTTTGACTTAGGAGTTGAAAAGCATATGAGTTAAGATGACTATGCAATTGTTAACCATGATGACATGGCATATCAAAAGGGTGATTACTGTAGCTAACCACTGGGGGTGTTACAGAGAGAGAGGGGGGGGGAGAAGACCGAGTGGGGGGGGGGAGTGGACGGGGGGGGGGGTGGGCTGGGTTGGCTAGGGTTTCGGGTGGGGGTGGCGGCTATGTAGGCGCGGCTGGGCCGCCTGGCGGCCCGGTGGCTTTGCTGGGCCGAGCCCAGTCGGGGGGGGGGGGGTCTCCTTTTCCTTTTTTTTTCTGCTTGCTTTTCGATTTTCTTTTTTTTCTTTTTTATTTAACCACAGCTCTTGTTTAGCAAATAGTTAGGCGCTATATGATTTGTAAAACTTAGAAATTACCAACAAATACTAGGCAATACCTACCCACAAAAATTGTTGGGAGAAAATAGGCTCCCACAATTTTTATAATAATTAATATGCATTTATCTCATTTGTTTTATTATGGTTAGAGCCACCTATTGATTTATTATTTGTGGTTACAATTTTAGTATGCCTCTGAATTATTTGCCTAATATGAACATTTTAGTTTCTGATTGACAACTTTTATTTTCACTTTCACTTAATTTGGATTTGAGTTAGAAGCTGAAATGCATTATGATGCAAATGATGATCATGCACTGTTAATCATGCTGACGTGCATAATCAAAATGGGATTACTGGTAGTTAACCACTGGGGGTGTTACACTTGTCAGGGATGGATGGCTGGGTAGAATAGCGGTGAAAAGAAAGGCTTGCGTGGGACATTGCCCTTTTCTGTAACCAAGATCAGTAAGGGTTGCCCAACGTGGCTAGAGGATGGTACGATCCGGGATAGAAATGTCTTACACCGAACCATAGGAATAGCTGAAAAGGATAAATCGGTGTGGTACCTGTGCATCAATCCTGCAAGGATCGATACTACTAGGCACCTTGTCACATCCGCTGGGACAAGATGACACCAGACACCACGGAACATCAACTACGGAGAGTACATGTAGTGGATTGCCACCTATACTTACCAAACAGCATCCGTTAGTAATAACTAGTCTATATGCATGCTTATGCAGCAGACAAATGCAGCAAACCAGTGCAGCAAACCGCTAGACTCTATGCTACCGCTTTCAACGCTCGAGCCGCGCAGTCTAGGGCGTCCTATAGCCAGACCTGCTCTGATACCACTTTGTGGCACCCCGGCGCTCAGAGGGAACCGGAAGCCCTGTATTCCCGTCCCAGGGACAAGTCCACTGGAATACGGCACTGTTGGCATAGAACAAATCAGCTCTTTATTGCTATATACGATTACAAGGGTACAAGGATTACATCGGCACGGCGACACTACGCCTGCTCAAAATAGCTCTATGCTAACAGCGGATCGACCTAGGGAGCGAAGCAACTCTCGGCAGCGGAAAAACGTCGCGGGATGACTCCATTCCGCAGGACTCTGGCTGGAACGCGTACCTAGCTCCCAATCAACATCTTTGACAATCAAGCAATCATGGCATGACCTGCAACTGGCATGACACGCCAGGTGAGTACTTTGAATGTCCTCGCAACTCAAACAAACATCAGCATAGGCAAGACAACATCACAGCAACAAGATTAAGTTAGATTTATTGTTACCGAAGGAATGTTGAAATGAGCAATAAACAGGCTACTCTTCTGCATTCTGGTGACCAACTCATGATCACCTCCCAGATCCTCCATGATAATCCTCAATATTGTTCCAAGACTGCCCATGGCAAAATATCCAATGTTACCATACTCAGATGAGTTCTCCCATCATTACTGTCTTATAACGGTTGATCTCCTATAGAGGTCTGGACGGGCTGTCCAATACCGTGGACACGGCTATTCGATAGATTTTACACTCTGCAGAGGTTGTACACTTTACCCACACCACGGAACTCATGGCCTCGTGCTCCCATTCGGGTGGACCAACGACGTTCCGACGAAACCCGCTGACCCGTGACTCTTCCATCGTACGACCGGCAATCATACTCCCTCTTGGAGTCAAGCCCTGGGTGGCCCCATGTCCTCAAGACACCTGCCAGCGTCCTGGCCAACAAACTGTCCCAAACGGGGACCTGGATCCAAAAACTCAACTGGGCTCAAGGGTTATCGCCGCCTACCGGGCCAGGGTAGCGCGCGCGCATAACCCTCCTCTTGGAGGTACCGGTGGGGAAGAGCACCTAGCAACCAAGTCAAGGCCGTCCCATACCGGCAAATGTGGCTGCACGAAAAGCCCGGACAGTGACTCTCGTCAACCAACTAATTCACCTATTACCAGGTTGTTTCATCAAGTTACTAGTTGGTCATATTAAGCATCTTATCCCGAACACTCTTTCTGTCACAGCTGATACTCTGATATCATAGTAATCCAATAACCGGCATGCTTAGGCTACTGCTACTAGTTCATATTCACAAATGCCGGATGAAATCGAAAATAATCATAGACGGTAATCTCAACATCATAACCTCAACGGTGGGTAAACTACTACTCATTAACAATCCGGTATTCAACATCTAACTCATGCATGTCATAATCCAATCCAGCTACAGATAACATTCTTGCTATTAAAGTAATTAATTAAACATATATTGCATTGCAATTATGCAGATGAGGGTTGTGGCTTGCCTGGGGATGAAGGATACACCGGGAGAAGTGCGGAACGATATCAGAAGAATCGTCGGAAAAGTTTCTCCCTCGGAGGGGGCTTATGGGCAGGGCAATAGGTCATTTCCAGTATTTCAAACCATAGTGAAAAATGAATAGGAACGAACAGGCTCGACGAGACAAGACGTGGGCGTTGGTTTCACCTGATTCGGAGTTACGGATAAAAAGATGTGGTTGTTTTTTCTGCCGGACCTATCTGTATTTAAACTCTCACAACAGGCCCTCAGCTGAAAAACAGGTCGCGCCTTTTCGAAGAATACCCTTCACGCGGGGAAACGTTATTTAGCCCGAAGCGGCACGGAGTACGCTTTCGTTATAAGAAAACGTATTTTCTGAAAACCGTCTCCACTCATAATCCGCGGGCCCGGGCGTTGACCTCGGCCTGCGGCTGACGGTGGGGTCCGGTAGGTGGGGTGGGCCCTCCTGCCTGGTCGTCTCCTTCCCCTCCCCGTCTCCCCCCACACTAAAGACAGACCTCCAACGACACGGGCGGCTCCGGCCGTCTCGCTCCACGGCGCAGGCACCGGCGCGGGAGGACCAGCCGCACCCGTCTAGGCAATGCAGTGCGCGGGAGGGGCGGAAATGATGGCGGCATCGATGAGCAGAAGAGGGGCGCCCAGCGATGGGGCTCGCGGCTCCGGTGTGCTCCTGCTCGTTGGCAAGTCACCGGCGGTGCGGCGGGCCTGC
This sequence comes from Thinopyrum elongatum, assembly GCA_011799875.1. Taxonomy (NCBI): domain Eukaryota; kingdom Viridiplantae; phylum Streptophyta; class Magnoliopsida; order Poales; family Poaceae; genus Thinopyrum; species Thinopyrum elongatum. The sequence continues at coordinate 334,006,475 of CM022302.1, read as the reverse complement.
CCAACGCCCTCAGGCAACAGAAGCGCGAGAGCTAGCGGAACGGCTGCGTGGCGCTGCGCCACAGAGGACAGAGAGGCGGCGATTGGTGGTTGCCGTATGATGCGGCCGTCCCCGGGAAGGCGCCCCAAGATGGGGTGGGTGGTGGCGTCAGGAGGCGGGGGAGGCCTATAAATAGCCACGAACGAGAGGGCCGGCCATGCCTGGTGGCGCGTTACCCGGCTTCCCGGAGCTTCGGGGAGCTCCGCCAGAGGAGAGGAGGGGGTTCTAGGGAGGGTGGGAAGGGCGAAGAAGGCTCGGGATGTGGTCAGGAGAGCTCGGGAAAGCTCGCGAGCTCGCAGGCGATGGGACATGGCGGCGGCAGAAGACGACAAGGTGCGGGCGCGGCGGTTCTGCTCGATGGAGCGGAGGGGAGAGGGGGAGATTATCCAGGGAGGAAGGCGACGACAAGAGGGACTGTAGGACATGAACTCCTGCGCGGAACCGACGAGGAGAAAAGAGGGGCCCGAGCTAACCTACGCAGCTCGCGTCCATGTCCATGCCAGGCGGCGGTCACCGCGTGGACACGGCGATTCCACGTGTTTCAGTTGACCAATTCATGTCTGGTTGATCTATCACTCGAAGGATAGAGTCAAGGAGGAAAGGAACGCATAGTGGCACTCGAGGTGTCCACAGCTAGCAGGTCTTATCTGGAACAGCAAGGTGTTTGGAGTGGGCTGGGGGAGATCGAGCAGGATCTAGACTCTGATATTTGGCATGGGATGATCAAATGCTAAGTGATCATGTCTGCAAATTTGCAGCTTATTGGATGAAGATAAATAGCACTTGCTGTTCAAAGGGCCTCACTGACCAGATTTGCAAAGTATGAAGTAGCACTCACATACTTCATTGGATTGAGCTGAAATTTGGCAAGGAGGGTTATTTGGACATAGAAGATGCTGTAAAAATTTCATACCAAATGGACATGCCAAAATGGTACTTCCTTGCTTAGGTTATCTTCTCTGTCCAGAAACTTGGAATAATTCTGAGAGAATTATTGGGAAGATGAATTGAGCCCAAATTTGGTGGATAGGTGTTTATAGAGGTAGGAGAATATTCTGGTATATTTTCAGAAATTGGGGAATGATAGAAATATGAGTTGCTTCACACTCAGAGCTGACAGGGTATTCCTTTAATAGAAAAGGAATATTCCAAGAAAAGAATATTGGGTGGCCAAGATGGAATGACAGGTCTTGGGATGATTTTGAGGTGGCAAGCCACTTGGGAGAGGAATCAAGGGTGATCTCTCCAGGTTTCAGGACTACTAAGCCACAGAAAGCAAATCCAGACCAAAATAAAAAGGAAAAAAGAAATGGGCAAAATCCGGGTGTCAATTCTCCACTTCACTCTGAAATTCCTTGAACTTTCAAATGTTTCAGACTGTTTCCATAAGTAAATAACCATATCTACTCAAATCACCTGTAAGGTAAGAAAATAACGATATCCACCTCACGCGTGCTTCAACACTCTCGGACTGCATACATCGGTATTATTATTTCCAATAATTCACTAGCTCGCTCCATTGTTCCGGAACGGAGTTTAGTCATCTGCCCAGAGGAATGGTTCACATGTCCTAATGATTCATTCAAGAGATTCCAAAAGTCCATCACATGGAGTTTTCTTCATGCGCTTTACACTAATAGACCTAAGCGTGCAGCGCCATAAATATTGGTAACTATCATTATAACTTTGCATCTTTGGCATCAATATTATGAATATGTGTGATCACTATGATCGAGATTCAATGAGAAAGATCATTCACAAGGGTGCATGACCATAAAGATATTACTCATATAAATAGAACAACCATTATTCTGGACTTAATGACACCCGTCTCGCAATAAACAAGATCCAAATAATGTTCATGATCAATGCAGGCACCAAATACAATTATTTAGGTTTAAAACTAATCCCGAAGGTAGATGATTAGGTAGCATGCCGACGACCATCACATCACCTTGGAACCATTTCCGACGCGCATCGTCACCTCGTCATCTAGCCAGTTTCTGTTATTCCGACCCCCTGTTATTCGAGTTACAAATATAGCAATTGAATCGGTATCAAATACCCAGGCGCTACTACGAGCAATATTAAGGTACGCATCAATAACATGTAATAAATCAATATACCTTTGTTGACGTTGCAGCCTTCTTATATGTCAATACTTTGGGGCAGTTCCGCTTCCAGTGACCATTCCCCTTGTAGTAGAAGCACTCAGTCTCAGGTTTGGGTCTAGTCTTGGGTTTTCTTCACGGGAGCAGCAATGTCGTTGCATTCTCTTGAAGTTCGCTTTCTTTCCCTTGCCTTCCTTGAAACCAGTGTTTTTTTCTAACCATAAACACTTGATGCTCCTTCTTGATTTCTACCCTCCGCGCCTTAGCTCGCGAAGAGCTCAGGAATCATTTTCTCCATCCCTTGCATATTATATTCATCACAAAGCCTTTAGCTGGTGGCCATGGACTGAGAACTTGTCATGATCGTGTCATCAGGAAGATTAACTCCCACTGAGTCAAGTCGTTGTGAAACCCAGACATTTCTGAGTATATGCTCACTACAGAACTGTTTCCTCCATCTTGCAGCTAAAGAACTTGTAAGAGGGGTGTCGTACCTCTCAACCTAGGCATGAGCTTGAAATACCAATTTCAATCTCCTGGAACATCTCATATGCTCCATGGTGCTCAAACGTCTTGGAGCACCGGTTCTAGCCGTAAAGCATGCGCACTGAACTATCGAGTAGTCATTCAGAACATGCCTGCCAGATGTTTCATAACATCCATAGACGACGTTGGAGGGGGTGCGGCACCTAGCGTGGCATCAACGACATAGCCTTCTGTGCAGCAATGAGGAAAATCCTCAAGTTTACAGACCAGTCCGCATAGTTGCTTCCATCATCTTTCAACTTAGCTTTCTCTAGGAAGCGATTAAATTCAGGGGAACTAAAGTGCGGGCCATTGATCTACAACACAAATTTTGCAAAGACAAATTAAGACTAAGTTCATGATAATTAGTTCAGTTAATCAAATTACTAATGAACTCCCATTAACTCAACATCCCTCAAGTGTCTAAGTGATACATACCAATCAACTAACCCATGTCCGATCATCACGTGAGATGGGGTAGTCATCACTGGTGAACATCTCCATGTTGATCATATCTACTATATGACTCATGTTTGACCTTTTCGATCTCCTGTGTTCCAAGGCCATGTCATGTACATGCTAGGCCGTCAAGTTTACCCAAGTATTCTGCATGTGTAAAACTAGCTACACCCTTGTATGCGACCGTAGATTCTATCACACCCGATCATCATGAGGTGCTTCGAAACAACGAACTTTTGCAACGAGCATACGGGAGAACACACATTTCTTGAAATTAAGTGAAGGGATCATCTTATACTGCTACCGTCCTTCCTAAGCAAAATAAAGATGGCATAAAAGATAAACATCACATGCAATCAATATGTGAAATGATATGTCAATTATCATATTGTGCCTTGATCTCCATATCCAAAGCACGACATGATCTCCATCGTCGCCGGGCAGACACCCATGATCTCCATCATCATGATTTCCATCATCTTGTCGTCGCGCGTGTCGTCTCGCAACTATTGCTTCTACAACTATTGCTAACGCATAGCGATGAGTAAAGCAATTACATGGCGATTAATAAATTAAAGACAAACCCTATGGCTCCTGCCGGTTATCGAAACTCATCAACATGCAAGTCGTGAAACCTATTACAAAACATGATCATTTGATTACATCACCATATATCACATCACGTTTTTGGTCATACCACATCACAACATGGCTTGCAAAAACAGTAGAGACGTCCTCTACTTTGTTGTTGCAAATTTTACTGCTGCTATGGACAACTAGCAAGAACATTCTTACCTACGCAAAGCCACAACGGTGATAATCAAGTTGCCTTTTAACCTTCTACAAGACCGTCTTCGTCAAATTAGATTCAACTAAAGTAGGAAGATAGACACCCGCTAGCCACCTTATGCAAATCAAGTTGCATGTCAGTCGGTGGAAACGATCTCATGTGCGATGATGTAAAGTTGGTCTGAGCTGCTTCATCCCACAATACCGCCGAATCCAAATAAGACAAGAGAGATAAGTAATTTGAGCATCAACTCCCACAACTCTTTGTGTTCTACTCGTGCATATACATCTACACAGAGACCTAGCTCATGATGCCACTCATGGGAACGTTGCATGGAAAATCAAAAAAAATTCCTACAAACACCCAAGATCTATCTAGGAGAAGCATAACAACGAGATGGGAGGAGTTGTGTCTACGTACCCTCATGAATGTTAAGCGGAAGCGTATATCAACGCGGTTGATGTAGTCATACTCGTCATGATCCAATCGCGATCCAAACCGATGTAAGTATCCGAATGAACGATACCTCCGCGTTCAGCACACGTACGACTCGATGACGTCTCCTCCTCCTTGATCTAGCTAGCGAGGGGGGAGAAGTAGATGGGATCGCCGGCTGCATGACGGCGTGACGGTGATGGTGGTGGAGTGATTCCGGCAGGGCTACGCCGAGCGCTGACTGAAACACGAAGATGGAGGAGTTACGAAGCAACGGGAGAGAGAGGGGGGCCAAGGGCTTGTGTGTCCTTTTGGGGGCGCCCCTCCCTCTATATATAGGTGGAGAGGCATGGTGGCAGCCCTCCCAAGCCATAGGGGCGCACCAAGGGGAGGAGTTGGACTCCTAGTCCAATTCCCTCCTTTCCATACACAGGTGGACTTTCACCTCTCCCAAGCCACATGGGCCTTGAGGGACTTGTACGCCTGGCCCAATAAGGATAGGACGCCTCCCCCATCCGATGGTGACCCTTGGGACGCGGTGGAACCCTTGGTGGACTTACGGACTCCTTCAGAAGTTTCCGGAACCTTTGGAAGCTTCCCGTACCATACGGGAAAAAACTAAACTTTTTCTGGAACCCTGAAACAACTTTCCATATATAAATCTTTACCTCCGGACCATTCTGGAGCTCCTCGTGACGTCTCGGATCCCATCGGGGCTCTAAACAACATTCGGGTCACCAAATGCATATCCCAATATTACTCTAACGTCACCGAATGTTAAGGCACGCGGACCCTACGGGTTCGAGAATCGTGTAGACATGACCGAGCAACCTCTCCGGTCAATACCAATAGAGGAACCTGGATGCCCATATGGTTCCTACATATTTCATGAAGATCTTTTATCTGTTGAACCACGATGTCAAGGATTCGCTTTATCCCGTATGCAATTCCCCTTTGTCCGGCGATTACTTTTACTGCCGAGATCGATCGTCGGTACACTCATACCAGTTCAATCTCATTACCGACAAGTCTCTTTACTCGTTCGTAATACAAGATCTCGTGACTAACTCATTAGCCACAATTGCTTGCAATCTCTTTAGATGTTGTATTCTTAGAGGGGCCCAGAGATATCTCTCCATCACAACGAGTGACAAATCCCAGTCTTGATCCATGCCAACCCAACAGACACCTTGGAGATACCTATAGAGCATCTTTATGACCATCCAGTTACGAAGTGACGTTGAAGCACACAGGTATTCCTTCGGTATCCGGGAGTTGCATGATCTCATGGTCTTAGGAAGAGATACTTGACATGAAGAAGCTATAGCAATAAACTCAAATTGATGTGATCGAATGCTAAGCGTAGGTGGGTCTTGTCCATCACATCATTCTCCTAATGATGTGATCCCTGTTTATCAAAGAACACTCATGTCTATGTTAGTGAAACCTTAACATCTTTGATCAATGAGTCTAGTCTAGTAGAGAGGCTCTCAGGGACATAGTATTTGTTTATGTATTCACACATGTTTTAAGTTTCGGTCAATACAATTCTAGCATTCATCTAAACCTTTATCCATGAAACAGGAATGAAACGTATGAATAATAACGAATTTATTATTTGCCCTCTCGGGCCCATTTTTCAACAATTGTAATTCATTCATAGGAGGTGGGCTGGTAAACCAGCGATATTTTCGTATTGGATGAATGTTTATTGTTGTTGTAATCAAATAAGCCCCATTTGCCCCAATGCCTTTTTAGAAATATTCCGAGTACTTCAAGCTTAATTATCCATACTGGTATAATACACGCTATGAAACTAGCACGCTTTTCCCCTTCAAACTTCACTGACGATCCGTGGGATTCGCCCCTTCCCCCTCCGCTCCTGCTTGCCCTGCTGCTGCCTCCTGCTTCCGCCGTCGGCCCGTGCCGGGGAGGGGAATGCCCGGTGCCGACTTCTGCTTCGGTTAGTATTTTTTTTAGGATTTTTTTCGTCTCGGCAGGTGCGTTGTTCGACGGATGGCATCGATTGTTCTTTGATTTTTAATCTTTCTGCTTTCGATCCCCCTCGGTTCGACTGTCTGACTAGTCTACGGAGCTTCGTCCCATAAATTCAAATCGTCCCCCCCCGTCCTCTTCCCCTCTATGTCTTGGGGATAAACACTGTCTTTCTAACCATCCAACGACAGTTTGGTTTTTGCGATGAAGATGGATGCTTGAGGGGTACAGATTCACATCTGGTCAGTTTGAACCAGGTTTAAACAGACTAAAACACGAAATAAAGTGTATATACACATACATTCGCTTGGAGATACAACCAAAGACGAAATGAAGTCATCTCATCAAGCCTGGCTCGGCAACTAGCATCACGAAGCACCTTTTTTCTTCCTTTCCGCCTTCCCTCCTCTTCTCGGCGGCGCTTCCCCCCCCCTCTCCCGCCGAGAGAAACTCCTTCCACACCCCCCAAAATCTCCGCCCTCATACTGCGCCTTTATCAATCCCTCCACCCTAAGTTACGATGGTTGTTGTGGATAGCACCCCTGGCCGCCCGTTTTAAATGGCGGCGTCGAAGGAGAATGTGATGGCCATCCTCGACTCCTTCATCGGCATCACGGACTCGCGTGACCCTCCACACGACCTACCCACCACTTCTCTCCTCCCGGGAGGGCGACACTAGCCGGATTATTTTTTCTTGTATTATTTCTTCTTCTTATGAGTGACCATCATAACTACACAGTGAAAAGTGATGTTGCCCTGCTCCCGCCCCAAAGGGGCGGGCTTCTTCTCCCCAAGACTTGAGTTCCACCTCCTGGGCCAAACAGCAGCTTAAATTTTTTTTTTTTGTGGAGAAGTTGCCATTCATTCCAATGTCCAGCAAAAATAAAGATTCAAATGCACTCTTGCTCATCAATTTAGACCCTTTTAAATGTAGCAGATAAATCCTTAGTAGAAGCTAAAATTTGATGTGTAATTCCCGAGTCATATGAGTGGTCTTGTAACCAGCGATATGCTCGTATCGATGATTTTAGACAACTCCATCCGTTTGGCCCCCAGGTGCTTTGCAAAAATCGCCGGGGCCTGGGGGCGCTACTGGCCGAAATAATCGGTGTGGGGCGGTCGGTTCCCAACCGCCGACCAACGAAATCCTCTGACCTTATCCCATTTCCATAAAGGAATAGGAATGGTGCAGACTTCCAGCAGGCTTCTGATGTTCTGCTTTAACGCGTCGACACCCACTCACTTCGCAACATATCGACGCAATGTCTTGCTTCATTCTAGACCACCATTACCTTTGAACTGGAGATCACGATACATCTTGTGCTACCCGGATGAATAGACAGCGGGGTATCATGTGCCTCCTTCATGACTTTTGTCCAGTCATAAGCTCGAAGCGAGGTACGACATGCGTCTCTGAAATACAGTTCCATCTTCAGACAGCGAGAAATCCCTGTACTCTTACAGGTGAAGGTCTTTTCTTTCATCAGATACTTTCCAACAGCATCTTTAGCTGCGCATTCTTACCAGCTTTCTCAAGGTCGTTTCAACAACCAAGGTTTTTAGGTATCCTTGGGGGAACTATCTCGATTTAGCTTTCGAAGCTCCTTCATACAGAAGGGGTTGCGACTGAACCTCAGTCGCAGTCAATAGATTTGCGGCTCACGCATCAGCCATTACATGTAGCTTGCCAGGGGTAAAGAAATACCCCAATCATAGTCCGCAATGGTCTCCCTCCATCGTTGCTGACGGAGATTCAATAGATGGCTGAGTTAACAATCTTCAAACTTTTTTGATCCGTGTAGATCTCGAAATCGATTACCGAGGAGGTAATGTCGCCACAACTGCAGTGCAAGATGACCGCAGCAGTTCTAGATCATGTCCCGGATAATTCCCTCTTCAATGTGGGCGCCACTGACGATAGCCGTCTACCGCAATTGTTCACTTTACGCTCTTTTGCATTAGGACACAGCCTAATCCTTCACCGGCATGCATCACAAAAATCACAAATGTCCTTTGCGGTTATCTGGAGGAGACATACTGGGTTTGAACAGACTGAAACGGAAAATTAATCAAGATACAAGAGGGGAAAAATGGCACTTTGACTTAATAATGGAAAGGCCGGTATGCTGAGTTTACCGGCTTTAGATCAAGAGGCCTTAGATGGTGCTGGGCAGTCAGTATGCAAGATTGATAGTAAAGGAGAAACGGGGAGCGCTTTTGGGAGACACCTATGGCAGGCGGGATCCTGCCCCCATGGATCAGATGTACTTCTTGATGTATCCCTCTCGAACACTGGTAGCTGCGTCGCATGGTGTGTTGGAAACACGATCCATCTGCAACAGAGGAAACTCATGATTGTATCAAAAGAAACAAAGGAGAAGTATAACGATCTCGGAGAGAAGGTTCGACAAAACAATGGGAAAGGAAAATGATTATCAGACTAATCAGATCAATGCAAGGGAAATCGCACATATATCCAGCTCTCTCTCACTCCGGGTGGTAGAACGAGAATTACGAAGCTAGTGTCTGCGTAGTAACTTTAGGTAACCGAAAGTAAAAGTCAGAGTCCCCCACGAGTAAAGATGAGGACTAAAAGATACTAATACCTCCCAATGGCGACGTGGGCCCGTAAGCCACACAGCCAAGTAGTAAAACAGTTTTTCGTTTCTAGACTCAACTCGGCCAAGGAGTTGGAAAGTGGGGGATTCCTACAGGCAGAGTTCGGCTCTGATACAACTTGTGACGCCCCCGCCCGATCGTGCACTAATCATACACGCAAATGCACACGACAAGGCCTAAGGACTCACGGAAAGATATCACAACAAACCCTAAAACATAATAAGTCATCCAAGCTTTAATATTACAAGCCATGGGCCTCAAGGGCGCGAATACATAAGCTTGCGACAAGCGTCATCAGCGGAAGCTCAGATATCTGAGTACAGATATGAAATGAAACAGAAGGGTGCCTTTAGGCAGGCGGGCAAAATAAAACACTACGATCGAAAGGCGAAGGCCTCCCTGCCTGGCCCTCCGATCCTACTCCTGGTCGTCCAGTTCAACTCGTAGTAGTATCCATCCTCTGGTTAGTAGTAGTAACGATCGTCGGGCATCTGTCTCAGGGGGCTCCGTCCTCTGGTCCCCGTCAACCTGATATGGGGAGAAAGGAAAACAAGCAACCGTGATTACAGAAGTTACTCAGCAAGCAAGGATCTACACTACATATGCAACCTTATCAAGTGGAGGCTGTATCGGGGACTGGGCTGCCAGAAATGCCAGAATAGGAGAAGGCCTAGTCCTAATCGAAGACTATCATCTCAGCGGGCCTTGCCGCAGTAGAAGAGAGTAGACACAATACCATATATTGTAGCAGTAATAATACTCAACCTCACCCGAGTTCCTTTTCTCGACTCCCTGCGAGAAAGCAATCCCATGAGCCCTCAATTCATCAACCTCGTCTGAGATCCCTTCTCGACTCCCTGCGGAAGCAATCCCAGAGCATATATAACAGGTCCTCTTATCACAGGTATCCAGTTCTAATTGTATCAATTAGATCAACTCCGCGGTCCTTTTACCGTAAGACCGGCTCTCGTAGAGTGGTTCTTCCCTGCGGGTGCACCAACTTACCCCACCGCTCGATTAACTTCGGCCGGACACACTTTCCTGGGATCATGCCCGGCCTCGGCCAAACGCACTCGCAACCCTAACCTACATTTGCAGCTCACAAAGGTTCCCCGTCGTCTTATCCTAAGCGCTCAGGGTCATGGGCCATCGCACCTGTGCATCCGGGTCGGTGTGTGCAGGGTCGGGCGGCACCACCTCAGTCCTTGATGGTACGGCCCTGCCCGGCCACGAGGCCTGAACTGGAAACCGTCTGACAGACTTTCGGCTTGAGCACTCGGCGAGCACCGATGCAGAACGCACATACTATGCCCACGTGATGGTTAGCGCTATCAGACCAGAGGCCTGCTCGATCAAATTATCCAAACGCTAGACTAGGGCTTGCGGATAACGAGCAGAGCTCAACGAAAGAGGTTGACCACCCCCCCGTCTCCCGTCTCGCTACTTTTTCTTCATGGTTACTAATTCCTCGTCCGTATCGTTCCTCTTATTCACCACCTTTCACCAACACTGGCAAACCCTCCTTCAACAGCATCAAACGCGGGTTACCACCTCGGGTCGACCCTCCTTTCCACGTAACATTGTAAGGTCAGTATCGTGTGTCCCATAACATCAGGGAATCCGAGGTATCACCCTCAATTGAATTCCCACTCGATGTATCCTTCAAGGTTAACTAGGAGGAATCACCCTCCCTGGTCCCCACTTGTAGGTGTTGTAGGACAGCGTCGTTATCGGAAGCGGTAAGGAGGAACACCCTCCGATGACCACGACCGAATTCTCCTCTACAGATTTAACATCAGAATTGCTACAAGAGGTTTCCCCTCGGCACTGCGGTTAGTAACGCGCAAGTGTCGTTCCAACTCAGGGGGGTGATGTCGGTGTCGGGTCCTGGTCCTTCAATCTCCCATTGATCGGGTCTTCGACGATCCGCGCGCATCGGATAAGTGGGGTCACTGATAGGTCTCTACCCAGCTAGACCTAAACGTTTAGGAGATGTAGGTATTATCAACAGTAGTTACATGAACAAGGCTATGCATCCGAATAGGTAAAGCAGCAGCAGCAGTAAGTCTAGATGCAAGCATGAGAATTTAAGAATGGTGCGTATCGTTATGCTCAAGGGAGGGGCTTGCCTGGTTTGCTCGGCTGGCAAGGGCAGGTCGTCTATGGTGTGCTTCGGGATCCGACTGCTTCGGCTCGGGGGAAACACGTCAGTTCTTGGGCTATCGGGGAGAAGAGGGGGGCGGAAACAGTATAAATATATAGCAACCCTGATGCATTGACAATACGATACACGGTGCTAGGGGTATCCATACGAAGAATCACACGTACAGACGGAGCGGGAGAATATTGGACGATATTCCCCCCGGGTCTTTGGAATTATCGGACATATGGAAAAGGGAGGTTTTGCAAGTTCGGATATTAGGACGCGTGAAACGGGGAAGGACCGCGCATTCAGATTCGTCTTCGTCGGTTCTGAGCAACTTTTGTACAAAGTATTTTCCTCTTAGCTACGGATTATTTTTCTATATTTTCTGAAAGTTGTTTATTAATGTCTGGAATTTAATTAATTATTTCAATTAACATTATTTCCGAAACAGTGTCTTGCTGGAACTCAGCATGACGTCAGGACCAGTGGGTCCCACCTGTCTAGTCCTGTTAGGTTAATTAGTGATTAACTATTAATTACTGTTTAATTAAAACACTACTACTTAATTAATTAACCTATCAGGATTAATTAACTACATTAATTAACTACTTAATTAAATTCTTTAATTTTTTAATTTTTTTTATTACTTTTCTTTTTAATTCGTTTTTTAGGGCTGGGCCCCATCGTCATTGCATCAGGGGGCATGGCCCACCCCACCGGTCCGTGGCCCCGTGGCCCCACGGGCGCGGGTGAACGGGCGCGCGGGGCTCCGGCGGAGCGCGGCTCACGATCCTCACAAGCGTGCACGTCGCGGTGCTTTGGCGCTGTTCTCTGCTCTTGCTCTCTCACTCGTCTAACTTTTTTGCCTTCTCGGCGTAAGCAGGGACGATGCTACTTGGAAGTGTGAGGCCCGTGCGCGAGCGGACTGGCGGCGACGTGCGTGCGCTTCGTCATTTATAGATTAGATTTAGGGTCGCTGCTTCACAAGGGTGCCGGGACGGGATTATGTCTAGGCATGAAGCTACGGCGACGATGCGGCCTGTGTCACGGCTTCCGTGCATCGTCGACTGGTGCGATCCGCTCGCTTATTCTATTGGTTAGTGAGACTGGGAGGCGAGTTCCCGGCGACGCGACGAGGTGGCGACGGCGCCACCCGCGCGCAGTGTGTCGTCCGTGGGCGCGATTTCTCTTTGAGGCTTTCGTGTCCTGTCGCTCTTTGTCATTGATTAGTCTTTTCCTTCCGTTCTGGGGACAGTCCAGTAGGGGGGGGGGAGAGGGGGTTGTAAGGTGGATCCGCGATGGCGTCGGAGAAGGCCGGCCGGCCGACGGGGCCGAGGCGGCGCGGTCGACGGGGTTCGCATCCCCGATCCAAATTTCTGGATCGGGGGGGGGAATGAGTCGTCAGGGGGTGGGGTAGCGGCTAAGGGTTTCGGTTGGGGGTGGGATAATGGGGAATGGGGTGGGCCGGCCAGGGTGAATGGGCCGGCCTGGTGGTGGCCGTTGCCAGCTGGGCCCACGGCCCATTTGGTCCGGGGGGGGGGGGGGGGGGCTTTCCTTTTTCTTTTTTCTATCTTTTCTTTATTTCTACACTCTGTTTCGTAGAATTGTTGGGCTCCATGATTTTTGTAAAATATTAGAGCTGAGCCCAAAAATCACAGCACAATATATCCTACCCCAAAACTGTTTGGGGTAACTATCTTTTTCATATTTATTTTTAGATTCAATAAAAAGGTTTATTACCTATTAGAAACTTTTCCGGCCCGCTGTTTGTGGATGTGTCGAACAGCCACTTCCCCCATTTCAAATAAGGTTGGTTTTATTTTTTGAATGTCTCTGGAATATTTGCTATTTATCTGACATTTTAGTTTTCCTGTTTGGGGGGGGTCAACTTTTATATTTCACTTTCATTTAAATTTTGAACTTTTTGACTTAGAGTTTTGAAAAGCACTATGATGTTAACGATGACTATGCAATTGTTTAACCATGATGACATGGCATATCAAAAAGGGTGATTACTGTGCTAACACTGGGGGTGTTACAGAGAGAGAGGGGGGGGGAGAAGACCGAGTGGGGGGGGAGTGGACGGGGGGGGGGGGGGTGGGTCTTGGGTTGTGCTAGGGTTTCGGTGGGGTGGCCGGCTATTAGGCGCGGCTGGGCCGTCCTGGCGGCCCGGTGGCTTTGCTGGGGGCCGAGCCCAGTCGTTGGGGGGGGGGGGCTCCTTTTCCTTTTTTTTTTCTGCTTGCTTTTTCGATTTTCCTTTTTTTTTCTTTTTTACTTTTAACCACAGCTCTTGTTTAGCAAATAGTTAGGCGCTATATGCATTTTGGTAAAACTTAGGAAATTACCAACAAATACTAGGCAATACCTACCCACAAAAATTAGTTGGGGGAGAAAATAGGGCTCCCACAATTTTTATAATAATTTAATATGCATTTATCCTCCTTTGTTTTATTATGGTTAAGAGCCCCTCATTATTTTATTTTTGTTGGTTACAATTTTAGTATTGCCTCTGAATTATTTGTCCTAATATGAACATTTTATTTCTGATTGATCCACTTTTAGTTTTCACTTTCACACCAATCTTCAATTTGGATTTGAGTTAAAGCTGAAACTGCATTATGATGCAAATGACTTATCATTGCACTGTTAATCATTCTGACGTTGCATAATCAAAATGGGATTACTCGGCGTTAACCACTGGGGGTGTTACACTTGTCAGGGCATGATGGCTGGGTAGAATAGCGGTGAAAAGAAAAGGCTTGCGTGGGACATTGCCCTTTTCTGTAACCAAGATCAGTAAGGGTTTGCCCAACGTGGCTAGAGGTTATGGTACGTCCGGGATAGAAATGCCTAGCCACGAACCAGGAATAGCCTGAAAAGGATAAATCGGTGTGGTAACCTGTGCAATCAATCCTCCGCAAAGGGATCGATACTACTGGCACCTTGTACACACTTTCCGCTGGGACTAATATGACACCAGACCCACGGAACATTCAACTACGGCGAGTCCATGTAGTGGATTGGCCACCTATACTTACCGAAACAAAAAAAAGCATCCGTTAGTAATAACTAGTCTAATATGCATGCTTATGCAGCAGACAAATGCAGCAAACCAGTGCAGCAACCGTCTAGACTCTTTGGCTACCCCGCTTCGAACGCTCGGGCCGCGCAGTCCTAGGGGCGTCCTATAGCCAGACCTGCTCTGATACCCACTTTTGTGGCACCCCGGGCCAGAGGGAACCGGAAGCCCTGTATTCCCGTCCCATGGACAAGTCCACTGGAAATACGGCACTTGTTGGCCATAAGAACAAATCATCTCTTTATTGCTATATACGATTACAGGTACCAGGATTACAATCGGCACGGCGACACTACGCCTGCTCAAAATAGCTCTATGCTAACAGCCGGGAAACGACCTTAGGGAGCGAAGCAACTCTTCGGCAGCGGTAAAAGACGTCTCGTTTATTTACGTCATTCCGCAGTGACTCCTGGCTGGAACGCGTACCTACTCTCTCAATTCAATCTTGAACACATCAAGCATCATGGCAATGACTGCAAACTGGCATGACACGCCCAGGTGAGTTACTTTGAATGTCCTCGCAATCTTCCCAAACAAACACAGCATAGGCAATACAACATCACAGCAAGCAAGATTAAGTAGATTTATTGTTACCGAAGGAATTGTACACCTCTACCAATGAGCAATACAACCAACGGCTACCCCTCTTCATGCAATTCCTGGTGACCAACTCATGAATCACACTCAAGATCCCAGATCCCCATGATAATCCTCAATATTGTTCCCAAGACTCCGCCCATGGGCAAATATCCAACTGTTACAATACTCAGATAGTTTCCTCCCATCATTACTCTGTCCTTATAACGGTTGATCTCCCTATTAGAGGTCTGGACGGGCTGTCCATACCGTGGACACGGCTATTCGCATAGATTTTACACTCTGCAGAGGTTTGTAACACTTTTAACCCAACCACGGACTCATGGCCGTCGTGCTCCCCTTCGGGTGGCCCAACGACTTTCCGACGAAACCCGGCTGACCCCGTGACTCCTTTTCCATCGGTCCGACCGCAATCATACTCCCTCTTGGAGTCAAGCCCTGGGTGGCCCCATGTCCCTCAGACACCTGCCAGCGGTCCTGGCCAACAAACTGTCCCCAAACGGGGACCTGGAGCCAAAAACATTCAACGGGGCCTCAAGGGTTTAATCGCCGCCTACCGGGCCAGGGTGGCGCGCGCATAACCCTCCTCGTTGAGGTACCGGTGGGGAAGAGCACCTAGCAACCACGTCAAGGCCGTCCCATCGGCAAATGTGGCTGCACGAAAAAGCCCCGGACGTTGGACCTCTCGGCTCAACCCTAATTCCACCTATTACCAGGTTTGTTTCATCAGTTTACTAGTTGGTTCATATTAGCATCTTACCCGAACACTCTTTTCTGTCACAGCTGATACTCTGTATCATAGTAATCCAATAACCGGCATGGCTTAGGCTTACTCTGCTACTATTCATATTCACAAATGCCGGATGAAATCGAAAATAATCATAGACGGTAATCTCAACTTATAACCTCAACGGTGGGTCAAAACTACTACTCATTACAATCCGGTATTCAACATCTACTCATGCATGTCATAATCCAATCCCAGCTACAGATTAACATTCTTGCTATTAAGTAATAAGTTACACATTATATTGCATTGCACATTACTGCAGATGAGGGTTTGGCTTGCCTTGGGGGATGAAGGAATACACCAGGGTAGAAGTGCGGAACGTATCAGAAGAATCGTCGGAAAAGTTTCCCCTCTAGGGGGCCTTATTCGGGCCCGGGCATACGGTCATTTCCAGTAATTTCACAATAGTGAAAAATGAAATTAGGAACCGAACAGCTCGACGAGAACCAAGACGTGGGCGTTGGTTTTTCACCTGATTCGGGTTACGGATAAAGATGTGGTTGTTTTTTCTGCCCGGACCTATCTTTTTTAAACTCTCACAACAGGCCCCTCAGCTAACAACAGGTTCGCGCCTTTTCGAAGAAATACCCCTTCCGCGGGGAAACGTTAGTTTAAGCCCCGAAGCGGACATCGGAGTACGCTTTCGTTATAGAAACGTATTTTCTGAAAACCGTCTTCCACTCATAAATACCGCGGGCCCGGCGTTTACCTCGGCCTGCGGCTGCGGTGGGGTTCCTCTGGTAGGTGGGGTATGGGCCCTCCTTGCCTGGTCGTCTCCTTCCCCCTCTCCCGTCTCCCCCTCACTTAACTCATTATTAGATTCATGTTTATTTCTCTTCCAACGATTTTCTTACCTGGTGCCGGCTCCTGCCGTCTCGCTTCCACGGCCGCAGGCACCGGCTTGCCGCGGTATGACCAGCCGCACCCGTCTAGGTCAATCGCAGTGCCCGGGAGGTGGCGGAAATGATGGCGGCATCGCTGAGCAGAAGAGGGGCGCCCAGCGTGGGGCTCGCGGCTCCGGTTGTGCTCCTGTCTTGGCTAAGATTCACCGTCTGTTTCGTTGCGTCCTCCCTCAACGCCCTTCTATGCAACAGAAGCGCCGAGAGTAGCTTAACGGCTGCGCTGGCGCTGCGCCACCAGAGGACAGAGAGGCGGCGACTTCGGTGTTTTTTTGTTGCCCCTTTATATTGCGTGCCGTCCCCGTCTGGTTAATGTTTTTTTCTGCTCTCCTATTAGTTTTTATTTGGCGGTGGGTTGCTCCAGGAGCGGTGGTAGTCCCTATAAATATCCTATCGACGAGAGGGCCGGCCCATGCCTTGGTGGCGCGTACTCCGGCTTCCCGGCGCTTCGGGAGCTCTCGCCAGAGGAGAGGAGGGGGTTTCTATGGACGGTCGGGAAGGGCAAGAAGGCTCGTGTGGTGGTCCGGATAGCCTCGGGAAAGCTCGCGTAGCTCGCCAGGCATGGGACATGGCGGCGGCAAAGACCGACAAGGTGCGGAGCGCGGCGGTTCTGCTCGATGGAAGCGGAGACGGGAGAGGGGGAGATTTAATCCAGGGAACAGGAATGCGAGCGACAAAGGGACTGTATGGCATTACTCCTCGCGCGGAACCGACTAGGAGAAAAGAGGGGCCGCATCTAAACCCTACGCATCCTCGCGTCAATGTCCATGCCAGTTGCGGCGGTCACCACCGCGTTGGACAACGGCGATTCCACGTGTATCGAGTTGACCAATTCAATGTCTGTTGATCTATCACTCGAAGATAGAGTCAAGGAGGAAAGGAACGCCCATAGTGGCACTCGAGGTGTCCACCGCTAGCAGTCCTTTTATCTGGAACAGCAAGGTGTTTTGGAGTGGGCTGGGGAGATCGAGCAGGATCTAGACCTCTGATATTTTGGCATTGGATGATCAAATGCTAAGTGATCATGTCTGCAAATTTTGTGCAGACTATTTGGATGAAGATAAATAGCAACTTGCTGTTCCAAGGGCCCACTGACCATATTTGCAAGGTAATGAAGTCGCACTCACATACTTCATTGGATTGACTGAAATTTGGCAAGGATGGGGTTTGATTTGGACATAGGAAGATGCTGTAAAAAATTTCATCCAAATGGCATGCCAAATGGTCTTTCCTTGCTTAGGTTATCTTCTCTTCCCGAACTTGGAATAATTCTAGAGAATTATTGGGAAGATGATTTGAGCCCAAATTTGGTGCGATCAGGTGTTTTTATATAGGTATGAGAATAATTCTGGTTATTTTTCAGAATTGGGGGAATGATAGAAATATGAGTTGCTTTCACCACTCAGAGCTGACAGGGTTATTCCTTTAATAGAAAAGAATATTTCCAAGAAAGAATATTGGGATGTCCAAGATGGGAACTGACCAGGTCTCTTGGGATGATTTTTGAGGTTGGCAACTCCACTTGGGAGAGGAATCAAGGTGGGATCCTCCAGGTTTCAGGACTACTAAGCCCCAGAAAGCAAATCCCGCCAAAATAAAAAGAAAAAAGAACTGGGCAAAAATCCGGGTGTCCACATTCTCCACCTTCACTCTGACCTTTCCTTGAACTTCAAATGTTTCGACTTGTTTCCATAAGTAAAGAGACCCATATCTACTTCAAATCACCTGTTAAGGTAAAAAATAACGATATCCACCATCCACCGGCGGTGCTGTAAACACTCCTCGGACTGCCATACATCGGTATTTATTATTTCCAATAATTCACTAGCTCCTCCATTGTTTCCGGAACGGAGTTTAGTCATCTTGCCCAGAGGAATGGTTTCACAATGTCCTCAATGATTCATTCACGAGATTCCAAAAGTCCATCCACATGGGAGTTTTCTTCATGCGCCTTTAACACTAATAGACCTAAGCTGCAGCGCCATAAATATTGGTAACTATCATATAACTTTTGCATCTTTTGGCATCCCTATTATGAATAAATGTGGATCACTATATCGAGATTCAATGAGAAAGATCATTTCACAAGGGTGCATGACCATCAAAGATATTAACTCATGTAAATAGAACAAACCTTATTCTGGACTTACATGACCCCGTCTCGCAATAAACAAGAGCCAAATTAATGTTTCATGCTCAATGCAGGCACCAATACCAATTAATTTGGTTTAAAAACGAATCCCGAAGGTAGATGATAGGTAGCATGCCGACGACCATCACATCACCTTGGAACCAATTTCCCGCGCGCATCGTCCACCTCGGGGTTGTTCGGGGACTCTTCCTTATCCAATTTTTCTGTTATTCCGATCCCCTGTTTATATTCGCAGTTTTACAAATATTAAGCAATTGAATCTGTATCAAATCACCCAGGCGCTACTATGAGCACTATTAAGGTACGCATCAATAACATGTAAATAAATCAATATACCTTTGTTCCGTTGCCAGCCTTCTTATATGTCCAATACTTCTTGGGGCGTTTCCGCTTCCAGTGACCATTCCCCTTGTATTAGAAAGCACCAGTCTCATGTTTTGGGTCTAGTCTTGGGGTTTTCTTCACGGGAGCAGCAACTGTCGTTGCATTCTCTTGAATTTCCTTTCTTTCCCTTGCCCTTCCTTGAAACCAGTTTTTTTTCTAACCATCAACACTTGGATGCTCCTTCTTGATTTCTACCCTCCGCGGCCTTAGCTCGCGAAGAGCTCAGGAATCATTTCTCCATCCCTTGCATATTATATTCATCAGAAAAAAAAAAACAAAGCAAAGCCCTTTAGCTTGGGTGGCCATGGAACTGAGAACTCTTGTCAATGATCCGTGTCATCGGAAGATTAACTCCCACGAGTGGCAATCGTTTGTAAACCCAGACATTTCTGAGTATTTGGCTCACGTACAGAAACTGTTCTCCTCCAATCTTGGCAGTAAAGAACTTGTAAGGTGTCGTACCTCTCAACCTAGCATGAGCTTGAAATAACCAATTTTCATCTCCTGGAACATCTCATATGCTCCATGGGCTCACACTCCTTTGGAGCACCGGTTCTAGCCGTAAAGCATGCGCACTGAATATTCTAGTAGTGCATTCCAGAACCATGCCTGGCATATGTTTCATGACATCCATCGACGACTTTGGAGGGGGTCGGCACCGATACTTGGCAATCAACGACATAAAGCCTTCTGTGCAGCAATGAGGAAAAATCCTCAAGTATTACAGACCCAGTCCGCATATTTGCTTCCATCATCTTTCAACTTAGCTTTCTCTAGGGTGAAGCGCATTAAATTCAGGGAACGAAAGTGCGGGGCCCATTGATCTACAACACAAATGTTTGCAAAAGACAAATTAAGACTAAGTTCATGATAATTAGTTCAGTAATCAATTACTAATGAACTCCCCATTAACTCAACATCCCCCCTCAAGTTGTCTAAGTGATACATACCAAATCAACTAACCCATGTCCGAATCATCACGTGGATGGGGGTAGTCATCACTGGTGAACAATCTCCATGTTGATCATATCTACTATATGACTCATTTTGGACCTTTTCGATCTTCCTGTGTTCCAAGGCCATGTCCCTGTACAGCTAGGGCGTCAAGTTTTACCCAATCATTCTGCATGTGTAAAACTAGCTACACCCTTCGTATGCCGACCTGTAGATTCTATCACAATCCCGATCATCATGAGTGCTTCGAAACACGAACTTTTGCAACGAATGCATACGTGTGAGAACAAAAAACACAATTTCTTGGAAATTAAGGAGGGATCATCTTATCCTGGCTAAACCCCGTCTTCCTAACCAAATAAAGATGCATAATAAGATAAACATCAACATGCATCAATATGTGGACATGTATGGTCAATTATCATATTGTGCCTTTGATCTCCATATCCAAAGCACCGACATGATCCTCCCATCGTCGCCGGCAGAACCCATGATCCTCCCTCATCATGATTTCCATCATCTTGTCGTCCGCGTGTCGTCTCGCAACTATTGCTTCTACAACTATTGCTAAGCATAGCATGAGTAAAGCAATACATGGCGATTATAAATTAAAAGACAAACCCCTATGGCTCCTGCCGGTTATCGAACTCAGCAACATGCAAGTCGTGAACCTTATTACAAAACATGATCATTTGATACATCACCATATATCACATCACGTTTTTGGTCATCCCACATCACAACATGGCTTGCAACAAACACGTGAGACTCCTCTACTTTGTTGTTGCAAATTTTTACTTTGCTGCTATGGACAACTAGCAAGAACATTCTTACCTACGCAAAGGCCACAACGGTGATAATCACGTTGCCTTTTAACCTTCTACAAGACCGTCTTCGTCAAATAGATTCAACAAAGTAAGGAAGATAGACACCCGCTACCACCTTATGCAAATCAGTTGCATGTCAGTCGGTGGAAACGATCTCATGTCGATGATGTAAAGTTGGTCCTGAGCTGCTTCAATCCCACAATAACCGCCGAATCCAAATAAGACCGAGAGATAAGTACTCTTGAGCATCAACTCCACAACTCTTTGTGTTCTACTCGTGCATATACATCTACACAGAGACCTAGCTCATGATGCCACTCATGTCTTAAACGTTGCATGGAAAATCAAAAAAATCCTACAAACACCCAAGATCTATCTAGGAGAAGCATAACAACGAGATGGGAGGAAGTTGTGTCACGTCCCCTCATGAATGTTAGCGGAAGCGTATATCACGCGGTTGATGTAGTCATACTCGTCATGATCCAATCGCGATCCAAACCGATGAAGTCCGCATGAACGATACCGTCCCGTTCAGCACCCGTCGACTCGATGACGTCTCCTCCTCCTTGATCTAGCTAGCGGGGAGGGAGAAGTAGATGGATCCGCACGGCTGCATGACGGCGTGACGTGATGGTGGTGGAGTGATTCCGGCAGGGCTTACGCCGAGCGCGACTGAAACCACGAAGATGGGAGGAGGTTACGAAGCTAACGGAGAGGAGGGGGGGCCAAGGGCTGTGTGTTTCCCTTTTTGGGGCGCCCCTCCCTCTATATTAGGGTTGGAGATGCTGGTGGCCAGCCCTCCCAAGCCTAGGGGCGCACCAAGGGGAGGATTTGGACTCCTAGTCCAATTCCCTCCTTTTTCCATACACAGGTGGACTTTCACCTCTCCCAACCACAGGGGCCTTGAGGGACTTGCGCCGGCCCAATAAGATAGGACGCTCCCCCATCCATGGTGACCCTTGGGACGCGGTGGGAACCCTTGGTGGACTTTACGGACTCCTCAGAAGTATTCCGGAACCTTCTGGAAGCTTCCCGTACCATACGTAAAAACTAACACTTTTTTCTGGAAACCCTGAAAACCACTTTCCTATTATTACTTTCGGCCGCTGTTTGTGGATGTTCGAGCCACTTACCCAATTCCAATAAGGTTGGTTTCAATTTTTGAATGGTCTCTGGAATATTTGCTATTTATCTGACATTTTAGTTTTCATGTTGGTCAACTTTTATATTTCACTTTCATTTAAATTTGAACTTTGACTTAGGAGTTGAAAAGCAATATGATGTTAAAGATGACTATGCATTGTTAACCATGATGACATGGCATAATCAAAAGGGTGATTACTGTAGCTAACCACTGGGGGTGTTACAAATCTCCTCTACTAACAAGAATTCTCGTCCCGAGAATTAAGAAGTAGAAGGAAAAAGTTCGGGGTATTCCGCACGAAGATTATCCTCGCGTTCCCAAGTGGCTTCATCTTCAGTATGATTTAACCACTGTACTTTGAGGAACTTGGTAACCTTCTGACGGGTTCGACGTTCAGCTTCATCGAGAATGCGGATCGGATGTTCCTTATATGAAAGATCATCATGCAATTCGAGCATCTCGTGATCCACAGCTCGGTGTGGAGATTCCTTGAAGCATTTTCGAAGTTGCGACACATGGAAGACGTCGTGGATATAAGAGAATTGCGGCGGCAATTCCAATTTATACGCCACTTGACCACGTCTAGCAATAATGCGGAAAGGACCAATGTAGCGCGGAGCTAGCTTGCCCTTGATTCCAAAACGGTGAGTGCCTTTCATCGGGGTGACTCGCAGATAAGCCTGATCACCAGGTTGATAAGTCAAACCCCATCGTTTGCGATCATAGTTGCTCTTCTGGCGGTCCTGAGCCGCCTTGAGATTTTCACGGACGACACGGACTTGTTCTTCGGCGTGTTGAATAATATCCGGACCCACGCGCGGTCGTTCCCCAGTTTCTGACCAATTCAGAGGGGTTCGACACTTACGTCCATAGAGAACTTCAAAGGGGGCCATTTTCAGACTGGCTTGATAGCTGTTGTTATAGGAGAACTCGGCATATGGAAGAGATTCTTCCCACTTCTTGCCAAACGATATAACACAAGCTCGCAACATGTCTTCAAGCACTTGATTAACTCGTTCAACTTGGCCTTGGGATTGAGGATGATAAGCTGAACTCCAGGTAATATGAGTTCCCATAGCCTTTTGGAAACTTTCCCAGAAATGACCAGTGAATATGCTGCCACGGTCTGAACTGATCTCTTTCGGAATACCGTGGAGTGAAACAATTCTGGAGATATATAACTCTGCTAACTGACTAGCAGTGATCGTCTCCTTGACAGGCAGAAAGTGTGCAACTTTGGAGAGTTGGTCGACAACGACAAGAATAGCATCGTGACAACACAGGGTGCCCTCGATAAGAGGATCCTGTAAGCAGAACCTGGCCCTCAATCTTGAAGCAAGGGGGAATATCTTCAGAACACCGGGTGGATGTGACCACGAGAACCTAATGTTGGAGTTAGTAAAATCATTTAACCCGAATAGAAGAGAGGTCAGAGTCCCAGAGTAAAGGTCGAGGAGTAAAAGATCCTAGTACCACCCAATTGGCGACGTGGGCCCGTAAGCCACACAGCCAAGTTAGTAAAACAGTTTTCGGTTTCTAGACTCAACTTCGGCCAAGGAGTTGGAAAGGGGGTTCCTACAGGCAGTCGGCTCTGATACCAACTTGTGACGCCCCCGGCCCGATCGTGCACTAATCATACACGCAAATGCACACGATCAAGCCTAAGGACTCACGGGAAGATATCACAACACAACTCTAAAACATAAATAAAGTCATACAAGCTTTATATTACAAGCCAGGGGCCTCGAGGGCTCGAATACATAAGCTTGCGAGCAAGCGTCAGCGGAAGCATCAGATATCTGAGTACAGATATGAAATAGAAACAGAAAGGCCTTTAGGAAGGCGGGGCAAAAGAAAACACTACGATCGAAAGGCACAAGGCCTCCTGCCTGGGACCCTCCGATCCTACTCCTGGTCGTCAGTCAACTCGTAGTAGTATCCATCCTCTGGGTAGTAGTAGTAGCGATCGTCGGCAGGGCAGCTGTCTCAGGGGCTTCGTCATCTTGGTCACGTCAAACTGATATGGGGAGAAAAAGGAAAACAAAGCAACCGTGAGTACTCAGAAGTACTCAGCAAGCAAGGATCTACACTACATATGCAACATTTTCAAGGGGAGGCTGTATATGTGGACTGGGCTGCAGAAATGCAAGAATAGAGAGAAGGCCTAGTCCTATCGAAGACTAGCATCTTCAGCGGTCTTGCAGCAGTAGAAGAGAGTAGAACAATACCATATAATGTAGCAGTAATAATATCAACCTCACCCAGAGATCCTTTCTCGACTCCCTGCGAGAAAGCAATCCCAGAGCCATAAAGTCATCAAACCTCGTCCTGAGATCCCTTCTCGACTCCCTGCGAGAAGCAATCCCAGAGCCATATATACAGGTCTCATCACAGGTATCCAGTTCTAAATTGTATCAATCAGGATACAACTCCGAGTGTCCTTTACCGTAGGACCGGCTATCGATAGAAATGTTCTTCCCTGCAGGGGTGCACCAACTTACCCAACACGCTCGATTAACTTCGGCCGGACACACTTTCCTGGGTCATGCCCGGCCTCGGCCAAACGACACATCGCAACCCTACCTACGGCTCCGCAGAGAGGTCCCCGCCGGTCTACGTCCTAAGCGCAAGGGGGTCTTGGCCATCGCCCCTCACCCTCCGGGTCGTTGCGCACAGGGTGGATACCAGCATCGCCTCGGGTGGCCGACACGATCCGACCGTGCCGCAGTGCTGAACTGGACGTCTGACAGAGCTTTCGGCTGATGCATACGATGCAGAACGCCCATACTATGCCCACGTGATGGTTAGTGCTATCAGGCCAGAGGCCTGCTCGGATCAAATATCCAAATCGTTAGGACTAGGGCTTGCGGTAACGAGCAGAGACTCACGAAAGATGTGACCCCGTCGCCCCGTCTCGAGGACTTGCGGCAAGGGTTAAGAATGCCCGGCCGCGCCTCGTATTCACCACTCGGGCACCACACTGGCAACCCGCCTTCACATCACACGCGGGTACCCCGCAGGGTCGACCCGCCTTTCCAAGTAACAATGTAAGGTCCAAGTATCCGTGTGTCCATAACATCAGGGAATCCGAGGTATCACCCTCATTGAATTCCCACTCGATGTATCCATCAAGGTGAACTAGGAGGAATCACCCTCACTGGGTCCACACTTGAGGTGTTGTAGGACAGCGTCGTTATCGGAAGCGGTGAAGGAGGAATCACCCTCGATGACCACGACCGAATAGCTACTCTACAGAGTTAACATCAGAAGTGCTACAAGAGGTTTCACCCTCGGCACTCGATAGTAACGCTGCAGTGTCATTACAACTAAGGGGGGTGATGTGCGGTGTCGGGTCCTGGTCTTCAATCCCATTGATCGGGTCTTCTGACGATCCAGCGCGGCAGTCGGGATAAGTGGGGTCACTGATAGGTCTCTACCCAGCCTAGACTAAACAGTTTAGGATATGTAGGTAATTATCAACAGTAGGTTACAATGAACAGGCTATGCATCAGAATAGGTAAAGCAGCAGCAGCAGTAATTCTAATGCAAGCATGAGAAATTTAGAATGGGCGATATCGGTATGCTCAAGGGAGGGGCTTGCCTGGTTGCTCGGCGGCAAGGGCAAGGTCGCCTATGGTGTCTTCGGGATCCGGAGCTGCGTCGGTCTCGGGGACGACGTCAGGGTCGGGGGCTATCGAGAGAGAAGAGGGGGCGGAAACAGTATAAATATATAGCAAACATGAGCATGACAAATACGATACACGGTGCTAGGGGTAGTCTAACGCAGCATCACACGTAACAGACGGAGCGGGAGAATATCTGACGATATTTCCCGGGTCTTTGGAATTATCGGACAGAGGATAAGAGGGGAACGGTTGCAAGTTCGGATAGTTAGGGACGCGTGACGGGCGAACGGACCGCGCATTCAGATTCGTCTCGTCGTTCTGAGCAACTTTCATGTACAAAGTATTTTCATCTGAGCTACGGATTATTTTATATGATTTTCTAAAGTTTTTATTAATTTCTGGAATTTAATTAATTATTTAAATTAACATTATCCGAAACAGTGTCTTGCTGACGTCAGCATGACGTCAGGACCAGTGGGTCCCACCTGTCATAGGCTGTTAGGTTAATTAGTGATTAACTAATTAAATTACTGTTTAATTAACACTAACTACTTAATTAAATTAACCTAATCAGGATTAATTAACTAAATTAATTAACTAATTAATTAATTATTTTAATTTTTTTTAATTTTTTTTATTACATTTTCTTTTAATTCGTTTTTAGGGGCTGGGCCCCATCTGTCATTGCCTCAGGGGGGGCAGGGCCCACCGGTCAGTGGCACGTGGCCACGGGCGCGGGTGACGGGCGCGCGGGCTCGCGGCGGAGCGCGGCGACGAGCCGCACAGCGGCAGCGCGGTGCGTGGGCGCGGGCTCGCGCGTGCGCGCACGCGGCGAACGGTGGGCGGCTCGGGGCGGAGCAGGGGACGAGGCGACGGGGAAGGGTGAGGCCGTGCGCGAGCGGGACTGGCGGCGACGTGCGGGCGCGGCGTCAGGGAGAGAGGAGAGGAGAGGGGCGCGGCTCACAGGGGGCCGGACGGGGATGATGGCGAGGCGAGGAAGCGACGGCGACGATGCGGCCGAGTCGGCGACGGCGTCGGGCAGCGGCGACGGGTGCGAGCGCTCGCTGAGGCGATTCGGGGAGGAGACGGGGAGGCGAGGTCCCGGCGACGGAGACGAGGTGGCGACGGCGTCCACGCGCGGCGAGGTGGCGTCGGGCGCCGAGGGCGCGGTGAGGCGCGGGGCTGCGAGCGTGGCAAGGAGGAGGAGGCGGCCGGCGGCGGGGCAGGCAGGCCGGCGATGGCGTCGGAGAAGGCCGGCCGGCGACGGGCGCCGAGGCGGCGCGGGCGACGGGGTTCGATCCCGATCCAGAATTTCTGGATCGGGGGGGGAAGCGAAGGGGGGTGGGTGTGGGGGGTAGCGGCTAGGGTAGGGTTTGGTGGGGGGTGGATATGGGGATGGGGTGGGCCGGCCAGGGGGGAATGGCCGGCCTGGGTGGGGGCCTGGTGGCGCGGGCCACGGCCCAGTTGGTCCGGGGGGGGGCTTGGGGGGCTTTTCCTTTTTCTTTTTTCTTCTTTTCTTTATTTCTACACTCTGTTTAGTAAATTGTTGGGCACAAATGGTTTTGTAAAATATGAGAGCTGGCCCCAATCACAGCACAATATATCCTACCACCAAAAACTAGTTTGGGGTAAATATCTTTTCATATTAGTTTTAGATTAAATAAAAGGTTATTAAATATTACTTTCGGCCCGCTTTTTGGGATGTTCGAGCCACTTACCCAATTCCAATAAGGTGGTTTCAATTTTTGAATGGTCTCTGGAATATTTGCATTTATCTGACATTTAGTTTTCATGTTGGTCAACTTTTATATTTCACTTCATTTAATTTGAACTTTGACTAGGAGTTGAAAAGCAATATGATGTTAAAGATGAATATGCAGTTAACCATGATGACATGGCATAATCAAAAGGGTGATACTGTAGCTAACCACTGGGGGGTTACAGAGAGAGAGGGGGAGGGGAGAGAGAAGAACGAGTGGGGGGGGGGGAGTGGAGGGGGGGGGGGTCGGGGGTGGCTAGGGTTTCGGGTGGGGGTGGACGGCTATGTAGGCGCGGCTGGGCCGGCCTGGCGGACCCGGTGGCTCTGCGGGCCGAGGCAAGGCGGCGGGTGGGGGGGGGGAGTTCTCCTTTTCCTTTTTTTTTTCTGCTTTGCTTTTCTTTTATCTTTTTCTTTTTTATTTAACCACAGCTCTTGTTTAGCAAATAGTTAGGGCTCTATATGAATTTTGTAAAACTTAGAAATTACTCCAACAAATACTAGGCAATACCTACCACTACCAAAAATTGGTTTGGAGAAAATAGGAGCTCCCACAATTTTTATAATAATTAATATGCATTTATCCTCATTGTTTTAATTATGTTAGAGCCACCTAATTATTTTATTATTTGTTGGTTACAATTTTAGTATTGCCTCTGAATTATTTGCCATAATATGAACAATTTAGTTTCTGATTTGAGCAACTTTTATTTTTCACTTTCACTTAAATTTGGATTTTGAGTTAGAAGCTGAAATGCATTATGATGCAAATGATGATCATGCACTGTTAATCATGCTGACGTGGCATAATCAAAATGGGATTACTGTAGTTAACCACTGGGGGTGTTACACTTGTCCAGGGAATGGATGGCTGGGTAGAATAGCGGTGAAAAGAAAGGCTTGTGGACATTGCCCTTTTCTGATAACCAAGATCAGTAAGGGTTGCCAACGTGGCTAGAGGGATGGTACGATCCGGGATAGAAACATGTCTATCACCGAACCATAGGAATAGCTGAAAAGGATAAATCGGTGTGGTACCTGTGCATCAATCCTGCAAGGGATCGATACTACTAGGCACCTTGGCATCACTCCGCTGGGACGAAGATGACACCAGACACCACGGAACATGCAACTGGAGAGTACAGGTAGTGGATTGCCACCTATACTTACCAGATCCATCGTTAGTAATAACTAGTCTATATGCATGCTATGCAGCAGACAAATGCAGCAAACAAGTGCAGCAAACCGGCTAGACTCTATGCTACCGCTTTCTAACGCTCGCGCAGTCTAGGGCGTCCTATAGCCAGACCTGCTCTGATACCAACTTTTGTGGCACCCCGGCTCAGAGGGAACCGGAACGCCCTGTATTCCCGTCCCAGGGACAAGTCCACTGGAATACGGCACTGTTGGCATAGAACAAATCAGCTCTTTATTGCTATAAATACGATTACAAGGGTACAAGGATTACATCGGCACGGCGACACTACGCCTGCTCAAAATAGCTCTATGCTAACAGCGGATCGACCTGAGGGAGCGAAGCAACTCTCGGCAGCGGAACAACGTCGACGGGGATGGACTCCATTCCGCAGGGACTCTGGCTGGAACGCGTATCCTAGCTCGCGCAATCAACATCTTTGACAATCAAGCAATCATGGCATGACCTGCAAACTGGCATGACACGCCAGGTGAGTACTTTGAATGTACTCGCAAGCTCACAACAAACATCAGCATTAAGGCAAGACAACATCACAGCAATCAAGATTAAGTTAAGATTTATTGTTACCGAAGGAATGGTTGAAATGAGCAATAACAGGCTACTCTTCCTGCATTCTGGTGACCAACTCATGATCACTCCCAGATCCTCCAATGATAATCCTCAATATTGTTACCAAGACTTGCCCATGGCAAAATATCCAACTGTTACCATACTCAGATGAGTTCTCCCATCATTACTGTCATTATAACGGTTGATCTCCTATAGAGGTCTGGACGGGCTGTCCAATACCGTGGACACGGCTATTCGAATAGATTTTACACTCTGCAGAGGTTGTACACTTTACCCACACCACGGAACTCATGGCCTCGTGCTCCCATTCGGGTGGACCAACGACGTTCCGACGAAACCCGCCTGACCCGTGACTCTTCCATCGTACGACCGGCAATCATACTCCCTCTTGGAGTCAAGCCCTGGGTGGCCCCATGTCCTCAAGACACCTGCCAGCGTCCTGGCCAAACAAACTGTCCCAAACGGGGACCTGGATCCAATAACTCAACTGGGCTCACAGGGTTATCGCCGCCTACCGGGCCAGGGTAGCGCGCGCGCATAACCCTCCCTCTTTGGAGGTACCGGTGGAAGAGCACGCGATCAGACCAAGTCAAGGCCGTCCCATACCGGCAAATGTGGCTGCACGAATAAGCCCGGACAGGTGACTCTCGATCAACCAACTAAGTTCACCTATTACCAGGTTGTTTCATCAAGTTAACTTAGTTGGTCATATTAAGCATCTTATCCCCGAACAATCTTTCTGTCACAGCTGATACTCTGATATCATAGTAATCCAATAACCGGCATGCTTAGGCTACTGCTACTAGTTCATATTCACAAATGCCGGATGAAATCGAAAATAATCATAGACGGTAATCTCAACATCATAACCTCAACGAGTGGGTAAACTACTACTCATTAACAATCCGGTATTCAACATCTACTCATGCATGTCATAATCCAATCCATGCTACAGATAACATTCTTGCTATTAAAGTAATTAATTAAACTATGATATTGCATTGCAATTATGCAGATGAGGGTTGTGGCTTGCCTGGGGATGAAGGATACACCGGGGAGAAGTGCGGAACGATATCAGAAGGAATCGTCGGAAAAGTTTCTCCCTCGGAGGGGGCTGATTAGGGGCAAGGGCAATAAGGTCATTTCCAGTATGTCAAACCATAGTGAAAATGATAGGAACAGAACAGGCTCGACGAGACAAAGACGTGGGCGTTGGTTTCACCTGATTCGGAGTTACGGATAAAAAGATGTGGTTGTTTTTCTGCCAGGGACCTATCTGTATTTAAAACTCTCACAAACAGGCCCTCAGCTGAAAAACAGGTCGCGCCTTTTCGAAGAATACCCTTCCCTGCGGGGAAAACGTATTTTAGCCCGAAGCGGCAGCGGAGTACGCTTTCGTTATAAGAAAACGTATTTTCTGAAAACCGTCTCCACTCATAATCCGCGGGCCCGGGCGTTGACCTCGGCCTGCGGCTGACGGGTGGGGTCCGCTGGGAGGTGGGGCCCTCCTGGCCTGGTCGTCTCCTTCCCCTCGCCCGTTCCCCGCACGGAGCAGAGGAGAGGCAGGGGAGGGGCGCTGCCAGTGACGGACCGGGCGGCTCCGGCCGTCTCCTGCCACGGCGCAGGCACCGGCGGGCGCGGGAGGACCAGCCGCACCCGTCTAGGGCAATAGCAGTGCCGGGGAGGGGCGGAAATGATGGCGGCATCGATGAGCAGAAGAGGGGCGCCAGCGATGGGGCTCGCGGCTCCGGTGGGCTCCGGTCGTGGCAAGGGCACCGGCGGGTGCGGGGCGGCCTACCGCACCCATTCAGAGGCAACAGAAGCGCCGAGGAGGAGCGGAACGGCGGCGAGGCGCTGCGCCACAAGAGGACAGAGAGGCGGCGACTGCGGTGGTTGCCGGTGATGCGGGCCGTCCCCGGCGAGGGAGAGGGGTTGGGGCGGCTCGCAGAGGAGTGGGGAGTGCGGTGGTGGCGTCAGGGAGGCGAGGGGAGGCCTATAAATAGCCGAGCGACGAGGAGGGCCGGCCATTGCCATGGTGGCGCGTACTCCGGCTTCCCGGAGCTTCGGGAGCTCGCCCAGAGGAGAGGAGGGGGTTCTAGGGAGGTCGGGGAAGGGCGAAGAAGGCTCGGGTGTGGTCAGGAGAGCTCGGGAAAGCTCGCGAGCTCGCAGGCGATGGGACATGGCGGCGGCAGAGACGACAAGGTGCGGGCGCGGCGGTTCTGCTCGATGGAGGGGACGGGAGAGGGGGAGATTTATCCAGGGAGGAAGGCGACGACAAGAGGGAGCTGTAGGACATGACTCCTCGCGCGGAACCGACGAGGAGAAGAGGGGCCCGAGCTAACCAGTACGCAGCTCGCGTCCATGTCATGCCAGGGCGGCGGTCACCGCGTGGACACGGCGATTCCACGTGTTCTAGTTGACCAATTCATGTCTGGTTGATCTATCACTCGAAGGATAGAGTCAAGGAGGAAAGGAACGAGCATAGTGGCACTCGAGGTGTCCACAGCTAGCAGGTCTTATCTGGAACAGCAAGGTGTTTGGAGTGGGCTGGGGGAGATCGAGCAGGATCTAGACTCTGATATTTGGCATGGGATGATCAAATGCTAAGGTGATCATGTCTGCAAATTTGCAGCTTATTTGGATGAAGATAAATAGCACTTGCTGTTCAAAGGGCCTCACTGACCAGATTTGCAAAGTATGAAGTAGCACTCACATACTTCATTGGATTGAGCTGAAATTTGGCAAGGATGGGTTATTTGGACATATGAAGATGCTGTAAAAATTTCATACCAAATGGACATGCCAAAATGGTACTTCCTTCTTAGGTATCTTCTCTGTCCAGAAACTTGGAATAATTCTAGAGAATTATTGGGAAGATGAATTGAGCCCAAATTTGGTGGATAGGTGTTATATAGGTAGGAGAATATTCTGGTATATTTTCAGAAATTTGGGAATGATAGAAATATGAGTTGCTTCACAACTCAGAGCTGACAGGGTTATTCCTTTAATAGAAAAAGGAATATTTCCAAGAAAAGAATATTGGGATTGGTCCAAGATGGAAATGACAAGGTCTTGGGATGATTTTGAGGTTGGCAAGCCACTTGGGAGAGGAATCAAGGGTGATCTCTCCAGGTTTCAGGACTACTAAGCCACAGAAAAGCAAATCCAGACCAAAATAAAAAGGAAAAAAGAAATGGGCAAAATCCAGGGTGTCACATTCTCCACTTCACTCTGAAATTCCTTGAACTTTTCAAATGTTTCAGACTTGTGTTCCATTAAGTAAATATACCCATATCTACTCAAATCACCTGTGAAGGTAAGAAAATAACGATATCCACCGCGTGCTTCAACACTCATCGGACTGCATACATCGGTATGTATTATTTCCAATAAGTCACTAGCTCGCTCCATTGTTCCGGAGAACGGAGTTTTAGTCATCTTGCCCATGAGGAATGGTTCACATGTCTCAAATGATTCATAATCAAGAGATTCCAAAAGTCCATCAACATGGAGTTTCTTCATGCGCTTTACACTAATATGACCTAAGCGGCAGCGCCATAAATATGTGGTACTATCATTATTAACTTTGCATCTTTTGGCATCAATATTATGAATATGTGTATCACTATGATCGAGATTCAATGAGAATAGATCATTCACAAGGGGTGCATGACCATAAAAGATATTACTCATATAAATAGAACAACCATTATTCTGGGACTTAAATGAACAACCGTCTCGCAATAAACAAGATCCAAATATAATGTTCATGCTCAATGCAGGCACCAAATAACAATTATTTAGGTTTAAAACTAATCCCGAAGGTAGATGTAGAGGTAGCATGCCGACGACCATCACATCAACCTTGGAACCATTTCCGACGCGCATCGTCACCTCGTCCTTAGCCAGTCTTCGTTTATTCCGTAGCCCCTGTTTCGAGTTACAAATATTAGCAATTGAATCGGTATCAAATACCCAGGCGCTACTACGAGCACTAGTAAGGTACGCATCAATAACATGTATATCAAATATACCTTTGTTGACGTTGCCAGCCTTCTTATCTGTCAAGTACTTGGGGCAGTTCCGCTTCCAGTGACCATTCCCCTTGTAGTAGAAGCACTCAGTCTCAGGTTTGGGTCTAGTCTTGGGTTTCTTCACGGGAGCAGCAACTGTCTTGCCATTCTTCTTGAAGTTCGCTTTCTTTCCCTTGCCTTCCTTGAAACCAGTGTTTTTTCTAACCATCAACACTTGATGCTCCTTCTTGATTTCTACCTCCGCGGCCTTAGCATCGCGAAGAGCTCAGGAATCATTTTCTCCATCCCTTGCATATTATATTTCATCACAAAGCCCTTATAGCTTGGTGGCAGTGACTGGAGAACTCTGTCAATGATCGTGTCATCTGGAAGATTAACTCCCAACTGAGTCAAGCGGTTGTGAAACCCAGACATTCTGAGTATATGCTCACTAACAGAACTGTTCTCCTCCATCTTGCAGCTAAAGAACTTGTAAGAGGTGTCGTACCTCTCAACCTAGGCATGAGCTTGAAATACCAATTTCAGCTCCTGGAACATCTCATATGCTCCATGGTGCTCAACACGTCTTTGGAGCACCGGTTCTAAGCCGTAAAGCATGGCGCACTGAACTATCGAGTAGTCATCAGAACATGCCTGCCAGATGTTCATAACATCCATAGACGACGTTGGAGGGGGTGCGGCACCTAGCGGTGCATCAACGACATAAGCCTTCTGTGCAGCAATGAGGAAAATCCTCAAGTTACAGACCCAGTCCGCATAGTTGCTTCCATCATCTTTCAACTTAGCTTTCTCTAGGAACGCATTAAAATTCAGGGGAACTAAAGTGCGGGCCATTGATCTACAACACAAATTTTGCAAAGACAATTAAGACTAAGTTCATGATAATTAGTTCAGTTAATCAAATTACTAATGAACTCCCACTTAAATCAACATCCCTCAAGTTGTCTAAGTGATACATGATCCAAATCAACTAACCCATGTCCGATCATCACGTGAGATGGGGTAGTCATCACTGGTGAACATCTCCATGTTGATCATATCTACTATATGACTCATGTTTGACCTTTTCGATCTCCTGTGTTCCAAGGCCATGTCTGTACATGCTAGGCTCGTCAAGTTTAACCCAAGTATTCTGCATGTGTAAAACTAGCTTACACCCATTGTATGCGACCGTAGATTCTATCACACCCGATCATCATGAGGTGCTTCGAAACAACGAACTTTTGCAACGATGCATACTTAGGGAGAACACAATTTCTTGAAATTAAGTGAAGGGATCATCTTATAATGCTACCGTCGTCCTAAGCAAAATAAGATGCATAAAAAGATAAACATCACATGCAATCAATATGTGACATGATATGTCAATTATCATATTGTGCCTTTGATCTCCATATCCAAAGCACCGACATGATCTCCATCGTCGCCGGCATGACACCATGATCTCCATCATCATGATTTCCATCATCTTGTCGTCGCGTGGTCGTCTCGCCAACTATTGCTTCTACAACTATTGCTAACGCATAGCGATGAGTAAAGCAATTACATGGCGATTAATAAATTAAAGACAACCCTATGGCTCCTGCCGGTTATCGAACTCATCAACATGCAAGTCGTGAACCTATTACAAAACATGATCATTTGATACATCAACATATATCACATCACGTTTTTGGTCATACCACATCACAACATGGCTTGCAAAAACAAGTTAGACGTCCTCTACTTTGTTGTTGCAAATTTTACGTGGCTGCTATGGACAACTAGCAAGAACCATTCTTACCTACGCAAAGCCACAACGGTGATAATCAAGTTGCCTTTTAACCTTCTACAAGACCGTCTTCGTCAAATTAGATTCAACTAAAGTAGGAGAGATAGACACCCGCTAGCCACCTTATGCAAATCAAGTTGCATGTCAGTCGGTGGAAACGATCTCATGTGCGATGATGTAAAGTTGGTCTGAGCTGCTTCATCCCACAATACCGCCGAATCCAAATAAGACAAGAGAGATAAGTAATTTGAGCATCAACTCCCACAACTCTTTGTGTTCTACTCGTGCATATACATCTACACATAGACCTAGCTCATGATGCCACTCATGGGGAACGTTGCATGAAAATCAAAAAAATTCCTACAAACACCCAAGATCTATCTAGGAGAAGCATAACAACGAGATGGGAGAGTGTGTCTACGTACCCTCATAGAATGTTAAGCGGAAGCGTATATCACGCGGTTGATGTAGTCATACTCGTCATGATCCAATCGCGATCCAAACCGATGAAGTACCGAATGAACGATACCTCCGCGTTCAGCACACGTACGACTCGATGACGTCTCCTCCTCCTTGATCTAGCTAGCGAGGGAGGAGAAGTAGATGGGATCGCCGGCTGCATGACGGCGTGACGGTGATGGTGGTGGAGTGATTCCGGCAGGGCTACGCCGAGCGCTACTGAAACAACGAAGATGGAGGAGTTACGAAGTAACGGGAGAGAGAGGGGGGCCAAGGGCTTGTGTGTCCTTTTGGGGGCGCCCCTCCCTCTATATATAGGTGGAGAGGCATGGTGGCCAGCCCTCCAAGCCCTAGGGGCGCACCAAGGGGGAGGAGTTGGACTCCTAGTCCAATTCCCTCCTTTTCCATACACAGGTGGACTTTTCACCTCTCCCAAGCCACATGGGCCTTGAGGGACTTGTGCGCCTGGCCCAATAAGGATAGGACGCCTCCCCTCATCCGATGGTGACCCTTGGGACGCGGTGGAACCCTTGGTGGACTTACGGACTCCTTCAGAAGTTTCCGGAACCTTCTGGAAGCTTCCCGGTACAATACGGAAAAACTAAAACTTTTTCTGGAACCCTGAAAACAACTTTCCATATATAAATCTTTACCTCCGGACCATTCTGGAGCTCCTCGTGACGTCTCGGATCCCATCCGGGGCTCTAAACAACATTCGGTCACCAACATGCATATCCCAATATTACTCTAACGTCACCGAATGTTAAGCACGCGGACCCTACGGGTTCGAGAATCGTGTAGACATGACCGAGACACCTCTCCGGTCAATAACCAATAGAGGAACCTGGATGCCCATATTGGTTCCTACATATTTCATGAAGATCTTTTATCTGTTGAACCACGATGTCAAGGATTCGGTTAATCCCGTATGCAATTCCCTTTGTCCGGCGATATGTTACTTGCCCGAGATTCGATCGTCGGTATCTCCATACCTAGTTCAATCTCATTACCGACAAGTCTCTTTACTCGTTCCGTAATACAAGATCTCGTGACTAACTCATTAGCCACATTGCTTGCAATCTCTTTACGATGTTGTATTATCTAGAGGGCCCAGAGATATCTCTCCATCACACGGAGTGACAAATCCCAGTCTTGATCCATGCCAACCCAACAGACACCTTTGGAGATACCTATAGAGCATCTTTATGACCATCCAGTTACGAAGTGACGTTTGATAGCACACAAGGTATTCCTCTGGTATCCGGGAGTTGCATGATCTCATGGTCTTAGGAATAGATACTTGACATGAAGAAAGCTATAGCAATAAACTCAAGTGATGTGATCGAATGCTAAGCTTACGGTTGGGTCTTGTCCATCACATCATTCTCCTAATGATGTGATCCCGTTATCAAATGACAACTCATGTCTATGGTTAGGAAACCTTAACCATCTTTGATCAATGAGCTAGTCTAGTAGAGGCTCGCTAGGGACATAGTATTTGTTTATGTATTCACACATGTTTTTAAGTTTTCGGTCAATACAATTCTAGCATGCATACTAAACCTTTATCATGAACAAGGAAATATGATAATAACTAATTTATTATTGCCTCTAGGGCATATTTTCAACAGATTTGTATTCATTCATAGGAGTGGCTGGTAACCAGCGATATGTTCGTATTGATGATGTTATTGTTGTTGTAATCAAATAAGCATTGCCCCAAATGCTTTTAGAAAGATTCGAAGTAATTCAAGCTTTAATTATCCATACATGTATAATAACACGCTATGACGAGCAAGCTTTCCCCTTCAAACTTCACTGACGAGCCCGTGGATTCGCCTTCCCTCTGCTTGCTGCTCCGGCGGCCGGTGCCGGGGAGGGGAATGCCGGTGCCTCTGCTTCGGTTAGTATTTTAGGTTAGGATTTTTTTAGTCCTCGCAGGTGCGTTGTTCGAGCGGATGGCAGCGATTGTTCTTTGAGTTTGTCTTCCGGCTTTCGATCCTCCTCGAGTTCGACTGTCTGGACATAGTCGACGGAGCTTCGTCATAAATTCATGCCGTCTCTCGTAGGCTGGGGATAACACTGTCTTTCTAACCATCCAACGACAAGTTGGTTTGCGATGAAGATGGATGTTTGAGGGGTACAGATTCACATCTGGTCAGTTTGAACCTAGGTTAAAAAGACTAAACACGAAATAAGTGTATATACACATACATTTTGGAGATACAACCAAAGACGAAATGAGTCATCTCATCACCGGCTCGGCACTAGCATCACGAGACCTTATTTCCCGCCTCTCCGGCGGGCTCCCGCCGAGAGAAACTGCCAAACCCTCCAAAATATGCCGCCCTCCCGGGAGCAGCCCGCCACCGCCGCCGTTAATGGCGGCGTCAAGGAGAATGTGATGGCCATCCTCGACTCCTTCATCGGCATCAAGGACTCGCGTGACCTCCACGACGACCGTACCCACCACTTCTCTCCTCCCGGGAGGGCGACATAGCGGATTATTTTTCTTGTATTATTTCTTCTTCTTATGAGTGACATCATAACTACACGAGGGAAAGTGATGTTGCCTGCTCCGCCACAAAGGGGGCGGCTTTCTTCTCCCCAAGAATGTGAGTTCCACCTCCTGGGCCAAACAAGCAGCTTAATTTTGTGGAGAAGTTGCCATTCATTCCAGCAAAAATAAAAGATTCAAAGCACCTTGCTTCATCAATTTTAGACCCTTTTAAATGTAGCAGATAATACTTAGTAGAAGCTAAAAATTTGATGTGTATTCGAGTCATAGGAGTGGCTGGTAACCAGCGATATGCTCGTATCGATGATGTTAGAGCAACTCCAGCCGTTTGGCCCCCCAGGGGCTTGCAAAATCGCCGCCTGGGGGCGCGCTGGCGAAATAATCGGTGTGGGGCGGTCGGTTTCCCAACCGCCGACCCCAGGTAGCCCCCAAACGCCGTTTTTTTGAAATATTTGAAATAGAAAACTCGGCCAAACACGGCACATTTCGGGCAAACTAGGCAATTTCATTAATGTTTGTACATAAAAGCTTAAAAACATAAGTAAAACATAAAAAAAAAACTAGGCGCCGCCGTCCGCCGCCCCTACAGGCCGAAGAACGCGCCGAAGGCACCGTAGCCGCCCTCGTCGCCACTGTCGTCGTCCTCCTTCTTCACGCCGCCGTCCCTGCTGCACCCCTGGCCTGCGTCGCCTTGGCGGACGGGCTTGGTTGGTGGTGGCTGTGGTGCGTCGTCGTCGCTATCGTCGAGGACGACGACGCCGCCCTCGTCGTGGCCGCGGCACCGGGCGGCGATCTCCTCGAGGGCATGGCGCTGGCGCTCCATCTCCATCTGGATGTAGTCCTCGCGCGCCCACTTGAGGGCGGCCTCGTCGGCGGCGGCCATGTCATCGTGTTCTTTCTTCACGGTGACGAGGCCCGGCTCCGGCTTGGGCTTGACGAGGCGGGAGGAGGAGGAGTCACGGCCGCCCTCGTTGATGACGAGGGCACTGCCGCGGGTGCGCCGCCCGAGCGGTGTCGTCTCCATGGGCTCGAGCTTGACGCTGGCCATCGCCGGTGAGCCGGAGGAGAGGGAGGAGGAGGAGGAGGAGGAGAGGAAGGACGAGGAGGAGGACGAACCCGCCATTCGCCTCGGCAGCCAGATGCCGCCGCTCCGGCGAGGGACAGGCGCTGGGGCCGCCGGGTGACGAGGACATGTATTGGGGGTAGGGTAACATGCCTGACCTAAAGACCCTACCCTAGGACACCACACACCTTATACTAGGCCCCAGGGCCAGATCAGCAGTCAGATTCTCTGCAGAGTGACATTCACTCGGAAGGCAACAGACCACTCGGAGCATAGCACTCCACTCGACGAACTCATTCCACTCGGAGTACCTGATCTCACTCGGATATGCGAATACCAAACAGTCGACGAGGCAGTCGGAGCATCATTCTCATAGTGGAGGTTTCGTAGTGGGCTGACATAATGGCATTTATGCCCTTCTTTGTAACATAGGAGGTGAGGGGGTGGCGCACTCTATATAAGCCACCCCCCACCACTAGACTGGGGGGCTTTTTTCTTCTACCTTTCTCTCTCTCTAGTCTCCGGACTTAGCTCAGGCATGGGGATCCGTTCTCCCTCTCTCACACATTGTAATCTCCGGATACATACTCAGATAAAACAAAGCCTCTCCGGAGCACGAGACGTAGGGCTGTTATCTCCACCGCGAGAGGCCCGAACTCGCTAAAACCACCGTGTCACCCATATGCATCTCGATAGATCATGCTCCTTTATCCTACCCCTCTCTCATTGTCGGAATCGTTCCCACGACAGTTGGCGCCCACCATGGGGCGTGGCGTCTATCGAGCCATGGTGCAAATGGTTCTTTCTTCAATCTTCGGCAGCGGATCAATGACTATCGTCAGAGAAATTGGCCGCTCGTGCGCCATTCATACAAACAAAAGGATCAGGGAAGTGTCCTCTTGATCTAGTCTTTTTTGAATTAATTATCTAACAATGGATTGATCTTTTTCTCCTATAGGATCAGACACCACTCATGCGTAACCGATCACTGCTCCGAGACGATGAAACGACGTCGTCCGCCCGTCGTCATCCCCGGGCGAAGCCATCGCCGCGCCCCCACGCACGAACGTCTGCACCATCCGCCCGTCGTCTCCGGCTTCGTCTACGATGCCGACGCCGCGCTTCCACGCACCGGCACCGACGCCGGCCGCCTGTCGTCGACTCCAGCCTCGACGCCGCCGTCGAACCCCTCACACACGATGATCTCTTCCTCTGGTATGAGGAGGGCGGGCTGCACCCCCCACACACGACTCCAGCGGGTGCAGCCCGACCTGAAACACCATGGTCAGGTACTCAGGCTCATCTTGCCCGCCGACGTCGTTGTGTCCGTCGACGTGCTGCTCCACGCCGAGCACGCCCTCGGCGACCGCGACGTCGGCAGGGTGCACATCACGCTCTCCGAGGTGTTCTCCGGTGCCCCCGACGGCCCTGTCCCTGGCGAGTCCGACGCCTTCCGGGGCTGCAAGATCGAGCCCGGCAAACCTCATGACGCAGCAATAAATCGCATGCAGTGAATGAGCCAGGGAAAAAGGGAAACATCCCTAGCATGCGTAACGGGATTATAACTATTGCTAATTAGCATTAATGCGTCTTGCTTGCAGAAAAATAGAAAACAAAGGAACGGCTTCCACCAGTACGCAACTCCGCTGGCTCCGCTTCGCCAAGGTATAATCGCCTCATTAAGCGGCTAATTGGTGAGGATTCCCGAGGTCAGTCGTTACCTAATTATTACAGCCATAGCAAATGCACCGCTTCGGCGCTAGTTAATCGGTGCGTGCATGCACGGCCTCGAAGTCAATTGGCGCGCCAGTAATTGGTGCATGCATGCATTCATGTGCAACGGCCTGGCCAGTAATTTCGTGGCTATGCTTGCTAACTGGCTAACTTGCAGGAGCGTTGGGATCAAAAAAATATTCGTAGCTATACTTGCTACTAACTTGCAGGGTCACTTCTCCCTTTATCGTCCACCGTCAGCAGTTCACTCGGACGGACGATTTCGTTCAGGCGAATAACACGATGACATGCAGATGAGTTTTTCATTTGGATTACTAAACGTCCAGATTCATTCGGATGCCTTTTTTACGACTAACGTGTAGTAACCCGGCCGTCTGCACACCGTCGTTCAACTGGTCACGCCAGCATCACTTGGTCGCGCGCGTCGTCACTCGACGTCTCGCGCGTCGTCACTCCGTAGGACGCCTCTATCTCACTCGGACGCCCCGTGCATCGTCACTCCGCGGGACGCGTCTCCTTCACTCGGACGCCCCGCGCACGGTCACCAAGACAGGGCACTCTGCTGATCATTCGGACGGATTCACTCGGCCGTTCAATTGGTCGGGGGATTTACTCGGACAATATACGCTCCAGTCAACATCCACTCGGACAGTCCGCCAGCACCCGGCCGCCCGCGTGTTGTCGTCACTCGGATGTCACGCAGTCGGACGCGTCTACACCACTCGGCCGTCCCGTGCATAGCCACTCGGCTGGGCAAGTCCTCATCACTCAGCCGCCCCGTGTGTCGCCCCTTGGTTGGTCACCTCATCACCACTCGGCCGTCCCGCGCGTCGCCTCTTGGTTGGTCACCTCATCACCACTCGGCCGCCCCGCGCGTCGCCCCTTGGTTGGTCACCTCATCACCACTCAGCCGCCCCGCCGTCGCCACCTGGTTGGTCACTCATCACACTGCAGCCGCCCCGCGCGTCGCCGCCGCGTCGGTCACGTCTACACTCGGCGTCGCGTCCGCGTCGGTCGCGCCCCTTGGTTGGTCACCCTCATCACCACTCTCGGCCGCCCCGCGCGTCGCCCCTCGGTTGGTCACCATCATCAC
Source organism: Thinopyrum elongatum (assembly GCA_011799875.1). Classification (NCBI taxonomy): domain Eukaryota; kingdom Viridiplantae; phylum Streptophyta; class Magnoliopsida; order Poales; family Poaceae; genus Thinopyrum; species Thinopyrum elongatum. The sequence continues at coordinate 333,964,690 of CM022302.1, read as the reverse complement.
CACTCGGCCCGCCCCGCGTCGCCCCTCGGTTGGTCACCTCATCACCACTCGGCCGCCCCGCGCGTCGCCTCTCGTTTGTCACCTCATCACCACTCGCCGCCCCGCGCGTCGCCTCTCGGTTGGTCACCCTCATCACCACTCGCCCGGCCGCCCCGCCGTCGCCTCTCGGTTGGTCACCTCATCACCACTCGGCCCCCCGCGCGTCGCCCTCTCGGTTGGTCACCTCATCACCACTCACTCGGCCGCCCCGCGTCGCCTCGGTTGGTCACCTCATCCCACTCGGCCCGCCCCGCGTCGCCCCTCGGTTGTTACCTCATCACCACTCGGCCGCCCCGCGCGTCGCCTCTTGGTTGGTCAACTCATCAACCACTCGGCCCCCAGCGCGTCATCCCTCGGTTGGTCACCACATCACCACTCGGCCGCCCAGCGCGTCGCCACTCGGTTGGTCACATCCTCGCCACTCGGCCGCCCCGCGCGTCGCCACTCGGTGAGACACATCTACATCAATCGGTCGCCCCGCGCATTGCCATCGGTTGGACACATCTTCACCACTCGGCCACTCGCGCGCCTTCAGACAGCTAAGTCATTCTACATGCGCTATATTCTGTTATTTCCGCGTTCCCGAGTATCCTGTAATTCACACATCACGTTCACTCGAAGGCCACGCCATCGATTGTACCTCTACGCTCGGCTGCTTATTTTCACATACTTGCTTAGTACTGGTTATGTGACTCCCGAGTCCAACTTCTATTTTTTCGCATACATCATTCACAAACACCATGTGTTCTTCATTTCGAGTTTGCATCGGTCCTCCGGGGCTGCAACTCAGTCGAAACACCACACTTCCGTTTTTTTTGAGCCAGTACTCCAACGAGTTCAGTCGGATCCTTCACTTCGACAAGTTCGAACGGATCCTTTGCTCTTCCAGACTCTTGCCGGTTAACCAGCAAGCCCCTTGCACTCCCAGCGGGTGTCTATGGGTGTTATTCACACAAATTATTTCAACACACACCAAATTTCCTCGAGAAATTGTTACGTTGGCTTGTGCTATTTTTCATACACAAGTTACGCGACCATTCGACGGCCCTATGCGCCAACTTCAACGCTACTCGGACTCGGTCACCGTACCGGTTCTAGCGCACCACAACACCGACCTTGTCGCTCTGTTGACTTCAAACACATCCGGCCGACCCCTCCGTGGGATCCTCTTCATCGTATCAATGATATAGACCTCGTCAGGCATGAGACAGATAAGTCACTTTTGTAATCAAACTGCACACTTCACTCCTTTGCGAGTTTGCCTCTTTCGAGCATCACTCGGAAGCTCCTCCTCACCATTACCCGAGTCCGACTCGATGAATTACAATTTATCCATTCAAAACTATATTAATCGTGTTCCAACAGGACCGCGGTCGAAGCCTACAGTATGCTCGGGGGCTACGCCACACTCGGGGGCTACACCGCACTCGGGGGCTGCAGCTCATTCAGAATCACACTCTCCTGAGTGGTTGAATACTTCATCACCAGACAGATCTTTCACTTCAAACAAATGCATCCGATCCGCCACTTTGACAAGTTACATAATCACTCAGATGCTCTGTGCGCCATCTTCGTTCATACTCAGGCTCAGTTGTTGCGCCCGTCTTGATGCGTCGCAACCACACTACACCAACCTCGTCGCTACATCATCTTCGAAAACATCTGGCTAACTCCTCTGAGGACCATCTTTGCCACTTGGCTGGACACGTAGTCCTTCACTCGGCCACCGCGCACATCTTCACTCGGCCGCCCCGCGCGTCGCCATTCGGTTGTGCACGTCCTCACCACTCGGCCGCCCCGCGCGTCGCCACTCAGCTGGATACGTAGTCCTTCACTCGGCCACCTCGCACATCTTCACTCGGCCGCCCCGCGCGTCGCCATTCGGTTGTGCACATCCCTCACACTCCTTGACCCGCGCGTTCGCCACTTCGGTTTGGATTACGTAGTCCTTCACTCGGCCACCTCGCACATCTTCACTCGGCCGCCCTGCCCGTTGCCACTCGATTGTGCACGTCTTCACCGCTCGACCGCCCCGCGCGTCGCCACTCGGTTGTGCACGTCTTCACCACTCGGCCGCCCCGCGCGTCGCCACTCGGCTGTACACATCCTCGCCCCTCGGCCGCCCCGCGCGTCACCATCAGTTGGACATGTCTTCACCACTACACCCCAACACAGGAACGACTAAGTTACTCATATGATCAAACCTCATATCACGCTCTGTAGCGAGCTTACCTCTTTCGAGCATCACTCGGGGGCTACGCACGGCCGAGGGTTATGCCACCCTCAGGGGTTACACCCATTTGATCAACCTGTTGATCACATCAGGAATATTTTTCTGACCATACATGATCGGTCCGCCGAAGATCTATGAGGGTAGCACTGTCCATTCATCCAAACCATTACCTGGAGTCATCTTCAGGACCGCAAAAGGGTGAAAACGACGCTCCTCTACGGATACACTTGGCCCTTATTCTAGGCTCCAAGGCGTCAGTTTCACAAACTTGGACTCAGAGATGGCATGTGCTGGTGTTCCCCCGGGATAATGAGTGGCCTCTCTCCGGAGAGTCAGCCCACACGCTAGCCACGCCACTCGGGTTTCATGGCACGTCCACATCGGACCACTAGTCTATCTCCTCCGGGAGACATACGAGTGCCACCAAGTTTTTCCTTGCAGTCAACTTACCCCGATAAGTCGGGAAGCGCGTCCACTCGGACAAATACCCCGTTCATGCAAAAGGGTGAAAACAAGAAGCCATCGGTCAATGTAAGAAGTACTACTGGAACGATTACTCCCTGGAGTGTACAGCTCTTTTCTACAGTCGGCAGTTTCGAGGCCGAATTCATTCATCGTGCCGAGAGCACGAAGATTCGCCTGCTTGACCCAGTTCCAGGCTGAACTTATTTACCGTGCCGAGTGCATGAAGATCAGTCCGACTGATTCAGCTCCAGACTGAGCTTATTCACCGTGCCAAGCACGTGAAGATCCATTCCGAATGCATGAAGACCCGCCATAGTTCTAGGTTGAAGTCATTTACCGTGCCGAGCGCATGAGGGTTCACCTGTTTAATTCAGTTCCAGACCAGAAGACAGGCTCTAAGACTCCCGCCGACTGCCCGCAGTCGACGGCGGTCTCGGGGACTACACCCAGTGGGTGCACTCAGCGTGCCCCCACTGGAATGGTATCCACTTGGAACGGTCCGCCCAGTCCGAGTGACGGCCAAACAACAACAAAAAAGACAGGCTCTAAGACTCCCGCCGACTGCCCGCAGTCGACGGCAGTCTCGGGGACTACACCCAGTGGGTGCACTCAGCGTGCCCCCACTAGAATGGTATCCACTCGGAACGGTCCGCCCGGTCCGAGTGACGGCCAAACAACAATAAAAGACACGTTCCAGACATGAAGAAATTCTGAGTAATCAGTTACTCGATGCAGGACCAGCTCCAAATCACTCAAAAAAAATTGCTATAAGGTGAGTTTAACGCTCCTCTACGGACCCGTTTGAGCTCATTTCACTCGGACACCATGTAGTCCGGAATCCGTCAAGGCAACACGCGGAGATGAGACCGCCGGGTGACCAAAGGGAGTTCATGAGCGCCTCCGTAGCACTCGACTCATCTGGGAATTCACCTCGACTCGACCCGCTCAACCTCGACCGATTCGGGGGCTAATGACGAGGACATGTATTGGGGGTAGGGTAATAGGCCTGACCTAAAGACCCTACCCTAGGACACCACACACCTTATACTAGGCCCCAGGGCCAGATCAGCAGTCAGATTCTCTGCAGAGTGACATTCACTCGGAAGGCAACAGACCACTCGAAGCATAGCACTCCACTCGACGAACTCATTCCACTCGGAGTACCTGATCTCACTCGGATATGCGAATACCAAACAGTCGACGAGGCAGTCGGAGCATCATTCTCATAGTGGAGGTTTCGTAGTGGGCTGACATAATGGCATTTATGCCCTTCTTTGTAACATAGGAGGTGAGGGGGTGGCGCACTCTATATAAGCCACCCCCCACCACTAGACTGGGGGGCTTTTTTCTTCTACCTTTCTCTCTCTCTAGTCTCCGGACTTAGCTCAGGCATGGGGATCCGTTCTCCCTCTCTCACACATTGTAATCTCCGGATACATACTCAGATAAAACAAAGCCTCTCCGGAGCACGAGACGTAGGGCTGTTATCTCCACCGCGAGAGGCCCGAACTCGCTAAAACCACCGTGTCACCCATATGCATCTCGATAGATCATGCTCCTTTATCCTACCCCTCTCTCATTGTCGAAATCGTTCCCACGACACCGGGTACTGGAGCGGCGGCTCGTTGCCGCCCTCGAGGTGCTCGAGGATGAAGTGGAGCGTCCGCCCGGGGACGCCCCACCACAAGCGGTGGCCGTCGGCGTTGTGGCGCCCCCTCACCGGCGCGTTGTTGGTGGAGGCGAGCTGCTGCTCGTGGCAGCGTTGGAAGTACGCCGCCCAGCTCACGTGGTTGTCGGCGGCGTACTCCGGGCGGTCGCGCACCTCCTCCGGCAGGGAGGCCCGGATGCGCTCGATCTCCTCGTGGAAGTGGCCGGGGTGCTCGGGGTCGGGCCGCGGGGGGACTGGGACGCCGCCTGCGTTGAGCCTCCACCTCCCCGACGCGCGCATGTCCGGCGGCGTCGGGTAGTTGGCCTCGTGGAGAAGGTGCGCCTCCCACTCGTGCAGACTGCGGCGGCCGAAGCCGTTGGCCGCCGCAGAGTCGCCGGGGAACCTTTCGCCTATCGGAGAGGTTGGTGGTGGGTGGAGAGAGAGACGAGAAGGGCGTCGGCGACGAGAGAGAGAGAGAGAGAGAGGGCGACGGAGTGTTCGTCCCGGGCGAGGAGAGTTGCTTTTTATAGACGCCGAGGGGGGGGCGACATGCGTGTGTGTACGCATGGCGGGAGGGGACGGCGAGCCGCCGAGGCATTACTGCGCCGCCCGTGGGGAATCAGCGGAAGGCTGACCGGCGGCAGCCTTGGCATTGATTCCTCATGGGAGAAACGAGACGACGAGGAAGGACGACGATGCGACGTGTCGCTGATGTAACACCCCCAGTGGTTAGCCACAGTAATTCCATTTTGATAATGCCAAGTCAGCATGATTAACAGTGCGTGATCATCATTAGCATTATATTTCATTTCAATTCCTAACTCAAAATTCAAATTTAAATTAAAATGGAAAATAAAAGTTGTCCAACATAAAAACTAAATTGTTCATTAAATGGAAAATATTCCAGAGACCATTCTAAAATTGTAACCAACAAATAATAAATTAATTAAGAGACTCTAACAGTAGCAAAACAGCACTATTTAATCCTTTTTCAATTAAATAAAATTCAAATAAAAATATATGGACACCAAACCAATTTCTAGCAGTGACTAATTTTGCACTGTTAATATTTGGACCAGTCTCATATTTTACAAAAGTCTTTTTGGGGCTAAACTATTTGCAAAACAGGAGCTAAAAGGAAAAATCAGAGAAGAAATAAAAATAAAAAGAAAAGGCCCGAGTGGCTGGGCTCTAGTCAGCACAGAGGGCCCAGCCCACCTTCCCTTCCTCCTTCCTACTGCTCCCCCTCTCGCACGTTGTCGCCTCGCCCGCACCCGCCGCGCCGGCCCCCCCTGCCCCGCAGTCGACAACGCGCCGACGCCGCCCGTCGAGGTTAAAGCCGCCGCCCCCGTGCCCCCTGGCCTCTCCCTCACTCACTCTCTCCCTCTCTCTCTCGCTCGGCTCCCTTTTTCCCCTCTCTCCCGAGCGCCCCCGCCGACGTGCCATCGTCACCACCGCGGCCACCGACGGCCCCGAACGCCGCTACCAAGTCCAGGAGCTCCACTGCGCACCTCCACATCGACTCCGCCCTCAAGCCCGAGCCGAGGATCATCTGCAGCGCCGCCCATGCCCGTTCCCCTCGCCGGACTCCACCGCGACCTCACCGACGATTCGCCGCCTCCAGCCCTTCCCCGACGCGTCTGAGCACGCCACCAGCTCCGGGGTGAGCTCGTGCATCTCCTCCCCCACTCCGTTCACTCGCGCATGAGCCGTAGGCCTAGGTCCGTCGAGCTCCGCCCATAGCCGCCGTCAGTCGTCGCCGCACATGTCGCTCTAGTGCACCTCCGGTCGCCCCGCTTGCGCCGTTCGACGCGCAATGCTTCGGGCGTTCGAACGCAGCCCCCCAAGATACCTTCCTTGCATCGCATCGACGAGCCCGACGAGTTCCGCTCCGACCGGTGCGGCCCGCCGTCGCCGTCGTCGATAGCGACCACCCCCGCCCCTACCGTTGCGCCCATTCAATGCGGCTTGGCGCCCGCGTTCGATCCCAGCCAGCGGGGCATCAAGCGGTGGCCCGTGGCGCAAATCCGGCCGAGTCCGGCGAACTCCCGAGCCCCTCCGCAGCGATCTGCGTCGCCGGAGCTTCACCGCCGGCGTCCGACGTGGCCAAGCGTGGGGCCCACCCTGAGACACTGCTTGTGGGCCCCGTCGTCTGTTTGACCATGTTGACTTCGGTCAACGTGGGACACTGTTCCCTGCTGACACTGACGTGTGGGCCCCAGCACCTAATTAACCCTAATCAAATTTTAAACTAATTATAATTAGTATAAGACACTGACAGGTGGGTCCCGCTAGCTGATTAGGATTAGATTAGTTAATATAACTCTGTTAATTAGTCCAGTCAATGACATGTGGGGCCCACTGGTCAGGTTTGACCTGGCCGACCCCCTGTTGACTGCTGACGTCAGCACTGCGTCATGATGACGTCACCCCCGCACTGTTTTGGATAATTCGAATTTAATTAATTAAATAAATTCCAGAAAATCAATAAAACTTTAGAAAATCATATCTTTTAATCCGTAACTCCGATGGAAAAACTTTATACATGAAAATTGCTCAGAACGACGAGACGAATCCGAATACGCGATACGTTCGTCCATCACGCGTCTCTAACTATCCGAACATGCAACCGTCCCCCTCCGGATCCTTTGTGCGATAATTCCAAAGACCCGGGAAATATCGTCAGATATTCTCCCGCTCCGTCTGGTACGTGTAATGTTGCGTTAGACTACCCCTAGCACCGTGTATCGTATTTGTCATGCTCATGTTTGCTCTATATTTATACTGTTTCCTCCCCCTCTTCTCTCTCGATAGCCCCCGACCCCGACGTCGTCCCCGAGACCGACGCAGCTCCGGATACCGAAGCCACCGTTGACGACCTTGCCCTTGCCGCCGAGCAACCAGGCAAGCCCCCCCCCCTTTGATCATCCCGATATCGCCCATTCTATTTCTCATGCTTGCATTAGAATTGCTGTTGCTGCTGCTTTACCTATTCTGATGCATAGCCTGTTTATTGTAACCTGCTGTTGATAATTACCTGCATATCCTAAACTGCTTAGTATAGGCTAGGTAGAGACCTATCAGTGACCCCACTTATCCCGACTGCCGCGCTGGATCGTCAGAAGACCCGATCAACGGGACTGAAGACCAGGACCCGACACCGCACATCACCCCCCTTAGTTGTAACGACACTGCAGCGTTACTATCGAGTGCCGAGGGTGAAACCTCATGTAGCACTTCTGATGTTAACTTTGTAGAGTAGCTATTCGGTCGTGGTCATCGAGGGTGATTCCTCCTTCGCCACTTCCGGTAACGACGCTGTCCTGCAACACATCAAGTGTGAACCCATCGAGGGTGAATCCTCCGAGTTCACCTTGACAGACACATCGAGTAGGAATCCAACGAGGGTGATACCTCGGATTCCCCTGATGTTATGGACACACGGATACTTGGACTTTACACTGTTCCTTGGATAGGCGGGTCGGCCCTGAGGGGTACCCGCGTGCGCCTAAGTGGCGAGTGTTGTGAAGACGGGTGCCAGTGTGGTGCCCGAGTGGTGAATACGAGGCGCGGCCGAGCATTCTTAACCCTTGCAGCAAGTCCTCGAGACGGGGCGACGGGGTCACATCTTTCGTGAGTCTCTGCTCGTTACCGCAAGCCCCTAGTCCTAACGATTTGGATATTTGATCCGAGCAGGCCTCTGGTCTGATAGCACTAACCATCACGTGGGCATAGTATGGGCGTTCTGCATCGTATGCATCAGCCGAAAGCTCTGTCAGATGTCTTGTTCAGCGTGGCGGCACGGACGGACCGGCGCCTTCCTGTAGTGTTGGTGTCTGGCTTCACCGTGTGCGCAACGACCCGGAGGGCGAGGGGCGATGGCCAAGACCCCCTTGCGCTTAGGATGTAGACCGGCGGGGACCTCTCTGCTGAGCTGTAGGTAGGGTTGCGATGTGTCGTTTGACCAAGGCCGGGCATGACCCAGGAAAGTGTGTCCGGCCGAAGTTAATCGAGCGTGTTGGGTAAGTTGGTGCACCCCTGCAGGGAAGAATACTTCTATCGATAGCCGGTCCTACGGTAAAGGACACTCGGAGTTGTATCCTGATTGATACAATTTTAGAACTGGATACTTGGATACTATGGCTCTGGGATTGCTTCTCGTAGGGAGTCGAGAAGGGATCTCCGGACGAGGTTGATGACTGTATGGCTCTGGGATTGCTTTCTCGCAGGGAGTCAAGAAATGATCTCTGGGTGAGGTTGAGACTTAATGATACTGCTACATTATATTGTACTGTTCTGCTCTCTTCTATTGCTGCAAGACCGCTGAAGATGCTAGTCTTCGATAGGACTGTTCTGCTCTCTCTATATTGGAGGGTCCCAGGCAGGAGGCCTACGCCTTTCGATCGTAGTGTTTTATTTTGCCCCGCCTTTCTAAAGGCCTTTCTGTTTCTCTTTTAATATCTGTACTCAGATATCTGATGCTTCCGCTGACGCTTGTTCGCAAGCTTATGTATTCGAGCCCTCGAGGCCCCTGGCTTGTAATATAAAACTTGTATGACTTTATTTATATTTTAGAGTTGTGTTGTGATATCTTCTCGTGAGTCCTTAGGCTTGATCGTGTGCATTTGCGTGTATGATTAGTGCACGATTAGGCCGGGGGCGTCACAGCTGACTCGGCGGTCCCATTTGGCTTTCGCGCCAAAAACGCTCCCCCCGGTGCCCCCAGCGCGCTGGGTTCGGCCTGGGTCCGCCGGCGCCAAAATCGGCCCGAGCCGGCAAAAATTGGGCTTCTGGGGGCACGGCTGGGCCGAATTTTCGGCGCCGGCAACAAAAAATGGGCCTGTTGGGGGCGCGCTGGAGATGCTCTTATTGTTGTTGTAATCAAAGAAGCATTGTGTAACACCCCCAGTGGTTAACCACAGTAACCACCCTTTTGATTATGCCATGACATCATGTTTAACAGTGCATGATCATCATTAACATCATATTGCATTTCAACTCCTAAGTCAAAATTCAAATTTAAATAAAAGTGGAAAATAAAAGTTGTCCAAACCTGAAAACTAAAATGTGCCTCATGTTACAAATATTCCCAAAGCATTTATAAAAATGATTGCAACATTTGTTGGAATTGTAAAAGGACTCGAACAACAAGAAACAACAGCAACATAGCACTATTTAATCCTTTTCAAATTAAATAAAATCCAAACAAAAAGATATGGACGCCAAACCAATTTCTAGCAGTGACTAATTTTGCACTGTTAATATTTGGACCAGTCTCATATTTTACAAAAGTCCAGAAGTAGACTAGACATTTTTGCAAAACAGAGAAAAGAATAAATAAAAAGAAAAGCTAAAAGAAAATAAAAGGAACCCCCCCTTCGCTGGGCCTCGGCCCAGCTGGCCACTGGGCTAGCCAGGCCGGCCCAGCCGGCACCCTACTCCCCTCCTCCTTATCCCCAGGGGGAAACCCTAATCCCCGTCACCCCCACTTCCCCCCACTCCCTCGATCCCCTTCTCCCCCCCTTCTCGTTCTGGATCGGGCGCGGCCCCGCCTCCCCGCGCCGCCCGACGCGCCCCCGAGTCGCCCTCGTCGCCTCGCCCGACGCCGTCACCGCCGCCTGGACCTCGCTGGACCTCCTCGCCGGCCTGCTTCCCCTACGCACGTCATCTCCGTCCTCCTCCTCATCCCCCATTGCCCCGAACCCTACGCCCGCGGTGAGGACCCCGGTCCTCCTCTCTCCCCTGTCGCCGCCCGTGCACCGCGCTCGCCGGCGACCACTGCTGCTGCACTGCTTCGCCCGTGCCCGCGCGAGTCGCCCTGCTCGCCGCTGCCGCGCCCGAGCGCGCGCCCCGCCTGTGCACGCCCGCGCGGCCGCCCGCGGCCTGCTGCTGCCCGCTGCGCCCTGTGAACTGCGCCGCTGCCACCACCACCACCGCAGCCGCCGCTCCGCGCACCGTGCCCCGCCTCTGTCCCCGCACCACCATCGCGCGCGCCCGCAGCCGCGCTAGCCCCGCTGCTGCCGCCCGCCTCCGCCGCTCGCCTGAGCCCGCCTTTTCCTCGTCGCCGCACCCGCTCCACCTCGCCGCTGCTCGCCGGCCACTGCCGCTGCCGCCCCACACCGCCTGCTGCCGCCGCGCACCGCGCCCCGCCGTGCCCGTCGCCGCCTCACTCGCCTCTGCCCGCGCGCACGCGCGCGTTGGCCGGACTTGTCCGGCCCCGAAAGGGGCTCGCCGCGGACGTGTCCTCCCCTGCCACTGACCAGTGGGCCAGTTCCCTGTTAAAAAAAAGAAAAGAAAAGAAGAGATATAAAAAAAAGTTAAATAAATAATTAAGTTAATAGTTAATTAATTAGTTAAAAGTTAATTAATATTGTTTAAATTAACTAATTAGGTTTAGTTGCTAATTAATGTTTAATCTGTTAATTAGTGTTAGTAGACTATGACATGTGGGTCCCCCTTGACCCTGTTGACTGGTCAACCTTGACCCAGTCAACGCTGACTGGATCTGCTGACTGGACCATTTGACTTAGTCAACCTATTTAAATAATTTGAAAAATTAATAAAACTTTAGAAAATAATATTAAATAATCCGTAACCCGGATTGAAAAACTTTATACATGAAAGTCGCTCAGAACGACGAGACGAATTCGAATACGCGGTCCGTTCGTCCGTCACACGTCCCTAACTATCCGAACATGCAACCGTTCCTCTCCGGTCATCTGTGTGACAAATGTCCGGAACCGGGAAAACATTCCCGGATGGATTCCCCCTTCCTCGGTGACGTGCAACCATACGTTAGGACACACCCGGCACTGCATATTGTCATGCCGTACTTTGCGTTGCTCATGATTGCTCTATATTTATACTGTTTCCTCCCCCTCTTCTCTCTCGATAGAGCCGGTACCGACGCAGCTCCGAAGTTCGACGACCCCTGAAGACCTTGCCCTTGCCGCCGAGCAACCAGGCAAGCCCCCCCCCCTTTGATCATCCCGATATCGCCCATTCTATTTCTCATGCTTGCATTAGAATTGCTGCTGCTACCGCTTTACCTATTCTGATGCAAAGCCTGATTATTGTAACCTGCTGTTGATAATTACCTGCATATCCTAAACTGCTTAGTCTAGGCTGGGTAGAGACATATCAGTGACCCCACTTATCCCGACTGCTCCGCTGGATTATCAGAAGACCCGATCAACGGGAATTGAAGACCAGGCCCCGACACCGCACATCACCCCCCCCCCCTTAGTTGTAACGACACTGCAGCGTTACTATCGAGTGCCGAGGGTGAAACCACTTGTAGCACTTCTGATGTTAACTCTGTAGAGTAGCTATTCGGTCGTGGTCATCGAGGGTGATTCCTCCTTCACCACTTCCGGTAACGACGTTGTCGTACAACACCTCAAGTGTGAACCCAGTGAGGGTGATTCCTCCGAGTTCACCTTGACGGATACATCGAGTGGGAAATCAAACAAGGGTGATACCTCAGATTCCCCTGATGTTATGGACACACGGATACTTGGACTTTACACTGTTACTTGGATAGGCGGGTCGACCCTGAGGGGTACCCGCGTGCGCCTAAGTGGCGAGTGTTGTGAAGACGGGTTGCCAGTGTGGTGCCCGAGTGGTGAATACGAGGCGCGGCCGGGCATTCTTAACCCTTGCAGCAAGTCCTCGAGACGGGGCGACGGGGTCACATCTTTCGTGAGTCTCTGCTCGTTACCGCAAGCCCTTAGTCCTAACGATTTGGATATTTGATCCGAGCAGGCCTCTGGTCTGATAGCACTAACCATCACGTGGGCATAGTATGGGCGTTCTGCATCGTATGCATCAGCCGAAAGCTCTGTCAGACGTCCAGTTCAGCACTGCGGCCGGGCTGGGCCGGCACCATCCTGAGGGGTGGAGCCTGGTTCGCCTTTCGATCGTAGTGTTTTATTTTGCCCCGCCTTTCTAAAGGCCTTTCTGTTTCTCTTTTAATATCTGTACTCAGATATCTGATGCTTCCGCTGACGCTTGTTCGCAAGCTTATGTATTCAAGCCCTCGAGGCCCCTGGCTTGTAATATAAAGCTTGTATGACTTTATTTATGTTTTAGAGTTGTGTTGTGATATCTTCCCGTGAGTCCTTAGGCTTGATCGTGTGCATTTGCGTGTATGATTAGTGCACGATCGGGCCGGGGGCGTCACAAGTTGGTATCAGAGCCGACTGACTGTAGGAACCCCCCCTTTCCAACTCCTTGGCCGAAGTTGAGTCTAGTAATCGAAAACTGTTTTACTAACTTGGCTGTGTGGCTTACGGGCCCACGTCGCCAATTGGGTGGTATTAGTATCTTTTACTCCTTGACCTTTAATCTGGGACTCTGATCTCTCTCCTATTCGGGTTAAAATTTTACTAACTCCAACATTAGGCTCTCGTGCTCACATCCACCCGGAGTTCTGAAAATATCCCCCCTTGCTTCAAGATTGTGGGCCAGGTTCTGCTTACAGGATCCTTTTATCAAGGGCACCCTGTGTTGTCACTTGCAGATTCCTCGCTCCGTCAGTTTTCTCCGATGTTGATGTAGCCTTTGCTATGTCTCGTTGTGTACTTCCTTACTGCGTGCCTGCGCGCCGCCTAGTTGTCTAGCCTTCTCCTTCCAGCTGTCGTAATGCCGGTTCGTAATCGAGACTAGGTGTGGATTTGAATGTCTGGTGTGACTATGATGAAGTATCTATTGCACTTCCTTCTGTCGTGCGTGCTACTTCATGAATAATTCCATACATCTGCATTTCTACTTGTTGAACTGCCCTTGTTGATTTGGCAGGATGGCTGACGATTCCCCACCTCCACCTTACATTGCCGCAATGATGGAGCAGTTTGAACTCAACCGTCAGTTTATGACCGGAGTATTGGCTCAGTTCCCAACTCAAAATGCTCAACAACAGTCTGCTCCAATAACTCTGCCAGAATTTGTGCGCCTCAATCCGTCCACTTTTCGCAGCTCGATGATCCAATGGATGCTGATGATTGGCTCCGTGACATTGCCTTTCAGTTGAAGTCGGCTAATGTTATTCCTGACAGTTACGTCTTCTATGCGACGTATCACCTAAGGGGTTCGGCTGCTCAGTGGTGGGAAAGCCACAAGGGTATGTTGCCTGCTGAAACTGTAATCACTTGGCAGGAATTTCAGTCAGCTTTTTGTGCACGGTACATTCCTTAAGGTCTGACGGACCAGAAGAAGCAGGAATTCCGCAAACTTACCCAGGGCACGATGACTGTGGATGAATATCAGCGGAAGTTTCTTGAATTGTCCCGCTATGCTGAAGATGACGTCTGCACTGACGCCCGCAAGCAGATAAATTCTGTGAAGGACTCCGTACTGACATAAAACTCACACTTGCAGTCCTTGATTGCACAGACTTCACAACGCTTGTCAGCAAATCTTTCCAAATTGAAACAGCTCTGACTAAATGCCAGGAGTCGCTCAAGCGCACTCATGAAGCTGGCTCATCCTCGGGTCAGCCTGTTCAGAAACGCCGAGTCTGGATCCCACACAATGTTCATCACCGACCTGCCCCTGCACCGAGGCCGTCTTGTGTTGCACCTCGTCTCCCTCCGCCGCTGAGACAGCTAACGATTCAGGGTGGACAACCCAATGTTGAAGCTCCTCCCCATAATGATGGTTTATGCCGCAAGTGTGGACACTCAGGGCATCGTGCTTTCAACTGTCCTCAGGGTCAGCCGCAAAATTCATCACGTTGTTCCGTTAACCGTAAAAAGGGCCAACGAAACCATCCTAGCAGAAATCATAGTGCCAGACCACCTGCTAGTCAGCTTGTTCATGTCAACCATGTTAAAACTGAAGAAGCTCGACAGGACACCAACATTGTGATGGGTACCCTTCTAGTGAATTCAACCCCAGCTACTGTACTCTTTGATTCTGGAGCATCGCACTCCTTCATGTCCGAAAGTTTTGCACGAAGCCATGATATCCCTTTCGACAAGATGTCCACCCCATTGGTAATCCAGTCACCCGGGGCTAATTGGCAAACTACCAGGGTAAGCCATGGTAATCACATTGTGATTGGAGGATTGATGTTCCCCGTTTCTCTCATTGCCCTTAAGACCTCCAACATTGACATTATTCTGGGTATGGACTGGTTGAAGCCTCATAAAGCTTTGATTGACTGTGCCACTGAATCAGTCCGCATCACACACCCTTCCGGCCAGACAGTCAGATACTCAGCTCAAACAGTTCAGGACACCGAAGCTCAGATTTATGTTCTGAATGCATTGAATGCTTCACCTCTTGAAGGCATCGAGAACGTTCCAGTTGTTCGTGATTTTCAAGATGTATTTCCAGAAGAACTTCCAGGTATACCCCCTGCTAGAGCTGTCGAGTTTGTCATCGACTTGAAGCCTGGCACTACCCCTATTGCGAAGCGTCCTTATAAGATGCCTCCACACCACCTTCTCGAGCTTAAGGAGGAAATCGACACGTCACTTAAGAAGGGTTTCATCCGCCCCAGTTCCTCTGCTTGGGGAGCACCTTCCCACTTTGTCAAGAAGAAGGATGGTACGAATCGGTTGGTTCAAGATTATCGACCAATCAACCAAGCAACAATTCAGAACAAGTATCCGCTTCCCAGAATCAACGATTTGTATGATCAACTTGCCGGTTCCTCAGTATTCTCTAAGCTTGATTTGAGATTGGGATACCATCAAATCCGTGTTCGTGAAGAGGATATTCCGAAGACTGCATTTGTTACTCGTTATGGCTCCTACGAGTACACCGTCATGTCATTTGGCCTAACAAATGCTCCAGCCACATTCTCCCGTCTGATGAATTATATCTTCATGGATTACCTCGACAAGTTCGTCGTAGTATATCTAGATGATATTCTGGTATATTCGAAGAATAAGGAAGTTGCCGAACACCTTCGTCTTGTACTGGAAAGGCTCCGAGAACACCAGTTGTATGCCAAGTACTCCAAATGTGAATTCTGGCTTTATGAAGTAACCTACCTTGGTCATGTGATTTCCAAGGATGGAATTGTTGTTAACCCAGAACGAGTTCAGGCCATTCTGGACTGGACTCCTCCGAAGAACGTCAAGCAAGTGAGAAGTTTTCTCGGCCTTGCAAGCTATTGTCGTCGCTTTGTCGAGAATTTCTCAAAGATTGCTAAGCCCCTGACTGACCTACTTCACAAAGGCGTTAAGTTCGAATGGACAGACAAATGTCAGGAAAGTTTTCAAGCACTCAAAGACAAGCTAACATCTGCCCTAGTACTATCTCCTCCAGATACCCGCAAAGACTTTGTGATTTATTGTGATGCATCCCGTGTAGGATTAGGCTGTGTCCTAATGCAAGAGCGTAAAGTGATTGCTTATGGCTCTCGTCAGTTGCGTCTGCATGAAGAAAATTACCCGGTACATGATCTAGAACTAGCTGCTGTCATCTATGCACTGCAGTTGTGGCGACATTACCTTCTCGGTAATCGTTGCGAGATCTACACGGATCATAAAAGTCTGAAGTACTTGTTTACTCAACCATCTCTAAACCTCCGCCACCAAAGATGGATGGAGGCCATTGCGGACTATGATTTGGGTATTTCCTATACCCCTGGCAAGGCTAACGTGATGGCTGATGCCTTAAGCCGCAAGTCCTATTGCGACAACCTCATGGTTAGGCGAACTCAACCTCGTCTTTTTGAAGAACTATGCAAGCTGAATCTACGTATTGTTCCACAGGGATCTCTTAATAACCTTGTGATACAACCAGATCTTGAGAAAGCTGTTAAGAATGCGCAAGCTAAAGATGTTGAAATTGATCTGATGAAGAAAGACCTTCACCTTGTAAAGTACAGGGATTTCTCGCTGTCTGAAGATGGAACCTTGTATTTCAGAAACCGCATTGTCGTACCTCGCTTCGAACTCATGACTGACAAAGTCATGAAGGAGGCACATGATACCCCGCTGTCTATTCATCCGGGTAGCACCAAGATGTATCGTGATCTCCGTCAAAGGTACTGGTGGTCTAGAATGAAGCAGGACATTGCTCGCTATGTTGCTGAATGTGATGTGTGTCGTCGCGTTAAAGCAGAACATCAGAAACCGGCTGGAATTCTGCAACCACTTCCTATTCCTCTATGGAAATGGGATAAGGTTCAGATGGATTTCGTTACAGGACTTCCTAGGTCACAGAAGGGTCACGATGCTATTCTTGTCATCGTCGACCAACTCTCTAAGGTTGCACACTTCCTGTTGGGGAACGTAGCAGAATTTTAAAATTTTCTACGCATCACCAAGATCAATCTATGGAGTCATCTAGCAACGAGTGAGAGGGGAGTGTATCTACATACCCTTGTAGATCGCGTGCGGAAGCGTTCAAGAGAACGGGGTTGATGGAGTCGTACTCGTCGTGATCCAAATCACCGATGACCGAGCGCCGAACGGACGACACCTCCGCGTTCAACACACGTACGGAGCAGAGACGTCTCCTCCTTCTTGATCCAGCAAGGGGGGAGGAGAGGTTGATGGAGATCCAGCAGCACGACGGTGTGGTGGTGGAAGCAGCGGGATTTCAGCAGGGCTTCGCCAAGCGCTACTGGAGGAGGAAGAGGTGTCACTGGAGGGAGAGGGAGGCGCCAGGGGCTGAGCTGTTTCTCCCATGCACCTCCCCACTATATATAGGGGTGGAGGGGGCTGGTTTCTTGCCCTCCAAGTCCATTGGGGCGTTGGCAAAGGTGGAAGGAAAGAAATCCCATCCTTTCCCTTCCCCACCGATTGTTATCCCCCTTTTTTAGGGATCTTGATCTTATCCCTTCGGGATATGATCTTATTCCTTCTAAGGGGGAATCTTGGTGCGCCTTGACTAGGGGTGTGGGGCCTTGCCCCCACTACCCACGTTCATGTGGGCCCCCCCATGCAGGTGGGCCCCACTCCGGAACCTTCTAGAACCTTCTCGGTACAATACCGAAAAATCCCGAACATTTTCCGGTGGCCAAAATAGGACTTCCCATATATAAATCTTTATCTCCGGACCATTCCGGAACTCCTCGTGACGTCCAGGATCTCATCCGAGACTCCGAACAACCTTCGGGTTACCGCATACTAATATCTCTATAACCCTAGCGTCACCGAACCTTAAGTGTGTAGACCCTACGGGTTCGGGAGACACGCAGACATGACCGAGACGACTCTCCGGTCAATAACCAACAGCGGGATCTGGATACCCATGTTGGCTCCCACATGCTCCTCGATGATCTCATCGGATGAACCACGATGTCGAGGATTCAATCAATCCCGTACGCAATTCCCTTTGTCTATCGGTACGATACTTGCCCGAGATTCGATCGTCGGTATCTCGATACCTTGTTCAATCTCGTTACCGGCAAGTCTCTTTACTCGTTTCCGTAACACATCATCCCATGAACAACTCCTTGATCACATTGAGCTCATTATGATGATGTCCTACCGAGTGGGCCTAGAGGTACCTCTCCGTTACATGGAGTGACAAATCCCAGTCTCGATTCGTGCCAACCCAACAGATACTTTCGGAGATACCCGTAGTGCACCTTTATAGCCACCCAGTTACGTTGTGACGTTTGGTGCACCCAAAGCACTCCTACGGTATCCGGGAGTTGCACAATCTCATGGTCTAAGGAAAAGTTACTTGACATTGGAAAAGCTTTAGCAAACGAACTACACGATCTAGTGCTAGGCTTAGGATTGGGTCTTGTCCATCACATCATTCTCCTAATGATGTGATCCCGTTATCAATGACATCCAATGTCCATGGTCAGGAAACCGTAACCATCTATTGATCAACGAGCTAGTCAACTAGAGGCTTACTAGGGACATGTTGTGGTCTATGTATTCACACATGTATTACGATTTCCGGATAACACAATTATAGCATGAATAACAGACAATTATCATGAACAAGGAAATATAATAATAACCATTTTATTATTGCCTCTAGGGCATATTTCCAACAGTCTCCCACTTGCACTAGAGTCAATAATCTAGTTACATTGTGATGAATCGAACACCCATAGAGTACTGGTGTTGATACCACTGTTGGGGAACGTAGCAGAATTTTAAAATTTTCTACGCATCACCAAGATCAATCTATGGAGTCATCTAGCAACGAGTGAGAGGGGAGTGTATCTACATACCCTTGTAGATCGCGAGCGGAAGCGTTCAAGAGAACGGGGTTGATGGAGTCGTACTCGTCGTGATCCAAATCACCGATGACCGAGCGCCGAACGGACGGCACCTCCGCGTTCAACACACGTACGGAGCAGAGACGTCTCCTCCTTCTTGATCCAGCAAGGGGGGAGGAGAGGTTGATGGAGATCCAGCAGCACGACGGTGTGGTGGTGGAAGCAGCGGGATTTCAGCAGGGCTTCGCCAAGCGCTACTGGAGGAGGAAGAGGTGTCACGGGAGGGAGAGGGAGGCGCCAGGGGCTGAGCTGTTTCTCCCATGCACCTCTCCACTATATATAGGGGTGGAGGGGGCTGGTTTCTTGCCCTCCAAGTCCATTGGGGCGTTGGCAAAGGTGGAAGGAAAGAAATCCCATCCTTTCCCTTCCCCACCGATTGTTATCCCCCTTTTTTAGGGATCTTGATCTTATCCCTTCGGGATATGATCTTATTCCTTCTAAGGGGGAATCTTGGTGCGCCTTGACTAGGGGTGTGGGGCCTTGCCCCCACTACCCACGTTCATGTGGGTCCCCCCATGCAGGTGGGCCCCACTCCGGAACCTTCTAGAACCTTCTCGGTACAATACCGAAAAATCCCGAACATTTTCCGGTGGCCAAAATAGGACTTCCCATATATAAATCTTTACCTCCGGACCATTCCGGAACTCCTCGTGACGTCCAGGATCTCATCCGAGACTCCGAACAACCTTCTGGTTACCGCATACTAATATCTCTATAACCCTAGCGTCACCGAACCTTAAGTGTGTAGACCCTACGGGTTCGGGAGACACGCAGACATGACCGAGACGACTCTCCGGTCAATAACCAACAGCGGGATCTGGATACCCATGTTGGCTCCCACATGCTCCTCGATGATCTCATCGGATGAACCACGATGTCGAGGATTCAATCAATCCCGTACGCAATTCCCTTTGTCTATCGGTACGATACTTGCCCGAGATTCGATCGTCGGTATCTCGATACCTTGTTCAATCTCGTTACCGGCAAGTCTCTTTACTCGTTTCCGTAACACATCATCCCGTGAACAACTCCTTGATCACATTGAGCTCATTATGATGATGTCCTACCGAGTGGGCCCAGAGGTACCTCTCCGTTACATGGAGTGACAAATCCCAGTCTCGATTCGTGCCAACCCAACAGATACTTTCGGAGATACCCGTAGTGCACCTTTATAGCCACGCAGTTACGTTGTGACGTTTGGTGCACCCAAAGCACTCCTACGGTATCCGGGAGTTGCACAATCTCATGGTCTAAGGAAAAGTTACTTGACATTGGAAAAGCTTTAGCAAACGAACTACACGATCTAGTGCTAGGCTTAGGATTGGGTCTTGTCCATCACATCATTCTCCTAATGATGTGATCCCGTTATCAATGACATCCAATGTCCATGGTCAGGAAACCGTAACCATCTATTGATCAACGAGCTAGTCAACTAGAGGCTTACTAGGGACATGTTGTGGTCTATGTATTCACACATGTATTACGATTTCCGGATAACACAATTATAGCATGAATAACAGACAATTATCATGAACAAGGAAATATAATAATAACCATTTTATTATTGCCTCTAGGGCATATTTCCAACACTTCCTGCCTGTCAAAGAGACTATCACTGCTAGTCAGTTAGCCGAGTTGTATATCTCCAGGATTGTTTCACTCCACGGTATTCCGAAGGAGATTAGTTCGGACCGTGGCGGTCTTTTCACTTCCAAGTTCTGGGAAAGTTTCCAAACAGCTATGGGAACTCATATTACCTGGAGTTCACCTTATCACCCTCAATCTCAAGGCCAAGTCGAACGAGTCAATCAAGTGCTCGAAGACATGCTTCGAGCTTGTGTTATTTCATTCGGTAAGAAGTGGGAAGAATCTCTTCCTTATGCCGAGTTCTCTTATAACAACAGCTATCAAGCCAGTTTGAAAATGGCTCCCTTTGAAGTTCTATATGGACGTAAGTGTCGAACCCCTCTGAATTGGTCAGAAACTGGGGAACGACCACTCGTGGGTCCGGATATTATTCAACACGCCGAAGAACAAGTTCGTATTGTCCGGGAAAATCTCAAGGCGGCTCAGGACCGCCAGAAGAGCAACTATGATCGCAAACGATGGGGTTTGACTTATCAACCTGGTGATCAAGCATATCTTCGTGTCACTCCTATGAAGGGCACTCACCGTTTTGGAATCAAGGGCAAGTTAGCTCCCCGCTACATTGGTCCTTTCCGCATTGTTGCTAGACGTGGCCAGGTGGCATATAAATTGGAGTTGTCGTCGCAATTCTCCCATATCCACGACGTCTTCCATGTGTCGCAACTTCGTCAATGCTTCAAGGAATCTCCACACCGAGCAGTGGATCACGAGGTGCTCGAATTGCAAGATGACCTATCTTATAAGGAGCATCCGATCCGCATCCTCGATGAAGCTGAGCGTCGAACCCGTCAGAAGGTTACCAAGTTCCTCAAAGTGCAGTGGTCAAATCATACTGAAGATGAAGCCACTTGGGAACGCGAGGATAATCTTCGTGCGGAATACCCCGAAATTTTTCCTTCTACCTCTTAATTCTCGGGACGAGAATTCTTGTTAGTAGAGGAGATTTGTAACACCCCCAGTGGTTAACCACAGTAACCACCCTTTTGATTATGCCATGACATCATGTTTAACAGTGCATGATCATCATTAACATCATATTGCATTTCAACTCCTAAGTCAAAATTCAAATTTAAATAAAAGTGGAAAATAAAAGTTGTCCAAACCTGAAAACTAAAATGTGCCTCATGTTGCAAATATTCCCAAAGCATTTATAAAAATGATTGCAACATTTGTTGGAATTGTAAAAGGACTCGAACAACAAGAAACAACAGCAACATAGCACTATTTAATCCTTTTCAAATTAAATAAAATCCAAACAAAAAGATATGGACGCCAAACCAATTTCTAGCAGTGACTAATTTTGCACTGTTAATATTTGGACCAGTCTCATATTTTACAAAAGTCCAGAAGTAGCCTAGACATTTTTGCAAAACAGAGAAAAGAATAAATAAAAAGAAAAGCTAAAAGAAAATAAAAGGAACCCCCCCTTCGCTGGGCCTCGGCCCAGCTGGCCACTGGGCTAGCCAGGCCGGCCCAGCCGGCACCCTACTCCCCTCCTCCTTATCCCCAGGGGGAAACCCTAATCCCCGTCACCCCCACTTACCCCCCACTCCCTCGATCCCCTTCTCCCCCCCCCTCTCGTTCTGGATCGGGCGCGGCCCCGCCTCCCCGCGCCGCCCGACGCACCCCCGAGTCGCCCTCGTCGCCTCGCCCGACGCCGTTACCGCCGCCTGGACCTCGCCGGACCTCCTCGCCGGCCTGCTTCCCCTACACACGTCGTCTCCGTCCTCCTCCTCCTCCTCCATTGCCCCGAACCCTACGCCCGCGGTGAGGACCCCGGTCCTCCTCTCTCCCCTGTCGCCGCCCGTGCACCGCGCTCGCCGGCGACCACTGCTGCTGCACTGCTTCGTCTGCGCCCGCGCGAGTCGCCCTGCTCGCCGCTGCCGTGCCCGAGCGCGCGCCCCGCCTGTGCACGCCCGCGCGGCCGCCCGCGGCCTGCTGCTGCCCGCTGCGCCCTGTGAGCTGCGCCGCTGCCACCACCACCACCGCTGCCGCCGCTCCGCGCACCGCGCCCCGCCTCTGTCCCCGCACCACCATCGCGCGCGCCCGCAGCCGCGCTAGCCCCGCTGCTGCCGCCTGCCTCCGCCGCTCGCCTGAGCCCGCCTTTTCCGCGTCGCCGCACCCGCTCCACCTCGCCGCTGCTCGCCGGCCACTGCCGCTGCCGCCCCACACCGCCTGCTGCCGCCGCGCGCCGCGCCCCGCCGTGCCCGTCGCCACCTCGCTCGCCTCTGCCCGCGCGCACGCGCGCGTTGGCCGGACTTGTCTGGCCCTGAAAGGGGCTCGCCGCGGACGTGTCCTCCCCTGCCACTGACCAGTGGGCCAGTTCCCTGTTAAAAAAAAGAAAAGAAAAGAAGAGATATAAAAAAAAGTTAAATAAATAATTAAGTTAATAGTTAATTAATTAGTTAAAAGTTAATTAAGTTAATTAATATTGTTTAAATTAACTAATTAGGTTTAGTTGCTAATTAATGTTTAATCTGTTAATTAGTGTTAGTAGACTATGACATGTGGGTCCCCCTTGACCCTGTTGACTGGTCAACCTTGACCCAGTCAACGCTGACTGGATCTGCTGACTGGACCATTTGACTTAGTCAACCTATTTAAATAATTTGAAAAATTAATAAAACTTTAGAAAATAATATTAAATAATCCGTAACCCGGATTGAAAAACTTTATACATGAAAGTCGCTCAGAACGACGAGGCGAATTCGAATACGTGGTCCGTTCGTCCGTCACACGTCCCTAACTATCCGAACATGCAACCGTTCCTCTCCGGTCATCTGTGTGACAAATGTCCGGAACCGGGAAAACATTCCCGGATGGATTCCCCCTTCCTCGGTGACGTGCAACCATACGTTAGGACACACCCGGCACTGCATATTGTCATGCCGTACTTTGCGTTGCTCATGATTGCTCTATATTTATACTGTTTCCTCCCCCTCTTCTCTCTCGATAGAGCCGGTACCGACGCAGCTCCGGAGTTCGACGACCCCTGAAGACCTTGCCCTTGCCGCCGAGCAACCAGGCAAGCCCCCCCCCTTTGATCATCCCGATATCGCCCATTCTATTTCTCATGCTTGCATTAGAATTGCTGCTGCTACCGCTTTACCTATTCTGATGCATAGCCTGATTATTGTAACCTGCTGTTGATAATTACCTGCATATCCTAAACTGCTTAGTCTAGGCTGGGTAGAGACATATCAGTGACCCCACTTATCCCGACTGCCCCGCTGAATTATCAGAAGACCCGATCAACGGGAATTGAAGACCAGGCCCCGACACCGCACATCACCCCCCCTTAGTTGTAACGACACTGCAGCGTTACTATCGAGTGCCGAGGGTGAAACCTCTTGTAGCACTTCTGATGTTAACTCTGTAGAGTAGCTATTCGGTCGTGATCATCGAGGGTGATTCCTCCTTCACCACTTCCGGTAACGACGCTGTCGTACAACACCTCAAGTGTGAACCCAGTGAGGGTGATTCCTCCGAGTTCACCTTGACGGATACATCGAGTGGGAAATCAAACGAGGGTGATACCTCAGATTCCCCTGATGTTATGGACACACGGATACTTGGACTTTACACTGTTACTTGGATAGGCGGGTCGACCCTGAGGGGTACCCGCGTGCGCCTAAGTGGCGAGTGTTGTGAAGACGGGTTGCCAGTGTGGTGCCCGAGTGGTGAATACGAGGCGCGGCCGGGCATTCTTAACCCTTGCAGCAAGTCCTCGAGACGGGGCGACGGGTCACATCTTTCGTGAGTCTCTGCTCGTTACCGCAAGCCCCTAGTCCTAACGATTTGGATATTTGATCCGAGCAGGCCTCTGGTCTGATAGCACTAACCATCACGTGGGCATAGTATGGGCGTTCTGCATCATATGCATCAGCCGAAAGCTCTGTCAGACGTCCAGTTCAGCACTGCGGCCGGGCTGGGCCTGCACCATCCTGAGGGGTGGAGCCTGGTTCGCCCGGCACGCAACGACCCGGAGGGCGAGGGGCGATGGCCAAGACCCCCTTGCGCTTAGGATGTAGACCGACGAGACCTCTCTGCTGAGCTGTAGGTAGGGTTGCGATGTGTCGTTTGACCGAGGCCGGGCATGACCCAGGAAAGTGTGTCCGGGCGGAGTTAATCGAGCATGTTGGGTAAGTTGGTGCACCCCTGCAGGGAAGAAAACTTCTATCGATAGCCTGTCCTACGGTAACGGACACTCGGAGTTGTATCCTGATTGATACAATTTAGAACTGGATACTTGGATACTATGGCTCTGGGATTGCTTCTCGCAGGGAGTCGAGAAAGGATCTCTGGGTGAGGTTGAGACTTGATGATACTGCTACATTATATTGTACTGTTCTACTCTCTTCTAATGCTGCAAGACCGCTGAAGATGCTAGTCTTTGATCGGACTAGGCCTTCTCTCTATTCTTGCATTTCTGCAGCCCAGTCCACATATACAGCCTCCCTTTGAAAATGTTGCATATGTAGTGTAGATCCTTGCTTGCTGAGTACTTCTGAGTACTCACGGTTGCTTTGTTTTTCTTTTCTCCCCATATCAATTTGTCGTGACCAAGGTGACGGAGCCCTCTGAGACAGATGCCCCGTCGATCGACTACTACTACTACCCAGAGGATGGTTACTACTACGAGTTTGCCGTCGACCAGGAGTAGGATCGGAGGGTCCCAGGCAGGAGGCCTACGCCTTTCGATCGTAGTGTTTTATTTGGCCCGGCTTTCTGAAGGCCTTTCTGTTTCTCTTTTAATATCTGTACTCAGATATCTGATGCTTCCGCTGACGCTTGTTCGCAAGCTTATGTATTCGAGCCCTCGAGGCCCCTGGCTTGTAATATAAAGCTTGTATGACTTTATTTATGTTTTAGAGTTGTGTTGTGATATCTTCCCGTGAGTCCTTAGGCTTGATCGTGTGCATTTGCGTGTATGATTAGTGCACGATCGGGCCGGAGGCGTCACACATTGCCCCAAATGCTTTTAGAAAGATTCGAAGTAATTCAAGCTTTAATTGCCCATACATGTATAATAATCCGCTATGATGAGCAAGCTTTTCCCTTCAAACTTCACCGACGAGGCCGTGGATTCGCCTTCACTTCGCTTGCTGCTCCGGCGGCCGGTGCCGGGGAGGGGAATGCCGGTGCCTCCGCTTCGGTTAGTATTTTAGGTTAGGAGTTTTTTAGTCCTCGCAAGTGCGCTGTTCGAGCGGATGGCGGCGATTGTTCTTTGAGTTTGTCTTCCGGCTTTCGATCCTCCTCGAATTCGTCTGTCTGGACGTAGTCGACGGAGGTTCGTCATAAATTCATGCCGTCTCTGATAGGATGGTGATACCACTGTTCTTCTAATCATCCAACCACAAGTTGGTTTGCGATGAAGTTGGATGTTTGAGGGGGTACAAATTTACATCCGGTCAGTTTGAACCTAGGTTAAAAAAAAAGGTTTTACAATCTGGAGATAGAACCAAAACGAAATGGGTCATCTCATCGCCGCTCGGCACTAGCATCGCGAGTTCCCGCCTCTCCGACGGGCTCCCGCCGAGAGAAACCGCCAAACCCTCCGAAATATGCCGCCCTCCCGGGAGCAGCCCGCCGCCGCCGCCGCCGATGGCGGCGTCGAGGAGAATGTGATGGCCATCCTCGACTCCTTCGTCGGCATCAAGGACTCCCGTGACCTCCACGACGACCGTACCCACCACTTCTCTCCTCCCCCCACCCCAACCCCTTCTCTTAGTTCCCCCAAACAGTTTGTAGGTCTCGTTCCCCGTTCCACTTGCCTGCTGATCCCGGCGCTAACTCGTTGCCTCATCAATCTACTCAGGAGCCGCTTTTTTGGAGGCCGTGCGCTTCGTCGGCCTGGCCGGCGACAAACCCTCGACCCCCACTGAGTACGGAACTCATCGCTCGTAAAGTAGATTAGTCTCCCGACATCTGCTGTTCAGCACGATACATACACTAATCTGCGAATTATTCAGCGGGGAAAGCTCTATACTCTCTCGATTCCTTTATCAGAGTTAATTCGCTTGCTAATTGATATATGGTTTACTTTATTTTGTCGGGTAAATTTGATTGAATGATTCACCTTTCTGTGTCATCTCATAGGACGAACACTAGTCTGTAATTATCTGTTTTGCTACTTAGAAAGATGAAGGAACTGATCTGTATACTTTAACTCATATTCTGATTCCATTTCCGCATCATGATAGCGACATATGCTTATATGCTTTTATTTTTCTCAGTTCAATCATATAATACTGCATCTGCACATGTTTCCGTCTTCTTATTGTTCATTTCAGTTTCAAGAGGAGGAGCAATATTTTTTAGCTCACTCAAATTAGTAGATTGTTGTTCGATGAATGGGTGGGATACAAAATGAAAGGGGGACAATAAGTTCAGTACCATCCCACTATTACACTGTGCCAAACTAATAGGGAAGTCGTGCCACAATTTATTATCACAGAAGTATTGAGTGATTTTGTTCACATCTATGTCAATATCATATCGGAGTAATACCAAAATAAATATGCCTAACATGAAGGAAGACTAAAGTGTTTCTCCTCTTTCTTCAAATATATAATCTGGTATCTTCGTAATTCTGATGCAAAGCAGTTTCACCTTCTATGAGTACTTCTAGTGGCAAGAAAGTCATCTTACATCATGCTCCCTAGCCTTGTCTTAATGATCTTTGAACTGGAAAACACTTGTTCAACTTTTGGTATTGAAACCCATAATAACAAGCAAACAAAGCATCTATACCAATTAAGTACATATCTGAATGTGCAAGTATGTTACAAACATTCTTATTCCATTCTTCCACTGAATGAATATTTCGTGTAATCTTATGTGAGAGGTATTTGCCGAGTTTGACATGGGAATTATTTATGTAAATCTTTTACTTCTGGAAGGAGAATGTACGATGCTGTCTTTCTGATTCTTCAAAGCAGCAGCTCTTTGGAGCTAAACATTGCAAGTTTCCATCTCTTAATGGAGCTGGGCAAGGTGAAATGTTCTCTACCCCTTTCACTCTCTTTCTGCCACCTTCGTGCAAGTTGACATGTCCCTTCTCTCTCCATTTGTCCATCATGGTACTTTTGACAATGGGGAGATAGATTCTGGCCTGCTATGTTAGCCATTCTCATTCATATCCATTAGCAGAGAAAAGCCATTGATTTGGCAATGTTTCTTTTTGTTCTGTAGCATGACTAGTATTCACTTAACTACCCAAACATTGCTCCTTTTGTGGTTTACGGGAGCTCCATTTTATCGTTACTATACTACACTGATATACCACTAAACTGTAACATGTAAAAACCTATATGCTGTTAAGTTAGTATATTGTCATTTCATGGTTCATCTCATTTTGTGTGCTTTTGATGTTAACTTGCAGAAATATCCAAGAGTTTATTTGGCAAATTCTGGTTCCCAACAAACTCTAGTTATAGTTAAAAAGGTAAAAGGATGACATAATGTATTAGATGTTTCTTCAACAAACTATGTACTGTTGTATGTTTTATACTTGTATTGGATTTAAAGATCTAACATGCATAAGTAATTTCCCATTTTCCAGTCATGGTCACCATTTCTCCTTGGCAATAATGTAGCTTCGGGTGAGATTGGGAGAAACACCAGTCGCTCAAATCACCTCTTTGATTCTTTGGTAAGCTGGTATTAGCGTGCTACATTGTTTTCTTATGCTGTATTCATATTTGTAAATTCTGTTTTCCTGCTTATGAACATATTCGTCTCGAGTTTCCCTGCTCTTATTGGACCAAGAAGGATATCCTCACTGTATGTTCTTGGGGCCTGGGTATTTTAGCCTACATTATGCCTTTACTGGTTTTCTTTTACTTTTGTTCTTTTCCCCTAGCCACTTGATTACTTGAGTTCCTTGAAGACTATTTTTTACTGTTGTATTATATGTTGGTAATTATCTTAAGTGGGAATTAGGAACTATCTTTTGGATGTTAAAGACTGATTTGCAATACTTATTATCGTAAATTTGGCCTCCTCATTTTTCTGTGTCGTGAAGTATCTGATTCAGTTTTACCCTTCTTTAGAGATTTTCTTTGTTGACCGAGGCCATGGTTGAAGCATCGAATGACACAGGTGCTAATAATGGGCTTAAGGTAAATACCTGATGGTCTCTAAGGCTGGTCACAGTGGGGAGTAACTTAGACTAGTAACATGCATATGTTACTAGTCTATGTTACTACCTATATAGTGGGGAGTAACATATGTGTGGTGTCATGCAACACTTCATTCATTAGGTTGCAGACTCATTTTGTCTTGGTATGTGTGATGTTACCCATAGTGTGAGTTGTTGAAGTGTATATGTGGATTGCCTAACCCTTTCCATCAGTTCGGACTTTTGGTTGCGTTGGCTAGTGCATGAACCTTAATATGGTATCAGAGCTAAGGTCTTGAGTTCAAGTCCTGGCTTTCGCAATTTATCCAAAAATTCTTGTCCCCCCCTTTGTGTCCATGTATAGGCCTCTTGAGCCATACCTCTGAGTCTATCCACGTGTTGACTTTCCGCGTCACACGTGAGAGGGTGTTGAAGTGTATATGTGGATTGCCTAGTCCTTTCCATCAGTTCGGACTTTTGTTTGCGTTGGCCAGTGCATGAAGCTTAACATGAGTAACATATTATGTTACCACATGCCTCTCTTCCACATCATTTATTTTGCCTAGATATGTGTGATGTTACCACTTATGTTACTATGGGTAGTCTAACTACATAAAATATTGAAAAAGTCCACTTCTCAAACTTAAACTCCCACGAATGTCCACCTTTAAGTCACAAACTCAACTGTCCGAGTTGCGACTTGAACTATCCTGTCCATTTTTCAATCTCAGGTGGTTTCAGTTGACGCAGATGCGACATGTACGCACATCAGTATCATGTCACTACCATGTCATTTAACAGATCAGTTCAAGTTGACTGGATGGATGAGTCTAGGTTAAACCACCGAAAGAGGCCTACCCTTGATCCACTTATCCTCCTAGAATCTAATAGATTTGCCAGTCCCCACACTAAATGATCCTTCTTCTTCTTCTAAGCCTTTTGTCCCAAACAAGTTGGGGTAGGCTAGATATGAAACCCTTTCACGAGGACTTCCCAGGAGGTCACCCATCCTAGTACTACTCTCGCCCAAATGGGTTTCATACCCAAAGGACTGGCTAGTTTTTATGTTGGCTCGCCAAGCCTATCACGACCCTTATATATGAAACCCTTTCACGAGGACTTCCCAGGAGGTCACCCATCCTAGTACTACTCTCGCCCAAATGGGTTTCATACCCATGGGACTGGCTAGTTTTTACGTTGGCTCGCCAAGCCTATCACAACCCTCCTCCTTTACCCGGGCTTGGGACCGGCTATGCCTAAAAGACATAGGCGGAGTTCCCACACTAAATGATCCAAACAGAACAAATTTATCCTTAACTTTCATGAGGCCCTTCCAAACGTGAGAGTCCGTTGGTTTGGCTTTAATCGCCACGAGTGATTTTTGCCCAAATGCTTCATAGGAGCGACCGCTAAATTCCATTCTTGCTTAGCAGCTTAAACAACCATTTACTCATAAGTACATAATTTTTTACTAGTATTTTATGAATCCTGAGGCCACCCTGGTCTTTAGGGGTACATAAAAAATTCCCATCGTGCTAAACGATCCTTTCTCTTGTACTGATCCAACTGCCAAAAGAATCAAGAAAGATAATAATCTAGTCTCCCCCCCCCCCGATACCTAATAAAGATAACCTGAGGGTGTACCTCAAATTATGAAGGATCACACAATGAGTTTTTCTGTTCTAGTATCGCATTCCTTGGCAGTACTATCGAAACTTTGCATCTATAATATACATTTCTTTGTCTGTTGTTGAGATTTGAAGTTTGTTCTGTTCTGTAATTTAGCATATAGAGAACATGGTGCTGTTCCAGTATCTCGTTCACACACTTGAGGCTGATTTTGTACCTCGTCATATTGCATATAAAGGTAAAAGTACCTGTGAACTTAACTGTTTCACATTCCTGTGTACAAGAGAAGATATTCTTAAACATTCTTGTGATTTTGTTGCAGAGTCATTAGACTGGGTGATTATCAGGGAATCTGTTTTAAACGTGCTTCTGGTATGACCTACCTACGTCTGTAATTTATAAAAAGTAGCTTAGCTTTCTGGGCTAAAATTTTGCTTGGTGTTTCTTTGCCTCGTCATATTTTGTTGAAGAAAAGGTTTTACCATTGACATGGTCACAGTTACGTGAAAGTATTGCAACGTCTGTGTTAGTTTATGACATTTTTGGAATCCCTAATATTGATTAACAGGGATCGCGAAAACTGGTATTCAAAACGTTTGTCAAGAACTGCATATCCCTTCTGAACCAACATCAGCGGGAAGTCGAAGATGACATATCTTCTAAATCAGCATCTGATTTGGATTCTTCCTTAACCATTTCATCGCTTGAGTTTGAAAGAGAAGCACTTATATCTGTGAAAAAACTTTTCATTATGGTGAGCTATATCATAGTGTTTTCGATCATACACAGATTGTGTGAAGTGCAGATGCTAACTATTTCAGTTTTTTTGTAGGTTATAAACCTTGACTTGATTAGGAAAGAAGCAGACAAATTGGGCCTGACTTCAAGAGCTGATGGTCTCAGGTTTGGTTCTGAGTTTCATTTGCTTAAGAATGTTACCATTGTGCCTGACATTCCATTTCCTTCTCTGTAGGAATCCTATCCTGGAAGTTATTCTAGAGGAGCTAACTTACAGCACAATCTACTTATCCCCATTTCTTTTGGTAACTGCAAACCACTGCGTCCTTCTGGCCTCTTACTCATTTCTCATGGATGTCTTAATGTTATCATAATGTTGAACTTGCATGAGAAACTGAATTGGTGGTTCATTTAAAGCTTGTTGTAAACCCACTCAAAGTTCCTAGTAAAGCTTGTCTGAATGCTTACCAATTTTCACTTTATTACGTGTAGTTCGCTTGATGCCAGCTAAAGACAGGAAGTAAAGACCACATACGAAATCAGAATAGCCGACTTGACTTGAAATTTAATGCTCTGCTGTTCTGCTAATTCATTAACCAGTTAACCGCACGTGTGCTGGATTTTCTCCAGGAAAAGGAAATGTGCACAACCCTTGAGCTTCTGCGTAATACATTGCTGAGATAGAAGAATAAGATGTCTCCACAACTTATAGTAACTGCACAGTCAAGCATAATGCCAGTTAAATTAGCTTTCGTTGTTACACATCTATAATTAGTTTTCCTATTCCCTGTGTGATGTCCCTGTTGTATAGGGGATTCCTGTTCTTTTTTCCGAGACCATGCAGGAGAGCTGCATGTATCAGTAATAAGATAAAAGGAGTCCTACAATGCCATTTGAAAGGTATGACCCAAAGAAAAGACACAACCCAGGAAAAGGGAAACACACAGCGGCCTAGGCAACCTGAAACGACCTAATGATTGCTACCACTAAAATACTTCGTGCCGACGGCCATCCACGACCTGAAACACAATCGTCCTCACCAGGCCACACCCAAGAAACCCTAGTCAACCTAGACATAATGCAAAGCAAGAATTACAAGTACAACCTGTAAGGCATGGGAAGCAGTCATCCACCATGGGAGTTTGCAGCAACAGCCAAAACACCGCACATCTGGCTATGACCACGGCAACTCTTGTACAAGCATCATGGAGGCAGCAGCAACTAGCCCCTAGCGACGACCGACCTCCACTTGCATGAGCATCAGGTTGACCAGGGGGCAAATGAACCTGGTGTGGAGAATGGCCAATGCATTCACTCCAACCACGACGCCTCCAATGACCGTTACCAGCCTGTCCAGCAACGTCAAGTCGTCAAGACTACCAATGACTAGCCATTGGAACCGAACGGATAGAAGAGGAGAGCTGGCGGTGGCGAGGGTTTGGTGAGGTGGGAGAACGGCAGATGGTTTGTGAAGGGGTTGAGGCAGCGAGGGTTTGCTTCATGGGATTACAGGTTACCCTAACATTGGTCGTGTTATTTATGAGAGCCCCCCTTCTAAATTCCACTGAATCTATACAAATCAGCTAAAGGTGACTGACTAGAGTTAAGGTCTCAATAGAGATCTGATATGCATATTACTGACTACTTTGATTCCTTTGCTTCATGAGTAGTACTCAAACTTGCACAAGAATGTCTTAGTAATACCCATGATTGTACTTTCCAAATTCCTGACTTGTGCTCCTTGTAAAGCAATCAAACCTAGACCTATGATGGTTAAGCAGCTACTATGTTAGTGTTTTGGGTCTTCATGTGGTTTTGCGGGTAAAAGGGTGTTCCGGGTCAGCTGTACAGTTGAAACTAACTTGTCTTTTTTGTTTTGGGTCATTTATAGGGAATAGCTGTGCTGTAGCTGGCTATACACTAATAGAAACAGCACCACTATTGGGTGCAATAGCTGCCATAGCTGTATTAGCAGAACTTCATGCGTAGCTGTGATAGATAGCAATTTAGAAAATTCTTGGCAACTAAACTGTTTGCCAATGAGTAGGCACATGGCTTAGTTTACCAGCTTCTTTTTTTTGGTGAAGTGCGAACTTTGGAGTTTGGACCATCGCTGATGGGTTATCTCAAGTGTTTAATAACTGTTTGGACACAAGTTCGATATCTGGTGCCATTTAGATACGAAAACTTGCACCTTGAACTCTTATCCGATGAATGCTATATGATTGTTTCTTGAAAATGAAAACAAAGAGATTGAAGCTATTTAGATATGAGAACCTGTACCTAGAATTTTGTTTCTGTTTGCTGCTCATTTTCTTGGTACTCCACTTTGATAGTAAATTAATGATTTTGTTTATTAACCGCAACAGGCCTTCACGGAGTGGAAGTGGAAATTGCAGATTATCCTGCAGTACTTCTCAAGATATCAAGTTAAGGTATGTTAAATTTACTTTATAATCACCTGATTCCTAGCATGCAAATGCCTTCCGTGCAACTGAAGAAATGCCCCTTTGGAGACAGTGATTGGTGTTTCAGTATACAGCAAATGAGTGACAATTGTGGTATCAAATGTTTGGTATCAACTGTTGCTCTCCAGCTTATACAAATTTTCTTGCCTCATAGGCTCTCCAAAATGTTTCACCCCCATCATGTCTTCATGGGCATTATCTGGACTGGTTTGTTTTATTAATTACATAGGACTTGAATATGTACCTATAATTTCAAACTGAGTTCTGAAATAAATGGAACATTATTTAAAAAATTCTACAAGTTTAATCTGACTGACAGAATCACCTTGAATTCGGCCACAGCAAAAATGAATTCCAATGCTGAAACCGCAATATTGGTTCTCACAGCTTAGGCTATCATTTGCAGGCTTATCCGCAGCACTTAGATCATCTCACACTTGACTTTAAAATGACATCGCAATAGTAAACTTTATGCTGAATAGACATCACAAGAGCAAACTTTGTGGTAAACAACACTCCCAGGGAATATTCCATTGTAAGTTTGATTTAAAATGACACAAAGCGCCTCTCTTCCCTCCCTCCATCTCTTATCAACCAGTGAAGTCCATTACCCTGTTCCCTAGGCTGCATGCATGTTTAGCTCCACCCTCAACCATGCATTTGGTGCTCCCTCTGATCCATAATAAGTGTCACAGTTTTGAACTGCTCTTTTCTATGTTATTTGAAAGTCTAGCATAAATGCATGATTGAATTATTTGTCCTCCAAACAAGAATCTTAGGAGTGTTACTGACCTGTACTAACAATTGTTTTTGGACACGTTGATAGAAGTTACAAGTACTACAGTTTGGATGTCAATTAGAAAAGGATGTCAAGTACTACTGTTTGGTTTTTGTAGGCAACTTTTCCCACGAACTACACATAGAACTCTTATTTGTAGTAGCATTTTTGAGAGATAGATATCAAAATGCCAACTAATAGGTGCAGATGTATGTCACAAACTAACGTATTATTTATGAACTCAGTTTTCTGTGTGCATGGAGTTAAAATGACTAGAGATAATAAATAATGTAAACGTTGACATCTAATTTGTGGATTGTCCTTGTTATCTCTTCTACCTGAGAGCTTTCACATAAGTTCATTTTGTGATCGAAGCAAAATCATGGATGCTATTGCCGCCTTTTTTGTTGCTCATAGTCTGCAGTCCGTACTCGGAGGTCAGATAACTCTCAACAAGATTTGACAGTGGAAAGCGCTCTGAGTATGTTTTCAACAGACGCAAGTGCAAAGGCCATGGTTAAGATGATGTGTCCAGAAGTTGCTCAGCTTCTCTTAGCACATGCATACCAGGTTAGGGCATTAATTGCCTGCTCCTTATTTTCTATAAAAGATTTTTTGTCTAGATTTTGGACAGAGGCGACTAGATATTTGATTTGATCCCAGAAAAGTATGTTTTGACCCGAGAAATAGTGATATGGAATAATATAGATGCATACACATCTCCAGAATATAGTTTCTAAGGTGATACTCCTTGGTAGATAGGCGGTAAGCGTATGTGTCTTTAACTCTAGCTTTTGTGTGCTAATACTTTCACAAAAATGTATGGCCATCTTTGCTTTGTACTGTATATTGCCTGATTATCTGTCATTGAGGTTGAGAGCATAAACGCATCATTCATCCAGTATGTGCCGCTAGCTTGATACTATCTAGAGCATATTCTTTTTCTCTTTGTTTAATTGAAGAGCGTAATAATATTGTTATTAAGAAACTTGAACAGGCGGCATTGTAGATCTCTGTCTTCCATGTTCCCACCCTGATGTTCTTCTGATATTATTCTGATGTTCTTCTGATATTCTTCCATTTACAGCAATCTACATCTTGGGTTATAATTTTGACAATCATGAAACCTTTCAGGTCTGCCTATCCGTTGATGGTGATTCTAGCGAAGCTAATGATGCAGCAAAAATGATGGGAGCGTCTCTTCTCGAGATATCTTGCAAGTTTGTGTCCGCTTTCCAGAATTTGAGAAAAATCAACGCGTGAGTATTTTGTTGTGTTTATTATCGTAGTGGCCACCATGATTCTAAAGCTGTCAGGACTCAGGAGATGATTGTCTGATGGTACTGCCGCTGCATGTCGGGCAGCAGTATCAGACTATCAGTATGGATCTGCCAACAAATTCTAAGTTCCCTGTGCATTTAATATCTGTATACCGTTTTGCAGGAACATTCAGATTTCGCAGTTTGAGAAAGAAGCTTTGTTCACTGCAGCAACGCTGGCAAGAAAACTGCAGAACAAGTAAAGATTGGAGACTTGGAAGTATTCATTTTGGATTTTGGAGACTTGGAAGTGATGGGATCAAATGGTTTATCTTAAGAGAACGATAGTATCTTTGTCTCATCTATTGTACGGCAAAGTATGGTACCTGTGTACATATATTTCGGTTATCTATTTCCTCTGTAGTAGAGTATCCGACGCTGACGTAGAGAACTGAAGCATCTGGGTTGCTCATCTCGGGGCAGATATCAAATTCACTTAGTTTTCTGCTCGGCAAATATGTACTCCCTCTGTCCAAAAATAAGTGTCTTAACTTTGTACTAGCTCTAGTACAAATTTGTACTAAGCTCAAGACACTTATTTTGGGACAGAGGGAGTACTAAAGAATGCTGGTTTCGTCTTAGACGGTAACCAAGCAAACCAGCCCGGGTGTACTAGAAGAGGCTGAAATCTAGGGCCTTGTTAGCCTGAGAGCAAGGCTAATCTTGCACTCTATCCATACCTAAATATAAGTCTTTTTAGAAATTTCAATGTGAACTACATACGGAGCAAAATGAGTGAATTTACATTCTTAAATATGTCTATGCGTCAGTATGTAATCTCTATTGAAATATCTAAAAAGACTTATATTTAGAAACGGAAGGAGTAGTATATCTAAATAGCTTATCCACTAACCTATTTTTCTCATACATGCAAGTATGTCACCTTGGCATACAACATGCATGGAGAAAAGTCCACCACAATATGTAATCATGCATAGGAAAAAGCCCACATCAATGAGAATTTTTCATTCTATTATGCTATTTATTATTAAATAAATATTTTACAACTATACAATAATAATACACAATAAATCATATGTATTTTTAATTTTAGTTCTCATACTATTTGTTTATATTCATGTTCATACAATCAAATCTCATTGGTATATATTGCAAAACATTCATGCAACAAGTGTGGGGTAACTTCTAGTAAATAATATACCCAACAATTGGTTGTATAAGACCGTCGTGTCATTCATAGCCAGCATACTTAATCACTCATATAATATTGTTGGTTATAAGGTTGGCTACTAGGT
Organism: Thinopyrum elongatum; assembly: GCA_011799875.1. Lineage (NCBI taxonomy): Eukaryota > Viridiplantae > Streptophyta > Magnoliopsida > Poales > Poaceae > Thinopyrum > Thinopyrum elongatum. Next base: position 333,928,145 of record CM022302.1, on the reverse strand, counting down.
TAGTATTTTTTTTGCACTTTTTAGATTTCCTTTTTCTCGCATTTACTCTTTTTATTATCTACTAGCATGACAAATTGACGAAGCTTTGACACCAAGTCGTAGATCTCGGCTTCTTGGTCGGAGTCACACGTGAAGCAAGTAAAGACCCCTAGTGGTTGTTGTCTAGGGTTCTAAAAGAACCCCCCGATGGAGTCACTCGTCGTGAGTATGTGTTTTGTGTTGATCTCCTCTCTGCCCATGTTGTGGTTCTCGGATGATTTAGGGGTAGTCTGACAACTTGTCTGGCCTTGCTGACTGCTAGCGTTTCCTCTTGTACGTTTGTTTGTATCTAGGGAGGGGTGATGGATTGAATAGACTACTAAAACAACATAGTAGAAGATTCCCTCCCCCCTAAATTTTAGTTCTTGCCAATTTTTAGCTTAGCTAGGGGCTGCCTAACACATCCTACACATGCAAATCTACTCCATCCGTTCCTAAATATATGTCTTTTTATAGATTTCAATATGGACTACATACGGATACAGATGTATATAGACATATTTTAGAGTGTAGATTCACTCGTTTTGCTCCGTATGTAGTCCATATTGGAATCTCTAAAAAGACTTATATTTAGAAACGGAGGGAGTACAAAAAGTAAAGCGAGCGGAAACAAAAACTTGCACAAGGACTAAGGTTAGGGGAATGTAAACATAAGGAGTCTCGACGATGTGTCTTGTGGTTCGGATAGTTGGAGCTATCCTACTCCATGTCGCTGTATGCTTCAAATCACGAAGATTCTAGGTCATAGGGATCTTGGTTGCAAGGTCCACAGAGGACAACACCCACAAAGGTCCACAAAAGTGCAGCCAACATATCCCACCATGGCTTACGACAACAAAGGTCTAGCCTGAGTCATGGTAGATCTTCACGAAGTAGGCGATCTTCTGGCTCGTACAAACTTCTTGGTTCCTTCAGGCCTTGAAGTCTCTCAAGCAGACCTAGCCGATCTAGAAGGCGCACACCCTCCAAAACGAAGGGCGCGATCTTGCTCGCGAAGGTAATGAAATTATCCGAGCAGCTTGCAAATGGAGTTATAAGATTGACGTTGATTGGTGATGAATCCCTTGCTCTTGTGCTTTGGAAGATAATCTCCTCCACAAAACTCTTACAAGATAAATCTTTGGATTGGCGAGTTTCAAGTGGTAAGTAAGTAGGGGATTAGAGATCAAAGGTTTGGCTTGGAAGTTGGAGTAGAAAGCTCTTTGAACCCAAGACAAGGATATGTAGTTCTCTCACAGAAAGTGTGATTTGAAGTGAAGTACTTTGAGTGAATCGATGGGGTAGGTGGTGGTATATATAGGCTAGACCCAGAAATATGATCGTTGCACATCTTTTTGCCTAGTTTGAAGGCTCCGAGTGATCGGTTTGGAAGCTCCGGCTGAACTAAAGGATGCAACTTGCAAATAACTCAGAGGACTCAATCAGAAGTCATTCAAAGCCTCTCACTGGCATTCAACTCACTTGCAGACGCTAGTGGACACCATTGTGATTTTTCCGACTGAAGTGGTTCGAAATATCCGAGCAATGGTCAAGGAAGTACATCACTGTTGTGGCTATGAATTGAGGTGTCATGTAGGTTTTGAAGGACCTAGGATCCAGCAACAAATATCTTTGGAATGGTTCGGAGGTTCTGACAGAAGATGTCCAGATGCTGCTTGGCTAGAGTGAAAATAGAGAGATAGCAAAATCAGAGATATTTTTTTGGTGATTTTGGAGCTTGATCTTTAAGCACATTTGAGTAAGGAACCCATCAACACATTCTTGATCCCCTTTTGATAGTATCAACATACCTACATACTCAATGTGATCTTGGATCACTAAAAAAAGAAAATGTTTTTTTTTCTGAAATAGGAAAAGTTAAGTTCTTGGCTTGGCCCGCGCTTGTTGTTAAAGAATTGGGGGTCACCAACCATCCTACTAATTGCATCTTTTGGGACATGATTTGAAATAGATTGTTTTTATTGTGCTTCATATAGTCTTTCTAGTGTGATTTTGCGCTAATGTACATGTTAAGTATGTAGGTCGTGGTTGGCATTTTTTTGTCTTGTTGTATATGATCTTCTATGAGAATATTCATGTATATGTGATCTTCTCTTATAAGATGTTATGTGATTGTATATGTGATCTTCTATGTAGTTGGGTGCTATGTAGCTAGTTGCTGCTATTTTTTTGTGCCCTCCACAACACAACAATGACCGACCAAAAACACATCAGTGACCAGATAACTGACCAGTCGTGACGATAATGTCATCACTCACCCCGAGGCACTGACCTGCCAGAAACCAGTCATTGATGATATGATTTGGCCGGCCAGTGTTGTTCGGTTCTATAGTAGTGAAAATTCGTATTGTAAAAGAACAGAAAATTAAAGTGATCGAGGTTGTGATTATAAGGAATAAAGGATTGGAATCCATATCTTCACTAGTGGCGTCTCTCCATAAAAGCATAATGGTGAACAAATTACAACCGCGTATCGATAAAATTGCAGTGTTTATGTTATGATCATACATGTCATGGTTGCATATAGGCATTACATCCTTGTATCCATATGTAATAGTCCAGAGTAGCCCTAGTTATTATATTTTCCTGTTGTTATCATTTCTGCATCATCAACATTGTATCGACAACATATTCCTTCCAAAACAGAGTACGATCGTCGGATCCAATTTGTCAAACACACTAAGCTGCTGAAAAGCCTATGCACCTGTAGATCCATAGCTAAAGACCATGCCAAGGCCTCGTCGGTTTGCTACAGCCAGAGCCAACATAGCCGAAGAGCCAGCCCATGCTACCTCAAGTCGATCACTCCCAACACCCCCAAGTACTTTGGCCTACATACATGTTTTCAGGCCATGAGACACTTGCCTCCATGAATCTCATCCGCAACAGCCCAAAAGAAAGCACGACAACCTTTGTCGACACGTACCAAGGCCCATTTGGGAGCATCCTCCATCAACAGATGATGGATAGGTCTAAGCCCTAATAACGTTTTTTTGAAGCTTGAGGACGGTGGAGAGGCTCCCACCGACTTAAATTAGTAAGTGTCAAAAGTAGTTACATTTGTAAGGGGTATTAGAGAGGAGAGTGGGGGTGAGGAGAATGAGAGGTAACAAATCTAGTCTCTCCTATCTAAAAAAAGTGCAAGGTTTCCCGTTCCGCTGGCTCGACCAAACTATCCTAGCGATCGCTGGCTTCCCTAGCTATCGATCTCATGTGGACCACGTTGTCTAGGCTGCCCTGCGCGTTATCTAGGCTGTAGTATTGGGCCTACCAGGCGCCACATCCTATGTACCAATAGCCCATAGTATAAAAATTAGGCACCACGACCTGTGTAACACTCACTACAAAGTAAACAAAGATCAATTGCAAAGCTCTGCTCCGAACACAGGACCAACACCTCGAACAAATATAGACTAGCCACACCACCACGTAACTACTTCTACACGATACACAGAGCGAGTGTAAATATATATATTTCCTTTTAGCTTAGAGTGTACATATATACATGATGCGAAAGAGAGACCCAATTAAATCAGTCAATGAACGGTGGGTAAATACCGTGTGGATTATTTGTCCCGGTTCATAGACATTTTTGTTTTTAAGTTTTAACATCTTACTAGTTCACACGGACTCTGTATCCATTGTGCAAGACGACATATAAAAAGGCCGCCCGTCCCTCAACCGAAATCCAAGCTGATCGCAAGTTCCCATGCATGATATTGCCTTTCTCGAAAGTGCCCTATCTCATGGTGACCAAGATCATCTGCTTGAGATTGATCATGTTTAACATGAAGTGACAAAACACGGATACGTCGCTTGGCACATATCAAGTTTAGATGGGTCATGGGAGGGGCTCGTGAAAGCGACACGCTGAAGTGTGATGACCAAGCTCGTTGCCTGGATTGATCATGTTCGCCGTGAATAAGGAGGATGTGAGGGCACGGGCACATTTGCTAATACAAACTAAAAAGAGTTGGAGAGTTGGCGGCAGACTCTCTATGACGCTACAAATTTCTTAATAAAGGGGAGGAGGCTATCTTTTGTTCTGTGCACCATCATGGACAAATCATCTTTAAATCAGAGTAGGCCTAATAACGTTGTTAACCAGAATTCGACGACCGGACCTGGCAACTAAGCCCTTCTGCCAACCCACTTGATAAAAAGTTCGGCACCTAAATCAACTATGGGCTGCCATTCATACCTAGTTAGCTGCTTGATCGAGAGCTAAAGACCCAGATACTTGCATGGAAAATCCTGCATCTGCCACATCATGACAGCCTGCGCCAACTCCTTGTCAGCCAACTGTCCTCATATAATTATCATGGTTAACTTGGCAAAGATCACGTGTAGGCCAGAAGCATTGCCGAAAATCCGTAGCACCTCTTTAATAAACATCATGATGCGGAGCATCCCATGGTCACCCCCATGGACACTACCCCAACTACACAAGCACCAAGTGGACCCATGACAAGAGCTCGCGCATGTGCTATTCAATTCGAGGTGACATCTCTCCTACTTGAGTTTCCCTCACACGTGAATGAGGCATGGTCGCTACCTCAATCAGAAACACTGTGTATGATCAGGTACAACGAGCATTCTGAAGTTGCAAGAGCTGAAGGAGAAGGAGATGACAGGAGTGCAAACTCTCTGTCCAGCCCGGAACTTCCGGCCACCGCCTGGAACCTCCGGCCAGCCCAGAACTTCCAGCCCCTGGCGATCCAGACGAGCCCTGGACGTGCAAAGTTTCTGTTTAGCCTGGAACCAGCCCGGAACCTTGCCCAGGCCTTCTGGCCCCCGGACTCCAGCCCAGCTCGCGCTGCGCCAACTCTCGGCTTACACCGGAACCCGCTCGGAACCTCCGGGCCCCGGAATGTCCGGCCTTGCCCAAAACTTCCGGCCTGCCTGCACGCAGTGACTCTGGGCCGAGGCCCATGTACCCCTTCGCCCCCTAGACTATATATACTCGTTCTTCTCCAATGTTTTAGGGTTAGCATTGTGATAGCTCATTTGAGATAGAGCCTTGCTCATCCACTTGTACCTCTACTCCATTGGAGACCAAGGCCTCTTAGGAGAAGATCCCCAAGTGGATTCAAGACCCCGTCTAGGGAAGATCCTCTCGTGGATTCAAGACCCCATCTCCTCACGGATTGGGATGAACTAGCTACCGTGTATCCTCCCTTGTTGTCCTTGGATCTTTGTGACCTCTCTATGTATGCGGATTTAGCACATGTGTGATCATTTCTTGTCTATTTGAGTGTTTCCTCTCGTTTTCCCCTCTCGCGTTCTTCGTGTTCTTCCCGGGATCCACTCCAATCGTGAAAGATCGGCCTCACCCCGTATCATCTTGGTATCATGAGCCACGTTGATCACGATTTCAGAGTGTCCCCCATCGTCTTCTAGCCTGATTTTGTTGTTGTTTCACCCAATTTCGAAAATCCCCACAAAAATAGCCCCATTTTTTTGTGATTTGTTGATTTGATGAAGTTTTGTTGGATTTGATCCGTGCATTTCGTGTGCAGCACGTAGATCTAGCTTCCCCACCCTTCCATACACCAAAATTTTCTTTTCCCCCGTCCAATTTAGGTTTTTCTCCAAATTTCTCCGCACAAATTCCCGATCTGGAATCTCCCTGTTCATCTGTTTCCGCGACCCCCGGAAGGTATTGCTATGCTACCTTTGCAAAATTTGTTCAATTCATCCCATATGCCATGCCATGAAAATGATTGTACATCACATGATTCCATACATTGTGTGAATCATCCCATGAATAAAATTGCTACACATGAATATGGTGATGCATTCCAAACTCCATGCCATGAGATTGGTTTTAGCTCACATGATTGCATCAATTGTGTGCACCATATGCATACCATTCATGACAATGCTCTAGATATTACTAGTGATGCATTACACAATTTGAGTCTCTATTATGCTATACATAACAACAAACCTATCATGGTGGATGACATATTTTTATGTCATGCATCTCATTTATTTGAGCATCGGATATTTTGTGCTAACCAACACATGCATGTGCGCATCATAATGGATGATGTGTACATATACCACGCACACACAATTTTTTCTTTGCCTTTGTTTTATGTAGGTACTCAAGAATACTTGTCAACTTCACAATCCCATGAGTTGACAAAACGAGCTCTTGAGTGCAAGATGATTTGGGATCCCGTGGATTATCCTTACCACCGTTTCCTTCGCGCAAGGACTACGCGCATTACTTTTACTTGGCTCTCACACGACTATGGGCTATTTACCACTTGTCATCTTATGCCCATTTTACCGTGTTCACTATGCATGTTATGCTTGCTTCTACGCCTTTGCCATGCATTTGTGACCCTTGCTTGCATTTACCCATGATTCACCATCATACTACTCCTATGTGTATCTGCATGCTTGGTGGAGATCCTTGTTGCTATTACCATATTTACCTTGTGCCTCATGCTATTATTGATTCTTGTGTTGGGAGAGTCATGATGTTCCATTGCTATTTTCATACGACTTCTTGCCAATACAATGATGATGCTTTGCTCATATCTTGTTTTAGTGCTTGTGATATGTCATGTGCGTTATATATGACCGCTATTTGCACACATGACATGATTGCCATGATTACCTCTAGTATGTTGCATCTTCGCACTACTAGCTTGCATGACTTGTTTACTATGATTTTGTGCTTTGTTGCATCATCCATGATACATAACTGCTCATTGCATTGGGTTGATGACATATGTGTTCATGCCTCTCACATGATTTATCTTGATCATTGTCACTTGTCTCCATTAGTTGCATCTTCTCATATTCACTTGTAGTGAGTGCAACCATGCTATGCTAGTTGATCTTGGAGACTTGGATAACTTACTTGTGATGCATGCTTGTTTGATTGAGCCTAATGTCTTTGCTTGTGCTAGCATCTTATGCCTACATACCATGCCCTACACCCTTGTCCTTTCTTATGATAAGAATGATGACAACACTTGTTGGGTATCTAACCACACGAATGATAGGTTTTGCATTTCTGCTAGCCTCATTTGTTTTTCCGAGTGTTTGTCATGTTCTTTTGTTTTGAAGGATTCACAAGGCGGTGCCGTCATGAGAAATGGTCATGCGAAGGCATACATGATGCGCAACACCAATATTTTTGGACACCTCCCAAAGGTGAAGTCCTTCCTTTTGAGTCATCCTCACATAGACATATTGGATGGGCCATACTTTCATTGTTGTTTGCTCCTTGTCTACATGATGCATCTATTGGATGGAGGCGCGACATTGGAGATTGACCCTTTGGACCTTCAAGTTGAGGAGTCACTAGTACATCGAGGTGCTATACAAATGATTTTTAACCCCTTTCCGTGACAGCATTTGGAACCGTCGCCTAGTGAGTGACTGCGATAGGGGGGTCCTTCCCACACGACCCAGAAACCATCGGGGATATGCCCTCCTGGCACACACACTCGGCAAAATGAGGTCGTGTGCGACCGGCGAGCGATCAAATACGGTTATACATACAGTAGTGCTAATTTTTTTTTCAATTATACAGGCGAAATCATTTCCGGGCGTAAGTTCATCCCACACAGTCAGTCCCCACTAAACGTTTCCGTTCGTATATACATCCCACACAGTCGCTCCAAGGAAAACGTTTCTGTTCGCAGGTACATCACACATAATTTTCCCCGTTAAATCGTTTGTGATAGCGTCTCCATTGCACACGGTATTAACAATTTTATCGTTTGCGTTATTGAATGCATCACACACGATGCGTAGAAGAAACTATGTGGCAAAGGCTGTCCATCACACACAGTTTTTATGTGGTAAACGTTTGCGCCAGGTGGCCTAACGCAAACAGTTTTCAAGAGGATGTCGTGTGTGATTGTTCATTAATCCAACACGGTTTATTCCTAGAAACTGTGTGCGTTGCCTGAGGTCATCGCCCATGGTGTTTTCACAATAACCATTTGCAATAGAAAAACCCAATTAGCAGGCTAATTGTCCTATTATTAATAATCCATTTATTAATCTAATTGATATTTCATATTAAGCACACAATATATTTCATTTTCATATTAAGGAAGCAGGATTTCATAATTGAAATACATCAGAGTACAACATCATATAGCTTCAGCACTCAGCTACCCCATTACACAACTGCACCAGCACCAAGTTTCACATGCAACATCTATAACCTTTCGAAATTAGCATCATAGACGGTACATAGACAGATGTATCTCATCTGGAAAACTGCTGAAGCGGAAGGCAAATATTGAGCCTTCATTGATGTTGAAGGTTTTTGCAACTTTAGGCCAGTGCCTGTGGATGATTGACCGTCCATCCTTCGTCCTCTTCAGGAACACTTCAATATGAAACTGTGGGTGTTGTATGAATACCTTTCTCGCCTCCTAACCATACAGGTGGTTTGAGAGGTAATCATCAGTGAACTGCTTTGGAAAGGCCTGAAAACAAGGATGTGCATAAATATCTTCTCTATATTGGAAATGGGGCAAAGGAATAAAATGACAAGGTATAATAGTTAGTACCATCTTGTAGTGAACTGATGTCTTCTTCATTGTGCAGACAAAGATCTTATTGTTTTTTGTCGCTAATTTCTTTATCGTAACAATCTTTCTGAGTTTCTTGACTTGACTGATATTCATGGACAACTCATTTCCCCATATGCAAAAAGGGTCCAATAGTGGGTCAAAACCTCTGACAGCAGGACCTACATGTGCAAGACCTAACTGTTAAAAACCTAAATATTAGAATGGTTCCTGCAATTGCACAATAATGTGCTATTAGACAAAGGACCATGCATGTACAAACCTCGATTGTAAACCTCAGTGCTTCCCATTGTTTCCCTGCAACACATATAAGGTAGTTAGTGATCAGGTTAAGTGAGGGTTCGCATGCTATTAGGAAAATATGTTGATAAAAAATAAGCACATTGCAGATTCATCAGATTAATTCAAGCCACATAGAAAACCCATTTATCCAAACCAAGCATGATTAAGAACTAGGAAATATAGCAATTGTATATGTTTCTCATGTATTAAGTGCAGCCGAATTCGATTTATTCCTCACATGCACAACAATACAAAATTCTACCCACGACAATTGGACATCGCATTGCAGAATTGAACCAAGCAGTTAACTAAACACCACAACAAATGAACCAAACATTAACTGAGCACCACATTGCACAATATAACATACTCCTAATAGAAGATCAGACAGTTAACCAGACCAAGCATGCTTAACAACTTGGAAATATAGCAATTGTATTTGTTTCTCATGTATTTAGTACAACCAAATTCGATTTATTTCTCACATGGTATACAATAACAAAATGCACCCACAACAATTGAACATCGCATTGTAGAATTGAACCAAACAGTTAACTAAACACCACAACAAATGAACCAAACGTTAACTGAGCACCACATTGCACAATGTATAACATACTAGAAGATCAGACAGTTAACCAAACCAAGCATGCTTGACAACTTGGAAATATAGCAATTGTATTTGTTTTTCATGTATTTTGTAAAGAAAAATTCGATTTATTTCTCACATGGAAGGCGATACAAAATTGCACCCTGAAGAATTGAACATCACATTTGCAGAATTGAACCAAACAGTTAACTGAACACGACAACTAATTAACCAAACAGTTAATAAGTGAGCACCACATTGCACGACATATAGAACATATACACTAGAGCAACAGATTGCATGGTAAAAGTAGATAGCACAATTCACCAGAATTTGTTAAGGAAAGACAGTAGCTAGCAAACTGAACATGGGTCCTTATAGTGAGCTAATAAGACAAGCTGCTCCTCATTGTCGGAGATATCGATGACGATTTGCTCCTTGGACATGGAAGAGGGCAAGGCCTCCGCATCATGGGTGCCCTCATCATAATGGTGAGTTGTCTGAGCCGCTCCGGGCACCAACCTGCTGGCTCTCGAGTTGAGGTAAGCACGTGCACGCTGAGAAAACACCTCGTAGTCTTCGTCGAAGGCATCGAGGGTGGCCTCGAGAAAACACCATGAACTGTCGTTTAAAGCAGCCAACCACGTTGCGGCGTCAGCACACGAGGCATCGACGGTGGCCTCGACGGCGAGGTGCTCCTCCAAGATCTGGGAGTCGGCACGAATGGCAGCCATCGCGACCTCATCCGCGCGTGCGGCCGCGATTTGCTTCTCCGCTGCCAAATGCTCCTTGAGCTCCTGGCTATACTGCGTGCACCATGGCTTAGGGCGGCGCTTATTTGGTGGAGGGGTTGGTGATTTGGGTGGAAGGTGTCGCGCCGGCGGTCGGGGCATGTGGGATGTGGAAGGAGGAGGATGGGGGTCGGGTGTGGATTACCTGCCTGGATAGACGAGGTCGAGCAGCGTGAAGGAGGGTCGCCGGCGAGGAGGCAGCGCTGCAAGCAAGGAGTGAAGGTTTCAATTTGGAAAGGAAGGCGGAAACAGGGGAAATGTGGCTTTTGGTAAGGGGGAGGGGGCGGGGAGGTAGATATTTCCGCGGAAGCCGAAAATTTTGAATCGGTTCAGCGAAAAAACTGGCGCGCAAAGTGTCATCAGACACAGTCCCTTATTCAGCACTGTGTACGATATGTGAACATCACAAACGATTCATATAGCTTAACCCGTGTATGATGAGTTTGAACGTGAAAAATTTTGGTTCGAATTTCCTGGTTACAGTGGTCATCCACGTCATTGCATAATTTGCGTACACAAAGGAGACTACAGCACACCCACACTTCTTAATCGAGCAATTTCAGCAATTAAACAGAGCTAGCTGACCTAATCATTACTCTTTGTTTTGTTTAATTAAGAGCGCTGGTCTTTAATTTGTTAGAGTAATGTTTAGGTCAGCTAGCTTTGTTTAATTGTAATACCTTGTGTGCAGTTCTATATCCTGCATGATGCCCTCCATAGGCTTCAGAGTGACATTTTCGTAGGATTTGTTCCTGTTCATGCTCAGGTATACAACGTCTAATAATACCATCTACTCTCTCTTTATAAAGATGTGGGTCATCCCAAAAGTAGTGTCTTAAATCATAGAAGAATTTTTTTCTTTTGTTGGTATGTGAAACTAGGTGGTATAAATTTATCAACAATATAATTAGCATAGTCAGCATACCAAGGAGTATTATGAGAAGCATTTATGACAGCTAATTGTTCATTAGGGAAGCTATAATCAATAGGAAGTGGGTCATCAAGGATATTTTCTAACCTAGACAAGTTATCAGCTATGGGGTTCTCAGCTCCCTTCCTATCAGTGATATGTAAATCAAATTCTTGAAGCAAAAGAACCCATCTAATGAGTCTAGGTTTAGCATCTTTCTTTTCGATAAGGTATTTAATAGCAGCATGATCTGAACTTATCACATGCAAACACAACTGCTAAAAATTCTTTTTCAGTAGTAGCATAATTTCTTTGAGCACTGTCTAGAGTTTTACTAGCATAATGGATAACATTTAATTTCTTATCAACTCTTTGTCCTAGAACAACACCAACAGCATAATCACTAGCATCACACATAATTTCAAAAGGCAAGTTCCAATCAGGTGGTTGAACAATAGGTGCAGAAGTTAAGGCTTTCTTAAGCGTTTCAAAGGTTTCTACACAATCATCATGAAAAACAAATGGAACATCCTTTTGTAAAAGATTAGTAAGAGGCCTAGAAATTTTAGAGAAGTCTTTAATAAACCTCCTATAAAAACCAGCATGACCAAGGAAACTACGAATACCTTTAATGTCTTTAGGACATGTCAACAATTGCATCAACCTTTGCTTTATCCACCTCAATACCTCGTTCAGAAATTTTATGCCCCAAGGCAATACCTTCATTTACCATAAAATGGCACTTCTCCCAATTCAAGACAAGATGTAACACCCCCAGTGGTTAACTACATTAATCCCCTTTTGATTATGCCATGTCATCATGATCAACAGTGCTTAATCATCATTAGTATCATATCTCTTTTCAAATTCAAATTCAAATGGAAATTCAAACTTAAAGTAAAAATAAAAGTTGTCCAAAATCAGAAACTAAATTGCTCATTAAATAGCAAGTAAATCAGAGACAATTCTAAAATTGAAACCAACATCTTTAAAAATGTTTGAATGTCCAAAAATAAATAAAACAGTGGTAAAAACAATTGATTAAATGCCTTTTTCAATTAATAAAATACCAAACTAAATTATTTGGTGACTAGACTTTTTGTGACAGTGGACTAAATTGAAATGCTAAATTAGATGCTAAGTATATGTTTTACTAAAACTAAAATAAAATGTAACTGAAATAAAACAGGAAATAATAAATAAAAAGAGAAGAAATAAAACAAAATAAAAGAAAAACAAAAACCCTCAGGCCAACTGGGCCACACGGCCCAATCCTCCCCCCTGGACCGACCGGCCCACCCCGCTCTCCCCTTAACCCCACCCGACCGAAACCCTAGCCCTCACCCGATCCCCACTCTCTCCCCCATGCCCCTCTCTTCCCCCCCGACTAGATCGGGGCAGCGCCCCGCTGCCCACCTCACCGGCGCCGCCTCGCCGGACGCCTCCCGCCCCCGCCACCTCGACGCCGCTCGCCGGAGCCACACCGCGTCGCCTCGTCCTCCTCCCCATCGGCGCCACCTCGTCCTCGCCGTGCTCGTCGCCCCGACGCCACCACGCCGTCGCTGAGCTCCTCCGTCCCCTCACCTCGCCTTCCACCCCGAGCACGCTGCCCTCCCCGACTCGGCCCCCCCATGTGAGCCTTCCCCGTCGCCCGCTCACCGCCCGTCGCCCCCTGGTCACCGTCGCTGCTCGCGTGCGTCGCCGCGCCGGCCGCGCCCGGCGCGCGCCCTGGCTCCGCGGCTCGCGCCCGCTGCCCTTTTTCCTGTGGCCTCGCTCGCACTGCCCGCTTGCTGCTCCCGTCGCTGTGCTGCTGCTGCAGCCGCCGACGCCCGTGGCCGCCCGCGCGCACGCGCTACCGCGCCGTCGCCGCGCCCCCCCCAGCCGCTCGCCTCGCCGGCTCCCTAAGCCCGCGCGCGCCTTTGGTCGCCCGGACCCGTCCGGTGCCCGAATGGGCACAGCCCCGGACGTGTCCGGCTGTAGCCGCTGACCCCAGGGGCCCACAGCCCCAGAACGTTAATTAAAAAAAAGATTTAAAAAGAAAAAGGAATAAAAATAAATAAATATTAATTAATTAACTAAATAATTAATTAACTTAATTAATCTAGTTTAATTTAACCTAATTAACTAATTAACCTAATTAATCTGTTAGTTAGGGCTAACAGTCACTGACAGGAGGGACCCACCTGTCAGGTTGACCCAGTCAACGGTCAACATTGACTGCTGATGTCAGCGTGACATCATGCTGATGCAATAATACATTTTCTGATTTAAAATAATTTAGAAAATGTTTAAATCTTTAGAAATTCATATAAAATAATCCGTAACTCAGATCGAAAAACTTTGTACATGAAAGTTGCTCAGAACGACGAGACGAATCCGAATACACGGTCCGTTCGTCCGCCACACGTCCCTAACTATCCGAACATGCAACCGTCCCCCTCCGGTTCGTCTGTCCGAAAATGCCAAACACCGGGGATACTTTCCCAGATGTTTTCCCCCTTCGCCGGTATCACGTATCCCTGCGTTAGATCACCCCTGGCACCGCGTATTGCCTTGTTATATTCTGTGTTGCATATGTTTGCTGTGTATTTATCTATTTCCTCCCCCTCTTCTCTCTCAGTAGATCCCGGTACCGACGTAATCCCCAAGACCGACGCAGCTCCGGAGATCGACGACACTGTTGACAACCTTGCCCTTGCCGCCGAGCAACCAGGCAAGCCCCCCCCTTTGATCATCCCGATATCGCCCATTCTATTTTCTCATGCTTGCATTAGAATTGTTGCTGCTGCTGCTTTACCTATTCTGATGCATAGCCTGTTTATTGTAACCTGCTGTTGATAATTACCTGCATATCCTAAACTGCTTAGTATAGGCTGGGTAGAGACCTATCAGTGACCCCACTTATCCCGATTGCCCCGCTGGATTATTCGAAGACCCGATCAACGGGATTGAAGACCAGGCCCCAGCACCGCACATTACCCCCCCTTAGTTGTAACGACACTGCAGCGTTACTATCGAGTGCCGAGGGTGAAACCTCTTGTAGCACTTCTGATGTTAACTCTATAGAGTAGCTATTCGGTCGTGGTCATCGAGGGTGATTCCTCCTTCACCGCTTCCGATAACGACGCCGTCGTACAACACCTCAAGTGTGAACCCAACGAGGGTGATTCCTCCGAGTTCACCTTGACGGATACATCGAGTAGGAATCCAACGAGGATGATACCTCGGATTCCCCTGATGTTATGGACACACGGATACTTGGACTTTACACTGTTACTTGGATAGGCGGGTCAACCCTGAGGGGTACCCGCGTGCGCCTGAGAGGCGAGTGTTGTGAAGACAGGTGCTTGTGTGGTGCCCGAGTGAGAATACGAGGCGTGGCCAGGCATTCTTAGCCCTTGCCGCAAGTCCTCGAGACGGGGCGATGGGGTCACATCTTTTGTGAGTCTCTGCTCGTTACCGCACCCCCAAGGTACTAACGGTTTGGATATGTGATCTGAGTGGGCCTCTGGCCCGATAGCACTAACCACCACGTGGGCATAGTATGGGCGTTCTGCATTGTATGCATCAGCCGAAAGCTCTGTCAGACGTCCAGTTCAGCATGGCGGCACGGTCGGATCATGTCGGCCACCCGAGGCGATGCTGGTATCCACCCTGTGCGCAACGACCCGGAGGGTGAGGGGCGATGGACAAGACCCCCTTGCGCTTAGGATGTAGACCGACGGGGACCTCTCTGCTGAGCTGTAGGTAGGGTTGTGGTGTGTCATTTGGCCGAGGTCGGGCAGGACCCAGAAAGTGTGTCCGGCCGGAGTTAAGCGAGCGTGGTGGGTAAGTTGGTGCACCCCTGCAGGGAAGAACTAAACTATGCATAGCCGGATCCTCGGTAACGGACACTCGGAGTTGTATCCTGATTGATACAATTAGAACTGGATACTATGGCTCTGGGATTGCTTCTCGCAGGGAGTCGAGAAGGGATCTCAGGACGAGGTTGATGACTGTATGGCTCTGGGATTGCTTTCTCGCAGGGAGTCAAGAAAGGATCTCTGGGTGAGGTTGAGACTTATCGATACTATTACTTATGCAGTGATAATCTACACTCTTCTAATGCTGCAAGACCTCTGAAGATGCTAGTCTTCGATAGGACTAGGCCTTCTCTCTATTCTGGCATTTCTGCAGCCCAGTCCACATATACAGCCTTCCTTTGATAATGTTGCATATGTAGTGTAGATCCTTGCTTGCTGAGTACTTCTGAGTACTCACGGTTGCTTTGCTTTCTTTTCCCCCATATCAGTTTGTCGTGACCAGATGACGGAGCCCCTGAGACAGCTGCCCTGCCAACGATTACTACTACTACCCCGAGGATGGATACTACTACGAGTTGACTGACGACCAGGAGTAGGATCGGAGGGTCCCAAGCAGGAGGCCTGCGCCTTTCGATCATAGTGTTTTATTTTGCCCCGCCTTTCTAAAGGCCTTTCTGTATCTCTTTTAATATCTGTACTCAGATATCTGATGCTTCCGCTGACGCTTGTATGCCATCGAGCTATGTATTCGAGCCCTCGAGGCCCTGGCTTGTAATATAAAGCTTGTATGACTTTATTTATGTTTTAGAGTTGTGTTGTGATATCTTCCCGTGAGTCTTTAGGCTTGATCATGTGCATTTGCGTGTATGATTAGTGCACGATTGAGCCGGGGGCGTCACAAGTTGGTATCAGAGCCGACTGCCTGTAGGAACCCCCCTTTCCAACTCCTTGGCCGAAGTTGAGTCTAGAAACCGAAAAACTAATTTACTAACTTGGCTGGGTTACGGGCCCACGTTGCCAATTGGGTGGTATTAGTATCTTTTATTCCTCATCTATACTCTGGGACTCTGACCTCTCTTCTATTCGGGTTAAATTTTTACTAACGCCAACACTTAGGATCTCGTAAATCTCGTCCACCCGGAGAGCTGGATATATGTGCTTAATTCCTGAACATTGATTTGATTAGTCTGATAATCATTTTCCTTTCCATTGTTTTGTTTAACCTTTCTCTCCGAGTTGTATTATACTTCTCATTGTCATTTGACAATCCTGAATTTCCTCTGTTTCAGATGGATCGTTTGTTTCCACCACGCCCTACGACGCAGCTTGTGCTTCGCACTTGGGCTCGTGGTGCCCCTGGTTTTCCAGCTGTCCTGATCGCCCTCCTGACCAGGCTGGGCTACCGCTGGTACCCCGAGTACATGGTCTACGAGGATTACCGCGAGTTCAACCAGGAGCAGTACCATGCTGATGTTCGTATCTATGATCAGCGCAATGACTCAGACACTGAGCTACACCTTTTCCACGGTATCGGCGTGACGATTGAGATGGCAGTACATGATGCCGCCTACTCTGCTGTCGCACGTCTCCGAGGAGAGTTCAGTGATAGCTTGGATGCCTCTAAGTTCCGATACATTCCGTATGCCCCTGCTGGAGATACTACTGGATACTACACAGCTATCTGTGCCCCGTACGAGCGACGTCGTTACGACCCGCACGTTCTGATTCAGTGCACTCAGGCTCTGGATCGCACTGTTCGAGCTCTTGCCGTCGAGTTGGTTGCCACTCGAGCACGTCTCTACGATGCTATGACGCAGTTGCTACCCGCTGTTCATGCAGGGATACATCCGGAGCACATCCTTTATCCGAGCAGAACACAGATGTATGCTGGTATTGATTGGCCTGCTGTTGGAGGTCACGCACCTCCACGTGGACCTCTTCTTACAGCTCGAGACCGGGTTCTGCATCAGAGTGCACATGGAGCACAGGATCCTTCCACGACGAACACTCGTCGTCCGCACGTGCAGCTACCCCATTTCAGTGGATCTTCCCGACGTTGATGTAGCCTTTGCTATATCTCGTGGTGTACTTCCTTACCGCGTGCCTGCGCGCCGCCTACCATATCTAGCTTTTGAGTTCGCGCCATTATGCTATTCGCATGTACCCGACTCTGTGTATGGATCTGTATGTCTTAATTGACTACTGTTTAGTATCTGTTACACTGCTTAATTGTTGTCGTGTTACATCATGCTTGTCGCTAAACACCCGCAACCGCTTTTACTGAACTACCCCTATTGAAACTTAGCAGGATGGTTAGACCAGGTGGTCGTGGTCGTGCCCCTGAACGCCCACCACCGCCAGACTATATGGCAGCTATGATGCAACAATTCGAGCTCAACCGTCAGTTCATGACTGGGATTATGGCTCTGTTCCCGCATCTGAACAACCAGAACCAGAACCCTCCTTCAATAACTCCGCCGGAATTTATGAGTCTTAACCCCACTCAGTTCCGCAACTCTGAGAAGCCACTGGATGCTGATGACTGGATTCGCGATATCACTCACGAGATGGAGTCTGCAAATGTCTTCCCTGCCAACTTTGTCGCCTTCGCGTCCTTTTTCTTAAAGGGTCCCGCTGCTCAATGGTGGGACACCCACAAACGTACACTGCCTGCTGGAACAGCCGTTACTTGGCCTGAGTTCCAGGCTGCCTTTCGTGCCCGATATATTCCTCAAGGAATCGTGGACCGGATGAAAACCTAGTTCCGCAACCTCACTCAGGGCAATAAGATAGTCGAAGCTTATCAAGGGGAATTCCTTGACCTCTCCCGCTATGCTGAAGAAGACATCGCCATAGATGCCCGTAGACAAGAGAGGTTCCGCAATGGACTCCACCCAGACATCGGGCTTACACTTGCTGCTCAAGACTTCAACGACTTTTCTACTCTTGTGAACAAGGCTATTCTGGTTGAGACCGCTCAAATGAAGCATAAGGATTCGCAGAAGCGCTGTCGTGATGTTGGCTCATCTTCGGGCTCAGCACAGAAGCGAAAAACCTATGGTCGTGGACACGCTTACAACATTGATATTATACAAGTCCAGGATCCACCTGCCACCGAAATGGGTACCCTTCCCGTTAACTCAATGCCTGCTTCTGTTTTATTTAATTCAGCAGCATCACATTCATTCATCTCTGGAATTTTTTTTTGCATTCATGCATGACCTTCATTATGAGGAAATGCATACTCCGTTAGTCATTCGGGCTAGTGAATTACCATGCCCAGATAACTCCAAAATAAACGCTTTGAATGCGTGGGACGCTTCTCTGCTGGAGGGGATAAAAAATGTTCCAGTCGTTCGAGATTTTTCCAAACGTTTCCTCGGAAGAACTTCCAAGGATACCCCGATTTCTTTCAGTCTCCCTCTTAATTCTTGGGACGAGAATTCTTATTAGTGGAGGAGATTTGTAACACCCCCAATGGTTAACTACAGTAATCCCCTTTTGATTATGCCATGTCATCATGATCAACAGTGCTTAATCATCATTAGTATCATATCTCTTTTCAAATTCAAATTCAAATGGAAATTCAAACTTAAAGTAAAAATAAAAGTTGTCCAAAATCAGAAACTAAATTGCTCATTAAATAGCAAGTAAATCAGAGACAATTCTAAAATTGAAACCAACATCTTTAAAAATGTTTGAATGTCCTAAAATAAATAAAACAGTGGCAAAAACAATTGATTAAATGCCTTTTTCAATTAATAAAATACCAAACTAAATTATTTGGTGACTAGACTTTTTGTGATAGTGGACTAAATTGAAATGCTAAGTATATGTTTTACTAAAACTAAAATAAAATGTAACTGAAATAAAACAAGAAAGAATAAATAAAAAGAGAAGAAATAAAACAAAATAAAAGAAAAACAAAAACCCTCAGGCCAACTGGGCCACACGGCCCAATCCCCCCCCTGGACCGACCGGCCCACCCCGCTTTCCCCTTAATCCCACCCGACCGAAACCCTAACCCTCACCCGATCCCCACTCTCTCCCCCCCCCGACTGGATCGGGGCAGAGCCCCGCTGCCCACCTCACCGGCGCCGCCTCGCCGGACGCCTCCCGCTCCCGCCACCTCGACGCCGCTCGCCGGAGCCGCCCCGCGTCACCTTGTCCTCCTCCCCATCGGCGCCACCTCATCCTCGCCGTGCTCGTCACCCCGACGCCACCACGCCGTCGCTGAGCTCTTCCGTCCCCTCACCTCGCCTTCCACCCCGAGCACGCTGCCCTCCCCGACTTGGCCCCCCCATGTGAGCCTTCCCCGTCGCCCGCTCACCGCCCGTCGCCCCCTGGTCACCGCCGCTGCTCGCGTGCGTCGCCGCGCCGGCCGCACCCGGCACGCGCCCTGGCTCCGCGGCTAGCGCCCGCTGCCCTTTTTCCCGTGGCCTCGCTCACACCACCCGCTTGCTGCTCCCGTCGCTGCGCTGCTGCTGCAGCCGCCGACGCCCGTGGCCGCCCGCGCGCACGCGCTACCGCGCCCCCCCAGCCGCTCGCCTCGCCGGCTCCCTGAGCCCGCACGCGCCTTTGGTCGCCCGGACCCGTCCGGTGCCCTTTTGGGCACAGCCCCGGACGTGTCCGGCTGTAGCCGTTGACCCCAGGGGCCCACAGCCCCATAACGTTAATTAAAAAAAAGATTTAAAAAGAAAAAGGAATAAAAATAAATAAATATTAATTAATTAACTAAATAATTAATTAACTTAATTAATCTAGTTTAATTTAACCTAATTAACTAATTAACCTAATTAATCTGTTAGTTAGGGCTAACAGTCACTGACAGGAGGGACCCACCTGTCAGGTTGACCCAGTCAACGGTCAATGTTGACTGCTGATGTCAGCGTGACATCATGCTGATGCAATAGTACATTTTCTGATTTAAAATAATTTAGAAAATGTTTAAATCTTTAGAAATTCATATAAAATAATCCGTAACTCAGATCGAAAAACTTTGTACATGAAAATTGCTCAGAACGACGAGACGAATCCGAATGCGCGGTCCGTTCGTCCGCCACACGTCCCTAACTATCCGAACATGCAATCGCCCCCCTCCGGTTCGTCTGTCCAAAAATGCCAAACACCGGGGATACTTTCCCGGATGTTTTCCCCCTTCGCCGGTATCACGTATCCCTGTGTTAGATCACGCGGAAGCTTGTATGACTTTATTTATGTTTTAGAGTTGTGTTGTGATATCTTCCCGTGAGTCCTTAGGCTTGATCGTGTGCATTTGCGTGTATGATTAGTGCACGATTGAGCCGGGGGCATCACACAAGATTACTTTGTTCACATCTCTGCAAAACTCGATCAAGGTTGCTTAAGCAATCATCGAATGAAGTTTCATAAATGGAAAAATCATCCATGAAAACCTCAACAATCACTAGTACAGCGAGGTGCTATACAAACAGTTTTTAACCCCTTTCCGCGATGGCATTTGGAACCGTCGCCTAGTGAGTGACTGCGATAGGGGGGTCCTTCCCACACGACCCAGAAACCGTCGGGGATATGCCCTCCTGGCACACACGCTCGGCAAAATGAGGCCGTGTGCGACCGGCGAGCGATCAAATACGGTTATACGTATAGTAGTGCTAAAAAAATACAATTATACAGGCGAAATCATTTCCGGTCGTAACTACATCCCACACAGTCAGTCCCCGCTAAATGTTTCCGTTCGTATATACATCCCACACAGTCGCTCCAAGGAAGACGTTTCTGTTCGCAGGTACATCACACACAATTTTCCCCGTTAAATCGTTTGTGATAGCGTATCCATTGCACACGGTATTAACAATTTTATCGTTTACGTTATTGAATGCATCACACACGGTGCGTAGAAGAAACTGTGTGGCAAAGGCTGTCCATCACACACAGTTTTTATGTGGTAAACATTTGCACTAGGTGGCCTAACGCAAACAGTTTTCAAGAGGATGTCGTGTGTGATTGTTCATTAATCCAACACGATTTATTCCTAGAAACTGTGTGCGTTGCCTGAGGTCATCGCCCACTGTGTTTTCTCAATAACCATTTGCAATAGAAAAACCCAATTAGCAGGCTAATTGGCCATTAGCAGGCTAATTGTCCTATTATTAATAATCCATTTATTAATCTAATTGACATTTCATATTAAGCACACAATATATTTCATTTTCAAATTAAGGAAGCAGGATTTCATAAATGAAATACATCAGAGTACAACATCATATAGCTTCAGCACTCAGCTACCCCATTACACAACTGCACCAGCACCAAGTTTCACATGCAACATCTATAACCTTTCGAAATTAGCATCATAGACGGTACATAGATAGATGTATCTCATCTGGAAAACTGCTGAAGCGTGTAACACCCCCAGTGGTTAGCTACAGTAATCACCCTTTTGATTATGCCATGTCATCATGGTTAACAATGCATAGTCATCTTTAACATCATATTGCTTTTCAACTCCTAAGTCAAAGTTCAAATTTAAATGAAAGTGAAATATAAAAGTTGACCAACATGAAAACTAAAATGTCAGATAAATAGCAAATATTCCAGAGACCATTCAAAAATTGAAACCAACCTTATTGGAATTGGGTAAGTGGCTCGAACATCCACAAACAGCGGCCGAAAGTAATATTTAATAACCTTTTATTTAATCTAAAACTAAATATGAAAAGATATTTACCCCAAACTAGTTTTTGGTGGTAGGATATATTGTGCTGTGATTTTTGGGCCAGCTCTCATATTTTACAAAACTCATTTGGATGCCCAACAATTTACTAAACAAAGTGTAGAAATAAAGAAAAGAAGAAAAAAGAAAAAGGAAAAGCCCCCCCCCGGACCAACTGGGCCGTGGCCCAGCTGGCCACCAGGCCACCACCCAGGCCGGCCCATTCCCCCCTGGCCGGCCCACCCCATCCCCATATCCCACCCCCACCCGAAACCCTAGCCGCTACCCCCACCCCCTCGCTCATTCCCCCCCCCCCCGATCCAGAAATTCTGGATCGGGATCGAACCCCGTCGCCCGCGCCGCCTCGGCGCCCGTCGCCGGCGGCCTTCTCGAGCCATCGCCCGGCCTGCGTGCACCGCCGCCGGCCGCCTCCTCCTCCTTGCCACGCTCGCAGCCCCGCGCCTCACCGCGCCCTCGGCGCCCGACGCCACCTCGCCGCGCGTGGACGCCGTCGCCACCTCGTCTCCGTCGCCGGGACCTCGCCTCCCCGTCTCCTCCCCGAATCGCCTCAGCGAGCGCTCGCACCCGTCGCCGCTGCCCGACGCCGTCGCCGACTCGGCCGCATCGTCGCCGTCGCTTCCTCGCCTCGCCATCATCCCCGTCCGGCCCCCTGTGAGCCGCGCCCCTCTCCTCTCCTCTCTCCCTGACGCCGCGCCCGCACGTCGCCACCAGTCCCGCTCGCGCACGGCCTCACCCTTCCCCGTCGCCTCGTCCCCTGCTCCGCCCCGAGCCGCCCACCGTTCGCCGCGCGCGCGCACGCGCGAGCCCGCGCCCACGCACCGCGCTGCCGCTGTGCGGCTCGTCGCCGCGCTCCGCCGCGAGCCCGCGCACCCGTCACCCGCGCCCGTGGCCACGTGCCACTGACCGGTGGGCCCTGCCCCCCCTGAGGCAATGACAGATGGGGCCCAGCCCCTAAAAAACGAATTAAAAGAAAATGTAATAAAAAAAATATTAAATTAATTAATTAATTAAATAATTAATTAGTTAATTAATTAAGTTAATTAATCCTGATTAGGTTAATCTAATTAAGTAGTTAGTGTTAATTAAACAGTAAATTAATTAGTTAATCACTAATTAACCTAACAGCCTATGACAGGTGGGACCCACTGGTCCTGACGTCATGCTGACGTCAGCAAGACACTGTTTCGGATAATGTTAATTTAAATAATTAATTAAATTCCAGAAATTAATAAAAACTTTAGAAAATCATATAAAATAATCCGTAGCTCAGATGAAAATACTTTGTACATGAAAGTTGCTCAGAACGACGAGACGAATCTGAATACGCGGTCCGTTTGTCCGTCACGCGTCCCTAACTATCCGAACTTGCAACCGTTCCCCTCTTATCCTCTGTCCGATAATTCCAAAGACCCGGGAAATATCGTCAGATATTCTCCCGCTCCGTCTGTTACGTGTGATGCTGCGTTAGACTACCCCTAGCACCGTGTATTGTATTTGTCATGCTCATGTTTGCTATATATTTATACTGTTTCCTCCCCCTCTTCTCTCTCGATAGCCCCCGACCCCGACGTCGTCCCCGAGACCGACGCAGCTCCGGATCCCGAAGACACCATAGACGACCTTGCCCTTGCCGCCGAGCAACCAGGCAAGCCCCTCCCTTGAGCATACCGATATCGCCCATTCTAAATTTCTCATGCTTGCATTAGAATTACTGCTGCTGCTGCTTTACCTATTCTGATGCATAGCCTGTTCATTGTAACCTACTGTTAATAATTACCTACATATCCTAAACTATTTAGTCTAGGCTGGGTAGAGACCTATCAGTGACCCCACTTATCCCGACTGCCGCGCTGGATCGTCAGAAGACCCGATCAATGGGATTGAAGACCAGGACCCGACACCGCACATCACCCCCCTTAGTTGTAACGACACTGCAGCGTTACTATCGAGTGCCGAGGGTGAAACCTCTTGTAGCACTTCTGATGTTAACTCTGTAGAGTAGCTATTCGGTCGTGGTCATCGAGGGTGATTCCTCCTTCACCGCTTCCGATAACGACGCTGTCCTACAACACCTCAAGTGTGGACCCAGTGAGGGTGATTCCTCCTAGTTCACCTTGACGGATACATCGATTGGGAATTCAATGAGGGTGATACCTCGGATTCCCTGATGTTATGGACACACGGATACTTGGACCTTACAATGTTACTTGGAAAGGCGGGTCGACCCTGAGGGGTACCCGCGTGTGATGTGAAGGCGGGTTGCCAGTGTGGTGCCCGAGTGGTGAATACGAGGCGCGGCCGGGCATTCTTAACCCTTGCCGCAAGTCCTCGAGACGGGGCGACGGGGTCACATCCTTCGTGAGTCTCTGCTCGTTACCGCAAGCCCTAGTCCTAACGATTTGGATATTTGATCCGAGCAGACCTCTGGTCTGATAGCACTAACCATCACGTGGGCATAGTATGGGCGTTCTGCATCGTATGCATCAGCCGAAAGCTCTGTCAGACGTCCAGTTCAGCCTCGTGGCCGGGCCGGGCCAGTACCATCCAGGACTGAGGTGGTGCTCGTCCCGACCCTGCACACACCGACCCGGAGTGCACAGGGCGATGGCCCATGACCCCTGAGCGCTTAGGATATAGACCGACGGGGACCTCTCTGCTGAGCTGTAGGTAGGGTTGCGATGTGTCGTTTGGCCGAGGCCGGGCATGACCCAGGAAAGTGTGTCCGGCCGAAGTTAATCGAGCGTGTTGGGTAAGTTGGTGCACCCCTGCAGGGAAGAACATTTCTATCGATAGCCGGTCCTACGGTAAAGGACACTCGGAGTTGTATCCCGATCGATACAACTAGAACTGGATACCTGTGATGAGACCTGGATACTATGGCTCTGGGATTGCTTCTCGCAGGGAGTCGAGAAGGGATCTCAGGACGAGGTTGATGAATGTATGGCTCTGGGATTGCTTTCTCGCAGGGAGTCAAGAAAGGATCTCTGGGTGAGCTTGATATTATTACTGCTACAATATATGGTATTGTTCTACTCTCTTCTACTACTGCAAGACTGCTGAAGATGCTAGTCTTCGATAGGACTAGGCCTTCTCTCTATTCTGGCATTTCTGCAGCCCAGTCCACATATACAGCCTCCCCTTGATAATGTTGCATATGTAGTGTAGATCCTTGCTTGCTGAGTACTTCTGAGTACTCACGGTTGCTTTGTTTTCCTTTTTCTCCCCATATCAGTTTGACGTGACCAGAGGACGGAGCCCCCTGAGACAGATGCCCCGACGATCGTTACTACTACTACCCAGAGGATGGATACTACTACGAGTTGACTGACGACCAGGAGTAGGATCGGAGGGTCCCAGGCAGGAGGTCTTCGCCTTTCGATCGTAGTGTTTTATTTTGCCCCGCCTTTCTAAAGGCCTTTCTGTTTCTATTTCATATCTGTACTCAGATATCTGATGCTTCCGCTGACGCTTGTTCGCAAGCTTATGTATTCGAGCCCTTGAGGCCCCTGGCTTGTAATATAAAGCTTGTATGACTTTATTTATGTTTTAGAGTTGTGTTGTGATATCTTCCCGTGAGTCCTTAGGCTTGATCGTGTGCATTTGCGTGTATGATTAGTGCACGATCGGGCCGGGGGCGTCACAAAGCGGAAGGCGAATATTGAGCCTTAATTGATGTTGAAGGTCTTTGTAACTTTAGGCCAGTGCCTGTGGATGATTGACCGTCCATGCTTCGTCCTCTTCAGGAACACTTCAATATTGAACCTTGGGTGTTGTATGAATACCTTCCTTTCCTCCTGACCATACAGGTGGTTTGAGAGGTAATCATTAGTGAACTGCTTTGGAAAGGCCTGAAAACAAGGATATGCATAAATATCTTCTCTATATTTGAAATGGGGCAAAGGAATAAAAAAGGCAAGGTATAATAGTTAGTACCATCCTGTAGTGAACTGATGTCTTCTTCATTGTGCAGACAAAGATCTTGTTGTTTTTTATCGCTAATTTCTTTATCCTAACAATCTTTCTGAGTTTCTTGACTTGACTGATATTCATGGACAACTCATTTCCCCATATACAAAAAGGGTCGAACAGTGGGTCAAAACCTCTGACAGCAGGACCTACATGTGCAAGACCAAATTGTTAAAAACCTAAATATTAGAATGGTTCCTGCAATTGCACAATAATGTGCTATTAGACAAAGGACCATGCATGTGCAAACCTCGATTGTAAACCTCAGTGCTTCCCATTGTTTCCCTGCAACACATATAAGGTAGTTAGTGATCAGGTTAAGTGAGGGTTCGCATGCTATTAGTAGAATATGTTGATAAAAAATAAGCACATTGCAGATTCATCAGATTAATTCAAGCCACATGGAAAAGCCATTTATCCAAACCAAGCATGATTAAGAACTAGGAAATGTAGCAATTGTATATGTTTCTCATGTATTAAGTGCAACCAAATTCGTTTTATTCCTCACATGCACAACAATACAAAATTCTACCCACGACAATTGGACATCGCATTGCAGAATTGAACCAAGCAGTTAACTAAACACCACAACAAATGAACCAAACATTAACTGAGCACCACATTGCACAATATAACATACTCCTAATAGAAGATCAGACAGTTAACCAAATCAAGCATGCTTAACAACTTGGAAATATAGCAATTGTATTTGTTTCTCATGTATTTAGTACAGCGAAATTCGATTTATTTCTCACATGGTATACAATAACATAATGCACCCACAACAATTGAACATCGCATTGCAGAATTGAACCAAACAGTTAACTAAACACCACAACAAATGAACCAAACGTTAACTGAGCACCACATTGCACAATGTATAACATACTAGAAGATCAGACAGTTAACCAAACCAAGCATGCTTGACAACTTGGAAATATAGCAATTGTATTTGTTTCTCATGTATTTTGTAAAGAAAAATTTGATTTATTTCTCACATGGAAGACAATACAAAATTGCACCCGGAAGAATTGAACATCACATTTGCAGAATTGAACCAAACAGTTAACTGAACACGACAACTAATTAACCAAACAGTTAATAAGTGAGCACCACATTGCACGACATATAGAACATATACACTAGAGCAACAGATTGCATGGTAAAAGTAGATAGCACAATTCACTAGAATTTGCTAAGGAAAGGCAGTAGCTAGTAAACTGAACATGGGTCCTTATAGTGAGCTAATAAGACAAGCTACTCCTCATCGTCGGAGATATCGATGACGATTGGCTCCTTGGACATGGAAGAGGGCGAGGCCTCCGCATCGTGGGTGCCCTCGTCGTAGTGGTGAGTTGCCTGAGCCGCTCCGGGCACCAACCTGCTGGCTCTCGAGTTGAGGTAAGCACGTGCACCATGAGAAAACACCTCGTAGTCTTCTTCGAATGCACCGAGGGTGGCCTCGAGAAAATGCCATGAACTGTCGTTTAAAGCAGCCAACCGCGTCGCGGCATCGGCGCGCGAGGTGTCGACGGTGGCCTCGACGGCGAGGTGCTCCTCCAAGATCTGGGGGTCAGCACGAATGGCAGCCATCGCGACCTCATCCGCGCGTGCGGCCGTGATTTGCTTCTCCGCTGCCAAATGCTCCTTGAGCTCCTGGCTATACTGCGTGCACCATGGCTTAGGGCGGCGCTTATTTGGTGGAGGGGTCGGTGATTTGGGATGTGGAAGGAGGAGGAGGATGGGGGTCATGTGTGGATTACCTGCCTGGATAGACGAGGCCGAGCAGCGTGAAGAAGGGTCGCCGGCGAGGAGGCGGCGCTGCAAGCAAGGAGTGAAGGTTTCAACTTGGAAAGGAAGGCGGAAACTGGGGAAATGTGGCTTTTGGTAAGGGGGAGGGGGCGGGAAGGTAGATATTTCTACGGAAGCCGAAAATTTTGAATCGGTTCAGCGAAAAAACTGGCGCGCAAAGTGTCATCAGACACGGTCCCTTATTCAGAACTGTGTATGATATGTGAACATCACAAACGATTCAGATAGCTTAACCCGTGTGTGATGAGTTTGAACGTCAAAAATTTTGGTTCGAATTTCCCTGGTTACAGTGGTCATCCACGTCATTGCATAATTTGGGTACACAAATGAGACTACAGCACACCCACACTTCTTAATCGAGCAAGTTCAGCAATTAAACAGAGCTAGCTGACCTAAACATTACTCTAACAAATTAAAGACCGACGCTCTTAATTAAACAAAACAAAGAGTACTACTATGGCTGGTGCTCGTCGATCTCCGCCGCCTCCTCCATGTCCAGCTCGCGCCCGACGGTCTCCTGGGGAAGGGGCTCCATGGCATCCATCGCACCATACTCGGCAAGCATCTCGCCATCCGCATCCGCCATATCTTTGGAATAGGTCGCCACGAGCTTGGCGTGGGCGGCCGCGATCTTGGCTTGGGCGGGCTTCGTCGTGGCAAGGTATGCCGCGCAGGAACGGATGACTACTCGAACGCTCTCGATGATTGCCAAGTCTTCGGCCGTGGGTTGCCGACCATTGTCGGAGAAGCTTCGTTCGATTTGTGTGATGACTGCCATGAGCTGGGTGTGGGTGGCCTCGACATGGTTGTGGGCGGCCTCCAACAGGGCTAAGACCACCACTGTGGAACGAACAACTGCTGTGCCACTTTCGCCAGTTGCTATCCCCGAGGCAGATGTTGCTGCCGCCACCTGAGAAGCAACAGCGGCCGTTTGGCTGCCTTGGCCGCCCGGACGCAGATTGCGGCCGTGCTCATGAAGCTTGTTAGCACGCGCCTGGCGGCTGCGGCCGCGCTCTCACCGGAGTGGGCCGCCGAAGTTGCCCTCACGAAGCGGGTCCACGTCCCCATCTTTCACCGGCGACGATTGAACAGTGAAATGATATTTGGGGAGCGAGTTAGTGTGCTTGACACGCCGGCTGTGGACTGTAGCCGACGCACTTTCTCGCGTAAGCCGTAAGATATTTTGTGCTGCCTCTCACACGGTTGGTGATAATAAATTGTGTGCGATCTACTTGATTTTTCGTCTTGATTTGAATTACATAATGGGGTCACAGCTGCAAAGGATGGTGTTTGAATAGCTAGAACTTTTATCTGCAGTGAACATGCAACTATAGGTGTGTAGTCAAAAAAATTGGAATTATTCAGGGTTCGTTTGGACATTTTTATACATTAACTTGGTTTTCTAGGCATTTCACATGCACAATTCAAAATTAAACTACATGCACATGCTCCGGTGCACCAAAATGGGTTGTAAAATGATATATGTGTCCATGGGTTGATGCTTATGTCCCATTCAAGAAATGGGGATGAATTTCAAACACCACGGCACCGTGGCTCTCCGACAAACATTGAGGTGCTTGCTTTTGTAATTCTAGTAAATACAAAACTCGTCTGAAATTCATGAACCTTGGCATGCTATCATGGAACGACATCAACATGCTGGGGTAAAAAATATTGTCCCATTTGGGGCAGGTTATGGTATAAGCTTCTCACAACCAGAGCTTCTCACAAGAAGTCTCATGGTTCCGTTAGGGAAACGTGTCACCTTTGTGGACAAAACGATATTCGTCGCCTCTTCTTCCTTTCAATTTTTTTTCCTGGTGTCAACATAGAACAACAGGAGTGTCGTGTTAAATTTTGGATTTTTTTTTGATTTTTTGGGGATCGTTTGGACATTTTTATACGTTAACTGAGTTTTCTAGGCATTTATGTGCATAATTAAAAATTGAACTACATGCACATGCTCCAGTCCATAAAAATGGGTTGCAAAATCAAATGTTTGTCCTTGGTTGCAAGTTTAGGTCACATGCAAGAAATGAGAATGAATGTCAAACACCTTGACACTGTCGCTCGGCCGCTAACATTGAGATACATGGTTTTAAAATTCTAGTAAATTGAAAACTCGTCTGAAATTCATGAAACTTGACATGATATCATGGAACGGCATCGACATGCCATGGTAAAAATATTGTCCCATTTGTGGCAGGTTTGGGTATAAGCTTCTCGCAAACCAGAGCTTCTCTCACAACAAGCCTGATGGTTTCGGTAGGGAATGTGCCACCTTGGGGGACGAAACGATATCTGTTGCCTCTTCTTACTTTCAAAATTTTTCTCGTGTCAACAAAGAACAACAGGAGTGTTGTGTCAATTTTTGGGATTTTTCGGGGTTTGCTTGGACATTTTTATACATTAACTGAGTTTTCTATGCATTCATGTGCATAATTCAAATTTGAACTACATGCACATGCTCCAGTGCGTATAAACGGGTTGAAAAATCAAATGTGTGTCCTTGGTTGCAACCTTAGGTCCCATGCAAGAAATGGGAATGAATGTCAAACACCCTTGCCACCGTCGCTCGCCCGCTAACATTGAGATACATGGTTTTAAAATTCTAGTAAATCGAAAACTCGTCTGAAATTCATGAAACTTGACATGCTATCATGGAACGGCATCAACATGCAGTGGTAAAATATTGTCCCATTTGGGGCAGGTTGGGGTATAAGCTTCTCACAAACCAGAGCTTCTCGCAACAAGCCTCCTGGTTACGGTAGGGAACGTTTCACCTTTCTGGACGAAACGATATCCATTGCCTCTTCTTGATTTCAATTTTTTCTCTAGTGTCAACATAGAACAACAGGAGTGTTGTGTTAAATTTTGGAATTTTTCGAGGTTCGTTTGGACATTTTTATACATTAATTGAGTTTTCAATGCATTTATGTGCATAATTCAAATTTGAACTACAGGCACATGCTCTAATGCATATAAATTGGTTGAAAATTCAAATCTATGTCCTTGGTTGCATACTTAGGTCCCATGCAAGAAATGGGAATGAATGTCAAACACCCTGCCACCGTCACTCGACCGCAAACATTGAGATACCTGGTTTTTAAATTCTAGTAAATCTAAAACTCGTCTGAAATTCATGAAACTTGGCATGCTATCATGGAGCGGCATCAACATGCCGTGGTAAAATTTTTGTCCCATTTGGGGCAGGTTTGGGTATAAGCTTCTCACAAACCAGAGCTTCTCACAACAAGCCTGATGGTTTCGGTAGGGAACGTGCCACCTTTGGGGACGAAACAATATCCGTTGCCTCTTATTGCTTTCAAAATTTTTCTAGTGTCAACATAGAGCAACAGGAGTGTTGTGTTAAATTTTGGAAATTTTCGGGGTTCGTTTGGACATTTTTATACATTAACTGGGTTTTCTAGGCATTTTATGTGCATAATTCAAATTTGAACTACATGCACATGCTCTAGTTCATATAAATTGGTTGAAAAATCAAATCTGTGTCCTTGGGTGCATGCTTAGGTCCCATGCAAGAAATGGGAATGAATTTCAAACACCAGGGCACTGTTGATTGCCGGCAAAATGTTGAGATACTTTGTTTTTAAATTCTAGTAAATCCAAAACTCGTCTGAAATTCATGAAACTTGAGATGCTATCATGGAATGGCACCCGACATGCTGTGGTATTTTTTGTGTCCATTTTGAGAGAAGGCGCACTCGAATAACAGCCAACAAAGGCATTTTGAAACAAATAGCTGCCACTGTAACATCGCAAACGTTTTAGATAGAACACCCGTATGTAAACCGACAGCTTCCCCAGTAAGCCAAGGGAAAATGTGCCGAGCAGGATTTGTGCAGCTCTTCGTTGCAAACGTTTTAGATAGAACACCTGTATGCAAAGTGAGAGCTATGGTCTTCCGCAGTAAGCCAAGGGAAAATTCGCCGCGCAGGATTTGTGCATCTCTTCAACGCAAACAGTTCAGATTGAATAAGGTATGCAAAGCGAGACTTCGGCGCTAAGCCAAGAGAAAATTTGGCAAGCAGGATTTGTACCTCCCTTCAACGCAAACGGTTTTTTCGAATGACCCATGTGCAACCACGTACAGACAATTTGGTAAGATTTGCATCTGTCATATTGGGTATATTGCCATTTGTCAAACTGGAAAGATTGACATTTGTTAATCTAGTAACATTGCCATTTGTCAATCCTTGTAACACTGCGATTTGTCAAAATATGCAGCTAAAAATCACTAGCACTATCTAATTTTTGCAACTAAAATTCAGTAATTAAGCATAGATTTCATTCATAGATTAAGCAGTCATTCTTAATTTATACAAACAGTTCAACTCGACAGCTGAACTGACCAAACTTTTCCCCAATTGTTGCCAACCACGTACTGAAATAGCTAGTTCAACTATATATACTAGCTAATTTTAAGTACGTTGTACAGTTCCACCACATCTATAGTCAGATGAACTGAACAAAATAGCCCCTAAATACAACAACTACTACGGAGGGGCTTTGTACTACTTCCGGCAGCCTCTCCTCTGCCGAGCGCGCTCAGTAAGAGGAAGAGGAGGAGGAGCCTATTGACGAGCTGGACAACTGCAATACAGTGCCTGCCACTGCTGCACCTTCAGCGACGCTCACCTCGAACGCCCTCTGCCGCTCTAGACAACCCCTCTCGAAGCGGCCGGACTGCTCGTAGATCTCCTGATTCCTTGCCTTTGCGTCGGTGTGTGCTGCAGCCACGGCTGCGGTAAGGCTCTTTGCGTGCTCGGCGAGGCGCTCCTCCTCCTCCCGCAGGAACTCGATGTAGCGCGCAAGGTCGCTGACGCACGTGCGGGCCTCCACCTCCGCCTCCCTCCTTCGGGCGGCGGTGGCGGAGCGGGTGATGATCCCGGCGGTCGACGGTGGGCTGGCGGTCATGGTGGCCGATGATGGGGTGGCGGCCACGACCACCACCTCCCGCCTTCGGGCCGCGGTGGCGGAGCGGGTGATGGCCACGGTGGCCGGTAGTGGGGTGGCGGCCACGATGGCCACCTCCCGCCGTCGGGCCGCGGCGGCGGAGCGGGCGATGGCCCTGGCTTTCGACGGTGGTGTGGCGGTAACGGCGGCCGGCAATAGCTGCCGACGGGCAGCGGCGGCGGAGCGTGTGGTGGGTGTTCCGCGCACACCCAACAGGGACGCCACGCGCACTACACTACCCCGGGGACTGCGCCGCCGCCGCGGTGTAGCCTCCCAGCTGGAGCTGTCCTCTGATGACGGCAGAGTGGCTGAGTGACGACGACGGACCGGTGCCATTGGCGATTGTGGGAGAAGCAGACAAGATAAGCTACAGGAAGGGAGGGGAAAATGCGATGCAGGACTCGCCGGCAGTGAGGGTTTATATAGTAGGCTGGTAAGCATTGGGATTTTGGGAGATTTCACCGAGTCGGGAGGGAAGCTTGCGCGGGAACCTGCGCGGTTGCCCGGGAACGGCCTCACCACCGTTTGGCCAAAAGAACGCCCCCTCGCGCTGCTCAAGCTTGCGCTCGAAGCCGTCTGCGGCAGCGGGGTGACAAGACATGCGAGAGGAGGACGGAAGGACACGTACACATATGGTTAATAAAAAAAACATTTGCGATTTAATTACCTACTATACCCCCGTCCTGGTTTATAAGTAGGATTTAACTAATAAAATACGAATGCATGTCGCCAAAGATTATATCGTTGGATTCGTATTTGAACATAGTTTCCAATTATATAATTTTTGTAACATGCATTAACATTTTGTTGGTTAAATTTAAGGTTATATACCAGCAAGCGTTTGCCCACAACACACACGGCTTATTCCATCACAAACAGCTCGGATGGATCAACTGTATGCCACATATCACACACGCAACTCTAATCTGATTCGTGCTTGATGTCTCCGACATCCCTCGCACAGTTCGTCTTATTTGCCACGTATCACTGTGCCGGCCTCTGCTCGCGTCCCTCGGCAAGCTTTGCTCACCGTTAGGCACCGCGGCGCGCTCTGCTCGCGTCCGTCGGCGCGCTCTGCTCGCGTCCGTCGGCGAGCTCGGCTTGTGGACAACTTTTCCTTGCGTGTTCAACTGCTATATGCATATATATGGTTGCTCGCCGTTGAGGCGACCACAGAGCGCTCTACTCGCTTCCCTCCGCGCGTGCTCTGCAAGTGGTTGGGCCTGTGCACGATCACGTCGGGGGCCCCATATGCATGCGGTTGCACCGCGCGCGTCGCCACGCGATGCAGTTATGTGCAACACGATGGAGTTACGCGTTGCAAATTAGAACTGCCATCAGGGCGTGCCGATATTCCAGGCCGTCCGGCTTCCCCTTTAATTCCCGCGGCCATTATAACCTTAGTCTCTTCAACCTTTTGATCGCGCCCCACAACACAACAAGCACACCCACAATGGCACATAGAAAGGGGATGTCTAGCGGCGCTCCAATGGAGTTCGGCGAGCATAAAGTGGAGACCCACGCGAGGGAGACGGATCTCTCGGTGGTGTATACCATCGACCCGGCCGTGGTGGACGACTACATCAACACCGTTGAGCAGTTGCTTGCTCGAGACAAGTACAAGGTGGTCGGCATCGACCTCCAGTACACCGCCGGTCGTCCCAACATAGATCAGAAGGTTGCCGTCGCCCAGTTGTGCGTGCGCCATCATGTCCTCATCTACCACTACTGCATGGCCATAGAGCCTTCCGACCGTTTCGCCAGGTTTGTCAACAACACCGACTACAAGTTCGCTACGGTGGAAACCACCGACGATGTAAAAGTGCTCAGGGTTATAGGCTTAACCTGCAAGAACCTTGTCGAAGCACTACAGGGTCTGGGGCAGCACGAAGAAGGACTCCCTGGTTGAACACGCCTCGGCCATCATCGACACACAGTTTGCGATTATTGCATCGCACACAGTTTTGTCGAAGGGTCTCTGATCGTAGTGTCGCGTTAGCAGCATCCTGCAGTAGTGAGTGCTCGAACTTAGTGGATGCGCCTATTTTGGAAGCCCAACCGGACCACCACTTGTGCCACGACATCGAGCCATGTCAAAACAATACCCATAACAAATTTGCATCTTATGCATGGATTGACTTACATTATGATTGCCTTGTTGCATCTTGTATTCCCATGTCATCCATGATATATGAGCTTGTGCACTTCCTTAGCAAATTTGTTGTGATCTTCCTTGATGGCATATTCATACATCATGATCATATTACCCATCATCAATTGCATGATCACATAATCACATTGAGCACCAATTGCCATGTTCATGCTGTTGATAAACAATCACACTATGACATCATTTTGCACAATGGTAGAATTCTCTTTGTCCACCGTGACAATTACCACACCTTCGTGCGCGCATCAAATGCTTTTGCTCCCATGAATGCTTCACATATCATTCTATATCATCTTGCTAAGCTTCATGCGCCTTGTCCCAAAACCTATTGCCGGACGAACTCATGCTTACTTGATGGACACCTTGTGTGCGCTAACCATTGTATTTCCGAGTGTCGTTTGTGTCTGCTCTTTTTGCATGTATACCACTCTGGATACACCTTGGAGTACTTGGATTGTGCCATTTCTACAACTCCGTCCACGACAACCGTTTCCATGGTGATGAGGTTTACGATCCGAGGTAGGATCTTTCCCAAGGGGAGGGGGGGGGGGGGGGAGATGATGCAGAGCATCCTATGATCATTCCCCTGTACACCAAGACTACTCCCCAAACCCTAAGTGGACATACAACGAGACCTCGACCACGAGCATACGCCATCGGACACAAGGTGAACCCGCTCCTAAATGCTTCCCCTTTCCATTTGAGTGAGACATGGTTGCAACCTAAGTCAGGGATACTATGTGTGATCAAGTACATCGACCGTCCCGAAGAAGGAGCAGGAACAGCCAACGTCAAGACTTGTGCAGAGTTTCTGCCAAGCCCGAAACTTCCGGCCATAGCCCGGAACCTCCCCCCCTCGGACCTTTCGGCTAGCCCGGAACCTCCGGCCCTTGACCCTCTAGGCGATGCCCGTACGCGCCAACTCTCTGGATAGCCCGGACCATGCCCGTACCTTCGCCCGGAACCTCCGGTGTCCGGACCTTCCGGCCGTTCCCAGAACTTTCGGCCCTGCCTGCACAGACACTCGGGCCAAGGCCCATGTACCCTTTCGCCCCTCACTTACCCCTTCGTGGCTACCACTATATATACTCATTCCCCTCCTCCATTATAGGGTTAGCATTGTGATAGCTCATTTGAGATAGAGCCTTGCTCATCCACTTGTACCTCTACTCCATTGGAGACCAAGGCCTCCTAGGAGAAGATCCCCCAAGTGGATTCAAGACCCCATCTAGGGAAGATCCTCTCGTGGATTCAAGACCCCATATCCTCATGTATTGGGATGAACTAGCTACCATGTATCCTCCCTTGTTGTCCTTGGATCTTTGTGGCCTCTCTATGTATGCGGATTTAGCACATGTGTGATCGTTTCTTGTCTATTTGAGTGTTTCCTCTCGTTTTCCCTTCTCGTGTTCTTCGTATTCTTCTCGGGATCCACTCCAATCATGAAAGATCAGCCTCACCCCGTATCATCTTGGTATCATGAGCCATGTTGATCACGATTTTGGAGTCTCCCCCATCGTCTTCTAGCCTGATTTTGTTGTTGTTTCACCCAATTTTGAAAATCCCCATAAAAATAGCCCCAATTTTTTTTTTGTGATTTGTTGGTTTGATGAAGTTTTGTTGGATTTGATCCGTGCATTTCGTGTGTAGCACGTAGATCTAGCTTCCCCACCCTTCCATACACCAAAATTTTCTTTTCCCCCGTCCAATTTAGTTTTTTCTCCAAATTTTTCTGCACAAATTCCCGATCTGGAATCTCCCTATTCATCTGTTTTCGTGACCCTCGGAACTTCCGGCCCCACCCGGACCTTTCGGCTCCCGGACCTTCTATCTTCCCCGGAACTTCCGGCCCAGACAGAAAGTCTGCCCATCATCAACTGCTTCTACAAGTTCGCCAATTTCATCCATGGTGCAACGGCATCTTCGCCAATGTACTGGAGACCATGCACTACGACATCGTCTACTCAACCACGTCATCTGACTACGCATTCGTCATCGACAACGATCACATCACCTTTGACACCATCAACCGTAAGCAAGGGCGGTAACTTCGACGACACTCTCATATATTCTCCCTTGCCATTGCATTGTTAACCTCGAGCCCATTTTGTGTCACCTTCCTATCAGGACTAGCCATTTGAGTATTGCAGGGCAACATTACTTGTGCACTTTAGTGATATTCGATCCGCACCACCATAGAGTGCATATACCATCATATCATCTATTGTGTCATCATTTGTTACCGCATACACATAAGTGCTATCTTGGTTCGAGCATATTACATAAGTGGACCAAGCAAATATCAAAAGAGAAACAAGTTTGTAAGCAAAAGAAAGACAAGCAAAGAGCTTTTAAGAAAGTGCCATAGCATCATACCACATTGCATATCAAATTGCCATACTCGATCATCTTGGATCATCGTGAGAAAACTCACCGGAACATCATACATATATAGCATACTTGGGATAGAAGTTGTTACATTTTGCTTTATAGGTTGTGCACAAGTCTCGTATCCGCCTATTGAGCAATCGTGCTAGCGTCTCTCTAGTGTTGTGCAACAAGAGCATTTTTCGTGGATTCCACATTTTTGAGCTCGTTCCTTGGTTGCATGACCCCACTTATCTATCCATGCTTGTGTTTCCGTGTGCCACATCTTGCTATCGGTCTACTTGTTTACTTGCGAATTTGTGAATCTCTTCCAACATCATTGAATCTTACTAACAATTGCATATTTTTTTTTGTGCCACAATCCTCACCAAGCTCCTCCAAAGGCTTTGCTCGTGTAGGTGTGAGAATAGACAAGAGCCGGTACCAATTGTGCTACTTCCAAAATACATTATTGAGTGATCATTGATCCATCTTCAACATCGAATAAGGTACATTTGGTCTAGTTCTTTCCTTTCTTCCAGGCACATATTTGCTTGATATGATGGATAGTCCAACTACTTCTACCAACCAACTCTTCATCGAACAAGAAGAAGAATTGAACAACTACGTCACCAAGAGTCATCTTTTTGGCGCGCAAAGAGCTTTGCATCAAGCACAAGAAGCATTGGGCGAACGAATCGACATACTCGCTACCGACTTGCAACAATCCGAGCAACGTACAAGAGACTACTTTGACACATCGATGGCATCTCTCAAGGAAGACATACGAGACTTGGTGGCCAATCGTTCTTCTACAAGTTCGTCATACTCAAGCCGGCGCCATTCAAGTCGATACTCTTTGGACACGTCTTCAAATGCAATTCTACCTCGAGCTCGTCCACAATGTCATCAAGACCATGAAGATAATCAAGCTCCACATAACCCATTTCATGGCAATGGTTTACAACACCGTCTCCGGGAACATGAATGACTACGTCGCCAAGCTAATGATCCTCCGGTCCAAGAGCAAGCTCCAATATGCCAAGATCAACAAGAATATCTAGATGGAGATGCTCCTCGACAAGAGCAACAAGATGGCGACACCCTAAAACAAGAGCAAATACGCCGCGAGGAACAAGCCCTTGAAGCCCAACGTACTTTACAGGAAGCAACCAAAAATGTGCAAGAGCGCAACCGCCAAGTACGTCTACAAGAAGAGGCCCTCCATCGAGAGCGACAAGAAGAAGCCGCACACCTTGAGGAGCGCCAATATAGGAGGAACCGTGCAAGAATTCCACGTCCTCAGCGTCAAGATAATCAGGCGGAGCACGAGGAACAAGCGGTTCAAGACCCTCCACCATGACAAGAGCGTCACCGCCATCGCCCACAACACATTGAAGAGCAATGCTACGGCAAGCTCAAGTTCAACATGCCAAGGTTTTCCGGAAGCAACGATCCTGAAGACTATCTTTCATGGGCATTGAAGGTTGACAAGATCTTTCGCTTGCACAACTATGAAGAAGAGAAGAAAATCGCCATGGCATCGCTTGAGTTCCAAGATTATGTACTCATATGGTAGGAGCAAGTCATTGAGCGTCGAGAAGCAAAAGGTGAACCACCCATCACAACATGGAATCAAATGAAGGATGTCATGCAAGCGCGTTTTATACCCACGTACTATAGCCACGACCTCTTCAAGAAATTGCAACTTCTCAAGCAAGGCACCAAATCCGTTGAAGAATACTACAAGGAAATGTAAATAGCCATGATTTGACCCAATGTCACGGAAGATGAGGAGCAAACTATGGCATGATTCTTGAATGGACTAAACCATCCTATCAAGAAGATTGCGGATTTCCAACTGTATTCGAACCTCCTCGAGCTAGTGCACCAAGCTACCAAGGCGGAGCGACAAGTGCAATATGATTACAAGTATGCCAAGTACTCTTCCAAGTCCTACGGTTCATACAATCAAGCTTCAACGACTACGACACCTTATACCTTGACGAAACCTACACCAAGCAACGGCGACAAGTCAAGTTACAAGAAAACTTCGACATCGTCAAGTTGTCCTCCTACTACAAGCAACTTCAAGCCGAGAGCTTCATCATCTACAACTCCACCGGATGAGACCGTCAACACGAGTTCCATCAAATGTTTCACATGTCAAGGCCGAGGCCACAATACATTTGAGTGCCCCACTCGCCGCACCATGATCGCCAATGACGACGACACCTATGACTCGACGAGTGAGGAAGAAATGGAAGCCGTTGAACACATGGCCATGCACCGACGCGTGAATGAAGATGACCAAGTCTTTTGTGAAAATGATTCGAGCCCCGCTCTCATTGTCTCCAAGGTCTTGACACTTCAACATTAACAAGACAAAGACCAACATTGCCACATCTTCCACACCAAAGTGGGCATCAATGGACGTTCTGTGAAGGTCATCATCGACGGAGGAAGTTGCCACAATTTGGCAAGTGAAGAGATATGTACCAAACTACAATTGGTCAAGATGAAGCATCCTCGTCCCTACAAGGTCCAATGGCTTAGCGACTCCGGCACCATTCAAGTGGAGCACACCGTTCAAGTCTCCTTCAAGATTGGAGCATACGAAGACACATTGGAATGTGATGTGGTTCCCATGTCTGTTTGCCATATCCTTCTTGGAAAACCTTGGCAATTCGACCGCGGCGTCATCCACAATGGGCGAACCAACCACTATAGCTTCAAGATGAAGGGCAAGGAGTATGTGCTAAGACCTATGTCACTGAGCCAAGTGATCGCCGACAAGCAAGCCACCACCCATCATGGAGAAAATAGTGAGAGAGTGAGCCACCAAAAAGAGAGTGACAAGCCCAAATCGAGTGCCTCCATGATGAGCGACAAGAAAAACCTAGTGCTTCTAGCTAACAAAAGAGAGATGAGAGAAGTGTGTGAGAACCCATCGAGTGTTATGCATTATGTCATAGTGTGCAAGGACGAAGCGGCAAGAACTAACACCTCTCACCATCTACCTTTAGTGTTGTCTAACCTATTGCAGGAATTCATGGACGTCTTCCCCGATGAGCTACCTCCGGGACTACCTCCACTCCGAGGCATCGAACACCGCATCGACCTCATCCCCGACGCATCGTTACCCAACAAGGCACCCTACCACGTCAACCCCGAAGAGACCAAAGAAATACAAAGGCAAGTACAACAACTCGTTGACAATGGGCATGTACGAGAAAGCTTAAGTCCTTGTGCCGTTCCGGTTATACTTGTGCCTAAGAGGGATGGTAGTTTTCGCATGTGTTCCGATTGCCGACCCATAAATGCCATCACCGTTAGATACCGACACCCCATTCCACGCCTTGATGATATGTTAGATGAATTAAGTGGAGCCACCATTTTATCAAAAATTGATCTTAAAAGTGGCTATTACCAAATAAGCATCTAAGAAGGCGATGAATGGAAAACTGCTTTCAAAACCAAATTTGGCTTATATGAATGACTAGTTATGCCTATGGGCTTACCAAAGCACCCGGTACTTTCATGCGCGTGATGCATTATGTTCTTCGCCCCTACATTGGCATATTCGTTGTGGTCTACTTTGATGACATACATGTGTTTAGCGCGTCTCTAGAAGATCATGTCACGCACCTTAGAGCCATTTTGCAAACTCTTAAAAAAGAGCAATTTTATGCTAACATGGAGAAATGCACATTTGGTGTTGATAAGCTTGTTTTGTTGGGCTTTGTTATGTCTTCTCAGGGTGTTCATGTAGACGAAGCAAAAATTGATGCTATTAAAACTTGGCCACAACCAACCAACTTGCAACAAGTGCGTAGCTTCCTTGGCCTAGCCGGTTTATATCGTAGATTTGTTAAGGACTTTAGCACTATTGCATCACCTTTGCATGCACTGAGTAAGAAGAATGCACCTTTTGTTTGGGGACCATCCCAAGATACCGCATTTCATGAGCTTAAGAATTTGCTTACACATGCTCCATTGCTTGCATTACCCTACTTTGATAAAACTTTTGAGGTACATTGCGACGCTAGTTGATGTGGAGCATCCTTCCATCATCCCCATGGACTCTACACCAACGCAACAAGCACCACGTGGACCTATGACAAGAGCTCGAGAACGCGCCATTGAAAACGAGGTGAACTCGCTCCTTCATGAGATCAATATGGACTTGAGTGGAACTTGGTTGCTACCTCACCAAAATATGCTATGTGTCATTAGGTACGAAGACCAATGCCACCAAGCAGCTAAGGAGCACCACAAAGGAGGAGGAGAAGCACCCCAATACCTCAAGGAGGAAGAAGGAATCCAAGAAGGACAAGTCTACACCTTCCAGGCGACCCCGTGCCCACGGGCCCCAAGACCCCGTGCGCACGGGCCGCCCAGGAGGCTACTGGAAATGAGACGCACCACCCCATGTGCACGGCCTCCAGACCCCGTGCTCATGGGCCCGGGCCGCTGTAGCACCCCGTGCGCATGGGCGTGTACCGTGCACACGGGACCCCCGTGTGCATGGGCCCAACTTACCTCGTGCGCATGGGCCCATCAGGATGGTCGGCCGAGAGCTATTGTTGGAGCCTCCGCTTCGTCCCCTTCGCCCACATACCGATATATTTCATAGCTAGGGTCATGTTTAGGGTTAGCAAAGTATATGTGAGATATTGATAGGGCTTTGCTCCTTCTAACACTCCTCTTGGAGATCAAGACCTCTTAGGAGAGGATCTCAAGTGAATTTCAAGACCTCCTCTTTGGAGAATACTATCATAAAGACCTCACCTCCTTAGGAGTGGGATGAACCTTATCTTTGTGCTTGTTTCCTTGGATTGTTCTTGTATGCTTGTGGATCTATGTGTTTGCTATTCTAGTGGATGTGTAATTGGGTTTTGTTGGGGTGAATTCCTCTTTGTGTTCTAGGTGTTCATCCCCTTTCCCCCTCCAAGTGTGAAAAGATCCCTCATAGGGTTTCACCCAACAACATCTTGGTATCATGAGGAAGGTTGATTCACATCTTGAAGTCCCTACCCACATATTCTAGGTTGATTTTGTTGTTTTTCGTCCTAATTCAAAAATCCCCACCAAAAATAGCCCCAAAATTTTTCTTGCAATTTGTTAGATCTTGTGAGATTTGGTTGATTTGATCCACGAATTTGGTGTTTGACAAGTGGATCTACCCTTTACCACCATTCCCCACCCACCCCACCATCGATTTTGGCCAAAAATTTGAAAATCTCCACGGATCTGAAGGTGTTCTTGCGCTCCCAGAAGACCCCGTGCGCACGGGCCATCGGGACCTCGTGCACACGGGCTTCACTTACCCCGTGCACACGGGCCTCACAGAACGGTTCGGCCACTTCCTGTTTTCTACCATTTTGCCTTTCGACCACCACATTTGATCTTCTGTAATACTTCTCGTGAGTGAGTGAGTTTCGGAGTTGCGGTTTACACGTGTCCTAAGGTGTTTCGGCTACTTAGGCGCGACTTGACTTCATCATCACCGCCACTCGCCATCGACTCGGACTCCACTTCGACATCGATCACTTCATCATCATACTACCGTAAGCAAGGATGGTAACCTCGACGACATCCTAACATCATACCTTGCCATTACCTTGATAGACTCGAGCCTCTTTTGCGTTACTTACCCATCGATTCTAGCAAGTTGAGTATTGCCGGGCCACGCTCTTAGTGCACCTTTAGTGTTACGTCTCTCCCGCGCATATCACACTTGTTACCTCATACTCCGGCTCGCATATCAAGCATTGTGGCATAGTAAAAAAAAGCTTTTAAGCAAAAGAAAAAGAGAAGCAAGAGCTTTTAAGCAATAGCATTGAGCCACTTTGCCTAGTTCATCATCTCGGTTCATACATACATAATCATACTTGGGATAGTAGACGGCCGTTTCTCTCTTAGGTTGGTGCACTAGTGTATCTAGCCCATTAGAGCAATCGAGCTAGCGTCTCTCTAGTATCTATACAACAAGAGCATTTCCGTGGTTCCACCTCTTAGAGCTAATTCCTTGGTTGTGCGAATCCCATCTATCTTCCGTGTGTGTGTTCCTAGTGATATCCTTGGGTTTGATCTATTTGTCTTACTTGCGATTTGTGCATCTTTTCAACTTTTTCGACATCTTGACTAACATTTGCTTGAATTATTTGTGCCACTCCCTAACCAAGCTCCTCCCTAAGTCTTTTACTTGTAGGTGTGAGAAAACAAAACCCGATACCAATTCTACTATTATAGCATCACATGGGATCGTACTTGATACATCCACAATCTTCGGGAAAGGTAACTTTGGTATTGATCTCTTACTTTCCTACTCACCGCCACTTCCACATGATGGATAGGCCTTCTTCTTCGGCGAACCCACTCTTCGAGGAGCAAGATAACGAAGGCGACTTCGTCACCAAGAATCACTTCTTCATCGCACAACGAGCTCTATATCAAGAAAGTGAAGCTTTGGGTGATCGCATCGAGCAACTCGCCACCGACCTATGCCAATCGGAAGAACGACAACGGGACTACCTCGATGCCAAGCTCACCACACAAATGGAAGAATTCCGCAACATGATCGTGAGCCGCGCGTCTTCCACAACTTCTTCACCAAGACGGCGCCACTCTTCGCCGTACTCTTCTTTGGATGCAAGTCCCCCTCAAGCTTGTTCTCATCGATGGGACGACCCTCAAGATCACCAAGCTCAAGAAAATCCATTCCATGGCAATGGCTTACAAGACCGAGTTCGAGCACGTGAAAAGGCATGACGCCAAGAACAAGAAACCATGGATCAAGAGAAATCACCACCACATCGTCCACGTCAAGCATCTCAAGACGGCGATGCACTACGGCAAGAGCAATAAAGTCGTGAAGAACAAGCTCAAGCGGCTCAACAAGCACTCCGCGAGTCCACTAGAGCCATTGCCGCACGCAGCCTCCTCGTCCATGAGCAAGAGGAAGATCTTCGTCGAGCACGACAAGAAGAAGCCGCCCGATGTGAAGAGTAACAAGAAAGAAGAAACCGGGCACATATGGCTCGACCCCATCGGCGAGTCCCTCAAGAGGAGCGTGAGATTGAAGACCTTCCCCCATGACAAGCGTGACACCACCCTCGTACACATGATGAAGAACTACGCTATGGCAAGCTCAAGTTCACCATGCCCAAGTTCTCCGGAAGCACCGATCCTGAAGAATATCTCTCATGGGCATTGAAGGTCGACAAGATATTCCGTCTTCACAACTATGACGAGGAAAAGAAGATCGCCATGGCATCCCTCGAGTTTCAAGACTACGTCCTCATTTGGTGGGAACAAATGCTCGCAAGACGATGGGAGAGAGGTGAACCACCCATCACGACTTGGGCACAAATGAAGGATGTTATGAGAGCTCGCTTCGTGCCTATACACTACACCCGAGATCTTTTCAAGAAGTTGCAACTCCTCAAGCAAGGCACGAAGACGGTGGAAGAATACTATCAAGAGATGGAAATTGACATGAGAAGAGCCAATGTCAAGGAAGATGACGAGCAAACTATGGCACGCTTCTTGAATGGCCTCAATCATCCAATCAAGAAGATCGCCGACTTCCAACCCTACTCCAACCTTCTCGAGCTAGTTCATCAAGCGACCAAGGCCGAGCGACAAGTACAAGATGACTTCAAAT
The DNA here is from genome assembly GCA_011799875.1 of Thinopyrum elongatum. Taxonomy (NCBI): domain Eukaryota; kingdom Viridiplantae; phylum Streptophyta; class Magnoliopsida; order Poales; family Poaceae; genus Thinopyrum; species Thinopyrum elongatum. The sequence continues at coordinate 333,883,485 of CM022302.1, read as the reverse complement.
ATGCCGAGTACTCGTCCAAGACCTACGGCTCATACACTCAAGCCCCCACGACTTCGGCACCTCCTACCTCGACTAGAGCATCACCAAGTATCGGAGACAAGTCAAGTTCCAAGCAAATTATGCCTTCCTTGACTCGTCCTCCGGCAAGCAACTACAAGTCCAAGACTCACTCATCATCGGCGCCACCGGATGACCGCGTCAAGACAAGTTCTCTCAAGTGCTTCACATGTGGTGGCCATGGACACAAGTCCTTCCAATGCATCAACCAGCGAACCATGATTGCGAATGATGATGGCACATACGACTCCATGAGTGAAGACGAGATGGAAGCCCTCGAGCACGTCGCCATGCATCGTCGAGTGAATGAAGAGGAAGATGAGCAAGTCTTTTGTGACAATGATTCAAGTCCCGCTCTCGTGGTCTCCAAGGTCTTGACGCTTCAACACCAACTAGATGAAGTCCAACAGTGCCATATCTTTCACACCAAGGCTGGCATCAACGGACGTTCCGTGAAGGTCATCATCGACGGAGGAAGTTGCCACAACTTGGCAAGTGAAGAGCTATGTTCCAAGATACAATTGGTAAAGATGAAGCATCCTCGCCCCTACAAGGTCCAATGGCTTAGCGACTCCGACAACATTCAAGTGGAGCACACCGTGCAAGTTTTGTTCAAGATCGACGCTTACGAGGACACCTTAGAGTGTGAGGTGGTTCCCATGTCCGTGTGCCATCTTCTCTTGGGAAGACCTTGGCAATTTGACCGCGGCGTTGATGACCCACAAGTATAGGGGATCAATCATAGTCCTTTCGATAAGTAAGAGTGTTGAACCCAACAAGGAGCAGGAGGAAATGACAAGTGGTTTTCAGCAAGGTATTTTCTGCAAGCACTAAAATAGTCGGTAACAGATAGTTTGATAGCAAGATAATTTGTAACGGAAAATTAATGGTAACGGTAAATAAAGTGCATCAAGGTAGACCAATCCTTTTGTGGCAAGGGACAGGCCAAAACGGTATCTTGTGATGAGCAAAGCGTTCTTGAGGGTACACGGGAATTTCACCATGTCACTTTCATCATGTTGGTTTGATTCGTGTTCGCTACTTTGATAATTTGATATGTGGGTGGACCGGTGCTTATGTGCTGTTCTTACTTAAACAAACCTCCTACTTATGATTAACCCCCTCGCAAGTATCCGCAACTACGAGAAAAGTATTAAGATAAAATCTAACCATAGCATTAAACTTTTGGATCCAAATCGGTCCCTTACGAAGTAGCGCATAAACTAGGGTTTAAGCTTCTATCACTCTAGCAACCCATCATCTAATAACTACTCCACAATGCATTCCTTTAGGCCCAAATATGGTGAAGTGCCATGTAGTCGACATTCACATGACACCACTAAGGGAATCACAACATACATATCATCAAAATAGCAAACACATATCAAGGTCACATGATTACTTGCAACATGACTTCCCCCGTGACCTCAAGAACAAAAGTAACTACTCACAAATGATAATCATGCTCAAGATCAGAGGGGTATTAAATCGCACAATGGATCTGAACATATAATCTTCCACCAAATAAACTATATAATAATCAACTACAAGATGTAATCAACACTACTAGTCACCCACAGGTACCAATCCGAGGTTCCGGTACAAAGATTGGACACATGAGATGAACTAGGGTTTGAGAGGAGATGGTGCTTGTTGAAGATGTTCATGGAGATTGCGCTCCCAAAGATGAGAGGGTTGTTGATGATGACGATGGCTTCGATTTCCCCTCCGGGAGGGAAGTTCCCCCCGCGGAATCGCTCCGCCGAAGGGCAAAAGTGCTCCTGCCCAAGTTCCGCCTCGAGACGGCGGCGCTTTGTCCCGAAGTCCCCTCCTTATTTTTTCTAGGTCAAAATGACCTATATACCAGAAGATGGGCACCGGAGGTGGGCTGGGCTGAGCACAACCCACCAGGGCGCGGCTGGGGGGCCTGGCGCGCCCTGGTGTCTTGTGCTCACTAGGTGGCCCCCCTCTGGTAGTTATTTGCTCCAGTATTTTTTATATATTCCAAAATAATTCTCTGTAAATTTTTCAGCTCATTTGGAGATGTGCAGAATAGGTAACTCTGACGTAGCTTTTTCATGCCCGGAATTCCAGTTGCCGGCATTCTCCCTCTTTGTGTAAACCTTGCATATTATGAGAGAAAAGGCATTAGAATTACTCCAAAAAGCATTATTATGCATAAAAACATTATAAATAACAGTAGGAAAACATGATGCAAAATGGACGTATCAACTCCCCCAAGCTTAGACCTCGCTTGTCCTCAAGCGAAAAACCGAAATCGAAAAACATGCCATATGCTTAGAGAGAGAGAGAGAGGCGTCGATAAAAACAAAATACGGACATAGAAGTATCATGTTTATTATTGTTACAACAAAGAAGTTTAACATAAAACTTTATCACACAACTTTTATCATATAACTTCTCATGAACAAGTAACAATTCATCACAACATTGAAGTATAAAGTATAAACCTTATTGAAAACCAACAAACTATGTTCTTAGTCAACTTTGCAACTACAATTCATCATATTTTCAGGAAGGATCACGTATCGGAGCCTCTTGGCAAGTCGACATACTCAACCATCATTTAACCTTCTATGATTGCTAACACTCACAGCATACCCATGAACAAAAAGTTTCAACCAGACACATAGAAATATAGGGGCTTATAGTTTCGCCTCCCAACGTATTCACCTCAGGGGTGATGTCAACAATAATAACTCATGCTCACTCATATCCAACTGGATATATGTGCCTAGATCTTTCCTTACCACATGATGCTTGCAAAAGGAGAAAAATAAAAGGGATAGAGAAGAATACTTTAACTCTTGCATAAAAGTAAATACATGAAAGTAAAAGATAGGCCCTTCACAGAGGGAAGCAGAGGTTGCCATGCCCTTTTTGTTTGTATGCCAAATCCCTTAATGCAAAAGAACGTCACATTGTATTGCCCCTTATGATAGCAACCTTTATTATGCAGTCTGTCGCTTTTATTATTTTGCCATCACAAGTTCATACAACGCTCAATTTTCTCTTACACTAAATGATCCAACACATTTAGAAGCAATTTTTATTGCCTTATTGCACCGATGACAACTTACTTGAAGGATATTACTCAATCCATAGGTAGGTATGGTGGACTCTCAAAATAAGATTTTGGGTTTAAGGGTTTTTGGATGCACAAGTAGTATCTCTACTTGGTGCGGAGTTTTTGGCTAGCAAAGATATTGAGTAAGCACCACATGTTGAAGGATCTATGACAATATAACTTCTATGTGAATATGAACAAACATAAATCATTACGTTGTCTTCCTTGTCCAACGTCAACAATTTTGACATATAATATTTAATGAGGGCTCACAATCATAAAAGATGTCCAAGATAGTGTATTTGCATGTGAATCTTCTCTTCCCTTACTAATTCTTTCATGAATTGCATTATTGACCAATGCTATGTTTGTCAGTCTCCAATAAATTTTACCACTTATACTTTTCCTTTTGTGATGTCATTACTTACCACAAGATTAGCATATGATCTTTTTCATTTATTTCTTTTCTTTTTATTGAAACATAAGAGTAAAGAAACAAAACTCAAACTACTCTTTATTATATATCTCGCACATGATTACATAGATAGATAGATCACTAAGCAAGCACTCAAAAATAGATCGAACTAAACTTTTATTCAACTAAATCATAGGATAACTAAGGATCAAACTAAAATAGATAAAGGCAAAGATAGTGGTGGTGATACGATACCGGGGCACCTCCCCCAAGCTTGGAACAAGCCAAGGGGAGTGCCCATACCATGAACTCAGGTCTCCTTTGTTGGGGAAGATGATGATGGTGGTGGTGGTGATGTAGTAAGTTTGTCCAGCTTGCGTCGAAGGCCAAAGTTATTTTCCCTCAGATCCTCATTCTCCAGCTCGAGCTTTAATATCCTCTTGCATAACGCTTCCTTGCTTTCCTGCAGGAAACGAGGAGGGATATGTTCGGCTTCATCCTCCTCATCTGTGAACCACACATAGGGAAACATATCCTTGAAGATATTTGGGTCCAGAGGCTGGTAAGAAATAGGGCACTCTTCCTCCGAATCTTGAGATGAGATATTTTCAGATCTGCCAGAAAAACAACACGAAAGAAGAACAGAAGATTTCTCCACGATACGGTGGTTAATACGTTCGGGGGGTATATAAATATTTTTTATCTTGGGAAACAAACAAACAAGAGAAAAACAGAGTCGGGAAGGTTCCCGAGGTGGGCACAACCCACCTGGGCGCACCAGGCAAGGCAGGCGCGCCCTGGTGTCTTGTGCCCTCCTCGGTTGCCTTCCTGGTTGTTTCTTATTTTCCTAATTTTTGTAATATCCCAAAACTGACAAAAAAATATTTTAGTGGATTTTTTGGAGTCTGTTTACTTACCGTATCATGTACCTCCTCTTTTTCAGGATTCTGGAGTGTTCCAGAAAGTTTCTTTTATGTGTTCCTCCAGTGTCATGGTTTGAATAATATTGCTTTCAACATTAATAGGCGTACCTGAGATATAGTGCTTAATTCTTTGCCCATTGACCACCTTCGGGTTAGTACCTTCAGCATTATTAATCTTGATAGCTCCAGAGCGATAAACCTCCTCGATAATATATGGTCCTTCCCATTTAGAGAGAAGTTTCTCTGCAAAGAATCTAAAATGAGAGTTGTACAAAAGAACATATTCTCCAACTTTGAATTCCCGCTTTTGGATTCTTTTGTCATGCCATCTTTTAACTTTTTCTTTAAATAATTTGGCATTTTCATAAGCTTGGGTTCTCCAGTCATCTAATGAGCTAATATCAAATAACCTCTTTTCACCGGCAAGTTTGAAATCATAGTTGAGTTCTTTAATTGCCCAATAAGCTTTATGTTCTAACTCTAGAGGCAAATGACAAGCTTTTCCATAAACTATTTTATAGGGAGACATACCCATAGGATTTTTATATGCTGTTCTGTAGGCCCAAAGTGAATCATTCAATTTCTTAGACCAATTCTTTCGAGACCTATTAACAATTTTTTGTAATATTAATTTTATTTCTTTATTGCTAAGTTCAACTTGACCACTAGATTGAGGATGATAGGGTGATGCAATTCTATGGTTAACATCATATTTAGCAAGTATTTTACGGAAAGCACCATGAATAAAGTGTGAACCACCATCAGTCATTAAATATCTAGGGACTCCAAACCTTGGTAAAATAACTTCTTTAAGCATTTTAATGGAAGTGTTATGATCAACACTACTAGTTGGAATAGCTTCTACCCACTTAGTAACATAATCAACAACAACCAAAATATGTGTATATCCATTAGAGGAAGGAAAAGGTCCCATATAATCAAAACCCCAAACATCAAATGGTTCAATAGCAAGTGAAGAATTCATAGGCTTTTCCTGACGCTTACCGATATTACCAATTCTTTGACATTCATCACAAGATAAAACAAACTTACGGGCATCCTTGAAGAGAGTAGGCCAATAAAAACCAGATTGCAATACCTTGTGAGCATTTCTATCTCCCGCATGATGCCCTCCATAAGCTTTGGAGTGACATTTCCGTAGGATTTGTTCCTGTTCATGCTTAGGTACACAACGTCTAATAATACAATCTACCCCTTCTTTATAAAGATGTGGGTCATCCCAAAAGTAATGTCTTAAATCATAGAAGAATTTTTTCTTTTGTTGATATGTGAAACTAGGTGGTATATATTTAGCAACAATATAATTAGCATAGTCAGCATACCAAGGAGTATTATGAGAAGCATTTATTGCAGCTAGTTGTTCATCAGGGAAGCTATCATCAATAGGTAGTGGGTCATCAAGAATATTCTCCAACTGTCGGCGTACGACACCTATGGGATCCTGAGAGACCCCTTTACGATTCGGCGAGGGGAGAGGTATACGCAAAGAGCAGAACCAATGATCGACGTGTGAAGTTTTTACCCAGGTTCGGGCCGCTGATCAGCGTAAAACCCTACTCCTGCTTTGTGTTCTTATTGATGTTCTTGAGCCCAGCCTTCAGGAGCGCTCGCAATGAATAGTACGTTCAAAGAGCAGCTACGCATGCAGAATGGGCCAGAAGTTCTCCTTCCCTGTAGCAGTTGCCTTGGGCCTCCTTTTATATGCTCAAAGGGGTCTCCACAGTGGCAAAATGTACATACATTGAGGTGTAAAGTAGCTACAGGGTATCATACCTAACCCCTGACGGATTAGGACAAGCGCATTTAATGCACCGTGAGGTGTCCGTTTAGGTGTCCTCACTTTCTTGGGGATGGAAAAAGGGGCCATCCCATCAGCACCGCTTAAGCTCTCCTCCACTGGTGCACCGCCACGCATCCAGAGAAGGACCCAGAATGTCAGGCATGTTACTGTGCCGAAGTGGTGGCACAGTGGCAGAATCTCGCCAGGCGCCGAATCTTGCCGGGCGCCAAGCCTTGCCGGACGCCAAGCCTTGCCGGATGCCAGGCCTTGCCGGGCGCCAAGCCTTGCCGGACGCCAAGCCTTGCCGGGCGCCAAGTCTTGCCGGGCTCCAAAGGCCATCCCGGCAAGGATCTTGCCGGGGGAGCTGGCCTTCGGATCCCAGCTTCGCTTATCTGCTGATCCTCAGATCTCTGACTTGATGATTCCCTTGATGGCTTGAATCGACCTCGAGCCAATCCCGGCAAGCCTTGCCGCGAGGATGGCTATAACTGCCCGTGCACAAGTACGGGGTACTAGTGGCCCAATACTTAGTACACCGACAGGAGCCCCCGGGCCTAGGCCATACACGAGTGCGAGGCGTTGTTGGGCTAGGCCCAAACAGTGCACGGGCACATGTGGCAGGGAATTAACTGCTCGTAAATATCTCGTTTTACTGTGCCCCCACTGCGCGCACGGAGCGCGTGACGTGGGAAGCGTGCCAAAAAGGCTGCAATTGTTTCGCGCCTATAGAGGCGCATTCACATTGGGGAATAAAAGAGGTGGCCCCGCTCCTTTCCCATAAAAAAGGAGAAGTTGCAGAGGCACGAACCTATTTATCCCCTTCTTTCAATCTGGTCATCGCCATAGCCCTCCTTTTCTCGAGCCCAGAGCGAAGCCGTTTCTTCTTCCGCCCGCTGCTTCCGCGCTCGCTCCACCCCCAGCTTCCGCTCCCGCCGTCGCCATGGCGCCCAAGGCCAGCAAGGGCAAGGGGAAGGGGGCGAAAGACGACGTTCCGGAGAGCGAACTAGTGAAGATGCGGAAGAGGCTCGTCGTCTTCCCTCCAACGCTCAACGCCGAGGCTTTGAAGGGGCGTTACCAATGCATGTGGGCGAAGGGAACGCAAGCTCACCCCGCCACACGCGTAATCCCAGGTGCTTGCTCCAAAGGTGGATCGGATAGATACCCTTTCTTCACTGCATACTTCTATTGTGGGCTCTGTCCCCCTTTTTCCGACTTCTTCAATGACATCATGTACACATACGGCTTCCGTCTTCTTGATTTCACGCCGAATGCAGTACTTTGCATGTCAATCTTTGCTCATCTCTGTGAAAATTTCGTTGGTGTGATCCCCAATTCCGCTCTTTTTCGCCATTATTTCTACCCTCGTATCCAAAAAGGAGAGGCTCTCTCTGGTTCTATTGCCTGGATTCCAAGGGCTTGGAACAAAGAAATTTACCCAGAGGGAGTATACCGCGAAAAGTGGGACGAGTGGCGGGCTGAATGGTGCTGGATCCAGGAAGCAGATCCCCATCCTTTTTGTCATCCCCGGCAACAGAAGGTGGTCCGCGGCAAGGATTGGAGCGACCCCGCAGTGGAGGACGAGAGGCTCACAATCGCCACTACCAGGATCCTTCGCCTGAAGGCTGCCGGACTGACGATGGAGATGATCGGCTTCAACTTTCTCCGCCGCCGCATCGCCCCTCTGCAGAATAGGGGAAGGCCAGCTTGGGAGTACAAGAACGCGGTAGATGTCATGAGACTGCACCCCGGGCTGAACAACAATCTGACCGCTATGCAGCTTGGCGCTCTTCATCAAAGATTATTCCAGCGCGAAGACAAGCACCGGCTGCCGGCAAGGATTGTCCCCTTGTGCAACAATTCTGCCTTGGGGTCAATCATTGCCTTCATGCCGATGTTTAATGCCCACGGCCTTGACCCGACCTGGGCCGAGCCAAGTGAGGAGGAAGCGCAGAAATTCTTTGACAATCTGACGGAGAAGCCGGTCTGGCAAGAGTCAGATCTTATCCGAGCCACCACTGATCAGGAGGTAGCCTACATCGCTACCAGAGTGGAGGAGGCGAATCTTGCCGTGGAGGCCGGCAACGTTGGCTTCACAGAGTGGGAAGCCAGCGATGCAGAGGTGGTAGTGGAGGCAAAGCCTGCCGAGGAGGACAAAGTTGCCGGGGAGGAAGGCAGCGCAGCCGCTGAGAGCTCGTCCGGCAAAGACACGGCCGAAGAGGAGACGCGAGAAGAGCCCTCACCCCCGAAGAAGGCCAAGCGTGTTCTTCGGAAGGCTGCATCAGGCATCCCGGCATGCCAGCCTACTTCGAGCGGCGAAGCCTCCGGCAATAAAGTGGCCGGCAAGACTGGACCGCGGCAGGGGGCTCGTCAACAGCCCGCGCGGCGCGCGTGGCCCACACCAGCGACCACCGCTGGGGCGGTGGGAGGGTCTCGCACTACCGCACCGGAAGCTGCCCCGGCGCCTGCCACAGCCAAGCGGCCTAGGACTCCTCCTCCACCTCCCCACTCAGGCACCGCAACGGAGGTCGACTTCGACATCTCCGGCTTTAGTCCAGAGCGAGAGGAAGAAGAGTGAGTACTTGCCACAGCTTTCACCTTCCAATTTTGCATCAATCTTACTGACTTGCTTGTATTGTTTCTGCAGTGACACAGAAACCCTGCCGGAGAGGATGGCGAAGAGGTCAAGGACTTCTACGGGCGACGAGCCCCCGGTAGGCTCTACGAGCGTGCCGGAAACTGTCATTGTCAGCCCGGAGTCTAGTCCTCAACACAGCTCCCAGCGCAGCCCCCAGCACAGCCCCCAGTGTAAGTTCATTGTCCTTTTTCCGCTGACTGGTGCCGAGGCTTTTATTCTTGCCGCTGATATCTTTGGGTTCGCAGGAGAAGAACGGCAACAAGGAGAAGACATTCCCTTTGTGCCTCCTTCATCGACCGCTCCGCCCACAAGCACATCCCCGGCAAGAGATCCTGCCGGCGAGCCCGTCCTAACTGAGGGGAAGCCGGCAAGCGCGGACTCCGGTGACACGCCCCCTGCAACCGGAGTTGCCGGGAGAGGTGAAGCCACCTCCCGACAGCCTGACGCAGGTACTTGATTGCCTCAGAGTGCTTGTTATCCTTTTTCTCTCATCTCTTCATCTTTAGTCACTTCAAACTCCAACCTCGATCTTATTCTGTCTTCCTCCTTCGCCCTTCAGAGTTCCCTGTGATGGAACACATGGACATCGACGTCGTCATTGAGGAGACCACCAGGGATGCCGCCGCCGAGGCAGACAGGATCGCTGCCAGCGAGGCCACCAAGGATGACGTTGCCGAGGCTGGTGATGCTCTTGACGGGGAGGCCGCCAAGACAGCACAAGAGGAAATCGCCGAAGAACCTGCTGAAGAGGGCGACAGGGAGGCTGAGGACCGCACTGACAACATTCCTGCCGCAGGAGCGCCAGGCGCTGCACCGGCCACAGAGCCCCCTGTCACTGGTGAGGCGGCCACTGAAGACCAGCCATCGACATCTGAAGGCCCCTCATCCAGCAAGTATCTCAAGGTTGGCGAGAACCTGTTCATCAACTTGCCGGGGACGGCAAGCACTGAGGCACCAGCCGAAGGAGAAATTTTCGAGGAAATCATTGCCGCTGCTGGGCTCGAAGTTGTTGACGATCCCAGCACTAGCGGCGGCAAGTCTGAAGAGGATGAACTCCTTCAGGCCATGTGTGAGAATTTCCGCAAACTCCAGGCTCTCCATCGCGCCCGAAAAGAGAAGGCGGACTCCAGAATGGCAGTTGTCGAGGCAGCCGAAGCAGATTTTCAAAGGCGCGTCGCACAAATGCAAATCTAGCACGCCGAGGCCCTCCAAGAGCTGGTTGCCGGCCGAGAACAAGTGAGCCAGCAATGGAATGAGATCCTCCTGAAGCAATCAGATATGGAGAAGGCACATGATGAAGCTGTTCAAAGGATTGCTGCCAAAGATGCTCTCCTGACGGGGCGCCGCGTTGCTCTTGATGCTCACGAAGAAGATCTCACCGCACGTGAGCAGGCGCTCGCCGCCAAGCTTCGTAGCAAGGATGAAGACATCGAAAATCTTGTCGCACGGCGGACCCAAGAGCTGGAGCAAAAACATAAGGAGGCGCTCGAAGCTCTGACTGCAAGTCACGCCGGCAAGCTCAAGGAGGCCGTCGATGCTGCCAAAGCTGCAGAGGCCGCCAAGAACGAGCTGAGCGACAAAGTGAAGAGGCTGGAAACAGATCTCGAAGAGCACGGCAAGGAGCTCTCGACACTCAAGGGGGACAGGGAAAAAACCCTCCACTCCTTGGCGGAGATGCAAGTTGCCCTGTCCGACAAGACCAAGCAGCTCTCCTCTGCGGCTGATAGCATTTCGGTTCTGGAGCTGAAGCTGACCACGCTGCAGAAGTCTCTCGAGGCCGGCAAGGCCCGTGAGAAGGCTCTACTCAAGGATCTCCAAGGAGAAAGGAACCTGCTCAAGAGCGCCGCCACTGCCCAAAACGAATACGAGAAGGGAGTGGAGATCTGGACCGGACGCCTCATCGCCACCGCGGAGAAGCTTACTGCAGAACTGTCAACCATGGGCCTGTCGAACTTCAGATATTCTTCCGAGGAAAGGATATCTCCAAGTGCCAGGTTGACGATGTTCTTTGAAAGCATCATCAATGCGTTGAGGGCGCTCCAGTCCAGCCGGGCGACCCAACTGGCAAACGAGACTCGCCGGCTTTGCCGGGCTGTCCTCCGCAAGGTGCTCATCAAGGTGGTGCACAGCAATCCCGGCATCGACCTCTCCAGCGCGCTCGGCCATCTGCCAAAGGATGCGAATGTTGAGGCGCTTGAAGAGTGCATCGCGCCAATCCTTGAGAAGGTGGACTCCATCAAAAGGATCGAAGGCCAGCGCAGGGATTGAGTGCTTCCCTTTTATTCTTGCCGCCATCATCTCATGTAAAAGACAATTAAGTCTCAAGTTAGAACTGCGGCAACTCATGGATGTAATACAATTTGCCTATGTTTAGGTTTATGCTCGTTACTTTCCTTATCTGATTCCTTTATGTATGGAGTTCGTCCTACGCTTATTGAAAAACTTGCCGGCGCGCAACCTGCCGCGAGCGCTGGGTGCGGGACTTCAGCAGCCTGCTGGAGGTGCAGCGGCCGGCAAGACTCCTTGGCGTTCTCAGTGCAGCCACTTAAATCGTTGAGTGGACTCGAAACAAAATAAGGGCGCAACTGATTACAACAAGGGTTCCTTCGCGTGCAGATTTTCCATACAAGAGTCGGAATCGTCCAAGGAAATAACTTGGTAATAAAAGAAAAACTTGCTCTGAGTTTTTAGGATTTAGCTTCCTGGCTTTGTTCTTCCTTCGGCAAGCGTCGATTCCGATCGTCACCAACTGGTATTCATATCTCCCTTCCCCCCCGGCAAATGTGCACGCGAGGAATCCTTCTATCTTTTGAGAAAAAGAAAGAAGAGAAAATAAAGGGATGAAACCTTGGCGGTTCGTTAGAACTTACCGGGATCAGGTGTCATACGACATCTTAGACAAACATGCATATACAAATATGAACATGGGAATCAATAAGGGAATATACAACACTTAAATTTATTCATCTGTGCTCAGGGTCTGCGCCTGGCTTTGTACAAAGGATCACAAGCCTTGCCGGCAAGACTTGTACAAAAGGGTGGTTGCCGGGAGCCCCCGGCAACCGCGCCTTATGGATAGAACTTGCGAAGATGTTCGATATTCCAGGAATTGCTCACTGGAACGCCATCTTCGGTCTCCAGGCGGACAACGCCGGGCCTGGTGACTCATACTACCCGATAAGGGCCTTCCCACTTTGGCGTCAACTTGTTTGAATTCTTGGCGGACTGAATCCGTCGAAGAACAAGGTCGCCTTCCTCAAGGCTTCGGGCATGAACTTTGCGGCTATGATAGCGACGCAAAGCTTGCTGGTAGCGTGCAGCTCGCACAGCAGCCTGAAGACGATTCTCCTCAAGGAGCACAGCGTCATCTTGCCGCAGTTGCTCTTGCTCGAGCTCATCATAAGCGAGCACTCGAGGAGATCCGTATATGAGTTCTGTGGGGAGAACTGCTTCCGCTCCGTAGACCAGAGCGAAGGGCGTCTGGCCGGTGGCTCGATTTGGTGTCGTTCTGATTGACCAAAGAACCGCCAGCAACTCATCAATCCAGCGTCTTCCGCACTTTCTCAGCCCGTCAAAAGTTCTGGTCCTGAGACCGCGCAGCACTTCAGCATTGGCCCTCTCAGCTTGGCCGTTGCTTCTCGGGTGAGCAACAGAGGCAAAACAAATCTTGCCGCCGAGGTCTTGGACGTACTGCATGAAGGTGCGACTTGTGAACTGCGTGCCGTTGTCGGTGATGATCCTGTTAGGCACACCGAAACGGCAAACAATTCCTTTGAAGAACTTGACAGCTGACTGCGCTGTCACCTTCCTCACTGCTTCCACCTCCGGCCACTTTGTGAACTTGTCGATAGCAACATACAAGTACTAAAAGCCCCCGGTAGCACGGGGGAAAGGGCCCAGTATGTCGAGCCCCCAGACCGAAAATGGCCAGGAGAGAGGGATTGTTTGAAGAGCTTGAGCTGGCTGATGTAATTTCTTCGAATGAAACTGGCACGCTTCACACTTGGTTACTAGTGCAGTCGCATCCTGGAGGGCGGTAGGCCAAAAGAAACCTTGCCGGAACGCTTTCCCGGCAAGCGCTCTTGACCCTATATGAGAACCACATATGCCCCCATGTATCTCTGCCAACAGCTGTAGTCCATCTTCCCGAGAAATGCACTTCAATTTCACACCGTTTGGTCTCTTTCTGTACAGGACGTCATCGACGAACTTGTACATAACAGACCGACGGGCTACTCTCTCCGCTTCTTCTTGTTCCTCAGGGAGTTCACCTGTCTGAAGGAAATGGACAATGTGCTGCGCCCATGCTGGAGCCTGAGGCTCGACAACTAGGACTAAAGGCATCTCCTCTACCGGGGGAACGTTTGTCTCGACAACGAGGGCCTGAGGCCCTGTCGGAGCCTGTTGTTCCCCGGCAGGCATGTCGATCCCGGCAACTTCCTTGCCGGCGGCTCCGGGGAGCTCTGCCGGGAAGTACTGGCCAGAGTTCAACTTCTTTCTCTTTTCTTGCCGCATCGATGGCGCCACGGATGGTTGAGTCAATTGGAGCACAAAAGTTTCTGGTTCCACAGGCAACTTGAGGGCAGCACGCTTTGACAGGTCGTCAGCAATATTGTTCTCGGCACGAGGAACGTGCTCCATTTGGAGACCGTCAAAGCGCTCTTCCAATTTCCTCACTTCATCTACGTAGTCTTGCATCAATGGACTTTGATAGCTCTTGTTAACTTGCCTGACGACAAGTTGTGAATCGCCTTTGACGACGAGCTTTTTGATACCAAGGTCCGCCGCGATCCTGAGACCAGCAAGCAAACCCTCGTATTCTGCAGTGTTGTTGGTCGAACTCTCCCGGGGAAAGTGCATTTGGACTATGTACTTGAGGTGCTCTCCGGTGGGTGCGACAAGCAGCACGCCAGCACCGGCGCCTTGCAGCGAGAAAGCCCCGTCAAAGTACATAACCCACTGCTGATCGATTTCCTTGCCGGGGAGAGTTGTTTCTTGAACTTCTTCGTCTGGCGTCGGGGTCCATTCTGCAATGAACTCCGCCAAGGCCCTGCTCTGAATTGTCGAAGTGCTTTCAAACTTAAGGCCAAAGCTCGACAATTCCAACGCCCACTTGACGATCCTGCCGGTTGCTTCCGGATTTTGCAAAATCCGTTGCAACGGGAAGCGAGTGACGACGGTTATCTCATGTGCTTGGAAATAATGGCGCAGCTTCCTTGAGGCCATAAGGAGGCCGAAAAGCAACTTCTGCACCCCAGAATATCTTGACCTAGCCCCTTGTAAAAGAGAGCTAACAAAATAAACTGGGCGCTGCACCACCTTCTTCTTCTGCACGGGTTCTTCTGTTTGCGTAGATCCTGTCTTGCCGGGATCAACCCTTGCCGGGGAAGATCTTGCCGCGTCATCCGGCGGTCCTGCCGTTGGTGTTGCTTCCTCATCAGCTTCTCTCTGCGCCACTAGCGCAGCACTAACCACTTGATTTGTTGCTGCTAGATACAGCAGCAACGGCTCTTGTGGTTTAGGCGCAACTAGCATCGGCGGAGAGGAAAGGTATTTCTTCAAATCTTGCAGCGTAGCCTCCGCTTCCGGAGTCCATTTCATTGGACCTGCCTTCTTCAAAATTTTGAAAAAGGGCAGGGCGCGCTCAGCAGATTTGGAAATAAACCTGCTTAGAACAGCAACACAGCCGGCAAGACGACGCACATCCTTGACGTGCCTCGGCGCTTCAATTTGCTCAATAGCTTTGATCTTGTTGGGGTTCGCTTCAATTCCTCGGCAAGATACAAAGAATCCGAGGAGCTTGCCGGAAGGAACACCGAACACGCACTTCTCAGGATTGAGCTTCAAGTTGATCTTGCGCAAGTTTGCAAATGTTTCTTCTAAGTCTTGAATGAGCGTTGCTTTATCCTTGGTTTTGACCACTATATCATCCATGTACGCCTCCATATTTCTATGGAGTTGTGGCTCAAAACCAATCTGGATTGCTCTGGCAAATGTTGAACCAGCACTTTTCAACCCGAAAGGCATTCGTATAAAACAATACGTATCACATGGGGTGATAAAGGCGGTCTTCTCTTCATCTTCCTTTGCCATAAAAATCTGATGATACCCTGAATAGGCGTCAAGGAAGGACAGGAGATCACAACCAACGGTGGCATCCACAATCTGGTTGATGCGCGGCAAGGGAAAGGGATCTTTTGGACAAGCTTTATTGATATCCGTATAATCGATACAAAGCCTCCATTTCCCATTCGCTTTCCGCACTACGACCGGATTAGCCAACCAGGTTGGATGAAGTACCCCTTTGACCAGTCCTGCTGCCTCCAGCTTTTTAATCTCTTCGGCAATGAATTCTTGCCGCTCCAAGGCCTGCTTCCTCACCCTTTGCTTGACGGGCCGCGCATGAGGACAGACAGCAAGGTGGTGCTCAATTACCTTCCTGGGAACACCGGGGATGTCAGACGGTTGCCATGCGAACACGTCGACATTCGCCCACAGGAAAGCAACGAGCGCGCTTTCCTATTTGTCATCTAGGGTGGAACTTATGGTGAAAGTTCCCCCCGTTCCGTCCTCCCTGGCAGGCACCTTCTTGGTTTCCGGCGGAGCAGCCTTGGACTTCATGTTCTTGCCGGTGGAACTCTCTGGTACGTCCTCGACGGAAGCGCAGCACTCCGAGGAGGTGCGCTTGCCGGAGTTCACGCCAAGGTTCCTGCCGGTCTTCTTCTTCCCCCCGGGAGTTCCAGCGGCAGGAGCAGATGCCTTGATGGCAGGTGCTGCAACTGCTTCCCGGTAAAGTTGGTCGGCACAGATGAGCGCATCCTTCTTATCAGAATGGATAGTGATGACGCTCAACGGCCCGGGCATCTTCAAAACATTGTATGCGTAGTGTGATGCCGCCATAAACTTAGCCAGCGCTGGCCGACCAAGGATCCCATTGTATGACATGGGGATCTTGGCGACATCAAACACCACCTTCTCGGTCCTGAAGTTAAGCTCGCTGCCAAATGTTACTGGCAGCGTGATCTTGCCCTTAGGCTGGGTTCTTCCCGGATTGACCCCTTGAAACGTACCCGTTTCTTCGAGGTCTTCGTCGGGAATCTGAAGCTTTGTGAGCACATCCGGTGAGATTAAGTTTAGGCCGGCCCCGCCGTCAACTAACATCTTCGTCACCTTGAGGTTGCGAATTGTTGGCGAGACCAACAATGGCAAACACCCGACCACAGTTGTGCGATCAGGGTGATCCTCGGTGTCAAAGATGATAGGCGTGCTGGACCACTTCAGGGGCCTACACGCATCGGGGGATGGCTCTGCCGCATTGACCTCCCGCACCCATTGTTTAAGTTGGCGGTGGGAAGAATGCAGCGAGGCACCCCCATCAATGCACATAGCCTCCGTAGCCTTTTGGAATTCCTGCTCACTGGATTCATCATCTTCCTCATCATCATCTCCTTCTTTATCTCGGCCCCGAGCGGGCCGATCCTTCTGCTGCTTGGCCTTGCCACGGCGACCCCCTCGGCCACCGCGTTTCTTGCCGGACCCCTCAGCACCATCTTGGGCCTTCTCCTTGTCTCGCCTCTCGTATTCGGCCCTCTGCTTCTCGGCAAGCTGCTCAACTTGCCGGCAATTTTGGAGATCGTGGCCCTTGGTGCGATGGATCTTGCAATACTGCTTGCGGGAGTTCTCCGACTTGTCGGCGGTCGCCAAGGCCTGACAGGAAGGGCACCCGGCAAGATCCTTGCCGGGGTCGCTAACCTTGGCCTTCTTGGTGGCGCCGGGGTTATCGGATTCCTCGACAGCAAGCACAGCCTTGCCTCCGCGCTTCCTGTTCCGCTGCCGACCTTTCCTTGACGGGGCCGCGGCGTCTTCATCTTCGGAGTCGCCTGCCGCGCCAACAGCCTCACCAGGGAGTTTCCTCCCTTCTTCAGCTCGAGCGCACTTGTCGGCCAGAGCGTAAAGCTCGGCTATACTCCGGACCTTGTTCATTGCCAGCTCTTCCCGCATTCTACGGTTACACACGTTCCGGTGGAACGCGCTAATGACAGCGGCAGGATGAACGTCGGGAATGTTGTACTGCACTCGGCTGAACCTCTGCATAAACTTGCGCAGGGACTCGCCCTCCTTCTGAGGGATGATGTGCAAATCGCTCTCTTGGCCGTGATGTCCTCCAACGAAGGCGCCAACAAACTGATGGCGCAAATCTAACCAGGAAGAAATAGAATTCTCCGGCAGATGCATCAACCACGACCTGACGTTGGGCTTGAGCACCAACGGGAAGTAGTTGGCAAGTATCTTGTCATCTCGGCCCCCGGCAGCCTGCACCGCAATGGTGTAGATGCTCAGGAACTCCGAGGGATGGGTCTTTCCGTCATACTTCTCCGGGACCTCTGGCTTAAAGGTTCGGGAATTGGGCCACCGGACTTGCCATAGCTCACGGGTAAACGCCGGAGTCCCTACCTCATAAGGCAGGTCTCCTACGTCCCCTGGCGCAGGCTCGTCAACAGCCGGCCCCGCGCGCTTATCAGACTGATAGCGCGCTTCCCATCACCGCTCGATGGTTGTTCGAGCGTCCTCTTTGCCTCGTTCCTGGAGAACTAGATGCTGATCACGGCGCATCCGTGGATCGGACGACGCCGTGGAAACTTCTTCATGGCGGTCAACTTGCTGAGTTGTCGGCCGCCGCTGGTGCCGCGGAGGGGAGTGCACTGTGGTTGCACCACCTCCGGTTTTCTCTACATCGGCTCGCGCCGGATCAATGGGCCTCCGCTGCGAGGGCCCTGCCTCTTGCGGTCCATCCTTGTTGGCGAAGCCGATAAGGCTCTGGATAGTAGCTCGCCACTCCTCCATCTTCTCTGGGGCGGGAGCAAAATCGAGGAGCAGCTGCACATGTGCCAAGGCTTCCGCTGGTGTAGGTGGCGGCAACAAGTGCGAGGTACGTGAGGTGCTCTGACTCCTAACCATGTTAGAAGGAGCACCACCACGGTCACACGACCGTGCGCCACCTCCGCCGGCAGCTTGGTGTGCATGCTGGCCCCGCGCATCTTGGGATCGATGCCCAGAAACCTTTTCGTGGGGACGCCCCGAACCACCAGCGCCATGATGTCGCTCATCTTGCATGATCTGAGTAGGTCGCGAGGCTTGCGCCGGCGCGGGAGCTCCAGCAGGCGCCCTTCGATCCCTAGAGTTAGTTGTGCCACCCGTAGGCAACACAGCACCATCTCTAGATCCAGCGGCGTGCAAGTTACCACTGCCAGTGCGAACGATACCGCTTGCTTGGCTTGGATCACCAGAACGCCGCGGGGGTTCTAGTCCTCTTCCTTCTGCATCCACGCCGTCGCCAGTACGCGAAGGTGCAGGCAAAACGGACGCGGACGGTTGCGCTGTTGCAGCGCTCTTCTTCTTGGGTGGCATGATGATGAAGATGATGAAGAAACTAAGGCGCCGAACACTAGATCAGGTTCACGTAACCTTCAATCCCCCTACCTGGCGTGCCAAAGATGTCGGCGTACGACACCTATGGGATCCCGAGAGACCCCTTTACGATTCGGCGGGGGGAGAGGTATACGCAAAGAGCAGAACCAATGATCGACGCGTGAAGTTTTTACCCAGGTTCGGGCAGCTGATCAGCGTAAAACCCTACTCCTGCTTTGTGTTCTTATTGATGTTCTTGAGCCCAGCCTTCAGGAGCGCTCGCAATGAACAGTACGTTCAAAGAGCAGCTACGCATGCAGAATGGGCCAGAAGTTCTCCTCCCCTGTAGCAGTTGCCTTGGGCCTCCTTTTATATGCTCAAAGGGGTCTCCACAGTGGCAAAATGTACATACATTGAGGTGTAAAGTAGCTACACGGTATCATACCTAACCCCTGACGGATTAGGACAAGCGCATTTAATGCACCGTGAGGTGTCCGTTTAGGTGTCCTCACTTTCTTGGGGATGGAAAAAGGGGCCATCCAATCAGCACCGCTTAAGCTCTCCTCCACTGGTGCATCGCCACGCATCCAGAGAAGGACCCAGAATGTCAGGCATGTTACTGTGCCAAAGCGGTGGCACAGTGGCAGAATCTCGCCAGGCGCCGAATCTTGCCGGGCGCCAAGCCTTGCCGGACGCCAAGTCTTGCCGGGCCCCAAAGGCCATCCTGGCAAGGATCTTGCCGGGGGAGCTGGCCTTCGGATCCCAGCTTTGCTTATCTGCTGATCCTCAGATCTCTGACTTGATGATTCCCTTGATGGCTTGAATCGACCTCGAGCCAATCCCGGCAAGCCTTGCCGCGAGGATGGCTATAACTGCCCGTGCACAAGTACGGGGTACTAGTGGCCCAATACTTAGTACACCGACACCAACCTAGACAAGTTATCAGCTACGGTGTTCTCAGCTCCTTTTCTATCAGTAATATGTAAATCAAATTCTTGTAGCAAGAGTACCCACCTAATGAGTCTAGGTTTAGCATCTTTCTTTTCCATAAGATATTTAATAGCAGCATGATCAGTGTGAACAATCACTTTGGAATCAACAATATAAGATCTAAATTTGTCACAAGCAAACACAACTGCTAAAAATTCTTTTTCAGTTGTAGCATAATTTCTTTGGGCACTGTCTAGAGTTTTGCTAGCATAATGAATAACATTCAATTTCTTATCAAATCTTTGTCCTAGAACAACACCAACAGCATAATCACTAGCATCACACATAATTTCAAAAGGCAAGTTCCAATCAAGTGGTTGAACAATAGGTGCAGAAGTTAGGGCTTTCTTAAGTGTTTCAAAGGCTTCTACACAATCATCATAAAAAACAAATGGAACATCCTTTTGTAAAAGATTAGTAAGAGGCCTAGAAATTTTAGAGAAGTCTTTAATAAATCTCCTATAGAAACCAGCATGACCAAGGAAACTATGAATACCTTTAATATCTTTAGGACATGGCACTTTCTCAATTGCATCAACTTTAGCTTTATCCACCTCAATACCTCGTTCAGAAATTTTATGCCCCAAGACAATACCTTCATTAACCATAAAGTGGCACTTCTCCCAATTCAAGACAAGATTACTTTGCTCACATCTCTGGAAAACTCGATCAAGGTTGCTCAAGCAATCATCAAAAGAAGTTCCATAAACAGAAAAATCATCCATGAAAACCTCAACAATCTTTTCACAAAAATCAGAGAATATAGCAATCATACATCTTTGAAAGGTACCAGGTGCATTGCATAAACCAAATGGCATACGTCTATAAGCATAAGTCCGAAAGGGCAAGTAAAGGTTGTTTTCTCTTGATCAGGTTGTGAAATAGGTATTTGAGAAAAACCAAAATATCCATCAAGAAAACAAAAGTGTGTGTGCTTAGATAATCTTTCGAGCATTTGATCAATAAAAGGCAGAGGGTAATGATATTTTCTAGTAGCTTTATTTAATTTTCTAAAATCAATTACCATTCTATAGCCAGTAACAATTCTTTGTGGAATAAGTTCATTTTTATCATTAGGAACAATAGTAATACCTCCCTTCTTAGGGACACAATGAACGGGACTTACCCATCTACTATCAGCTATGGGATAGATTATACCCTCTTCCAGAAGTTTTAATATTTCAGTTCTTACCACTTCTTTCATCTTAGGATTGAAACGTCGTTGATGATCAACAACGGATTTAGCATCAGGTTCCATATTAATCTTGTGCTGACAGAGAGTGGGACTAATGCCCTTAAGATCATCAAGAGTATATCCAATAGCAGCACGATGCTTCTTCAGAATTTTCAATAATCTTTCTTCTTCATGTTCTAAAAGGTTAGCACTAATAATAATAGGATATATCCTTTTCTCATTGAGATAAGCATATTTCAAAGTGTCAGACAATTGTTTTAATTCAAACACAGGATCACCTTTAGGTGGAGGAGGACCTCTTAGAGTTTCAATAGGCAAATTGTGTTTGAGCAGAGGTCATTGTTCAAACAAAATTTCATCTATTTCATTTCTTTCATCCATATGCATATCGTTTTCACGGTCTAGCAAATATTGTTCTAGTGGATCAGTAGGAGGCACGACAATAGAAGCAAGACCAATTATTTCATCCTTAGTAGGTAATTCTTTCTTATGAGGTTGTCTACTAACTTGGAGAAATTAAACTCATGAGACTCATCACCAAAGCTAACACCGATAGTTTGTTTTTCACAATCTACCTTAGCATTAATGGTGTTCAAGAAAGGTCTACCAAAGATAATGGGACAAAAATCGTCTTCTGGGGAACCAAGGACTAGAAAATCAGTAGGGCATTTTATTTTCCCACACAAGACTTCGACATCTCTAACAATCCCAAGTCGTGTGATGGTGTCTCTATTAGCAAGTTTAATAGTAACATCTATGTCTTCTATTTCAGCGGGTGCTATGTCATCCATAATTTCTTGATATAAGGTAAAAGGAATTGCACTCACGCTAGCACCTAAATCACATAAACCATGATAACAATGATCTCCTATTTTAACTGAGACAACAGGCATGCCAACAACAGGTCTATGTTTATCTTTTTCACCGGGTTTAGCAATTGTAGCAGCTTCATCACAGAAGTAAATAACATGCCCATCAATATTTTCTACCAGGAGATCTTTAACCATAGCAACACTAGGTTCTACTTTAATTTGCTCAACAGGTTTAGGTGCTTTAATATTACTTTTGCGAACCACAGTTGAAACCTTAGCATGTTCCTTTATCCTAACTGGGAAAGGTGGTTTTTCAATATAAGCAGTAGGCACAACTGGATCAACATTGTAAATAATAGTTTCATCTTTAACTATGACTGGTTCTTTAATTTATTCTTTAATAGGGGTATGATATTTAAACCACTTCTCCTTAGGGAGATCAACATGAGTAGCAAATGATTCACAAAAAGAGGCTACTATCTCAGAGTCAAGTCCATATTTAGTGCTAAACTTGTGAAAAGCATCGGTATTCATAAAAGATTCAACACAATCAAATTCAAGCTTAATACCTGACTCTTTACCTTCGTCGAGTTCCCAATCTTCAGAGTTGCGTTTAATTCTTTCTGAAAGATCCCACCTGAATTCAATAGTCTTCTTCATAAAAGAACCAGTACAAGAAGTATCGAGCATGGATCGATCATCATGAGAAAGCCGAGCATAAAAATATTGAATAATAATTTCTCTAGAGAGCTCATGATTGGGGCATGAATATAACATTGACTTAAGCCTCCCCCAAGATAGAGAGATACTTTCTCCTTCACGAGGCCAAAAATTATATATATAATTCCGATCACGATGAACTAGATGCATAGGATAATTTTTTGGTGAAATTCCAATTTCAATCAGTTCCAGTTCCAAGATCCAATATCATCGCATAGCCTATACCATGTCAATGCTTTTCCATTCAAAGATAAAGGGAAAACCTTCTTCTTAGCTTCATCTCCGGATAAACCTGCAAGCTTAAATAATTCACAAATTTCATCCACATATATCAAGTGCATATCAGGATGTTCAGTTCCATCACCTACATAAGGATTAGCTAGCAGTTGTTCTATCATACCCGAAGGAATTTCATAACCAATATTTTTAGTAGGTGCAGTAGGTTGAGGGGCAACTAATTGTTCTTTCGGTCAAGGTGAAGATACCCCGAACAAATCCCTCAAAGGATGGTTCTCCATAGTAACAAGTGACAATAAATTTAAGCACGTAGTAATAAATTTTATTTACCAATTTCCACTTACCAAGAGCGCCAGAAAAGAGTCTTGATGACCCACAAGTATAGGATATCAATCATTGTCCTTTCGATAAGTAAGAGTGTCGAACCCAACGAGGAGCAGGAGGAAATGACAAGTGGTTTTCAGCAAGGTATTTTCTGCAAGCACTGAAATAGTCGGTAACAGATAGTTTGATAGCAAGATAATTTGTAACGGACAAGTAACGATAGTGGTAACTAAAGCGCAGCAAGGTAGCCCAATCCTTTTGTGGCAAAGGACATGCCAAAACGGTCTCTTATGATAAGCAAAGCGTTCTTGAGGGTACACGAGAATTTCACCATGTCACTATCATTGTGCTACTTTGATAATTTGATATGTGGGTGGACCGGTGCTTAGGTGCTGTTCTTACTTGAACAAACCTCCTACTTATGATTAACCCCCTCGCAAGCATCCGCAACTACGAGAAAAGTATTAAGATAAAATCTAACCATAGCATTAAACTTTTGGATCCAAATCGGTCCCTTACGAAGTAGCGCATAAACTAGGGTTTAAGCTTCTGTCACTTTAGCAACCCATCATCTAATAACTACTCCACAATGCATTCCCTTAGGCCCAAATATGGTGAAGTGCCATGTAGTCGACGTTCGCATGACACAACTAAGGGAATCACAACATACATATCATCAAAATATCGAACACATATCAAGTTCACATGATTACTTGCAACATGACTTCTCCCATGACCTCAAGAACAAAAGTAACTACTCATAAATGGTAATCATGCTCAAGGTCATAGGGGTATTAAATAGCATAATGGATCTAAACATATAGTCTTCCACCAAATAAACCTTGTAGTAATCAACTACAAGATGTAATCAACACTACTAGTCACCCACAGGTACCAATCTGAGGTTCTGGTACAAAGATTGAACACATGAGATGAACTAGGGTTTGAGAAGAGATGGTGCTTGTTGAAGATGTTGATGGAGATTGCCCTCCCAAAGATGAGAGGGTTGTTGATGATGACGATGGCTTCGATTTCCCCCTTCGGGAGGAAAGTTCCCCCCGTGGAATCGCTCTGCCGGACGGCAAAAGTGCTCCTGCCCAAGTTCCGCCTCGAGACGGCGGCGCTTCATCCCGAAAGTCCCCTCCTGATTTTTTCTAGGTCAAAATGACCTATATACCAGAAGATTGGCACCAAAGGTGGGCTGGGTTGAGCACAACCAACCAGGGCGCGCCTGGGGGGCCTGGCGCGCCCTGGTGTCTTGTGCTCACCTGGTGGCCCCCCTCCGGTAGTTATTTGCTCTAGTATTTTTTATATATTCCAAAATAATTCTCCATAAATTTTTCAGCTCATTTGGAGATGTGCAGAATAGGTAACTCTGACGTAGCTTTTTCAGGCCCAGAATTCCACCTGACGGCATTCTCCCTCTTTGTGTAAACCTTGCATATTATGAGAGAAAAGGCATTAGAATTACTCCAAAAAGCATTATTATGCATAAAAACATTATAAATAACAGTACGAAAGCATGATGCAAAATGGACGCATCAGGCGTCATCCACAACGGAAGAACAAACCACTATAGCTTCAAGATGAAGGGAAGGGAGTATGTGCTACGACCTATGTCACCAAGCCAAGTGATCACCGACAAGCAAGCATCCACCCATCATGGAGAGACTAGTGAGAGAGTGAACCACCACAAAGAGAGTGAGAGCCACAAGGTCAAAATGAGTGACTCCACACTAAGAGAGAAGAACTTAGTCCTCCTAGCCACAAAAAGAGAGATGAGAGAAGTGTGTGAGAAGCCTTAGAAGGTCCTACACTATGTCCTAGTTTGCAAATATGAGGTGGCAAGGACTAACAATTCTAAACATCTACCTCTAGTGTTGCCTCAATTGTTGCAGGAATTCGCGGATGTCTTCCCCGAGGAGCTACCTCCTGGTCTTCCTCCTCTACGTGGCATCGAACACCGCATCGACCTCATCCCCGGTGCACCTCTTCTGAACAAGGCTCCATACCACGTCAACCCCGAAGAAACAAAAGAAATACAAAGGCAAGTCCAACATCTCATTGACCATGGGCATGTACGTGAAAGTTTGAGTCCTTGTGCCATATCGGTCATTCTTTTGCCTAAGAAAGATGGTAGTTTTCGCATGTGTTCTGATTGTAGACCCATAAATGCTATCACCGTTCGCTATAGGCATCCCATTCCTCGCCTTGATGATATGCTAGATGAGCTTAGCGGTGCCACCATTTTATTAAAAATTGATCTTAAAAGTGGCTATTACCAAATACGCATTCAAGAAGGTGATGAGTGGAAAACCGCTTTCAAGACAAAATTTGGCTTGTATGAGTGGCTAGTTATGCCTATGGGTTTATCGGAAGCACCCGGTACTTTCATGCGCGTTATGCATTATGTGCTTCGCCCATACATTGGCATGTTTGTTGTGGTCTAGTTTGACGATATTCTTGTGTTTAGCAAATCCCTCAATGATCATGTAACTCATCTTAGGGCCGTTTTGCAAACTCTTGGAAAAGAGCGACTTTATGCCAATATGGAAAAATGCACTTTTGGTGTTGACAAGATCATTTTCTTGGGCTTTGTTGTGTCTTCAAAGGGTGTTCATGTTGATGAGTTTGAAATTGAAGCAATTAAAACTTGGCCACCACCAACTAATTTGCAACAAGTGCGTAGTTTCCTTGGTCCAGCGGGTTTTTATCGTTGCTTTGTGAAAGACTTTAGCACTATTGCCTTACCGTTGCATGCCTTGAGTAAGAAGAATGCACCCTTTGTTTGGGGACCCTCTCAATCTACCACATTTGATGAGCTCAAATCTTTTCTTACACATGCTCCAATTCTTGCATTGCCTAACTTCAACAAAACTTTTGAGGTCCATTGTGATGCTAGTGGTAATGGTATTGGTGGAGTTTTGATGCAAGAAAAGCGACCCATTGCATATTTTAGTGAAAAAATTTCCGGAGCTCAACTTAACTATCCCATCTATGACAAAGAGTTGTATGCTTTAGTGCGAGTATTGCATGTTTGGGAGCATTATCTTCGCCAACATGAATTTGTCATACATATCGATCATGAGACACTTAAATACCTTAAATGTCAAACCAAGTTGAATAAACGGCAAGCTAAATGGAGTGAATACATTGAATCTTTTCCTTATGTGATCAAGTACATTAAGGGAAAAGAAAATGTTGTGGCGGACGCTCTTTCCCACAAGTGCATGTTAGTTACTCAAGTTGAGTTGAATGTTATTGGCTTTGAGCATGTTAAAGATCTTTAAGCACATGATTCTTCGTTTGCGATTCCTTATGCCAAATGTCTTGCTAACACTTGTTGGGAGAACTATTATCTCAAGAATGGCTACCTTATGCGCGCTAACAAACTTTGTATACCCGAGTCTTCGCTTCGTTTGTTACTTTTGCAAGAGGCTCATGGCGGAGGACTTATGGGACACTTCGGGCGTGACAAGACCTTTGCCACACTCTCCTTCAAGTACTTTTGGCCAAAGATGTTCTGTGATGTTGCAAGCTTCACCAATCGATGCTCTACATGCCGCAAAGCTAAGTCCAAAGCTCAATCTCATGGTTTACATATGCCACTTCCAATTCCATATCAACCATGGGAAGATATTAGTATGGATTTCGTGCTTGGTTTGCCTAGGACCCAAAATGGCAAGGATTCCGTATTTGTTGTTGTGGACCAATTCTCTAAAATGGCACATTTCATCCCATGCAATAAGATAGACGATGCTTCACATGTTGCAAATCTTTTTTAAAGGAAATCTTTAGGTTACATGGCGTGCCAAGGACAATCGTGTCGGACCGAGACGTCAAGTTCCTAAGCTACTTTTGGAAGACACTATGCGCCAAGCTCAGCATCAAGCTACTATTCTTGACGGCCTATCATCCCCAAACCGATGGCCAAACGGAAGTCACCAACCGAACACTATCTACTCTCCTACGCGTGTTGATCAAAAAGAACATCAAGGAGTGGGAGGAGTGCTTACCCATCGACGAGTACGCCTACAATCAAGCAAGACACTCTACTACTGGCAAGTTCCCCTTCGAGGTCGTCTATGGCTTCAATCCATTGTCCCCATTGGACATCCTACCGCTTCCACTTCAAGAACGAGTAAACATGGATGCAAGTGCAAGAGCAAGTTATCTCAAGAAGGTGCATGAAGATACAAGGGCCACGATCGAGCGACAAGTACAACGCCTCGCCTCCAAGCTCAACATCCACAAGACCCCAATGGTTTTCAATCCGGGCGATCTCGTATGGCTTCATCTCCGAAAGGACCACTTCACCAACAAGCGCAAGTGCAAACTACTACCACGAGCCGACGGACCATTCAAGGTGTTAGCACGCTACAATGACAACACTTACAAGATCGACATCCCTCGTGATGAGTACAATGTAAGCGACATCTTCAACATCAAGGACTTGGCCCCATACCATGGTGATGACGATCACGATCCATGGACGGATCTCCCCAAGGGGGGAGGGAGATGATGTGGAGCATCCTTCCATCATCCCCATGGACTCTACACCAAGGCAACAAGCACCACGTGGACCTATGACTAGAGCTCGAGCAGGCGCCATTGAAAACGAGGTGAACTCACTCCTTCACAAGATCAATATGGACTTGAGTGGAACTTGGTTGCTACCTCACCAAAATATGCTATGTGTCATTAGGTACGAAGACCAATGCCACCAAGCAGCTAAGGAGCACCACAAAGGGGGAGGAGAAGCACCCCAAGACCTCAAGGAGGAAGAAGGAATCCAAGAAGGACAAGTCTGCACCTCCCAGGCGACCCCGTGCGCACGAGCCGCCCAGGAGGCTACTGGAAACGAGACGCGCCACTCCGTGCGCACGACCTCCAGACCCCGTGCGCACGGGCGTGTACCATGCACACGGGACCCCCATGCGCACGGGCCCAACTTACCCCGTGCGCACGGGCCCATCAGGATGGTCGGCCGAGAGCTACTGTTGGAGCCTCCGCTTCATCCCCTTTGCCCACATACCTATATATTTCGTACCTAGGGTCATGTTTAGGGTTAGCAAAGTATATGTGAGATATTGATAGGGTTTTGCTCCTTCTACCACTCCTCTTGTGTAACACCCCATGTATTTGTCTACAGTAATCACCCTTTTGATTATGCCATGTCATCATGATTATCAGTGCCTAATCATCATTTGCATTCAGCTCCTAACTCAAGATTCAAATTAAAACTAAAGTGGAAAATAAAAGTTGTCCAAACCTGAAAACTAAAATGTGCCTCATGTTGCAAATATTCCCAAAGCATTTATAAAAATGATTGCAACATTTAATGGAGTTGGAAAAGGACTCAAACATCAAGGAACAGCAGCAAAACAGCACTATTTAATCCTTTCCAAGTTAAATAAAATCCAAATAAAAAGATATGGACACCAAACCAATTTCTAGCAGTGACTAATGTTGCACTGTGATTTATGGACCAGTTCTTATATTTTACAAAAGTCCATAAGTGGCCTAACAATTAGCAAAGCAGAAAAGAAATAGAAAAAAAAGAAAAAGAGAAAACAAAACAAAAATAAAAGAAAAACCCGAAACTCCCCTGGCCCAACTGGGCCACGGCCCAGCTAGGCCGGCCCACTCGCCCACGGCCTATACCCCCCTGGAGACCCCAGAAACCCTAGCCGATCCCCACTCCCCCCCCACTCCCTCGCCAGTTCCCCCCTCTCCCGATCCAGGTTTGGATCGGGCGCTCGACGCCGAGCACCGCCGCGCTCGCCGCACGACCCCGCCGCCTCGACCTCACCGGCGTCGCTCCTCCTCGCCTCTCCCTTGCCGGCCACATCGCGCCTCGCCGCCCCACTCCCCATCAACGTGGGTGAGAACCCCCTCCGTTCCCATCCGCCTCTCTGTGCCCGCATCGTCGCCGCGCCCGCACGCCCGCACCGCGCCCGTGCCGTCCGACCCCGCCCACTGCCGCGCCCGGGGACGCGCTCACCGTCCCTGGCCATGCGCGCCCGCCGCGTCCTGGGCACGCCCACGCGCGCCACCACAACGGCCTCTGCTCGCCGTCTCCGCGCCCCATCACTGGCCGCACGCGGCCTCGCCCCGTCCGCGTCGCGCCGCCCCTGCTCGCTACTGCTGCTGCCGCTGTCCTCCACGGCCGCCGTTGCTTCCGCCCTGCAGCGCCACCTCCCGCTGCTCCGCCGCGCCGCCTGCTGCCGCGTTACTGCTGCTGCTCGCCGGCCTCGCCGCGCCGCGCTTCCGCCCTGGCCTCGCCCTCCTCGGCCGGCGCCGTGCCCGCCGTTGCCCGTTGCCCCCCGCGCGCGCGCGCGCGCTTTGCGAGCCCCGGACGTTTCCGGCTCGGGCCACTGTCAAACGGGGCCCACGGCCCAGAACGTTTTTAATAATAAAAATGAATTAATAAAATAAATAAATAATTAATTAATTAGTGAATTAATTAAGTTAATTAATTCTTTTTAATTAAACTAATTAACTAGTTAGCCTAATTAATCTGTGATGAGTTTAGTTAATCATGAATTAGCCTAATCGGACGCTGACAGGTGGGACCCGCTGGACCCGTTGACCGCTGACGTCACTATGATGTCATGCTGACATCAGCAAACACTGTTTCGGATAATGTTGGATTTAATAATTTAAATAATTCCAGAAATTAATAAAAAGTTTAGAAAATCTTATAAAATAATCCGTAGCTCAGATCGAAAAACTTTGTACATGAAAGTTGCTCAGAATTTCGAGACGAATCCGAATACGTGGTCCGTTCGTCCGACACACGTCCCTAACTATCCGAACATGGAACCGTTCCCCTCCGGTCATCTGTCTGACAAATGTCCGGAACCGGGAAAACATTCCCGGATGGATTCCCCCTTCCTCGTTGTCGTGCAACCATACGTTAAGGCACACCCGGCACTGCGTGTTGTCATGTTATACCTTGTGTAGCACTTGTTTGCTTAGTATTTACTGTTTCTTCCCCCTCTTCTCTCTCGTTAGACCCCGACACCGACATCGTCCCCGAGACCGACGCAACTCAGGAACCCGACGACACCGTTGACGACCCTGCCCTTGCCGCCGAGCAACCAGGCAAGCCCCCCCTTTGATCATCCCGATATCGCCCATTCTAATTTCTCCTGCTTGCATTAGAATTGCTGCTGCTACTGCTTTACCTATTCTGATGCATAGCCTGTTTATTGTAACCTGCTGTTGATAATTACCTGCATATCCTAAACTGCTTAGTATAGGCTGGGTAGAGACCTATCAGTGACCCCACTTATCCCGACTGCCCCGCTGGATTATCCGAAGACCCGATCAACGGGATTGAAGACAGGCACCGGCATCGCACATCACCCCCCCTTAGTTGTACGACACTACTGGGTTACTATCGAGTGCCGAGGGTGATACCTCGTCAGCACTTCTGATGTTAACCTTGTAGGGTAGATAATTGGTCGTGGTCCTCGAGGGTGATTCCTCCTTCTCCACTGCCGATACGACCCTGTCACGCAACACTTCAAGTGCGAACCTCGAGGGTGATTCCTCCGAGTTCACCTTGACAGATACATCAAGCAGGAATCCAACGAGGGTGATACCTCGGATTCCCCCTGATGTTACAGACACACGGATACTTGGACCTTACACTGTTACTTGGAAAGGCGGGTCGACCCTGAGGGGTACCCGCGTGCGCCTGAGAGGCGAGTGTTGTGAAGACGGGTGCCTGTGTGGTGCCCGAGTGGTGAATACGAGGCGTGGCCGGGCATTCATGGCCCTTGCCGCAAGTCCTTGAGACGGGGCGACGGGGTCACATCTTTCGTGAGTCTCTGCTTGTTACCGCAAGCCCTAGTCCACTAACGATTTGGATATTTGATCCGAGCAGGCCTCTGGCCAGATAGCACTAACCATCACGTGGGCATAGTATGGGCATTCTGCATCATGGCATCAGCCGAAAGTTCTGTCAGACGTCTAGTTCAGCATTGTGGCACGGTCGGATCGTACCGACCATCCGAGGTGGTGCTGGTATCCACCCTGCACACAACGACCCAGAGTGCACAGGGCGATGGCCCAAGACCCCTGAGTGCTTAGGATGTAGACCGGCGGGGACCTCTCTGCTGAGCTGTAGGTAGGGCTGCGGTGTATCGTTTGGCCGAGGCCGGGCATGACCCAGGAAAGTGTGTCCGGCCGGAGTTAATTGAGCGTGTTGGGTAAGTTGGTGCACCCCTGCAGGGAAGAACACATCTATCGATAGCCGGTCCTACGGTAAAGGACACTCGGAGTTGTATCGCGATTGATATAGCTAGAACTTGAGATGAGAATTGGATACTATGGCTCTGGGATTGCTTCTCGCAGGGAGTCGAGAAGGGATCTCAGGACGAGGTTGATGACTGTATGGCTCTGGGATTGCTTTCTCGCAGGGAGTCGAGAAAGGATCTCTGGGTGAGGTTGATATCATTACTGCTACCATATATTGTACTGTTCTACTCTCTTCTATTGCTGCAAGACCTCTGAAGATGCTAGTCTTCGATAAGACTAGGCCTTCTCTCTATTCTGGCATTTCTGCAGCCCAGTCCACATATACAGCCTCCCCTTGAAAATGTTGCATATGTAGTGTAGATCCTTGTTTGCTGAATACTTCTGAGTACTCACGGTTGCTTTGTTTTCCTTTTCTCCCCACATCAGTTTGTCGTGACCAGAGGACGGAGCCCCCTGAGACAGATGCCCCGTCGATCAACTACTTCTACTACCCTGAGGATTGTTACTACTACGAGCTGACGGACGACTAGGAGTAGGTTCGGAGGGTCCCAGGCAGGAGGCCTACACCTTTCGATCGTAGTGTTTTATTTTGCCCCGCCTTTCTAAAGGCCTTTCTGTGCTTTCTTTTATATCTGTACTCAGATATCTGATGCTTCCGCTGACGCTTGTACGCAAGCTTATGTATTCGAGCCCTCGAGGCCCCTGGCTTGTAATATAAATCTTGTATGACTTTATTTATGTTTTAGAGTTGTGTTGTGATATCTTCCCGTGAGTCCTTAGGCTTGATCGTGTGCATTTGTGTGTATGATTAGTGCACTATGGAGCCGGGGGCGTCACATCTTGGAGATCAAGACCTCTTAGGAGAGGATCCCAAGTAGATTTTAAGACCTCCTCTTTGGAGAAGACTATCATCAAGACCTCACCTCCTTAGGAGTGGGAAGAACCTTATCTTTGTGCTTGTTTCCTTGGATTGTTCTTGTATGCTTGTGGATCTATGTGTTCGCTATTCTAGTGGATGTGTAATTGCGTTTTGTTGGAGTGAATTCCTCTTTCTATTCTTGGTGTTCATCCCTTTTCCCCTCCAAGTGTGAAAAGATCCCTCTTAGGGTTTCACCCTACAACACTAGTGGTAATGGCTTAGGAGGTGTGTTAATGCAAGAGAAGCGCCCAATTGCGTACTTTAGTGAAAAACTTTTCGGAGTGCAATTAAACTATCCCATCTACGATAAAGAATTATATGCTTTGATTAGAGTATTGCGCGTTTGAGAACACTATATTCTTCCTCGTGAGTTTGTCATTCATACGGACCATGAGACCCTCAAATACCTTAAAGGTCAAACCAAATTGAATAGAAGGCACACCAAATGGAGTGAATTTATATAGTCTTTTCCTGATGTCATTATATACATTAAGGGTAAAGAAAACATATTGGCGGATGCTCTCTCTCTCGTAAATGCATGATTGTAACTAAGCTTGAATTAAATGTCATAGGATTTGAGCATATCAAAGACTTGTATGCACATGATACTTCATTTGTTATTCCTTATGCCAAATGCTTATCTCATAAAACTTGGGAACGATGTCATATCAATGATGATTATCTATTGAGAGCTAACAAGCTATGTATCCCCGAGTCTTCTCTTCGTTTGTTACTTTTGCAAGAGGCTCATGGAGGAGGACTTATGGGACACTTCGACGCGACAAGACTTTCACTACGCTCTCCAAGAACTACTTTTGGCCCAAGATGTTTCATGACGTCTCCCGCTACACCAACCGTTGCTCTACATGTCGCAAAGCTAAGTCTAAAGCTCAATCCCATGGTCTCTATATGCCACTCCCTATTCCGTATCACCCATCGGAAGATATTAGTATGGACTTTGTGCTTTGTTTGCCTAGACTCGGAATGGAAAATATTTGGCATTTGTTGTTGTGGACCATTTCTCTAAGATGGCACATTTTATTCCATCCAACAAGATAGACGATGCTTCACATGTTGCAAATCTCTTTTGTAGGGAAATTGTGCGTCTACATGGAGTGCCAAAGCCTATTGTCTCGGACCATGACGTCAAGTTCCTAAGCTACTTTTGGAAGATCTTATGCGCCAAGCTCGAAATCAAGCTCTTATTCTCTTCGGCCTGTCATCTACAAACCAACGGCCAAACGGAGGTCATGAACCAGACATTATCTACTCCCCTATGTGTGTTGATCAAGAAGAACATCAAGGAGTGGGAGGAATGCTTACCCATCACCGAGTATGCCTACAATCGAGCAATACATTCGACTACCGGCAAGTCCCCCTTCGAGGCCGTCTACGGTTTCAATTCTTTGTCCCCATTGGAAATTCTTCCACTACCTCTACAAGAACGCATCAATATGGATGCGAGCGCACGAGTGAGTGATAACCCACAAGTATAGGGGATCACGACAATTTTTGAGGGTAGAGTATTCAACCCAAATTTATAGATTCGACACAAGGGGAGCCAAAGAATATTTGTAAGTATTAGCAGTTGAGTTGTCAATTCAACCACACCTGGAGATTAAATTGTTGGAAATATGCCCTAGAGGCAATAATAAAGTGGTTATTATTATATTTCCTTAATCATGATAAAGGTTTATTATTCATGCTATAATTGTATTGATTGGAAACTAAATACATGTGTGGATACATAAACAAATACCGTGTCCCTAGTAAGCCTCTACTAGACTAGCTCGTTGATCAAAAGATGGTTAAGGTTTCCTAACCATGGACATGTGTTGTCACTTGATAATGGGATCACATCATTAGGAGAATGATGTGATGGACAAGACCCATCCATTAGCTTAGCATATGATCGTTCAGTTTATTGCTATTGCTTTCTTAATGTCAAATACATATTCCTTCGACCATGAGATCATGCAACTCCCGGATACTGGAGGAATACCTTGTGTGCTATCAAACATCACAACATAACTGGGTGATCATAAAGATGCTCTACAGGTATCTCCGAAGGTGTCTGTTGAGTTGGCGTGAATCGAGATTGGGATTTGTCACTCCGTATAACGGAGAGGTATCTCTGGGCCCTCTCGGTAATACAACATCACAAGAAGTTTGCAAGCAAAGTGACTAAGGAGTTAGTTACGAGATGATGTATTACGGAACAAGTAAAGAGACTTGCCGGTGACGACATTGAACTAGGTATGGAGATACCGACGATCGAATCTCGGGCAAGTAACATACCGATAGACAAAGGGAACTACGTATGTTGTCATAAAGGTTCGACCGATAAAGATCTTCGTAGAATATGTAGGAACCAATATGGGAGTCCAGGTCCTGCTATTGGTTATTGACCGGAGAAGCATCTCGGTCATGTCTACATCATTCTCGAACCCGTAGGGTCCGCACGCTTAACGTTCGTTGACAATATAGTATTATATGAGTTATGTGAGTTCGTGACCGAATGTTGTTTGGAGTCCTGGATGAGATCATGGACATGACGAGGAGCTCCGGAATGGTTCGGAGGTAAAGATTGATATATAGGATGATAGTATTTGGTCTCCGGAAAGATTTCAGAATGCACCGGGTATTTATCGAATCACCGGAAGGGGTTCCGGGAGGCCACGGGAGCATATTGGGCCAAACGGGCCAACAAGGGAGAGCACACCAGCCCACATGGGGCTGGTGCGCCCCACCTCATGGCGCCGGCCCTAGGGAAGGAAGGGAGAGGGCCAACCCCCTCTTTCCTTCTCTTCCACATGCAGGGAAAGGAAAGGGGAGGGGCTCCCCTCCTGCCTTCCCCCCACGCGCCTAGGAAGGAAGGGGAGGGGCGCCTAGGGCAGACGCCCTAGGGCTGGCCGCCGGTCCCCTTGGGGGTGCCCTAGGGAGCCTCCTTTCCCCCTCCACCTATATATATGTGAGAAGGGGAGGGGGCAACACACACCATGATCCCCAAGCCGTGTGCGGCACCCCCTCTCCCTCTAGTTCTAGTTCCTCCTCCGTCCACGTCCGTTGTGCTTGGCGAAGCTCTGCGGAGAAATTTCACCACCACCGTCACCACGCCGTCATGCTGCCGGAACTCATCTACTACTTCACCTCTCTTGCTGGATCGAGAAGGCGAGGACGTCATTGAGCTGAACGTGGAGGTGTCGTACGTTCGGTGCTTGATCGTTACGGATCATGAAGGTGTACGACTACATCAACTGCGTTGATAAACGCTTCCGCTTAGCGATCTACAAGGGTATGTAGATGCTCTCCCCCTCTCATAGCTATACATCTCCATGGATAGATCTTGCGTGTGCGTTGAAATTTTTTGTTTTCCATGCAACGTTCCCCAACAGTGGCATCATGGGCCAGGTCTATGCGTAGATGATATGCATGAGTAGAACACAAAGGAGTTGTGGGCGGTGATGTTCATATTGCTTCCCACCAATGTCTTATTTTGATTCGGCGGCATTGTGGGATGAAGCGGCCCGGACCAACCTTACATGTCCACGCACATGAGACCGATTCCACCGACTGACATGCAACTTGTTTTGCATAAAGGTGGCTGGCGGGTGTCTGTTTCTCCTACTTTAGTTGAATCGGATTTGACTACGGCGGTCCTTACAGAAGGTTAAATAGCAACTTGATAATCACCGTTGTGGTTATGCGTAGGTAAGAACGGTTCTTGCTAGTTGCCCGTAGCAGCCACGTAAAACTTGCAACAACAAAGTAGAGGACGTCTAACTTGTTTTTGCAGGGCATGTTGTGATGTGATATGGTCAAGATATGATGTGATATATGTTGATGTATGAGATGATCATGTTTTGTAATAAGTTCACGACTTGCATGTCGATGAGTACGACAACCAGCAGGAGCCTTAGGGTTGTCTTTAATTATTGTATGACCTGCGTGTCAATCACTAAGCACCATGTAATTGCTATACTTTATCAAACTATGCGTTAGCAATAGTTGTAGAAGCAATAGTTGGCGAGACGACCCCGACGCAACGATGGAGATCAAGGTGTCATGGCGGTGACGATGGAGATCATGCCGATGCTTTGGATATGGAGATCAAAAGCACAAGATGATGATGGCCATATCATGTCACATATTTTGATTGCATGTGATGTTTATCCTTTATGCATCTTATTTTGCTTAGAACGACGGTAGCATTATAAGATGATCCCTTTACTTAATTTCAAGATAAAAGTGTTCTCCCCGAGTATGCGCCGTTGCTAAAGTTCGTTGTTTCGAAGCACCTCGTGATGATCGGGTGTGATATATTCAACGCTCACATACAACGGGTGTAAGCCAGTTTTGCACATGCAGAATACTTGGGTTAAACTTGATGAGCCTATCATGTACAGACATGGTCTCGGAACACTGGAGACCAAAAGGTTGAACGCGAGTCATATAGTAGATATGATCAACATAGAGATATTCACCATTGAAGACTACCCCATCTCACGTGATGACCGGACATGGGTTAGTTGATTTGGATCATGTATCACTTGGAGAACTTGAGGGATGTTGATTTAGGTGGGAGTTCATTAGTAATTTGATTATTTGAACTAAAATTTATCATGAACTTAGTCTTAATAGTTTTTGCATATCTATGTTGTAGATCAATGTCCTGTGCTACCGTTCCCTTCAATTTTATTGCATTCCTAGAGAAAGCTAAGTTGAAAGATGATGGTAGCAACTACACGGACTGGGTCCGTAACTTGAGGATTATCCTCATTGCTGCACAGAATAATTATGTCCTTGATGCACCACTACGTGACAGACCTACTGCAGGAGCTGATGCAGATGTTATGAATGTCTGGCAAGCTCGATCTGATGACTACTCGATAGTTCAATGTGCCATGCTCTATGACTTAGAACCAGGAATTCAAAGACGTTTTGAATGCCATGGAGCATATGAGATGTTCCAAGAGCTGAAGTTGATATTTCAAGCTAATGCCCGGGTCGAGAGATATGAAGTTTCCAACAAGTTCTATAGCTGTAAGATGGAGGAGAACAGTTCTGTTAGTGAACACATACTCAAAATGTCTTGGTATCATAACCACTTGACTCAGCTGGGAATTGATCTTCCAGTTGAGAGTGTTATTGACAGAGTTCTTCAGTCACTGCCACCAAGCTACAAAGGCTTCGTGATGAACTATAATATGCAAGGGATGACGAAAACGATTCCCGAGCTCTTCGCGATGCTGAAATCGGTGGAGGTAGAAATCAAGAAGGAGCATCAAGTGTTGATGGTTAACAAGACCACTAGTTTCAAGAAAAAGGGCAAGGGAAAGAAAGGGAACTTCAAGAAGAATGGCAAGCAAGTTGCCGCTCCCGTGAACAAGCCCAAAGCTGGACCCAAGCCTGAAACTGAGTGCTTCTACTGCAAAGGAAATGGTCACTAGAAGCAGAACTGCCCCAAATACTTGGCGGATAAGAAGTATGGCAAAGTGAACAAAGGTATATTTGATATACATGTTATTGATATGTTCCTTACTAATGCTTGTAGTAGCGCCTGAGTTTTTGATATTGGTTCGGTTGCTCATATTTGTAACTCGAAACAGGAGCTGCGGAATAAACGAAGATTGGCTAAGGACGAGGTGACGATGCACGTTGGGAATGGTTCTAAGGTCGATGTGATCGCCGTCGGCACGCTAACTCTACATCTACCTTCGGGATTAGTTTTAGACCTCAATAATTGTTATTTGGTGCCAGCGTTGAGCATGAACATTATATCTGGATCTTGTTTATTGCGAGACGGTTATTCATTTAAGTCAGAGAATAATGGTTGTTCTATTTATATGAGTAATATCTTTTATGGTCATGCACCTTTGATGAATGGTCTATTCTTGTTGAATCTTGATCGTAGTGATACACATATTCATAATATTGATGCCAAAATATGCAAAGTTGATAATGATAGTGCAACATACTTGTGGCACTGCCGTTTAGGTCATATTGGTGTAAAGCGCATGAAGAAACTCCATGCGGATGGACTTTTGGAATCACTTGATTATGAATCATTTGATACTTACGAACCATGCCTCATGGGTAAGATGACTACAACTCCGTTCTTCGGAACAATCGAGCAAGCTAATGACTTATTGGAAATAATACATACTGATGTATGCGGTCTGATGAGTGTTGAAGCACGTGGCGGGTATCGTTATTTTCTAACCTTCACAGATGATTTGAGTAGGTATGGATATATCTACTTGATGAAACACAAGTCAGAAACATTTGAAAAGTACAAAGAATTTCAGAATGAAGTGGAGAATCATCGTAACAAGAAAATAAAGTTTCTACGATCTGATCGCGGAGGTGAATATTTGAGTTACGAGTTTGGCCTTCATTTAAGACAATGTGGAATTGTTTCACAACTCACGCCACCTGGAACACCACAGCATAATGGTGTGTCCGAACGTCGTAATCGTACTTTATTAGATATGGTGCATTCTATGATGTCTCTTACTGATTTGCCTTCATCATTTTGGGGTTATGCATTAGAGACAGCCACATTCACATTAAATAGGGCACCGTCTAAATCCATTGAGACGACACCGTATGTACTATGGTTTGGCAAGAAACCTAAGCTGTCATTTCTTAAAGTTTGGGGATGTGACACTTAAGTCAAAAGGCTTCAGCCTGATAAGCTCGAACCCAAAGCGGAGAAGTGCATCTTCATAGGATACCCTAAAGAAACTATTGGGTATACCTTCTACCACAGATCCGAATGCAAAATCTTTGTTGCTAAGAATGGGTCATTTTTAGAGAAGGAGTTTCTCTCGAAAGAAGTGAGTGGGAGGAAAGTAGAACTTGATGAGGTAATTGTACCTTCTCTCGATTTGGAAAGTAGCACATCAGAGAAAACCATTCCCGTGATGCCTACACCAACTAGAGAGGAAGCTAATGATGATGATCATGAAACTTCAGATCAAGTTACTACTGAACCTCGTAGGTCAACCAGAACACGTACTGCACCAGAGTGGTACGATAATCCTGTCCTGGAAGTGATGTTGTTAGACGACGGCGAACCTACGAACTACGAAGAAGCTATGATGAGCCCAAATTCCGATAAATGGCTTGAGGCCATGAAATCTGAGATAGGATCCATGTATGAGAACAAAGTGTGGACTTTGGTGGACTTGCCCGATGATCAAAAAGCCATTGAGAATAAATGGATCTTCAAGAGGAAGGCAGACACTGATATCACTGTCTACAAAGCTCGACTTGTCGCAAAAGGTTTTCAACAAGTTCAAGGGGTTGACTACGATGAGACTTTCTCACCCGTAGCGATGCTTAAGTCTGTCCGAATTATGTTAGCAATTGCCACATTTTATGATTATGAAATCTGGCAAATGGACGTCAAAACTGCATTCCTTAATGGGTTTCTTAAAGAAGAGTTGTATATGATGCAACCAGAAGGTTTTGTTGATCCTAAA
Organism: Thinopyrum elongatum; assembly: GCA_011799875.1. Classification (NCBI taxonomy): domain Eukaryota; kingdom Viridiplantae; phylum Streptophyta; class Magnoliopsida; order Poales; family Poaceae; genus Thinopyrum; species Thinopyrum elongatum. Next base: position 333,844,206 of record CM022302.1, on the reverse strand, counting down.
GGTGCTAACAAAGTGTGCAAGCTCCAGCGATCCATCTATGGACTAGTGCAAGCATCTCGGAATTGGAATATACACTTTGATGAGGTGATCAAAGCATATGTTTTTTTAGACTTATGGTGAAGCCTGTATTTACAAGAAAGTGAGTGGGAGCTCTGTAGCATTTCGAATATTATATGTGGATGACATATTGCTGATTGGAAATGATATAGAATTTCTGGATAGGATAAAGGATACTGAATAAGAATTTTTCAATGAAAGACCTCGGTGAAGCTGCTTATATATTGGGCATCAAGATCTATAGAATAGATCGAGACACTTAATAGGACTTTTACAAAGCACATACCTTGACAAAGTTTTGAAGAAATTCAAAATGGATCAGTCAAAGAAAGGGTTCTTGCCTGTATTGCAAGGTGTGAAGTTGAGTAAGACTCAAAGCCCGACCACGGCAGAAGATAGAGAGAGAATGAAAGTCATTCCCTATGCCTCAGCCATAGGTTCTATTATGTATGCCATGCTGTGTACCAGACTAGATGTGTTCCTTGCCATAAGTTTGGCAGGGAGGTACCAAAGTAATCCAGGAGTGGATCACTGGATAGCGGTCAAGAATATCCTGAAGTACCTGAAAAGGACCAAGGATATGTTTCTTGTTTATGGAGGTGACGAAGAGCTCGTCGTAAAGGGTTACGTCGATGCTAGATTCGACACAGATCTGGATGACTCTAAGTCACAGACCAGATACGTATTTATATTGAATGGTGGAGCTGTCAGTTGGTGCAGTTCCAAGCAGAGCGTCGTGGTGGGATCTACGTGTGAAGCGGAGTACATAGCTGCTTCGGAAGCAGTGCATAAAGGAGTCTAGATGAAGGAGTTCATATCCGATCTGGGTGTAATACCCAGTGCATCGGGTCCAATGACAATCTTTTGTGACAACACTGGAGCAATTGCCTTAGAGAAGGAATCCAGGTTTCACAAGAGAACCAAACACAATAAGAGACGCTTCAACTCCATTCGTGAAAAAGGTCAAGGATGGAGGCATAGAAATTTGTAAAGTACATACGGATCTGAATGTGGTAGACCCGTTGACTAAACCTCTTCAGCGGGCAAAACATGATCAGCACCAAGACTCCATGGGTGTTAGATTCATTACTATGTAATCTAGATTATTGACTCTAGTGCAAGTGGGAGACGGTTGGAAATATGCCCTAGAGGCAATAATTAAGTGGTTATCATTATATTTCCTTAATCATGATAAAGGTTTATTATTCATGCTTTAATCGTATTGAATGGAAATTTAAATACATGTGTGGATACATAAACAAATACCGTGTCCCTAGTAAGCCTCTACTAGACTAGCTCGTTGATCAAAAGATGGTTAAGGTTTCCTAACCATATACATGTGTTGTCACTTGATAACGGGATCACATCATTAGGAGAATGATGTGATGGACAAGACCCATCCGTTAGCTTAGCATATGATCATTCAGTTTATTGCTACGGCTTTCTTAATGTCAAATACATATTCCTTCGACCATGAGATCATGCAAGTCCCGGATATCGGAGGAATACCTTGTGTGCTCTCAAACGTCACAATGTAACTGGGTGATCATAAAGATGCTCTACAGGTAACTCCGAAGGTGTCTGTTGAGTTGGCGTGAATCGAGATTGGGATTTGTCACTCCGTATAACGGAGAGGTATCTCTGGGCCCTCTCGGTAATACAACGTCACAAGAAGCTTGCAAGCAAAGTGACTAATGAGTTAGTTACGAGATGATGTATTACAGAATGAGTAAAGAGACCTGGCGGTGACGAGATTGAACTAGGTATGAAGATACCGACGATCGAATCTCGGGCAAGTAACATACCGACAGACAAAGGGAACTACGTATGTTGTCATAAAGGTTTGACCGATAAAGATCTTCATAGAATATGTAGGAACCAATATGGGAATCCAGATCCCGCTATTGGTTATTGATCGGAGAAGCGTCTCGGTCATGTCTACATCATTCTCGAACCCGTAGGGTCCGCACGCTTAACGTTCGTTGAAGATATAATATTATATGAGTTGGTGACCGAATGTTGTTTGGAGTCTCGGATGAGATCATGGACATGACGAGGAGCTCCAGAATGGTCCGGAGGTAAAGATTGATATATAGGATGATAGTATTTGGTCTACGGAAAGGTTTCGGAATGCATCGGGTTTTTATCGGATCACCGGAAGGGGTTTCAGGAGGCCACGGGAGCATATTGGGCCAAATGGGCCAAAGAGGGAGAGCACACCAGCCCACATGGGGCTGGTGCACCCCCACCTCATGGCGCCGGCCCTAGGGAAGGAAGGGAGAAGGCCAACCCCCTCTTTCCTTCTCTTCCACATGCAGGGAAAGGAAAAGGGGGGGGGGGCGCCTCCCCTCCTGCCTTCGCCCCACACGCCTAGGAAGGAAGGGGAGGGGCGCCTAGGGCAGGCGCCCTAGGGCTGGCCGCCGGCCCCCTTGGGGGCGCCCTAGGCAGCATCCTCCCCCCTCCACCTATATATATGTGAGGAGGGGAGGGGGCAACACACACCACGATCCCCAAGCCGTGTGCGTCGCCCCTTCTCCCTCTAGTTCTAGTTCCTCCTCCGTCCACATCCGCTGTGCTTGGCGAAGCCCCGAGGAGAAGTTTCACCACCACTGTCACCACGCCATCGTGCTGCCGGAACTCATCTACTACTTCACCTCTCTTGCTGGATCGAGAAGGCGAGGACGTCATCGAGCTGAACGTGTGCTGAACACGGAGGTGCCGTACGTTCGGTGCTTGATCGATACGGATCGTGAAGGTGTACGACTACATCAACCGCGTTGATAAACGCTTCCGCTTAGCGATCTACAAGGGTATGCAGATGCTCTCCCCCTCTTGTAGCTATACACTCCATGGATAGATCTTGCGTGTTCGTAGAATTTTTTTGTTTTCCATGCAACGTTCCCCAACATAAATATTTGCAGCAAAGTGATCAGTAGCACAGTAGTATGATAGTTTGATAGCAGTGGTAAGGGTAACAGTAGTAACCGTTTTGTAGCAGTTGTAACAGTAGCAATAGCAATAGTAACTTAGCAAGAACAATATGTGGAAAACTTGTAGGCATTGGATCGGTGATTTCGTTGGATAATATTCATCATATAACAATCATAACCTAGGGCGACACAGAACTTGCTCCAGTTCATAAATATAATGTAGGCATGTATTCCGTAAATAGTCATACATGCTTATGGAAAAGAATTTGCATGGCATCTTTTGTCCTACCCTCCCGTGGTAGCGGGGTCCATAAGGAAACTAGGGGATATTAAGGCCTCCTTTTAATAGAGAACCGGAACAAAGCATTAACACATAGTGAATACATGAACTCCTCAAACTACGGTAATCATCGGAAAGAACCCCAATTATTGTCACCTTGGGGTATGCGGATCATAACGCGTAGCAGGTGCATATAACTTGCAAGATCGGATCATGAACATAGATATAATGGTGAAAACATAAATGGTTCAGATCTGAAATCATGGCACTCGGGCCCTAGTAACAAGCATTAAGCATAGCAAAGTCTTAGCAACATCAATCTCAGAACATAGTGGATACTAGGGATCAAGGCCTAACAAAACTAACTCGATTACATGATGAATCTCATCCAACTCCTCACCGACCAGCGAGCCTACGAAGGAATTACTCACTCCTGGTGGTGAGCATCATGGAATTGGTGATGGAGGATAGTTGATGATGACGAAGACCGAAGATCCCCCTCTCCGGAGCCCCGAACGGGCTCCAGATCTGGCCTCTCAATGAAGAACATGAGGTGGCGCAGGCTCCGTATCGTAAAACACGATGAAACTTCCTCCTATTTTTTTTTGGAAAAATAGGATTTTATAGCATCAGAGTTAGGGTCAGTGGAGCCTCGTGGGCCCCACTACCCACCAGGGCGCGCCAGAGGGGGGTGGCGCGCCCTGGTGCCTAGTGGGCAGCTGCCCCCCTCTAGTGGGTCTTCGTTCCAGTATTTTTTATTTATTCCAAAATAATTCTCCAAAAAGTTTCGTTCGGTTCCGAAAACTTTTATTTCTGCACAAAAACAACACCATGGTAGTTCTGCTGAAAACAGCGTCAATCCGGGTTAGTTTCATTCAAATCATACAAATTAGAGTCCAAAACAAGACCAAAAGCATTAGGAAAAGTAGATTCGATGGAGACGTATCAACTCCATCAAGCATAAACCATTGCTTGTCCTTAAGCAATTCAGTTGACAAACTGAAAGTGATAAAGAAAAACTTTTACGAACTCTTTTGTTCTTGTGTTCATATATATGCTTAAATAGAACCCAGGTTTTTAGCAAAGATCACTACTAACCATGCAAGCGATAACTCTTAGAAATTACATTCACTCATATCAATGGCATAATAACTAGCGAGCAAGAATAAAATATTTCAAATGCCAACACTTTGTTAAAACAATCATGATATAATATGACAATAGTGGTATCTCGCTAGCCCTTTCTGAGACTGTAATACATAAATGCAGAGCACCTCCAAAGTTCAAGCAGTGAGTAAACATTGTAATTCATGGTAGAAGAGATCCAGTCATGATGCATTCAACATTAAGTATACACAATGCATGAGGATGACAATAGTGCTCTCAGGACTGGTGCTTGTTTGAGAAGGTGATGACTCAACATAAAAGTAAAATAACATAAAAGTAAATGGATAGTCCCTTCGCAGAGGGAAGCAGGGATTTGCAGAGGTGCCAGAGCTCAAAGCTTAAATCAGAGATAAATATAATTTTGGGAGGCATACCCTTCCTGTCAATGTTACGACCAAGAGTTTTCAATATCTTCCATGCTAAACACATTAGCGGCGTTTCCCAAGAGATAAAAGTAAAGTTTACTCCCCCTCCACCAACAAACACAAGCCATGGCTAGCCGAATCCTCGGGTGCCCTCCATACCAACAACAGTCCGGGGGAGTTTTGTTTAATTATTTGTATTTTTTGATTTCGGGACTGGCATCCCTATTACTGGCCCCTCTCGTGCAAGGATGAGTGAATAAGCAGTCATCATGAGAACAACCCGCTTAGCATGGAAGATACTGACCACCCCTTGTCGCTCCATGAGTGGTCCAGGCACACAAAACAGATGTTCATTTGAATTTTTAGAGGTGGCACATGCAAATTTACTTGGAATGGCAGTGTAATACCGCATATAGGTAGATATAGTGGACTCATCTAGAATAACTTTGGTTCAAGGGTTTTGATGCACAAGCAGTATTCCCACTTAGTACAGGCGAAGGCTAGCAATTAGGTTGAGAAGCGCCAACTAGAGAGCGAAAACGGTCATGATCATGCATTATGAATAATCAACATTGAATACTAGCATGAGTAGGATATAAACACCATGAACATAAATATCGTGGAGGCTATGTTGGATTTGATTCAACTACATGCGTGAATATGTGCCAAGTCAAGCCACTTGAAACATTCAGAGGAGGATACCATATCATCATACTACATCACAATCATTTTAATGCATGTTGATACTCAAGATAAATCATTATCCACTCCTAGCTACTTAAGCATGGCATGAGCAACTATAATCTATAATTGTCATTGCAAACACGTTTAATCATAATATGCTGAATCATGGATACTGAGTTAAACATATTTACAAGAACAAAAACAAGTTGAGTTCATACCCGCTTTTCCCTGCCACAATCACTTCGTCAAGTATCGTCATTATTGCCTTTCACTTGCACGACCGAATGATATGAAAATAATAATAGTGCAAGAGTGCTGTGGACTAAGCTAGAATATGCAAACATTTTATTCAAAGGAGAAGATAGAATAATTTGGGCTTTTTGTTAGATCAACAATAATGCATATGAGAGCCACTCAACATTTTCATCGTGGTCTTCTCCTTGGTACAACTCAACAAAAGAATGGAAAAGAATTTCAGAGAAACACACTGAAATATTTTTGGAGTTTTAGTTTTTCTTGAAGAAAGCAAATTAAAGAAAGGAAAACGAAAACGAGAAAAACTATTTACACGGGAAAGCTCCAAACAAGCAAAAGAATAAATGAGAAATCTTTTTGGGTTTTCTTCTAATACTACAATTAATTAAACTAGAATGAAAAACCAAAAAGAAGCGAGAAATATTTTTGGATTTTCTCAAAGTTTTTCAAACACACAAGAAGAACGCGAGAAAATAAAACTAACATGGATAATACAATGAAAAAATGTGTACACCGACAACTGGAATGAAATGTGTGAACATGAATGTAATGTCGGTGGAGATACATACTCCCCCAAGCTTAGGCTTTTGGCCTAGCTTGGTAATCACCATCCGTGGATCAGATAATAGTCAGAATGATAGCTCGTGGAAGCTCTCGGTGCAACCTCCTCAGCCTGGCGGGCAGCTTCTACTGCTGCATTGTACTCACGCACCTCGCTCTCATAAATGTAGTATCTTCCTTTACTCTGATAATCAAAGAGAGCAGGTGCAGGCAAAATGACAGGTATAATGGGTTTCTTATTAAACATCAAGTTGTAGTTGTAATTGGTGGCCTTATATTTAATAAACTCATGATGCTGCATGGCCCCAAAGTCTAGGTACTGGGTAGGTAGGATAGGATCATTGAGCTAAAGGGATAAGTGAGGGGGGCCACGTGGAGCCCACTACCCACCAGGGTGTGCCTGGGGTATCTGGCGCGCCTTGGTGCCTAGTGGCCACTAGGGGCACCCCCTGTGCTGTTATTTGTATAAAAAATTCTTAAATATTCAGAAAAAATCGTGTCAAACACTACAAAAAAAACCACTTCTGTGATGATATGTGTTTGTCACAGTAGGTCACGTTTTCTGTCATGCAGGTACATCCATGATGATTTTATGACAGAATCAAGATAGTCATACATGTGCTGTTGTAGAAGTGTTCCATGACAATACGAAAATTATCATCACGGAAGTGTCCACTTCCATGACGATAAATTGTGCGTCATGGAAGTGTTTTCGTCAAGGGTAACCGACACGTGGCATCCCCCGTAACGGGTCGCCGTTAAGCTATCGGGTTCCGGTTTGGATCTGATAACCCATTAACAGCCCTGACCAATGGGGATTTTCCACGTGTAAAATTCTCATTCATCGGAGTATCCACGTGTTGGCTCAGTGCTAGGACAGATGTCATCCAGCGAATGGACGAGACGCGCCTATGATACGTCGACACGTGGCTCGGCCCAACAGTGGCCCATTCAGGTCAAAAGACCGGCCTGTTTGACTTAGTCAAAAGGTAGCGGCCCGGCCCACGGAAGGCCTGTTAACGGCATGCTCGCATATAGCCCATTTGCAGTCCGCTAAATCACGACCCGTTATAGCCTATCCGAATTAGGCCCAGTAGCGCCATATGGGCCGTCCAATATGATTCTGGCCCGTTGTAACTTCCGGCCCATGTATGGCCCATGACGTCTTTCAAACCATATGAGGAGCTTTGTAAATCTTGGCCCATAAACGGCCCGTGGTGAAACTGGCCCATAATGAACAGTGTATCGCTTTATACCCATTAATGGCCCATTATTCCATTGGGCCGTTTCAACCCGTGTTATCTTTCGGCCTTCTAAGGGCCCATTTATTATTTGGCTCATTTCCGGCATTCGATTACTTACGGTCTGTTACTAGCCTGTTCTGCTTGTGGGCCATATTCAGCCCGTGGTTAAAGTCGGCCTGTCTGTGGCCCTTTAATCCGTTGGCCCGTTTTCATAGTGTCATCAAATATGGCCCATTAACGACCCGTTATGCCTGCCGATAGAATTAAGCCAGTTGTACACATGGGCCTATATTAACGGCCCGTTATGGTCGGCCCATAAACAGATGATTCCCATTATAGCCCGTTTATGGCCCATATTTGTGACGCCCCCGACTCAATCGTGCACTAATCATACACGCAAACATGCACGACCAAGAACAAGGACTCACGGGAAGATATCACAACACAACTCTAACACAAATAAACGGAGATCCACGAATATTACAGACCAGGGATCATGAGGATCCGAATACATAAGTCAGTCATACAACTAATATCTGAGTACAGACATAGTTAGTCAAGGTTTTCCTTAAGAAGGCTAGCATAAACAACGACTGTAGATTGAAAGGTGAAGGCCTCCTGCCTGGGGCCTCCGATCCTACTCCTGGTCGGCTGGCTCGATCCAGTAGTACGTGATGTCTGGACCCTCCTGGTAGTAAGCTCCTGTGGTGGCATCTGGCTCCTGAGCTCCAGCGTCTGAGGTAACATCAAAAGGGGTATGGGGGGGAAAAGAGGTAGCAAAGCAACCATGAGTACTTATCCGAAGTACTCAGCAAGCAAGGGTCTACACTACATATGCAACATTATCAAAGAAAGGCTGTATATGTGGACTGGGCTGCAGAAATGCCAGAATAGAGAGAAGGCCTAGTCCTATCGAAGACTAGCATCTTCACGAAGCCACCATCTTGCAGCAATTAGAAGAGTACAGAAAAGCATTTTTATTAAACAAGCATGTTGAGGCAAAGCCTAGAGATCCTTCCTCGACTCCCTGCGAGAAAGCGATCCCGGAGCTTCAATTAATTAAGCAAGTATCCAGTTCAAGTAATAGATCGGGATACCAAACTGAGCATCCTGTTACCGTGGACACGGCTATTCGAATAGATCACTTCCCTGCAGGGGTGCACTACTGTTACCCAACACGCCCGAACACCTCTGGCCGGACACACTTGCTAGGTAATGCCTGGCCTCAGGAGATCGACACAAAGCAGCGCCCTACCTAGGCTCAGCAGAGAGGTCAACACGCCGGGCTAACCTATGCACCCAGGGGTCTTGGGCCATCGCCCTGGCCGCTCCTGCACATTGCGAGACTGGCCGGGGAGCAGGCGCGACACTGAACTCGTCAGTGAAGTATCCAGCCCAACCCCAACAATTAGCTCGCACGATGAACTGTGATGTCTGTTGAGCTTTCGGGAGAAAAGTATGATGTAAAGGGCCCCATAAACCATTATCCCGCATGGTGGTAGTGCGTATAGGCCATTGGCCAACTCAGATCAATTACCCAAATCCGTTCGGCGTATTTAATAACTCGCGAAGACGATCAGAGTTTCTGATGCTCCGCCACAATATCTCTCTCGGGTGCCCTCCAAGCAAACCCGACTGCATAATTTCCCCGCGGGTACCCCTCAGGGTCGACCCGCCTGCGACAAAGGTCAAAGTAACCGTGTGGTCATAACATCAAGGGGGAAACCCCGAGGAATCACCCTCGATGGATTCCACTCGATGAAATCAGCAAGGTGAACATAGGAGGAACCACCCTCGAGGTTCACACTTGAGGGGTTGCACGATAGAGACGTATCAGGGTGGTTAATGAGGAATCACCCTCGATGACCACGACCGAACAGCTACATTGCAGAGTTATCATGAGGAGTGCGCTACGAGGTATCACCCTCGGCACTCGATAGTAACTATGCAGAGTCGTACAACAAAAGGGGGTGAAGTGAGGTGTCGGTCTCTGGTCGTCGATCACGTTGATCGAGTCATCGATGATGAAGCAGAGGCAAGAAGGACAAAGTGGGGGTCACTGGTGGATCACTAACCAACCTATACTAAGCAGTTTGAATAGGCAGGTAAGGTAGCAATAAGCAGGTTACAAAAGTAGGCTATGCATCAGAATAGGAGCAATCATTTACAGTAGCAAAATCTAATGCAAGCATGAGAGAATGGAATGGGCGATATCGGAGTGATCAAGGGGGGGTGGGGGGGGGGGGCTTGCCTGGAAGCTCTGCTGAGAGGGGCTGGTCGTCAGAAGGCTGCTCGTCTGGAGCGTAACTCTGCTGCGTCGGCGTCGGTCTCGGCGTCTATCGAGAGAGAAGGAGGGGGAAGGAAACAATAAATTCACGGCAAAAATGCAAACAATATGCATGACATGCCTAAATGATATGCAGAGGTGTTTTACTGCCTAACTAGATGATTTAGTTAATTTAGGAATTTATTTGGATTTATTTTATTAAAGTTGAGCACTATTCATTTATCAAAATCAGTCTAAAAGTTCCATGTTCAGATAGTTAGGGGCATCTGACAGCAATACGAAGGGCGCATTCAGATTCGTCTCGTCGTTCTGAGCAACTTTCATGTATAAAGTTTTTCGATCGGAGCTACGGTTTATTTTATACGAATTTCTAAAGTTTTAATCATTTTCTGAATTTATTTTATTATTTTAAATCAAACAGTATGGGATGATGTCAGCATGACATAGGTGTGACGTCAGCAGTCAACAGTGCGGTTGATTGGAGCCAAACCTGACCTGTGGGTCCAAAGGGACCCACTTGTCAGTGACTCAGCTAATTAAACAGAGTTAGTTTAAACTAATTAGGTTAATTAGTGGGTGGGGCCTACTGCCAGTGAGTGATTAACTAATTAATCTAATTAACAATTTTTATCTATTTATAAAAATCATTTTACAGGCGGGACCCACATGTCAGTGGGCCACGGCGCCCAGTCAGCAGTTGACCCAGTCAACTGGGTCAACTAGGGCCCGTGGGGCCTAGAGTCAGTGACAGGGGTGAGGCCCACCGCGCCAGGTCAGCACGGCGGTCGGAGCAACGCCGGCGACGTCAAGCGCGGCGGCGCGCTCGAAAACTCGCCGGAATTCACGTACGGTGGCTCCTTTCGAGCGCGGTTGCTTGCGTTGGATCGGGGAGACGATGCCGCGTTGATCCCATGTGATGGCGCGGCCGGAGCACGGCAGCGACACCAGCGAGCTCGTCGACGGACGGCGGCGTTCGGGTCAGGAGGGATTCGGTGTTTCAGCGCGTAAGCCAGCAAACTAATCGACCAGACGGCCTCTACGCGACGCGGCGAGCGTGACGGTGGCACGCACGGTACCCAAAGGTCACCGTGGCTACGCCGACGATGATGCGGGCGGCGGAGCGGTTCGGGCGATGGCAAAGCGGGCGCCAGAGCTCGCAATCGAGCGCGTGGAGTGAGGGGAAAGAGGGAGAGGCTCACTGCCGTTGCTGGGAAGGCCCGGTGAAGCCGGTGGTGGTCGGAGGGCGGCGGAATCTGGCGATGAAGACGACGGAGCCGGGGAGGAAGGTGAGGTCACCGCGGTCACTGCAGGGGCTCCGAGCTCCAGCCCGAGGTAGCAGATGGCGTAGGGGACGACGGCGGAGCTTGTGAGCGCGTCGGCAAGGCGAGTGGGGGCCGGTGGCCGCGTGCTTCACGGGACCACGGCCATGACGGTGCTCGGGCGAGGTGGGGAACGAGGGAGAGCGGGGTGGGGGGTGGATTGCGAGTGAGAACGGCCAGCGGGTGCGCAGGGCTCGCCCTTATCCTCCACGCGGGCGCGGGCGCGCTGTCGAGCAGGGAGAGAGGGGGGCCAGCTCGGGCGAGGCGCGCGCGCCAGGTGCTCGACAGCGAGCGGGGGTGAGCAGTGCGGGAGGTGGGAGGGGGTGCGGGGTGGGCTGGGCCGGCGTTGTAGCCACTTAGGCCCAACCGCAGTGGGCCTTTTTCTTTTTCTTTCCTTTTTCTATTATCTGTTTTGTTTTCTATTTTGCAATTTGTTCAGCCACTAAATGTCTTTTACAAAATGTGTGACTTAGCTCATAAATTGCAGTGCATTATACTCTATCTCCAAAAATTAGTTTGGGTAAAATATAATTTCACATTTAATTTAGATTAAATAAAAGGTTATTAAATGTTGTTGTTTGCCACAGTTTGAGGTTGTTTGGGGCACTTATCTAATCGCATTGATGTTGGTTACAGTTTTACAATTGCCTCTGAATTATTTGCTATTTAATGAACATTTTAGTTTCCAATTTGGAAGAACTTTTATTTTCACTTTAAATTAATTTGAAGTTTGAATTAGGAGTTTGAAATGCAATATGATGCGAATGATGACTAGGCACTGTTAAACTTGCTGACATGGCATTAACTAAGGGTGATCACTGTGGTTAATTACATGGGGTGTTACAATATTGCGGTCCGTTAATTGTCCACGAAAGTACGGCCCATGTTTGGCCAATCGATCATACGGCCCGTAGAAGTCCCATTGAATCTACGGCCCGTAGAAGGCGCATGGATCATACGGACCTTAGGAGGCCCACTACAGCAGGCATATTTTGCCCATGGTTATTGTGGCCTAGTTCTAAATAAAAAGGTTACCGCGGAAAAAGAACTGCAGCGACTACAAGCAAAAAAATAAACAAGACAATAAGGAAATAAATAAGCAAGCAACTTACGCTAGGCTATTACGGCTATGACAAAGATTACATCCACTGGGCATCAAAGTTCGCCACCAGTGCAAATATAGTGAACACAGCAGCATATTACATACACTGGGCATCTAAATTGGCCACCCGTGAAAATAAATGCGGCAGCAAAACAAGTCCAGAACTGAAACCATTTCAGAAGAGCTCAAGAAACGATATCCTGGATACCCACCATGCTGGCAAGAACCTTAGCAAGCTTATTAGTTTTCTCTTGTTTGGCGCTAAAATCATCCAGCGCCTGCTGTTGCACCAGAAAGTATGCATCTGAATTATGCAGGGACTTCCTCAGTCCTTCAGCTTCTTGCCGCAGCACAGCTGACTGATGCCTTTCAGCTTGTAGCTGAGACTGAAGAAGCCAAAGTGATTCAGGCAGCGAGTTCGAAGAGCTTCTGCCAGCGGTAGTGGCCAGTAACTCAAACACTACATAAACGGAGGACTTTGGGGTTGTCTCACTGTCTACAAGATAGTTTTTATCACCTTTCTTGGAGACCAACAGGGTTGTCTCACTATCTTAAACCTTATCTGCATTACTTTCTCTACCATTGCATAATGGGGTGCTCTTCTCCAATATTCTGTTCGCATTCTACAAGAGAAACAAGTAGACACATCACAGGTTGTCGCGGGAAGCCACGACCACCTATGGGACTAGGAGGCCCCTTGCTGGTTCGGCAGGGGGGCGTCGCGTTGCACAAAGAGCAGACGAGCGTGTGGCAGCACGGCAGAGATCACACAGGCATTTTTACCCAGGTTCGGGCCGCCATGAGGCATAAAACCCTACTCCTGCTTTGGTGGATTGATGGTGGAAAGGTGGTGGTGGAGCGTAGTACACTTGCCTGGCAAGGGTTGCCTCAGGGCGGCAGTGGCTACGCGCGTATGGGGGTCTGAGTTACCCAACCTTCTAACCCTCTCTACAGTTGCCATGGGCCTCCTTTTATAGATTAAGGGGTCACCACAATGGCAAAACAGTCATTATGTACTGATAAGATAGCAAACAATGCTATCATACCTAACTCTACGGGCTAATAGGGCGCATTAAATGCACTGCTCAACGTCACATCGTTGGTTGCCCGGCAAGGCTTGCCGGGCTATCTCGCCAGCTCCACGCCTGCTCACTTGACACGTGGCAGGACGGGTGTCATCTGCAGGTGTTTCCTGTAGGGAGAGGCTGCCATGTGGTGAATGACTGCCACTTAGTCACTCCGTGGTTTGACACCGCACTGATTGACGACGTGGGTCGTGGTGGAGTAGTTGGTGAGGTGGTTTTGCCTCCGTGTGCCCCGACAGGCCCTGCCGGGACGTCTTGGACGTCGTCTTTCGGGGGTGGCCTCGCCCCTTGCCGAGCTCGCCTGCCCGGCAAAGGAGGCCCTTCTCCTGATGGTGCCTTGCTTCTTTGGCTTGATCTTTGTCCCTCTGATCTGCATGTTAGTCCTTTGAACCTCTTAGTCCCTTGTATTCTGACTTGGGTTGGTGCTTCAATCTCGTTCCCATGCCTGTGCACAGTCTGGGCAACAGACCCAGGGTTTGTTGCACCGACAGAAGCCCCCGGGCCTACCCCGAACGCGTTGCCGAGCGTCGTCGGGGTAGGGCCTAATAAGTGCACAAGCGGGGTCGCTGAAGAGGCTGGTCTCTTGAGGTATTCTTTGCTTCTTCATTAGCCTTGATTCCAGGCCAGTTTCTGGTTTCTCCGCGCGTCGTGCCAATGCTGTGGAAGAACTTTGATCGTGGCCTGCGGGTTCTCCTCACCCCACGATCACGGGGCGGAAACAACCATCCCACTTGCCTCCGGTTTCGCATGCACCTGCCACGTGTTTCGCATGCATTGGGTGTGGTAGGTGGTGGATGTGGAGGGCACGGGGAGGAGTGCCATGGCCGAAAACCGAGCGCTGATGGTTGGCGCAGAGGGTCGGCCTTGATCCTCAGATCTCCAGAGGGTGCAGCGAGGCCGTAATGGAGGAGCGGGGCGGCAATTTCCCGTATGAGGAGCCAGCCCCCTGCCTCGTCCCCCTATAAAAAGGGCCAGGGGCGGTGCCTCTCTGCACACACTTCTTCTTCTTCTCCGCAACTTTTCCCTTCTAGCCATGGTGAGAGGGCGAGGGCGCGACGGTGCCCCAGCGGCGACGACGAGGGCTTCTACTCGACAGCGCATCCCTCCTCCTCCGGATCCTGTGGTGACGGAACCCGCCACGAGGGGAGGAGGGAGGGGACGAGGTCAAGGTCGCCGTGGTGCTCGAGGAGGAGGAGGGCGGGGCAGTGCCTTGGCTGCGCCCCCGCCGGCGGCTCCTCCCCCGACGGGAGGCCACGTCGGGGACCAACCTCGAGAGTTCATCATCAGGCTGTACAAGCCCCTGTGTGGTCATCTTCGCCTTCCAACTCCCTTTGTGCGGGAGATGGATCTCGAGCAACCGCGTGCTCTGAGGTTGCATATGAGGGGCTGTGGGAACAGCAGCATGTGGGTTGATGTCGACTTCCCTGCCCCTCACATCATGTACCTTCGCCGTGGTTGGAAGACTTTCGCCCATGCCCACGGCTTCTCGGAGGGGCACGTTCTCCAGTTCAAATTAATGGAGAGCGGCCTGCTCTCTGTCAAGATCTTCGGGCGCTCGGGAGGTCGCTTAGGGTGCTGCGCGGAGAGCTCGACTGACGATGAAAGCTCCTCCTCGAGCGGAAGTGACGAGGAGGACAGTGACGGCGATGACAACGACAGCGGGCGGGGGAGCGACGACTCTGACTCCGGCTGATCGCCGCCCGCACCATCTTCATCAGGCGGCAGCACCATCATCTGCATCCGCATCTCCTTCCCGGCAGCGTGATTTGCCGGGGAGTTGGATGCAGAGGTGGGGATGGTGCTCCCGGGCTCCTCTAGCAGTCCTCCAGCTGGACCCCGGCCAGCTTCCTCTCGGGCTGCAGCTCCGTTAGCCCTGCTGTGTCCTGCTGGCCCTGGTGGTGGCGGTCGACGGGTCGCCTCCGCCGTGCTCTCCATCGACGCGTTCCCCGGTGCTCCCGCTCCCGTCGGGCTACCTCTCCCGGAGCCGGAGGGGGGCGGGCTGGGCTCCCGCCCAGGCACTCCTTTTGCCCTCCTCGCCTTTGATGGCCGTGCCTAGGAGGAGAGGGACAAGAAAGGGCATTACGGGGCACTTATCTTTTTTTGATCTTAAATCCGCAGGCACTTGCCAAATTTTAATTCAAATAATGTAATCTCTCGAGTC
The DNA here is from genome assembly GCA_011799875.1 of Thinopyrum elongatum. Lineage (NCBI taxonomy): Eukaryota > Viridiplantae > Streptophyta > Magnoliopsida > Poales > Poaceae > Thinopyrum > Thinopyrum elongatum. The sequence goes on along the minus strand of CM022302.1, from coordinate 333,828,709 downwards.
CATGTTTGTGTTCTGTAATGCTTGTACTTGTATCAGCATATTAATGAAAAAGATGAACCTTGCCGGGAACCCATGCATGTGTATGTCCATGCAGAGGCGAGATGCCTCTTTAGTGTAAATAAACGAGTTTTCCCCGGTAGGCTATCCTGCCGGCACCTTTTCTGTCTGCCGGAGAGCTGTGTCTACCGGGCAATAGGCAAAGGGGCCAGCCCCTCGCCAACTTCTTTTTACCAAAGGCCACTACGACCATCCTGTCCAAAGCAACGTTCGAGTCAGGGATGGGAGCACCTAAGTCTCAAAAGAGTGGCGGGGTTTTCTTATGCACAAGTTATAACTTACAGAACACTAATGGACAGGAGGTAGAACTTATCTGTTTGGCTTGCCGGGGATCGCAGTGCTGGGCAATCTTCTCAACTCCTCGTCAAAGCCAAGTTAATGGCAGGAACCTGTAGCTTTATGCGAATGAGAATGAATGCAGGATGCGATCCTATCTATATGCATGTGCAAATGCTCATGAAATGCTTATGCAGTGATCTTGGAATGCTCATGCATGCATGCAATCTTGGTCGGGGGGCCCCCACAGCGCTTCTTTATTTTCTCTTGCACATGGTCATCGCCCTGGCTATGTACAAGGGGTTACATGCAGCTGAGGCAAGGCCTGTACAAAAGGGTGGCTGCCGGGCAGGGCCCGACAGCCGCGCCTTACGGGTAGAACTTGCGGAGATGCTCAATATTCCATGAGTTTTGCAACTGAATGCCATCTCCGGTCTCCAGATGGACTGTGCCAGGTCTAGTGACTCATACTACCCAGTATGGGCCTTCCCACTTCGGTGACAACTTGTTTGTACCCTTGGCGGACTGAACGCGCCTAAGGACAAGGTCACCTTCCTGAAAACACTGGGCGTGAACCCTGTGGCTATGATAGCGACGCAGGGCTTGCTGATAGCGTGCAGCACGCGTAGCAGCCCGGAGACGGTTCTCCTCGAGTAGCACATCATCGTCACGCCGGTGCCGATCTTGCGCTACTTCATCATAGGCAAGCACTCGAGGCGACCCGTAAATGAGTTCCGTGGGGATAACTGCTTCTGCCCCGTAGACCAGGGAGAAGGGAGTCTGCCCGGTAGCTCGGTTTGGTGTCGTTCTGAGGGACCAGAGAACTACCGGCAGCTCCTTGATCCACTGCCTGCCGTGCTTCTGCAGCGTATCAAAGGTTCTCGTCTTGAGTCCACGCAACACTTCAGCGTTCGCCCTCTTAGCTTGCCCATTGCTCTGGGGGTGTGCCACAGAGGCAAATGAGATCTTGCATCCGAGGGCATGAACATATTGCATGAAGGCGCGACTCGCGAACTGGGTGCCATTGTCGATAATGATCCTTGCCGGAACTCCAAAACGACACACCAATTCTTTCAAGAACTTGATAGCTGACTGAGCAGTCACCTTTCTCACGGCAGTCACTTCCGGCCACTTTGTAAACTTGTCGATAGCAACGAACAAGAATTCAAAGCCCCCGATTGCTCAAGGGAAGGGGCCGAGGATATCGAGCCCCCAGACCAAAAATGACCATGATAGAGGGATTGTTTGAAGAGCTTGGGCAGTCAGGTGGGTTTTCTTGGAATGGAACTAGCAGGCTTCACATTTGGTGACTAGCTCGACCGCATCTTGGAGGGCTGTGGGCCAATAGAATCCTTGCCGGAATGCTTTCCCAACTAGTGCCCTTGATCCAATGTGGGAGCCGCACATGCCTTTGTGTATCTCAGCCAACAGTTCCTTTCCTTCTTCCCGGCAGACACACTTTACTTTCACACCGTTGGGCCTCCTTCTGTACAGAGTGTCATCGACAAACTAATACATACTGGCCCTCCGGGCTACTTTTTCAGCTTCGTCTTGGTTGCCGGGAAGCTCTCCAATTTGGAGGAGGTGGACAATGTGCCTTGCCCAAGTTGGAGCCTGTGGCTCGGCAATGAGGACTAGCGGCACCTCCTCTGCTGCGGGAGCACATGCCTCATTCGCGGGGTCCATGGGCCCGGCTGGAGGGTGTGGTCCGGCAGACTGCGAGGAGTTGTTTCCGGCAGGGTCTCTGCCAGGAGCGGACGGCTCTACCGGGAGAGGCTTACCGGAGTCCAACTTTCTCCTTTTCTGGGCCATTGTTGCTGGGGAGACAGAGGGCTGAGTGAGATGGAGAACAAAATTCCCTGGTTCCACAGGGAGCTTCTGCGCAGCACACTTTGACAGATGATTAGCTATGCTGTTTTCCGCACGGGGTACGTGCTCTGTTTGCAATCCGTCAAAGTGCTCCTCCAATCTCCTCACTTCCTTGATGTATGCCTCCATCAATGGACTTTGGTAATCCTTATTAACTTGTCTCACCACAAGCTATGAATCTCCTCGAATGATCAGCTTCTTAATTCCCAATTCAGCTGCAATCCTGAGCCCGACAAGGAGCCCTTCATATTCTGCTGTGTTGTTGGTTGCTTCTTCCCGGCCAAAATGCATTTGGACGATGTACCTCAAGTGCTTCCCGGAGGGGGCAACAAGAAGCACGCCGGCTCTTGCACCTTGTAGGGAAAAAGCACCATCAAAATACATAATCCATTCTTGGGGCGATTCCTTGCCGGGGATAGCTGTCTCCGTCACTTCCTCATCAGGGGTTGGCGTCCATTCTGCAATAAACGCTGCCAATGCCCTGCTCTGAATAGTTGACGTGCTTTCAAACTTCAAACCAAAACTGGATAACTCCAAAGCCCACTCCACTATTCTGCCGGTAGCCTCAGGGTTTCGGAGTATCTGTTGCAACGGGAAACGAGTGACAACCGTGATCTCATGGGCTTGGAAGTAGTAGCGCAGTTTCCTTGAGGCCATGATGAGACCAAAAATCAACTTTTGCATGCCAGAGTACCTCGATCTAGCCCCCTGTAATAAGGAGCTGACGAAGTACATTGGGCACTGTACCACTTTCTTCCTTGCCGGGTCCTTGGGGTTGCTCTCGTTGCCATGCTCATTGCAGTCCTGATCCTTCTCTAACTCTGCCGGTCTCTGTTCACTCTCTGCCTCATCCACTTCTCGCTGTGCAAGCAAAGCTGCACTGACTACTTGGTTGGTTGCCGCTAAGTACAGCAGCAACGGCTCCTGGGGTTTGGGAGCGACCAAGGTAGGCACGGAGGACAAGTAGGCCTTCAACTCTTGCAAAGCTGCATATGCTTCCGGTGTCCACTTCATGGGTCCTGCCCTCTTCAAAATTTTGAAGAACGGTAGGGCGCGCTCGGCAGACTTGGAGATGAATCTGCTTAGCGCGGCAACGCATCCTGTCAGACGCCTCACATCCTTAACTATCCTTGGTGCTTGGATCTGCTCGATAGCCTTGATCTTGTCGGGATTGGCTTCGATCCCGCGATGGGATACAAAGAACCCAAGCAACTTGTCGGAGGGAACACCAAATACACACTTCTCCGGGTTGAGCTTCAAATTGATTTTGCGCAGATTAGCAAACGTCTCCTCCAAATCTTGAATAAGGGTGGCCCTATCCTTGGTCTTGACCACAATATCATCCATATAGGCTTCTATGTTTCTGCGCAACTATGGCTCAAAACCAATCTAGACTGCCCTTGCAAAAGTGGACCCGGCACTCTTTAATCCGAATGGCATGCGGACAAAACAGTACATACCACATGGAGTGATGAACGACGTCTTCTCTTCATCTTCCTTGGACATGAAGATCTGGTGATACCCATAATACGCATCCAGAAAGGAGAGCAAATCACAACCTGAAGTGGAATCCACAATCTGATCGATACGCGGCAAGGGAAACAGGTCCTTCGGGCAAGCCTTGTTGAGATCTGTGAAATCTATGCAAAGCCTCCACTTCCCGTTAGCCTTCCGGACTACCACTGGGTTTGCCAACCACGTGGGATGCAGTACTCCTCTGACCAATCCAGCTGCCTCTAGTCTCTTGATCTCTTCTGCAATGAACTGCTACCTCTCCAAGGCCTGCTTCCAGACTTTCTGCTTGACAGGTCGGGCATGTGGGTAGACAGCAAGGAGGTGCTCGATTACCTCCCTGGGAACACCGGGGATATCAGATGGTTGCCAGGCAAACACATTGATATTCGCCCACAGGAAGGCAACGAGCGCGCTTTCCTATTTGTCATCGAGGGTGGCGCTGATAGTGAAAGTACCATCAACGCCAGCCAGCCCTGCCGGGACCTTCTTCACTCTGGGTGCAGCGATCTTGGATCTCTTGCCATTGGAACACTCCGGCACGTCGTCAACGGGTGCTGTGCACTCGGTGGGGGCACGCTTCCTGGACTCTTTGCTGGAATCCCTGCAATCCCTCTTCTTTCCTTTGCTTTCCTTAGCGGGAGCTGCTGCTGCTGCTGCCTCTGCTGTGACCGCATCCCGGTACATCTTGTCCACACAAATGATTGCATCCTTCTCATCTGATGGGATGGTGATGACTCCTAGTGGCCCAGGCATCTTCAAGGTGTTGTAGGCATAGTGAGATGCTGCCATGAACTTAGCCAGGGCCGGGCGTCCAAGAATCCCATTGTATAGCAGGGGGAGATCAACCACATCAAACACAATCCTCTCAGTCCGGTAGTTCAGTTCTCCCCCAAACGTTACCGGCAACGTGATCTTTCCCTTAGGATGGCTCCTGCCGGGATTAACTCCTTGAAACATGCCAGTAACCTCCAGCTCTTTCTCTGCTATCTGAAGCTTGCTGATAACTGCTGGGGAAATCAGATTCAACCCGGCCCCACCATCTACCAAAATCTTCGTGACCTTGAGGTTGCAGATTGTTGGGGAGACCAACAATGGCATACACCCTACCGCAGTGGTACGGCTAGGATGATCCTCCTCGTCAAAGATGATGGGCGTACGGGGCCACTTGAGTGGCTTCCGGGCCTCGGGCGCTGGCTCCACGGCATTGACTTCTCATGCCCACTACTTGAGTTGGCGGTGAGAGGTGTGCAGAGATGCACCCCCGTCAATGCACAGGGCGTCGGTGGCCTTCTGAAGGGAACCCATCGATTCGGTATCAAGGGTAAATTGGCTCCTTGTTACATTGGACCCTTTCGCATTCTTGCCAAACGAGGAGAAGTTGCCTACCAATTGGAACTACCTCCGCATCTCTCCAGAGTTCATGATGTCTTCCACGTTTCTCAACTCAGGCGTTGCTTCTCGGACCCTATCCGTGAAGTGGACCACGAAACGCTTGATCTCTGAGATAATCTCACATATCGAGAATATCCCGTTCGTATCCTTGACCCAGCCGAACGTACCACTCGACGCCAGAATATCAAGTTTCTCAAGGTTCAATGGTCACACCATTCCGAGAAAGAAGCTACTTGGGAAAGGGAGGATCGTCTTCGACTTGAGTACCCCACCTTCTTCCCGGAGGATCCTAAATCTCGGGACGAGATTCTTTTGTGTGGGGGTGAGTTGTCACACCCTAGCTAGTTCAGGCATTAGAGTGTTGCATCATGTTTAAGTTTTCCGGAAACCTGAAATGGGGATGATAGAACCCCCAGCACCCCCTGGAAACAACTAGGGTTTACTAAAATCTTTTTCAATGAACCTGAAATGCCCTTCTAAAATGTCCATCATTTTTGTCTTGGGTTAGAACCTCTACCAAAACTGGTTCACATTTTTCTAGTAAATATTAAATCATATGTAACTTGCATTTGGGCATTTAAATGCTAGTAAATATTTTAAATGTCCAAATAATCCCAAACTGAAATGCTCCATGTTGGATATACTCTATACAGTGGGCATGAGCAGTTTGGTGATTTTTGAAAGTGCCCAGGTATTTTTAGAAATGCCACAAACTTGCAGAAATAAGAAAGCAGAAATAAAAAAAAGGGGAAAATAAACTTACCTGGCAAAGTCACCAGCCGGCCCACCTGGCGGCCCAGCACTGTGCTGGCCCATGCCAGCCAGCTACTTCGTCCCCGCCAGGCAGGCATGGAGGTAACGCCGGCGTGCGCGAGCCCGCCACGGCGCCAGCTGCTTGCCGCTTGAGCCGCTGGACGCCTGGACGTCCTCCACGTCGTCGCCTCGACCCCCTGGACACCTCATCCCCCCCCCCTGCGCCTCTCTCTCGCTCTCTCCCCACCATGGCCGATGCAGCCGCAGCCGCGCCACCGTGAAACCTGCGTCCACCGTCGTCCCCGAGCCGCGCTGCCATGTCCACGAGCTCCGTCGTCGTCCTCTCCATCGAGCAGACCGAGCCCCGAGCGCTTGTTCGCCTCGGAACCACCGCAACAGCCCCGCCCGACCTCGCCGTCGCCGGAGATCCCTTTCGCCGTCACCACCGCAGCAGCTCGTCCCCGACCTCGCCGTCTGCTCCGTCGTGACCGCCGTGAGCTCAGCTACCTCCCCATCCTTTCCGTTCTCGCTCTCGAGCCCTGCATCGACTGCACCGAGCTCGGCCGCACCCGCCGCCGCCTCAGCACGTCGCCGTCGTGGCCACAGCCACGTTGGCTCGATTCCGAGCACGCCATCGTCTTCGCCGCACTCGCAAGAGTCCACAGAACCACTCCACGCACCTCGCCGTGCCCCCTAGCGACGAGCCCGAGCTCGCCCGAACTCCGGCAGCCGCACAGCTCGTCGCCGGCGTCGTTTCCGGCCACCCCAGCTCCACCCACTGCCACCACTCGACGCGGCTCACTCCCCGCATCACGTAGATGTGCTCCGCCGTCGTTTTGGTCGCCGGAGCACGAATCCCGCACTGCGCCGCCGTGTCTGGCCTCGCCAGCGGCTAAACGCCGGCGGGTTTGACCCCGCTGACCCAGTTTGACCCCCCTGGGTCTATGACAGGTGGGACACGCCTGCTAATTAACTTAGGATTAGGACTAACTAAAAATTAGTTAGACTAATGACACTGACACGCGGGACCCACTGGCCAGGTTTGACCTGGACCGGCCCCGTTGACCGCTGATGTCATCCTGACGCAATGCTGACGCAATAAGTATTTCTCTGGATTTATTTTTATTCAGGAAATTCCAGAAAATACTACAAACTTCAAAAATTCATAGAAATTAATCTGTAGCTCCAAATCAAACAAATTATATATGAATTTGGATCAGAAAAATCCAATCTTTCCATCTGTACTGGTTTCATGCATGTCAGAACACTTTAACCTTGCTGATTAGATGAAACAAGTTAATGCACTAATATGACCTCTTATTTTGGGTTTGCATTTGAATCCTTGATTCAAATGAACTCAAACCAACCTATTCTAAGATGCATTAGCCAAAACACACTCATTTTGCCATGTCATAGCATGCATCATATTGTTGCATATTGCCATGTGATGATTGTGTTTCGATGTGTTCTTCGTGGTAGGTTCTGCCTCCGAGGATATTCACGAGTATCCAACTGAAGGGCAGTATTCCACTACCACTCTGTCAGGCAAGCAACCCCATTGATCATTTCGATACCAACCCATCTTCTCGCTTCTGCTCTCGTTTACTGCATTAAGACAACGTGTTTCAAACTGCTGTGTGTTGCGGTAGTTGAACCCATATCCTCTGCATGACCTGTCATTGCCACAGTAACTAGATGAAACCCACTAGCATGTGTAGGAGTTGTTTGAGCCATGTCTGTGTTTCCTACCATGCTATGCCTGCTATGCTTAGAGTTGTGTCAGGTCTGGCTCATCAGGGTGATGAACTAGAGTGAATGGTTGTGTCGGTAATGAGAGTGAAGTGTTGAACATGTTTTGGTAAAGGTATCGATGGAAGGCCATGTAGGAGTACATGGTGGGTTGTTTCATTGAGGCCGTCCTTAAGAACTGAGATCTGTATGCGTGATTTAAGATTCAGCTACTACCACACGTTGGGCCCTGAAATATGACCCCGCTCGACTTACTGACCCCTCTCGTCCTCTGTCCAGGAGTTGCAAGTAGTTACTGGTGTTTGTAGTTGCTGGAGGCCGTGCGCAGCGCTGACCTTAGAGGTGGGCTGTGATGCGGTAGGCACGTGGCCGGTGTACCGAGTCGCCCGTTTGGTGTCTCGGGAACCCTGCACACATCGTTTGGGGCCGTTGAGGACACCCCGGCCAGATTTCCTTGCGGATGGAACCCGAATAGGCGATAAACCTGGACTAGAGACTTGTGTGGTTAGTCAGGTCGTGGTCTACACCCACGTTGGCTTTCGCTTGAAGTCTGCCGAGCACATGTCATGTGCAGACGCTAAGTGGTGGAAACATGTGTGACGAAGTACACCCCTGCAGGGTATAAAACTATTCGAATAGCCGCGTCCGCGGTAAAGGACTACTTGGTCGCTTATGCAGTTCATAGACAAGTTAATGGTTACTACTAAAAGACTCAAGATAAGTGTGAGTACCGCGGATGGCCCTCTCGTAGGATTACGAGGGAGGATCCACGGTGGAGTATTGTGATGGTGATTAGTGGACTCGTGTGCGAAAGCTAATTTCTCAAGTGGTGTCTCGTAGGATAGTGTAGCCAAGAGTCAAAGCTGGCTTGCTGCAATAACTCCACCACCCTTCTTGAGAATGTGCATATATATTAGGATCTGTTGTAAGACTTGCTGAGTACCTTTGTACTCATGTTGCTTTAATAACTGTTGCAGACGAGAACACCGCCCCCTCCGATGGGTTCTATGTAGATCTCGACGTTGACGAGTGGCTTGCCACCCAGGTGGTGACCTGAGCTTGCGAAGGGCCTATGTAGATAGACAGGCTTCGTCGAGCCTTCTTTCTTTCTAGTGTCTGTACTCAGACTAGTTGCTTCCGCATGTGCTTGTATGTTTGTATGACTTGAGTGTCGGGTCGTGTGACCCCTATCTGTATGAACATGTTATGTATGGCTCCCCAGAGCCTTTTAAATAAAGTACTTTGAGTTGTAGAGTTTTGTTGTGATGCCATGTTGTATTTACACATGTCGAGCATATTGTGTGTATGATTGAAATGCTTGGTATGTGTGGGATCCGACTATCTAGTTGTTTATCCTTGGCAGCCTCCCTTATGGGGAAATGTAGTCTGGTGTCTCCACTGAGCCTTGGTAGTCCGCTACAGCCCGGTTTACCGGAGTCCTGCTAGCCCAGCACTGCTGCTCCGGAACACCTAGACTGGCCGGCATGTGTTTCACTTCGTTCCTGTGTCTGTCCCTTCGGGGAAATGTCACGCGGTGATATCCGGAGTCCTGCCTAGCCTGCTACAGCCCGGTTTCCCGGAGTCCTGCTAGCCCAGTGCTACAGCCTGGATTCACACGCTGCTGACCGACATGCTCGATGTTGATTCATGTATGCCTGTCCCCGTAAGTTAGCGCCGCTTTGGGTTCACGACTAGCCATGTCGGCCCGGGTTCTCTGTCATATGGATGCTAGCAACACTATCATATACGTGAGCCAAAAGGCGCAAACGGTCCCGGGCCATGGTAAGGCGACACCCGTGGGAATACCGTGCGTGAGGCCGCAAAGTGATATGAGGTGTTACAGGCTAGATCGGTGTGACTTAGAATCGGGGTTCTGACAGCGTTGGTATCAGAGCCGGACTGCCTGTAGGTTCGTTGAGCCAAACTGGTCGATGTCGAGTCTAGAAATGCTTTAGTTATATGTAGCGGAATTGATTGTGGGTGGGACGTAAGGCTCTTTTTACTCCTTTACCTTATGCCCTCTGATCTGAGTCATCCTTTTCTCTTTCTACGTGGGTTAAGGACTAGGCTCTCTTTTCTCTATCAGGTTCACGTGTTACTAATCCTTAGTAACTTATAGGATTGTTGGTTACAAGCCTCAGTTCAGTTTCTACTACTTCTAGTATGTTGTCAGTTGAACCAGAACCTTGATATGATGTTGTTGAGTGGCTTGCAAACTGTTGTGAATGTCTCAAATCTTTTTCTGAGCATTTACAGCCGTTATGCTGTCCGATTTCTCCTAGAAAATTCTAATGCCTTTGCCTTATTTCGTGTTTCCAGATGGCCACTCGCACCCATAATCAAGTGGTTCGTCTGACTCGGTGCCTTGATGTACCTGGTCACACGGCCATGCTGGTCCGAGTGATGATCGAGACAGGCTATCGATGGTATCCAGAGTATACCGTCGAAGAGCAGTTTCGAGACTTTAATCAAAGCCAATACCTTTGTACAGTCAGGATATACCCTTCCTATCCTGGAGCTACTGAACCCCTCCATTGCTCATATGGACTTGGGGTTACCATCGAGATGTCCGTGCAGGACGCTGCTTATTCGATGATGACTGTCATGCGAGCCAGACTTGCCTTGCTTCGGAACACTGATTTCTGCTATATGCCAGCATCACTCCCTGGGGCACAAGGGTACTATCAGGCCCTTTACACTGACTCTATCCATGAGGATTCACTACTCCGCACCACCACCGAGTTGCTTGAGGACAAGGACCGTGAGAATCGTGCCTTGCGAATGGAGCTCTTCAACACTCGTTCTGATCACTGGGCCACTCTGACACGGTTTGCACCCGCCGTGCAGGCTGGGTATATGGACATGAGGGACTTGTACCCCGTGCGGTCTGGTCTGCCAGATTGTATGGATTGGCGTGATGTAGGAGGCATCACCCCTCCCCGTGGACCCCGTCTGCCACCGTTTGTTGGACCAAGGCCACATCCGAGTCCTTTTGGACCGCAAGCTCCACAGGACCGACTGTTTCCAGATGATCATGTTCAGCTTTCAGGAACTGAAAAGACGCCTGACATCTGCTCCCGTACTTGTGCCACCAGATTTTTCTAAGGACTTTGTTATCTATTGCGACGCCTCGCGACAAGGACTAGGTTGCATACTCATGCAAGATCGTCATGTGATTGCCTACGCTTCTCGACAGTTGCGTCCACATAAGGATAATTATCCCACACATGATCTAGAGCTTGCAGCTATGGTCCATGCACTCAAAACATGGCGACATTACCTTCTCGGTAATCGTTGCGAAATTTACACCGATCACCAAAGTCTGAAGTACATCTTCACCCAACCGGATTTGAATCTCAGGCAAAGACGTTGGGTCGAGTTGATTACGGATTATGACTTAGGAATAACTTACACCCCGGGCAAAGCCAATGTCATGGCTGATGCGCTAAGTCGTAAATCTTATTGTAACAACTTGATGTTACAACAAAGTCAACCACTTCTCCACGAGGAATTTCGCAAGTTTAACCTTCACATTGCTCCTCGAGGATTCTTATCCACCCTGGTGGCGAAACCTAACCTTACGGATCAAATCATAGCTGCCCAGAAGCGTGATAAGGGCATATCCCGCATCCAGGAGAACATTGCTAGCGGAGCTGCTAAGTGTTTCTCTATGGACGATCGAGGTGTTGTCTTCTTTGAAAACCGTCTAGTGGTTCCCAAGAAACAACAGCTATGGCAATTGATCCTTAAGGAAGCTCATGAATCCCCTCTCACCATTCATCCCAGTAGTACTAAAATGTATCAAGACCTACGCCAGAGGTTTTGGTGGACTAGGATGAAGAGAGAAATCGCTCAATACATTGCTAACTGCGACGTCTGTCGTCGTGTTAAAGCAGAGCATCAACGGCCTGCTGGCACCCTTCAACCTTTGGTTATTCCTGAATGGAAATGGGATAAAATCGGTATGGATTTCATTACCGGGTTTCCCAGGACCAAGAGAGGGAATAATGCTATCTTCGTCGTTGTCGATCGTCTTTCCAAAGTAGCCCACTTCCTACCTATTCGTGAGAGTATAACCGCTAGCCAGCTAGCTGATTTGTACATCTCCCGAATAGTGTCTCTTCATGGTGTTCCATTGGAGATTAACTCAGACCGTGGAAGTCTTTTCACCTCTCGATTTTGGGAAAGTTTCCAAAATGCTATGGGAACTCGTCTCTCCTTTAGCACCGCCTTCCACCCTCAATCAAGTGGTCAAGTAGAACGAGTCAATCAAATTCTGGAAGATATGCTCCGAGCTTCTGTCATCTCTTTTGGTATGGATTGGGAGAAATGTCTTCCATTCGCCGAATTCGCTTATAACAATAGTTATCAAGCTAGCTTGGGCAAAGCCCCTTTCGAAGTTCTCTATGGACGAAAATGCCGAACGCCTCTTAATTGGTCAGAAACCGGGGAAAGACAACTCTTTGGCCCGGATATGATTCAGGAAGCAGAAGAGCAGGTTCGCATTATTCGTGAGAAATTGAAAACAGCCCAATCTCGTCAAAAGAGCCAATATGACCGCAAACATAAGCTCATGACTTATGAAGTTGGCGAGAAGGCTTACCTTCGGGTTACTCCTCTGAAGGGAACCCATCGATTCGGTATCAAGGGTAAATTGGCTCCTCGTTACATTGGACCCTTTCGCATTCTTGCCAAACGAGGAGAAGTTGCCTACCAATTGGAACTACCTCCGCATCTCTCCAGAGTTCATGATGTCTTCCACGTTTCTCAACTCAGGCGTTGCTTCTCGGACCCTATCCGTGAAGTGGACCACGAAACGCTTGATCTCCGAGATAATCTCACATATCGAGAATATCCCGTTCGTATCCTTGACCAAGCCGAACGTACCACTCGACGCCAGAATATCAAGTTTCTCAAGGTTCAATGGTCACACCATTCCGAGAAAGAAGCTACTTGGGAAAGGGAGGATCGTCTTCGACTTGAGTACCCCACCTTCTTCCCGGAGGATCCTAAATCTCGGGACGAGATTCTTTTGTGTGGGGGTGAGTTGTCACACCCTAGCTAGTTCAGGCATTAGAGTGTTGCATCATGTTTAAGTTTTCCGGAAACCTGAAATGGGGATGATAGAACCCCCAGCACCCCCTGGAAACAACTAGGGTTTACTAAAATCTTTTTCAATGAACCTGAAATGCCCTTCTAAAATGTCCATCATTTTTGTCTTGGGTTAGAACCTCTGCCAGAACTGGTTCACATTTTTCTAGGTCATCATAAGGTCATTGAATTAAATCATATGTAACTTGCATTTGGGCATTTAAATGCTAGTAAATATTTTAAATGTCCAAATAATCCCAAACTGAAATGCTCCATGTTGGATATACTCTATACAGTGGGCATGAGCAGTTTGGTGATTTTTGAAAGTGCCCAGGTATTTTTAGAAATGCCACAAACTTGCAGAAATAAGAAAGCAGAAATAAAAAAAAGGGAAAATAAACTTACCTGGCAAAGTCACCAGCCGGCCCACCTGGCGGCCCAGCACTGTGCTGGCCCATGCCAGCCAGCTGCTTCGTCCCCGCCAGGCAGGCAGGGAGGTGACGCCGGCGTGCGCGAGCCCGCCTTCGCCAGCTGCTTGCCGCTCGAGCCGCTGGACGCCTGGACGTCCTCCACGTCGTCGCCTCGACCCCTACACCTCATTCCCCCCCCCCCCCCCCCCTCTCCTCTCTCTCTCTCTCTCCTCTCTCCCCACCATGGCCGATGCAACCGCAGCCGCCCACCGTGAAACCCGCGTCCACCTCGTCCCCGAGCCGCGCTGCCGTGTCCACGAGCTCCGTCGTCGGCCTCTCCATCGATCATACCGGGCCTCGAGCGCTTGTTCGCCTCGGAACCACCGCAACAGCCCCACCCGACCTCGCCGTCGCCGGAGATCCCTTTCGCCGTCACCACCGCAGCAGCTCGTCCCCGACCTCGCCGTCTGCTCCGTCGTGACCGCCGTGAGCTCAGCTACCTCCCCATCCTTTCCGTTCTCGCTCTCGAGCCCTGCATCGACTGCACCGAGCTTGGCCGCACCCGCCGCCGCCTCAGCACGTCGCCGTCGTGGCCACAGCCACGTTGGCTCGATTCCGAGCATGCCATCGTCTTCGCCGCACTCGCAGGAGTCCACAGAACCACTCCACGCACCTCGCCGTGCCCCCTAGCGACGAGCCCGAGCTCGCCCGAACTCCGGCAGCCGCACAGCTCGTCGCCGGCGTCGTTTCCGGCCACCCCAGCTCCACCCACTGCCACCACTCGACGCGGCTCACTCCCCGCATCACGTAGATGTGCTCCGCCGTCGTTTTGGTCGCTGGAGCACGAATCCCGCACTGCGCCGCCGTGTCTAGCCTCGCCGGCGGCTAAACGCCGGCGGGTTTGACCCCGCTGACCCAGTTTGACCCCCCCTGGGTCTATGACAGGTGGGACACGCCTGCTAATTAACTTAGGATTAGGACTAACTAAAAATTAGTTAGACTAATGACACTGACACGCGGGACCCACTGGCCAGGTTTGACCTGGACCGGCCCCGTTGACCGCTGATGTCATCCTGACGCAATGCTGACGCAATAAGTATTTCTCTGGATTTATTTTTATTCAGGAAATTCTAGAAAATACTACAAACTTCAAAAATTCATAGAAATTAATCTGTAGCTCCAAATCAAACAAATTATATATGAATTTGGATCAGAAAAATCCAATCTTTCCATCTGTACTGGTTTCATGCATGTCAGAACACTTTAACCTTGCTGATTAGATGAAACAAGTTAATGCACTAATATGACCTCTTATTTTGGGTTTGCATTTGAATCCTTGATTCAAATGAACTCAAACCAACCTATTCTAAGATGCATTAGCCAAAACACACTCATTTTGCCATGTCATAGCATGCATCATATTGTTGCATATTGCCATGTGATGATTGTGTTTCGATGTGTTCTTCGTGGTAGGTTCTGCCTCCGAGGATATTCACGAGTATCCAACTGAAGGGCAGTATTCCACTACCACTCTGTCAGGCAAGCAACCCCATTGATCATTTCGATACCAACCCATCTTCTCGCTTCTGCTCTCGTTTACTGCATTAAGACAACGCGTTTCAAACTGCTGTGTGTTGCGGTAGTTGAACCCATATCCTCTGCATGACCTGTCATTGCCACAGCAACTAGATGAAACCCACTAGCATGTGTAGGAGTTGATTGAGCCAAGTCTGTGTTTCCTACCATGCTATGCCTGCTATGCTTAGAGTTGTGTCAGGTCTGGCTCATCAGGGTGATGAACTAGAGTGAATGGTTGTGTCGGTAATGAGAGTGAAGTGTTGAACATGTTTTGGTAAAGGTATCGATGGAAGGCCATGTAGGAGTACATGGTGGGTTGTTTCATTGAGGCCGTCCTTAAGAACTGAGATCTGTATGCGTGATTTAAGATTCAGCTACTACCACACGTTGGGCCCTGAAATATGACCCCGCTCGACTTACTGACCCCTCTCGTCCTCTGTCCAGGAGTTGCAAGTAGTTACTGGTGTTTGTAGT
The DNA here is from genome assembly GCA_011799875.1 of Thinopyrum elongatum. Classification (NCBI taxonomy): domain Eukaryota; kingdom Viridiplantae; phylum Streptophyta; class Magnoliopsida; order Poales; family Poaceae; genus Thinopyrum; species Thinopyrum elongatum. The sequence continues at coordinate 333,813,545 of CM022302.1, read as the reverse complement.
TGCTGGAGGCCGTGCGCAGCGCTGACCTTAGAGGTGGGCTGTGATGCGGTAGGCACGTGGCCGGTGTACCGAGTCGCCCGTTTGGTGTCTCGGGAACCCTGCACACATCGTTTGGGGCCGTTGAGGACACCCCGGCCAGATTTCCTTGCGGATGGAACCCGAATAGGCGATAAACCTGGACTAGAGACTTGTGTGGTTAGTCAGGTCGTGGTCTACACCCACGTTGGCTTTCGCTTGAAGTCTGCCGAGCACATGTCATGTGCAGACGCTAAGTGGTGGAAACATGTGTGACGAAGTACACCCCTGCAGGGTATAAAACTATTCGAATAGCCGCGTCCGCGGTAAAGGACTACTTGGTCGCTTATGCAGTTCATAGACAAGTTAATGGTTACTACTAAAAGACTCAAGATAAGTGTGAGTACCGCGGATGGCCCTCTCGTAGGATTACGAGGGAGGATCCACGGTGGAGTATTGTGATGGTGATTAGTGGACTCGTGTGCGAAAGCTAATTTCTCAAGTGGTGTCTCGTAGGATAGTGTAGCCAAGAGTCAAAGCTGGCTTGCTGCAATAACTCCACCACCCTTCTTGAGAATGTGCATATATATTAGGATCTGTTGTAAGACTTGCTGAGTACCTTTGTACTCATGTTGCTTTAATAACTGTTGCAGACGAGAACACCGCCCCCTCCGATGGGTTCTATGTAGATCTCGACGTTGACGAGTGGCTTGCCACCCAGGTGGTGACCTGAGCTTGCGAAGGGCCTATGTAGATAGACAGGCTTCGTCGAGCCTTCTTTCTTTCTAGTGTCTGTACTCAGACTAGTTGCTTCCGCATGTGCTTGTATGTTTGTATGACTTGAGTGTCGGGTCGTGTGACCCCTATCTGTATGAACATGTTATGTATGGCTCCCCAGAGCCTTTTAAATAAAGTACTTTGAGTTGTAGAGTTTTGTTGTGATGCCATGTTGTATTTACACATGTCGAGCATATTGTGTGTATGATTGAAATGCTTGGTATGTGTGGGATCCGACTATCTAGTTGTTTATCCTTGGCAGCCTCCCTTATGGGGAAATGTAGTCTGGTGTCTCCACTGAGCCTTGGTAGTCCGCTACAGCCCGGTTTACCGGAGTCCTGCTAGCCCAGCACTGCTGCTCCGGAACACCTAGACTGGCCGGCATGTGTTTCACTTCGTTCCTGTGTCTGTCCCTTCGGGGAAATGTCACGCGGTGATATCCGGAGTCCTGCCTAGCCTGCTACAGCCCGGTTTCCCGGAGTCCTGCTAGCCCAGTGCTACAGCCTGGATTCACACGCTGCTGACCGACATGCTCGATGTTGATTCATGTATGCCTGTCCCCGTAAGTTAGCGCCGCTTTGGGTTCACGACTAGCCATGTCGGCCCGGGTTCTCTGTCATATGGATGCTAGCAACACTATCATATACGTGAGCCAAAAGGCGCAAACGGTCCCGGGCCATGGTAAGGCGACACCCGTGGGAATACCGTGCGTGAGGCCGCAAAGTGATATGAGGTGTTACAGGCTAGATCGGTGTGACTTAGAATCGGGGTCCTGACAGGATATTTCTATGAACTTTGTTGAATCTCTGTAAATACTTACGGAGGGTCTCTCCTTCCTTTTGTTGGAGAAGCTGCAAGTCGCTGGGTCGGCCCGGCTCTTGGTGGCCACCGGTGAAGGCACCGATGAACTCATGGCACAGGTCTGCCGATGATGAAATGGAGTTCTCCGGCAAGTGCATCAACCAAGACCTCACATTGGACTTGAGGGCCAAAGGAAAGTAGTTGGCGAACACCTTCTCATCTCTTCCCCCGGCAGCCTGAACAGCGATGGTGTAGATGCTTAGAAACTCTGTCGGGTTCAGCCTCCCATCGTACTTCTCAGGTATCTCTGGCTTGAATGTGCGAACGGACGGCCAACGGACTTGCCGCAGCTCACGGGTAAAGGCAGGGCAGCCAACCTCGAAAGGTAGGCACCTGCCAATACCGAGCGCGGGCTCGTCGACGCCGGGGCTGTCGCACCCCATCGGTCCGGCGGAGGTCGTCGTGGCGTTGCTCGACAACAGCGCACGTGTCTCCTCTTCGCCTATCCTTCGGAGCTCGTCGTTGGCCTAGACGCGCTCGAGGGTCAGAAGAGGCCATCGAGACGTCGTCGGGGTCTTGATTCTGTTGCGCTCGCACTAGCTGCCGTGGCGGGGACTGCACCGTGGGGACGGCCCCTTCTGTATGGTCAGCGGCATGAGCCATTGCTGTCGCTTGGGGCGGCCATGGCGGGCCAGCTTGCCGTGAGCCCCCAGCTTCGGCGAAACCGAGCAAACTTTGGATGGTGGCACGCCATTCGTCCATTTGCTCTGCCGCTGGCAGAAACCTCAGCAGCAGCTGAGCCCGCGCCATGGCCTCCGAGGCTGTACTTGGCATGGGTGATGATGAAGTTGATCGCACCGTCGCTCGGCTCCTGACAGTGCCAGTGGCTGCAGCACTTCGCCCCCGCTGCTGCGGGGCAACCACCTGGATGGCAGGGTGGTGCGGCAAAGGCGCTCGAGGGCCAGTGGCTCCGTCGGGCGCAACGGCTTGGTCGACCCGTCCCGGGGGAGGTGCACGCACTGCGATCGCACCCGTGGTGGGAGCGGTCAGAGGGCGGCGATTCGCCCCGGCCCGAGCGCCGTTGCTGCGGCTGTGCCCGTCGGCGGGCGGAAGGGGCACAGATGGAGTAACCCCTTCACTCGGACCTTGTGGAGCGTGGCCGTCGGGATGTTGCTGATGCTGCTCTCCTTCGATGTCTCCTGCTCCTGCATCGGCCGCGGGGGAAGTGGTGACGGCGCCGCCTGCTCCGACCACATCCCCAGCAGCGTCCGCGTCCTCGCGTGTCTCCGCACCCCCCGCAGCGTTAGAGGCCGCGGGCAGCAGAGCCTTCGAGGTGGAAGGACGAGCCGAAGAACCGGGTTTCTTCTTGGGCGCCATGGTCGATGGCGTCGTCGATGATGCTGATGGTGATGAAGGTGACGCGCTACACACGCCTTCAGGTTCGCCCAAGCGGTCCCCCTACCTGGCGCGCCAAAGATGTCGCGGGAAACCACATCCACCTATGGGACCAGGAGGCCCCTTGCTGGTTCGGCAGGGGGGCATCGCATTGCACAAAGAGCAGACGAGTGTGTGGCAGCACGACAGAGATCACACAGGCATTTTTACCCAGGTTCGGGCCGCCGTGAGGCGTAAAACCCTACTCCTGCTTTGGTGGATTGATGGTGGAAAGGTGGTGGTGGAGCGTAGTACACTTGCCCGGCAAGGGTTGCCTCAGGGCGGCAGTGGCTACGCGCGTATGGGGGTCTGAGTTACCCAACCTTCTAACCCTCTCTACGGTTGCCATGGGCCTCCTTTTATAGATTAAGGGGTCACCACAATGGCAAAATAGTCATTATGTACTGATAAGATATCAAACAGTGCTATCATACCTAACTCTGCGGGCTGACAGGGCACATTAAATGCACTGCTCAACGTCACATCGTTGGTTGTCCGGCAAGGCTTGCCGGGCTATCTCGCCAGCTCCACGCCTGCTCGCTTGACACGTCACAGGACGGGTGTCGTCTGCAGGTGTTTCCTGTAGGGAGAGGCTGCCATGTGGTGAATGGCTGCCACTTAGTCACTCCGCGGTATGACACCGCACTGATTGACAATGTGGGTCATGGTGGAGTAGTTGGTGAGGTGGTTTTGCCTCCGTGTGCCCCAGCAAGCCCTGCCGGGACGTCTTGGACGTTGTCTTCCGGGGGTGGCCTCGCCCCTTGCCGAGCTCGCCTGCCCAGCAAAGGAGGCCCTTCTCCTGATGGTGCCTTGCTTCTTTGGCTTGATCTTGGTTCCTCTGATCTGCATGTTAGTCCTTTGAACCTCTTAGTCCCTTGTATTCTGACTTGGGTTGGTGCTTCAATCTCGTTCCCGTGCCTGTGCACAGTCTGGGCAACAGACCCACGGTTTGTTGCACCGACACAGGTTTAGCATGTAGTATATGAAACTCATTTTGGTAAACCGGTTTAGTAGTAAGGTGGACAGATAACAGCATGAAACAAATATATATCTATGTACTATGGTCACTGTATTGTCTATATCATTCTAGTTTATGTTGCCAAATCAAGATAGAGACACATTTCAAATCATATCTTTTTAAGACACAACAGCATAGACAGAATATAAGTGTGGGAAACTACACAACAGTAGCAACACTTGTAATGTGCATGGCATGAGAACATAACTGTTTATACAACTAAAACTGAAATCAACATAGAGCAAGAAGTTAGAACAACAATCTAGTTAAAGAAATAGGTTTAAAACATACCTGTTGCGCCATTGGAGTTTCAATTGGATCCTTCAAATTCGAAATTAGTTGGTATGAGTAAATACAGTGATGCAAGAGCAAAGGAGTATGGACCATAGCTACGGAATCTGACCTAAGAACAGTTGCTCTTCTGCTTTAAACATGGAGTTTGGGTTCGCTGTGGTGGTCTTTGTGCTTTGGGCACTGCAGTTGCTTTACAAACTGCTCGTGTGGGGGTACTCTGTGGTGGACATGGTGCTATGTCAACTAGAAGTGAGTTACTGTCTGCTGGGGTTGGGGTTGGATGGTGTGTAGCTGGTTCTCTGTCCAACGGTGTAAGTGTACAATCTGGAAGAGTCTCGATTATGTGTGGTGGGGCTAGTTCGTGGGCCAGTACAACCATGGTTCTATCTGCATTGACGGGTAGCACCGTCTTTTGTGAAGAACGGGTTTTTACTCCCTTAGATACCGCCATCACCCCCTCCAATTCAAATGGCTGATAAACAAGAAAAGAAATTGAATGTACAGACATTGTATGATAGACAGATGTGGTAATTCACATATATGTTGTCTAACCAAACAGGACAGCATGACACAATTTCACATATATGATGGCTAACTAAACAGGATAGCATGACACAGTTTTAGATATATGATGGATAACTTAATAGGATATAATGGCATAATTCAACATATGATGAGTACCTAAACATGATGACATGACAAAACTATATGATGTCTTTCTAAAATAGGTTGGGATGAAATAATTCACATACATGTTGTCTAAGTATACAGGATGGCACAATATAATTCACATAATTGATTCATATACTAAGCAGCTGGCACTCGCATGTATGATCTCTAAACTAAGCAGATGGCATTGAATATTGTGTATATGATGTCTAAACTAAGCAATGCAAGACACCATATGCATGATATGAGAAATATAAACGTTGCAAGTTAGAGCATACACCTCACATGGGATATAGGACTGGTCATCTGTCTCTGAATCCTCCTCTGAGGAGCTATCTGTAACCATCGAGATATATGCTTCAACAGGTACCATTGCCTGCTCTGAAGACCTTGTTATCACTCCAGATTTTTCCATAACCGGCTCAAATGGCTGATACACATGAAGAGTAGTTCAATATACACAGATTGTCGACAAATGGAATACATAGTGAAAAAAAGGATGACATGAGATAATTCACATATATGATGCCTAGCTACACAGGATGGCGGTGCATAATTCACATATATGATAACTGGCTAAAAAACATGGCATTGCATAATTCACATATCTGATATAGAAAGCAAACATGAGGCATTCACACAAAGCATGTCTAATCTAAGCAGATGGCATGGCAATGCAAGACAACATATGCATGATATGAGCAATATAACCCTGCCAAGTTAGAGCATACACCTTGGGGGGGGGGGAATACGACTAGTCATCTGTCTCTGAATCCTCCTCTGAGGAGCTATCTGTAACCAGCAAGAAATCTGCATCGACAGGTAGCACTGACTGCTCAGAAGACCTTGTTTTCACTCCAGATTTTCCCATCACCGACTCAAATGGCTTATGCATAGGAAGAGTAGATGAATGTACAAACATTGTTGACAAATGGAATACATTATGAAAAAAATAGTATGACACGATACAATTCACATATACGATGACTGGCTAAACAGGATGGCATTGCATGATTCACGTATATGATGCCCGGCTAAAGAAGATGACATTGCATAATTCACATATACTCCCTCCGTTCCTAAATATTTGTCTTTTTAGAGATTTCAAATGGACTACCACATATGGATGTATATAGACATATTTTAGAGTGTAGATTCACTCATTTTGCTCCGTATGTAGTCACTTGTTGAAATCTCTAAAAAGACAAATATTTAGGAACGGAGGGAGTATGATATAGAAACCAAACAGGTGGCATTCACACAAAGCAAATCTAAACTAAGCTGATGACATATAAGATGTATCAAGTAAGCAATGCGAGGCGCCATATGCATGATATGACCAATATCAGCATGCCAGGTTAGATCAAACACCTCAGGGGGTAAATAGGAGTGGTCGGCTCCCTCTGAATCCCCCTTTGAATAGTTATCTTCCTCTGGAATACAATCTAGAATGGGGGGAGGGGGGCCCCCCACTTCGCCCACCATAGAGCGGCGTCTCCATGACATTATATTCCCATGCAACGATCTTCTATTTTTCTCTACATGTTCAGTACGATTGTGTACAATAACTGACATACATAATACAAAAACACAGTTAGATTATGTAAGGCCTAAGGGGTGCATGCAGAAATCAAGACTGATGGTAGCAAACGAGTGGATAGATCCAAAACTAATGATAGTAGGCAGACGATAGCTTCAGTTTAAAAAGATAGATGATGGCTCATCTACTGTTTGTTGCCCACCCAACATGAACCACATAGAAGACCCAAGATGAACCAGATAGTAGACAGATACTATTCGTTGCTGTCTCCATATGTGCCCCACAGGCATTTTAAAACTCAAGTTGGAACATTAGTTTGGACCTGACTCGAAGTGTAAGAGGTGAACAGGACGATAAAGTAGCAGGTAATAATAACCGATGTATAACGTAAGCAGACACAAAAGAGTGGGACCTCTCTTCCAGAACTGTGTAGTCCTCAGGTTCATCTGCTCAGTCGATGATGGTAATGCAGTTGGCGTGGCTGGCGGCAATGGGGAAGATGATCTGAGGTGGCAAAAGAAGGTCTGCAGAGGGAATCTCTGCTGTCGTGAACGCTTCCGTCGATGGTGCACCTCAGGTGGGGTGGATGACAGCACGGCAGGAGCGGGACAAAACACACAGATTTTTCTTTGACACCTATCTGAAAATGAATTAAATCTATAAGGGCTCCTTAGAATTGGAGGATTCTAAAAACACGGGGACAGGAAAAACACAGGAATACGATAGGAATGCACGTGCAAAATAGAGCATTTGCAAACATAGGATTTCTGTCAACCTGGGTGTTTGGTTCACATGAATTGGAAGAACACATGAATGGAAAAACATGGTCAAATTAAAGTCAAACCACATAAAATGTAAAATAAGAATCTTATTATGCCAGTAATGCACTTAGTCCTGTTCTTCATGCATATTAATTTGAAAAGGACGTCCAAGTGGATATTAAAATTCCTACATTTTTTCTTTGAAAGAGACACCAAAGGAAAAAAATCCTCTAGTTTTGCTTTGCTCCATTCCTTCTAACCAAATGCACGAATAGTAGTACCATAGTAAAGTTTCCAATTCCTATGTTTTCCTTCACTTTTTCTTTGAACCAGTGGCGATTCTAGTAGGCAGTCTTCAATAGGCTGCTTGCCCTCGAAATATTTTGTGAGCTTAGATTTGGTCCACATGAATATCATATAATGGCTATCTTGCTAAACCGATTCAAATTGTTGTTGAAAAGAGCATTTAGTTTTCTCCCTGTTAACTTTGTGACCACGATTCATTTCTTTCTAGATTTGCAACTACTTTGAACCAAAGGATCCTTGAGGGATCGACATGAATGTAGAGTCACAAAGTGATGCGACGAGTGTACAACCTCTTTGGCATAGCCTTGTCGACCTCAGCATCATTGGGTTGGACGTGGAGGATGGTGATGCTGGTGTGACTGTCGGAGGCGGGGAAGAAGATCTGAGGCCTCTAGAGACAGCGCTGAGGGTACTGCTCCGCTGTGATGGATAGTTCCGTTGTTGGAGCAGCTCTGGTGAGGTGTACGACGGCGAGGCTGAAGCAGGACAAGACAGACAATGTTAATCTGAAGTGGGAGTCTAATAGCATGTGCAATAGATGATGTAAAATACATCACCAAAAAGTGCTAGATGTAAAATGCATCAGCCACGCCGCGGCCGCTCCGACAGATGCTGTAAATACTATTGACTTTGAACTTAACTAAAGAAACCGAACTTTACAGTCGAAACTGAATTTTACTGTCGAAACTGAATTTTACTGACGAAACTGATTAAACTAGTAGCAGAGCACTGCAATAGAAGTTTAGGGTGTTCGAGCACTGATTGAATGCACTAGCAGAGAGAAGCTCGTGCAGCAGCACCATGAGCGAGTCCTAAAGTAGCAACTCCTGTAGCTACCGCAGGTCATGCAGCAGCAGCAGCGCGAGCGAGAGCAATGGCAAAGCAGAGCAGAAGCACGAACGAGAGCAAGAGTGGAGCAGCATCACGAACAAGAGCAAGAGCGGAGCAGCAACACGACCGACAGCAAGAGCAGAGCAGAGCAGCACCGCGAACGAAAGCAAGAGCAGTCCAATAGCGCGACCGACAGCAAGAGCAGAGCCGCAGCAGTAGCAGCTAGTGCTGGTGTGGAAATTGCCGCCGAGGAAGCAATGACATGGGGGAGAGACGCCGTCGAGGAAGTGGCTGGCGACGGCGTCGTCGATGGAGACCCGCCATGGCTGCTCGGTATCGAGCACCGGCAGCCCCGTGAGATCAAATAAAAGATAAAATGTAGTGGTGAGTGCAGAACCTCCTTGGTGGCACCGAGTAGGCCTCGGCTTCATCAGAGGAATTGGTGAGGGTGCTGCGGTTCCGGTGGGGCAGGTCAAGATGGCGCTATGGGGATGGAGGTGGCGCGATAGACGAGGTGAATGTCGGGGCAGCTCCTTGGAGGTGGAGGACGGGGCGGCTGATCCGGCGGGACGACGAGATCGACGACGGATCCTCATCCGGTGCGATGGATGAGGGACGTCGAGCTGTTGCTGTGGACGATGTCGTCGGGGAAGAGGCTCCGGCTGGGCGACGGTCGAGAGGCCGACGGAGGAGCGTGGGGTTTCGCAGGTGTCTGTGTCAAAACCGGCAGACCTCGGGGTAGGGGGTCCCGAGTTGTGGATCTAGGATCAATGGGTAACAAGGGACGACGAACATAGTGTTTACCCAGGCTCAGACCCTCTCAAAGAGGTAATACCCTACATCCTGCTTGATTATATCGGATGTATGATGTGGTTTACAGAGTAGATCTACCTCGAGATCAGCATGAGCTAAACCCTAAGGCTATGAGGTGATGAATGTCGCTCTAGCCCTAAAGACTAAAAACCCTCGGTTTATATAGACACCGGTAGGGTTAGGGTTACCGAAGATAGATTACAATAGGGAATTGAAGAGATCCTCCGTGTTGGGGATATAACCCCGAGGTATGACCCGCCCAGGAGGGGCCGGGTTATACCGTTGGCTTCTTAACCTCAAGAAGGCCTAAGAAGGCCCGAGAAGACGTCGCGTGAAGACGGCAGCTCATAGAGGCGGGCCTGGTGGAGGCCCAAGACCCGCACGTGTGAACCGCCATATGATGGCTTGCCTATTAAGGCAAGGCGACTTAGAAACCAGGCTGGTCATGTTGTGTGATCCGGCTCGGACTCTTGTAAGCCTCGGGCCTCGACCTGTGTATATAAAGGCGAGACCCGGCGGCGAGTTAGGGGAGGGAACAGAGGAGGACAAGTTGGTAGCTAGGCCAAGCGTGATTGCTCCCTTGTAATCGATACTCAAGCAATACAATTAGAAGCAGGACATAGGCTTTTACCTCGTTGTGAGGGGCTGAACCTAGGTAAACCTCTGTGTCCTTTTGTCATGTTCAACCCCTTCGAGCTAACATACGTTGCGATGTCTCCACACCTAAGTCCTCTCACAAGGGCATCTGCCGTGATAAATCCACGACAGTTGGCACCCATCGTGGGGCCAGAGCATGGTGGTTTCGAGTTCTTGAAGGGCAGCTTCTCAGGGATCGAAGGATACGCCATGGTTCGAATGACTAAGAGTCACCGTGGCAAGATCTACATCGACGACACTGGCTGGGGCCCCGAGGCCGACTCAATCGAGTACGGGTACCGGGTCCCCTTTGGCGGAATTCACGTCTTCATCGGCAAGATTGGCGAGTCAGAGCCTGAGCCGGACACCTGCACCGACATCATCGAGACGGCTCAACGCACGCGACCCGCCTGGGTTCAACCCGGCCGGAAGCACGTCTTTGTTGGCTTTGTTCATGGGGCGGATCTAGAGGAAGGTTCTGCATCGGCTGGTGAAACAGCCATCTATTCAGGTGATGAGTCCTCGACCAGTGAAACCGAGTCAATCTATCAGCTTCAGGATGGCGGGCTCGGGGGCTATTCCGATGGTGACAGTATTTCGGACCCTTATGAGCCGCCAAGCAGGGCTGCTATTTTCATGGCAGGTACGCAGCCGGTTCTGAACTCCTCAACAGTTGCTGCCATGACGTCCAGTTCAACTGCTGCTGCGATGGCTGGAGTGAGCGGTTCTGCTTGGCCGCCGACTCAAGTTTTGTCTGAGCTCTTGGGCACTTTGACGACTCTGTTGGCTACGGAGGTGACTCCGATGAATCAGGCACAGCATAATGCAGAAGTTGCAAAGGTGCGAGATGAGGTGGCTAAGGCCCAGGAAGATCTGAACGCGGAGAATGCCAGGATGGCGACGGAGCGAGCCGCGATGGATGCCGAGTCACAGCGGATAAGAGCAGAAGCCTTTCGTCTGAGTCTGGATCAGAATGCGTCCAATGTTGTTCTTCGAAGGAGGCACTAGAGCTGCCTGCCTTCACAGTTTGAGGGGCGGAATCTTTTTAACACGCCAGGGGCAGGAACAAGTAACCCGCCCATTGTTACCCGGGCTACTGAGGCGCCAGGGACTGGAGCGGCGGCCCAGCCTCGTGTGCCAGACCCGCCTCGAAGGGAGTTGACCCCACCACAACGGGTTCCAACACCCTCTGGCCATTATTCTAATCCGGTGGATAATATGATAGCAGCGGCTACACGGCTGGCGGCTATCCCGATCGAGGGCGAGTCTCTAGCGGCGATAGAGACCCGGAATGTGGTGGAGCTTCTTCAGACGGCTGTAGCACAGCAGGCGGCTTATTCATACAGTCATGAGCGTGTTCATTCAACTCCCCGCCCAAGTCGAAGGTATAGCCGACGCATTGAGTCGCCGGCGGTTTCCAGCAGTGAGCGGCGTCGTAACCCGCCCCGTAATGATGACCCGCCCCGTGGACATAATCCGCCCCGTGATGATAATAATGCTCAGAACCTTGTGGATCGGGTTAGAGCCCGATGAGAGGCGGAGTTGGTAGCTCAGCTGGGGGCTCATTAGCAATCTCCAGTACACACTTCGGCGACCGTCACGGCTGGGATGACTTCTAGGACTGTTGGTGTGCCTTGTCTAGTGCCGGCTCTGCGCAATGAACGTTTGCCTAAGGATTTTAAGGGCCCTCGCAAGGTGCCTAATTATACAGCTGATCTTCCTCCTGAGGCTTGGATTGAGAGCTACGAGCTAGCTATGGAGATGCTAGATGTTAATGATGTTGTATGTGCCAAGTACTTCACCATGATGTTGGATGGACCGGCTCGAACCTGGTTGAAAGGCTTACCCGCCAATTCCATCAATTCATGGGCTGAGTTGAAGGCGCGCTTCATTCAGAACTTCAAGGGAACGTGTAAGCAGCCTTTGACGATTATTGGTCTGGATAACTGTGTGCAGTGTGAGGGTGAGTCGGCCCACCATTGGGTCCGGCGGGTCTCCACTATTATTCATTCATCAGATAGCATTGCGGCGGGTTCAGCTATTCTAGTCTTGGAGAAGAATTGCCACTTTACACCTCTCAAGCAGAAACTTGGGCGGCTTAAACGTCATTGTAAGGACATGGGAGAGCTTATGGCGGCTCTCATTAAGTATGCCGACTCTGATACTACCAGAGATCCTGGATCTGATGATGAAAAGTCCAACAAGGGAAAGAAGAGTGGTAATGGTAAGGGTCAGCAGCAGAACGTGACAGGGCATAATGGTCACAACCAGGGTAACGATGGTAAGCGCAGGCACCCCGACGGCGGGTCAGATCTTGTAGCTAACACTGGATATAAAAACCAGCGCCGCGGCAAGTAGGTCTTTGGAGGGCCAAAATTTAACATGGAGGCGATGATGAATGAACCTGGCCCGAAACACAGTCTGCCCAATAAACCGGTGGCTCATGCTTGGAAAGACTGTTTCATCATGAAAGAGTACAGGAATTTCAACTTCAGTCAGAATCATGGCAACAATAATTGGCGGGTCAGGATCCGGCTCACAGGGGCCCGACTTTGGTGGTGGCGGCTCAAGTTCCGGGTATCAAGGACAGGGCAACCAAGGCGGCTATAATCAACAGTTTGGTCAGGGTAACCAGCATCAGTCAGGATACCAGAGTAATCCAAAGCAGCTCAATGGGGGTCAATATCATGTATTTACCACATGTTTCTGCAGGCGAGATCAGAAGGTTCATAAACGCGCGGTCAATACAATTGAGCCGGCGGTACCTCAGTATTTGCGATGGTCAGAGCAGCCAATCACATGGAGTTGAGAGGATCACCTGCCCCGGGTTGATAATCCGGGTCAATTAGCATTGGTGGTGTCCCCTTAGGTTGGGGGTTATAAGTTCACCAAGGTGCTCATGGATGGTGGCAGCAGCATTAACATCCTTTATTATGATACCTTTCGTCGGATGAATTTAATTGATAAGGAGCTTAAGCCGTCTTCTACAGTTTTTCATGGTGTAGTACCTGGTAAGTCAGCATATCCAGTTGGTAAGATTGCCTTGGAAGTGGCTTTTGGCGATGACTATGACTACAGAGCAGAGACGTTATGGTTTGAAGTGGATAAAATCAAGAGCCCTTATCATGCCTTGTTCGGACGGCCGGCTTATGCTAAATTCATGGCACGACCTTGTTATGTTTATTTGCAGCTTAAGATGCCAGGACATAAGGGAACTATTACAGTTCATGGTAATCGAAAGATTGCTTTGGAATGCGAAGAAGGGGATGCTGCTTATGCTGAATCAGCCTGTGCTACTGAGGAGCTTAAATTTTATAAAGATAATGTTGACCCAGCTGACATGACCCCTTTGAATAAGCCCACCACAGAGCAAGACCCTCTGTTGAAGTTTAAGTCGGATGATGATACTAAGCAGGTTGACTTTGTCCCTGGCGATTCATCTCAGCAGTTCATAATAGGGGCTAACATGGATCCTAAATAGGAAAGCGCGCTCATCGAGTTGATCCGTGAGAATCGGGACATTTTTGCATGGAAACCTTCTGACATGGCGGGTGTACCGAGAGAACTCGCTGAGCACACTCTTAATATTGATCCTAAATTTAAGCCGGTCAAGCAGTTTCTTCGTTGTTTCAATGAGGAACGACGTAAAGCCATTGGAGAAGAGGTGGCCCGGCTCTTGACAGCAGGGTTTATTGTGGAGGTCTTTCATCCGGAGTGGTTGGCTAACCCGGTGCTAGTGCTTAAGAAGAACGACACTTGGCGTATGTGTGCTGATTACACTGATCTTAACAAGGCTTGTCCAGCTGATCCATTTGCTCTCCCTCGCATTGACCAGATTATTGATGCTACAGCGGGGTGTGAGAGCTTATGTTTCCTTGACGCTTATTCTGGTTATCATCAGATCAAAATGGCAGTTAAGGACCAAGAGAAGACGGCTTTCATCACGCCTTTTGGAGCTTTCTGCTATGTCTCTATGCCTTTTTGGCTCAAGAGTGCCCAGGCGACTTATCAATGTTATGTTCAGAATTGTTTTCACAGTCAAATTGGGCGTAATGTGCATGCTTATGTGGATGATATTGTGGCCAAGTCTAGGAAAAAGGAGACGCTTTTGGATGATCTAAGGGAGACTTTTGATAATCTTCGGGTCTATAAGATGATGCTTAACCCGGCAATGTCTGTTTTTGGTGTGCCTGCAGGCAAGCTCTTGGGTTTTCTGGTCTCAGAGAGAGGAATCGAAGCTAACCCGGAGAAGATTAAGGCTATTAATTCTTTGGCTAAACCGGCGTGTGTCAATGACGTCCAACGCCTGGCGGGTCATATCGCGGCTCTAAGTCGATTCATAAGCCGCCTGGGAGAGAAGGCCATTCCCTTATATCAGATGATGAAGAAAACATACCATTTTGTCTGGAGTGACGATGCTGATAAGGCGTTTGAGACGCTCAAAAAGTAGTTGGCTGAGCCGCCCGTCCTTGCCGCTCCAGTGGAGAAGGAGCCTTTACTTCTATATGTGGCAATTGTTGTGGAGCGCAAAGAGGCGGGTAAGGAATACCCAGTCCAGCGATCAGCTTATTATGTCAGTGAGGTGTTGATTGAGTCCAAGCAGCAATACCCGCATTGGCAGAAACTAGTGTATGGGGTGTTCATGGCGAGTCGTAAGCTGAAGCACTATTTTCTTGGTCATCCTATCACTGTGGTCAGCTCTACTCCCTTAGGAGACATTATTCAAAATAGAGAGGCCACAAGCCGGGTTGCTAAGTGGGCAATAGAGCTTGGGCCTCATGGTCTGAAGTATGTGCCAAGGACAGCTATCAAATCTCAGGCTCTGGTGGATTTCATCAATGACTGGACAGAGTTACAGACACCTGAAGCGAGGCCTGATAACACATATTGGACAATTCACTTTGATGGGTCCAGGCAGTTAGAAGGCTCAGGGGCTGGGGTCATTTTGACTTCCCCATGAGGTGACAAGTTTTGCTATGTTTTGAGGCTAATGTTTCCTTGTACTAACAATGCAGCTGAATATGAGGCTTTACTCCACGGCCTTCGCATGGCCAAAGAGATGAATTTGAGCCGGGTCAGGTGTTTTGGCGACTCAGACCTTGTGGCTCAGCAAGTTTCAGGTACATGGGATTCCAAAGACCCGCTCATGGCGACTTATCGCCGGGCGGTTGATAATATTGCTGGTCATTTCAAGGGTTTTATTGGTTGACAGCTCATTCTGTTGCAGAGGATATCGTCAGTAAGTGTGATGGCTGTCAGAAGTTCTCTTGACGGGCTCATGTGCCGGCTCAAGAGTTGAGGATGATCCCAATTACTTGGCCGTTTGCAGTCTGGGGGCTTGACATGGTCGGACCTTTCAAAAGGTCTAAAGATAAGAAAACCCACCTCTTGGTGGCGGTTGACAAATTTACCAAGTGGGTTGAAGCAGAGACGGTCAGTAAATGTGATGCGACAACTACAGTCCAGTTTGTTAAAAAACTGATCTTCCGTTTTGGTTACCCACATAGTACTATTACTGATAATGGCACAAATTTGTATAAGGGTGCTATGAAGGATTTCTGTCAACGAGAGCATATTCGTCTTGATGTTTCTTCTGTGGCTCATCCACAGTCTAATGGTCAAGCTGAGAGAGCTAACCAAGAAATTTTGAGAGGCATAAAACCCCGGCTTATGATTCCTTTGAAGTGAACGCCGAGTTGTTGGGTTGAGGAGTTACCTTCAGTACTCTGGAGTATCAATACCACCCCCAATAGATCAACAGGCTATACGCCTTTGTTCATGGTCTACGGGGCAGAGGCGGTTCTTCCAAGTGATATCCGTCATGACTCACCTCGTGTGGCGGCTTATGTTGAAGCTGATAATGAAATAGCACGTCAAAACGCACTCAATGCTTTGGATGAAGAGTGTGACCTTGCGGCGGCTCGTTCGGCGATATATCAACAAGATCTGTGTCGCTATCATAGCCGTAGAGTCAAGACCCGGGTGTTTCAAGAAGGCGACTTGGTACTCCGGCTGATCCAAGATCAAAAAAATATGCACAAGTTATCCCCACCTTGGGAGGGACCCTTTGTGGTCAGCAAGAACTTGAATAACGGGTCCTATTACCTCATTGATATACGAGAACATAAGGATTCACGCAAGTCAGAGGAGGAGACCCGCCGGCCCTGGAATATTGCTCTTCTTCGGCCTTATTACACCTGAGCCACCGGCTCTTGTCTTTGTACATACATTTGTTAGTGTATATATATATTTTATGATCAATATAATAAAGCCGGCATCCCTGATAATTCTGGGCCTCTGTCGTTTCATTTTTGAGTATCTGAGTCTTTATTATTTGTTCATAAGGTCACTTGGGGGCTTCCAACCCACCGGGTTTAGCTTTCATACCCTCTTGACCAGGCGTGGACGCCGAATCCTGAGTTATCCTGCCTGTTTGCAACTTGCTACTCCGCCAGGTGACCCGCCGAACTCTTAACAGTCAATCTTTTTCAAGACCCTAAACTTGTTAAGGTTAAAACGGCGGCTTGTGTCACGAGAGAGCCGGCTTACAGTGAGCTAGGATTAACTCAAAGGCTGTGTGGCCTTTGAAAGCACATGGCTTTGCGAGCCAATTTGTTTGGTCGGTAAGCCGGTCAGGCAATTATTTGTGATTTCTTGAATTTTTTCTTCTGAGACTTTTTGATTTGTGTCTCCTAAAAGATTTTTTCTGCTAAAATGCATGTTTTACAATCTGGCCATGAAGCTTTGATTGTGTGACTCATGTTTGAGTATTTTGGGTTTGGTAACCCGCCCTGGTTATGGACTTTAAGTCGCCAGTATGTTTTGGTTTAAAAAATTGAGGTCATGCGGTTGCAAGTGTTTCGGTTGTTACCCGCGCTGGATATTGAGGTGTAAGCTAATAGCATGATCCACGTCTACAGGTATGTTGTCAATTGTTATATGAATATTCGAGGTTTGGTAACCCGCCCTGGCTTTTGACTTTAAGTCGCCAGTATGTTTTGGCGTGAATGACCTTAATTCTAGTCTTTTCTGTAATTACATAAGACTATATTATGTTTGGGTTGTTACCCACCCTGGCTTTTGACGTTAAGTTGCTAGGGCATACATTGTTTAAACTTTGTGCATGACATGCAAAATTTTCAATGGAAATACGAATACTGGCATGGCCTATATGAGTGAGTACGTCAGGAAGATCATCATAAAAGATTAAAACTGATGTTTCAAAAGTTAAAGATCAACATGCACGAAGGCATAATCGGGTGGATCATTGTTTTAACCTAGCCTATTACAAGGCCATCATGAGCCCACAGGTTTGAAGCAAAGTATTTTCTGAACGAGCGCTCTTGCATCCTGGCCTAAGGGCCGCCTGTTAGTCATTGGTTTTCTTCATGGCGCATTGTCGACTCCGGGTCATCCTGCGCCGGCTCTTCTTCTCCGGCCATCTGGAGGTCAGGCGATGTCCAGTCGATGCCGGTTAAGGCCTCAAATATGGCTTCATCATTTATAATGGGAGAAGAGTCAAGGTCAGGGGCAAAAAGGTGCTTACGCCTGGCGAGAACAAGGTTCATCACTTCATGGGTGGGCGGCTTAATTTTGTTGTTCTGCTCGTCATAAGCCAGCGTGTAGTGCTTCAGGTTCAGCTCTTCAATAAGCTTGCACGCCACAGGCCGCATCTCCCTCACACACTTACTGAAATCTTGTTCTTCATAGGCTGACCCGTCATCTTTAAATTCGGGGAATCCGGTGGCTATCTCCTCCGGGTCAAGTTCTGCTTGCCATGCCTTGGCTCGACCTAGAGCAACGATAGCTCCAGCTCGGGTGGCTGACAATCGGAACTCTTCGATTTGAGTCAGCGATGTTGAGAACTGCTCTAGCACAGTCTTGAGAAGTGTTGGAGGCTTTTTTCCACCTGATAGGGCAACAAGACTGCGCAAAGTCCCAGTGTATAGCTGCTCGGTCAATGAGTACACTGCCTTTAACTTCAATAGCATACTTTCACCAAGGCTGGTGCTTCTGGAGCCTGTTCAGTTGAGGCGTAAGAGTAGCCAGGCGGGTTAAAAACTTTGCATGTTATGAGTCGCCAGGCGGGTCAAATAAATACAGAAGCTAATGAGGAGTTGAGTATGAATTTTACCAAAGATGGCAGAGGTCATTTGAGTAATGTGTTGCTTTAAGCCGGTTAACTCTTTAGTCATCGGCTTAAGCACAGCTTCAACATCTTTGGCTGTCTGCTGCAGGGCAGCTTTATCAGCCTCCCAGGTGGTTCTTTCGGTGTTAAAGCTCGCCTTGAACTTCTCAAACTCTTCTAATGAAGTCTTTAGCCGTGACTCGGCCTTGGAAGTTTCAGCCTGTTGAAGTTCAATGTTTTTCTTCAAATCACTTAGCTGTGACTCTTTCATGCTTAGCTCTTCCTGGAATATAGTGTTGAAGAAATGGTTATTATATAATAGGCAACATCAATGATATACAGATATTTAAGTCCCAGAACACATTGCAAGCAATATCCTTGGCACTTGGGGGCTAATGTAGGTCATTTTCAATTCTTATTGAAGACCCGGCTTGTCTTGTCAGATTAAGCCGCCCTTGGGGGCTACAGGTTTGATTTTGCTAAAAGATTATTGAAGACACGTCTTGTCTTGTCAGATTAAGCCGGCCCTTGGGGGCTACAGGTTTGATTTTGCTAAAAGATTATTAAAGACCCGGCTTGTCTTGTCAGATTAAGCCGGCCCTTCGGTTTATGGCTGAAGGTGTTCAATGTCAAGCCCAAGGTGGTCGGCGACGAGCATCCGGACTGCGGAGGGGCCATGATTAGTAAGCTGACATGGGTCCAGTGGCCAGACGGCCACTTCGTCGACACCGTCCGGATGTGGCAGAAGGACTGGTTTTATATCACTGAGCTGAGGGAGGCCACATGGGGAGCGGCCCCCACATTCAGGTCCGGACCCCGTACCCGATTGGCCTCCTGGACCACCAAGAGCCCGGACTGGGGTTGTGTCGCTAACACGAAAACACTGCAGAAGAGCGTCGACAGCATAATAGAGACCGGCGCGAAGCTGGTCGATGTGGTACAGATCATGCTCCACCGCCGGCTCCTCCCCTGCCAGGAGAGGGCCAAGCCCATGTGGGAGCATGAGCCCGAGGATCCAGCCACCGTGCGACACCTCTATGGTACGACTCCTAACAATATATGGGGCCAATTATTCTAGCCCCAGAAGGAGTGGCCGGTCGAGGGGAAGGACATTGGCCTTGACGCTGCGAACCCCCCAAGGGAGGTGAGCGGTATTCTTTTTTGAGAAGTGTTCGGATATTCACACCATGTTTGATTCGGTCTAACCCTGGTATGTGGATTTTGCAGGGCTGGCTCGCCAAGGCTAGGAAGATCCGTGGCCCGGTGCCTCTGCCGGAAGGGCCCCGATCACAGCAGCTGGAAAAGCTACTGGTCGTGGTGCCTTATAAGGCGCCCGCCAAGAAGGGCAAGAAGAAAGGAGAGCCGAAGGCCAGGGAGGGCCTCCGCCATAGGGTTCATCCGGGCAATCGGTCCAGAGACGCTGCGGCCTCATCCGTGCAGGATGGGGGCGAGGATGAGGACGAGGAGGAGAGTGCCTCCTCGCATTCCAAGAAGAGGGCGGCGTCCGAGGACGTCGAGGAGGTCCAACCTTCTCTAGCCCAGAAGAGACGATGCTGACCCAAGCTGGTCCTGTCCGATAGTTCGGACTCCGACAAGGAGTCCGAAGTGTCTGAGAAGGTTCCGGAGAAGGATCCCCGGGCCAAGCCCCCGGCCAGCAGGTAAGGCGTTGGCATTTTTAGCTATCTTGTTTTCAGTAATTTGCTTTAGTTGAAGGTTAACCCGTCCGAGTTGCAGTCCCCCACATGAACGCCCCACCGAGTAGACTTCGGAGGGGACGTCTCCGCTCGCCGAACTGGCGGACAGTGGGTCTATGGCGCACTCCGCGCCTCCCGATCCCCGAAGAGGTTGAGGAGGTGCGGTCCCCAAGGACTCCTCCTCCTCCGAACATAGAGGGGGAGGCGGATGCCATAATGACCGAGGTTAACACCTTGGTCACCGAAGACCAGGAGGGAGCGTCCCTCCCGGCTGGCGAGGGAAAGGGGTCCGGACCCCAACCATCGACCACTCCCGAGCCCCCAAGGCCTTCAACGGCACAGGATCCTCCCAACGGGGGAAGGGCCGGGGAGCCAACACCAGTGCCGAACACCTCCACACGGGCGGCAGCTGGCTGTCCAGACGTTCTGGAGGAGCTGGTGAGCAGCTCCGTCATCGTTGATGGGCACCGCACTCTAATGAGTGCGGTTATGCAGAGTGTTCATTCCGTCCGATCCGGACTGAACGACGCTGTCCAAGGCCTCCTAACAGGCTTTGTGGTAAGTCAAGTAATGCTCTTTCCTCATAATGCAGTTGTAATTGTTAGTTTAGGCAGGCCGTATACATAGCAGCCCCCGAGACTCTGCCAGGACCTCAGAGAGACCTGCAGAGGATCAAATTCGGTAAGCCGAATAATAATGTCGATGTATTTTTTGCTGACGCATGCATCTTCCATAGTCGCGGCTGCTAATGTCGCGGCGTTAGAGGAGATGGATAGGAAGCTCAAGCTTTCCGATCAAGAGCTTGACCTTGTCAACAAATGGCTTGATGAGGCGCAAGGTAAGCCCTGTGAGAAGATGTGTACTTGCTTGACGCCGGATATTGACGATCCGGACTGTATGCTAATGTCGCGGCGTTAGAGGAGATGGATCAGAAGCTCAAGCTTTCCGATCAAGAGCTTGACCTTGTCAACAAATGGCTTGATGAGGCGCAAGGTAAGCCCTGTGAGAAGATGTGTACTTGCTTGATGCCGGATATTGACGATTCGGATTGCCGCCGAGGTTGAGGGCTTGAAGGAGGCCCTGAAGAAAGCCGAGGCCGAGGCGGTCGAGAAGAAAACGGCCGCTGAGAAGGAAGTGGCCGAGCTTGAGAAGGTCAAGCTTGCTGCCGACAACATGAGGATCGGGTGACCGAAGTCCAAGTGGAGCTCCACGATGCTGCCAAGAAGTTGGAGGCCCTTGAGAAGGGGCAGGAGGAGCAATCCCCCCGGCTATCCAAGGCGGAGAAGGAGCTTCAGGAGGTGAGGAGTGACGCTCGAGGTGTCCGGGAGGAGCTCCGGCAAGCCGCGCAAATTGCCAATGGTAGGAAATATTTACTGCAGAGTGTGTTCGGAGGCAACAGATTCGCCCTGCTGACGAGGGTCTGGCGCTCCGCAGGCATCTTCGCTGAACTTCCGAAGAATGCGGCAGCCGCGGCGAAGCACTATGCCAACCTCGAGGAGGACTCCACGCAGCGGCTCTTCTGGTCATAGTTTTCAGACACCGAGCGTCCACCCCTCCTTAGCGATCAAATGAAGCAGCTGATGGAGATGCATCGGATGTCCGAGATGGCCTGGAAGGACCTCTGTGTCAGCCTGTGGCTGGCCGAAACCATTCCGGACACCTACTTCGGCCTTGTGTAGAAGATGCGGGAGGCGTCGCTCCGGATTGACGCCGTAAAGCGGTCAGCGTGCCTTGAGGGGGCGAGGCTCGCGTTTGCAAAGACTCTGGTTCATTGGCCGAGGATGAATCCAATGGAGATGGCCACTGGTCCTCCACCCAAGGGGAAGGAGAATCGCCGCCCCAAGCAGTACTTCGCGCAGGTGATGACCGGAGCGTGGGCGATAGAGGGCCAGTGTTCGAAAGATGGAATGTTTGAGTAGTTGTATTAAGTTTGTATCAAGTGGGACTTATGCTTCATTATGCGCCCGACAGACTTATTTGATATTGTAATGGTTAAATTTTGACTCCTGTGTGGCCGTATGTTTATTCTGCAAGCTACCAGTCGTCGGCTTCAGCCCCCAGGTGAATATCACGAGGGGTGTTTTGTCTCCGCACTGTTACCCTTAGCCAACGTCTTGGTGCCCGGAGGCGGTAGTGCGGGAGCGAAACCAGGCAATTAGACTATCCGGTTTTACTGCTTTCACTTAGCCTGAGGAGCTTGACGGTGGGGACTAGGGACTAGCCCCCGGTGTATTGTGATGTACTTGGGGATCAAACCCTGCCCTTTCCGATCACATGGTTTGTGTTAAGACGGACCCTTCGTGTGACACGGCGAAATCACCAATGATTTTTAGAGTCAAACCTCATCATCGGATCGCGGACCCGTTTGCGCTTACTATGACGGTCAATTTTCGGCTTTTTCCTCCTGAGGTACTTGACCGGGCAAACCAGAAGTACAATCGCAGGGGTTCTCCCTTTGCTCTCTTAGCCGAACGTGTGGAACATAAGAGGCAACACTACTACAGGATGCTGCTAACGCGACACTACGATCGAAGACCCTTCAACGAAACTGTGTGTGATGCATTAATCGCAAACGGTGATGTAAAAAAACTATCAAAAAAGATGCGAAACGTTTGCGATGGCGGATACATCAAACACGGTTCAGATTTTAGTTGTGTGTGTGATGAGGGGCGTACAGTTCAGTTCAATGAACTATTTGTGATGAGGAAGAAGAACAGAAATGGGCAGCCAAATGAAGGCGTGTGCGATATACGGCATATAGTTCATTTGGATTAACTGTTTGTGATGAGATAGAACAATAGAAACGGGCAGCCAGATGAAGGTGTGTGCGATTGAGGGCATACACTTCAGACGGATGAACTGTTTGCGATTAGGCAACACAACAGAAATGGCTAGCTAGATCAACGTTTTTGCGATTGACAGCATACACTTCACACAGATGAACTGTTTGCGATTAGCCACAACAAACAGAAACAGTCAGACAGATCAACATGTGTGCGCTAGACGGGCACACATTCTAATTAAAAGAAGTGTGCGTGATGGTAATAATGAGCGCGCACGGTTGTTGGAACAAGACATGTGCTAACATCGCCTATTGCGGTGCACCCTATGGTGCAAACGTCACGTACGCGGCCGAGAAAGCGTGCCCACGTTACGCCGTCCAGGAATAGTGCCGCACTTAGAAATTATAGAACCGTCAATAAATTTTGAGCCTGTGTCCCATCACATTCCAAATTACTACCACGTTGTATTTAATTGCAAACCTGTTCACACCGATCAAGACGTAAACGGTTTCCCACTTAGAAGCGTATTAGTACTCGGTTATAAATACTACTACTCCAAGATGACTGCACATTCCTCCTCAACTCGATCCTCATCCACAAAAACAAACAAGTCATTCATCGTCGTTCCCTTGCGTCTGCCATGGCCAGTGTGAGTTCTGGGTCGAGAGATTACTACCAGGGAGAGGCGAGCATGGAAGCGGAAGCATGAGAGATGTCCCGCGTCACCGCGAAAGCAGCCGACATGTCCCGCCGCGTGGCCATAGCAGCACAGAGGTCCCGCCGCACCGCCGAAGCAGCACAGAGGTCTCGCCGCGCCGTCGATGCAGCAGACTGGTCCAGCCGCACCACAGAAGCAGCAGAGATGACCCGCCATGCCACGAATGCAGCAGAGATGTCCTCCCGCGCCACGGCGGCCTGGGAAAATGTCTCGCGGGCAGGCAAGGACTCTCATAGGCACATGCGCGCTATGCTCGATGACCTGATGGGTCAGATCTCCGACTGGATGAAGCAGTAGGACGAGATGAATGCCTCATTTGAAAGTGCTACCAGTGTCATCCGGGGACTAGGGGAGGACAAGGCGAAGCTCCGCACCGAGCGCGACCTGCTGAGGGTGAAGATCGCCGGAAGGATGAAGCAGCACGAGGAGACCACTGCCTTGTTGCAGAGGACCGGCGTCATCGTCAAGAAACTTATGGATGAGAATGCCATGCTCCGCATCGAGCACCAAAGGCTGGTGGAGGAATCCGTGGATGCTCTCAAGCAGCCTCTTGAGGATACGAAAGAGCTTGTCGCCGCTCGCCGCGGAGACTACTAGTTCCCGCGGCCTGCAGCAACGCATCAAGAAGGTAGAGATCAGCGAGCCAGATCGTTGTCTTCCTTCTTCTTTTGCCCATTGTGTATTTTGGGCGTTGCTGCATGTGGCTTTTTAAATTATCTTCCTAAATATGTAAGACAATTATTATCCACTATCATTGTCCTTATATTCATCAGTCTTGCTATAAGTCGCAGTCGATGCTATATAGGTTCGTCGGATCTTTCATCAAGATCCGTGCAAAACTTTCTTTTCAGATTTTCTTTTTTCTCTTTTAAATCTCAGTCAAGTGAGACATAGCCATGCCATGAAACAGGGGCTCGGGCACCATTAATGGAGACGTTGGGAGGGAGGTGTGCCGCGGATAGAGGTCAAAGGGCTCTCCTCCCGATGAGCACACGCAGGGGTCTGATCGCATGCCTCCCGTACTGAAATAGCTACCCCGCACGACACCTCCTAGCCAATAAAAAAAGGGGACGCGTGGCGGCACGTAAATGGTAAGTAGAACTCCCACGGTTTCAATAATACTCGTGTTTCCGATTTGTAACGTGACAACACTTGTTCCAAAATGACTTTGTTGATTATTAATATGTGTGCCTTCGCAAATCAAACAAAAAATTTACCACAGCATGTTGGTGCCATGTCATGACACCATGCCAAGTTTCATGATTTTCAGGCTAGTTTTGGATTTACGGGAATTTTAAAGCCAAGTTTATCGATGTTTCCGGCCGAGCCAAGATGCCCAGATGTTTGAATTCCATTCCCACTTCTTCCATGGGACCTAGAAATTCGCCCAAGTACACATAAATGATTTTCCAACAAACTTTTGCGCACTGGAGCATGCGCTTGTACTTAAAATTTGAATTATGTGCATTAAATGCCTGGAAAAACAATTAATGTATAAAAAAGGCCAAACGAACCCGGAATAATTCCAAAATTTAGCACGAAACTCCTATTTGGTCTAAGCTGCCTGTGTAAAAAAATCAAGGCGGGAGAAGGCAGTGTATGTCGTTTCGCACACGGAGGTGACACGTTCCCTCTCGGAACCACAAGCCTTCTTGAGAGAAGCTCTAGTTTGCAAGAAGCTTATACCAAAGCTTGTCCCATTTCGGCCAAAAAAATTACCACAGCATGTTGGTGCCATGTCATGACACCATGCCAAGTTTCATGATTTTCAGGCATGTTTTGGATTTACAGGAATTAAAAAACCAAGTTTCTCCATATTTCCGGTTGGGCCACGACGCCCAGATGTTTCAATTCCATTCCCATTTCTTGCATGGGACCTAGAAATTCACCCAAGGACACACGTGTGATTTTTCAACCAACTTTGGTGCACTAGAGCATGTGCTTGTAGTTCAAATTTGAATTATGCACATTAAATGCCCAAAAATTCAATTAATGTATAAAAAAGGCCAAACAAACCCGGAATATTTCCAAAATTTAGCACGAAACCCCTATTTGGTCTAAGCTGCCTGTGTAAAAAAATTAAGGCGGGAGAAGGCAGTGTTTGTCGTTTCGCACACGAAGGTGACACGTTCCCTCTCGGAACCACGAGCCTTCTTGAGAGAAGCTCTGGTTTGCAAGAAGCTTATACCAAAGCTTGTCCCAATTCGGCCAAAAAAATTACCACAGCATGTTGGTGCCATGTCATGACACCATGCCAAGTTTCATGATTTTCAGGCGTGTTTTGGATTTATAGGAATTAAAAAACCAAGTTTCTCAATATTTCCGGCCGAGCCACGACGCCCAGACGTTTGAATTTCATTCCCATTTCTTGCATGGGACCTAGAAATTCACCCAAGGACACATATGTGATTTTCAACCAACTTTGGTGCACTTGAGCATGTGCTTGTAGTTCAAATTTGAATTATGCACATTAAATGCCCAGAAATTCAATTAATGTATAAAAAAGGCCAAACGAACCCGGAATAATTCCAAAATTTAGCACGGCACTCATATAGTTCTATGTTGCCTCTGTAAAAAATCAAGGGGGGGAGGCAGCGTATATCGTTTCGCACACAAAGGTGACATGTCCCCCCTTGGGAACCACGAGTCTTCTCGAGAGAAGCTCCGGTTTGCAAGAAGCTTATACCAACACTTGTCCAAATGCGGCCAATTTTTTTACCACAGCATGTTGGTGCCATGAAATGACACCATGCCAAGTTTCATGATTTTTAGGCGAGTTTTGAATTTACAGGAATTTAAAAACCAAGTTTCTCAATGTTCCCGGCCGAGCCACGACGCCCAGATGTTTGAATTTCATTCCCATTCTTGCATGGGACCTATAAATTCACCCAAAGACACACATGTGATTTTTCAACAAACTTTGGTGCACTAGAGCATGTGCTTGTAGTTCAAATTTGAATTATGCACATTAAATGCCTAGAAACTCAATTAATGCATAAAAATGCCAAACAAACCCGGAATAATTCCAAATTTAAACACGACACTCATGTAGTTTCATGTTCACTATACATAAATGTTCTAGCAATTCAAACACCATCCTTTCCCTCCGTAACACCATTTTGTCTTTCAAAACATAATGAAAAAATCAGGTATACCACAAATAGTTTACTAGCAAGAATCGTGTGGGATGCGATATAGAATATCTTGGCGCACTGTCTTGTCTGGCTTATGCAGGAAGCTTCGTCGTCTACAGTCCACCGCCCGCGCTTGAACCACACTTGCGCGCCAGTTTCTCGCGGCACCGAGCAAAAATTTTCTGCCACCGCGGAAATATCTATCTCCCCGCCCCCTCCCACCAAAAGCCACATTTCCACTGTTCCTCCTTGCTTTCCAAGTTCAAATGACCTTCACTGCTGCTTACTGGCAGCTCAGCCTCCTCACCGGCGATCCTTCTTCTTGCAGCACCGCCTCCTCGCCGGCGACCCTTCTTCTTGCAGCGCCGCCTCCTCGCCGGCGACCCTTCTTGTTGCAGCGCCGCTTCCTTGCCGCCGACCCTTCTTCTTGCTGCACGGCTGATATGTCTCCAACGTATCTATATTTTTTCATTGTTCCATGCTGTTATATTATCATTCTTGGATGTTTTACAATCATTTTATATCATTTTTTGGTACTAACCTATTGACATAGTGCCCAGTGCCAGTTGTTGTTTTCTGCATGTTTTTTACATCGCAGGAAATCAATACCAAACGGAGTCCAAACGCAGCGAAACTTTTTGTGGATTTTTTTTGGACCAGAAGACATCCAGTGGGCCGGAGAAGCACCTGGGGGGTGCCACCTTGGGGGCCTCCCGCACCGCCTCTTTTCTCTATAAATACCCCAATATTCCAGAAACCCTAGGGGAGTCGACAAAAATCAATTCCAGCCGCCGCAAGTTCCAGAACCACCAGATCCAATCTAGACACCATCACGGAGGGGTTCATCATCCTCATTGGTGCCTCTCCGATGATCCGTGAGTAGTTCATTGTAGACCTTTGGGTCCGTAGTTAGTAGCTAGATGGCTTTCTCTCTCTTGTTTGATTCTCAATACAATGGTCTCTTGGAGATCCATATGATGTAACTCTTTTTTGCGGTGTGTTTGTTGGGATCCGATGAACTTTGAGTTTATGATCAGATCTATCTTTTTATCCATGAAAGTTATTTGAGTCTTCTTTGATCTCTTATATGCATGATTGCTTATAGCCTTGTATTTCTTCTCCGATATTTGGGTTTTGTTTGGCCAACTTGATCTATTTATCTTGCAATGGGAAGAGGTGCTTTGTGATGGGTTCAATCTTACGGTGCTTGATCCCAGTGACAGAAAGGGAAACGACACATATGTATCGTTCCCATTAAGGATAACAAGATGGGGTCTATTTCTACATAAATAGATCTTGTCTACATCATGTCATCGTTCTTATTGCATTACTCCATTTCTCCATGAACTCAATACACTAGATGCATGCTGGATAGCGGTCGATGTGTGGAGTAATAGTAGTAGATGCAGGCACGAGTCGGTCTACTAATCTTGGATGTGATGCCTATATAATGATCATTGCCTGGATATCTTCATGAGTATTTGAAGTTCTATCAATTGCACAACAGTAATTTGTTTCCACCGTTTGCTATTTTTCTCGAGAGAAGCCACTAGTGAAAACTACGGCCCCCGGGTCTCTTCTTTAATATATTTGCCTTCAAGATCTATTTTGCTATTCGCTCTTTTATTTATTTGCAACTTTTATTTTCAGATCTATTAATCCAAAAACCCAAAAATACCTCACTGAATTTTATTTGCTTTTATTTGCATCTTTCAATCTACTACAAATTTGTCTATCTCGTTACCGGAAAGGGATTGACAACCCCTTTAACACGTCGGGTTGCAAGTATTTGTTCTTTGTGTGCAGGAGCTGTTTACGTGGTGTTGTGTGGTTCTCCTACTAGTTCGATAACCTTGGTCTCATCACTGAGGGAAATACCTACCGTCGCTGTGTTGCATCATCCCTCACTCTCTGGGGAAAAACCGACGTAGTTCTAGCAGACATCAAGAGGAGTTTCTGGCGCCGTTGCCGGGCAGACATCATCAACATCAACCTGGTTCCTAATCACAAATCTCATCTCCTTGCAATTTACATTATTTGCCATTTGCCTCTCATTTTCCTCTCCCCCACTTCACAAAAATTTGCCGTTTTATCCGCCCCTCTTTTTTGTTCGCCTTTTTCTCGTCAGATCTCATGTTTGCCTGTGTTTCCATGTGCCTTCTATTTGCTTGCATCTTCGCTTGCTAAAAATCTATTGATATGGATCCTCATCCACTTGATAATCTTTTCAAAAGATCCAATTATGATGAACCAATTGCTAGTGAATTGAGTTCACTAGATTATCTTTATGAAGTTTTGCTTGAGATTTATGAATCTGAAAATTGTGATGAAGTGTTAAAAGAAGAAATATATGAAGTGATTCATGATAACTCCTTGAATGAAAAGCATGATTGCAATGATGTTACCATAAACTCTATTAATGTCAATTGTGCTAATAATATGCAAAACCCCAAGCTTGGGGATGCTAATTTTGATATGTCCACTACTTTTTGCAATGATCATTATTGGGGTGATTCTTCTTATGATCTTGAAAATTTATTTATGCCTCATGATGAATATGCTATTGATAATAATTTTTGCAATAGTATTGAAAGTGGGTTTGGAAGAGTGTCAACTTTAGGTAAAAATAATCCCACATACTCGGAGAGTGTTCAA
The DNA here is from genome assembly GCA_011799875.1 of Thinopyrum elongatum. Lineage (NCBI taxonomy): Eukaryota > Viridiplantae > Streptophyta > Magnoliopsida > Poales > Poaceae > Thinopyrum > Thinopyrum elongatum. The sequence goes on along the minus strand of CM022302.1, from coordinate 333,784,538 downwards.
TCTTATGAGAATTTTGATAAAAGTGGGTTCGGAGAGGTCATGACTTTAGTTGATGTTAATCCCACTATATTGGAAGAGTGTCAACTTTGCATGCATGTGGATCATGAAGAGAAAATTTTATATGATAGCTATATTGTTGAGTTTGAATATGATCCCACATGTAATTATTATGAGAGAGGGAAATATGGTTGTAGAAATTTTCATGTTACTAAATTACCTCTCTTCATGTTGAGATTGCTATTGTTTTCTTCCATGCATATGCTAGATCTTGCTTGTCTTGATAATTTGTTTTCCTATAAAATTCCTATGCATCAGAAATATGTTAGAATTAAATATGTTTGTCACATGTTTTATGATGCTCTCTTTGTGTTTTCATTATTATCTTTCATGTGAGCATCAATAAAATCTTATGCCTAGCTAGGGGCATAAAACGATAGCGCTCGTTGGGAGGCAACCCAACTTGTATCTTTTTGCTTTTTGGTTTTCTTGCTGTTTTCAATAACATACCCAATTATGCCTCTGATTAGATGTGTTTTTGTGGTTTAAATTAGTGTTTGTGCCAAGCAAAGCCTTTGGGTTGATTTGAGTGATAGTTGATTTGATCTTGCTGAAAAACAGAAACTTTTGCGCTCACGAAAATATTTTTTATTTTTTACATAGGAGGGATTTTGAGTTTATTATTTTTGCAGAAGATTAAAAAACAAATTTCTCATGTTTTCCTAATTTTTCAGAATTTTTGGAGTTACATAAGTATTCGAAGTTTTCAGATTGCTACAGACTGTTCTATTTTTGACGGATTCTGTTTTCTTTGCGTTGTGTGCTTGTTTTGATGATTCTATGGTTTCCTTTGAAGATTTTTTGCCATAGAAAAGTTGGAATATAGTATATATAATTCAAAAATAAAATATAAATGGGTTTTCAACAGTACTTAAAGTAGTGATTTGTTTTCTTATGCTAACGGATCTCACGAAGGTTTTGTTGAGTTTTGTGTGATTGAAGTTTTCAAGTTTTGGGTGATACTACGATGGATGAAGGAATAAGGATTAACAAAAGGCTAAGCTTGGGGATGCCCGAGGCACCCCAAGATAATATTCAAGAAGTATCAAGCAACTAAGCTTGGGGATGCCCCCGAGTGGCATCCCCTCTTTCTCCTAATGACCATCGGTATTTTACTTGGAGCTATATTTTTATTCGTCACATATTATGAGTTTTGCTTGGAGCGTCTTGTATGATTTGAGTCTTTTCTTGTTTTGCTTTTTATTTTAAGTCTTGAATCCTTGCTGGACACACTTTTTTGAGAGAGCCAAAAACTATGCTATGCTTGCTCCTATGCTTCACTTAAATTTTTAGAGCCTTGGAATTGCTCTAGTACTTCACTTATATCTTTTTGAGCACGGTGTGCTTTGTTATTTTTTTTGAAGAAATGCTCTCATGCTTCACTTAGATTTATTTGGGAGTTAGTTAAATTTTGAAGAAATTCTCTCTTGCTTCACTTAGATTAATTTGAGAGAAAGAAATATTATGCTCATGTTCTTCACTTATATTTGTTTGAGCTTATTAAAAGCAATATATGAAACTAGTCCCAAAGTGATAGATATCCAACAAGGATATAATAAAAACTTTCATGAAGATCATTGGACAAAATAAACTTGGTTCTTTGTAATAATTTTGAGATATGACGATATAATATGTGAGCCATGTTGATGAGTAATTGTGCTTTAGTAAGAATATTGGTGTTAAGGTTTGTGATTCCCTATGCAAGTACGAAAGTCAATAGTTATGCAATGAAATTATATCTTACTTATGGTGCATTATTCGGTGTTACTTATGCTTAATGCTTGCTTACGAGATTATTCGTTTCTTGGTTGGGCACTTCTCAATCTTTTTGCTAGCCTTCATTTGCACTAAGTATGATCACTACTTGTGCATCCAAAACCCTTTAAACCAGTTTTGCCATATGAGTCCACTATACCTACCTATATGCGGTATTTTCATGCCATTCTAAGCAAATTTGTATGTGCCATCTCTAATTTTCAAAATAAATTTCTCTTTTGTGTGCTCGTACCGCTCGCGAGGCGGTGAGGGGTGGCCGATATTTTCCATGCTAGATGTGTTATTCTCACGATGAGTGTTTATCCACTTGTCATTGCACGAGAGTACGACAAAGGTATTAGGGATGCCCAGTCCCGAAATGAAAAATGAATTTACTTTATGTTATCAAATAATAAATTCCTTGGAAAGTGTTGGTATGGAGGGCACCCATGGATACGGCTAGCCATGGAAAGTGAAAGAAATGGTGGAAAAAGGAATAAACTTTATTTTCTGTTTGGGAACCGCCTATGATATATCTAGCATGGAAAGTGTTGGGAGCTCTAAGTCGTTTTCGTTGGTGAGAAAAGTATGCCTCTCAAAATGTTTTTATCTCTCAATTTAAGCTTTGAGCTCTGGCACCTCTACAAATCCCTACTTCCCTCCACGAAGGGCCTTTCTTTTACTTTATGCAATTTTTATTTTTAATTTGAGTCTCCATCTTCTCTTACAAAGCACCAACTAAGGGGCACTATGTGTGACGCCCCGGCTCAATCGTGCACTAATCATACACGCAAATGCACACGATCAAGCCTAAGGACTCACGGGAAGATATCACAACACAACTCTAAAACATAAATAAAGTCATACAAGCTTTATATTACAAGCCAGGGGCCTCGAGGGCTCGAATACATAAGCTTGCGTACAAGCGTCAGCGGAAGCATCAAATATCTGAGTACAGATATAAAAGAAAGCACAGATAGGCCCTTAAAAGATGGGGCTAAAGAAAACACTACGATCGAAAGGCGCATGCCTCCTACCTGGGACCCTCCGAACCTACTCCTGGTCGTCGTCTAACTCGTAGTAGTATCCACCCTCGGGGTAGTAGTGGCGATCGTCGGCGGGGGCAGCCGTCTCAGGGGCTCCGTCATCTGGTTGCATCAAATGGATATGGGGGAAAAAGAAAGCAAAGCAACCGTGAGTACTCATCCGAAGTACTCAGCAAGCAAGGATCTACACTACATATGCAACATTATCAAAGAGAGGCTGTATATGTGGACTGGGCTGCAGAAATGCCAGAATAGGGGGAAGGCCTAGTCCTATCAAAGACTAGCATCTTCAGAGGTCTTGCAGCATTAGAAGAGTGTAGATTAGTACAGCATAAAGTAGTAGTATCATTAGGTCTCAACCTCACCCAGAGATCCTTTCTCGACTCCCTGCGAGAAAGCAATCCCAGAGCCATACAGTCATCAACCTCGTCCAGAGATCCCTTCTCAACTCCCTGCGAGAAGCAATCCCAGAGCCATAGTATCCAATTCTAGTTGTATCGATCAGGATACAACTCCGAGTGTCCGTTACCGAGGATCCGGCTATGCATAGATTAGTTCTTCCCTGTAGGGGTGCACCAACTTACCCACCACGCTCGCTTAACTCCGGCCGGACACACTTTCTGGGTCATGCCCGGGCTCGGTCAAACGACACACCGCATCCCTACCTAGAGCTCAGCAGAGATGTCCCCGCCAGTCTACAACCTAAGCGCTCGGGGGTCTTGGGCCATCGCCCTGTGCACTCCGTGTCGTTGTGTGCAGGGTGGATACCAGCACCGCCTCGGATGGTCGGTACGATCCGACCGTGCCACAATGCTGAACTGGACGTCTGACAGAACTTTCGGCTGATGCCACGATGCAGAGTACCCATATTTATTCCCTCGTGATGGTTAGTGCTATAGGGCCAGAGGCCCACTTGAATCAAATATCCAAATCGTTAGTACCTTGGGGGTGCGGTAACGAGCAGAGACTCACGATCGATGTGACCCCGTCGCCCCGTCTCGAGGACTTGCGGCAAGGGCCAAGAATGCCCGGCCACGCCTCGTATTCTCACTCGGGCACCATCCAGGTCAACCCGTCTTCACATCACACGCGGGTACCCCTCAGGGTCGACCCGCCTTCCAAGTAACAGTGTAAAGTCCAATTATCCGTGTGTCCATAACATCAAGGGAATCCGAGGTATCACCCTCGATGGATTCCTACTCGATGTATCCGTCAAGGTGAACTCGGAGGATTCACCCTCGATGGGTTCACACTTGAGGTGTTGCACGACAGCGTCGTTATCGGAAGTGGGGAAGGAGGAATCACCCTCGATGACCACGACCGAATAGCTACTCTATAGAGTTAACATCAGAAGTGCTACACGAGGTATCACCCTCGGCACTCGATAGTAACGCTGCAGTGTCGTTACAACTAAGGGGGTGATGTGCGGTGCCGGGGCCTGGTTGTTGAGTCTTCTGATAATCCAGTGGGGCAATCGGGACAAGTGGGGTCACTGATAGGTCTCTACCCAGCCTATACTAAGCAGTTTAGGATAAGCAGGTAAGGTTTCAATAGCAGGTTACAATAAACAGGCTATGCATCAGAATAGGTAAAGCAGTAGCAGCAGCAATTCTAATGCAAGCATGAGAGAGAAAGAATAGGCGATATCGGTATGCTCAAGGGGGGGTGCTTGCCTGGTTGCTCGGCAGCAAAGGCAAGGTCGTCAACGGTGTCGTTAACCTCCGGAGCTGCGTCGGCCTCGGGGACGACGTCGGTGTCGGGGTCTACCGAGAGAGAAGAGGGGGAAGAAACAGTAAATATAAAGCAAACAAGAGCATGAGATGACAATACTTAGAGCTAGGGGTGTTCTGACACGGTGCTACATGATATAGGTGAAGAGGGAAAACATCCGGGAATGTTTTCCCGAAGTTTGGCATTTTCGGACAGAGGAAAAGGAGGGGGACAGTTGCATGTTCACTATGCTAGGGACGTGTGGTGGACAAACGGACCATGTATTCGGATTCGTCTCGTCGTTCTGAGCAACTTTCATGTAGAAAGTTTTTCGATCCGAGCTACGGTTTATTTTCTACGAATTTCTAAAGATTTTAGTATTTTCTGGAATTTAGGTAATTTAACAGAAATTGAAATATGACGTCAGCAGTGATGTCAGCACTATGTCAGCGGTCAACGGACCAGTTGACTGGTCAACGGGGCCCATGCAGGGCCCACTGGCCAGTGACTGGGCGTTGCCCAGTCAGCATTTGACTGGGTCAACGGGTCCCAGGGGCACGCGGGGGCCACCGGTCAGCGACCCAGCTGGTGGCCCCGAGGCGGCCACGTTGGCGCGGCCGGCGGTGAAGCTCCGGCGATGCAGATCGCGGCGGAGGGGCTCGGGAGTTCGCCGGAATCGCGCCACAGTGGTTAGTTTCGAGCGCGGTCGTGCTTGTTCGGGAGCGGAAGGAGCGGCGCGTCTAGCATTGGCCTCAGCTTGGGCTGGGGCGAGCTGCAACGATGGCGGTGGCGAGCACGGACAACGGCGAAGCTCGGGCCTCGATCGTTAAATGAAGCAGGGCGACCAAGTGGGCTAAACGCGGGCACGGGGCGGCGTCGCGGGAGCTCTGAAGCGCGCCCGAAGAAGTCACGGGCGCCCAGGGGTTAGCACGGCCCACAGGCGGCGGCCATGGCGGGCGGCGAAGCTCGGTAACGTGGTGGAACGGCTACGGACATGGAGCTATGAGAAGAAGAGGGTGGAGAGGAAGGGGAGCTCACAGCGGAGGCGCAGGGACTAGGCAACGGGCTCGGGGAGGCTCGGGGCGGCCGAATTTGATGCCGGCGTCCGTCGGAGTAGAGGAGGAAGAAGAGGTCGAACGCGACGCTGTAGTGCTTCCTGGCTCGGCCTCGTGAGCAAGGATGATGTAGCGGAGGCCGGCGTGTCGTTCTGGCAAGGAGACGAGGCGCGGCGAGGTCAGTGGCCACGGCCACGGCGAGGCGGCGACGACGAACTCGCTCGGCGAAGGAACCAGATTGAGAAGAGGGGCGAGGGAGAGCCAGGGGGTGCGGGGCTGCCTCTTATCCATGGCGCGAGTGCGGCGTCGCGCTGTCGAGCGGCGAGAGAGAGGGGCCAGGCTCGGGCGAGGCGCGTGCGGCAGGTGTTCGACAGCGGCGCGGGGGAACAGTGCGGGAGGTGGGAGGAGGAGCTGCGCGGGCTGGGCCGGCGCTGTGCACTCGAGGCCCAGACGCAGTGGGCCTTTTTCTTTTCTCTGTTTTTCTTTTATTTCTACTTTTGCAATAATGTGTGGCCTCACACATAGTTTTGTAATATAGGTTACTTGTTCCAATATATACAGTGCATTAGTTAGTACTGCTAAAAATTGGTTTGGAGGAAAATGGAGTTCACACAAATTTTGTATTAAATAAAATGTATTAACCCTTGCTGTTTTGGTACTGTTAGGGTCACTTAATTAATCTATTAAATGTTGGTTACAATTTTAGCATTGTCTCTGGAATATTTGTTATTTAATGAACATTTTAGATTCTGATTTGAACAACTTTTATTTTCCACTTTGAATTTAATTGAAGTTTGAATTTCCATTTGAATTTGAACTAAAAGGGATATGATCCAAATGATGTTTAGGCACTGTTGATCGTGATGACATGGCATTATCAAAAGGGGATTACTGTAGCCAACCACTGGGGGTGTTATACTATGATCGTACTTGATCATTGGGTGTAGCTAATATTCGAGTGTGTTTCATGAATAGATCAATGATTGAGCATGACGGGCTAGGGATAACTTGCTTTAGCGTTGATATTTTGAAAGACATGGTTGCTTGTTGATATGCTTGAGTATTTAAGTTATCATGTCAAAACTAGACTATTGCTTTGAACCATATAAAAGTCCACATGTCCATGCTATGAAGAAAAGAATATGTGATGAACATGTTAGGCAGCATTCCACATCAAAAATTCTGTTTTTATCATTTACCTACTCGAGGACAAGCAGGAATTAAGCTCGGGGATGCTGATACGTCTCCAACGTATCTATAATTTTTTATTGTTCCATGCTGTTATATTATCATTCTTGGATGTTTTACAATCATTTTATAATCATTTTATATCATTTTTTGGTACTAACCTATTGACATAGTGCCCAGTGCCAGTTGCTGTTTTCTGCATGTTTTTTACATCGCAGGAAATCAATACCAAACGGAGTCCAAACGCAGCGAAACTTTTTGTGGATTTTTTTGGACCAGAAGACATCCAGTGGGCCGAAGAAGCACCTGGGGGTGCTCCGAGGGGAGCACAACCCACCAGGGCGCGCCTGGAGGCCCAGGCGCGCCCAGGTGGGTTGTGCCCACCTCGGGGGCCTCCCGCACCGTCTCTTTGCTCTATAAATACCCCAATATTACAGAAACCCTAGGGGAGTCGACGAAAATCAATTCCAGCCGCCGCAAGTTCCAGAACCACCAGATCCAATCTAGACACCATCACGGAGGGGGTTCATCGTCCTCATTGGTGCCTCTCCGATGATGCGTGAGTAGTTCATTGTAGACCTTCGGGTCCATAGTTAGTAGCTAGATGGCTTTCTCTCTCTCGTTTGATTCTCAATACAATGGTCTCTTGGAGATCCATATGATGTAACTCTTTTTTGCGGTGTGTTTGTTGGGATTCGATGAACTTTGAGTTTATGATCAGATCTATCTTTTTATCCATGAAAGTTATTTGAGTCTTCTTTGATCTCTTATATGCATGATTGCTTATAGCCTCGTATTTCTTCTCCGATATTTGGGTTTTGTTTGGCCAACTTGATCTATTTATCTTGCAATGGGAGGAGGTGCTTTGTGATGGGTTCAATCTTACGGTGCTTGATCCCAGTGACAGAAAGGGAAACGACACGTATGTATCGTTGCCATTAAGGATAACAAGATGGGGTCTATTTCTACATAAATAGATCTTGTCTACATCATGTCATCGTTCTTATTGCATTACTCCGTTTCTCCATGAACTTAATACACTAGATGCATGCTGGATAGCGGTCGATGTGTGGAGTAATAGTAGTAGATGCAGGCACGAGTCGGTCTACTAATCTTGGACGTGATGCCTATATAATGATCATTGCCTGGATATCGTCATGAGTATTTGAAGTTCTATCAATTGCCCAACAGTAATTTGTTTCCACCGTTTGCTATTTTTCTCGAGAGAAGCCACTAGTGAAAACTACGGCCCCCGGGTCTCTTCTTTAATATATTTGCCTTCAAGATCTATTTTGCTATTCGCTCTTTTATTTATTTGCAACTTTTATTTTCAGATCTATTAATCCAAAAACCCAAAAATACCTCGCTGAATTTTATTTGCTTTTATTTGCATCTTTCAATCTACTACAATTTTATCTATCTTGTTACCCAAAAGGGATTGACAACCCCTTTAACACGTCGGGTTGCAAGTATTTGTTCTTTGTGTGCAGGAGCTGTTTACGTGGTGTTGTGTGGTTCTCCTACTGGTTCGATAACCTTGGTCTCATCACTGAGGGAAATACCTACCGTCGCTGTGCTGCGTCATCCCTCCCTCTCTGGGAAAAAACCGACGTAGTTCTAGCTGACATTAGCGGCCTCCTCGCCGGCAACCCTTCTTCTTGTTGCGCGGCCTCATCGATATGGTCAGGTAATCCACACCCCACCCACACCATCCTCCTCCTTCACCGTCCCACATGCCCCGACCGACGGCGCGATACCTTCCACCGAAATCACTGGCTCCGTCCTCCAATTAAGCGCCGCCCATAGCCAGTTTGCACGCAGTATAACATGGAGCTCAGTAGCATCTAGCAGCGAAGAAGCAAATCGCGGCCGCACGCACGCACGGGGTCGCTATGGCTACCATGCGTGCCGACCGCCAGATCTCGGAGGAGCACCTCGTCTTCGAGGCCATCGTCGACACCGCCACGCAGTTTTCTACTTTAAAATACAATTCATGTTGTTTTCTCGAGGCCACTATCGGTGTCAAAACCGGCAGATCTCGGGTAGGGGGGCCCAAGCTGTGAGTCTAAGGATCAATGGTAACAGGGGACAATGGGGACACGATGTTTATCCAGGTTCGGGCACTCTTAATGGAGGTAAAACCCTATGTCCTGCTTGATTGTATTCGATGAGTATAGGGGATACAAGAGTTGATCTACCTCGAGATCGTAATGGCTAAACCCTAGCTGTCTAGCCTATGATTATTCTGATGGCCTCTACGGACTAAACCCTTCGGTTTATATACACACTAGAGGGGCCCAGGGTCGTACAAAGTCGGTTTACAAAGGAAGGAAAGAGTACATCCGGACACCAAACTTGCTGTCCACGCATACAGGAGTCCCACCCGGACACGGGGGATAGTCTTCTGCTTTATCTTCATGGCCTATCAGTTCGGCCCATATCAAATAGACCGGACACCCGAGGACCCCCTAATCCAGGACTCCCTCAGTAGCCCCTGAACTTGCCTTCAATGACGATGTAGTATACGGCTTATGTCTTCGGCTTTGCAAGGCAGGTTCTTCATCATACTCCGGATTGACGACAGTCCAGTTTTGACCTCCATGTTCTGCCTTTATGGTTCCTCCCTGTCGTCGCCTTGATTTCCACGCGTCGGGTGAATGTGAACAGTCCATAATTTTTTACAAATAAGCCCATTATCATGCAAGGGCGGTATCTATATAAGGAGGTTAGATCTCCTAATGCCATCCCATATCGCGTAAAGAGCATCAAAGCAAACCACGAAAAATCAAAACATGGCGAGCGCTCCCGGCTCTTCCTCACACCCTCATGGCCCTCAAACGGGTGATTGGCGAAGCTGCTCAGTGTCTCACTTTCAGCTGAATCGACTTCAGACGCAGGGATATCTCCCTCCCACAGATCTAGTCTCCGTGCGGGCGGGATTGGCCTCGATTAGCAATGATGTGCTAGTAGAGAACTTCCCCAATCCCAACAAGGAGGAGTGGGTGTGCTTCATCTTGTTTCTTCTGAGGGGCTTAGGATTCCCGATCCACCCCTTCCTCAGACGTCTATTGGAATTCTACGGTATCCAGCTGCACAACCTCACACCAGGTTCTATTCTGCACATTTCTGGTTTTGTCGCTTTCTGTGAACTATTCTTAGGCTGCGAGGCTCATTTCAAACTATGGAGAAAGTTCTTTTGCCTCATCCCTTGTCATCAAGGGGGTTCTATATTTGAAGTGGGCGGCGCCGAAGTATGGCGCATAGCCGGATCTGGTTACCTCGTCGGAACTCCTAAGAAGGCATCCGAAGAATGGGCTTCGGAATGGTTTTATATCGAGGATGTTCCCCTTTCGGACCCAGTTCAACGTGGACTTCCCGAATTCTCCAGTGCTCCTTTGAAGAAACTCCTCAACTGGCGCCCCCGGAGCCCCAAAGAAGAAGATAGTGCGGAAGTAAGGAGGTTGGTCAGCAAGGTCAGGTTACTTACCCATTCCGAACTCTCGATAATCGAAGGCATGGCCATCGTGATAAAGCGATGCATCCAGCCCCTTCATTCCAGAGTGACCCCTTTATGGTGTTACAATGGAGAGGACGACGTATCTCGCTATAGGCGCGAGGGCCCGGATATCCCCGCCGCTCTGGCTGCCATTCTGGTAGATCTTTATAAGGGGCAGAAAGAAGAATTCCTCCGTTTAAATTGTCGGGAAGGTTTCTCCATGTATAACCCCATTGAATGGGTGAGTTTTTTGATTATCAGCATTGTCCTACCTCATTATTGAGGCATACTAATCGAATCATTCTAGTCGTCTTTAAAACAGACATGGAGGAAGGTCGTCGAAAATGTGCACTGCCCCTCCCCACAACCAGAGGACTATGCTCGCCACGAAGATCCCGGCCTCTGCAAGGATCCGGATATATTTATAGAGTTTGATGATGGAGTCTTTTATCAAGCAAGCCTTGACAGTTCGGAAGTGGCCATTACGGCCGACTACCCCGGCCTTCTCCCTTTCTCTAAGGTAAGTATTCGGAAATCATCCTCAGAAAGAGGAGTCCCCACTTGCATCTCACCCATCACACTGAATCGTGCTTTATAGGATCGGTGCTCGGTGAGCTGTACTCCATCGAGGGCGGCCCCTAGGAAGGTAGCATCTGTGCAGGGTGAGCCTTCAAAACGAAAGGAATCCGGGAGCGTCGTCGAACCCCCTCCTTCATCAAAGAGGTATAACCTTTAATATATGCCTAGGCATAAAACCAGATTGTCATATTTCTCCTCCCATCTTATTCCAGGAGGAGCACACGGCGAACCATGTCCAAAATCCCTGTTAGCCGATCATCAGCTAATCCGGCGCCGGGCTCATCAACCAGGACAAGAGCCAATACGGATGCAGTGCCAACTCATCCGCCTCATGAAGATTCGGATGACGAATCCGTCACAAATTCCGAAGTAGAGAGCGTGATGAATCATCGACGACTGAAATAGACCATGCGCACTCCAGTTTTTACGGAGCAAGAATTTACTGCCCTCAGCACCGTGGATGCATATATCTGAGCTGCCCGGGATGGACTTGCTGGAGTTGCCCACCTGTTTTCAAAAGATATGCATGTAATGGTTTGTGTAAATTTAATAGATATATGCCAGTAGCCCCCGAGACTTGAAGCGGTTTAGGCCAACCGATTTAAGGAACGTTATGACCGCAGGTCTTCAAAGAGAAGAACAACGCACTGTCCCAGGAGCTTGAAATGAGCCGGACAAAGCTAAACGCTGCCACCACAGAGCTAGAAGAACTAAAGAAGGTCACGATGACCGTTGATCAAAAGAACAAACTGGAGGAGGAAAATGATAAGCAAGCCAAAGAGATAAAGAGCTTAAAGGCTCAATTATCAGATGCTCAAAAAGATAATAAAAAGTTAAAAGGTGGCATATTCAGTATGACCTTTGAACCATCCAAGTTACTCATATTATCCCGTAATTCGGAGTGTTATAATGCTGCTCTTGCAGGTCTGTTAACCGGGCGTCATGAAGAAGAAGTATCCGGATTCTGAGGCAACGTTTTAAAAGAGCTATCCGTAGTGCATGAGCGGGCCCGGAAAGCCATGAGAAGTATGGCCAAGGCCTTATGGCCATCCGATGCCCCTCCAGAAAGTATGGAGGGGTTGGCAAACTTGTTCAAAGGTGCCCGGCGCCGTTTTGAGCTATGGAAGATGTCAGCATGCCGGGAAGGCACATGAGAGGCATGGGCAATGGTGAAGACGCGCTACACCGGGCTTGATCCGAATCGTATGGCCCGAGTTGGACTGCAGGGACCGGACGGAAAAGAGATTCCCATGAACTTGGTATATGACCAAGTGATGATAGCTGCGAAATATTCGCAAGAAGACTATAGCTTAAGCAGTCTTATAGATGACATAGATAAAGAGTAGGCGTTCGATTCAATGTATCAATGTACTTTATCATCGAACTTATCTCCAACCGAACTTGTCAAAATTTGTCATCGCAGGCCTTCGGCTTCAACCTCCAAACAAAGAAGTTTGAGTGTTTCCGGATACCATGTTAGAATGTAATAAACATTCATTATGTCCGGAAACCAGGCAATCCGGTCATGTTGCTCGAACAGACAAAATTTGTTCGGGGAGTTATGTTATATTACTTTTAAACATAAGAAACATCTTCCAGGGAAAATAGTTCCGTTAAGGGTTCCTTTCCTTGGGTCGGCACGCTTAAGTATGCATGCGTAGGCTTTGATCTGAGTTACGGGCAGCCTATCCCGTATTTGTTAGAAGAATTACACAAACGTAAATAATTTGTCGTTGCTTGCCGACCAATTGTTCCCTTAAGAACGCTAGCTTTCGGCTTCACCCGTCTGAGGTACAGATCCGGAGTACCCGGTTGTAACAATCGCAGAGTTGCTCCCTTTACACCCTAGCCGAACAATCGGGAAAGTAGGGTATAAACACAGGAGCGAGGCAACCCAGCTTGGCAAAAACTTAAGTCATAGTGGTGCATATAATGGCAAAAGATGTATAGAACAAATGACATAAACAATGTAAGCAACAAGCTTTCAGTAATAAGCTTCGTCAAAGAAGCCCCCAGTTATAGTGGGGTGTATACATTTAAAGATGTGTACCCCTAACAGTTCGGTAGATCCAGACATACCCTGGGATAAAATAAGGAAAAAAATAAAAAAGAAGAGGAGAAAAAAGGAACCTAATCAAAAAAGAAAAAAGGATGCGACCGAACTATCCGTAGAATCGTCGGAGCCGAGCAGCGTTCCATGGATTTGGCTCAAGGCGATTATCCGATGCGTTACGAAGGCGATAGGCTCCTCCTGTGAGAACTTCATCTATGATGAAGGGGCTCTCCCATCTCGGTTTGAGCTTATCCTTCTTCTTCTCCGGGAGACGCAAGACGAGTTCGCCAATGTTATAAGTCTTGGCCCGCACTTCTCTGCTTTGGTATCGCCTGGCCTGTTGTTGATAAAGTGCGGAACGGGCTTGTGCAATATCACGCTCCTCTTCGAGACCGTCTAGGTCGTCCTGCCGACCGAGCTCGGCTTCTCGCTCTTCGTACATGCGCACTCGAGGTGAGTCATGAATAATGTCGCAAGGCAGGACAGCTTCCGCGCCGTACACCATGAAGAAAGGTGTATATCCGATTGTCCGGTTAGGTGTAGTCCGCAGCCCCCAGAGCACGAAATCGAGTTCCTCAACCCAATGTTTATCTGACTCCCGTAGGGAGTGCACCAGTCGGGGTTTGATGCCGCTCATTATCAGGCCATTGGCCCGTTCAACCTGACCGTTTGTTTGAGGGTGGTAGACGGATGCATAGTCGAGTTTAATGCCCAATTTAGCACACCAGTTTTTCACCTCATCAGCTGTGAAATTGGAGCCATTGTCAGTGATGATACTGTGCGGGACACCATAGCGGTGTACCACGCTGGATATAAAGTCAATCACTGGTCCTGCTTCAGCCGTTTTTTACTGGTTTGGCCTCTATCCACTTAGTGAATTTATCCACCATAACCAGTAAATATTTCTTTTTATGGCTTCCCCCTTTAAGGGGTCCGACCATATCGAGCCCCCAGACTCGAAGGGCCAAGTAATGGGGATTGTTATTAAGGCGGTGGCAGGCATATGACTTTGATTGGTGAAAAGCTGACATCCCACACAACGCTGGACAAGGGCTTGTGCGTCTGCTCGGGCCGTTAGCCAAAAAAAACTGTCTGGAAAGCTTTGCTTATGAGGGCCCGAGCTGCGGCGTGATGGCCGCCCAGACCAGCATGTATTTCATCCAAGAGTTGCCGTCCCTCTTCTTCGGAGATACACCTTTGGAGAACTCCGGTAGTGCTTTTCTTGTACAGTTCACCTTCGTGAACTTTGTAGGCTTTAGAATGCCGAACTATGCGACGGGCCTCATTTTGATCATCAGGAAGCTCCTTCCTATTAAGGTAGGCTAGGAAGGGTTCAGTCCATGGAGCAATAACGGCAATGATCTCATGAGCAGAGGGTGTTATTTCGGTATCCGAACCCCCGATGATACCTGTATCATGTTCGGTTGATGGGGGTGTGATCAGGTCCGTACTTGCGTCTCCGCTCTTGTCCTGCCATACCACGGATGGCTTGAAGAGCCTTTCCACGAAGGTATTAGGCGGGACGGGGTAGCGCTTGGCGCCCATGCGAGCGAGTATATCCGCTGCCTGGTTACTGTCTCTAGCGATGTGATGAAATTCGAGCCCCTCGAACCAAGCTGATATTTTTAATACGGCATTTCGATATGCCGCCATTTTTGGATCTTTTGCATCAAACTCTCCATTTACCTAAGATATTGCGAGGTTCGAATCGCCGCACACCTCTAGGCATTGTATGCCCATGGAGAAAGCCATGCGGAGACCATGTAGAAGTGCCTCGTATTCGGCTGCGTTATTGGAGTCCGTATACATGATTTGCAACACGTAGCAGTCTGTGTCCCCCGTAGGGGATGTCAAGATGATGCCAGCCCCCAGTCTGGCTAGCATTTTAGAGCCGTCGAAGTACATGATCCAATTGGAGTAGGAACTGTACTCTTTGGGGAGCTCGGCTTTCGTCCACTCTGCGATGAAGTTGGCCAGCACCTGAGATTTAATAGCTCGGCATGGCTTGTATGTTATTTCAAACGGTAAGAGATCAATGGCCCATTTAGCTATGCGGCCGGTGGCATCCCTGTAATTTATAATGTCGTTAAGTGGTACTTCGGATGCCACCGTGATCGAACACTCTTGAAAATAGTGTCGGTGTTTTCGGGATGCCATAAAGACCGCGTAAGCTATCTTTTGGTAGTGAGGGTATCGGGATTTGCAGGGTGTAAGGACCTCCGATACGTAATACACTGGCTTTTGGATGGGGATTTTATGTCCCTCTTCCCCTTGCTCGACGACGAGTATGGCGCTCACTACCTAGTGAGTTGCGGAGATATAAAGCAGCATAGGCTCGCCAACACTTGGGGCGGCTAGGATTGGATTGCCTGCTAATATGATTTTTATTTCTTCCAATCCGGCTGTGGCCGCTTCCATCCATTCAAAGTTGTCGGTGCGTCTGAGCAGTCTATAAAGTGGTAATGCTTTTTCTCCTAATCTGGAGATAAAGCGGCTCAAGGCGCTACGCACCCTGCTAGCTTTTGGACCTGTTTTAGGTCTGTTGGCGTAGCCAATTGCGACAAGGCTCGGATTTTAGCTGGGTTTGCTTCAATTCCTATGGGAGACAATGAACCCTAATAGCTTTCCGGCTGGAACGCCGAAGACGCATTTTTCCAGATTGAGCCGTATGTCGTATGTTCGGAGGTTGTCAAATGTGAGGCGGAGATCGTCCACCAATGATTCGATGTGTTTGGTCTTGATGACCACGTCGTCCACATATGCTTCTACTGTCTTGCCGATTTGTTTTTCCAAGCATGTTTGAATCATGCGTTGGTAAGTGGCACCAGCATTTTTAAGCCCAAAAGGCATAGTTTTGAAATAGAAAGGCCCATACAGGGTGATGAATGCCGTTACGGCCTGGTCGGACTCCTTCATTTTAATCTGATGGTATCCGGAGTAAGCGTCGAGGAAACACAATGAGTCGTGTCCCGCGGTCGCATCAATAATCTGGTCAATCCGGGGCAATGGGAAAGGGTCTTTAGGGCAAGCCTTATTGAGGTCTTTGAAATTGACACAAAGGCGCCAAGATTTGTCCTTCTTCGGCACCATGACCAAGTTGGCTAGCCAATCCGGGTGTCTGATTTCTCTGATGAACCCGGCCTCGAGTAGTTTGGCTAGCTCCTCCCCCATAGCTTGTCGTTTGGGTTCGGAAAATCGCCGTAGCATTTGCTTGACTGGTTTGAACCCCTTAATTATGTTGAGGCTGTGTTCGTCCAGTCTACGTGGGATACCGGGCATGTCCGAAGGGTGCCAGGCGAAGATATCCCAATTTTCACATAGGAACGCATGTAAGGCGGCATCTACCGTCGAATCCAGCTGTGCTCCGATGGAAGCTGTTTTGTTAGGATCCGTCGGGTGCACTTGAAATTTAACTATTTCATCTGCTGGCTTGAAAGAGGTGGATTTAGGTCTCTTATCAAGAATCACATCATCCTTGTCCACCGTGGATCGTAGGGTGGTTAATTCTTCGGCCGCAAGGGCTTCGGAGAGTGCCTCAAGGGCCAAGGATGCATTTGTTTTCGGCGTAGAGTGTTGCATCCGGATCACTTGTAACCGTGATTATTCCATTGGGCCCCGGCATTTTAAGCTTCATGTACCCATAATGGGGTACGGCTTGGAAGCGTAAAAAAGCGCCCCGCCCTAGAAGGGCGTGGTAGCCGCTATTGAAGGGAGCGATGTGAAAGTGCTGCTCCTCCGACCTGTAATTTTCAGGCGTGTCGAATACTGCGTCAAGTTTAATTCTCCCCGAACATCATGCTCCTCGACTGGGGATGATACCTCGAAAGGTGATACTGCTTTGCTCGATGCATGTTCTATCGATCTGCATTTTGTCAAGCGTGTCCTCGTAGATGAGGTTAAGCCCGCTGCAGCCGTCCATGAGCACTTTGGTAAGTCGAAAGCCGTCCACAATTGGGTTTAGAACTAAAGCGGCGGGTGCTCGGACTGATCGGGCCCTTGGTTCGTCGTCAGCAGTGAAGGTTATTGCCGCGTCGTTCCATGGGCTCACTGTGGTTACTTGGTGGACTTCGGCGAGGTTGCGGAGTGCCCTCTTACGCTGATTATTTGAGGAGAAAGTCTCGAAGACCGTAAGGACGTTAAAATCGTCATCCTTTGGAGAATGCTTCTCTGGGGTGGCGGTGGTGAGGATGGCCTCGCCACTTTTAGCTACCTGCCGGAGTACCCAACATGCTCGAAGGCTGTGAGTTGAGTCAGTGCTCAGCGTCGTATGTACCGGACAGGGCTTGTCGAGGAGTTCGTCAAGAATGGACCTGTATCCCGTAGAGGGTGTGTTTTTCTTGCCGACGGGCTTATGGTCGGATGCCTCGTAAGGGTGTATCCGTTTTGCCCGGGCAGTGCACTGCTTAAAGGCAGCAGGTTCCAATTGGGTTTTCTGTGCCTTCCAAGTGCTTTCCATCGCACAATACTTCCGTACTACGTGCGATAGCTCCGTGAAACTCTGTATGCGACGGCGGTTGAGGGCATTCCGAATTCCCTCGTCGGTACAATTGCGATGAAAGACCGAGACTGCATCGTCGTCGCAACAATCTTTAATCTTGTTTTTAACAAGTAGGAATCTAGCCTAGAAGTGTTGGACCGTTTCCCGAGGTTGCTGCCGTACATACATTAGGTCACATATGTCTGGAGGGCCTGAATTACTTGGAGAGTATTGATTGTGGTGGGTGGGTGGGCAAAAACTCGAATCCCGACCCAAGATTGCATCCGGAGCCTGTAAAATCTCCGAAGTCACCAGTTCGGGTCAGGGAGATCCAAGTGTTCCCCGGACCCAATGTCCTACCCAGAGTTCGAGGGACGCGGAGTCTCATCCAAAGGGAGGGTGTTCGACCCAAGAGGTTCGGAGACCCGAACATAGCTGGTCTTTAGTTTAGGGGAAGAAGTGTTTTCGGCTCGTTCCTCGACGACCGCTACCAGGTGGGTGATCGGCGGGGAATTAATTTCCCTCTGGTCGGGTTTAAGCCCGATCCGATCATAATCCGTTGAAAGCCCCAGGGCGGCGATGCGATCTAGCAGCTCGTTTAAGGACGAGACGTCCACCGGATCCATCTTTTCGGAGTGTTTGAGACCGATGCGGGGGTGATGTTTGGTGATCACGGGGGGCGTTGTTGGCTTGATGGCCATGCCGGCACCCACGGTGAAACTGCTGGGCTGGAGGACCTGTCCTGAAGTTAGGCTCCTTCCAGAGGTGATATCGTCGTTGATGACAAGACGAGCCATAGATCGCTTCTCGCGACTACACAGCGGAGCTCTCAATGAAAGCACCAATGTCGGTGTCAAAACCGGCAGATCTCGGGTAGGGGGGCCCAAGCTGTGAGTCTAAGGATCAATGGTAACAGGGGACAATGGGACACGATGTTTACCCAGGTTCGGGCCCTCTTAATGGAGGTAAAACCCTACGTCTTGCTTGATTGTATTCGATGAGTATAGGGGATACAAGAGTTGATCTACCTCGAGATTGTAATGGCTAAACCCTAGCTGTCTAGCCTATGATTATTCTGATGGCCTCTATTGACTAAACCCTCCGGTTTATATACACACCGGATGGGCCCAGGGTCATACAAAGTTGGTTTACAAAGGAAGGAAAGAGTACATCCGGACACCAAACTTGCCGTCCACGCATACAGGAGTCCCACCCGGACACGGGGGATAGTCTTCTGCTTTATCTTCATGGCCCATCAGTCCGGCCCATATCGGATAGACCGGACACCCGAGGACCCCCTAATCCAGGACTCCCTCAGCCACCGCCAGTGCCTTCTAGTGATTTGTCCTCTGTAATGTTAATATGCAATCTGATGTTCAGTTAACAGTTTGGTACTCTGAAATGTAATGTTCAGTTAACAGTTTGGTCCAACAATTGCTACATTTTGTAGTACTGTTCTCAAGCATTCTTTGTTTTGTTAACTGTCTTATCTTCTAGTACATGTTTCTATTCTGCAATGTCGTGCTCAGTTAACTGTTTCGGTTCATTTGGTCTGCTGTCCATTTAACTGTTTGGGTCAATTCTGCAATTTGATTTTCATTTGTTGTGGGTACAATTTTGTAGCATTATGCATGTGAGAAATAAATCGAATTAGGCTGTACTCAATACATATTCTATTGATAGTATGGCAACTCTCAGTTAACCTGATCAAGATCTTCCTTATGTGTGTTGCAGGGAAACAATGGGAGACAATGTGGTTTACCATCGAGGTTTGCTCATGCATGGTCCTTTCGCTAATAGCACATTATTGTGCAGTTGCAGGAATCATTCTAATATTTAGGTTTCTTACAATTTGGTCTTGCACATGTAGGTCCTGCTGTCGGAGGCTTAGACCCACTGTTCGGCCCATTTTGCATATGGGGAAATGAGATGTCCATGAATATCAGTTAAGTCAAGATACTCAGAAAGATTGTTAGGATGAAGAAACTTGCGATGAATAACATCAAGATCTTTGTTTGCACAATGAAGAATACATCAGTCAACTATAGGATGGTACTAACTCTTTTACCTTTTTTTACCCCTTGAGCCATTTCAAAATTTATAACAGCGATTTATGCATATCTTTGTTTTCAGTACTTTTCAAAGCAGTTCACCGATGATTACCTCTCAAACCACCTGCATGGTCAAGAGGCGAGGAAGGTATTCATTCAACACCCACGGTACAATATTGAAGTCTTCCTGAAGAGGACGAAGGTTGGGCGGGCAATTATCCATGGCCACTGGCCTAAAGTTGCAAGGACATTCAACATCACTGAAGGCTCAATATTTGCCTTCCGCTTCTGCAGTTTCCCAGATGAGATTCATCTGTCTATTTACCGTGTATGATGCTACTTTCCAAAGGTTTTCGATGTTGCATGTGAAACTTGGTGTTGTTGTGTAATGGCGTAACTGAGTGCTGAAGCTATCTGATGTAATTCGATTATGAAATCCTGGTTGTAGTTATACGGATAAGAAATATCTGGTGTGTTTTATAAGAAATGTCAATTTTATTACTACATGGATTATCAATAATAGGCTAATTACCCTGCTTACTGGGGTTTTCTATTACAGACGGTTAATCAGACAGCACCGTGGGCGATGAACTCAAACAACCCACACGGTTTCTAGAAAGTAGGCGTGTTCGATCAACTAACAATCACACACGGCTTCCGGCAGAGAACTGTTTGCGTTAGGCACCTTGCACAAACGTTTCCACACAAAAAACTGTGTGTGATATACATACGAACGGAAATGTTTTTCTGGGATTCACCATGTGGGATGTACATACGAACGGAAACGATTGGGTTTCGATGCCTCGCCCGATCGCACACGAGCTCATTTTGCCCCCGCCTGTGTGCCAGGAGGGCCTAACCCCGACGGTTTCTGGGTCGTGTGGGAAGGACCCCCCTATCGCGGTCACTCACTTGGCGACGGTTCGAAACACCATCGCAGAAAGGGGTTAAAAACCGTTTGTATAGCACGTCTCTGCACCAGTGCAAGCACAGGAGCCGGGCAACCCAACTATAGACCCAAGACATTGTTCAGAACAGATGCATATAGTGCAATATCCGAGACGCCGAACACCTAGCGGAAAGCGGTGCCGGACTTGAAGATATTGAGCTGATACATAAATCAAACTCTTGACTAGTTAATATATTTTCATGCCGGGCTGTTCGAAGAGCGAGTGGGGAATCTGGAAAGATACAGAAAAAATTGCAAGATGCAGATATCCGAACACCATAAAGGGTATTTTTATTATTTCTCGTAAGCTCGGGATGTCTAACCGTACAATTCGAACTGCGAAGGCAGTAAATGTAAGAGAGAAAGAAAAATAAAATTTACAGAGTAAAGGTTGACGTAGGGCTTTGATACGTGAGTTGAAGCCTTCACTGTGCCCTGTTGCACGTCTGCGCCTTTGCATCTAATAGTTGGGGGTTGGGACCTTCGATGAGACCTTGATGGGCGAGGACCCTACCGATGGAGCTTTAAGCTTGGGGATATCCGGAATCGTTCCCCGGGTCGTCCGAAGACGAGGTAATTCCGAAGCTCGGTTTAACCGAATATGTACTTCGGATTAATGTATGCCTCACGGTTGCCCATGGTATTTTGAGTGCGAAGTTGTGCTGACAAGGCACGTGGAGCGTGAAGAATGTGGGCGTGCCGTGGGGCGCGTATCCCTATTTGCGGCGAATGCATGCGGGTTCCCATGACGGGGAACGGGTTCGAACCCATTTACTATTGTCACCGGCCCTTACGGCGGGTCGACATCCGGGCCTATATGGGCTGGTGTGGTCTTCGGCCGCTAGGGCCGCAGTGTGCTCTTCAGTTCGAAGTGAGCGTTCTGTGTTGCCGTTGATAGTTATGATGCCCGAAGGACCAGGCATCTTCAACTTGAGGTACACGTAATGCGGAATGGCATTGAATTTGGCGAACATTGTTCGGCCGAGGAGGGCGTGATAGCCACTGTGAAAAGGTGCGATATCAAAGATCAAGTCCTTGTTTCGAAAGTTATCCGGAGATCCGAACACTACTTCAAGAGTCACGGTGCCCATGCAGCGGGCCTCCACTCCCGGAATGACCCCTTGAAGGTGGTGTTACTGGGTTTAATCCTTGATGGATCGATCCCCATTTTCCTCACCGTATCCTCGTATATCAGGTTGAGGCTGCTCCCTCCGTCCAGTAGGACTCTAGTGAGGTGGAATCCATCGATGATGGGGTCTAGCACTAGGGCTGCGGACCCTCCATGGCGTATGCTGGTGGGATGATCCTTGCGATCGAACGTGATCGGGCAAGCTGACCATGGATTGAACTTCGGCGCTACTGGCTCGACGGAGTATACGTCCCATAGCGCTCGCTTCCTCTCCTTCGGTATGTGGGTTGCGTAAATCATGTTTACCATCTTGACCTCAGAAGGGAAGGGTTTCTGGCCTCCACTATTCGGCCTGCGGGGCTCGTCATCGTCCTTGCTTCGTGGGCTTTTGCCCGAGTCTTCGGCTGTGAGTTTGCCGGCCTGTTTGATCACCCAACAATTCCGGTTGGAGTGGTTGGCGGGCTTCTCTGATGTGCCGTGGATCTGGCAAGGCATTCCAGAATTGTGTCCAGTCTAGACGGGCCATCATCATTGCCTTTAAGGGCATTCTTTCGGGTTCCAGACTTCTGGTTTTGGAATTTAGCATTTACTGCCGTATCCTCACCCCCGCCATCATTGTGGCATCGTTTATTCTTGCTGCATCGGGGCTTTCCATTTCTGTCCCGAACCTCGGAGGTACCGGGTGTGTCTGGGTTGGTGTTCTTGCGAGCAAGCCAACTGTCTTCGCCCGCGCAAAAGCGGGTCATGAGGGAAGTAAGGGCTGCCATAGTTCTTGGTTTGTCCTGGCCGAGCTGCCGTACAAGCCATTCGTCCTTGACACTATGCTTAAAGGCAACCAAGGCTTCGGCATCCGGAGAGTCAACGATTTGATTTTTCTTGGTCAGGAATCGGTTCCAAATCTCTCGGGCAGATTCTCCGGGTTGTTGCGTGATGCGATTTAGGTCGTCAGCATCCGGAGGCCGGACATAGGTGCCCTGAAAGTTCGCTCGAAAAGCGTCCTCAAGCTCTTCCCAGCAACCTATAGAGTCTTCGGGAAGGCTATTCAACCAGTGTCGAGCTAGGCCTTTAAGCTTTAGTGGCAAATATTTAATGGCGTGGAGGTCATCTCCTTGCGCCATGTGGATGTGGAGGAGGAAATCCTTTATCCATACGGCTGAATCTATGGTTCCGTCGTATGATTCGATGTTCACAGGCATGAAGCCTTCCGGGTTGATGTTGCATTACCCTCTCTATGAAGCACAGGGGGTGTGCGGTGCCCCGAACTCAGACTACATCGGTCGGAGGTCTTCGGCCCTCTTAATCTGTTGCTGCTCCCGGACTCTATCGTTTCGGTTTAACCGATCGTAGTATCCTTCCCGGTACGTGGACATGTCCTCTCTGGGTCCATAGATGGACCTAGTACGGCCTCCACGAGCGTCTAGGTCATGGCGGAGGTCGTACTCGTAAGTGGGCCACACTTGATCCTTGCCGTGACGGCGAGGTGGGGCGGCTAGGTGTTTGGCCTCGTCAGCTTCCCTGTCCCACCCTCTAGGGGGCGGTCTGGTTGTTCGGCGTTTGTGTATATTGGGCGTGTGGGCTCTACGGCCTCGTCGTTGAACTGTGGCAAGAGTCTTCGCTTGGGATAACTCCTATTGGGCTGATCGCGGCCGTACCCCTCTTTGGCAGCTAGGACTTTAGTCCATTGGTCGTTGAGGGTGTCCTGTTGGGCCTTGATTTTGCGTTTTTGCTTCTTTAGGCTGTGAGATGTGGCTAAAAGCCTCAGCTTGAACCGTTCTTGCTCCAGAGGGTCTTCGGGGACGATGAAATCATCCTCCCCAAGACTGGCCTCCTCTTTAGAGAGTGGGAGGTAGTTGCTATCCTTGGAGTCATCAGGGTTTTCTGAATTGAGCGAGTCCTCCTGCCCTGCGAGGTCATCCTGATGATGTTCGAAGGCTGCATCTCCGGCGAGGTCATCCGTATTATTTACGGTGCTGTTCTCCGCAGATTCCACGTTGCTTGCATGGCTTCGATGTGGCTTTGATCGACGACACTGTTTTCGGCATTTGGTGGCTCATCTCTGGGCTTGCCTCTGTCCTAATTGGGGGTGCCGTCGCCGTCCTTGGGGGTGTCCACCATGTAAATGTCGTAGGTGGAAGTGGCCGACCAGCGACCGGTAACGGGGGGGGGGGCAACATCGGCACTAGCCATGGCTCCATCCCCCTCATCCAGGTATTCGGTATTCTTCGAATTATAGTCTAGCATATCGGTTAAATCATCGATAGTGGCTACCAAGTGGGTGGTGGGTGGGACGCAAAATTCCCTATAGTACGCCTCGACGGGTTGACGATCGTGAGCGGGGAAGAGATCCTCCTGGATAATCATTTTCTGAATTTGGTCCAACACCTTGTTTATCATAGCGAGGGTCGCCGAACTCGAGGGCTCTAGGCCAGATTACGTTGCAACGGGGGCAGTCAATGCCCTAGCCAGTCCTTGATTTCTACAGGCCGAGCTGAGCTCAGGGTGCGGGATCGAATCCTCGAAGGGGTCCGGACAGTCATCGGAAGTCAAGGATGGATTTTGATCCCTGCGTGTGGATTCCATGACGGGGCTTGAGATCGAGTTGCTTCGGGGCGGGAGTAATTTCTGGCCATTGGCCGCCACTTCGTCGTGGGAGTTCATGGCTGGGTGAGCATTGTGGAGGAATGGTTCGGCCGAGATTGATTCCTGGCTTCCGCCTCCTGATCCTGCCTCGAAGGTCGAGGACAAATCTTTCATGGACATGATGGGTTCGGGTGAAGGTGGAGTCTGGCCGCCACTTGAAGCGGAGCTCTCCGGGCTCGAAGCTGCTGGGGCCGATCCGTAGATCAGATCGGAGGGAGACTCCGGGGCGGGCACGACGAGGCTAAGCTGGAGGCGTGAGGTTTTGGTTAATGTGTAGGTCGCACACGGCACCAACACGACACGAGCTTCGTCTGCCTGGTGCACAGTCGGGTGAGTACTACTAGTAGTAGTACTACTTTGATGTGTCGCGTCAACTCGCAGAAGTATGCAACACTTCCTCAACAAACAAGCATATAAGTAGCTTATACTCCTTACCCAAAGGATCTTTATATCCAACAGACACAAAATATCCCTTTGACTATTAGAAATTACTTTAACTGCTGATCTGATGTCGAAGTAATTGCTGCATCGCCACCAAAATCCACCATCTCTTAAGCTAAAGTAGACCGAGCTAACCCCTATATTAGCATATTACTAAGATAAACAGAAGGCGCTGTAGAATCATTTAGGAGGTGAGCTTGTCACCTCAATTGTGGGTCATCACTGAGGGATGTTTTCGAGTGTTCATTATTTTTTTGCCATGACTTCCATGAATGTCATTCCCTCATGAAACTTGGCAAGCACTTAAAACATTTGCAATTCTTTGCCACCAAATTTTTCTTGAATTTTTCGAAATTTTTTAGATTTTCCTGTTCATGGTGGTATGATAAGAGCTAAAACTCGGATGGGCACTTACCAACACTTTTATCATGAATGCAAGTGACATTGACATACAGGTGATGTTTTTCCAAACATTTTGGTATCTTATTTGCATTTTTCTGATTTAGTATGAATTAGTTATGAAGTTTTCAAAGTGACGGTCAAACGGTCAAAGGGCAAAAGCACAAGACGACAAAGTGGGTTGGGCAAGACCACGTGTTTGAAAAAACAAGGGGCAATTCGGTTGAGGGGGACACAACTAAGGGTATGAATACAATTATCCCATAAGATAATGCCTCCAAATTTTTAAGGCATGCACTACGGCTGCTAGCTCCAAGTCATGAGTAGGATAATTCCCTTCATGTGGTCATAGCTGTCGGGATGCATAAGCCACAACCTTGTCATCTTGCATGAGTACGCATCCTAGGCCCCTTCTTGATGCGTCACAGTATACATCAAAGCTTTGATAGATGTCTGGGAGTGTCAACACGGGTGCTGAGGTTAAACGAGTCTTCAATTCATTAAAGCTCTTCGCACAATCTTCTGACCATATGAACTTTTGGTCTTTCTTGAGCAATTATGTCATGGGCTTAGCAATCTTGGAGAAGCCTTCAATGAATCGACGGTAATAACCAACAAGCCCTAGAAAACTTCTGATTTCTATCACTGACATAGGTGCTGGCCATTTTAGCACATCCTTAATCTTGGTTGGATCCTCAGCTATTCCTTCGGCAGAGAGCATGTGCCCCAAAAATCCAACTTGCTTAAGCCAGAATTCACACTTACTAAATTTTGCATATAACTGGTGGTCACAAAGCCTTTGCAATACTGCTCGGAGATGTTGTTTATGCTCTTCTTCTCCCTTGGAGTATATGAGAATATCGTCGATAAAGACCACCACAAACTTGTCCAAGAAATCCATGAACACTTTGTTCATCATATGCATGAAGAAGGCAGAAGCATTAGTCAGCCCGAATGACATAATTGTGTATTCATATAGACCGTAACGAGTGGTGAATGCGGTCTTAGGAATATCTTCTTTCCTGATCTTGAGTTGATGATACCCGATCCTTAAATCAATCTTGGAAAATATTTGAGCTCCATGCAGTTGATCGAACAAATCATCAATTCTGGGGAGCGGGTACTTGTTCTTGATGGTGACATCGTTGAGCTAACGATAGTCTATACACATTCGAAGACTACCATCTTTCTTGTTTATGAATATGGCAGGTGACCCCCAGGGCGAAGAACTGGGGTGGATGTATCCTTTCTTGAGCATCTCATCGAGTTGTTTCTTTAGCTCAACCAGTTCGGATGAAGGCATCCGGTAATATTTCTTGTATATGGGTGCCGTTCCTGGCACGAGATCAATGGAAAACTCGAGTTCCCGATCTGGTGGCATTCCTGGTAATTCTTCAGGGAATACATATGGAAGCTCACTGACCACTGGTATTAATTCCACATCTGAGGATATTGCTGCAAAAACCATTTCCTTCTTAGGCATGGTTCTACGAGCCACAAACGTCACTGTCTGTCCTGCCAGATTTGTTAATGTAACTTCCCTTGTTGCACAATTGATGCAGACCTGATGCTTTGTCAGCCAATCCATTCCCAATATGACGTCCAGCCTTGCGGATTCAATGGCTACCAGTGTGGTAGGGAACATGACTCCAAGAATCCTTATTTCCAAGTCACGGCATACTAGATTTGTTTTGAGCATGGATCCCGGGGATTACACCATCATTCTTTTCTCAAGAATAGAGCAAGAAAATTTGTTTTGGGCAACAAAACTCCGTGAAATAAAGGAATGGGAAGCCCCCGAGTCGAATAAAATTATTGCGGGTATGTTATTAACAGGAGACATACCAATGACCACTTCAGGGTTTTCTTGGGCTTCTTCGGCGGAGAGGTGATGCACCTAGCCTTGGATCGGCTCCTCCTCGGTGTAGGATTTCACGTGGTTGACTTGAGGCTTGAGGGGTGCATTTGACTTGCTATTTTTGGGACACCGTTTTGCATAGTGTCCGGTCTGCCCACAAGAGAAGCATGCGTTGCTGCGCTGATAGTCTTCCCAGACAGGATTGGTCACAATATTCTTGACTTGGTTGTTGGTCCTGTTGGTATTCTGCTGCCAGGTTGGTTTAAACTTAAACTGAGGCTGCTGCCAGGTACGAGCCTTCTGAACTGGTTGTCCATCCTTCTTGGGCTCGAACTTGCGTTTATGATCATTATAAACTGGCTTATTGTCGTGAACTAGCTTGTGCTCCCTTTCTGCTATAAGGGCCTTGTTTACCAAAGTCTGGAAGTCAGGGAAGTCGAACATGCTGAGTGTGCATCGGAGGTGCTGATTTAGTCCTCCAAGGAATCGATCGATCTTCCTTTCTTCAGTGGCCACATCATAGAGAGAATAACGAGCCAAGTGATTGAATTTATGCAAGTACTCACTTACTGACAGGTTTCCTTGAGTGAGAGCGAGAAACTCACGCTGCTTGACCTTCATGATACCGGCGGGAATGTGGTACTTGCGGAAATTGTTCTTGAATTTATCCCAAGTGATCTCATCGTCCGCATGCCACATAGCTTTAGTGTTATCCCACCATATAGCGGCAGCTCCTTCAAGATAGTGTGTAGCAAATGGAACCTTGTCGGCTTCTTTGGTGCGGGTAATTTCAAGCTTCTTCTCAATAGTCCGCAACCAATCATTGGCTTCCAAAGGATCGACAACTTGACTGAAACTAGGAGGCTTAGTCCTCTGAAAGTCTGACAGCTTGGAGTGATTGCCATACTCATTTCCATTCTGCCCAACCATAGCCTGCACACTTCTTAGTAATTCAAGTAAATCTTGGTTTCTTCTTTCTTCGAACATTCTCATAATCTGCTCTGTGGTAGGTGGTTGCTGTGGAGGAGGTGGTGGTGGCTGATATGGTTCGGGGGAATGCCCGGCTTGTCGGGCGGAGCAACGAATAGGAGTATCGTCACCTGCCTGACTGCTGCTACCTCCTCGTGTCATCCTATTTATGTTTCCCAATATGAAGCATCGAGATGAGAAACATCCATGAACGGGGAAGAAAAGCAAGCGACAAAGCCCGAAAAGAAACGACAAGAAACCAAGACGATAAATAACGGAAAAAAGGTTCCAACATAATTATACATAGACTCATACATGAAAGGAAACATCATGACAGGTACGACTACACTCATACATGAAAGGAAACATCATGACAGGTACGACTACATTCATACATCCAAGCATCATGACAACCTCGGATACTCTGGTGATCTAGTGCTCTGCTCGTCCTGCTGGGTCCTCTCCTGACCCGGACTCGGATCCTGAACTGACGACGTTAACGGAAACCTCCGGGTTAAAGGTAACATGACGACGCTGCCTTGAGGGTTCTCCTTTAGGGGCGGATGCTGGATGAGTCTGGAGCATAGGGGCTGCAGGAGTAGCAAGAAGTGAAGCCCACTCGGCAGGGGACCCGTGTGGAGTCAGTGTCGAGGTGCCCGAGTTACTCGGAGGGGTAACCGGGGTAGCTGGCGAGCTAGAAGCTGGGGGAATAACAGGGGTAAACCCTATGGAAGGTGGAACGAAACTGGACCTAGTGGCCACCAAAGCGGTACGAGCACGAGTCAGCTCTCGGGCCAGCTCGTAAATCAGAAGATAGCTAGCAGTGATATAGCGGGAAAGGTGGCTAGAGGGACTATCGCTCGCCGGATCAATAACAGGAAAGCGGACACGCCCATCATCGTGTAGGGATGGGTAGTAGTAGAAGCCTGGATGAGTCTGCATTTGGATCTTGTTATAGCGTAACTCAACAAGAATCTCGAACACAGCAAATTGAACAACCTGAGCGGGTGTAGAAGCGAAGCCACTCCTAGAAGAATGGGTGTATGTGCCAGATGTCGAACTACAATGCAAGGTAACCACCGCGTGATACTCGAATACTGAGGCTGCCAGGCACTCCCGGTACACCCGATACACCGGGTCATCACCGTGAGGGTAGAGTCGACGCCATACATTCCGAAGAAGGTGCGGGGAAGTGTACGGTGCCAGCTCCAACTGACATGCATACGACACTGGAGCCATCTACACTCACAACCATTAGTCGGTCAGTAATAAAATAAACTATATGCATGCAATGCAACAACCAAAAGCACACAAGCACTACTGGCACTCAGAGCTACTGTCTACCGTTTGAACTAACGCGTTAGCTGTCTAGCGTGCCCTACAGTCAACGCGGCTCTGATACCAACTGTTGTGGCACCCCGGCTCAGAGCGACCGGGTTGCCTTGCATTGCCAGCCCAGAGATCAAGTCTTCTGGCAACACAACAACTTGGTACAGAAATACAACCGCTTTATTGGTACTAGCGGAACATAGAGTTTGATATTACATCAAGTAGCGAGGCCAAGCGGCACACTCGGTGCTGCTGAACATATGTACATTATTTAGTATACATGAGCAGGGGCCTCGACATCATGATACGACTACGCGGCAGCGGAACGACGACGTAGAAGAACTCCATCTCACAGGGACACTGATGTGGACACGATCTAGACTGCGATGCAACATGCAACTCCAACTCCGGTATGATTTCTCCTGAAACTGGCATGACACGCCAGGTAAGTACTGTGAATGTACTCGCAAGCTCACACAAATAAAACAACAATGGCAAACAACAACAATGATATTTAAGCAGGTTAAATGCAAGGATTAACATGATACTCATGAAGTGATTGTGCTCATAACAGGGCCTTTCCGACCCGCTTACCATCTCGGTTACCTCGTAACCATGAACCTCATCATATCAAGGTGATCACTTCCGGATCACAAACGAAACCACCTCGGTGGTCTCCACAACCTCACCAACATAACCAATGCCACAAGTATTCATATAGTGAGCAAGTTTAATATTTTTGTTGATCCACGGTGTGACCTACTACGAACTTGTTTCCATGACCGAGGACGCGGCTATCGATAGATTAAATACACACTCTGCAGAGGTTAGCACACTATACCCACATCACGGAACCCATGGCCTCGGACTCCCATTCGGGTGGATCAACGGTGTTCCGACAGAACCAATCTATTGCCATGACACTCTCCTGGCCACTCCGACCAACTCCCCTTTGGGCTAAGTCATGGGTGGCCCCGATGCCACTCCGGACATCCAACGCCCACCGTCGTGGCAAAACAATCATCCCAAACGGGGACATGGTACCAAAATAACTACGGGCACACAAGGTTATACCTGCCTACCGGGCCAGGGTAGCGCCAGCGCATAAACTTCCCTAGTTGGAGGCACCGGCGAGAGGCATAACAATAGACCGAGAAAGGGCCCCCCTCATAAAGGCAAATGTGGTTGCACTTTGGGAAGCTCGATTCGGTGGCACCATGACTCGATCAACAACATGTTCAAGTTGGTTTATTATCAGGTTTCAACTTGCAAAAAATTTCACCGAGTCATAGTATGCCATGAAAATGCAATGACAACTTATGCATCATTTTCAACATAATCTCAATATGAACTAAATCAAGCATAATGCCACATTATTCTACTGTATAAACTTAACCATCCAACTACAATGCTACTGATAACAGAATAATCACAGCAAGAACATGCAACTAGCATCAAATGAATTTATATGAAGTTTCTATATGCATTTAAAATAATCATATTCAAGTGAAAATCATAGTTATTGAAATGACATTCTTGCAAATATTTGTGATGGCTTGCCTTAGTGCAGAGGAGAGTCACACTCCTCCTGGTTATCTTCAAGGCAGCAATTTCCTTCTGAAAAGAATTAAAATACCAAAAAGAAAAGGTCACATAACACTGTTTAATGAACCAGAAAATAATCACAGCAAGCAAAAATCTCATCTTTTGCATGCTGATAGAGAATTTCATCACAAAACCAATGCAAAAAGAATCATGTCATTTGGACTTATAGAATAGAAATTAGAGCTAGTCAAAGTTTAATCAAATTTCTGAATTTAAATTGATTTTTCAGAAAATCAGAGAGGGGGTGACGTCGAAGGCGTAAACCAGCGGGGCATCTCCACTCATACCGCTTCGAGAGGTGGCTGAGTGGCTGATAGTGGGCCCCCACGGTCAGGTTTAGAGAGAGCGGGAGAGAAACAGAGGAGGGGGCGGCTCGTCGCCGGTGGTTCTCCAGCGAGGAGGGCTCGGAGGCCGCCGTGGAAAGGAGGGATGGACGCGCAAGACTACGGCAAACCTGCACATACCCGTAGCTTGGCGAGAGGTGGATGGAGGGCATCGCGGAGGTTGTCTCCAGAGGCGTCGGCGGAGGGGGCTCATCGGAGTTGTCGAATCCGACGAGGCAGGGCCGGTCTAGCAGCTCCAGCAGCACCAGTCGCGACCAGTCGAGCACCATGGGCACTCCGGAGAGGTTGGAGGAAGATGAGGGGTGCCGGAGGAAGGAGAACACTTAGGGGGGGTCGGCGGTGAGCTCTAGAGCAGAACGGCGGCCAGAGGTCTGCCGGGTTTGGCCGCGGCTATCTAGAGGAAGTGTGAGTGCCAGAGGAGGAGGGTGGTGAGGAGAAACGAGCTCGGGGGTCCTATATATAGGCGTGGCCGATGAAGGGAATCGAGAGTGCCAGCGAGCTCTCTGGAAGAGATGCACGGCGACAAGAGGCGCCAGTGAGAGAGGGGAAAGACTCCACGGCTCACGCGGCCACTGTGGGAGGACGCGGACGAGCACAGGACGCGGGTGGAGACGAGCACAGGGGCATAGGCGCATTGTGCACTTGGCCTTGTCGTGAACGTGCTCGCTCCGGCGAGCTCTGGCGTCGACGAGCGGCAGGGAGGGGTCAAGGGCGATGAGTCGAGGGTGGTGGCGTGGTGCGGCAGGCTGAGGCGAGCTCCGACGCGGGCACGAGCGAAACAGAGCCACTGGTGCGACGTAGAGCATGTTCGTCCGCATGCCAGGGCCTTGTCCTCGCATGGTCACCGTGTGAACTCTGGCATCATGCGACCTGGGCTATGCAAACTGTGTCTGGCATGTAGTTCATGCATAGAGAGGTCCAGGGAAATAAATGGCATACTGCCAGGCCAACCGAGATGATCATGGGAGAGGGAGCAAGTTTCTGGACAGAAACTTTGGAGCTTAATAGAGAAAAATCTAGAGAGAGTTAAGAGCTAATTTTTGGTAGCTAGGGTTTACTTAGGAGGGTAATGAAGCCCTAAAAATTTCAGCTCCATTGGATCAAGCAAAATGCACTTCCTTCACAACATGCATTTTCTGATCAGAATAGAAAAGATTTTTTGTAGCAAAAATATTCCAAATAACCATGAAATATTTTTGCACATAGAGGTGTGCCAAGGTCCAAAGAATATTCAGGATTTTTCTCAGATTTTTGTGGGCAAGAAAAATGAGGGTTGCTTTGGAGTAGAAGTGACTGAAGTGCTAATTCAGAGAGAAAATGAATATTTTTCTTTTGAGAAAAATATTCCCAAGGTTATATTTGGGTATATCAGAGGGTAAGGGATGGGTTTGGAGGTGAGATGAGTCACTTGGGTGAAAATCAAATGAATGCCCAAGTGATGAAGTCCAAATGAGTTGATTCAAAAACTCAAATTCAATTCAAAATGCAATAAAACCCAGAAAAAGAGCAAAAACCAGGGTGTCACACATAGTATGTGGCATCCATGTTACTACCTATGTTACTCCCACTATGACCAGCCTAATTGTCTGCCACATAAGAATGTTTGCTAGTCCCAAGTGCATGATACCGGTTATTTATTATGTTACCCCCACTATGGCCAGCCTATGTTCTCTCGTTTTCCTCTCCGCCTTGGTCGCGGTGCACAATATTGAGTACTACTATTGACTACTTTTTGACATGCATTTACGTTATCAGTAGTCTCTTTTTGACACGCATTTACGTTGATACGGCTTGAATGCCAACGAGGGAGAGGGTAGCGGTTCCCGAAACGTTGAACGGTCAACGATGCCTCCTCATTCAATTAGTATGCAGAGGGAAGTAATTGGAGAAGCAGAATGGAGCCAGCATGATGTGAATGCAATGCAGTTTGGAATCTCATATAAAGGCGCCCCACCACTTCAATCCATCTACTCCTAGTCTTTGCACAACACTGCTCACTCCAATCCAAGACCAAGTGACCAGAAGCCACAAGCACCCATGGCGTCGATGGACACGAGCGATAGTCGGTTGTGCCACATCATCCAAGACGCTGGCCTGCGGCCCCACACCGTGCAGCGGTTCCAGATGGTGCTGGCGACTGTAGCACTTTTAGTGCGTCGGACCCAACATTGCTTTAGCAGATGCCCAAAAACGCGCGCCCAAAAAAACACGCAGTGTAAATTGTGAAGCACGCGCAATCCGGCGCCTCAAATTTGCAGCATGCTGATGACCCACAAGTATATGGGATCAATTGTAGCCTTTTCGATAAGTAAGAGTGTCGAACCCAACGAGGAGCAAAAGGAAATGACAAGTGGTTTTCAGCAAGGTAATGTCTGCAAGTACTGAAATTGTAAGTAGCAGAGTAGTTTGATAGCAAGATAATTTGTAACGAGCAAGTAACGGTAGTAGTAATAAAATTGCAGCAAGGTAGCCCAATCCTTTTGAGGCAAAGGACAGGCCAAAATGGTCTCTTATAATAAGCAAAGCATTCTTGAGGGTACACGGGAATTTCATCTAGTCACTTTCATCATGTTGGTTCGATTCGTGTTCTCTACTTTGATAATTTGATATGTGTGTGGACCGGTGCTTAGGTGCTGTTCTTACTTGAACAAACCTCCTACTTATGATTAAACCCCTCGCAAGCATCCGCAACTATGAGAAAAGTATTAAGAATAAATTTTAACCATAGCATTAAACTTTTGGATCCAATCGATCCCTTACGGAATAGCGCATAAACTAGAGTTTAAGCTTCTGTCACTCTCGCAACCCATCAACTAATAACTACTCCACAATGCATTCCCTTAGGCCCAAATATGGTGAAGTGTCATGTAGTCGACGTTCACATGACACCACTAAGGGAATCACAACATACACACTATCAAAATATCGAACACATATCAAGTTCACATGATTACTTGCAACATGATTTCTCCCGTGACCTCAAGAACAAAAGTAACTACTCACAAATGATAATCATGCTCAAGATCAGAGGGGTATTAAATAGCATATTGGATCCAAACATATAATTTTCCACCAAATAAACCATGTAGTAATCAACTACAAGATGTAATCAACACTACTAGTCACCCTCAAGCACCAATCTATAGTTCCGGCACAAAGATTGAACACAAGAGATGAACTAGGGTTTGAGAGGAGATGGTGTTGTTGAAGATGTTGATGGAGATTGCCCTACCCAAGATGGGAGAGTTGTTGGTGATGATGATGACGATGATTTCCCCCTCCGGGAGGGAAGTTCCCCTGGCGGAATCGCTCCGCCGGAGGGCAAAAGTGGTCCTGCCCAAGTTCCACCTCGAGACGGCGGCGCTCCGTCCCGAAAGTCCTCACCTTATTTTTTCTAGGTCAAAATGACTTATATACCAGAAGATGGGCACCGGAGGTGGGCCGAGGGGAGCACAACCCACCAGGGCGCGCCTGGGCTCCCTGGCGCGCCCAGGTGGGTTGTGCCCACCTGGTGGGCCCCCTCTGGTACTTATTGGCTCCAATATTCCTCATTTATTCCATAAAAAATCTCCGTGAAGTTTCAGCTCATTTTGAGTTGTGCAGAATAGGTAGCCTGACGTAGCTTTTTCAGGTCCAGATTTCCAGCTGTCGGAATTCTCCCTCTTTGTGTATACCTTGCATATTATGAGAGAAAAGGCATTAGAATTACTCCAAAAAGCCTTATTATGCATAAAAACATCATAAATAACAGTAGGAAAACATGATCCAAAATGGACGTATCAACTCCCCCAAGCTTAGACCTCGCTTGTCCTCAAGCGAAAACCGAAATCGAAAAACATGTCCACATGCTTAGAGAGAGAGGTGTCGATAAAAACAAAATACGGACATAGAAGCATCATGTGCATTATTGTAACAGCAACAAACTTTAACATAAAACTTTTATCATAGAACTTTTATCATAGACTTCTCATGAATAAGTAACAATTCATCACACTATCGAAGTATAAAGCATAAACTCTATTAGAAACCAACAAACTATGCTCTCAGTCAACTTTGCAACTACAATTCATCATCTTTTTAGGAAGGGTCACGTATCGGAGCCTTTAGGCAAGTCCACATACTCAACCATCATATAGTCTTCTATGATTGCTAACACTCACTGCATACACGTGAGCAAAACATTTCAACCGGACACATAGAAAGATAGGGGCTTTCTAGTTTCGCGTCCCAGCGTATTCACCTTAAGGGTGATGTCAACAATAATAACTCATCCTACCCATATTCAACTGGACATATGTGCCTAGATCTTTCCTCACCACATGATGCTTGCCAAAGGAGAAAAATAAAAGGAAAAGAGAGAAGAACTTTGACTCTTGCATGAAAATAAATACATAAAAGTAAAAGATACGCCCTTCGCATAGGGAAGCAGAGGTTGCCATGAGCTTATTTGTTTGTATGCTCAACCCCTTAGTGCAAGAGAACGCCATGTTATATTGCCCCTTGTGATGGCAACCTTTATTATGCAGTCTGTCGCTTTTATTTCTTCACCATCACAAGTTCGTACAACGCTCAATTTTCTCTTACACTAAATGATCTTACACTTTTAGAAGCAATTTTTATTGCCTTATTGCACCGATGACAACTTACTTGAAGGATCTTACTCAATCCATAGGTAGGTACGGTGGACTCTTGAAAATAAGATTTGAGTTTAAGGGTTTTTGGATGCACAAGTAGTATCTCTACTTAGTGCGGAATTTTTGGCTAGCAAAGATGGGGGGCAAGCACCACATGTTGAAGGATCTATGACAATATAACTTCTATGTGAATATGAACAAACATAAATCATTAAGTTGTCTTCCTTGTCCAACGTCAACAATTTTGGCATATAATATTTTGATGGGGGCTCACAATCACAAAAGATTTCTATGATAGTGTATTTATATGTGAATCTTCTCTTCCCTTATTAATTCTTTCATGAGTTGCATCATTGACTAATGCTATGTTTGTCAATCTCTAATAAAATTTTCTACTTATACTTTTCCTTATGTGGTGTTATCACCTACGATAGGATTAGCATATGATCTTTTCATTTATTTCTTTTCTTTTTATTGCAACAAGAAAGTAAAGAAAGCAAAAACTCAAACTAAACTTTATTTTATATCTCGCACATGATTACAAGGATAGATCACTAAGCAAGCTCTCAAAAAGAAAGGATCGAACTAAACTTTTATTCATCTAAAGCAAAAGATCGAACTAAGAAAAGTAAAGGCAAAAGGTAGTGGAGGTGATACGATACCGGGGCACCTCCCCCAAGCTTGGCGGAAGCCAAGGGGAGTGCCCATACACGATACTCAATTTTCTTTTGGTGGTGAAGCAGGAGGTGGTGATGAAGTAAATACGATCTTGTCCTCGGGTTTCCATGGCAGAGGTCCACCATCATAAGAGGAAGAATGAGTCTCACGGGTCCTGCAACTGGCAGCCAAACTCATACCTTTAAACCTCGCCTCATATTCAAAGACTTGGTCTTAGAGATCGTAGATCTGGCTTTGGAGGAAGTTGATTTGCTCGTTAAGGGTGAAGACGATGTCCTTCATGGACTTGCCATCCACCTTGAGATCATGGGTAAAGTCCATGATCATGAGGTGATTGGCATTGAGTCCACGCTCCAGCATCCCCTTGCACCGGAAGACCTCCTGCTCCATAGCTTCAAGCCTGGCCTCCATGGTTCCCGTCCCCTTGGGGCCTTGCACATCGTGGATGTGAAGCACCCCCTCATGCATCTGGATGACCTGAGGGTGCTGCACCACCTCCCGCAAATATGGGTTGATGACGTTCTTGAAGAACTTGTCCTTGGAGGAGCTTGAAGCGGCCATGGTAGATGGGATCTGTCAGGAAACAGCAAGGAAAAGAAAATAGAAGATTTCTCTGCGATACGGTGGTCAATAGGTTCGGGGGATATATAAAGATTTTTTTATCTTGAGAAACAAGCAAACGATAGAAAAACGGAGTCCGGAAGGTACCCGTGGTGGGCACAACCCACCTGGGCGCTCCTGGCAAGCCAGGCGCGCCCTGGTGTCTTGTGCCCACCAGGAGTGCCTTCCTGGTTGCTTCTTATTTTCCGAATTTTCTAAATATTCCAAAACTGACAAAAAATATTTTTGCGGAATTTTTGGAGTCCGTTTACTTACCATATCACGTACCTTCTCTTTTTCACAATTCTGGAGTGTTCCGGAAGGACTCTTTTATGTGTTCTTCCGGTGTCATAGTTTGGATAATATTACTTTCATTATTAATGGGCGTACCTGAGATATAATGTTTTATTCATTGCCCATTTACAACCTTCGGGTTAGTGCCTTCGGCATTGTTTATTTTGATAGCTCCTGACCGATAAACCTCCTCGATAACATAGGGTCCTTCCCATTTGGAGAGGAGTTTTCCTGCAAAGAATCTGAAACGAGAGTTGTACAAAAGAACATATTCTCCAACTTTGAACTCATGCTTTTGGATTCTTTTATCATGCCATCTTTTAACTTTTTCTTTAAACAATTTGGCATTTTCATAAGCTTGGGTTCTCCATTCATCTAATGAGCTAATATCAAATAACCTCTTTTCACCGGCAAGTTTGAAATCATAGTTGAGTTCTTTAATTGCCCAATATGCTTTATGTTCTAACTCAAGAGGCAAATGACAAGCTTTCCCATAAACCATTTTATAAGGAGACATACCCATAGGATTTTTATATGCTGTTCTATAAGCCCAAAGTGCATCATCTAATTTCTTAGACCAATTCTTCCGGGACCTATTGACAGTCTTTTGCAAAATTAATTTTATTTCTCTATTGCTAAGTTCAACTTGACCACTAGACTGAGGATGATAGGGTGATGCAATTCTATGGTTAACATCATACTTGGCAAGCATTTTACGGAAAGCACCATGAATAAAGTGTGAACCACCATCAGTCATCAGGTATCTAGGGACTCCAAACCTTGGGAAAATAACTTTCTTAAGCATTTTAATAGAGGTGTTGTGATCAGCACTACTAGTTGGAATAGCTTCTACCCACTTAGTAACATAATCAACAGCAACCAAAATATGTGTATACCCATTAGAGGAAGGAAAAGGTTCCATGTAATCAAAACCCCAAACATCAAATGGTTCAATAGCAAGTGAATAATTCATAGGCATTTCTTGACGCTTACTGATATTACCTATTCTTTGGCATTCATCACAATATGAGACAAACTTACGAGCATCCTTGAAGAGGGTAGGCTAATAAAATCCAGATTGCAATACCTTGTGAGCAGTTCTGTCTCCCGCATGATGTCCTCCATAAGCTTCGGAGTGACATTTCCGTAGGATTTGTCCCAGTTCATGCTCAGGTACACAACATCTAATAATAGCATCTACTCCTTCTTTATAAAGATGTGGGTCATCCCAAAAGTAATGTCTTAAATCATAAAAGATTTTTTTCTTTTGTTGGTAGGTAAAGCTAGGTGGTAAATATTTGGCAACAATGTAATTAGCATAATCAGCATACCAAGGAGTGTTATTAGAAACATTTATTGAAGCTAACTGCTCATCAGGAAAACTATCATCAATAGGTAGTGGGTCATCAAGGACATTTTCAAGCCTAGACAAGTTATCAGCTACGGGGTTCTCAGCTCCCTTTCCATCAATAATATGTAAATCAAATTCTTGTAGCAAGAGAACCCATCTAATAAGTCTAGGTTTAGCATCTTTCTTTTCCATAAGATATTTAATAGCAGCATGATCGGTGTGAACGATAACTTTAGAGTCGACAATGTAAGATCTAAATTTATCACAAGCAAACACCACTGCTAGAAATTCTTTTTCAGTAGTAGCATAATTTCGTTGTGCACTGTCTAGAGTTTTACTAGAATAATGAATAACATTTAGTTTCTAATCAACTCTTTGTCCTAGAATAGCACCAACAGCATAATCACTAGTATATGGGATCAATTGTAGCCTTTTCGATAAGTAAGAGTGTCAAACCCAACGAGGAGCAGAAGGAAATGATAAGTGGTTTTCAGCAAGGTAATGTCTGCAAGTACTGAAATTGTAAGTAGCAGAGTAGTTTGATAGCAAGATAATTTGTAACGAGCAAGTAACGGTAGTAGTAATAAAAGTGCAGCAAGGTAGCCCAATCCTTTTGAGGCAAAGGACATGCCAAAACGGTCTCTTATAATAAGCAAAGCGTTCTTGAGGGTACACGGGAATTTCATCTAGTCACTTTCATCATGTTGGTTCGATTCGTGTTCGCTACTTTGATAATTTGATATGTGTGTGGACCGGTGCTTAGGTGTTGTTCTTACTTGAACAATCCTCCTACTTATGATTAACCCCCTCGCAAGCATCCGCAACTACGAGAAAAGTATTAAAAATAAATTCTAACCATAGCATTAAACTTTTGGATCCAATCGGTCCCTTACGGAATAGCGCATAAACTAGGGTTTAAGCTTCTGTCACTCTCGCAACCCATCAACTAATAACTACTCCACAATGCATTCCCTTAGGCCCAAATATGGTGAAGTATCATGTAGTCGACGTTCACATGACACCACTAAGGGAATCACAACATACACACTATCAAAATATCGAACACATATCAAGTTCACATGATTACTTGCAACATGATTTCTCCCGTGACCTCAAGAACAAAAGTAACTACTCACAAATGATAATCATGCTCAAGATCAGAGGGGTATTAAATAGCATATTGGATCTGAACATATAATCTTCCACCAAATAAACCATATAGTAATCAACTACAAGATGTAATCAACACTACTAGTCACCCACAAGCACCAATCTATAGTTCCGGCACAAAGATTGAACACAAGAGATGAACTAGGGTTTGAGAAGAGATGGTGCTGTTGAAGATGTTGATGGATATTGCCCTACCCAAGATGGAGAGTTGTTGGTGATGATGATGACGATGATTTCCCCCTCCGGGAGGGAAGTTCCCTCGGCGGAATCGCTCCGCCGGAGGGCAAAAGTGGTCCTGCCCAAGTTCCGCCTCGAGACAGCGGCGCTCCGTCTCGAAAGTCCTCACCTTATTTTTTCTAGGTGAAAATGACTTATATACCAGAAGATGGGCACCGGAGGTGGGCTGAGGGGAGCACAACCCACCAGGGCGCGCCTGGGCTCCCTGGCGCACCCAGGTGGGTTGTGCCCACCTGGTGGGCCCCCTCTGGTACTTATTCACTCCAATATTACTCATTTATTCCATAAAAAATCTCCGTGAAGTTTCAGCTCATTTGGAGTTGTGCAGAATAGGTAGCCTGACGTAGCTTTTTCAGGTCCAGATTTCCAGCTGCCGGAATTCTCCCTCTTTGTGTATACCTTGCATATTATGAGAGAAAAGGCATTAGAATTACTCCAAAAAGCCTTATTATGCATAAAAACGTCATAAATAACAGTAGGAAAACATGATGCAAAATGGACGTATCACATGCGATAGCGTTTTTCAGCGCGCGCCCAACCCTTT
Organism: Thinopyrum elongatum; assembly: GCA_011799875.1. Taxonomy (NCBI): domain Eukaryota; kingdom Viridiplantae; phylum Streptophyta; class Magnoliopsida; order Poales; family Poaceae; genus Thinopyrum; species Thinopyrum elongatum. The sequence goes on along the minus strand of CM022302.1, from coordinate 333,743,900 downwards.
TTTACGCGTGCACTATTTTACAACTTCTGCTGGAGATGTCCGGCGCCCAAAAAACCTGAATTTTAGCGCGCATCCCAGATTTTGGGCACCTGTTGGAGATGCTCTTACGGTTATTGTGTCGATCGCTTACGAAAACCTTATAATCCCAAAACACTTAGGCGCAGTGGATTAACTCGACCTCGTTTCTTGTTTCTTGACATGAATAAAGGAATCAACCAATAAGAGACGTGGGCCGTGTATGTTTTTAATGCCTTGAGACTACCTAGCACGACATGCTGCGGTCAGTTCATTGGATGCAATGGTAGTACTACAGTAAAAATATTAAGTTCTCTCATTTTCCCCTCCGCCTTGGTCGCGGTGCACAATGTAGTAATGACTAGTCTCTTCTTGACCCGCATTTACGTTGATATGGCTTGAATGCCAAGGAGGGAGAGGGTAGCGGTTCCCGAAATGTTGAACGGTCAATGATGCCTCCTCATTCAATTATCATGCAGAGGGAAGTAATTGGAGAGGCGGAATGGAGCCAGCATGATGTGAATGCAACGCAGTTTGGACTCTCATATAAAGGTGCCCCACCACTCCAATCCATCTACTCCTAGTCTCTGCGCAACATTGCTCACTCTAATCCAAGACCAAGTGACCAGAAGCCACAAGCACCTATGAGGCGATGGACATGAGCGGCAGTCGACTGTGCCAGATCATCCAAGATGCTGGCCCGCGGCCTCGCACTGCCCAGCGTTTCCAGACGGTGCTGGCGACTGCCGACGCCGGCTTCACCTCTCGCTTGGACGACATGATGGTCCGCTCCATCCGCAAGTTCACCGCCGTCAAGAAGCGCACGGACGACCTTGCCGTACTGCTCCAGCCCGCGCGCCCAGGCTCCTCGTTGCCTGCCACCCTCATCGGCCTCCATGGTGATGAACTCTTTCAAGCCCTAGTGGCCCTGTAGCTGTCGGAGGTCGCGACGAAGAATGTGCACCTCGAGGCCGCGCTCGCCGCGCAGCACCTCGCCATGCAAGAAACCATCGACCTACACATCCACGTCTATGAGGAAATCATCTACATAGGCCACTACAAGGCCAGGGAGGAAAGAAAGACGTTGGCCTTCTTCCACCGGCTGGAATCTTTGGACGCCATTGTTGAGAAGCACATTGACCTGGCCATGAAAGCCGCTGCTACTTAGCCGCCGTTCGGTGGGCCGGCGCCCTGAGTCGAGGAGGTGGAGGTCGTCGATGGATGCATCTTTCTTCTCGCCTCTTGTAACCTGCACTGCATCGCCTCGTGGCCTTGATGTTTTATTAGTGTATGGAATTTTTATTCCATTTGTAAATGACATGTGTGATCCCTTGCTCTTATTTGGCGTTAATTATATGTAGTATCACTGTCTTCATCCTGGTGTACTACCTAGGTCCCGGTTTATTAGTCCCTTTTGTAATAAATTTTGACCAAAGATTTAACTGACAAAATGTTAGTGCATGTCAACAAAAATTATATCGTTTGATTTGTATTCGAACATAGTTTTCAATGATATAATTTTGGTGACATGCATGAAGCTTTTGTTAATCAAATTTATGGTCAAATTTTCACACATATTACGATGGGGAGCAATAAACCAGGACGGAGGTAGACTGGTCACCATCGTGTTTTGTGTCAAATTTTGACTTCAGCGACCCAACCTACATGGGGGGAGTATATATATTGGCGCGACAACCAAACTTATATATTCAAAATTGAGCGTTACTACATGTCACGAGTTCAAAACGAGAAAGTGGAACAAGTACTACAACACGCCTGTGCCTTTCGCGTCGCACCCCACACCGTCGTTCCGGACCACCGCTCATCGCGCATTGGCTTGGCATTTTCTATGTACAAGTTATAAAGGTAAAGACTGCCGCATTCACGTCGCACCCCCACACGGTCTGTCGGGCACGCCGCTCAAGCAAGGGAACACTTGTTGTCTTAGCATTTTCATTGTCAGGTGGGGCCGCAGTTGAGCAAACCGACTACCGGCAAATCCCCACCCCGCCCACTGCGCGTCGGCTGGGTTAGAATTAGAAGAGAGAAATGAGGGAGAAGAGCTAGTTGTAGCACGGACACTGTTGTCAGATGGGACTCATGTTGATAGAATAGGAGTACTGAGTACTCGTACGTCTAGTACTAAGTACCACTAGGTGGGTGCATGCGACCTATACCTGCCATCACTTTAGGTCTCCTTTTCGAACCGCAGGTACGCTTCATAGTACATATTTTTTCACGCATTTTTGGACATAACACATTTATAAAAAACGACCGGACCTAAACCAGCCTAAGGGCCTCTTTGATTCACAGGATACTGAAAACACAGGAATGGGGAAAGTATGATGGCAATGAACCGAGAGGAGGAGGAAGAGGAGGAGTACTGTACGTGCTAGAGACTAGACTGTAGTACATTGTTTTTATGGCCATATCACCACATTGTTTTCTATGGCCTATCGCATGCTGGTTCACTAGGCTGCCGTGTTTCGCACTCCTCCGACGTGAGTAGTAGTATATACTATGTAGTACTATATATACCGCATGATTCTTTGCTCCTTCTTACTTCGCCGACATGTGGGAGAGCCAGCATCTGGGTCGACGTGTCATGCACCAGATTTAGAGTGGGGAACGGAAGGGGGGCATCACCCCGGTCATAGCGCCGGAGTAATAATGACTATAGTGAGTAGTCATATCACAAGACCCCATCTTTCCAGCAGTAATGAGCCGTCAAATTGCACAACCCTACCTTTCCAGCAGTAAGTTGAATCCGCTACTCGCTCACCCTCCTCGCCTCTCTGTCAAACCGGCTACGCGAAAACTGCCACGCGTACTGCCCGGGAAAAGCCCCACCCTCAACTTTTAAATACTCATAGTATAATTTTGTATCAATGAATTGCGCCATGGAGCAGAAAACCAAAAGAAAAAGGTGCTACATGTAAACAAATACAGTTCAAGCTATAGCTAGCGATTCGGAATGTAAACCGTGCATGTGTTTATACATATAGGTTTCTTCAAAGTACTGAGTCCATTGATGCAATGTGGTCAAACTGTACCATCGATATCTCAAAGCCAAAATAGTTCGAGCTTGTTCGTTCTATATAAATAGTACTATATGTTTATTCACCCGTGGGGTTGTTCAGTGAATGGAGGGCCAGGGAGCACAAGTGAACAAAGTGCAAATTGCATTCAGTCACGTTAAATAGAGAGTTTCTTTTCTTTAATGCCACGTACACAAATTGAAACGCTTGTTGTGGAGAGAAAAAGATAATCACTCCACTATATATATAGGCAGGGGCCTGAGCGCTTGCTTTACTAGGGTTGCTCTCTTCATTCTCTCATCCTCTACAGATCTAAACAAGACAGCGGTAGCGACATTTTCTCTCTGCTCACCGCTGGTCACAGATCCGGCCGGATCCCTTCGGCCGGTGTGTCTAGGGGACTAGGTGCATCGTTCACGCGGTCATCAGCGGCGAGGGAGGAAACCCACAGCTGCCGGCAGGTCCCGATCCTTTGCCCGTGCCGTTCTCTCCGACACAGCGCTGGCTCGGAAGGTCCTCTGACCCCTTCTTCCTCCCTGCCGTATTGTGGGCAGATCCGACCTGCCGCCGGCCTCCTAGCCACATCTCGACGACCCTCGGGTATAAGTTCCTTCGAAAGCGGCCCTGCTCTACTACCCTAGCTCCCCACGTGTCTGCATGTGGATCTTTTTCTACTTCCATCAGCTCTTCCAAAGCCACCTAAATTTTTAGTATTATTAGAGGTAAAGCTACTTCATGCAGTCGAATATAGGACTTGGTTCAAACGGCGAAGAAAGGGGGGAAAGTTGTAGCATGAATCTAGGACTTGATTCAAAGAGGAAATAACACGGGGAAAGTAGTAGAGACTGGATACCCAACCGTTCTCTTGGTTGAAAAGGGAAATAAAGGGAAAAGGCAGTACAAACTGGATAAGGAATATATCTATTATTGGTTGAAAAAAGGATAGAAAGTGGCGGCTGGTGGACAAGTCAACAAAGTATGTCCAGGATTAGATTTGCTGCCCTCACATAGTAAAAGGTCTCCAGGATTAGATTTGCTGCCCTCACAGAGTATGAACAAACTCGGCATCACCACTTTATGCCTCCTTGTAGGTACATTGTGCTGATGCGTCCACTGTCGCATGTCCTTATACCAACTTTTTGTTGTTGTTAATGTAAGGGCGCATGTAAAATGAAGCAATCACACTGTTACCGTAAGGACATGTCTAACCAATGTTATTGTTAATCTAATGCCTTCAGTAATATGATGCAATTAAACTGTGTTACAAATGGTACTCTTGCTATTTTTTCCAGTATCGTAAGTAAGTTGCTTCTTTACACTGCTGAGTGTCCTGGTGTCCCCACTGTCCCATGCCCTTAAACCAACTCTTTAGCTGCTGTTGATCTACTATATCTGGTAAACAAGCAATGCCACCATTAAAGTAATCCCATATTGGCCGGAGGTAATCCTCCTTTTCAAAAAAAAGTAATCCCATATTTGACGAATGTCATTGTTGATCGTAATGCTTTCGGTAACATGAAGCAATGCTGCCATTTTAAAAATTCTACTGTCCTTGCGTGATTGCCATGAGCATAATGAAGATGCTTCTTTTCATTTCGTGTATGTTTCGTATCTTGTCATTGACCAGTAACTGTTTTCTTTCTATCTTTTTGTGCGGATAGGGATATCCATTTCACCTTGTTGCTATTGTGACCTTTTGGTGAACTGCACAAAACACTTTTTTTTGAATGAGTGACTTGTGCAGTTCAACTAAAATGTCACATGGGCAACGTCTCTCAATTTTGGTGGAACTGCACATAGGGCGATTGGAGTTTCCAACATCTCCATCAAACTCTGCCGGTAATCTCATGCAACATTTTATTAGCCTTTGCAAGATGAGCCGTCACTGTCACCATGATGGCACTTTATTTTAGTGGAACTGCACAAAAGGATAAGCAAATTATAGTTGCACCTTGCATGAGCAGGACATCCAACCTTAATGTTGCTCAATTTTAGTGCAACTACTAAAGAAGAACGTGCCAGCTCATGAGAACAAGTACTTTTTGCTAGCTGCATGATTCAATCTTTGCTTCGTTTCAGCTGGACTGGGCAAAAAGGTCGCATAAATTGAATCATCCGAGTGGATCTGCAGGTTCACCACATCGAGTCATGGCGGCGTAGGGCTCCTCTCTCAATAATGGTTCCCATGACCGGGTATGTTCCTTTTTGGTTGATTTTGATTCTGCATCCAGCTAGTGATCTTGTGCTACTGTTTTGGAACTGCTATGAGAAAGCAATAATGATATAGTTTTGGCATCTTAATTTAATGCCACTAATAATTTGAGGCAATCTTTTGGCACCGCTACTGCCACTGATAAAATGAAGTAATAATACATTTAAAATAGAGCTACTGTCTTATCTACCATTTCATTTCCAATGTAGATAACTTGCAGAATGCCTATCCGGCAGAATCAAGTCCATGTGCACTACATCAATCACATAGCTGCACTGAACTAGTTGAGTCCATCATGCCTACCGTTGAGGTGGCGCGGGCCCCCTCTAACTGGCGGGTGCCATAATTTTAATTGAACTGCACAAAAAAGTGATTGAAATGAGTCGATGCTCCTCCTTCTACTGCCACACTGAGGTGTTAATGGATGTCAACGAATCGCCTTCATGGCAAGATACGGGGACATGAAGAATAACTTGATCTCCCAAAGTCATCTCACATAGGTCAGGACTGTCCTTTATTAACATGGTTGTGCTTTGTCATACTGTGCTAACGTTGTATTTTTTTTAATAAAGTTATTCTATCGCAATCTTTTCTCGTTTTGGAAATAAAGTTGCGTTAACTTGTGCCACTATTATAGTAATCATGCTCTTTCTTATTTATGCAAATAGGAATACTCAACTATAGATATTGTGATGGTCAAAAGCATTCGCCAAGTTCTTGGGTTGTATGACACCGCTAGCCAAGATGGATTTAATCCCGAGATTCACTTTATCCAAAGGCTCTAAAGTGCCATGTGTGTGTGCAAGGTGGAAAGAGATATTTCAAGACGTTGATTGATGATTCCACTAGATTCTGCTATGTGTATTTGTTAAATACTAAGGATGAGGCTCTATACACACTACAAAATCTAGAAGGCCCTCTTGTGCATATATTGGAAGTGGTAGTGCCACCAGTGATGCAGAATATTTCAGTTGCCAATGTTTGACCTGCGTGGCCTTAAAAAGGATTGGTTTCAATGTTTAAGAAAATCCTTGGATCAAATTGCTTACATGAAGCATCGATCAATTTTTATTTATTTGTTCACATTCTCACAATGTTTGAGTTATACAGTTACGATTGGCTCTGATCTGTGAATCATTGAGATGTGTATGCATCTTTCATGTACTTATTATTTGAATCTAATGGGTTGGTTCTGAATCTTGCAAGCTAGGAATCATTGTGATGTGTAGGCATCTTTGTTTTACTTATTATTTGAATCTTATTGGTTGGTTCTGAATCTTGTGAGCTGGGAAACACAGCATGATGATGCAGAGGACAGCAACCATAACAAGCTGTTCAAACTTGGTAGTATTGTCTTTGTGAAAGTGCGACAAATGAGCTGATCGTGTGCGTCCTGAGAATAATAATTCTAATTGTTGTGCATGTTGATCATGTGGCACTGATAGAACAAGCCAATGCTTTGCTTGTTTTAAGAATAAATTTTAATTAAAGCTAATAAAATTTAAGTAAAGTGACCACTAACACTTGCTATTACAGTACCAATACAGACCCGCTCATGAACGCGAGGTGGCATGTTCTGTCGGGCATGCAGCGGGCGAGGGAGGGGTAGTAACTGTTGTCGCCTGTACACACTCAGTTTACTGTTGAAAGCAGTTCCCCAAGAGCTGAAAAATGAACTGCTGTCGCCGCCTACCCACTCGTTCACTTGCAGTTGGAAAAACGAACTACTGCTGCCACGGTGCCGCCCCCAGTACCCCAGCACACACCGATCGTCTTCATCTCCCCCCTCCCCCCTGCATGCCCCCAATCCCCACAAAACGAGAACCACCACATCAACTCTGCGTGAGAAGAGACTCCAATGGCAATCCGAGGGGTGAGCCTGCTGGATATGGACTTCAGCAAGGAGTTCACCTTTGAGTTCACCGTTCAGACCCATGGCAGCACCAAGTTGAATGTGATGTATACCAACGATCCGGACTCGGTGAAGCTCTGCCTCACCAAGTTCAAGAAGTACCTACAGGAGGAGAAAGCACAAGGTCGCGGGACTAGACCTTGTGCCTATCCATTCATCTCTTGACAGGGGCCATCGGATCAACGTCGCCCAGGTATGCGTGCGGGAGGAGGTTCTTGTTTCATCGGCACCGCCGACTGCACCTTCGCTACAGTGGAGAGCAGGAAGAACGCGACTGTGCTTTACGATTCGGCCATCTGGTGCAACAAGCTTGTCGACATCCAGAAGCAATACAAGATCATCGGCAACGGGCAGGAGAAGGACTCCGTGGTTGACCTCGCCGCAACCATCATCGACCCCTCACTACTGCAGGATGATGCTACCATGACACTACGATCAGAGACCCTTTAACGAAACTCTGTGCGATGCATTAATCGCAAATGGTGATGTAAAAAAACCATCAAAAAAGATGCAAAACGTTTGCGGAGTTTAGTTGCGTGTGTGATGCAGGGCATATGGTTCAGTTCAATTAACTATTTGCGATGAGGAGGAAGAACAGAAATGGGCAGGCAGATGAAGGCATGTGCGATATACGGCATATAGTTCACTCGGATTAACTATTTGTGATGAGGCGTAACAATAGAAACGGGCAGCCAGATGAAGGTGTGTGCGAGTGAGGGCATACGCTTCAGAAGGATTAACTATTTGCGATTAGGCAACACAACAAAAATGGTCAGCCAGATCAAAGTGTCTGCGATTGACGGCATACACTTCACACGGATGAACTGTTTGCGATTAGCCACAACAAACAGAAACAGTTAGACAGACCAACGTGTGTGCGCTAGACGGGCACACATGCGAAACTGTAGTCGGAGCTATTGATAAACCTGGAGAAATGCTCACAAGGCCTTGTGGCCAGGTGGTAGTGGTAGACGAGGACATCATGTCGCACGCACAAATGGGTGACGGCAACCTTCTGATCATGCCCGGCGCAACCGCATGCACACGAACGTGCGTGATCGTGCGCCGGCCCCAAACACTGGCAGCGTGCATGGAGGGACGAGGGCAGAGCGCCTAGAGGGACGCGAGAGTAGAGCACGCGCGGTGGGACGCGAGCAGAGCGCGCCGCGGCCTCCTCAACCGCAAGCAACCACACTCATAGAGCAGTTGAACACGCAGGAAATGGTCGCCTACAAGCCGGCCGACAGTTGCGTCGCTACGTAGAGAGCGGCCGTGTGCTACTACCTCCGTCTTGGTCTATTAGTCCCCTTTATATTCTGTGCCATACTTTGCCCTTAAATTTAACCAATAAAATGTTAATGCATGTTATAAAAATTATATAATTGGAAACTATGTTCAAATACGAATCCAACGATATAATCTTGAGCGACATGCATTCGTATTTTATTAGTTAAATCCTACTTATAAACTAGGATGGGGGTATAGTAGGTAATTAAATCGCAAACATTTTTTTATTAACTGTATGTGTACATGGCCTTTCGTCCTCCTCTCTCACGTCTTGTCACCCCACTGCCGCAGACGGCTTACAGCGCAAGCTTGCGCAGCGCGCGGGGGCGTTCTTTTGGCCAAACGGTGGCTCGAAGTGGCGCCAATGAATCGTCAGTGAGCCCGTTCCCGCGCAACCTCGTAGGTTCCCGCGCAAGCTTCCCGCCCGACTCGGTGAAATCCCCCAAAATCCCAATGCTTATCAGCCTGCTATATAAACCCTCACGGCCGGTGAGTCCTGCGTCGCATTTTCCCCTCCCTCCCTGTAGCTTATCTCGTCTGCTTCTCCCATAATCGCCAATGGCACCGGTTCATCATCGTCACATAGCCACTCCGCCGTCATCAGAGGACAGCTCTAGCTGGGAGGCTACACCGTGGCGGCGGCACAATCCCTGGCGTAGTGTAGTGCGCGTGGCGTCCCTGTTGGGTGTGCGCGGAACACCCACCACACGCTCCGCCGCCGCTGCCCGTCGGCAGCTGTTGCCGGCCGCCGTGGCCGCCACTCCACCGTCGAAAGCCAGGGCCATCGCCCGCTCCGCCACCGCGGCCCGAAGGCGGGAGGTGGCCGTCGTGGCTGCCACCCCACTTCCGGCCACCGTGGCCATCACCCGCTCCGCCACCGTGGCACGAAGGCGGGAGGTGGTGGTCATGGCCTCCACCCCATCATCGACCGGCGTGGCCACCAGCCCACCGTCAATCGCCGGGATCATCACCCGCTCCGCCACCGCCGCCCAAAGGCGGGAGGCGAAGGTGGAGGCCAGCACATGCGTCAGCGACCTTGCGCGCTACATCGAGTTCCTGCGGGAGGAGGAGGAGCGCCTCGTCGAGCATGCAAAGAGCCTTACCGCAGCTGTGGCCGCAGCACACGCCGACGCAGAGGCGAGGAATCAGGAGATCTACGAGCAGTCCCGCCGCTTCGAGAGGGGTCGTCTGGAGCGGTAGAGGGCGTTCGAGGTGAGCGTCGCTGAAGGTGCAGCAGCGGCAGGCACCGTATTGCAGTTGTCCAGCTCGTCGGTAGGCTCCTCCTCCTCTTCCTCTTACCGAGCACGCTCGGCAGAGGAGAGGCTGCCGGAAGTAGTACAAAGCCCCTCCGTAGTAGTAGTAGTATTTAGGGGCTATTTTGTTCAGTTCATCTGACTATAGATGTGGTGGAACTGTACAACGTACTTAAAATTAGCTAGTATATATAGTTGAACTAGCTATTTCAGTACGTGGTTGGCAACAATTGGGGAAAAGTTTGGTCGGTTCAGCTGTCGAGTTGAACTATTTGTATAAAAGAATGACTGCTTAATCTATGAATGAAATCTATGCTTAATTACTGAATTTTAGTTGCAAAAATTAGATAGTGCTAATGATTTTTAGCTGCATATTTTGACAAATCGCAGTGTTACAAGGTTGATAAATGGCAATGTTACTAGATCAACAAATGTCAATCTTTCCAGTTTGTCAAATGGCAATATACCCAATATGACAGATGCAAATCTTACCAAATTATCTGTACGTGGTTGCACACGGGTCATCCGAAAAAAATGTTTGCGTTGAAGGGAGGTATAAATCCTGCTTGCCAGATTTTCTCTTGGCTTAGCGCCGAAGTCTTTCTTTGCATACCTTATTCAATCTGAACCGTTTGCGTTGAAGAGATGCACAAATCCTGCGCGGCAAATTTTCCCTTGGCTTACTGCGGAAGACCATAGCTCTCACTTTGCATACAGGTGTTCTATCTAAAACGTTTGCGATGAAGAGCTGCACAAATTCTACTCGGCACATTTTCCCTTGGCTTACTGGGGAAGCTGTCGGTTTACATACAGGTGTTCTATCTAAAACGTTTGCAATCAAGAGCTGCACAAATCCTGCTCAGCACATTTTCGTTAGGCTTCCTGGGGAAGCTATCGGTTTGAATACGGGTGTTCTAACTAAAACGTTTGCGATGAGTGTTTTATATTTAAAAACCGTATTAAACTGCGGCTTGGGCGCCATTAATGGAGAGGATGCGAGCAAGGCGGGCGGCCATGGAAGTCAAAGGGCTCGCTTCCCAGTGAGCCTGCGTGGCATACAGCTCGCACGCTTCCCGGTGAGCCTGCGCATTGGAGTACAGCTCGCACGCCTCCCGTTTAGTCAAGCACCTGTCCGCACGGCACCTCCTAGCCATTAAAAGAGTGAGGCGTGCCGTCACGTGAATGGTTAACAGAACGCACACGATTTAAATTATACAAAACATTTGAGATGTTACAGTGGCAGCTATTTGTTTCAAAATGCCTTTGTTGGCTGTTATTCGAGTGCGCCTTCTCTCAAAATGGACACAAAAATAGCACAACATGTCGGGTGCCATTCCATGATAGCATGCCAAGTTTCATGAATTTCAGACGAGTTTTGGATTCACTAGAATTTAAAAACAAAGTATCTCAACATTTTGCCGGCAATCAACAGTGCCCTGGTGTTTGAAATTCATTCCCATTTCTTGCATGGGACCTAAGCATGCACCCAAGGACACACATTTGATTTTTCAACCAATTTATATGCAATGGAGCATATGCATGTAGTTCAAATTTGAATTATGCACATAAAATGCCTAGAAAACCCAGTTAATGTATAAAAATGTCCAAATGAACCCCGAAAATTTCCAAAATTTAACACAACACTCCTGTTGTTCTATGTTGACACTAGAAAATTTTGAAAGCAATAAGAGGCAATGGATATCATTTCGTCCCCAAAGGTGGCACGTTCCCTACCGAAACCATCACGCTTGTTGTGAGAAGCTCTGGTTTGTGAGAAGCTTATACCCAAACCTGCCCCAAATGGGACAAATTTTTTACCACGGCATGTTGATGCCGCTCCATGATAGCATGCCAAGTTTCATGAATTTCAGACGAGTTTTGGATTTACTAGAATTTAAAAACCATGTATGTCAATGTTTGCGGCCGAGTGACGGTGGCAGGGTGTTTGGCATTCATTCTCATTTCTTGCATGGGACCTAAGCATGCAACCAAGGACACATATTTGAATTTTCAACCAATTTATATTCATTAGAGCATGTGCCTGTAGTTCAAATTTGAATTATGCACATAAATGCATTGAAAACTCAATTAATGTATAAAAATGTCCGAACGAACCCCGAAAAATTCCAAAATTTAACACAACACTCCTGTTGTTCCATGTTGACACTAGAGAAAAAATTGAATTCAAGAAGAGGCAACGGATATCGTTTCGTCCAGAAAGGTGAAACGTTCCCTACCGTAACCATGAGGCTTGTTGCGAGAAGCTCTGGTTTGTGAGAAGCTTATACCCCAACCTCCCCCAAATGGGACAATATTTTTACCACTGCATGTTGATGCCGTTCCATGATAGCATGTCAAGTTTCATGAATTTCAGACGAGTTTTCGATTTACTAGAATTTTAACACCATGTATCTCAATGTTAGCGGGCAAGCGACGGTGGCAAAGGTGTTTGACATTCATTCCCATTTCTTGCATGGGACCTAAGGTTGCAACCAAGGACACACATTTGATTTTTCAACCTGTTTATATGCACTGGAGCATGTGCATGTAGTTCAAATTTGAATTATGCACATAAACGCATAGAGAACTCAGTTAATGTATAAAAATGTGCAAACCACGAAAAATCCCAAAAAATGACACAACACTCCTGTTGTTCTACGTTGACACTAGAAATGTTTTGAAAGCAAGAAGAGGCAACGGATATCGTTTCGTCCACAAAGGTGACACGTTTCCCTACCGGAACCATGAGGCTTCTTGTGAGAAGCTCTGGTTTGTGAGAAGCTTATACCACAACCTACCCCAAATGGGACAATATTTTTTACCCCAGCATGTTGATGCCATTCCATGATAGCATGCCAAGGTTCATGAATTTCAGACGAGTTTTGGATTTACTAGAATTACATGGTTGCTGAAATTGCTCGATTAAAAAGTGTGGGTGTGCTGTAGTCTCCTTTGTGTACCCAAATTATGCAATGACGTGGATGACCACTGTAACCAGGGAAATTTGAACCAAAATTTTTCACGTTCAAACTCATCACACACGGGTTAAGCTATCTAAATCGTTTGTGATGTTCACATATTGTACACAGTGCTGAATAAGGGACCGTGTCTGATGACATTTTACGCGCCAGTTTTTTTGCTGAACCGATTCAAAATTTTCGGCTTCCGCAGAAATATCTACCTTCCCGCCCCCTTCCTCTTACCAAAAGCCACATTTCCCCTGTTTCCACCTTCCTTTCCAAGTTGAAACCTTCACTCCTTGCTTGCAGCGCCACCTCCTCGCCAACGACCCTCCTTCACGCTGCTCGGCCTCGTCTATCTAGGCAGGTAATCCACACCCGACCCCCATCCTCCTCCTCCTTCCACATCCGACATGCCCCGACCCCGGCGCAACACCTTCCACCCAAATCACCGACCCCTCCACCAAATAAGCGCCGCCCTAAGCCATGGTGCACGCAGTATAGCCAGGAGCTCAAGGAGCATTTGGAAGCGGAGAAGAAAATCGCGGCCGCACGCGCAGATGAGATCGCGATGGCTGCCATTCGTGCCAACCCCCAGATCTTGGAGGAGCACCTCGCCGTCGAGGCCACCGTCGACGCCTCGCGCACCGACGCCGCGACGCGGTTGGCTGCTTTAAACGACAGTTCATGGCGTTTTCTCGAGGCCACCCTCGGTGCCTTCGACGAAGACTACGAGGTGTTTTCTTAGCGTGCACGTGCTTACCTCAACTCGAGAGCCAGCAGGTTGGTGCCCGTAGCGGCTCAGGCAACTCGCCACTACGACAAGGGCACCCACAATGTGGAGGCCTCGCCCTCTTCCATGTCCAAGGAGCCAATCATCATCGATATCTCCGACGATGAGGAGTAGCTTGTCTTATTAGCTCACTATAAGGACCCATGTTCAGTTTGCTAGCTACGCCAGTTAAGCATGCTCGGTTTACCCGTTGCATGTGCTGCTCCTGCCTTTCCTTCACAAATTCTAGTGAATTGTGCTATCTACTTTTACCATGCAATTTGTTGCTCCAGTGTATATGTTCTATATGTTGTGTAATGTGGTACTCACTTATTAATTGTTTGGTTAATTAGTTGTCGTGTTCAGTTAACTGTTTGGTTCAATTCTGCAAATGTGATGTTCAATTCTTCAGGGTGCAATTTTGTATTGTCTTCCATGTGAGAAATAAATCGAATTTATCTTTACAAAATACATGAGAAACAAATACAATTGCTATATTTCCAAGTTGTCAAGCATGCTTGGTTTGGTTAACTGTCTAATCTTCTAGTATGTTATACATTGTGCAATGTGGTGCTTAGTTAACGTTTGGTTCATTTGTTGTGGTGTTTAGTTAACTGTTTGGTTCAATTCTGCAATGCGATGTTCAATTGTTGTGTGTGCATTCTGTTATTGTATACCATGTGAGAAATAAATCGAATTTGGCTGTACTAAATACATGAGAAACAAATACAATTGCTATATTTCCAAGTTGTTAAGCATGCTTGGTTTGGTTAACTGTCTGATCTTCTATTAGGAGTATGTTATATTGTGCAATGTGGTGCTCAGTTAATGTTTGGTCCATTTGTTGTGGTCTTTAGTTAACTGCTTGGTTCAATTCTGCAATGCGATGTCCAATTGTCGTGGGTAGAATTTTGTATTGTTGTGCATGTGAGGAATAAATCGAATTTGGCTGCACTTAATACATAAGAAACATATACAACTGCTATATTTCCTAGTTCTTAATCATGCTTGGTTTGGATAAATGGGTTTTCCATGTGGCTTGAATTAATCTAATGAATCTGTAATGTGCTTATTTTTCATCAACATATTTTACTAATAGCATGCGAACCCTCACTTAACCTGATCACTAACTACCTTATATGTGTTGCAGGAAAACAATGGGAAGCACTGAGGTTTACAATCGAGGTTTGCACATGCATGGTCCTTTGTCTAATAGCACATTATTGTGCAATTGCAGGAACCACTCTAATATTTAGGTTTTTAACAATTTGGTCTTGCACATGTAGGTCCTGATGTCAGAGGTTTTGACCCACTGTTCGACCCTTTTTGCATATGGGGAAATGAGTTGTCCATGAATATCAGTCAAGTCAAGAAAATCAGAAAGATTGTTAGGATAAAGAAATTAGTAACAAAAAACAACAAGATCTTCGTCTGCACAATGAAGAAGACATCAGTTCACTACAGGATGGTACTAACTATTATACCTTGCCTTTTTTATTCATTTGCCCCATTTCCAATATAGAGAAGATATTTATACACATCCTTGTTTTCAGGCCTTTCCAAAGCAGTTCACTGATGATTACCTCTCAAACCACCTGTATGGTCAGGAGGCGACGAAGGTATTCATACAACACCCACGGTTCAATATTGAAGTGTTCCTGAAGAGGACAAAGGATGGACAGTCAATCATCCACAGGCACTGGCCTAAAGTTGCAAAGACCTTCAACATCAATGAAGGCTTAATATGCGCCTTCCGCTTCAGCAGTTTTCCAGATGAGATTCATCTGTCTATGTATCGTCTATGATGCTAATTTCGAAAGGTTATAGATGTTGCATGTGAAACTTGGTGCTGGTGCAGTTGTGTAATGGGGTAGCTGAGTGCTGAAGCTATATGATGTTGTATTCTGATGTATTTCAATTATGAAATCCTGCTTCCTTAATATGAAAATGAAATATATTGTGTGCTTAATATGAAATGTCAATTACATTAATAAATGGATTATTAATAATAGGACAATTAGCCTACTAATGGCCAATTAGCCTGCTAATTGGGTTTTTCTATTGCAAAAGGTTATTGAGAAAACACCGTGGGCGATGACCTCAGGCAACGCACACAGTTTCTAGGAATAAATCGTGTTGGATCAATGAACAATCACACACGACATCCTCTTGAAAACTGTTTGCGTTAGGGCACCTTGCGCAAACGTTTACCACATAAAAAGTGTGTGTGATGGACAGTTTTTGCCACACAGTTTCTTCTACGCACCGTGTGTGATGCATCCAATAATGCAAATGATAAAATTGTTAATATCATGTGCAATGGCAACGCTATCACAAATGATTTAATGGTCAAAATTATGTGTGATGTACCTGCGAGCGGAAACGTTTTCCTTGGAGCGACTGTGTGGGATGTATATACGAACGGAAACGTACTTCTTGGATTAACTGTGTGGGATGTACATACTAATGGAAACGTATTCCTTGGATTGACTGTGTGGAATGTACATACGAACGGAAACGTTTAGCGGGGACTGACTGTGTGGGATGTACTTACGACCGGAAATGATTTCGCCTGTATAATTGTATTTTTTAGCACTACTGTACGTATAACCGTATTTGATCGCTCGCCGGTCACACACGACCTCATTTTTGCCGAGCGTGTGTGCCAGGAGGGCATATCCCCGATGTTTTCTGGGTCGTGTGGGAAGGACCCCCCTATCGCAGTCACTCACTAGGCGACGGTTCAGAACGCCGTCGCGGAAAGGGGTTAAAAACCGTTTGTATAGCACCTTGCTATACCAGTGCCTACTACGCCAACATGAAAGAAGACGTTGATACCAAGGACCTGAACATGTGGGAGGTACCTCTGAATCTACCCTACATAACCTACGCGGCCAAGGACGCATACGCATGCAACGACATGTACAAGCGGATCTTGGACATGAGGGCGTGTCTGCTTCCCGTAACCGACAAGTACACGGACAGCCGCAGCGTCATGATCAAGCGTGCCAGGAAGGTCTAGATGATGTACTTTATCAGTTTAAGCACCTTTATCATCTGAGTGTTTCATGCATTAGCCTATGTGTCGTAATTATCTGTTTTGTCCGAAATATTTCGTCTAAGAACCCATTAACCTGTTTGCTTTTTTTTAGTGGCTATTTGCTTATGTATGTAACTACTTCACTGGGCTGCCGTGCTTTGAATCCCCTTCCTCCCAACATATTCCCCTTCTCAGGTGGACCCAGCAGGTCTCGTACACAGACATCTGGGACCAACCACCTATCCATTTGTATTTCTTTATTTTGTTCAATCTTTCGTCCTCTTCATACTGCGGCTGGCGGTGCTGCCGCGCACGCCTCGGTGACCCATCCTAGCCTATGGCATTGGCCAGGCCATCCCTCTACTCTCACACATTCTCCGGCGGCGGCAGCTCCACCGGCCCGCCCTGCACCCGAACAAGTCAACCCTCGGTACTCCCCTCCCAGCCTGCGTCTTCCCTGGCTCCGGTTCGTTCCGGTCCGAGGTCTCGACGTCGTTCTCCGCCTTGGTGCTCTCGCCGCGGCACTGCTGTCTGTCGTTCCCAACATGGTCAACAAAATGAGAGGAATTGGGAGACGACTTTTCGTCAAGAGGCTGACAGTCCGGGCCCACCAGGTCCATGGCCTAGGTTTTGTTGTTTAACACGCGCAGCCCATGACATGCAGACACAGTTGATCCAGCAGGTTTCTACTTTTTTTTGGGATCCAACAGGTATCAAGCGGCCTTTCGGCCTCCCAGCCTAGCTTGTCTATAACATCAGCAACCCAAGTTATGTTTGTTTTTTCAAGACAACGCACAGCTCAGTTCTATTTTTCTATAAGAATGCAAAACTGAACCTATGTTTTCCCTTCTATAATATTATATATATACTTATATTTATATCTTATTTTATTACGTATATATAACAGAAACAACATAAGGTTTCGTTAAACCTGTCGTTCGTCCAACCATTGTATAGACCTTCCCACTTCCTTTATTTTTTATTTTTATTAATCCTATATCTGAATTTTCTCCCACTTTCTCTTTTTGATGTAATCTGAGTTTTCTCCCAGTACTTTTCCCTGGAACCAACTCAACTGTCCCACGTCTAGCCTAAAAAATAATAATACCCCACGTCCTATTAACTCATCAAATTAAAATGATATTTTATTTCGTAAATCGAAAGTTCTTACAAAATAATAATAATTGTTTATATATATATAACTTGGCAAGTTAACTCCTGGTGATTCCGTACATAAGCTTGCAAAGATTTTACTGACCAATGCAGTAATAGACAAGCAATCATGTGTTTATGTTTTTATAACATTTCTCCGTCCAGCCCAACATGATATTTTCACCCAGCCCAGCAAGTCCCCGGATTTCGAGAAAAATGCAAATAGGCTTTAAATTCTAACATAATATATAAACAGGCTGCATAGATGCTACATCGTTGTTTCACCCAGCCCACCAAATGGACTAAAAAAACCAAATGGATGGGCTGGCATGTGGGCCAGTAAGTCAAAGCCTAAGCACTTTCGCAAAAAAATACAAAGTTCGAAGCCTAAGCAAGGTGTTGGATTTACATCCAACGGCCGGCATTCTTCTTCAATCTCTCGTCTTCTTCCTCCAGCGCTTCCGGGATGACCTGCTCAAGCATCCGGCGTCTAGCAGCGTTGTTTCGCGTGCCTCGCAGCGAACCACTACCCCACCGACGGCCAGGCCATCCCTCCACTCCTCCGCACCTCTTGTTATTATTCTCTGTCGAGTGTAGTCCCACCTCGCACCCGAACCAGTCAAGTTTCCCACTCCTCTTTGTCTGCAACTCCACTACTGCGTTTTCCCCATCTTCGAGTCGTTCTAGTCTGGGGCCTCGCCGTCGTCCACTGGCCTTGGTGTGCTCAGCAAGGTGTGGTCAACATGGTCAACAAACGAGAGTCATCGAAAGATGACTGTACGTGGAGAGGCTAACAGTGGGGACGCACCACGCCCATGGACGCATGCATGCAACTACATCCTTTTTACCCTAAAAAAATAATGTTTCCCCCCTGACTGACGATGACATGTACCTAGGGTAGGGTCCTAGGCCCGACCTACATACCCTACCCAAGGACACTACACAAGAGGCCAAGACCTACAGAGATAGAAAGAAGATACCGACTGGAATTATCACAGAGTGCAACCCACTCGACAAAAGATCCACTCGGATACCCCAATTCCACTCGACCGTCGTTATTCACTCGGAGTACAAGAATTCACTTGAAGGACAGAAGGCCTAGAGCCACCTCTGGATGGCAACGGTCGAACATTCACTCCGTTGCCTTAAAGATCATTAAACATGGGCGTTACCAGTAACGCTCGTAACTTTATTCTCTCATTGAACCCTTGCGTAACTGAGGAATGCGAGGGGTCGGCGTACTCTATATAAGCCACCCCTCCCCTCTTGCACAAGGGTTCGCACCCCCTGTAACTCAACACTCCAATCAATAAATCCTCCGCGGCACCGAGACGTAGGGCTATTACCTCCTCCGAGAGGGGCCTGAACTCGTAAATCCGAGTGTACAACCTCGCCATAGCTAGGCTCTGCCCTCTCCTACGTACCCCCATCTCTACTGTCAGATCCGTTCCCACGACACTGACAGCTGGGACCCACCAGCTACATCTTCGCATGCAAGGAAGTGCGTCCTTATTACGGGCAAAAAAATGATTCCTCACCCTGACAGCTGGGACCCATCAGCTATATCTTCGCACACAAGGAAGTGCCTCCTTATCCTCCCTGATAGCTGGGACCCACTCGGTCGAACCATACGTAGGGTTGTCTCTCTGGTAGCGAACGTGTACGTACATACTGGTCGATCGGTCTCTCTGCAAGGATGAACCTTGGCCGAGCAAGGAGCGGCATGTGTGACGTAGCAGTTGAGGCAGTCCTGTATAAATCATGTACACGCACGTACAACCACGCTACAAGAAAGTAAATACGGCTACTTATGTACATACGGGCGGGGTCCCGAACGCGTACAACGATGTCGTCCTGTTCATCGGCAGCCAACTGGCTGGGTCGCAACGGAGGAAACAGCGTTGTGTTCATCGGGAGGCAACCGATTGGGTCGAAAGACGTCGTGTTCATCGGGAGCCAACCGGCTTGGACGGAACAGCCGAAACGAGGTCTGGCGTACCGCAGAACGGAGGAAACAGCCTTCTGTTCGACCGCATATGGTCAAAACGGGGTCCTGTTCATTGGGAAGGGTCTGGCGTACCGCAAAACGGAGGAAACGGACTTCTGTTCGAGTGCCTACGGTCGAAACGGGTCCTGTTCATCGAGAGGGGTGTGGCGGACCGCAAAATGGAGGAAACGGACTTCTGTTGGAGCGCCTACGGTCGAAACGGGGTCCTGTTCATCCACCGTCTACTGCCTCGCTCCAGCCTCCACGGGCTACTGTTCATCCACCGTCGACTTCCTCTGGCCTCCACCAGCTACTGTTCATGCATCCAGCCTCCACCGGCTACTGTTCATAGAGCCTCCACGGGGTCCTGTTCATCTAGCGGCAATGGCCTAGCTACTACCACGGGGTCCTGTTCATCCAATCCCCACCGGGACTGTTCATCCACAGCCAACCAACCGGCTCGACTCACCACATCTCGACTCGTTCTACGTACCGCGCGCACGGTAGCAACAATCACTGTTCATCGAGAGGCAACCCAACACCGGCTGGCTACGTCTCGCACGGGGGCTCGATCGGCTTCAGTAAGTAGTAGCAGTGATCGATCGCTCGGGTTCAATTAGCAGCAGCAGCGAAGGAATCGCTCGGGTTCAGTCAGCAGCGAATGAATCGCTCGGGTTTAGTTAACAGCCAAGGGATCGATCACTCGAGTTCAGTAACGTAGCTAGCAGTGTGATCGCTCGGGTTCAGTTAGCCAACGCCTCGCACACACGTGCGTACACGAGAGAAACGCGCAAACCTCCGTGCATCGCTCGGCCCCGACCACCCAATCGTAACCGGGAACTCCCCGATATTTTCCTCGCCCTCGCTTCTACCATGATTTTTTCCATCATGGACAGCCCAAAGAATGTCATGCAGGTGCGTCTCCAGCCCGCCCAGGACGAAAATCCCATTTTCTGTCATGATTTTTTGTCATAGAAGTAGGAGCCCACCACATCTATGATGATACATGGTTTTGTCACAATTATCATCATAGAAGTGTCATAAGCATGACAAAAAAAATTCGTTCGAGCCAAAATGTCACGGATGTGTCTTTTTTTTGTAGTGAAAATTTCAGGTCATTATGAGTAATTTTATTTTTGGCCACTTTTTATTGCACGGAAAAATCAGAAAACAGGATAAACATGGCATTTTATTGTGTTTAACTAAAAATAACAGAAAACAAAAAGTAGGTGCAGAAGGTTGTGCTTACTAAATTCATCAACCACATGCCTCTAAAAAATCATCCATTAATAAGGTTGATCAAGTCTTATTAACAACCACTTTCGATTAGCATGAACCCGAAGAATTTTCGTAAGTTACCTCAACGGGAATATGCATATCCCCAACAATAAGTATTTCATATTTCTTTTTGGTAGTAGGTAGAGGGAGTTGGAAACTTCCAATAGTAATTGTTGGAGACTTTTCAATAACATTAATACCATTCACTTGAAATTGTTTCTTCGGAAAGTGCATCGTATGCTCATTACCATTGATATGAAAAGTGACTTTGCTTTTATTGCAATCAATAATAGGCCCTGCAGTATTCAAAAAGGGTCTACCAAGGATAATCAACATGTTGTCGTCCTCGGGCATCTCAAGTATTAAAAAGTCTGTTAAGATAGTAACATTTGCAACAACAACAACGGGCACATCCTCGCAAATACCGATAGGTATGGCAGTTGATTTGTCAGCCATTTGCAATGATATTTCAGTAGGAGTGAGTTTATTCAAATCAAGTCTTTTATATAAAGAGAAAGGCATAACACTAACACCAGCTCCCAAATCACATAAAGCAGTTTTGACATAGTTTCTTTTAATGGAGCATGGTATAGTTGGTATTCCTGGATCTCCTAGTTTTTTTGGGTACTCCATCCTTAAAAGAATAATTAGCAAGCATGGTGGAGATTTCAGCTTCAGGTATTTTTCTTTTATTAGTGATAATGTCTTTCATGTACTTAGCATAAGGGGGCATCTTTAAAATATCAGTCAAACGAGTACGCAAAAAGACTGGCCTAAGCATTTCAGCAAAACGTTCAAATTCTTCTTCATCCTTTTTCTTAGATGGTTTAGGTGGAAAGGGCATGGGCTTTTGAACTCATGGTTCTCTTGTTTTACCATGTTTTCTAGCAACAAAGTCTCTCTTATCATAACGTTTATTTTTAGGTTGTGGGTTATCAAGTTCAATAGCAGGTTCTATCTCAACATCATTATTTGGTTCTTTATCATTGTCTGGTTGAGTATATTCATGACCATCATCATTTTAGCATTTACGTTATCACTAGGTGTGTGCTCACAACCAGATTGAGTTTCAGCATCAGAGATAGAAATTTCATTATCATTATCAGAAGGTTTTTCCACCTCAGGTTCACTAGAAGTATGCAAAGTCCTATTATTTTTCTTTTTCTTCTTCTTTTTAGAAGGACTAGGTGCATCAACATTAATTCTTGAGAGTCTTGTTCAATTCTTTTAGGGTGACCTTCAGGACAAAGTGGTTCCTGAGTCATTTTACCTCCTCTAGTTGCTACTCTAACAGCATAATCATTTATATTATTGTTCATTTCATTAAGTATCTCACTTTGAGATTTAGCAACTTGTTCTAACTGGGTTCTAACCATAGAGGCATGTTTTCTTGCACCTCTAACATCATTAGTGATTCTAAACAACAAGTCACTTAAGCGAGCAATCATATCAGAATTTTGTTTCAATTGTTTCATAACATTTGCATTGAAGTGATCTTATTTTCTAATGTAGTTGTCAAATTCATACAAGCATTGACTAGGATGTTTATTGTAAGGGATATCACCTTCATCAAACTTTAAAAGAGAATTTACCTCTACAACCTGTGGTGGTGGCGTGTCAAGTCCATGTATTTCTTCAATAGGTGGTAAATTCTTAACATCCTCAGCTTTAATACATTTTTCCTTCATACATTTCTTTGCCTCTTTCATATCTTCAAGACCGAGAAATAAGATACCCCTCTTCTTTGGAGTGGGTTTAGGCGATGGTTCAGGAAGAGTCCAATCATCATAATTCTTCAATATATTATTCAATAATTCCTCAGCTTGTTCAATAGTTCATTCCCTGAAAACACAACCAACACAACTATCTAGGAAGTCCCTAGAAGCATCGGTTAGTCCATTATAGAAGATATCAAGTATTTCATTTTTCTTGAGAGGATGATCAGGCAAAGCATCAAGTAATTGGAGAATCCTCCCCCAAGCTTGTGGGAGACTCTCTTCTTCAATTTGCACAAAATTAAATATTTCCTGTAAGGCAGCTTGTTTCTTATGAGCATGAAAATATTTTTCAGAGAAGTAATAAATCATATCTTGGGGACTATGCACACAACCAGGAGCAAGAGTATTGTACCAAGTCTTAGCATCACCCTTTAAAGAGAAAGAAAATAACTTAAGAATATAGTAGTAGCGAATTGTTTCCTCATGAGCAAATAGGGTGGCTATATCGTTTAATTTAGTAAGATGTGCCACAACAGTTTCAGTTTCATAGCCATGGAAAGGATCAAATTCAACCAAAGTAATTAACTCTGGGTCGACAAAGAATTCATAATCCTTATCAGTAACAAAGATAGGTGAAGTAGTAAACTTAGGATCACATTTCATTCTAGCATTCAAAGATTTTTCTTTCAACTTGACTAGTACTCCCTCCGTTCGGAATTACTTGTCTCGGAAATGGATGTATCTAGAACTAAAATACGTCTAGATACATTCATTTCTGCGACAAGTAATTCCGAACGGAGGGAGTAGTTTCTTAGATCATCTCTATGCTTACAAGCAAGAAAATCCCTAGCAACCTCTTCATCCATAACATAACCCTCAGGTATCTTAGGCAATTCATATCTAGGAGAGCTAGGTCTAATAGGTGTTTCATGATTTTCAGTTTCAAAGACTTCATCAGTTTCAGTAATTTCATTAGTTTCAACAATTTCATTCTCTTTAGCTCTAGCAATTTGTTCATCAAGAAATTCACCTAGTGGCACATTCTTATCAAGCAAGGTACTAGCATCATCATAAGCATCATTCATAACAGAAGTAGCATCATCAATAACTTGTGACATATCAGGATTAATAGCATGTGGTGGTGTTGCAAGTTTACTCAAAACAGAAGGTGAATCAAGTGCAGAGCTAGATAACAGTTCCTTACCTCCCCTCGTCTTAGAGGGAGCGATCTTGGTTCTATCATACTTAAGATTCTTCATAGTGATCAACAGATATAAATCCCAAGTGACTCAACAAATATATCTATGCTCCCCGGCAACGGTGCCAGAAAAAGGTCTTGATAACCCACAAGTATAGGGGATCGCGACAGTTTCGAGGGTAGAGTATTCAACCCAAATTTATAGACTCGACACAAGGGGAGCCAAAGAATATTTGTAAGTATTAGCAGTTGAGTTGTCAATTCAACCACACCTGGACATTAAATATCTGCAGCAAAGTGATCAGTAGCGCAGTAGTATGATAGTTTGATAGCAGTGGTAACGGTAACAACAGTAACAGTTTTGTAGCAGTTACAACAATAGCAATAGTAACTTAGCAAGAACAATACATGGAAAACTCGTAGGCATTGGATCGGTGATTTCGTTGGATAATATTCATCATATAACAGTCATAACCTAGGGCGACACAGAACTATCTCCAGTTCATAAATATAATGTAGGCATGTATTCCGTAAATAGTCATACGTGCTTATGGAAAAGAACTTGCATGACATCTTTTGTCCTACCCTCCCATGGCAACGAGGTCCATAAGGAAACTAAGGGATATTAAGGCCTCCTTTTAATAGAGAACCGGAACAAAGCATTAACACATAGTGAATACATGAACTCCTCAAACTACGGTAATCAGCGGAAAGAATCCCAATTATTGTCACCTTGGGGTATGCGGATCATAAACACGTAGCAGGTGCATATAACTTGCAAGATTGGATCATGAACATAGATATAATGGTGAAAACATAAACGGCTCAGATCTAAAATCATGGCACTCGGGCCCTAGTGACAAGCATTAAGCATAGCAAAGTCATAACAACATCAATCTCATAACATAGTGGATACTGGGGATCAAGGCCTAACAAAACTAACTCGATTACATGATGAATCTCATCCAACTCCTCACCGACCAGCGAGCCTATGAAGGAATTACTCACTCCCGGCGGTGAGCATCTTGGAATTGGTGATTGAGGATGGTTGATGATGACGAAGACCGAAGATCCCCCTCTCTGGAGCCCCGAACAGGCTCTAGATCTGGCCTCCCGATGAAGAACAGGAGGTGGCAGCGGCTCCGTATCGTAAAACACGATGAAACTTCCTCCTATTTTTTTCTGGAAAATTAGGATTTTATAGCATCGGAGTTAGGGTCAGCGGAGCCTCGTGGGCCCCACTACCCACAAGGGCACGACAGAGGGGGGGTGGCGCTCCCTGGTGCCTAGTGGGCAACTGGGCCCCCCTCCAGTGGGTCTTGGTTCCAGTATTTTTTTATTCCAAAATAATTCTCCAAAAAGTTTCATCTGATTCCGAGAACTTTCATTTCTACAAAAAAACAACACCATGGAAGTTCTGCTGAAAACAGCGTCAGTCCGGGTTAGTTTCATTCAAATAATGCAAATTAGAGTCCAAAACAAGAGCAAAAGCGTTAGGAAAAGCAGATACGATGGAGACGTATCAGCGAGCTATCTCAAGAAGGTGCATGAAGATACAAGACAAGCAATAGAGCGCCAAGTACACCGACTCGCGACCAAGCGCAACTTCAACAAGCAACCCATGATATTCGACATTGGAGATCTTGTGTGGTTACACCTTCGCAAGGACCGCTTCCCCAACGAACGCAAGTCCAAGCTACTACCTCGAGCCGATGGACCCTTCAAGGTGCTAGCACGCTACAACAACAATGCCTACAAGATCGACACCCCACGCGACAAGTACTCCGTGAGTGACATCTTCAACATCAAGGACCTCTCTCCCTACCAAGGTGACAAGGCTTTCGATCTGAGGTCGGATCTTTCCCAAGGGTGGGGGGAGATGATGCGGAGCGTCCCATGGTCATCCCCATGGACACTACCCCAACTACACAAGCACCAAGTGGACCCATGACAAGAGCACGCGCACATGTTATTCAATCCGAGGTGACATCTCTCCTACTTGAGTTCCCCTTACACGTGAACGAGACATGGTCGCTACCTCAATCAGAAACATTGTGTATGATCAGGTACAATGAGCATTCTGAAGTTGCAAGAGCTGAAGGAGAAGGAAATGACAGGAGTGCAAACTCTCTGTCCAGCCCGGACCTTCCGGCCACCGCCCGGAACTTCTGGCCCGTGGTGATCCAGACGAGCCCCGGACATGCAAAGTTTTCGTTCAGCCGGGAACCAGCCTGGAACCCCGCCCGTACCTTCCGGCCCCCGGAACTTCAGACCGACCCGGAACTTCTGGCCCCCGGACTCCAGTCCAGCTTGCGCCACGCCAACTCTCGCCTTACACCGGAACCCGCCCGGAACCTCTGGGCCCCGAAATGTCCGGCCCTGCCCGGAACTTCCGGCCTGCCTGCGCGCAGTGACTCTGGGCCGAGGCCCATGTACCCCTTCGCCCCTAGACTATACATACTCGTTCTTCTCCAACGTTTTAGGGTTAGCATTGTGATAGCTCATTTGAGATAGAGCCTTGCTCATTCACTTGTACCTCTACTCCATTGGAGACCAAGGCCTCCTAGGAGAAGATCCCCCAAGTGGATCCAAGACCCCGTCTAGGGAAGATCCTCTCGTGGATTCAAGACCCCATCTCCTCACGGATTGGGATGAACTAGCTCCCGTGTATCCTCCCTTGTTGTCCTTGGATCTTTGTGACCTCTCTATGTATGCGGATTTAGCACATGTGTGATCGTTTCTTGTCTATTTGAGTGTTTCCTCTCGTTTTCCCCTCTCGTGTTCTTCCTGGGATCCACTCCAATCGTGAAAGATCGGCCTCACCCCGTATCACATCATATCGGAAGTCATATGGCTGGAAAACAGAGCAACATCATCAACATACATGGACAATCTCTGGAGTGGTGAACAACCCGACATCGCACTAACCACGCCCAACTCATGTGCTCGGATGATCAGAGAGTGAGCAAATCTATTGCAATCACAAAGAAAAGCGGCGATA
This sequence comes from Thinopyrum elongatum, assembly GCA_011799875.1. NCBI lineage: Eukaryota > Viridiplantae > Streptophyta > Magnoliopsida > Poales > Poaceae > Thinopyrum > Thinopyrum elongatum. Next base: position 333,717,077 of record CM022302.1, on the reverse strand, counting down.
ACGGATCTCCTTGCCGCAACCCACGAGCGTGCATAAATTTCTTTCTTGTGCAACCATTTACCACCACCTTAGAACTCGCAGTTGTGAGGAGAGTGATTACTTTAGCTTGCCAATGTGCAGGAAAACCTTTCTCGCGCAACACCTCAAAAAGGAACGATCATGAAAGCGAATCAAACGCTCGAGATATATCCAGTTTAAGTAGTAACTCCTTTAGCCTTCATTTTGTGCAGTTTCCTTGCCATGTGTCTCACAAAGCATACAATTATCGTTAATGTTCCTGCCTCTAATAAACACCAATTGGTTCACTTGCACTAGAGATTTACAGTGAATATGTTGCATGTTATTATTTCTCTATTTTCGTCGAGGGATTAAAATTAAAATTGCGAAAAGTTCACTCTCAAGGAGAGAAGGAGGAGACAAAATTGAAGAAGCAACCACTCACAATATTTTCCTTTGAAGAAGAAGCAACGAGATGCAAAATTGTCCTTGGCAACACTAGTCCGATGTAATACAACCAAACAGTACAGCGACTGAAGCCAACCTCCCAGCCGTTGGACCAGAATCGAACGCCCGATACCCTCCCTCGCCGGCCGGGGTTTTAACGCGGTCCTCTCAATTCCTCAATTCCCCTTCCCGTTCCAAGGAGAGGAACTTCGAGAAGGAGGCGGCGAGGGCGAGCAGGGAGCGGAAGGGATGGAGAACGGCGGCAGCAAAGGCGACGTCCCGGAGGACGCCAACGCCCGTAAGTCTCGATTATCCGTCCGTGTTCCCCCTTCTTCTTTGGATTCGGGCCGATTTGCCCGTCCGCGCTCTCCTGTTTCCTAGGTCGTCCTGCCATGGAAGAAGGGTGTGTGTCTTGTAAGCTTGATTGTTTATGTGTCTCTTGCTTAGATTGCCCTGGAACACAGTCGGAGGAGGCGGGGAAGGCTGATTCCTGTGCCGGGTGTCCTAACCAGCAGATTTGCGCCACCGCCCCAAAGGGCCCTGATCCTGGTAATCAGATCGTCTCCGAGATTTTCATGCACTGTTTTATTTATTTATAACGTTATCTGATGTCGGTGAATTAGCATCACTGCCATAATTTATTCCTTGTTTTTAAGATATACTTGAGCTCGGTTTAGGTAGTTTTAGTACTTCTGCTGTAGTTACCCATGTATGTAACCTTAACATATTCAAGGTTGTTGCTTACTGATTTTGTATGGCTACAGATGACTGATTAAAATGTTATATAGTCATGGTGTTCTAGAAAAAAAAAGATGTAACAGTCATTCCAGTCCAAACCGCAGAGCTGGCTGTGGATACTGCATAACTACGTATACAAGTCTCATAACAAGACTCAAAGTAGCGGTAGGAGTAATGCACTTGTCTGTACATTTGAGAAGGCAATGGCCAAAATAATGGCAGATGAAGCTGTGGAGGATTGCTATGCCGGCAAATCCTTGCTCGCTGCTTTTCTCCAATAAATCACCCTGCCTCTTAATCTTGTTCTAGTTCTGGCTTTCGGTTCTAAATATCCTTCTAGCTGGTGTTCTTTTGTCTGTTTTGTTCGAGTGCGGTGTTGGGGAATTAGCCAAGATGAAACTATCTCCATCTTCTGCATCTATGGCTTGTTCTTCTGCTCCTGCTCATATTTTGGAGTCAGCAAAGATAACTTATCCTTTATCAGGGCATCTGCTAACACTCCCCTTTCTGTTTGTTGGCCGCTGGAACTCAACTTTAGTGATGTAACATGTTCTTCAATAAATAAAAATTAGCATACAGTTGAAATGACCCATTTTCTTGTAGAACATGTTGGAAGGTTTGAGAATTCCAGATTGATGATGAAGCACTGGCGTGCTCAGTATTTGTTCCTTCCTGTTGGTTTGATGGAATAAGTCCATTTTATCCCCTTTGACTCTTGCGTAGTCTAATTTTTTTATTTCTGAGTCCAAAATAGTCCACTTTACACTGCCGAACTATTAAGTACCAGTGCAAATTAGCCCCGAGCCATCCCTGCTTTGGCCGACATGGTATATATCTTGTGTTCTTGATATGTTTGCTCAAGCCCAAGCTAAGCGGGCTCGGCTCGCCAGCCAATGCTCAAGCCCAAGTCAGTGTGTATTTCTCGATCAGTAATCATTTACCAATAGATGATGGTGTTTATGACATATAAGATGTGCTTTATTCAGGATACATGTGGAATGGACCAGAGACTTGTAGCTCCTTCGTCCAGTATTCTTAGCTGACTGTGTGGTTCCTGCCTGATCGGTGCTGACTGACTGACTGTTGTTGTTTGTCTTGGGCCTGCTCTAGTTTTTGTGCTTAAGATAACCATATGCTAGTTTTTGTTCTTGATCTATTATAGGCTGGATAATCATTTTGTTATAATTGGTGGTTAACGTGTGTGCAAATATACTTAGTACTTTCGCTTCTATTACTTCCATTTTAAGTGGCCTAAAAATGTTGATGAGAGTATTGTATTGTGTTTTTTCAGACTTGGTTGCTATTGCTGAGCGGATGGCTACTGTGAAACACAAGATACTGGTTTTGTCAGGAAAGGGAGGTGTTGGAAAGAGCACATTTTCAGCCCAGCTCTCATTTGCCCTAGCTGAAATGGACCATCAGGTTGGCCTTCTCGACATAGATATATGCGGCCCTAGCATCCCAAAAATGTTAGGCCTTGAAGGCCAGGATATTCATCAGAGCAACCTTGGGTGGTCACCAATCTACATTGAGTCCAACCTTGGTGTCATGTCGATTGGTTTTATGCTGCCTAACCCAGATGATGCTGTCATCTGGAGGGGTCCTCGCAAGAACGGATTGATCAAACAGTTTCTCAAGGATGTTGACTGGGGTGAGATTGACTACCTTGTGGTGGATGCACCCCCTGGAACATCAGACGAGCACATCTCAATCGTCCAGTACCTACAAGCCACCGAAGTTGATGGCGCGATAATCGTGACGACCCCGCAGCAAGTCTCTCTAATAGACGTGAGGAAGGAGATCAATTTCTGCAAGAAGGTGGGCGTGCCAGTGTTGGGGGTTGTGGAGAACATGAGTGGCTTGAGGCAGGCGTTCACAGACCTTAAATTCGTAAAGCCAGGTCTTGCAGGGGAGATAGACGCCACAGAGTGGGCGATGAACTATATCAAGGAGAAGGCCCCAGAGCTTTTGTCGGTCGTGGCCTGCAGCGAGGTGTTTGACAGCAGCAAGGGCGGCGCGGAGAAGATGTGCCATGAGATGGGGGGTACCTTTCCTGGGTAAGGTGCCGATGGACCCGCAGCTGTGCAAGGCAGCCGAGGAAGGGAGGTCGTGCTTCGCCGATCAGAGGTGCAGCGCCAGTGCGCCGGCTCTGAAAAGCATCATCTCGACAAGCTGATCAAAACCAAGTAAGCAGACAGTGTTTGTGCCTGTTGGAGAAGTACCACTAGTCAAAAATGTTACCATGATCTCTGAGAAGTCTCGTTGTACAATTGCTTGTTACACGCCCGAGTGGCTTCCACTTTGTTCTTAGTTTCCTAAAGCTTTTTGGCTTGTGTATCTGAAATTACAGACTTCCGACTTGTAGATTTTAATCGTTTTGGCTTTGGAAAGTTGCAATTATTGTCTGCTTTGCATTTTATATCTAGCTGCATAGTCTACAGTGCACGCGAAACAAACATCTACGAATTGAGTAATGCGTAGAAACTCGCCAGCCAGCTGGGGACACGATTGCTTAGATTTCCTGTGGTGGAATCAGCCCATTGAGTTCAAGATCTAAACCTGGGTATTTTGCTGTATTTTTTTTAACACAGACGCAAGCGCTTGTATAAACAAGCATACATTTACCCTTGTGAACACACACGCACATCCTATCTGCTGCATCAATTTCTTTGTTTAGTGGAAAGAGATGTTTTGATCAACTACGAGACGTCTGTGATGACTTCATCAATCATGTTGTGGACACGAATAACACGCTGATAATTCTTCCTCTGTCCTATTTTGTGGTATTCCACATGAAAACGAATATCGATGAAAACTTCATTTTTTTTCTTGTGGGAAACAAACAATGGCATGTCGCTCTAGGGAGAGAATATTCGGTCGATACGTTGCGTGAACCCGCCCCAAAAATAGAGGAGGCCGCAAAAGCCAAAAGGCAAAATCCCGTCGCCCCTGACGCCTCACTCCTCCCCTCCCTCACCCATTCCATTCCCCTCTCCCTCTCTCTCTCTCTCTGCACCGCACCCGAACCGAGCGACGCCTCCCTTCCGGCCCATACCATACCCACTCCGCGGCGACGACACCGGCGGCCGGCCCTAGGCGCGGACGGAGTCCGGCAAGCTCTCCGGTCCTCGTTTCATCACCCACCTCGGGTGCGGGCCTCTGCTCCAGCCGGAGGTACGAACCCGGCCCCAAATCACGCGATGCTAGCCAGCCCAATTCATCGGTTCGGCGTCGGATTTGTGTTGCCTGTCACTAGATCTGGATGCGTCGGATGCATAATCACTCATGGGATTGGTTCGAGTCCATAATTTTCGTTCTACGATTAGGATTCCCCGTTCGCACCTGTTCGTTCGTCTGACCACCGCATATTGCTCTATGCTGGCGTATCTGAATGCTTGGAGTGTTAGTTAATCGATTTCACTACATATTTCCTGATGCTCGGCTGTGCCTAGTCATGGTTCAGTTAATTTTGCAGGATGATTTAGGAATATATGTTCGTATGTAATGCATCAATACCAATTTTAATCACAAATCATTTTTGAGTTGTTGACTGGTCTACTGCTGCTTGCAGCTGCTAATACCCAGTTTCAGAGAGGGAGGATACTAGGATACTGATCTAGAACCATGGTATATGCGATCAGCTAGGAGGGCACCAGTGCTCTAGATGGTGGACGTTACCCTGCTTAGGTGCTAGCTGCCACCCTCCTATCTAGGTGTCTGCCTAATCCTGACTAGAATCTTCCCGGCCGCCAGCTTGGTGCTTTTTAGAGTACTCCAAGGCCATGTTCCCTAAGCGGCAGCCTCATTTCCTGGTGCAGTTGGTTCATGTCATCCATGCCAGGGAGGATGATAATATTGTTATTTGTAGCATTCATACTACTATCCTACTTCCAAATCAGATGCTAAATTTATGTGGGTTATTACTGGTTAGTTTTATTTCACGCAAGTAGTATCACTTCATAATTTTATTCCGGCTCCATGGCTGCTACATATCTGCTTTGCCAGGCTACACTTCTGTTTGCCTCTGCCACTGCGACATTTTTAAAGTGTATATGTGGATTGCCTAGCCCTTTCCAAAAGTTCGGACTTTTGGTTGCGTTGGGTAGTGCATGAAGCTTAACATGGTATCAGCGTCTAAGGTCTTGAGCTCAAGTCCTGGCTTCTGCAATTTATCCAAAATTTGCTGTTGCTCCCTCTATGTCCACGTATAGTCCTCTTGAGCCATACCTGTGAGTCTATTCACATGTTGACTTCCCGCATCACATGTGAGAGGGGGTGTTGAAGTGTATATGTGGATTGCCTAGCCCTTTCCATCAGTTTGGATTTTTGGTTACGTTGGCTAGTGCATGTAGCTTAACAGACATCTCCTCCCATACCGCTGGGCCCACTCTGACCCCATTTCCCGCTATCTCGCACTGCTAGCACACTCCTGAAGGCTGAGGCCATCTCTGTACCTGCCCGGTTTGCCAAGTTGGCTGCACCGAATCCGAACGTCACCTCTGGCACCTTTGACCAACTAGGCGATCTCCCTGCCTTGCTCTGCTAAGGTTGCCCGGCCACTATTTAGAGAACTTGTGCATGTTCTTTTGTTCCTCTTATCTTAAAACTAAGAACACAAACACCATTTGTCTTGGGGGATATATAGATGACTAGAGGATGAATATAGAACCCTGTGAACATTTGAAAAAGGACCCCTTCAATTTACATATCTCTGTCAACTCAGAAGCCCCATATCCTAGAGGTCTGCTGTGGTTACTTTCCGCGTGGAGCTTTTCTGGAATATCCATAGTCAGTTGTCACATGTTAGTCAACTTTTGAGCCGAGTTAATTGATCGCTTTGTTTTCTTGAGGCTATTTTTCCCCCTCACAAATCTGTATAGTGAAAACTGAGAAACTTAAAGAACATAAAGTAACAATATACCTTAATAATTGTAGCTGCTGCTGTTTCTTTCATGGTTGATGTTAACAATCATGATTTTGGAATATAGTTCCCTATGTCCTTAGGTATTGTAATCAATTTGCAAATAAAAACTGTTACATTGTACCAGGGCAAGTGCTAAGTAAGAACTTTCAATGAATATGAGCTACCTTTGCTATGCCCTAGGAGGAACTCCGAACAATTTTGGGTCTATCAACAATCTTTTGTTACACGCTATCCCTCAGCAAATAAAATAATTTCTCTATGATGTGATGTGCCCTGCAGGCTCACCTTCAGCCTCACTTAGGATACTTTAATTAATTATGTCCCTATTGTTGGTTTAGAGTTCCAACTATTTGTTTTCATCATTCCATGTCTCATTAAGTTTCTGAATAATATCTATTAGATGAATGCCTGATCATTATTTTGATTCTACTTTGCTGATTTCTCTGTACAGCGTGTATCTGAACTTGGTATGTTTGACTATGTTCAGGCTAATAGGTCTTGTTGCTTCCGTGCTGTATACTGAGGTAATATGGTTGAGTGCACAATGGTATCGACCTTACTTGATGGTCTTCCTAATGAAGTGGCTCTCCAGTGCCTTGCACGTGTCCCGTTTGTATCCCATCCTATTCTTCAGCTGGTTTGCCGCTCTTGGAGAGCATCTGTTCGCAATGGGGAGCTTCTTAATGTTCGGAATCAGATTGGTGCGACAGAAGAACTGCTATGTGTGTTAGCATTTGAACCTGAAAACATTTGGCAACTTTATGATCCTCGTCGAGACAAGTGGATAACTCTCCCTGTCATGCCATCTCAGATTAGGAACATTGCCCGTTTTGGAGTTGCCTCTGTTGCTGGAAAACTCTATGTAATTGGTGGTGGCAGTGATAGAGTTGACCCCCTTACTGGAGACCATGACACAATCTTTGCGAGCAATGAGGTCTGGTCTTATGATCCTCTCCACCGCTTGTGGGCCCAGAGGGCTCCAATGCTTGTAGCTCGAGCTATGTTTGCTTGTTGTGCATTGGATGGGAAGATAATTGTTGCTGGGGGCTTTACAAACTGCCGCAAATCGATATCGGAGGCTGAGATTTACGATCCTGAAGCTGACACATGGGAGTCCCTCCCTGATCTCCGTCAGGCACACCCCTCTGCATGCTCTGGTCTTGTCATCAAGGATAAGATGCACGTATTGCATAAAGGGATATCAACAGTCCAGATTCTCGAAGATGGCGGTAATTATTGGGCTGTTGAGGACTACTCTTGGCTGCAAGGCCCAATGGCAATGGTTGGTGGAGAGTTGTATGTGCTGAGCAATAGCTGCATTAGGAAGCAGCATGGTGAGAATTTCCCTGATAAGATGGTTCCTTGTGCATCAGGATTCCAAAGCAGGATCGGCTTTGGCATGATTGGCTTAGGGGACAGCATATGTTTGTTTGGAGGAGTGATCGGGCCTGGGCCAAGAAATCAGTGCATTAAGCCATTGTCTGATGTTGATATCTTGAATGTCGCAAGCGAGAGGCCAACCTGGCGACAAGGATCACCGATGACGCGTTGCCGAGGGAGTATCGCAGGCTGTGCTCTGCTGAAGATCTAGGCTCGTTCCAGTGTGGCAATGCTGTTGCTGAAAACTGCAGATGGATTTTATTTATTCTGCATCTCATTTAATTTCTGAAAAAAGGTTAACTATGCTTTTAGTTTTGGATCACTTGTAGCATTGAGGATATATGTTGGCCATGACTCGAATGTCAGATTGTCAATCAGTTATTATACTACTACTATATTATACTACACGTGCCTTGCAGTGCTTGCTACAATCTTATTGGTTTGATTTTTTTTTTTTTTGCACAATGCAAAGTTCCCCGTGTGTTTCAAAATTGGACTTGCTACATACAGAATAGATGTTAGGAACAGGAAGTGCAATCTATTGCTCTTTGGTTAAGTATAAGATGAAGTTTAGGAATGCAGTTTTTTGTGCTTTTTTCAACTGGAAGCTACTCTTGGTATCCTAAAAGTGAAGTTATGATTTTTCTGATATTATTTTTGCACCTGGAAGGCCTTTTCAACATACGGTTCTCTCTCACTCACCAGATTAGAGACATGTGAAGAATGAGAGGCACCCAGGGAAAAAGACCACTACTATTTACACTAAAAAAGGCTTTCGTCTCGTTTTATAGATAAAGCACAACACCAGAGCCATAAAGATCCAACAGAGAAGTTCACATCACAAACACACTCACGCAAAGTACGACAGGTTCTGCTAAGGGCATAGCTCAACAAGCCCTAAAAAGGAAAAATAAAAAGGCCAAGCCAAGGGGGACAGCCCAAGGCAAAGCGGTATGGAGGCCCGAGGCCTAATTCGACTCTGGAGGTGGTGGTGGGAGCAGAGGAACCAAGCAGAACGCTAGTGCTCGAAGGTTTGCGATGAAGATGTTGATGGCGTCCCGGTCCGGAGGGCGACTAAGCGGCCGCCAAAGCTGCAAGTAACCACACATTTTAAAGACCGTGTCGGTAACATCTGAGAGGCGTGTGCTGAATCACAAGTTTATTGCGGATCGTCCAAAGTGTCCACGCAAGCAGCCCAATCCCAAGCCACCTAATGTGGCAGGATCGTTGCGCGGATGCCTGGAGTTCCAAAAAAGGTCGGGGAAGTTGTTGTTACACCAACTACCATCAACCACCTCGAAAACAGCTCTAGAGGAAACGTGCGGAAATGCACTAAAGAAAGATATGGTTCGAGTCTTCTGCGGTCTCGCATAAAGGGCAAGTCCCATCCCCGGAGCCATTCCGATTAAGGACTTCCACCCCTGAAGGTAGCCGACCCCTAATCCATTGCCAAAGAAAAATCCGGATCTTAAGCGGGAGGCAGATTGACCAGATTTGAGCCAGAGGCTGCGGACGGGGAGAGGCAGCGATTGCCTAAACCACCACTATTTATGCAACTCATTCCAGTTTCTTCAAGTTGAGATTACCCCACTTCGGCAATGTTTTTGACTACATGACAAGATATGGGTGCAAAATCAATTGAAGGTCAACTCTCTTGGCTTGCCCAATTTTTGCCAAAGCAAGAGTTGGCTTTAGAAGTTTTGTCGCAGCAACATCGCACTGACGGTGATGGTGTCTGTTGTCTCGAATAAAATTTCTCCGGCTCCAATCTGTCCTCGGTAGCTATTGGTCCGGCGTTGCTGAGGAGGTTGGCAGTTTTTCTCTCTGCTGTTATTCATGGTCGACGCGCTTGGTTCTTTGTGTCAAGTTGGCGTGGTGAATTGTTTTTTTATCAGTCTTGCTGTGCGCAATGCGTGAACTTAACAAGATGGTAGTATCATTTATTTATAATCGTAAAATGGTACACTGTTTCGAAAAGCACAGACTTGCTTATTACAAATACTCTTCCATATATAACACACAGAGCAAGTAATTTTCCTCTGAAGTACTCTCTCTGTAAAGAAATATAAGAGCATTTAGATCATAGTGATCTAAATGCTCTTATATTTCTTTACGGAGGGAGTAATTCTCTATAAACCAGAACGCTCCTGTTCTTAACAGGCACTTGGTAGCGGCTAAAACTTTGCAAGGGTTGGTGGTGCCCAAACATAGCCAAGAGTCGGCACGTACCCCATCCTCTTGCTCAACTCATCGGCCTCCGGAGGACCCCGGGTTCCCGGTTGGTATGGCAGAGCCTTGAGCCTGCCAGCATCGATGTCGTGCAACAAAGGAGTGAAGATCTCCCAGGCAGCCTGTTGAAACGGTGTCATGTTCCCAACAGAAATTCACCGCAAAAGAAGCACGGATATAAATGCTATGGTGTACAAACCTTGAGCTCATCTCGGCGAACAAAGTGCTGCTGGTCACCTCTTATCCTGCCAAGACATACATAGGTATCGGCGAGTAGATTGAGAGGAAGAATGTTTGTTCTTTCAGACGAAAGGTGAGAATTTTTCAGGTTATATATGGCGCCTCCTATGCATTGATGTGTAAAGGGCATGCGACGTGCAGAGAATTGAATGTGTTGCAAAAGAATTTAGCAGAAGATGAAGGATGGACGGCACATACATGTCCAAGATAAGACGCTCGTACGCTTCTGGGATTTTTACATCTTGGTACCGTAGCCCATAGGATAAATCCAGTTCGCTCTGTTCTGTTGCCATTTCGAGCCCTGGTTTCTTTACCTGCCCAAAGTCATCAAGTTTGCGTCGACAAATATCAGTCGATAGCTACTGTATCTAGTTCTGAATTTTAGACAAGTAGTTGTACATACAGTTAATTTCATATACATGGCTTCTGATGGTTGCAGGCGTATGACAAATTCATTTCTTCCTTGTTTCTTGCCTGTACAAAGGTAAATAGCAACAAACACAGAGCTATTTTGATTCAATAGAAGAAAAATTCAACTTCGGTGCTAACAAGAATAAGATAATATTTTGAGACAAACAGGTTCATAACAATCAACAGTAGCGGAGATGATTTGGCACCATTTTAGTTGAGGCTTAATATTACCAAGGGGTTTAACTTTACCATTTGCGCAAATGATAAAGTTAAAATGATAGATTATCCCTAACAGTTCTAAAGAAACAAAATTCAACATTATGAAGCATTTCTTGAGCTCTTTTACTCATGAGAAGATGATCAATTCTCGTCAGTACTAAACAGGCATAAGCAGGGTTAACCCATGTCAAAGAAACAATGATTATACAAATCAGTAAGGTCATATTGAAAGTACTCGACTTACTTGAATTTGGTGGCCTACTATGTAGCAACTCATCCCATGTTTATATATTGTGGTAACTTCTCTAGGTTCTGTGCTCATTTTACGGGTATCACGTCATTACACGTTTTAAGCAAGTACTCTTCATATCAACACATTGGGCATGTTCTACATTGCACAGATTTATAGTGGGGAGTTGGAGTATTCTCTTTAGTATGCATGGCTTTTGCAAGACCAAGCTTGATGATGGCACATTTGGAAGGAGAAAAGCATCAGTACATACATCTAAAAATATCGCCCGGAGCATCCTTGAACTGCACACGTATCTCTGCTTTCTTAGAGCTTAGTGCTTTACCAGCCTTAAGGACAAAAGGAACTCCTACAGCACAATTATTCAAATGTCAGTACTGAAAGATAAATACAGGGATCTGAAAATTCCCAAGTAGTTTATAATGCAGTTTCTTTTTGTCACTACAAAACTGAAAGGTGTATTAGACGAAATCTTCCAATTGTAACAAGAAACCGCATCGCAAATATTTCAGGAATGTGATGCAGGACTGATAATGTCGTAAGACTCTTTTGTCGCAAAAAGACAGACAGTTCAGATGGAAAAAAAATGTGGATACTGGGTTAAGAAATATACTTGATGATGTGATTTTTGAGCTTTAAAATAAATAACCAATCATGGAAGAAGTAAAATATACCATCCCATCTCTCATTGTGTACCCTCAGTACAACAGACGCAAAAGTAGGCGTGTTGGATTCATTTGGCACTGTCGGATCATCCTTGTAGCCATCATATTGCCCAAGGACTACCTCGTCATGGTTTATACAGCTCACTGATTGCAGAACCTGACAGTGTAAGATGAATTTACTTCTAAGAAATAAAAACAAGGAGTTCATACTTAGGTATCACACCAAAAGTCCAAAGGTAGATTTTCTATTAAGCAGGATATAATATGGAGTATAGTATGATTAAGGAGATGCAAGAACCTTGACTTTCTCATCTCTTATGTGCTCAGGACTAAGAGAGACAGGCTTTTCCATGGCTACCAAACAAAAGACCTGCAAATGAGATTGATAGTCACTAAGCAAAGCTCTAAATTCCTGAAAAAAAAACAGTATTCTCTTTCGAGGAATTCTAATGCATGACAGGTAGCTACTCCGCCCTGCTAAAAAAATTAATATGAAAACTGTGATGCCATAGAGTGCTAATCATTCTGAATGACTGTGAGAGACATTCCCACAGTAGATAATTGCTAATATAGATTCATATGAGGATAATTTACCTGCAGCAAATGGTTCTGAATGATATCCCGAATGATACTGTAGCAACAAATTTGAGGTCAGATATTCAATTTGCTACAACATGAATACCAATACATAATATAAACACTAGATCCAGCAAGGTTTTGTCTTGCATCTGTTAACAAATATGCCAGACTAATGCACCTGAATGGACTTTGAGTTCCGAAAATATTGGTGTTCTGTAAAAGAAATGTGCCGTTGGCTGTGTGGGCCTTTATTAATTTAAAGCCAGACTCATGTGAGCCTTCTGTTTAAAGAAAGAAATGCGCAACTCGAGCTTATGAAATGCAGAGCTGTACATGAAAAATATATTTATTGTGACATTGTGTACCATTAAAATTTACAATATATAGAAGAGATACTTTGCATCATAGTTTCAGCTTAAAGTATATGTGCTTGAAATAAAATGCACTCAGCATAAGAACTTCCTTGGAAAAGTTAAATTTACAACATACCCATATTGATCAAAATATCCTCCACGTCCATCAGTTCCGAAGTCCTCCCGGAATACAATCTGCAAGATAGGTTTATTACGGTGCAAGCACATACTGTTGTGACCATTATCAAAATGAAATGCTCCAACTATTCGAACATGAGCTTATTTAGTTTTAGACAAACAGCAAAGGAAGATGTATGATACTCCCTCTGTCCCGTAATATAAGACGCTATTTGACACTACACTAGTGTCAAAAAACGTTCTACATTATGGGACAGAGGGAGTATTATATAGATATAAACAAAATATACAAAGAAGCACGGCAAATGGAAGTGTCCTAACAACCTAAGATTCATATTACCTGTACGTTATCAATGTTATCACGATTCCAGAGGGGCAGAAAAAAGCGATTTGCAAAGCGAAGCACGAGCTGCAAATATATGACAAGTTGATAGCATGAAAAACATTTACAAAAGCAGAAAAATATACACAGCTAACTAATAACACACAAATTACCAAGTTTTGGACCAACTCCTTTCCTAAATAGTGGTCAATTCTATATAGTTGTTCTTCATCGAAAAGCTCTCCAAGTTGGGCACTCAATTCCTCGGCAGAGTCTAAATCCTTTCCGAAGGGCTTTTCAACAATAACCCTTGTCCAACCAGTATGAGAGGCTGAAAGTAGAGCACAGTGGTTACCACAAGTAAAATGCATGGATCTAAAATACTTAATTAGCACATCCAAATAAATCATATACATATATTTTCAGTACTTTGAAGGGGTCGGCTTTTTTTCATTCAAAAGTAACTCACATGGAGTCATGCAATATGATCTTATCATTTTGCATACTGAGGGGTACACTGAAGGAGGTAATGCCAAATAAAATAGTCTTCGGGAGTTTCCTGGTTGGTTGTTCTCTGATGTTTCATTCTCAGAGATTGTCTTGTTTAGCAATTCAAATCCTGCCCCATTATCATATGAACCACTAACATACTTAATCTGCAAGGAAAATTCTTCATGGTTATATAAGTGAAATACCACATGAGCTATGCATAATATCAGCAACTCACTAATTGCAAAAATTGTGAAAGATGTTCATCTGAAGCTCCTTTGAGATATCTGTAACAATACAAGGATGACATTAAGACGCATTTTTTTTTGGAACCAGCACTTTCATCATATATAAAAATGGAGGAAACACCATCCTCATACAAAGCACGCCAATTTATTTGTACACAAAATTATTATATTAACTCTAGAAATGTGGACCTTACCCACGGATGCGTTCTCTTAACCCTTCATCAGACATATCTGATCTTGCATACCCAAATATATGGACTTCTCCAGATTGTATAAATCCCTGTCTTATCAGAGAGCAATATTCAGCCAATATGTGCCAAGCTGAGAAGACATTATGTACATGACATGAAGTACATTGTACAATGATGTTCAATTATTTCTTTAATATAGCCATGTACGGTTTACGTTTGGGTGCAAGTTAACTAAACTCAAGATAGATTACCTTGTGCACTAGTTTATCCCCTTTGAACGGCAACTATTGCAAAGTTATGATAGATTACCTGTTGAAAAAGGTTGAAGAGTGCTGGAAAAGTTTTCTTTTTAGCAAGGTCCCCAGAAGCACCTAGTACAACAATGGACAAGCAGCCAGACTCTGAAGAAAGCTCCAAGTCCTTCAAGTCTGACAAAGAACTCGTGCTAATTCGTCCCGATGATGGTGAAGATACATCCGATCCTCCTGACATGGTAGTCTAGTCTGTATGGTTTCTCAGTCCTTTCAAGATAACCTAAGAATGGAGAGGTACACTTAATGTCAAGATGTATGGGCTCTTCAGCTACATAACTTTGATCAATGCCAAGTTATCAATCAAGCAAAATGCCTCTTCACTGATTGACAGGTCCAAATGAAATTTTGCAACAAGAGAAAAAAAAAGGACAGGGAACTAAAGTCGAAGGCCATCATAGAATAAATAACTTAAACTGAACCTTGCTGTTCAACCATTGGCCATCAGTTGCCAAACTGAGAATGCAACTTTTGAAACACAATCCCAGAGAAGTTTGTTGTAGTAGCATGTTCATGAACTAATAACCACGGATGTGCTTCAAGAAAAAACATGGATGTGCTAGTGCTGCTATGAGATTCTACTTCTAGTCAAGTTAAAAATTACTGTCTGTGCAAGTAACTAACTGCATTGACATGGCTCTACCATATGCGTGAACATAACAATTGCGACTTCAGATCTGTTGCATACACTAAAAACCTCACTTGTAGAACCTTGAAAGGGCAAGCGTTTCATATAAAGAAAATAAAATGTAATGGCCCTGTTTATGAGTAAAACCGGGCCGAAAAGAGTTTAAAAAAATATCTGTGTTCAGAGGAGGAAAAGGGAAACATGATGTTATCCTATTTGGAGCAGTTAAAAATCCCCGCCCCAACTCCGAATTATGGAACGACTAATTAAGCAGCCTAACGGTATGTCCAAGAACAAAACATGCAAACAAAAATTAAACCGGCGACGAGACCTATCCCATCCCGAACCGCAACGCGATCCTTCCTTCCTTGGGGACGGGAAGCAGAGCCGGCCGGTGAATCGACTAAGGACTCGGACCCAACAAGAGGAATCGTTGTGGTCGGCGGCCGTGCGATCGAGAGGAGGATGAGAAAACTGACCAGTGAACACTGAAGAGACGATGGGGCTTAACTTGGGGAGGAGGGGGTGGTGCCGCCGGTGGGATGGGAATATTTTTGCTTTCCTTTGGGTGGGAATTATATGGCTTTCCTTTCTCGCCGCCGCTTTTATACTCGCCTCGCCCTCGGCTGCTTCCACTTCCCTTTGACCCGCTGAACCTTCTTCCACCACATCCACATCCTGTTGTGTTTTTTTTTCTTTCTAATCCAATAAAAACAGACGGGCGTCATCGAAATTGCCTCCAAAGTTGCAAAATATTACCCACGAATGCCACATATAAAGGACTGCTACGCGTTCGCCGGCGGATCTTTTTAAAAAATCGGTCGGGTTGCTAGCCCCCAAATCTGGCGTCTTCGTATGGCTGACGGGCATGCTAGTTTTTGCAACAAAGATCATGTTGCGAAAATGTATGTAGAATTTTTCTGCAACAGAGTTTATGTTAGAGAATATTTTCTGCAACTGAGATTGTGTTGTGGAAACATTTGTGGAGTTTTTTTTGCCAGAAATGTCATATTGCAGATTTTTTTTTGCAACAAAGATCACGTTGCGGAAATATCTGTAGATTTTTTTGCAATAGATGTCATATTGTAGATTATTTTTGCAAAAGAAAGCATATTGCAAAGACGAACAAAAAAGAAAAAAGAAACGAATGGCTCTTAGTCGTTAGTGCTTTTTTTAGCGTGACCTATTATTTTCTTAAGCGTTATTTGTGAAACAAAGGTCATGCTGCAGAAAAATATTTGCAACAAAGGTTGTGTTATAGATTTTTTTTTCTGTCTTTCATATTTCTGCAACATAGATGATGTTGCGGAAGAATTTTTGCAACAAGGATGATGTTGCAGAAAAATATATGAAAAAAGATCAAGTTATATACATGCTGACCACTTGTTGGTGCTTCATATGTTTGTAACATAGCCTGTGTTACAAACTTGTGTGTGCAACATGCCCAATGTTACAAAAGTTGTTGAACTGTCTCACGTAGCGTTATGTGTCGGATGATTAAAATTAAATCGGACGGCCACGGAGGTGGTGGATACGAGCGACTCATCTGCCGGTTAGAAGGTAACGTTTCCCCACCTATAAGTGATAAAAAATGTTTCACACAGGGAAATCCACGCCTGGACCAGCCAGTAGGAACCTACTATACTGCGCTCTGTGCGCTGGGAGAAAACATAGCGCGCCTGTTTGGGCTGGCCCATGTCCGAGCGATCTGTTTCTTAAAATTCGTATTTTTTGTTTTGTTTTGTTTTCTATCTTCGTATTTTTTTAATTTAAAGAATTTGGGAATTCAAAAAAGTTCCAAAAATTAATAAAATGAGAATTTTGAAACAAAATAATTAATAATTCATAAATGTCGGTGGACCCAGAAAATGTTCGTGATTTTAAAAAAACATTTGCATATTAAAATAATATTCAAAATTTTAAAAACAAATGTACGGGAATACGAAAATATTCATGATTTTTTTTAAAGTTTGTGTATTCAAAATGTTAATAAAAATGAACAAAATTTCGCCAATTTAAAAAATGTTCATTAATTGAAAAATATCCTAAAAACTGTTCATGACTTACAAAACAGTTTATTGATTCATAAAATGTTTGCTGATAAAAAAATGATCATGCATTTCAGAAAATGTTCATTAAATTTTAAAAATATTTGTGAATTTAAAAAAAAAATCGACCAAACAATTTCCAAAAAAAATGTTCATCGATTCTAGAAATGCTCGCCTATTGAAGAAAAATATTTTAAGAATGTTTGCAAATAGTATAAAATGTACTTGATTTTAGAAAATGTTAAAAATCTGTAAAAATGTTCACGATTTCAGATATGTTCACGAGTTTAAAAAAATGTTCATGATTTTGAAAAATTGTTCACGATTTCACAAAAATGAGATTGGTAGTGTATCTCGGTGATGCAACAAAATATGGTCATGGCCATTGGAGATTATGATTTTTCTTTTACCGTTGCAGCGCACAGGCTTTTTGCTATATCAAAAAAATATTTGTGAATCTAAAAAATTGTTCCACCAATTTCCAAAAAAATATTCATCGATTCTAGAAATGTTCGCCGATTGAAGAAAATTGTTTACAAATTGTATAAAACATTCATAGATTCAAAAGAAATGTTCTTGATTTTAGAAAATGTTCGAAAATTTGTAAGAGTGTTCACGGATTTGAAAAATGTTCACGATTTCAGATATGTGCACGAGTTTTAAAAAATATTCATGATTTAAAAAATTGTTCATGATTTCACAAAAATGAGAGTGATAGTGTATCTCGGTGACGTAGTAAAATGTAGTCATGGCCATTGGAGATTATGATTTTTTTTTCTTCCGTTGTAATACACGGGCCCTTTGGTTAGTTTTCTCCAATAAAAGCATCTCTAGCTGATCCCTCAAAAGCAGCTAGAGAAGTAAAAACTTTAAGGGGTAATGTCTGACCTAGTCGATCCCTCAAAATCCTTAGAGGAGTATAATTTTTACTCATTGCATTTTAGCCACTTATATTTACTTGACCAACGCCACTTCTCAAGAGACGCCCCTCCCCTCTCCCCCACTCGACCGCATCCACTCCGACACGGCTGTCCTTGCCTCCGCGGCCTCCACGCGCCGCCGCATTAGTCTTCCTATTAGGTCCTATTAGGAGAACTCAAATGGTGGAACGGGCTATCCTTAGTAACTGACACATTATCAGTTTTAACATCTTGGGAGACATGGTCATCAAGAGACTTTTCATAAGTAATGGTGAATTCATCATCTATTAGGATCTTAGCATTTTCAAGACAATCTTCTTTAAAGCCCTCTTTATTCCCTTTTACGATCCAAGAAAATTGATCCATTAAACACTTGTTGGATTAGATGTAAAGGGGGAACTTCTTTAGCATTTTCCTCGAAAGCATGAGGATCACGAGACATATATCTCCTAATAAAATCTCTATAATATAAAATTTCATCTATCATAGGACATTCATAATTCACATTATAAAAGTCAAAGATTTCTCTAGCTTCTCGCACTATATAATCAAATTCATTCATGAGAATAAGAGTGGTTATCTTTTTAGCCTTAGGATTGTTTATGACAAGTAGCTCAAAAAACAATCTTTGCAGAGTAGGATGAGTACGCACGAATCTTCTTTTAAGTTTAATGACGAGTGCAGAGATAGCTTGGGCATAACTATTGGTTCTTTTAAGAATAGGAATATCATTACACACGAATGTTCCTGTACAAGTAAAGAACTCTTGAATAGCACTTTTTCATATAATGTTCCCACTCCCCGTCACAAAAGTTCTAGTATCCAAATTTACGGGAGTCTCCATCTTAAGAGTTTTACTATCCTCACTCTCACCCTTAATGATAACAAATTTAGACATGATAGCAACTTCAAGCAAAGCAAGTGAACGAGCAAACTAAGAAAGCAAATATTTTTTGTTTTTGAATTTTTATGAGAAGTGGGGGAGATGAAAACAAGAGACAAAGGCAAATAAAAAGTAGAGCAAGTAGATGCTAATTTGTGTATAGGTACTTGATAGGTTTTGATAATGTCTCCCCGGCAACGGCGCTAGAAATTCTTTCTGCTACTTGTGAGCTGCGTTGGGATTTTCCCCGAAGAGGAAGAGAGATGCAGTACCGTAGAGATAAGTTTTTCCTTCAGTGATAACCAAGGTTTATCAAACCAATAGGAGAATCACGCAAAGCCTCGTGAACAGCACCTGCACACACAAAAGCAAATACTTGCACCCAACACGGGCAAGAGGGTTGTCAATCCCCTTGAACTCGTTACTTGCAAAGATCAAATCTTGTATAGGTAGATGGATAAATTGCAAACAAAATAAAAGAAGTAAAATTGCAGCAAAGGAATTTAGGTTTTGGTAATATGATTAAGGTAGACCCGGGGGCCATAGTTTTCACTAGAGGCTTCTCTCACGAACACATAGCATACAATGGGTGAACAAATTACTGTTGGACAATTGATTAAAAAAACGCATAGTTATGACGATATTCAAGGAAATGATCATGTATATAGGCATCACGTCTGAGACAAGTAGACCGACTCCTGCTTGCATCTACTACTATTACTCCACAAATCGACCACTGTCCAGCATGCATCTATGGTATTAAGTTCATGAAAAAACGGAGTAACGCCTTAAGCAAGATGACATGATGTTGACAAAGTAAACTCAATCAATATGAATAAACGATATCATTTTAACCTTAATGGCAACAATACAAATACGTGCCTTGTCCCCTTCGATCACTGGGATATAGAGCAACGCAAGATCGAACCCATCACAAAGCACCTCTCCCATTGCAAGATAAATCGATCTAGTTGGCCAAACCAAACAGATAGATCAGAGAGAAATACAAAGCTATAACAATCATGCATAATAAAGTTCAGAAAAAACTCAATCACTTCTCATGAATATTCAGATCATAAACCCATAATTCATCGGATCCCAATAAACACACCGCAAAAAGAAGATTACATCGGATAGAACTCTAAGAACATCGATGAGAACATGGTATTGAAGATCAAAGAGAGAGAATAAGTCATCTAGCTACTAGCTATGGACCCATAGGTCTGTGGTTGATACGTCGCCAACGTATCTATAATTTTTTTACTATTCCATGCTATTATAGTATCAATATTGGATGTTTATTACGCAATTATATATCATTTTTTGGACTAACATATCCTATATACCTAAGAGATTCATCCCGCTATCCTATTTATCTTGACATGCAAGCTATCCAACTCATCA
Organism: Thinopyrum elongatum; assembly: GCA_011799875.1. Classification (NCBI taxonomy): domain Eukaryota; kingdom Viridiplantae; phylum Streptophyta; class Magnoliopsida; order Poales; family Poaceae; genus Thinopyrum; species Thinopyrum elongatum. The sequence continues at coordinate 333,697,063 of CM022302.1, read as the reverse complement.
CCTATGGTCCACCCATGCCAGCTTAATTAGAAAAAAAATCAATAATTATTGTGGTACAACTTTTATTTAGCACGTTGCCATCCCTCATAAAAAAGTACACAACCATCCACGAGTCGTTTGCTCGCGTCATGATATCATTTCCAAAAAAGATTTTCCCAAAGGTCCCCATCGCACATTCCTTTGTTTTCCACGCTATGCTTCTTTTATAATCCCCTCAATGGAGCACGAGTACATCAAAAGAAAAACCAATCGTCCTCGCTCTCCTAGACTCTCCGGCTTCTCCATATTCTCCGTTCACATTCTCTTACCCCTCCGTTTGATCTCGTTCATCGCCCGGGCAGATCGATGCGTCTGCGCGAAGTCGTTCCTACTCTTTGTCGCTGTTCAGGAGCACCATCACCTCGGGACGAAAAGGATCGAGCTTCTCTGTTTGTGGTTGTCATCAGGCACGCAGCCCACCACCCTCCACGGATCCAGGCACGCCTGCAAGAACCACTGCCGAGAGGAGCTGCACACGCATCGGGATCATGGTGCTATGATGCAGCCTCGATCCGTTCAACCCCTGCCACTGCGTCGTCTGATGACTCTGCGTCCTCAAGGACGACCTCCACCACAGCCGTGCTGCTCCGAAGCGACGACACCGCCTAGATCGATAAATTTCCCCTTTAAACAATAGCGTCATCCATCCCATTGTCTCCAACATCAGGTTGGTGTTTGTGCCTTTGCTCCAATATTGTGTCACGCTGGCCAAGTCACGCACAATCGATCATCGTTTTATCTTGCATTATTGACCTCAAAAGCACATGTGTAGTCTGATAGTTATAATTAATGATGAATTCCACTGATTATTTCACTGCTGTTGCAGATCCGTTCTCTTTGTCCTGAAGTCGGCTAAGGACTTGGCCACATTGCAACTTCCATTCGAAATATCAGAGATAGAAATGAGCGGATTTGGTACCTTACCACTCATGTTTCGGTACTGGACCGTCTAAAATTTAGATCTTTATTGCCATCTCAAGAGATGAGGACATGGATTACATATTTAAAGTGAATTCATGTTTTGTCATTTAACGCCACACTGGTACATCGAGGTGCTATACAAACGGTTTTTAACCCCTTTCGGCGACAACATTTTGAACCATCGCCAAGTGAGTGTGGGCGATAGGGGGTCCTTCCCACGCGACCCAGAAACCGTCGGGGATAGGCTCTCCGCTCACACACGCTGGGCAAAATGAGCTCGTGTGCGACGGGCAAGCGATCAAATACGGTTATATGTACAGTTGTATTAAAAAAATACAATTATACAGGCACTGGTACAGCGAGGTGCTATACAAACGGTTTTTAACCCCTTTCCGCGACGACATTTGGAACCGTCGCCAAGTGAGTGTGGGCGATAGGGGGGTCCTTCCCACATGACCCAGAAACCGTCGGGGATAGGGAGCCTTGATGCATAAGTTGTCCCTATATAACCGTTTCCGGTATCTCGAATATCCAAAATGCTTCATCCTTGCTACTCGTTTGTGCTCGCATTGCCATCGCAGTCGGAGTTTTGTGGTTTTACCTAAAACCAGGTAGATTCCAGGCACGGGAGTTTTCCAGGCACGTACCAAACTGGCTCTACATTTACGATGCCTGGCACATCACAAACAGTTCATGATTATAAACCGTGTACGATAGGTAGACAATCACACACATTTAGTTTTTCCGCACCGTATGTGATAGTGTCTGACACCACACACGCTTTGCAAACGGCAACTGTGTGCATTGTTACACACGTTTCCTCTCCGTGAACCGTGTCGGATTATGATGTATATTGCACACGCTGTGCTTTATTGACCGTGTGCGCCGTAATGACCTGCACATCGTAATTTCGCCCTAATTTAATTGCTGCTATTTAAAATTATACCTAATTTGAACTTCAAAGTAGGCTATAGCTTTATTCATATCCATCAGGTTCAAACAACCAATGCATTATTCGATTCACAGGTACATATGTTTAAGAATTACATAAGCACCAAATAAAGAATGATGAACCAGGGTTCTATACTTGTACTATTACAGATGGTAAAGAAAGAGGCGACAGATATTCTGGTTGCTGAACAAGGTGAAGCGGAATGGCCCTATTGTGCTCTCCTGGATGCAGAAGGCACGCACGACTCTACTCCAACCCCTTGTGATGGCCAGCCGCCAATCATGTAGTTTGAGAGGTAATCTTGAGTAAACTGCTCCAGGATCCACTGCAAAGGAAAAAAGATTCAGACATTGTCATCTAACACAACTCATTACGGGCAGTAAAAAGAAGGCTACATGGTTCTTACTTACCATCCTGCAGTTCACTGTTGTCTTGCATAAAGTGTAAACAAATAGTTCGATTGACATCTTTTGACCCATTTTAATAACAATCTTTATCAGTTTCCTCACTTGATGCTGGATCATGAATATCTCATTGCCCCATACGCAGAAAGGGTCGAAGTGTGGATCTTTGGCAATGACATATGTACCTAAAAGCACCAAGTTAATATTAGAAGCTAAACAACAATTAGAAAATGATGTAGTAAAACACTCCCTCCATCCCATTATATAAGAGTTTATTACATGTATATCTAGACATCATCAGAACATTAAGGTAACACTCTTCCTTGTTGCTATGTAGCCTGAGATTGCATATTTAGTCATTCAGTACAATGCATGTGGCTATGTAGCCTCAGATATATTAAATATGGCCCTAGTTAACCTATTGATAAATGGGTTACAGATATATTCAGTGAAATGTCCGATTCGACGATTAATCCCTTATCAGCCCCCAGGCTATATGGTACCAGCTACCGATATCCTGAACAGTGAGTACATATAAAGCAATGCGATGAAACTAACATCGATGGAAAACAACACTGTTCTCAATATTGTCCTGTATGAGTACATATAAAGGCATGTTAAACACAACAGGCTAAACATCAACCAAATATATCCATGGTAGACAACATAATCTACAAATGATAGCTTCAGTGTGCAGGCTTAAGCACTCTAGTTAAGCAAAACAAGAAGTGGAAAGGTGTGTTAACTGCATCAGGCATAACATTTAAAAACAAGCAAATAGTCATTCAAACTGGTATTATGCAGGTTTAAAGTACACTAGTTATTGTTAAAAAAATGAAAAGACATGTTAACTGCAACATCCTTAACAGCAACCAAATATCGTAATTCATAGTGGTGTTGTTGAAACTGTTATTGATGAAATTGAACTGCACGGCAAATAGTTGCACATATAGAGCATCACATTGTGAAGAACTGAAATAAACAAGGCATAAGTTAATGGACTAAAATCCTTAGTGGATATATATATACTCCAGTAATTTTTGGCCGTTTCTGGTCGATCCCCTAAACTTAACGTTGTAAACTTCAATTTGATCAAGTTCAAAGCAGGTTCAACTGAAAGTAGCATGCATTCAAACCTAAACATAGATAGTTTTGCATAACCGAACATAAAACATAAATTTAAACTAAGCTAAACTACTTTCGGTCGAAGTGGAGGTCGAGCCAATCCTTCCTTGTCAGGTACGGTGTGCCGCGAGCCGGGTCCGGGCCGGTGCCGTCGTCGGGGTCGATCTCCTCGTCCTCGCCGCCCACCTCGACGCCCTCCGCGCCGCCGTCCTCGCTGCCTTCGACCTCGTCATCGGAGGAAAGCACGATAACCTCGCCGCCCTCCGCGCCGGCAAAGATCACCCGCTCCGCCTCCACGAGCTCTGGGTGCTGCCGGTGGAGCTCTTGCATGTAGGCCTTGTCGGCGGCCTCGGCCTCGAGGTGCTCCCATGCCTCGGGGTCCTCCCGCGCCATAGCCGAGCTCACCACCCCTGGCTCCGGCGGAACGAGGTCGACCGGACGTGTGCCGAAGGGGAAATTGAGCCTAGCCGCCGCGCCGTGGTAGCGGACCTACCAGCGGTCGTACTCCATGGCCGCGAGCTCGGCCGTGTGGAAGCTACCGAGCCACCGACGGGTGTGGGTCTCCCGATCCGTAATCTCGGTGACCCACGTCACCCACCGCCGCTGCCGGACCCCGAGGTAGGACCTCATCGGCGGCCGGGCCCGAGGGAGGACGGGGAAGTCCTCGAACCGGCGTAGGGGCGCGGCGGCGAGCGGATCGGGCGACCGGCGACGGCGGATCGATAAAGAGCCCGCGGAGGACGACGGGGACACCTCGGCGGCCACCTCGCCGGCGTCGGGCGAAGAGGCCGCGATAAACCTCTTTTTGGCCATTGGCTCCTCGAGCTCCCCGGCACACAGGCAGAGGTTGAGGATGGAGGCGCAGTGGCGGCGGCGGCGACCTACCAATGGTCTCGAGCGAGGGAGGGGTGGTGTGTGTCTGTGTGAGCGGAGGTTTTGGGGAGTGTGTGGTGTGTGTGGAGGGGGGCAAGGTGGTGTTTGAGGAAATACCGCGGCAACTGAAAATTTTACTGGGCGGGAGTAACAAGGCGGGCCTACTGAAAATTTGGATCATGCGCGAGCAGATATTTTTGAGATTGGGAGGAATGCAGAGGCGGGAGTAAAATGCCGGGGTAACTGAAAATTTGGGCGAGCAGATATTTTTGAGATTGCGAGGGATGCAGAGGCGGGAGTAAAATGCCGGGGCTACTGAAAATTTGAATCAAGGGACTAAAGCAGAGCGGGAGTAACAGACATCGCACACGGTCCGCACATACTAATCGTGTGCTATCAAACATTAAAACCTTCCAGGCGGTAGATATTTTCGAGATTACGAGGCAGTAGATATTTTTGAGACCGGAAGGCAAGCCTCGTGGAGCCCAATCTACTGTGCTGATGTGAGGGACTATAGGGCACAGGCGTGGCACACGGGTAGTCTGACCGAACCGTGTCTGTTGCGTACCCAATCGCAGACGGTTTCTACATCCAACTCATGTGCTGTTTATAAATTTGGCAAAAAGAATAACGTGGGAGAGGGTCAGAACATGAACACACTTGCATGTGGACCATATATATGTATGAAAAGGGTGGTTTGATGTTCGAATACCCAATGCACAACTTTGATGTGGCACCTGTCGCACAAAAGCATAGTATTGCTAGTCAGCCACCCCCCTACGAACCCCACTTCGTGTCGGCGGTAAGGGAATCCTAGCTACGAATGCATGCCCCCAAATAGCTAGGTCTGAAATCTCACCCTACCGTAACACAAAACCTATAGGAGTCCATCATATATATATGGTCAAACTTCCCCTTTCGCTTCCCGACAAAGGTGTACTATGTGCCGACCCACAAATGTGTGCTTGTGGCGCGAGATGGGTGAGACCACATACGAACCACATGCGGGTGGCCCTACTATATATGTATGAAAAGGGTGTGGTGTGTGATATTTAACTACCATTCACAACTTTGATGTGGCACGTGTGCCTCGCAAATTAACTGGACTTCCCTGACCCCACGGAGGTTGCAGGTAGCGCGAAGTAGCCCCCCCCACACACACGTCGGGGGGAGGGCATCTCACCAAGACGTACTGTAACACGGACCAAGCAGAATCCAACTTGGTCGTACAACCTCTCCCCGCTCGTTGTTGGTCAAAGTGATGGACGTCCACACGGCCCCGCAAAATGGGTTAGCTTGTCGCCGATAACCTCGCGAGGGAGTACTGTATGAAGACAAACCCACTCTGTGCATGTGGCCCAAGTATGTATATGGAAGTGGTGTGTGTGTGGTGTTTGAATACCCAATGCGCAAATTTGATGTGGCACCATGCTTTGGAACCGTAAAATCCCCACACCGAGCGAGGGTTCACTACGCGTAGCATGCGCTCAAACTTAATTAGGCTTGGAATGGGTCGACCTACGATACGGTAACTCGAAGCAAAGAAAAAGAATCCACCCTGGTAACCTTTCTCGTCGTTCGTCGAAATGATGGACGTCCACATGGGCCCATGAATATATATAGGCTTGTCGTCCATAACCAAGCGAGTGAGAGTGTGTCCAAAGACAACCATTATTGCATGAGTGTGTCCCGAACATATTTATGGAGGTGCGTGATGCATGCATATGTGTTGAATACCCGACCCAATGCACAACATTGATGTGGTGCATGCGTTGAAAATCGCAGAGGTCCCCACACAGAGCAAGAGGTCGTTCATGACGTGTCGTGTGCTCGCCCCCCCCTTCGATCCAGCGGGATGGATTCATGTGTACAGGTGCGCTATTATCTATATGTAATCTCACATCATGATCTATATCAAGACAAAACAAAAAATTAATCCCCTCCTAAGTCAAATTAGTTAACCTCTCTCGCGCTGTTGGTGAAAGTGATGGACCAAGCTGGTCACCCCCCCTCGACACGTACTATATATACACCTAGTAACACAGCCCTAAAAGAATTAATCCTCCTTGTTCGTCAAACGTACCTCTCTCTCGCTGGGTCAAAGTGATGGACGACGAACTTGCGGGCCCAACACAGAAGTGAAGCGTACGTCGCACGCGAGTGATCATCCTATATAGGACTACGTACCACCGTCTGCATGTGGCCCAAAGAGCTGTTTGTGTGATGTTTGAATTCGCAATGCACAACTTTGATGTGGCACCACGTATATAGGAAACCAAAAAGTCCCCACAGAGAGCGCGAGGTTCATGACGCGTGATATGTGCTATATGTACGCCCCCATTCGACACGTGGTATATATGTACTTCTACTGTATAGCACAAACCAAAAAAGAATCATTCCTTGATGATCAAATTAACCTCTCTCATTGGGTCAAAGTGGTGGAGGACAACCTCGCATGCCCACGGATGGAAGCGCCACACGCGAGTGAATTCCTATATATAGGGCAACCACCGCCTGCATGGTATTGCGTGATGTTTGAATACCAATATAATGTACAACTTTGATGTGGCACCTGCCTCGGGAACCGGATAGTCCCCACATGGAGCGAGGTTATGACACGCATATATATAGAGTATTCATGTTGCCCCCTCTTTGACATGTACATACTCCTATACCGTGCATATACGTAACACAAACCAAAAAAGAACCATCCTTGTTGGTCAAATTAACCTCTCTCTCGTTGTACGTTCAACTGGTCGACGACGACCTCATGGGCCCACAGAGAGAGGCACACGCGAGTGATATCATAGGACAAAACCACCGCGTGCATGCACCCATGTGTTATGTGATGTTTGAATACCCAATGCACAACTTTGACGTGGCACATGCTTCGCAAACCGGAAACGCACTACACCACAATGCGTGTAGCCCCCTCACTTCAAGCCGGTGGGAGTGTGTACGCACATGCTCGAACTTTGATATGGAATCCCACCATGATCCACACCACACACATGCCAAGATGAATCCACCTTTTGGTCAAATGCCTCTCGTTATCGGTGGAAACTGAAAACCTTTGCGGGCTAACGAATGGCACATCGCTGATAACCGCATGAGGGAGAGTGTCCGAGAGGACCACCAACGCATGCATGTGGCCCGAACATTATGTATGAAAGGGCTGTGTAATGCTTTAAATAACCAATTCACAACTTTTATATGGCATATACGACTCACAAAATGATCAATAATCCCACACGGAGGTTCACGACTCGTAGTGTACTGCCGGACCCCTCCCCCCGCGCCCCCACACACAGACACACACATCCCGCACCACCATAGCCACTCTGAGGCATGTCAAACTTTTTCTGCAGTGAACATGTGACCAAAGGCGGAGTGTCGTGTTAATTAAAAAAAAACAGACATCATTCGACCGTTTTTATACATTGATTGATTTCCTAGGGATTTAATGTGCAAAAATCAAATTTGAGCTACATGTGCACCAAAATGGGTTGCAAAATCATATGTGTCCCTGGGTGCATGTTTCCGTGTGCAAGAGATTTCAAAATATTGAGAATATATATTTTTAAAATTCAGTAAATCCAAAACTTAGTTGAAATTCATGAAACTTATCGTGGTGTCATATATGGACACCAGTAGACTATGATATTGTATTTTTTCGTCAATGAGACCCATTTTGATATAATTTTCTTACAAACGGGAGATTATTAAAAACTGGCAACTATCTCATACGGATTATTTATTCGGACCGTGTGCATTAGACCGTGCCATGCTTCAGTTAAGCAGTAAAGCGGCAGAATGAATCATCAATAAACCAAAAAATATACGTGCTGCCACATGCCCTGTGTGCCATGCGAGCAGGCGTGAGTTGACGGGACGCATGCGAGCAGTACGCCGCGCAGGCATACCGGGAGGCGTGCATGCAGGTGTGCGTATTGACGGGAGGCATGCGAGTAGCTGTGTGAAATGATGGTAGGAATGGTAGAAGTCCGCCGCGCAGGCTCACCGGGAGGCGAGACAGCTTTTGACCGCAGCCTGCCTCGCTCCCACTGGTCCGTATTAATTGCGCGCCCGAGCTGCCGGCCATAATAGGCGGCCGCACCCCCGGTCCACAGTGGTCACCAACGTCTGGACTCTTGAGTGTATGAGGATGCCGCCGAAGCGCACCATCGGAGGGAGTGGCGACGCCGGGGCTGGTGAAGCACCCGCGCAACACGTGAAGCTGGGCACAGAGGTTGCCATCGCCGCCGATGAGGTCTCGCGTGGGCAGCAGGATGACCTTGACTTCGTCGGCGCCGTCGTGCCCCCCCAGCCGGAGCCGGAGGTCAACAGCAACTCCGGCAATGACTGCGACTCCGACAGAAAACCGGTTAGTCATCTATATACCCATTTGTGTGGCAAACATATCATGTGTTTTCTCTGGTTACTCCCCCCCTCTATAATTTTTCTGGAATACAAATCCTATGGTTATGTTCTCTCAGTCCATGAAATCAGAGTAATTAAGATCCGTTAGATGCACGTAGTGTATTGATTGTTTGAATGTTATCCGTATAGAGTTAGTGATTAATTGTTTGTTCTGTACAAATGATTTTTGCTAATAATCCGACTAGGGTTAGCTTGCGTGCTAATAATTCGTGGCCAGATCTTGAGAATTGATTTTGAATGTCCTACATATATGTTTGTGCCTTTTTTCTTCCAGATCTTGAGAATTGATTTTGAATGTCCTACATGTATGTTTATGCCATTTTTTTCTTTTAGATTGGTACGTACACAGATGAGGCTCCGGCCAGCGCCGCCGCCGGATGTAGGTCTTGGACCCGGCTGCGCGGCTAGAAGCGGCCACGCCCACCCTGGACCTGAGGAACCAGTAGAATCTCCGGCGGACCACATCAGCGATCTCCCGGACGACATCCTTGGGGAGATCATATCCCTTCTCCCCACGAAGGATGGCTGCCGCACACAAGTCCTCGCATCTCGGTGCCGCACTCTGTGACGCGCCGCGCCTCTTAATCTTGACTATCGTCAGTTATCTGTCGATGATGATTCTGAACTCCCCGGAGCCATCATCTCCTCCCACCAGGGCTCCGTTCAACGCGTCTGCATCCCGGCATGCTACCTGCTAGACATACCCTGCACGGTGGCCGCCTGGCTGACATCCCGTCAATTCAATAAACTCTAGCAGTTTGAGTTCTACCATTACTACAATGATAGGTTACCACCAAGAGCTGCATCTGTGCCCTCACCACCGATGCCCATCTCATGGTTTTCCTCCTCTCTCCACACCGCCACCTTGACCCGGTGCCATCTAGCAGACAATCTGGTACAAATGCTTCGACTGCCACTGCTGAAAAAACTTGCGCTTGTGTTGGTTGATCTGTCGGTGGCCTCACTGCACAACATCATCCACTCCGGCTGTCCTGCACTGGAGCGTTTGGTGCTTGTTTTTGGACTAGGGATCCATATCCCTTGTCTCAAAATAAAGTCGCCTCACCTTGTAAGCATTGGAATTCGTTTTGAAGGACAGGAGCTCATCATCGAAGATGCCTCTTCACTTCAAAGGTTGCTCCTTGATTGTTGTTATAAACCTTCACAAATAACTGTGGTCTCTGCGCCTAAAATGGAGACCTTGGGTGTATTTCCTGATCCGTTTGAAGGTGACAAGTTGGTGGTTGGCTCCACACTTATTCAGGTACTGTATGTTATCCATGTACACTTTAGTAATCTGCATTTTTCATTTGTGCACATAAGTTAAATATCATCTTGGAGTACACTTTCGGTGCTAATATTATGTTCTATGCTGAATGAAGAGCTTGTCTATGGATGGCATATCAGGGGTGCTGTATTATGTCAAGACCTTATATATTTATATAGGGTGTCTTGATCTGAACACCACTATTGGCTTGCTGCAATGCTTTCCATGTCTGGAGAATTTGTATATAAAGGTGATGATTTCACACACATTGAAAGCCCATATATAATGTACTAGAATTAACCGTTCAGATGTCGCTCCTTCGACATACTCTATTTTAGACATTAACTGTTTTCAATCTTCATGTCTATTTAGGCACTAGGACTTCGAGAAAAAGGTCTAACCAATCAATGGCAAAGGAAGCACAAGGATTTTCCCAGATCTCATGGCATACGTTTGAAGACAATAACGGTGGAAGGATATGCATCCAACCATGTAAACACTAGCTTTGTCACATTCTTCATGAGGAATGCGAGGGTACTATTGTCCATGAGGATTAAGTTTTTCAACAAGAAATTTCTCACGGAATTGTATGTTGAACAACATAAAAAGAAGTTTCAGGTGGACCTAAGGGCTTCTGATCGTGCTCGGCTTATATTTACAACAACTTGTCGTCATCATGGACCAGTAGATCTTTTGTACCGGGATCTTGATTTTATGGATCGGACCGATCCATTTGATTGCGACTGCCAAAAACTTTGGTTGAGTTAGATGTTATTGCCCTGTTCAATCCGGGTTATGTGTAAACCTGATGAACAATTAATCCTCGTGCTTTTGTACCATTTGTAAGCTGGAGTTAGACATTGTTGCCCTTTTCAACTAGGGTTTGACCCACATTTTCTTTCATACTGGGCGTCTGTGTTCCTATAGGTACTACCTCTGTCGTGGTTTATTCTTTATTGGCCCCCTTCATATTTTGTAGTACCAAACTTTGACCTTAGATTTAACTAAGAATATATTAATGCATGTCATCAAAAATAATATTGTTGGACGGCTTTTCCCGGCTATGTTCATCTGCTATATGCAATAATTATGCTTGTGCTTGCTCGACGTTTAGGCGGCCGCGGCGCGCTCTGCTCGCGTGCCTCCGCGCGCTCTACTTGCCGTTTAGGCACCCTCGGGTCGCGTCCCTCTGCGCGCTCTGCTCGCCGTTTAGGCGCCAAGTCTCGCTCGGGTCGCGTCGTCCCTCCACACGCGCTCTGCTAGCGGTTGGGGAAGCTTTAGTTATTTGATCTTAGATTATGTTAATTAATTATACCTCTAGAGCCGGAATCATCCGTATCTGGAGGTATAATTAATTAACCTAAACTATGATCTCTGGCACCCATTCTCGTCGCGCAACTCCATCCTGTCGTCGGCCATTGGGGGTATGCCGGTATGTGTGGGTAACTAGCTAGCATGTGGATCAGTAGCGAGTCGCCGGCGGCAGCCATTGCTGTGGTTATTTATAGCTAGCAGCTGGCTAGGGGATTGGGGATTTCACAATTCACCCCTGTGGAGCGCGGGAAGCCTTCGCTGGAGTGCGAGAAGACTTGAGCACACAACCCGACAACCATATGCGTTGTCACGTGTTACCGAACACGTGTTAACATAAGGAAACATATGTGTAACCTACTAATCATCGCACATGAGTACTCGCACAGGCATCGTGTGCGATACTCCTAGCCATCGCAAGCAACTAGTATGCATTTTCAAAGTTTTTAGTACACACATAATTGCACACGAATTAACTCTAGTAACCATGTGTGTTATATTTTCTCATCGCAAACAGTTCATCTGAGTGGGCTGTTTGCCGTGTATCACACACATCTTGTTTACATGAATCGTTTGTGTTTTTCTGGTTCATCGCAAATAGTTCATCTATGTGAACTGTCTGCCGCATATCACACACATCTTGTTAAGTTGAACCGTTTTTGTTGTGTTCCCTAATCAAAAATAGTTCATCCGAGTGAATCGTATGCCGTATATCACACACACCTTGATCTGGCTGACCGTTTCTGTTGCATTCCCTAATAGCAAACAGTTCATCGGAGCAAACTGTATGCCGTATATCGCACACACATTGATATGGCTGCCCGTTTCTGTTGTTTTGTCTAATCGCAAATAGTTCATATGGATCAATCATATGCCCAGCATCGCACACACAACTAAAATCTGAACCGTGTTTGATGTCTCCACCATCGCAAACGTTTTGCATCTTTTTTGACCGTTTTTTACATCCCCGTTAGCGATTAATACATCGCACATAGTTTCATCAAAGGGTCTCTGATCGTAGTGTCGTGTTAGCAGCATCCTGCAGTAGTGAGTCCCAATCGTTTCCGGTCTCAAGTACATCCCACACAGTCAGTCCCAGACAAACATTTCTGTTCGTATGTACATTCCACACAGTCAATCCAAGGAATATGTTTTCGTTCGTATGTACATCCCACACAGTATCCAAGAAGTACGTTTCCGTTCATATGTACATCCCACACAGTCAATCCAGGGAAAACTTTTCCGTTCGTACGTACATCACACACAATTTTCCCCATTAAATCGTTTGTGATAGCGTTGCCATTGCAGACGATATTAACAATTTTACCGTTTGCGTTATTGAATGCATCACACACGGTGCGTAGAAGAAACAGTGTGGCATAGGTTGCCCATCGCACACACTTTTTATGTGGTGATCGTTTGCGCATGGTGGCATAACGTAAACAGTTTCCAAGAGGAAGTCGTGTGCGATTGTTCATTGATCCAACATGTTTTATTCCTAGAAACTATGTGTGTTGTTTGAGGTCATCGCCCAAGGTGTTTTCTCAATAACCGTTTGCAAGAGAAAAACCCAATTAACAGGCTAATTGGCCTATTATTAATAATCCATTTATTAATCTAATTGACATTTCATATTAAGCACACAATGTATTTCATTTTCGTATTAAGGAAGCAGGATTTCATAATTGAAATACATCAGAGTACAACATCATATAGCTTCAGCACTCAGCTACCCCATTACACAACTGCACTAGCACCAAGTTTCACATGCAACATCTATAACCTATCGAAATTAGCATCATAGACGGTACATAGACAGATGAATCTCATCTGGAAAACTGCTAAAGCAGAAGGCAAATATTGAGCCTTCATTGATGTTGAAGGTCTTTGCAACTTTAGGCCAGTGCCTGTGGATGATTGACCGTCCATCCTTCGTCCTCTTCAGGAAGACTTCAATATTGAACCGTGGGGGTTGTATGACTTCCTCGTCTCCTGACCATATAGGTGGTTTGAGAGGTAATCATCAGTGAACTGCTTTGGAAAGGCCTGAAAATAAGGATATGCATAAATATCTTCTCTAGATTTGAAATGGTGCAAAGGAATAAAAAAGACAAGGTATAACAGTTAGTACCCATCCTGTAGTGAACTGATGTCTTTTTCATTGTGCAGACAAAGATCTTGTTGTTTTTTGTCGCTAATTTCTTTATCCTAACAATCTTTATGAGTTCCTTGATTTGACTGATATTCATGGACAACTCATTTCCCCATATGCAAAAAGGATCGAACAGTGGGCCAAAACCTCTGACAGCAGGACCTACATGTGCAAGACCAAATAGTTAAAAACCTAAATATTAGAATGATTCCTGCAATTGCACAATAATGTGCTATTAGACAAAGGACCATGCATGTGCAAACCTCGATTGTAAACCTCGGTGCTTCCCATTGTTTCCCTGCAACACATATAAGGTAGTTAGTGATTAGGTTAAGTGAGGGTTGGCATGCTATCAGTAAAATATGTTGATGAAAAATAAACACATTGCAGATTCATCAGATTAATTCGAGCCACATGGAAAACCCATTTATCCAAACCAAGCATGATTAAGAACTAGGAAATATAGCAATCTTATATGTTTCTCATGTATTAAGTGCAGCCAAATTTGAATTATTCCTCACATGCATAACAATACAAAATTCTACCCACAACAATTGGACATCGCATTGCAGAATTGAACCAAGCAGTTAATGAAACACCACAACAAATGAACCAAACATTAACTGAGCACCACATTGCATAATATAATATACTCCTAATAGAAGATCAGACAGTTAACCAAACCAAGCATGCTTAACAACTAGGAAATGCTGCAATTGTATATGTTTCTCATGTATTTAGTACAACCAAATTTGATTTATTCCTCACATGCATAACAATACAAAATTGTACCCACAACAACTGAACATCGCATTGCAGACTTGAACCAAATAGTTAACTAAACACCACAACAAATGAACCAAACATTAACTGCGCACCACATTGCACAATATATAACATACTAGAAGATCAGACAGTTAAGCAAACCAAGCATGCTTGACAACTTGGAAATATAGCAATTGTATTTGTTTCTCATGTATTTTGTACAAATAAATTCGATTTATTTCTCACATGGAAGACAATACAAAATTGCACCCTGAAGAATTGAACATTAGATTGCAGAATTGAACCAAACAGTTAACTGAACACGACAACTAATTAACCAAACAGTTAATAACATTGCACGACATATAGAACATATACACTAGAGCAACATATTGCATGGTAAAAGTAGATAGGACAATTCACTAGAATTTGTTAAGGAAAGGCAGGAGAAGCACATGCAACGGGTAAACGGAGCATGCTTAACCGGCATAGCTAGCTAACTAAACATAGGTCCTTATAGTGAGCTAATAAGACAAGCTACTCCTCATCGTCGGAGATATCGATGATGATTGGCTCCTTAGACATGGAAGAGGTCCAGGCCTCCACATCGTGGGTGCCCTCCTCGAAGTGGTGAGTTGCCTGAGCCACTCCGGGCACCAGCCTGCTGGCTCTCGAGTTGAGGTAAGCATGGACACGCAGAGAAAACACCTCGTAGTCTTCGTCGAAGGCACCGACGGTGGCCTCAAGAAAATGCCACGAACTGTCGTTTAAAGTAGCCAACTGCATCATGGCATCGGTGCCCGAGGCGTCGATTGTTGCCTCGACAGCGAGGTGCTCCTCCAAGATCTAGGGGTCGGCACGAATGGCAGCCATCGCGACCTCATCCGCGCGTGCGGCCGCGATTTGCTTCTCCACTGCCAAATGCTCCTTGAGCTCCTGGCTATACTGCGTGCACCATGGCTTAGGGTGGTGCTTATTTGGAGGAGGGGTCAGTGATTCAGGTGGAAGGTGTCGCGCCGGCGGTCGGGGCATGTGGGATGTGGAAGGAGGAGGAGGATGGTGGTCGGGTGTGGATTACCTACCTGGATCGACGAGGCCGAGCAGTGTGAAGGAGGGTCGCCGGCGAGGAGGCGGCGCTGCAAGTAAGGAGTGAAGATTTGAACTTGGAAAGGAAGGCGGAAACAGGGGAAATGTGGCTTTTGGTAAGGGGGAGGGGGCGGGGAGGTAGATATTTCCGCGGAAGCCGAAAAGTTTGGATCGGTGCAGCGAAAAAACTGGCGCGCAAAGTGTCATCAGACACGGTCCCTTATTCAACACTGTGTATGATATGTGAACATCACAAACGATTCATATAGCTTACCCCATGTGTGATGAGTTTGAACATGCAAATTTTGGTCCGAATATCCCTGGTTACAGTGGTCATCCACGTCATTGCATAATTTGGGTACACAAAGGAGCCTACAGCACACCCACACTTCTTAATCGAGCAAATTCAGTAATTAAACAGAGCTAGCTGACCTAAACATTACCCTAACAAATTAAAGATTGGCGCTCTAAATTAAACAAAGAGTACTACTCCGGCTGGCGCTCGTCCATCTCCGCCGCCTCCTCCATGTCTAGCTCGCACCCGACGATCTCCTCGGGAAGGGGCTCCATGGCATCAATCGCACCATACTCGGCAAGCATCTCGCCATCTGCGTCCGCCATCTCTTTGGAAAAGGCCGCCACAAGCTGGGCATGGGCGGCCGCGATCTGGGCTTGGACGGGCTCCGTCGTGGCAAGGTATGCCGCGAAGGAACGGACGACTGCTCGAACGCTCTCAGCGATTGCCAACTCTTCGGCCATGGGTTGCCGACCTTGGTCGGAGGACCTTCGTTCAATTTGTGTGGTGACCGCCACGAGCTGGGCATGGGCGGCCTCGACATGGTCGTGGGCGGCCTCCATCAGGGCTAAGGCCGCCGCTGGGGAACGGACAACTGCTGTGCCACTCTCGCTAGTTGCTATCCCCGACGCAGATGCTGCTGCCGCCACCTGAGCAGCAGCAGCGGCCGTTTGAGCTGCCTTGGCCGCCCGGTCGCAGATTGCGGCAGTGCTGACGCAGCTTGTTACCACGCGCATGGCTGCTGCGGCCGCGCTCTTGCCGGAGTGGGCCGCCGAAGTGGCCCTCACGACACGGGTCCACGTCCCCATCTTTCACCGGCGACGATTGAACAATGAAATGTTATTTGGGGAGCGAGCTAGTGTCCTTGACTCGCCGGCTGTGGACTGTAGTAGACGCACCTTCTCGCATAAGCCATATACGTACAACTCCGACGGTGCTCCAAGATATTTTGTACTGCATCTCACACGGTTTGTGATAATGAACTATGTGCGGTCTCTTGATTTTTCATCTTGATTTGAAATACATAATTGGGTCACAACGGCAAAGGAGGGTGTTTGAATTGCTAGAACTTTTATCTGCGGTGAACATGCAACTATAGGCGTGTCGTCAAAAAAATTGGAATTATTCAGGGTTTGTTTGGACATTTTTATACATTAACTTGGTTTTCTAGGCATTTCAGGTGCACAATTCAAAATTAAACTATATGCACATGCTCCGGTGCACCAAAATGGGTTGTAAAATCATATATGTGTCCATGGGTTGATGCTTATGTCCCATGCAAGAAATGGTGATGAATTTCAAACACCTCGGCACTGTGGCTCTTTCTGGCAAACGTTGAGATACTTGGTTTTGAAATTCTAGTAAATCCAAAACTCGTCTGAAATTCATGAACCTTGGTATGCTATCATGGAATGGCATCAACATGCTATGGTAAAAAATTGTCCCATTTGGGGCAGGTTTTGGCATAAGCTTCACACAAACCAGAGCTTCTCACAAGAAGCCTCATGGTTCCGGTAGGGAACGTGTCACCTTTGTGGACGAAATGATATTCGTTGCCTCTTCATGCTTTCAATTTTTTTTTCTGGTGTCAACATAGAACAACAGGAGTGTCGTGTTAAATTTTGGAATTTTTTGGGGTTCATTTGGACATTCTTATACATTAACTGAGTTTTCTAGGCATCTATGTGCATAATTCAATTTTGAACTACGGGCACATGCTCCATTGCATAAAAATGGGTTTAAAATTCAAATGTGTGTCCTTGGGTACATGCTTAGGTCCTATGCAAGAAATGGGAATGAATGTCAAACACCTCGGCATCGTCGCTTGGCCGCAAACATTGAGATACATGGTTTAAAAATTCTAGTAAATCCAAAACTCGTCTGAAATTCATGAAACTTGGCATGCTATCATGGAATGGCATCAACATGCTGTGGTAAATAAATTTTGCCCCATTTGGGGCAGGTTTTGGTATAAGCTTCTCACAACAAGCCTCATGGTTCCGGTAGGGAACGTGTCACCTTTGTGGACGAAGCGATGTTCGTTGCCTCTTCTTGCTTTCAAATTTTTTCTGGTGCCAACATAGAACAACAGGAGATTCGTATTAAATTTTGGAATTTTTCAAGGTTCATTTGGACATTTTTATACATTAACTGAGTTTTCTATGCATTTATGTGCATAATTCAAATTTGAACTACATGCACATGCTCTAGTGCATAAAAATGGGTTGAAAAATCAAATGTGTGTCATTGGTTGCATGCTTAGGTCCCATGCAAGAAATGCGAATGAATGTCAAACACCTCGGCACCGTCGCTTGGCCGCAAACATTGAGATACATAGTTTAAAAATTCTAGTAAATCCAAAACTCGTCCGAAATTCATGAAACTTGGCATGCTATCATGGAATGGCATCAACATGCTGTGGTAAAAGAATTTGTCCCATTTGGGGTAGGTTTTGGTATAAGCTTATCACAAACCAGAGCTTCTCACAACAAGCCTCATGGTTCCAGTAGGGAACGTGTCACCTTTGTGGACGAAACGATGTTCGTTGCCTCTTCTTGATTTCAAATTTTTTCTGGTGTTAACATAGAACAACAGGAGAGTCGTGTTAAATTTGGAATTTTTTGGAGTTCGTTTGGACATTTTTATACATTAACTGAGTTTTCTATGTATTTATGTGCATAATTCAAATTTGAACTACATGCACATGCTCCAGTGCATAAAAATGGGTTGAAAAATCAAATGTGTGTCCTTGGTTGCATGCTTAGGTCCCATGCAAGAAATGGGAATGAATGTCAAACACGTCGGAACCGTCGCTTGGCCGCAAACATTGAGATACATGGTTCAAAAATTCTAGTAAATCCAAAACTCGCCTGAAATTCATGAAACTTGGCATGCTATCATGGAACGGCATCAACATGCTGTGGTGAAAAAATTGTCCCATTTGGGGCAGGTATGGGTATAAGCTTCTCACAAACCAGAGCTTCTCAGAACAAGCCTCATGGTTCCGGTAGGGAACGTGTCATCTTTGTGGACGCTGCGCAGGCTCAGTGGGAAGCGAGCCCTTTAACTTCCATGTCCGCCCGCCTTGCTCGCATCTTCTCCATTAATGGCGCCCGAGCCACTGTTTAATATGGCCGGCCTTACTGTTCGCCTCCCATTCCCCTCCCGCGGACATCCACCAACGCCATGGCACAGAAGGATCATCTGCCACTAGTCTTCCAGTTTGGTGAAGTCGAGTCCGAGCCGGATGATACGTCTTCGTCGTATCTACTTTTCCTAACGCTTTTACTCTTGTTTTGGACTCTAATTTGCATGATTTGGATGAAACTAACCCGAACTGATGCTGTTTTCAGCAGAGCTACCATGGTGTTGATTTTGTGCAGAAATAAAAGTTCTCGGAATGGAATGAAACTTTTTGAAGTATTTTTATACAATAAAAGAAAAATACTGGAGCCAAGAACCACCAGAGGGGGGGTCCCTGGGGGAGCACAACCCACCAGGGTGCGCCCCCCTCCTGGCGCGCCCAGGTGGGTTGTGCCCACCTGGTGGCCCCGCTGACCCTATCTCCGATGCTATAAAATCCTATTTTCAGAGAGAAAAAATCAGGGAGAAAGAATTATCATGTTTCACGAGACGGAGCCGCCGCCACCTCCTGTTCTTCATCGGGAGGCCAAATCTGGAGTCCGTTTGGGGCTCCGGAGAGGGGAATCTTCGATCTTCGTCATCACCAACCCTTCTCCATCGCCAATTCCATGATGCTCCCCACCAGGAGTGAGTAATTCCTTCGTAGGCTCGCTGGTTGGTGAGGGAGTTGGATGAGATTCATCATGTAATCGAGTTAATTTTGTTAGGGCTTGATCCCTAGTATCCATTATGTTCTGAGATTGATGTTTCTATGACTTTGCCATGCTTAATGCTTGTCACTTTGGGCCCGGGTGCCATGATTTCAGATATGAACTGTTTATGTTATCATCATTATATCTATGTTCTAGATCCGATCTTGCAAGTTATAGTCACCTACTACGTGTTATGACCCGTAAACCCCAGAGTGACAATAGTCGGGATACTTTCTGGTGATGACCGTAATTTGAGGAGTTCATGTATTCATTGCGTGCTAATGCTTTGTTCCGGTTCTCTATTAAAAGGAGGCCTTAATATCCCTTAGTTTCCTTATGGACCCCGCTGCCACGGGAGGGTAGGACAAAAGATGTCATGCAAGTTCTTTCCATAAGCACGTATGACTATTTACGGAATACATGCCTACATTATATTTATGAACTGGAGCTAGTGCCGTATTGCCCTAGGTTATGATTGTTATATGATGAATATCATCCAACGAATTCACCGATCCAATGCCTACGAATTTTCCACATATTGTTTCTGCTAAGTTACTACTGTTGTTGCTACTGTTATACCTGCTACAAAATCATTACTATAATTGTTACCGTTACCACTACTGTTACTACTACTATCAAAACTATCATATTACTTTGCTACTGATCATCTTGCTGCAGATAATTAATCTCCAGGTGTGGTTGAATTAACAACTTAGCTGCTAATACTTGCAAATATTCTTTGGCTCCCCTTGTGTCAAATCTATAAATTTGGGTTGAATACTCTACCCTCGAAAACTGTTGCGATCCCCTATACTTGTGGGTTATCAAGACCTTTTTCTGGCGCCGTTGCCGGGGAGCATAGCTATATTTGTTGAGTCACTTGGGATTATTATCTATTTATCACTATGAAGAATCTGAAGGATACAAAGACCAAGATCGTTCCCTCTAGGATGAGGGGAGGTAAGGAACTGCCATCACACTCTGCACTTGATTCACCTTCTGTTTTGAGTAGACTTGCAACACCACCACATGCTATTAATCCTGATATGTCGCAAGTTATTGATGATGCTGCTTCTATAAATAGTACTCATGATGATGCTAGTACCTTGCTTGTGATGGTGTGCCACTAGGTGATTTTCTTGATGAACAAATTGCTAGAGCTAAAGAGAATGAAATTACTGAAACTGATGAGATCATTGAAACTGATGAAATACCTGAAACTGAAAATCTTGAAATACCTATTAGACCTAGCTCTCCTAGATATGAATTGCCTAAGATACCTGAAGGTTATGTTATGGATGAGGAGACAGCTAGAGATTTTCTTGCTTGCAATGATAGAGATGATCTTAAGAAATTATTATGCAAACTGAAAGAGAAATCTTTGAATGCTAAAATGAAGTGTGATCCCAAGTTTGCTACTTCACCTATCTTTGTTGATGATAAAGATTATGAATTCTCTGTCGATCCAAAGTTAATTACTTTGGTTGAATCTGATCCTTTCCATGGCTATGAAACTGAAATTGTTGTGGCACACCTTACTAAATTGAATGATATAGCCACCCTATTTGCTCATGATGAGAAGATTCATTATTACTATATCCTCAAAGTATTTCTGTTCTCATTAAAGGGTGATGCTAAGATATGGTACAATACTCTTGCTCCTGGTTGTGTGCGTAGACCCCAGGATATGATTTATTACTTCTCTGAAAAAATATTTTCCTGCTCATAAGAAACAAGCTGCCTTACATGAAATATTTAACTTTGTGCAAATTGACGAAGAGAGTCTCCCACAAGCTTGGGGGAGGCTTCTCCAATTTCTTAATGCTTTGCCTGATCATCCTCTTAAGAAAAATGAAATACTTGATATCTTCTATAATGGACTAACCGATGCTTCTAGGGACTTCCTAGATACTTGTGCTGGTTGTGTTTTCAGGGAACAAACTGTTGAACAAGCTGAGGAATTATTGAATAATATATAAAAAATTCTAATGATTGGACTCTTCCTGAACCACCGCATAAACCCACTCCAAAGAAGAGGGGTATCTTATATCTCAGTCCGGAAGATATGCAAGAGGCAAATAAATCTATGAAGGAAAAAGGTATTAAAGCAGAGGATGTTAAAAATGTACCTCCTATTGAAGAGATACATGGACTTGACACACCACCACCCAAGGTGGTAGAGCTAAACTCTTTAATGAAATTTGATGAAAGGGATAATTCTTATAATATGCATCCTAGTCAATGCCTTTATGAGTTTGACAATTACATTAGAAAGCAAGATCACTTCAATGAAAATGTTATGAAACAATTGAAATATAATTCTGATATGATTGCTCGCTTGGGTGACTTGTTATTTAGAATCTCCAATGATGTTAGAGGTGTAGGAAAACATGCCTCTATGGTTCAAACTCAACTAGAACAAGTCGCTAAATCTCAAAGAGAATTGCTTGATGAAATGAATAATAATATGAATGATCATGCAGTTAGAGTAATGACTAGAGGAGGTAGAATGACTCAGGAACCACTTTATCCTTAAGGTCACCCTAAAAGAATTGAACAAGACTCGCAAAGAATTAACACCGATGCACCTAGTCCTTCTAAAAAGAAGAAGAAAAAGAAAAATGATAGGACTTTGCATGCCTCTAGTGAACCTGAGAAAGAAAAACCTCCTGATAACAATGATGTTTCTATTCCTGATGCTGAAACTCAATCTGGTAATGAACATTCACCTAGTGATAATGAAAAATATAATGATAATGTTCATGAAGATAAACAACCAGATAATGATGTTGAGATAGAACCAGCTGTTGATCTTGATAACCCACAATCTAAAAATAAAAGATATGATAAAAGAGACTTTGTTGCTAGAAAACATGAAAGAGAAAGAGAACCATGGGTTCAAAAACCCATGCCCTTTCCACCTAAATCAACTAAGAAAAAGGATGATGAAGAATTTGAACGTTTTGCTGAAATGCTTAGGCCAGTCTTTTTGAGCACTCGCTTGACTGATATATTAAAGATGGCCCCTTATGCAAAATATATGAAAGACATCATCTCTAATAAAAGAAAGATACCTGAAGCTAAAATCTCCACCATGCTTGCTATTTATTCTTTTAATGATGGAGTACCTAAAAAACTTGGAGATCCGGGAATACCAACTATACCTTGCTCCATAAAAAGAAATTATGTCAAAACTGCTTTGTGTGATTTAGGAGCTGGTGTTAGTGTTATGCCTTTCTCTTTATATAAAAGACTTGATTTGAATAAACTCACACCTACTGAAATATCTTTGCAAATGGCTGACAAATCAACTGCCATACCTATCGGTATTTGTGAGGATGTGCCCGTTGTTGTTGCAAATGTTACTATCTTAACTGACTTTGTTATACTTGAGATGCCTGAGGACGACAACATGTCGATTATCCTTGGTAGACCTTTCTTGAATACTGCAAGGGCTGTTATTGATTGCAATAAAAGGAAGGTCACTTTTCATATCAATGGTAATGAGCATACGGTGCACTTTCTGAAGAAACAATTCCAAGTGAATGGTATTAATGTTATTGAAAAATCTCCGACACTCACTATTGGAAGTTTTCAACTACCTCTACCTACTGCCAAAAAGAAATATGAAATGCTTATTGTTGGGGACATGCATATCCCCGTTGAGGTAACTTAGTGTTTTACGAAAGTTCTTCGGTTTCATGCTAATCGAAAGTGGTTGTTAATAAGACTTGATCAACCTTATTAATGGATCATTTTTGAGAGGTATGAAGTTGATGAATTTAGTAAGCACAACTTTCTGTTTCCAACGTTTGTTTTCTGTTTTTCTTAGTTAAATAAAATAAAATGCCATGTTTTGTCTATTTTCTGAATTTCCCCTGCAATAAAAAAATGACCCAAAAATAAAAGTTCCCAGAATGCCCTAAAAATTTAATACGATTTTTTTTGAATATTTAATTTTTTTTGATGCAAATAACATTAGAGGTGGGGGGGTGTGGGTGCACCAGGTGGGCACAACCCACCTGGGCGCGCCAGCAGCCCCAGGCGCGCCCTGGTGGGTTGTGGTCCCCACGTGGGCCCCCTCACTTATCTCTTTAGCCCATGTCATCACCTACCTCCAGAAAAAGTCACCATTGCTCTCTTTCTCGTGTTCTTGCTCTCAAACCCGCGGATTTCAATCTCTTTGCTTGAAGCTCCGTTTCCGAAACTGTTTTGGGGGATTGCTACTTGGTATGTGACTCCTCCATTGGTCCAATTAGTTTTTACTTTAGTGGATTATATTTTGAATAATTAGCTACTCTTGGTGCTGCTGTAGATGAGCTTGCATGTTGAATTCTTAGAGTTCTAAGTAGTTTTAATGCTCAATATGGCCTCTATGCATCCCTATGAGTAGTTGCTATCAATCTTGTGAAGTTTTGTTGACAAAAATTTTGTGACCCAATTTTTTTTCAGAAAATTGTACGCAAATATGATGAACTTCTTTGGAAGGAGTTTTTCGAGGTGGAGGTCCTCGGAGGCATCTTCTAGTAGGGGCTCAACCCGTCAATCTTATGTTGAGCCAAGTGCAAGTTCAATACGGGATGCCGCCACCAAATCATGCTTATGGCCACGCGGTGATTTCTTGATGATGGCAGGTATTAAAGAAGAATTTGAACAATATGTTCACAATGCCGAGCTCGGTCCGTACATTGAAAATAAGTGCAACCAGTATCTCAGTCTCACAGAATCGTTTACTAAAGAGTTTAAATTTCATCCTCGTGAGTCTAGAGTTTCGTTTAAACTTTATGACCGTTCAATTACCATGTCTCTAGACGTGTTTAGTGGTGTGTGTAAAATTCCATTTTGGGGTTTGTTGGACGAACCACCAAGGTCTGAGTATGAGTCATTTTTAACTAGTCTTTGCTATGGTGAGAATAGAGGGGTGACACAAGGTAGAATAAAAAGTATTCATTTCCCATCAATTCAATACTTTGCACTGTTTAATGGAAAATGCATCGTAGGCAAACAAGACTATAGTACACTTTGTGCTCCTGACTTGAGCCTCATACACACTGCTCTCACCGGTGTTAAATGTTATAACCTTGGAGCGATTGTTGCACGCAGATTGCAACACAACGCTGGTAGTGGATATTTTTATGGTGGGATTTATGCTTCACGTTTAGCAGAGGAGTTTGGTGTATCACTTTGGCCTAATGATCCCATCCTTCCCACTCAGTACTTAGACTTTGAGGCCATGAAGCACCATAAGTTCCTTAAGGGTGAAATCAATGGTTATACATATAACCTGTTGTTCAATAAAGATTCCGTTGTGGACACCTTTTTGCCTGCGCCTGCTCTCTTTGATTATCACAGCAAGGGAAGATATTATGTTCATGAGAGCGAGGCCCGCGCACACAACGTAGAGGTTGTGGCTGCTCGGCAGGCTGAGGAGGCTGCACCAAGAGCCTCCGTGAGCTATCACTCCGATTATTACGCAGGCTACAGACGGTGATCACCAAGCTAGGCTAAAAGCCTAAGCTTGGGGGAGTACGTATGCCCACCGACATTATATTCATGTTCACACATTGCAGTTGTCGGTGTTCACACTTTTTCATTGTATTATCCATGCTAGATTTATTTTCTTGCTTTCTTCTTGTGTGTTTGAAAAACTGTGAGAAAATTACAAAAAAATGTTTTTCTTTCTAGTTTAGTTAGTTGT
This sequence comes from Thinopyrum elongatum, assembly GCA_011799875.1. Taxonomy (NCBI): domain Eukaryota; kingdom Viridiplantae; phylum Streptophyta; class Magnoliopsida; order Poales; family Poaceae; genus Thinopyrum; species Thinopyrum elongatum. The sequence continues at coordinate 333,671,899 of CM022302.1, read as the reverse complement.
GGTATTTAAAAGAAAACCCAAAAATATTTCCTTGTTCTTCTTTTGCTTGTTGGGAGCTCTCCTGTGTAAATATTTTCTTGTTTTTGTTTTTCTCTTTAATTTGCTTTCTTCAAGAAAAACTAAAAACTCCAAAAATATTTCAGTGTGTTTCTTAGAAATTCTTTTCCTTTTATTGAGTCATACCGAGGAGAAGACCATGATGAAAATGTTGAGTGGCTCTCATATGCATTATTGTTGATCTAACAAAGAGCTCAAATTGCCTTGTCTTCTCCTTTTGAATAAAATGTTTGCAGATTCCAGCTTAGTCCAAGGCACTCTTGCACTATTATTATTTTCATATCATTGGTCGTGCAGGTGAAAGGCAATAATGACGATATTTGATGAATTGGGTGTGGCAGAGCGAAACTGGTATGAACTCAACTTGTTATGTTTTTGTAAATATGTTTAACCTAGTATCCATGATTCAGCCTATTATGATCAAACATGTTTGCAATGACAATTAGAGATTATAGTTTCTCATTCCATGCTTAAGTAGCTAGGAGTGGATAATGATTTATCTTGGATGTCAATATGCATTAAAACGATTGTGATGTGGTATGATGATATGGTATCCTCCTCCGAATGTTTCGAGTGGCTTGACTTGGCACATGTTCATGCATGTAGTTGAATCAAAACCAACATAGCCTCTATGATATTTATGTTCATGGTGTTCATATCCTACTCATGCTAGTATCCAATGTTACTTATGCATAATGCATGTTCATGACCGTTTTTGCTCTCTAGCTGGCCGCTTCTCAACCTATTTGCTAGCCTTCGCCTGTACTAAGCGGGAAAACTGCTTGTGCATCAAAATCCTAAAACCCAAGTTATTCCAGATGAGTCCACCATATATCTACCTATATGCGGTATTACCCTGCCATTCTAACTAAATTTGCATGTGCCACCTCTAAAAACTTCAAATAAACATCCATTTTTGTGTGCCTGGATTGTTCATAGAGTGACAGGAGGTAGTCGATATCTTCCATGCTAAGCGGGTTATTCTCATGATGAGTGTTTATTCACTCGTCCTTGCACGAGAGGGGCGGTAATAGGGATTCCCAGTCCCGAATTCAAAAATTGCAAATAATTAAACAAAACTCCCCCAGGACTGATGTTGGTATGGACGGTACCCGTGGATTCTGCAAATCACTGCTTCCCTCTGTGAAGGGACTATCTATTTAATTTTATGTTGTGTCATCACCCTCTCAAATAAGTGCCAGATCAGAGAGCACTATTGTCATCCTCATGCATTGTGTATAGCTAATGTTGGATGCATCATGACTGGATCTTTTCTACCATGAATTACAATGCTTAGTCACTGCTTGAACTTTGGAGGTGCTCTGCATTTATGTTTTGCGGTCTCAGAAAGGGCTAGTGAGATACCACTATTGTCATATTATAACATGATTGTTTTGACAAAGTGTTGTCATTTGAGATGCTTTATTATTGCTCGCTAGTTTCTTATGCCATTGATATGGGTTAATATAATTTCTAAGAGTTATTGTTGACATGGTTAGTTATAATCTTTGCTGAAAACCTGGGTGCTACTTAAGCTTATTTATGTAAACAAGAGCAAAAGAGTTCGTAAAAGTTTTTATTTTTCACTTTCAGTTTATCAACTGAATTTCTTGAGGACAAGCAAAGGTTTAAGCTTGGGGGAGTTGATACGTCTCCGTCGTATCTACTTTTCCTAACGCTTTTACTCTTGTTTTGGACTCTAATTTGCTTGATTCGAATGAAACTAACCCGGACTGACACTATTTTCAGCAGAACTACCATGGTGTTGTTTTTGTGCAGAAATAAAAGTTCTCGGAATGGAACGAAACTTTTTGGAGAATTTTTATACAATAAAAGAAAAATACTGGAGCCAAGAACCACCGGAGGGGGGGGGGGGTCCCTGGGGGAGCACAACCCACCAGGGCGCGCCCCCCTCCTGGCGCACCCAGGTGGGTTGTGTCCACCTGGTGGCCCCGTTGACCCTATCTCCGATGCTATAAAATCCTATTTTCAGAGAAAAAAATCAGGGAGAAAGAATTATCGCATTTCACGAGATGGAGCCGCCGCCACCTCCTGTTCTTCACCGGGAGGCCATATCTGGAGTCTGTTTGGGGCTCCGGAGAGGGGAATCTTCGATCTTCGTCATCAACAACCCTTCTCCATCGCCAATTCCATGATGCTCCCCATCGGGAGTGAGTAATTCTTTCATAGGCTCACTGGTCGGTGAAGGAATTGGATGAGATTCATCATGTAATCAAGTTAGTTTTGTTAGGGCTTGATCCCTAGTATCCATTATATTCTGAGATTGATGTTGCTATGACTTTGCCATGCTTAATGCTTGTCACTTTGGGCCCGGGTACCATGATTTCAGATCTGGACCGTTTATGTTATCATCATTATATCTATGTTCTAGATCCGATCTTGCAAGTTATAGTCACCTATTACGTGTTATGATCCGTAAACCCCGGAGTGACAATAGTCGGGATACTTTCTGGTGATGACTGTAATTTGAGGAGTTCATGTATTCACTGTGTGCTAATGCTTTGTTCCGGTTCTCTATTAAAAGGAGGCCTTAATATCCCATAGTTTCCTTATGGACCCCGCTGCCACGGGAGGGTAGGACAAAAGATGTCATGCATGTTCTTTCCATAAGCACGTATGACTATTTACGGAATACATGCCTACATTATATTTATGAACTAGAGCTAGTGCCGTATTGCCCTAGGTTATGACTGTTATATGATGAATATCATCCAATGAATTCACCGATCCAATGCCTACGAATTTTCCACATATTGTTTCTGCTAAGTTACTATTGTTGTTGCTACTGTTATACCTGCTACAAAATCATTACTATCATTGTTACCGTTACCGCTACTGTTACTACTACTATCAAAACTATCATATTACTTTGCTACTGATCATCTTGCTGCAGATAATTAATCTCCAGGTGTGGTTGAATTGACAACTCAGCTGCTAATACTTGCAAATATTCTTTGGCTCCCCTTGTGTCGAATCTATAAATTTGGGTTGAATACTCTACCCTTGAAAACTGTTGCGATCCCCTATACTTGTGGGTTATCACCGGATGAGATAGAAAATAAGGAGGAATGGGCCCTCATGGACATGGCCCTGAACCAGCTGGCCACGGCGGTTGCTGCCCCCGCGCCTGTCCCAGCGACCATCCCCGTAGCATTGACGGGCTGGTCGCCGAGCACTATTGCAGAGCTGGATCAGCAAGGTCACCGCGGACCCGCGCGAGCTCATGTACATGCCAGCGCCAGCGCCCGTGCCCATGCCCGTGCGCGCCCCTGCACCCACCGCGGCGTCGGTCCCCGTGTGTTTGCCTGCACCCGCCGCGCCCGTGCCCGTGCGCGCGCCCCCCTCAGCGTCATGGGATGCCGTCGTCGACCGCTACCTCACAGCACCGCGAGTTGCCGTCCTCCCGCGCCCCACCCATGATCGCGCGACAACAGGATGTTTGATTTCCAAGTGAAGAACATTCTGTGCTGCCTTGAAGACTTCAACAATGGCGTCCCGGAGGACGACAACGACAACGCTGGCGCGGACGCCGCCTCCGCCGCCGCCGGAATTAGTTTTTTTGGGTTTGATACTGTATCTCGATCGTATGAATATAAAGTCGCAGTGTGACTGAATGAAACATATGGTTTGAGCAAACTTGCGTTCTCCTCTCTGAATGTATAGACTTATCAAACGATTTAAAAAAATGTCAATGGGTTTTAAATTTAAAACACTCATCGCAAACGTTTAAGATAGAACACCCGTATGCAAACCGACAGCTTCCCCAGTAAGCCAAGGGAAAATGTGCCAAGCAGGATTTGTGGAGCTCTTCATCGCAAACATTTTAGATAGAACACCCGTATGCAAAGCGAGATCTACGGTCTTCCCCAGTAAGCCAAGGGAAAAATTTGTAGCGCAGGATTTGTGCATCCCTTCATCGCAAACAGTTCAGATTGTATACAGTATGCAAAGCGAGAGCTATGGTTCCTTCGCCCCTAAGCCAAGAGAAAATCTGGCACACAGGATATGTACATCCATTCAACGCAAACGGTTTTTTCGGATGACCCGTGTGCAACCACGTACAGACAATTTGGTAAGATTTGCATCTGTCATATTGGGTATATTGCCATTTTTCAAACTAGAAAGATTGACATTTGTTGATCTAATAACATTTCCCTTTGTCAACCTTGTAACACTGCCATTTGTCAAAATTTGCAGCTAAAAATCACTAGCACTATCTAATTTTTGCAACTAAAATTCAATAATTAAGCATATATTTCATTCATAGATTAAGCAGTCGTTCTTTATACAAACAGTTAACCTCGATAGCTGAACCGACCAAACTTTTCCCCAATTGTTGCCAACCACGTACTGAAATAGCTAGTTCAACTATATATACTAGCTAATTTTAAGTACGTTGTACAGTTCAACCACATATATAGTCAGATGAACTGAACAAAATAGCCCCTAAATACTAGTACTACTACGGAGGGGCTTTGTACTACTTCTAGCAGCCTCTCCTTTGCCGAGCGCGCTCAGTAAGAGGCAAAGGAGGAGGAGCCTACCAACGAGTTGGACAACTGCAATACGGTGCCTGCCACTACTGCACCTTTAGTGACGCTCACCTCGAACGCCCTCTGCCGCTCCAGACGACCCCTCTCGAAGCGGCGGGACTCCTTGTAGATATTGTTATTACTCGCCTCTGCGGCGGCATGTGCTGCGGCCACAGCGGCGGTAAGGCTCTTTGCGTGCTCAACGAGGCGCTCCTCCTCCTTCCGAAGTAACTCGATGTAGCGCGCAAGGTCACTGACGCACGTGCGGGCCTCCACCTCCGCCTCCCGCCTTCGGGCGGCGGTGGCGGAGCGGGTGATGACCCCGGCGGTCAACGATGGGCTGGCGGCCATGGCGGCGGATGATGGGGTGGCGGCCACGACCACCACCTCCCGCCTTCGGGCCGGGGTGGTGGAGCGGGTGATGGCCACGATGGTTGACAATGGGGTGGCGGCCACGACGACCACCTCTTGCCTTCGGGCCGCGGCGGCAGAGCGGGCGATGGCCCTGGCTTTCGGCGGTGGTGTGGCGGCCACGGCGGCAAGCGGTGGGGTGGCGGCAACGGCGGCAGGCAACAGCTGCCGACAGGCAGCGGCGGCGGAGTGTGTGGTGGGTGTTCCACGCACAACCAACAGGGACGCCACGCGCACTACACTACGCCGGGGACTGCGCCGCCGTCGCAGTGTAGCCTCCCTACTGGAGCTGTCCTCTGATGACGGCGGAGTGGCTGAGCAACGATGACGGACCGGTACCATTGACGATTGTGGGAGAAGCAGACGAGATAAGCTACAGGGAGGGAGGGGAAAATGTGACGCAGGACTCGCCGGCCGTGAGGGTTTATATAGCAGGCCGGTAAGCATTGGGATTTTGGGGGATTTCACCGAGTCGAGTGGGAAGCTTGCGTGGGAACCTGCGGGGTTACGCGGGAACGGGCTCACAGACGATTCATTGCTGCCACTTCGAGCCACAATTTGACCAAAAGAACGCCCCCGCGCGCTGCTCAAGCTTGTGCTCGAAGTCATCTGCGGCAGCGGGGTGACAAGACGTGCGAGAGGAGGACGAAAGGACATGTACACATACAGTTAATAAAAAAACATTTGCGATTTAATTACCTACTACCCCCGTCCTGGTTTATAAGTCATCTTTATATTTTTGTGCCAAATTTTGACTTGAAATTTAACTAATAAAATACGAATGCATGTCGCAAAACATTATGTCGTTGGATTCGTATTTGAACATAGTTTCCAATTATATGTTTTTTATAACATGCATTAACATTTTGTTAGTTAAATTTAAGGTCAAAATATGGCACATAATATAAAGGGGACTAATAGACCAAGACGGAGATAGTAGCACACGGCCGCTCTCTACGCAGCGTTGCAACTGCCGGCCAGCTTGTAGATGACCATTCCCTGCATGTTCAACTGCTCTATGCGTGTGGTTGCTCGTGGTTGAGGCGGCCGCGGCATGCTCTGCTCGCGTCCCGCTGCGCACGCTCTACCCTCGCGTCCCTCCGGGCGCTCTGCCCTCGTCCCTCCACGCGCACTGCCAGTGTTTGGGGCCGGCGCACGATCACGTACGTTCGTGCTGCCATTATGTATGCGGTTGCACCGGGCGCGGCGCCACGATGCAGTTACTCGCTGCAAAAACTGCCATGTAGACGTGCCGAGAATCCAGGCCGCCCGGCCCCCATTTATTCCTGTGGCCATTTACCTTCATCTCTCGCGCCACATGACACAATAAGCACACCCACGACGACACATACAGAGAGGACATCCAGTGGTTCCAATGGCGCTCCCAGCGGGCAACGATGACAACACGGGGGGGGGTGGGGGGGCAGTTCACCACGCATCATGTAGTGGCACCCACGTGAGGGGGAAGGACTTCTCAGTGGTGTACATGAACAAGCCAGTCTCGGTGGAGAGCTCCATCCAAACTATGGTGTAGTTGCTTGCTGAGGACAAGTACCAAGTAGTCGGCTTCGACCTCGAGTTCATCAGCGGTCGTGCCGGGCAAGATCAGAAGGTTGCCGTCGCCCAGTTGTGCGTGCGACATGACGTCCTCGTCTACCACTACCACCTGGCCACAAGGCCTTGCGAGCGTTTCTCCAGGTTTATCAACAACTCTGACTATAGTTTCGCTACGGTGGACACCACCAACGATCTAAAAGTGCTCAAGGTTTCGGCCTTGACCTGCCAGAATCTTGTCAACATCCGTGACCACTACAAGGTTTGGGGCAGCGACAACAACAAACAGAATTCCCTGGTTGACTTCGCCTCGGCTATCGTCGACCCCTACTACATGAAGATGAAGGATGAGAGCAAGAATGACAAGAACGCCTGGCATCAGAGACTGGATGAAGAACACGTCAAGTACGCGGCCAAGGACGCGTACACAAGCTACGAGATATACAGGCGGATCGTTGACATGAGGAAGTGTCTTCATCCTGCCCCAGACGAGGATCGAGCAACAGAGCAGTGGCGGGAGCGTCACAAGAAGTAGATGACTAGACGATCGTTTCTCCTAGTTTAGAATGCATGCAATTGGTTATTGAGGTGTGTGCGAATGATCTGTATAGTCACTTATGTAATTGGATGTTTATTTCAGTTTATATATATATATATATGTTATTCTTCTATAGACAGAGCAAATCACACGGCTTATTAGCAGCAATTGTCTGTGTTATTATTGGTCTTCGCACACATTTCTGATTACGGACCTGTTTGCCGCATATCACACACATCTTGTTCAGCTGAACTGTTTTTGTTGTCTTGGCTCATCGCAAACAGTTCATCCGAGTAAACTGTATGCCCTCCATCACACACACCTTGATCTGGCTGACCGTTTCTATTGTGTTGCCTAATCACGCACAGTTCATCCTAGTGAACTGTATGCCTTATATCGCACACACCCTCATCTGGCTGCCCGTTTCTGTTGTTCTGCCTCATCGCAAATAGTTCTGCTGGATTAACCGTATGCCACGCATCGCACACGCAACTCTTATCTGAATCGTGTTTGATATCTCAGCCATCGCAAATGTTTTGTATGTTTTTTGACGGTTTTATTACATTATCGTTTGTGATTAATGCATTACACACAGTTTCGTCGAAGGGTCTCTGATTGGACTGCCGCGTTTGGACCAACCTGCAGTAGTGTCACATCGAGTATATCATTGACACAAAATGGTTCCTTTATGCTGGAAGATTACTTAATTTATGTACTATAGTTGATGGTATCCAATACATTCACCAATTGTCGATGCTTTCTAATTTCCTCAGTATATTTGTGAGGTAAAATATCTTCCATCTATTTTTGGCTACAGTGAGTTCTTTTCCATGGATGTAAGTCAATGTATTGGTCTCTACCTGCTGATCATGACATAGATATGAAAATGAAAAGGTAAGGAAAACTTAACAGTTCAAACACTGTTTTTATGTTTGCACCTGCCAACATTATGTTAGGATCTCCTATTCTTATGCTTTGCAATTCAACATACTGTTGCTTTTATGTAACACCCCCAGTGGTTAGCTACAGTAATCCCCTTTTTATAATGCCATGTCATCATGATCAACAGTGCTTAAACATCATTTGGATCCTATCTCTTTTCAATTCAAATTCAAATAGAAATTCAAACTAAAAGTGCAAATAAAAGTTGTTCAAATCCAATAACTAAAATGTTCATAAGGTTGTAAATAATCCAGAGACAATTCTAAAATTATAATCAACTTTTACTAAATTAGTTATGTGCCTCAAACATCAACAAAACAGAGGTATTAAATCTATTTTCATTTAATAAAAATCCAAATAAAAAGATATGGACTTCAAACCATTTTCTGGCAGTGACAAGTAATGCACCATATTTAATGGGCTGAGTCACATGTTTTGCAAAACTTAATTGGTGGCTAATCTATTTGCAAAATAGAGATAAAAGAAGAAAATAGAAAAGAGAAAAGAAAAAGCCCGCAACTGCTGGGCCTGAGTCACCCGGCCCAACTCCCCTTCCCCTTCCTACTGCTCACCTGCGCTCGCTATCGAGCACCGCGCGTGCACGACGCGCGCAGCCAGGCACCCCCTTCCCCTTGATCGACAGCGCGCCGCGCCCGCGAGGAGGGATAAGGGCAAGCCCTGGCGCCCCCCTGGCCTCTCCCTCACTCACTCTCTCTCTCTCTCTCCCTGGCTCCCCTCACCTCGCCCGACGCCGCCATGGCCTCACCGCCGTAGCTTCGCGGCCACCGTAGCCCCTGCACCTCGCCGCCGTGCCAGATCGCTCCGCCACCGTCCGCTGCATCTCCCCACGCTGCTGGACAGAGCTGGGAGCCCCTGCCTCGCCCGCGTCGACCTTCTCCTTCCTCTACGGCCACCGCGACCTCGTCTTCGATTCCGGCCACCTCGAGCCTTCCTCGAGCCCGCTTTGCACCCCTACAGGAGCCCGGTGAGCCGCAGCTTCTTTCCCCTCTTCGCTCGCCGCCATTTACTGCTCGTAGACGCCGTCCCCAACATGGCCGTACCTATCGCCGTGGAGCTCGTCGCCGGCGAGGCTCCGATGACCTTTTGGTCTCGGGCTGGTGCCCGTTGGAACCGCCGCATCGCGTAGTCCCTCGCCATCCCCTCCTTTTGCTCGTTCGCGCCCCGTATCGCCGTCCCCACATGCCACCCGAAAGCACCGCCACCTACCTCGTCGCCGGCGTTGATTTCGGTTGGCTCCGGCGACGCCACCACCAACAGTAGGCGCACCGCTGTCTCCCCGTTCGAACGCCCCCGACCGCGCGTGAAATGGCCCTCTGTACGCGAGATCCGCCGCTGCCAGTACGCGCCGCCGCGTTTGCGCGTCACCGGCGATGTGCCGCCGGTCGCCGCCGACGTGCCGCCGGTCGCCGCCGACGTGGCGCACCTGGGGCCCACCCCTGGGCCACTGCAAGTGGGCCTGTGGGCCCCAACTGACCCTGTTGACCAAGGTCAACCGCTGACATGGCAGTTACTGCCACTGACTGGCGGGCCCCACCACTAAAACATTTAAAAAATAAATAGAAATACTAATTAAAATGCTAATTAATTCACTAATTAGTCACTGACTAATGGGGCCCATCCCCTAATTAATCTGAAATTAGTTTAGATAATCCCTAATTAACTTCTGTGACACTCACATGCGGGACCCACCTGTCAGGTTTGACTCTGGTCAGCCAGAGTTGGCTGCTGACATCATCTCTTCGTCATGTTGACATCACCTTTTACTGTTTTGGATAATTCAAATATAAATAAATAAATAAATCCAGAAAATGATTAAAACTTTAGAAAGTCATATAAAAATAATCGTAGCTCGGATCGAAAAACTTTGTACATGAAAGTTGCTCAGAACGACGAGACGAATCCGAATACGCGGTCCGTTCGTCCGCCACCCGTCCCTAGCATAGCGAACATGCAATCATCCCCCCTCCGTTTCCTCTGTCCGAAAGTGCCGAACTTCGGGAAAACATTCCCGGATGTTTTCCCTCTTCACCTATATCGTGTAGCACCGTGTCCGAACACCCCTAGCTCTGCGTATTGTCATGTCATGCTCTTGTTTGCTTTATATTTACTGTTTCTTCCCCCTCTTCTCTCTCGGTAGACCCCGCCACCGACGTCGACCCTGAGACCGACACAGTTCAGGAGCCCGACGACACCGTTGATGACCTTGCCTTTGCCGCAGAGCAACCAGGCAAGCCCCCCCCCCCTTTGATCATCCCGATATCGCACATTCTATTTTCTCATGCTTGCATTAGAATTGCTACTGCTACTGCTTTACCTATTCTGATGCATAGCCTGTTTATTGTAACCTGCTGTTGATACCTTCCTATTCATCCTAAACTGTTTAGAATAGACTGGGTAGAAACCCATCAGTGACCCCCACTTGTCCCGACTGCCCCGCTGGATTTTCAGAAGACCCAATCAACGGGATCGAAGACCAGGCCCCGGCACCGCACCTCACTTCCCCCTTAGTTGCTCGACACTACTGGGTTACTATCGAGTGCCGAGGGTGATACCTCGTCAGCACTTCTGATGATAACCTTGTAGGTTAGTTAATCGGTCATGGTCATCGAGGGTGGTTCCTCCTTCACCACTCCTGATAACGATGCTGTCGTGCAACCCCTCAAGTGTGAACCTCGAGGGTGATTCCTCCTACGTTCACCTTGACAGTTACATCGAGTGGGTATCCATCAAGGGTGATACCTCGGATTTTCCCTTGATGTTTGGACACACGGATACTTTGACTTTACCCTGAATCATGCTACAGACGGGTCGGCCCCGAGGGGTACCCGTGAGACTGTTACTGCAGGACTGGAGGGACAGGCGGTACCACCCGGCTGAGGTGGACCTGAGTTCCCGACAGTCTTTTGAGAAGTCGTGTTGACTTGGAGTTTAACTGTGAGATGAATACGAGGCGCGGCCGGGCCTTCTTAGCCCTTGCAGCAAGTCCTCAAGACGGGGCGACGGGGTCACATTGATCATGAGTCTCTGCTCGTTACCGCAAGCCCCTAGTCCGCCAATGATTTGGATATTTGATCCGAGCAGGCCTCTGGCCTGATAGCACTAACCATCACGTGGGAAGAGTTATGGGCACTCTGCATCGTATGCATCAGCCGAAAGCTTTATCAGACGTCCAGTTCAGCCTCGTGGCCGGGCCGGGCCAGTACCATCCAGGACTGAGGTGGTGCTCGTCCCGACCCTGCACACACCGACCCGGAGTGCACAGGGCGATGGCCCAAGACCCCTGAGCGCTTAGGATATAGACCGACGGGGACCTCTCTGCTGAGCTGTTGGTAGGGTTGCGGTGTATCATTTGGCCGAGGCCGGGCATGACCCAGGAAAGTGTGTCCGGCCGGAGTTAATCGAGCGTGGTGGGTAAGATGGTGCACCCCTGCAGGGAAGAAAACATCTATCGATAGCCGGTCCTACGGTAAAGGACACTCGGAGTTGTATCCCGATTGATACAACTAGAATTAGATACTATGGCTCTGGGATTGCTTCTCGCAGGGAGTCGAGAAGGGATCTCAGGACGAGATTGATGACTGTATGGCTCTGGGATTGCTTTCTCGCAGGGAGTCGAGAAAGGATCTCTGGGTGAGGTTGATATCATTACTGCTACATTATATTGTACTGTTCTACTCTCTTCTATTGCTGCAAGACCGCTGAAGACGCTAGTCTTTGATAGGACTAGGCTTTCCTCTCTATTCTGGCATTTTCTGTAGCCCAGTCCACATATACAGCCTCCCTTGAAAATGTTGCATATGTAGTGTAGATCCTTGCTTGCTGGGTACTTCGGATGAGTACTCACGGCTGCTTTGCTTTCTTTTTGTCCCCATATCCATTTGATGCAACCAGATGACGGAGCCCCGGAGACAGCTGCTCCCGCCGACGATCGCTACTACTACCCCGAGGGTTGATACTACTACGAGTTGGCTGACGACCAGGAGTAGGTTCGGAGGGTCCCAGGCAGGAGGCCTGCGCCTTTCGGTCGTAGCTTTTGTTTTGCCCCGCCTTTCTAGAGGCTTTTCTGTTTCTGTTTCATATCTATACTCAGATATCTGATGTTTCCGCTGATGCTTGTACACAAGCTTATGTATTCGAGCCCTCGAGGCCCCTGGCTTGTAATATAAAGCTTGTATGACTTTATTTATGTTTTAGAGTTGTGTTGTGATATCTTCCCGTGAGTCCTTAGGCTTGATCATGTGCATTTGCGTGTATGATTAGTGCATGATTGAGCCGGGGGCGTCACACTTTTGACCATCTTTTAAAGAAAATCATCAATGCCTATTTCATTGTTGTTTCTCAGTGGTTTGTGTAGCTCATTCATAATCCATTGCAATATTTTATCATGTTCATTACATCTTTGTGGCCATGTAATTAGCCATTTGACTTCCCCAAGTGATCATGCATATATTATTTGGTAATTTACCACTTTTTAATCTATAGTATGCTAAGGATACTTAAGCTGCTACCCCATAAGTACTACTTCAATGTTGAGCTATCTTCTGAATTGCAGAGTTCTCTTTTAAAGGCATGGCACTCGAAATCATTTTCTGAATTTACATTAACAATGATATGTTCATTTCCCATTGTTGACGCATTTGATTATTCATTTTTTTAATTTTCTTATGGGAACAACCCAATATTTTCCCAAGTAGTAGCGAGGTGAATGCTTAACTTTCCTAAGCAATGTTCCATTTTTCTGACATCTCTAAGTAATGTTCCCTTTTGACTATAGGTAATGTGGGGCAAATCTTAATGAAATACTTTAGAGAACCGTGATAGCGAGGGTGTTCTCCTTAATTTGCCAAGACACCATTGCCAATCCAGGTGCCATCAACTCTGTGAACATGTTTGCTATTGATAATTTTTTTGTTCTTTTGCATGCAAAGGGATTGTTTATGTACTGTGTCATGGCAGTACCCTTTTTTAATTGTATAATTCTCCTATGCTAAGAATAAATGTGAAAGACAGAAGTGGGCTGAGTTCTTGCCCTGCTTTGCTATATGACGCATCTGTCTTTTTTGTTCTCATGTATCATGACATCATGTGACCAATCTTTTTATAGGGAATAGTAACCTCTATTGCTTAATGTTATAAGTATGAGCTTTTTTATTCTTAATACAGAGCTTTGTCCCCTAACATCTACCGTTACTAAGCCGACAAGGCTGCTGGTTCCATTGTGTGCCTTAGTCTTTCGTAGGCATACTAAAACTTGAAAGCTTTCCTGGTCAACCAAGTGGAATGAATACATGTTCTTTTCACACATAGCTGATGGGCACCTCTCAAGTTCCTCCCCCATTTCAATTCTCTTTGGAAATCATCTTCCTGCTCAAGTACTCAGTTGTAAGACATTTTTTGGCACCTCCTTCAAGGCAAAACACCCAAAATCTGTTCATTGTAAAAAAGTATCCCTCCTAGATTCCATTTGTGCCTTTTTCATGCTCATGCCTGTATGGGAATACAATTGTACTTTTCTTGTTTTTTTATTGCCTCAAAATGCTGGGACATCGTCTGCTTTCATGGAGAAGAGGCATCCAAATTATAGGAGACATAGAGATGCTTAAAAATAGAAAACGATTTTCCATGTTAGTTGCTATTCCGGACATGGTGCATTTTGAAATTATGTGACGGCATAATCTTTTTTAATGTACTTCCAAACTTTGATTGATGCAAAATTCAAGTTGTTAGCACCAATATGTAGAACTGAATACAGGAGAGCTAAAATTAATTTCTCTTCCCTCTAAACTCATAACATTATTCCATGTGACTGGAAGATTACCTTGATCATCAAAATTATCATTTTACGCTATCACCAATGTCTATTTAGACCACATATTCCTACTGCAACGCGCGGGGAATCATCTAGTTAACCTAGTGCCCAGTGCCAGTTGCTGTTTTTTCCTTGTTTTTGGCTTTTCAGAAAATAAGTACCAAACGGAGTCCAAATGCTACGAAACTTTTTGAAGATTTTTTCTAGACCAGAAGGGACCCTAGAAGCTTTGGGAGAAGACCCGCGGAGTCATGAGGGAGCGACAAGCTCGTAGGGCGCGCCCCGGGGGGGCCATCCCCCAGGCTTGTGGGCCCCTCGTGGCACCTCTTGATCTAATTCCATCTCTATAAATTCTCAAATATTCCCAATACACCAGAGAGCCACCCAAAATACTTTTTCCGTCGCCGCAAATTTCTGTTCTTCGGAGATCCCATCTGGAGACCTTTTCTGGTACTCTGTCGGAGGGGGAATCGATCACGGAGGGCCTCTACATCAACCTCGCTGCCCTTCCGATGATGTGTGAGTAATTTACCACAGACCTACGATTCCATAGCTAGTAGCTAGATGGCTTTCTTCCATCTCTTTGATCTTCAATAGAATGTTCTCCTTGCTGTTCTTGGAGATCTATTCGATGTAATACTTTTTTGTGGTGTGTTTGTTTGGATCCGATGAATTGTGGGTTTATAATTAGATTATTCATGAGTATTATTTGAGTCTTTTCTGAATTCTTATATGCATGATTGTTATAGCTTTGTATTTCTCTCCGATCCATCCATTTGGTTTGGCCAACTAGATTGATTTATCTTGCAATGGGAGAGGTGCTTTGTGATGGGTTCGATCCTGCATTGCTCAATCACAGTGATAGAAAGGGACATGACACGTATTTGTATCGTTGCCATTAAGGAAAAAAAGATGGGGTTTATTCATATTGATTATGTTTACTTTGTGTACATCATGTCATCTTACTTAAGGCATTACTCCGTTCTTTATGAACTTAATACTCTAGATGCAATGCTGGATAGCGGTTGATGTGTGGAGTTATAATAGTAGTAGATGCAGGCAGGAGTCGGTCTACTTGTCTCGGACGTGATGCCTATATACATGATCATTGCCTTGAATATCGTCATAACTATGCGCTTTTCTATCAATTGCCAACAATAATTTGTTTACCCACCGTATGCTATGTCCAAGAGAGAAGCCTCTAATGAAAACTATGGCCCCTGGGTCTATCTTTATCATATATTAAAATCCAAAAAATACCTTGCTGCAATTTTTACTATTATTTTATTTTGTGTTTTTGTTTACCTATCTATCACTACGAGATTTGATCCTTGCAATTAACCACCAAGGGATTGAGAACCCCTTTTTTGCGTTGGGTGCAACTATTTGTTCTTTTGTGTGTAGGTACTGTTCACGAGTTCTTGCGTGGTTCTCCTACTAGATTGATAACCTTGGTTCTTAACCGAGGGAAATACTTATCTCTACTGTACTGCATCATCCTCTCCTCTTCAAAGAAATCTCAACGCAGCTCACAAGTAGCAGTGGTGAACTACTCACGCATCATCTAAAGGTAGCAAAGATGATTTAGAAGCCCTCCGTGATTGATTCCCCCTCCGGCAGAGTACCGAAAAAGGCCTCCAGATGGGATCGCAGAAGAACAGAAGCTTGCGGCGGTGAAAAAAGTGTTACGGGTGGCTCTATGATATTTTGGGAATTTATAGAGGAGGAATTAGGTCAAAAGGTGCTACGTGGGGCCCACAAGCTCGAGGGGCGCGCTCCTCCTGGGGCGCGTCCTGTGAGCTTGTAGGGTCCCTTCTCCCGAACCCTGTAGGGTCCCTTCTGGTCCAGAAAAAATTAATCCAAAGATTTTTCTCTGTTTGGACTCCGTTTGATATTGATTTTCTGAAAAGCAAACAAGCAAAAAAATAGCAACTGACACTGGGCACTAGGTTAATAGGTTAGTCCCCAAAAATGATATAAAATAGCGTATAAATGCATATAAAACATCCAAGATTCATAATATAATAGCATGGAACAATAAAAAATTATAGAGATGTTGGAGACGCACTGGTACAGCGAGGTGCTATACAAACGGTTTTTAACCCCTTTCCGCAACGACATTTGGAACCGTCGCCAAGTGAGTGTGGGCGATAGGGGGTCCTTCCCACACGACCCAGAAACCGTCGGGGATAGGGATCCAAGATGCATATACAGTACTCCTACTCGTTTGTGCTCACATTGCCATCACAGTCGGTATTCTGTGGTGCTACGTTTACGATGCGCGGCCCATCACAAACGGTTCACTATTATAGAACGTGTATGATAAGCAGACAATCACACACATTCGCTTTTCCCAAACCGTATGCGATAACTAATTAAGAAGATTAGCTAATCGTCATACGAGTGTCGGATAGGATTACGAAACGTCGGACCATCGTAACATCATCGTACACGACAACTATCGCACACACTATTCTGTGGTGCAACATTTACGATGCATACTTCATCAGAAATAGTTCATGGTTGCGAATCATGTACGATAAGGCAACTATCACAAACATTTAGTTTGCCCGCACCGTTTGTGATATTGTCTGACATCACACAGCTTTGCAAACGGCAACTGTGTGCATGCTTGCACACGTTTCCTCTCTGTGAACCGTGTCGGATTATGGTGTATATCGTAAACGTTTGTGTTTTACCAACTGTGTGTGCCGTAACGACCTGGTGAGCGTAATTTCATCGTAATTTAATTGCTGCTATTTCAAATTGTACTGGATTTGAATTTGAATTTGAATGTATGCTATAGCTTTATTCATATCCATCAGGTTCAAACAACCAATGCATTATTCGATTCATAGGTACATATGTTCAAGAATTACATAAGAACCAAATAAAGAATGATGAACCACAGTTGTATACTTGTACTATTAAAGACGGTAAAGAAAGAGGCGAAAAAC
Source organism: Thinopyrum elongatum (assembly GCA_011799875.1). Lineage (NCBI taxonomy): Eukaryota > Viridiplantae > Streptophyta > Magnoliopsida > Poales > Poaceae > Thinopyrum > Thinopyrum elongatum. The sequence continues at coordinate 333,655,057 of CM022302.1, read as the reverse complement.
ATTCTGGTTGCTAAACAAGGTGAAGCGGAATGCCCATATTGTGCCCTCCTCCATGCAGAAGGCACGCATGACTCTAGTCCAACCCCTTGTGATGGCCGACCGCCCATCCTTCACGGTCTTCATGAAAACATCTAGATAATCATCGTGTTCTACTAGAAATACTTTAACCTTTGCATGCCCACCAATCAGTTAGTTTGAGAGGTAATCTTGAGTAAACTGCTTTGGGAACCACTGCAAAGGAAAAAGATTCAGACATTGTCATTTTACACAACTCATTATCGACAGTAAAAAGAAGGCTGCAGAGTTCTTACTTACCATCCTGCAGTTCGCTGTTGTCTTGGACAAAGTGTAAACAAATAGTTTAATTGCCATCTTTTGACCCATTTTACTAACAATCTTTATCAGCTTCCTCACTTGATGCTGGTTCATCGATATCTCATTTCCCCATACGCAGAAAGGGTCAAAGCGCGGATCTTTACCAATGACATATGTACCTAAAAGCACCAAGTTAATATTAGAAGCTAAACAGCAATTGCACAATGATGTAGTACAACACTCTTTTATAATATCTTATAACATCCAATATACTCACATATTAAATGAATTAACATCTTATATTATGGGCCGGAAGGAGTTTATTGCATTCTTACAAATTATCGGCTGATTAACTGCTGCTGTATCCATGGGTTAGAGTTAGTTTGAGCTAGTTTGGGCTCAAATAGCCCTAAAGTATATCCAAACATGAGGGCTAGTTTGAGCTAGTTGCATCTAACCCACCCAAAAAAACTATCCAACCCAAGAGGTGCTAATTGGAGCTAGTTCTCCTAGTGCATTTATTGTCAATCTAACCCTGTCATCCAAACACCTCTTTGGATGGAGTTAGTTCAGGGTTAGTCATGAGCTAGAAACTAACTTTAACCTCTAGCTAAGTTGAGTATCCAAACAGGGCTGTGTTGTTGTTGTTGTTGTTGTTGCTGCTGCTGCTCTTCTACATATATCTAGACATCATCAGAACATTAAGGTAATACTCTTCCTTGTTGCTATGTAGCCTAGGATTGCATATTTAGACATTAAGTACAGTGCATGTTGCTATGTAGCCTCAGATATATTACATATGGCCCTAGTTAACCTAACGATAAATGGTTTACAGATATATTCAGTTAAAAGTCTGATTCACCGATTAGTCCCTTATCAGCCCCCTGCCTATATGGTACCAGCTACCGATATCCTGAACAGTGAGTATATATAAGCCAAGGGATGAAACTAACCTCGATGGAAAATAGCAGTCGTTCCCAAAATTGTCCTGTGTAGGTACATCGAGAGGCATGTTAAGCACAACAGGCTAAACATCAACCAAAATTATCCATGGCAGACAAAATAATCTCCAAAAGATAGCTCCAGTGTGCAGGTTTAAGCACGCTAGTAAAGCAAAACAAGTGGAAAGGTGTGTTAACTGCAACAGGCCTAACATTTAACAACAAGCAAACATAGTCATTCAAACTGGTATTGTGCCGGTCTAAGTACACTGGTTATTATCAAATAAATATGGAAAGGTGTTATAACTACAAGATGCAGCAACCAAATGTAGTCATTCATAGTGGTATTGTTGAAACTGGTATTGATGAAATTGAACTGCACAGTTCATACTTGCACATATAGAACATCATGTTGTGAATAACTGGAATAAGCAAGGCATACTACGAACAACCAAAGATAGCATTTGAAACTGGACATATGCTAACTATAAACAACCGAACAATCAAAAAACTTTAAAAGAGGCATATGCTAGCTATAACAGGCTTAACAGCAAGCAAATATATGCATTCCTATCGGTATGTTTAAAACTGGATTGATGAAATGTACTGCACAGTAAATAATTGCACATATAGAGCATCACATTGTGAACAACTGAAATAAACAAGGCATACTGCAAACAACCAAATATAGCTATTAAAACTGGACATATTCTCACTACACTACAAAAGGGACTCGACAAAACAAATCATGGGTTTCCCCCTATGAAGAGGCACGACAAAACAAATCATGGGTTTCCTCACTTGTCACAGATGGGCTCGTTCCCGTGGGAAGAGCACATACCCTGGATGCGCTCCATGTTGTCGCCGATGGGCTCCTTCCCCTTATAAGAGCACGGTTGTAGGGTGCCCTCCCTGATGTCGTAGACGGGCTCTTTCCCCTTGGAAGAGCCGGAGAGGGTGCCCTCCTTGTGGTCGCCGTCGATGAGGTCTGACTTGGAAGCTGTGGATCCCAAGCCAGCGTCGCAGAACATGTCCTTCAGAAATGACAAAAGGGGCTCGATGGCAATGTAGGATGGCAAATTCTTGACAGCGAGCCAGAGGAGATCAGCGGCGGGGCCATGGATGAGATCGACGGCAGTTGAACCCAAGGGGTTGGGGGTGGGCCACTTAACCTGTGACATAGCCCGCCTCAGGCCATCGCTGTCGATGACCTCGATGTCTTAGCCGGCTTCCGCGACATACCCGCATACTCTAGCCCGCTGATTGAGTGCCTACGGCTAGTAATGGTCGTCAGCTTCCTCGGCGACGTCGAGCGAAGAGACCATGATACACCTCTTTTGGGCCAGTCACTCCTCGAGCTCCATGGGAAGCGTAGCCGGGCTTAGGCTGCGATGCTCTGGAGTGGGGGATGGAGATATGTGGGAAAGGGGGCGTTTGGCAGGCGTCATCTAAGAAACTCAGGGCGGCCTGGGTATGGAGATCGGTGGGTAAGCTGCACGGGCAAACCGGTAGATGATGACAATGGAGGCCTTGTGGCGGCGGCAGCGGGGACCTTGCTAGGGTTTCGAGCGAGGGAGGGGGTGTGTGCGCACGCGTGCGCGCGCCCGAGGAGGTTTTGGTGTGTGTGTGTGTGTGTGTGTGTGGAGGGGGGGGGGTGTTTGAGGAAATGACGCGGGTACTAAAAATTTTACTACGCGGGAGTCAAACGCAGGAGTGAAATGCCGGGGCTATTGAAAATTTTGATGATGGTGCATCGCATACGGTCCGGAGATAACAACCGTGTGTTATGAAACAGAAAAACCCTCGAGGCGGGCAGATATTTTCGAGGGATGCAGGCGGGATTGGGAACAAGAAACATCACACACGGTCAAAACATAATAACTATGTGTTATCAAACAGAAAAAAGCTGCAGGCGGGTAGATATTTTTGAGAGGGGAAGCCTTGTGGATCCCAATGTACTGTGCGGATGTGCGTGACAGGGGCACCGGCGTGGCACATGGTTAGTTTGAGTGAACCGTGTCTGTTGCATCATCCGACTTGTCTAATGTTCATAAATTTGGCGAAAAATAACGCGGGAGAGGGTCAGAACACGAACACACTTGCATGTGGACCAAATTTATGTATGAAAAGGGTGGTTTGCTGTTCAAATACCAAATGCAACTTCGATGTGGCACCTATCTCGCAAAGTGCATGGTATTGCTTGCCCCCTCGTGTCGGCACGAAGGGAATCCTAAGCTATGAATGCATGCCCCCCCAACCAAGGTTCACCTAGCAAAGTGCGAAGTAGCAGCCCCCCCCACACACACACCCACTTTCAGTCGGCGGGCCAGAGAGGCATCTCACCAAGATGGATTGTAAAACGGACCAAGAATAATCCACCTTGGTCGTACAACCTCTCTCTTGTTGTTGGTCAAAGTGATCGCCATCCATGCGACCCCGGAGATGGGCTAGCTCGCCAATAATCACGCAAGTAGCTAGTCCCCGAAGACAATCACTGCATGCGTGTGGCAAAACATATGTATGGAGAGGTGTTTTTTTGAATACACAATGGAACAACTTTGATGTGGCACTGTGCTTTCGAACTAGAAATCCCCACACTGAGTGAGGGTTAGGTTGACGATCAAGGTAGTTAGAGTCGGGATTCAGAGTCGGATCGATTTTCCTTAGACAAAATCGAGTTGTAGTATCGAGTTGTGGAATCGAGGATTCTACTAGATTTACGCAAATGAGATAAGTATCCACGCAAGAAATTTACATGGATACTCTAGAGTTTTGACACTGAATATAGAGAAAAAAACATACACATCAATGCTAGTTGTATTACTACTTTTTATGGCTAACCTACTATCTAGCTTGCATGCCTGGAATATATATGAGAGAGAAATATATAGAACATTTAAATCTTCAACGCACGAAATTTAGTTAGGTTTTTTTAGAGTACGTGAATAGCCGATCACTTGTATATCTGACATGCAGTGCTGAACCTTGAAGGGTCTTGCTCTCCTTCTCCGAACAATGTTGATGCATCCTCCATCTCACGCCAATTCCATCTATCGACAAGCCTGATCCTCAATTTTAATGTAGGGTTTCTGAGAGCCAGATCCAAAGTGTTGACGGCCGAGCGTTTGGGCTTGGGAGGGGAACAAAGGGACAGGAGGCATGTGAAGAAGTGTTTGGATGATGACATACTATTCTGCTACAACTAAACAAACGGCTTAGATAAATTAGTAGAATCAGACATAGGCCATAGCATAGTCAGGATTCTATAGTTTTGTACAGGATTCTATGATTTGGATCGCAACTCAACATGGATTCTACCTGATCCGGATTCATAGTGGGACTTGGATCGACATGCTTCCGTAGGATCGTGAAGTCGTAGGATTCTAGGAGTCGAGTCGGGATTCTGACTACCTTGTTGATGATGCATATGTATGTCACACCACACTTCAAACCAACGACGGGGATTCATGCATGCATGCGTGCATAGTATATGCGCTCAAACTTAATTAGGTCTGAATCTCACCATGACCTATACTACGATAACACGAACCAAAGGAAGAATCCGCCATGGTAACCTATCTTGTTGTCGGTCAAGGTGATCATGGATGTCCACGCGGGCCCACAAATATATAGGCTTGTCGCCGATAACCACGCGAGGGAGTGTACCATTTGAAGACAACCACTACATGCATATGTATGGAGGTGATGCGTGCATGCATGTTTGAATACCATTTCACAACATTGATGTGGCGTGTGCATCGAAAATCGTACAGTCCCCACACAGAGCGAGATCGGTTCATGACGTGTCGTATTACTAGCCACTTCGACTCAATGGGAGGGATTCATGAGTACACATGCATGTGTGTGTGTGCTCAAACTGTATCATGTCATCCCAGAGCATGACCTATAATATACCGTATTACAAACAAAAAAAATCCCCTCCTAAGTCAAATTAACCTCTCTCGTTGTCAGGCAAAAAGTAGTGATGGACAAAGCGGGCCCATAGATGGAAAGCATCGATATCACTGATAACCGCTTAAGTGGGTGTGAGAGGACAACCACCATCGCTTTGCATGTGGGCCAAACATATGTTAAATACCCAAAATGCACAACTTTGATGTGCCACATGCCTCAAAAACCGTAAAGCCCCCACACAGAGTGAGGTTCATGAAGCGTACTACATATGATGGTCCCCTTCCCCCTCTTCGACGCACACTATATGCTCCTACCGTAATACAACCCAAAAAGAATCCTCCTCGATGGTGAAATTAATTAACCTCTCCCGATATAGGTCAAAGTGATGCATGCATCAACGATGGCCTCGTGGGCCCACAGATGGAAGTGTCACACGTGAGTGTTCCAGCTAGGATAACCACCACCTGCATGCATGTGGCCCAAAGAGGTGTTGTGTGATGTTTGAATAGCCAATTTCACAACTTTGATGTGGCACGTGCCTCAGAAACCGAAAAGTTCCGACACTGAGTGAGGTGTACTTGTTCACGGACGCGTACGTATAGTATATATGCTAGTCCCCTCCCACCTCTTCGACGCGTACTATATATATACTCCCACCATAACACAAACAAAAAAGATTCTACCTTGCTGGTCAAATTAACCTCACTACCGGCTGTTCGTCAAAGTGATGGACGACGACCTCGCGGGCCCAAAGGAAGCATCACACGCGAGTATCGAGTGTCATGTAGGACAACCATCGACTGCATGTGGCCAAAACATGTATGTATGAAAGGGTTGTGTAATGTTTTGAATAACGAATTCACGACTCTGATGTGGCACCTGCCTAACAAAACGGCCAACCCACACGGTGGATCACAACTCGTAGTGTACTGCGAGCCACCCGCCACCCCCCAGATGCACACACCCACACACACACCGCGAATCCACCGCAACTATGATGCGTGTTAAATTATCCCGCGGTGAACATATGTTACCAAAGGAGGGACGTTTTAATTTCAAACAAAAAAACATAGATCATTAAGACATTTTAGTACATTGATTGATTTTCTACGGGTATAATGTGTAAAAATCAAATTTGAGCTACATGCACACGTGACAGTGCACCTAAATGGATTGCAAAAACACATGTGTCTCACTGGGTGCATGTTTACTCCCCGTGCAAGAAATTTCAAACATTGAGAATCTTGATTTTTAAATTCTAGTACATCCAAAACTTATTTGAAGTTCATGAAACTTATCGTGTTGTCATATGGACACCAATACAAAGTGGCATTGTACTTTTTTTTGTCAAATTTGAGACCAATTTTGATGTAATCTTTATCTAATTACAAACGGGAGATTATTAATAATTGGGAACCAATATCCCAAACGGATTATTTATTCGAACCGTGAGCGTTAGACCAACAATGGATACGTGCCATGCTTCGGTTAAGCAATAAAGCGGCAACATTAATCATCCAAATAGAAAAACAATATACGTGCCGCCATGCGACCCGTGTGTCATGCGAGTAGGTGTGAGTTGACGGGACGCATGCGAGCAGTCCGCCGCGCAGGCAGACCGGGAGGCGTGCGTGCAGGTCTGTGAATTGACGGAGGCGTGCTCGCTGCGCAGTGTCATCAGGAGGCGTGCGAGTAGCTCTGTGGAACGACGGTAGGCATGCTAGCAGTCCGGTGCACAGGCTCACAGTGAGGCGAGCCAGCGGTTTGACCGCCGCCCGCCTCTCTCCCACTACTCCATATTAATGGTGCGCCCGAGCGGCCGCACCCCCCATCCTCGCCACACACACAATCCTCTGTCTCCGCTTGCATCCTCGATGCCGCTCTCAGTCCTCAAAGCCGTCAGTGTATGAGGATGCCGCCGAAGTGCCCCATCAGAGGGAGTGGTGACGCCGGGGCTGCTGAAGCACCGGAGCACGGCGTGGAGATGGCGATAGAGGTTGCCGTCACCGTCGGCGAGCTATCGCTGCACCCTGACGTCATCGACGGCGTCGAGCTTCCACAGCCGGAGGCGGAGTTCCACACCGACTCTGGGGACGACCCCGGCGACGACTCCGACGACCATTGCGGCGACGACTCCGACGACGGCGGACAACTGGTTAGTCATCTATACCCATTTATGTGTCAAATAGATCCTAGGGTTTCTCTGGTTACTCCTGCCTCCCCCTTTTTGGAATAGAAATCCTATGGTTATGTTCTCCCAATCCATGAAATCTGAGTAAGTTTCGTTAGATCCGTGTAGTGTATTGATTATTTGAATGGTACAAGTGATAAGTGATTAGTTGTTTCATCAGTGCAAATAGATCCTAGGGTTTCTCTGGTTACTCCTGCCTCCCCCTTTTTGGAATAGAAATCCTATGGTTATGTTCTCCCAATCCATGAAATCTGAGTAAGTTTCGTTAGATCCGTGTAGTGTATTGATTATTTGAATGGTACAAGTGATAAGTGATTAGTTGTTTCATCAGTGCAAATGATTTCTGCTAGTAATCTGACTAGGGTTAGTGTTCGTGCTAATAATTCCTAGCCAGGACTTGACAATTGATTTTGAATGACCTACATATATGTTTGTGCCATTATTTTCTTCAAGATTGGTCTGTACATAGACGACTGTGCTTAAAAATCGAACCATAATCTCTGGATATGTATTAAAAAATAGCCATAAATTCCTAATCCTACTTCACGGCATGTAAACATTGATTTGATGCCAAATTTGTTTTACTATTTGTATAGGTGCTGTCTGACGATGTGGACAACGAGGATGAAGATGTCCAGAGGAGGTACAAGAGGCAAATCCTGAGGGAGCTTTATGCGGGAATGCATAACAGGCGTATTAGGACCTGGGACGGCGGCTATCGATGCCCATTTTGCAACCACAAGCTTCATGACGCGTATCAAAGTGTTCTGGCGCATGCAAGAGGACGGGCCGTTGGCTCCTTCAAGTAGAAGTATTCTCGCATGGTGGCGCACAGCGCGTACGCCGAGTACCTGGAGAAGCTTCAGGATCGTGCCGGCATGTGAGATGAGATGTGGGATCGAACTATGTACGCTTGAGTATGCTTAATGACGGTTGAACTATGCTTGTGTACGTGTATGCTTATTATCTATGTCTGAGTATGTTTAATCTATGTTTACTTATGTCTAACTGTGGGATATGGATGCAATCAGTTCGGTTGATGGAATCTACCTCCGTCCTCGTTTATTGGTCCCCTTTGTAATTTGTGTTAAATTTTGACGAAAAATTTAACTGACAAAATGTTAGTGCAGGTCAGGAAAAATTATATCATTGGATGCGTATTTGAACATAGTGTTCAATGATATAATTTTTGGTGACATGCATAAACATTTCTTAGTTAAATATTTGGTACAAATTACAAAGGGGACCAATAAACCAGGACGGAGGTAGTACGTCAATCACACACGGTTCCCAAAATTGGAACCGTGTGCAATGACTTTCATTTTGCCTGTTGCGTCAATCACACACGGTTGGCTCTAGCAAACCGTTGCCTCCGAAATTCTTTGTGGGACAAAAAACCCTCACCACACAATTCAAAAAATAAAAAAGAAAACCCTCACCATCCCCACGTCACAAAAACCCTCACCCCGCCCACCACCCCCTCCGGTCCCCATTCACACCTGCACAAGCTCCTCCGCGTCTATGCATGGCACCGCCTATCGCGGCGGTAACCACTTAGCTCGACGCCTGCCGCCGCCGCCAGGCTGCCGGCAAACCCCACCACATTTCGCCACTTCCGCTTGCCGCCGCCTATCGCCATCAACTTTCTCGACGCTGCTCATGGTCGACCCAGCTCCGCTCGGTTGGGGAATCCGCCGTACTGAGGGTTCTTTCTCATGGACAACAAGGTAACTAATTTAATGAGATATTATCTCATCTCTTATCCCAGTTCACCCGCCTCCTTTAATCACCCGGCCGAAATCGCCGTGAATTCATTTTTATTCGAGCTGATTTGAGGGTTTTCTTTCATTCATAGAGTGTACAGTGTGCGGACACATCAGGACTTTGCGGCCTCCGCCAGACGTTCCATCTCACCATACCAGATGACTTGAGGATGCGCGCGGTATGTTCAATCTCACCCTAAATCGGTTGGCATGGCCTACTTTCCTGAACATATACTAAATATTGCTACATTTGGATAAAAGGTGCCACATGCACCATATACGTCAAAGGGGATTTTTCCCCTCTTCTTTCTATATTAGGCAAATTAATGATGTATTGTTCTTTCGATTACTCTTATATTTCCATGACATCATGTTTACCTTATCTGTTTAATTATAGATTTTTGTCATTCGATTTCAACTGTTGTACAGTTCTTTCAATTTGGGCCCATATTTGTATGTTACCATATTTTCTTTAACAATCCTACCATTTTCTGCAGCGCGTCCCTTGCTATGCAACAGAATCTGTAGTGCACAATCTTTCCCTTTACATAAATCAAGACTGCAGTGATGTCATACTAAACACAAACCATGGATTTACAATCGTTGCTACCGTAAGACTTGATGAACGTGGTGACTCCTATTTTGGCACTGGCCTTTGGAAAGAAATTTCTAAGTTTTATGTACTGAAAGCTGGCGCTAAAATTGCACTGCACATAAAAGAGCCTGGTCATGAGATATATGCTAACTTCCCTGACGATATCATCCGTCCAGACTTTGTTCGAAGTAAGTTTTCTTTTCAAGTATCTGCATGTTGACTTACCCAGCAATATCAAATGAATTGTGTAGTATTTAAGCAACCAATTGTTATTCCATTTTCTTATTATATTCCTACCTAATAACTTCTAGTTACCAATACACTTTTCTATTGCCCTGTTTTAACTAAATATTCCCTGTACTCCCACTTCTATCAGAAAGCGCCGCTGACAAGGAGACTCCGGAGGTGGAGAACAGGGCTGCCAACAAGCGGAGGCGGGGCAAGCAAGAACCGCAAGCGACTCCAGCAGGCCTAGACTTCATCAGCAGCCTCCCCAATGATATGTTGACAGTCATCATCTCCCTCCTCCCAATCAAATATGGGGCGCGGACAACCGTCCTTTCCCAGCGGTGGTGCCCCCTATGGATCTCCACCCCTCTCGACCTCATCGACACCCACGAGCTCTGCCATGGCTATTACAAAAGCTTGGATGCGTTCTCCAAGATCCCCGGCAGTCACCTTGGCCCAACCAAAGGCCTTAGAATGGTCAAGTTCCGTTCCAACGGCAAGGACCGAGCCAAGCTTGACGACTAGTGTTCCGATCCCCCGCCCTAGATCAGCTCGAGGAGCTCACTTTTGATGATGGGCATATGCACTCGCTGCCAACGTTCGCGCTCCGCCTCGCGCCCACGCTGCGCGTCGTCAAGTTCAGGAACTGCCATCCCCCCTTAATGACGCGCCCGCTCTTATTCTACCACGACTGAAGCACCTCGAGCTCGTCGCCGTCTGCCTCCCAAACGGTGACATGGAGCGCCTACTCCGTGGCTGTAATGGACTCGAGTACCTTCATCTTCAGGCGATCAATGGGTTGAGTAGCTTCCACATCACCTCCATGACTCTCCGGACTATTTATGTGTGTTGCTGGTGCGGCAAGAAGACATCACAAGATGTGTACCACGGTATGGTCATTGAGGACACACCTGCACTTGAGAGATTACTTGTAGTTGATCAAGGAGGTCCAACAAGAATCAATGCCATTTCTGCACCAAAATTGACAGTGGTGGGCTACTTGTCTAACAAATACTCCGAACTTGTTATTGGATCCACACCCATTCAGGTACAATAGCCGCCTTCTACCTCTCCTTCTACAAATTAACATTATTTCTAATTTTGAAGATGTATGTTCGTCTGTCATCCAGAAAATGATTCCGACAAGCTTGACCCAAAACTAAGCACAGTGAAGGTCTTGGCACTAGAATCTATCGGCCCCAACCTGGAGCAAGTTGTCAGTTTCTTGAGATGCTTTCCGTGCCCGGAGAAGCTATATATCGAGGTGATGTTCCTTTCCTGTTAAATGTTAACCATAAGGGAGTTCAATTTGTGACACCTTTTTCCAAGTTTACAATGACAATGTACTATGATTTCTAAAGGATTCTTTTGGAGGATTTCAGTACATACATGTCCCCCCCCATATTGGTTGCTTGATCCATATGGTTACAATCCATAAGCATTTCTCCTTTGGATTCATCTATACTAGTTTTCTTAGGGAAATTTTCATCCACTCCAACCTCTTGTGAAGAAGGCTACATTTTTCTAGATTGTAATCAAATGCCCATGTTAATCATGTCAGATCGAAGATGGCATGTTAGTGCATTTTACAAATCCTGCAAACCAAATAGGCCTGTAGTAGTGTTCAAAACTGCATGTAGGCACTAACACGTTTTCTTCTTTTGCAGATAAGATTAGGCCCAGTGGTGGATAATGTGATACAATATAACAATCACGTCGACTGCCTAGATCTGCATCTCTCAGAAATTACTTTGAACTCCTACCAAGGGACCTTACCGGAGATTATATTTGCCAGGTTCTTTGTTGTCAGAGCAAGGGTGCTGAAGGTGTTGAGGTTTGCCCTACATTTATTTCACAAAAATGAATGGCTTGTTGATCAGCGCCGACGGCTGCGGCAGAATGGAATAGGCTCAAAAAATGCTGAATTTCATTTTGGAACTTCAGATGACAGAGTAATCAGAAGTCATCGTGTCAACCCCATACATGACTTCTCAGTGGCTGACCCCTTTGCAAAAATTATGAGGTTTCGAAACCAGACTTAGAAGTGGTAATATTAGTTTGAACCTCTCTGATATCCATGTTTAGCAGATCAGCGCGAGCGTTTGCAGCTGATGAGCTGAATTTCATTTCTAATATCAGTTTGAACCTTGTAATCTTTGAATTTGAGCCATATAACTCTGGAATTTGAACCTTGTAATATTTCGAGCTTTTGTGGTACAATCGTTGAAATGGCATCGTATGAGACTCGTATATTGGTAGCACTATTTTGACCTTAATATGCAATGGTCTTAGATTTTATTAACCATTCTCGAATCTGTTTACCTTGTCGATCTCATAACACACGATCTGTATAGCTAACTCGACTGCGATCTTCGACATTATTGCACACAGTTGGTTTCTTCAACCGTGTGCCCTGTAGAGCGCAGAATTAATTATCGCACTCGAGTGTCCATCATCACCCTTCTGTGTAACTTTGACCTCATCACCTACGGGTAAACTTATGACCGAAGTCATTCCACACACTTTGTTTTTACAAAGCCTTTTGCCAATAAATGCCCACGATTTGTCCCTCTTCTAGCCGACGCGTGGCCAAACTCGCCGGGCGGGAAGCTTGCACGGTAAACTGCGCGGTAGCGCGGGAACAGGCTCACCGACGATACATTTGGCACCTCTTCGAGCCCACGCGTGGTCAAACAAAACGCGTGTGGTGCGGTGTTGTCAAGCGTGCATTGGAATGCTCCGCTATGAACGCCGTGACAAGACGTGACGATTACAGGCCGACCGGCCCCCATTTATTACAGCAGCCATTTAACCCTTGTGTCTCTTCAACCTTTCGATCGTGCCCCACCATTGCAAGAAGCACACCCATCACGACAAATTCTTAGAGGGTATCCTACGCGGCTCCAATGGCGCTCCAAGCGGTTGCCGATGACGAGCAGCAGTTCACCATGCATGCCGTGGTGGACACCCACAGTAGGTTCACGGAGCTCTCAGTGGTGGACACCAACAACCCGGTCTGGGTGGAGCACTCCATCCACATCATGGAGCTGTTGCTTGCCAAGGAGAAGTACAAGGTGGTCAGGTTCGACCTCGAGTACACCCGCGCTCGTGCCGGGTCTCGTCCCAAGGTTGCCGTCGCCCAAATGTGCGTGCGCAACCACGTCCTCATCTACCACTACTGCCTGGCCACAAGGCCTTGCGAGCGTTTCGCCAGGTTTGTCAACAGCCCGCACTACATGTTCACTATGGTGGACATCACCAACGATGTAAAGATGCTCAAGAATTCGGGCATCGCCTGCCAGAATCTTGTTGACATCCAGGGCCAATACAAGATCTGGGGCAGCAAGGAGCATGAGAAGGACTCACTGGTTCACCTCGCCGAGGCCATCATCGACCCCAACTACAGAGACATGAAGGATTCCTGCAACAAGGACAAGCGTGCCTGGCACTCAGCCTGGATGAAGAAACTCGACAAAGCTCACATCGTGTATGCGGCCAAGGAGGCGTACACGAGCTACGACATGTATAGGCGGATCGTTGACATGAGGAAGTGCCTCCTTCCCCAAAACGGCCAGGGATCCAGCCGAAAGCAGAGCAATGGCAAGCGTCGTCGCAACAATAAGTAGATGATTAGATCCTCGTTTCTCCTAGTTTAGTATGCATGTAATTGCTTACTTTGGTGTGTGGAAATGTTATGTGTGTAGTCACTTGTGTAATTGTATGCTTAATTTGGTTTTGCAATGCTGTCTTTTTAAGTATATATGTTGATGCTCTGTAGACAGAGCAAATCACATCGCACATGGACTAAACAATGGAACCCGTCGGTGATGATTTCATTAATCACTGACAATTGTATACTAGCAATCGTTTGCTCACAACACACACGGCTTGTTAACAGGAATCATCTGTGTTGTTATCGGTCTTCCCACATGTTTTCTATTACAGACCTGTTTGCCGCATATCACACACATCTTGTTAAGTTGAACCATTTCTGTTCTCTTGGTTTAACGCAAACAGTTCATCCGAGTGAACTGTATGCCGTATATCGCACACACCTTGATCTAGCTGACCGTTTCTTTTGTGTTACCTAATCACAAACAGTTCATCCGAGTGAACCGTATGCTATATATCGCACACACCTTCATCTGGCTGCCCATTTCTGTTCTTCTACCACATCGCAAACAGTTCATTGAACTGAACCGTATGCCCCTCATCGCACACGCAACTAAATTCTGAACCGTGTTTGATGCATCCGTCATCGCAAACGTTTTGCATCTTTTTTGGCGGTTTTTTTACATCACCGTTTGTGATTATTGCATCGCAGACAGTTTCGTCGAAGGGTCTCTGATCGTAGTGTCACGTTAGCAGCATCCTGCAGTAGTGACGTATCAACCCCGCTCGCCTCGATCCCTTTCCTCTCGCACTCGACCCCTCCTCTTGCTCCCGCACCAGTGAACTAGGGTTCCTCGTTGCTAGCAGCCGCCGTCGCCAGTCTCTGGCTCCTATCCTCCTCGATCTGGCCGGCGGGTAGGCATCCATCTCTTGTCGCTTCTCCTACCTCAGGCGCGACCCCTCCTCATGCCCATGCTTCTCTCCACACTCAAGACTGCCATTGTTGGGGCCCGCTCCTCGTACTCACATAGCCACCGCAAGGACCCGCCGTGCTCCTCCCCACAAGGTCGTCGTGGGACATAGGCTCCCCCTTGCGTGGCAACCGTCGATGCGCATGACGGATGCGGAGGTCATCGGGTGGAGTTGTGATCAACGATAGTTACCGACTCCCCGTTGCGTGGCAACCGTCGATCACCCAGGAACAATATGAAGATGCATAACGGGTTGTGATCAACGATCATTACCAACTCCGGGAGTGCAGCGGAAGTAGACGAGTCGGTGTAGATCGTACTTGGAGTCCCTCGAACGTCGATGACGATCCCGCGAACCACCCTCAAACGATCCCTCGAACTGAAGACCGAAAGCACGGCCTCTCTACTTGGTTGCAAGCATACGGTCTTCACGATCCGGCAGCGCTTCGCCGTCCAGAGCTAATCGTCGCCGGAGAATTAGAGAGAGGAGTTTAGAACCACATGTGGCTTCTAATTATGAGGATTAGAGGTGGCTTGGGCTAGCTCTAGTTAGTCAACCAGGACTAACTAGAACATGCACTAGATCAACTAGAGGAGGCTCGAAAACTTGTGTCATCATAGGGTGGAAATCCTCTAGTATATATAGGTTAGAGGGGAGAGAGAGGGCAGCCACCAAGGGGGGAAAGTCTCGCTTGGGGCGCCAGCTTAGGGAGAGGGAGTAGGACTCCCTCCCTTAGTCCAATTCGGCGCCCCCACAAGGAAAGGGGGGCGCCTTCCTACTTGGGCCACACCTACCTGGCCCTTGTGGCCCAAGTTGCCTTCCACCTCTTGGCCTTTTAAGGCCCATTGATATTTAAATTAAATATAAAATGTTCTAAATATTTTTAGAGCATTATATATATAATTTAACATCCCCGGAAATATTTTCCACCTATATATAATTAATCGGTAATACCCAGTATTACCCGATATTCATCGAAACCCTTCCGGTGACCCCGAAACGCTTCCGGGACCTCTCGGAACTATTCCGGATATTAATGAAACAATTCCACAAATATATTCTCATCACTCCCATCCCACTAACACTCAAAAGATCGTGATTACCTTAAGCCTGTGACCCCGTAGGTTCGGTAAACCATAGACATGAACAAAACCCCTTTGTTCAATGACCGATAGCGGAACCGTGGACATCCATTTTAGTCCTTATGATGACATTTATGATATTTGAGTGAACCTTTGGTTATCATGTGATGTTCTTTTTGCTTCATGGTACTTTTCAAAACCCGGTGTGCATCGGTATCCTCCTGAGTCATCACCATGCTCACTATACCGTTGCTCCTGTTACCGGTTTTGTTCTTCTTTCTCATTGACCTGTTCTGGCATCCCCGTGACATAGTCACCTGTGTCTGGCCAGACGATGGTGGATGCCGTCACACTGAGAGGGCCCTAAGAATATCTCTCCATCGTTGGAGGAGCAAATCCCACTCTCGAGCTGTCCGGTCACTTGTCAAACTTTTCGGTGTGCCTGAAAGTTATCGTTATGATCACCTTGTTAAAGATGACGTTTGAGCAACCCCAAAGGCCACCGTCCGGTAGGAAGTAACCTAAGACACTCTCATGGTTTGAGGAACTAAAACACATACTAAAACTCCGTGTTATAACAGATGATTTCAGACGATTTAAACAGATAGTATAACGGACAAGTATTGGGTCGATTCAATATGATCGTTCTTCTAACGTCACACCCTCAATGTTGTTTTAGGACTATCGTTACACTTAACGATATCCTAAGATCCAGAAAACGTGATCACCAACAACACTTGAGCAGGTCTTAGAGGCGAGACCTGGAACCTATTGTTTACCGTTTATCATTTCACACGTGCATATGAGTTTTCCACTGAATCACATATTCCAGGATCATAGCAGTTATAGCATGAAATATAAACTCTTAATTATGAATAATAGAAATATAATAATACAATATTATTGTCTCTAGGGCATATTTCCAACAAGGGACACCACCCACTCCTCTTTCGAGCTCGTTGGAGGAGCAACCATGGCTGCGATGCAGTGGTGAGGAGACATCGCCGCAGGAGCTGCTGGAGGAGGTTGATGTAACTAGCGGTTGCTGGGGACGTATCCAGCGACACACGTCAACGACGAGCTGCGACCCAAGGGTCCGGCGATGCTGGGACCATTTGTCATGGTTGCTGCAACCAGCAGTTGCCGGCTGTGTAGACGGGAGGGCTCCTGGGCTTGAAATGGAAGTTTTTTTGCTAGAACCAGAATCCGGAGATGCCGGAACCAGAGGCCATGCTTGCTGCAACCAGCAGCTGCCGGATGCAAAGACGGCAGGATCCAGTGCTGCAACTAGAGATCTTTTTTGTTGGAACTGGGCGGGGGAAAAGCTACGATCAATATTGGCCGATGCTGGAACTAGACGGCTCGACATCATTTGCTGGACCCACAAGATTTTTTTATGCGGGGACAGGTGAGAGTTTTGTTGTGACCAGCGGCGATGACGTATTTATGCTGGAAACGGGGATAAGTTTTGCTGGAACTGGCACGTTTTTTTTGCTGCTGCCGGCAAACAATGGAGTTTTATTTTGGCTGAGAATTTTTATGCTGGGGAGCATGGTGGTGCGTGCCGACGACGGTGATGAGAGGAGGTGGGGTGACGCAGGGATGCTGCAACCATGGCGAGTATAGCAGCAAATTCAATACCATTCACCATCAAATTTTGTCGGTGGATCCTAATACTCATGAGGTGTTGTTCGTCGAGCGTTACATTGCAGGATTGCATCCAGAAATTCGTATAGCAGTTGTTTTGGATCGTCCAGAAGATATCGATACTGCTAGTTGTTTTGCTCTTTTGCAGGAAGTGGAGTTGGAGAACTACAAGCTTCAGGCGTCTCTCAAGCATTCGCCTCACTCTTCCTCCAAACATATTGGATATGCTGACAAGCCGAAGGCTCCAACAATTTCTGACGATTTTCGCAAGATGTCCAAAAAACGTGGGGCGATGCGTGCATAACGCAAGTCAAAGAATCTCTGTTTCACATGTGGTGACCCATGAGCACGGGGTCACAAATGTCCTGCTAAAGTCCCGATTCGCATTATGAAGGAACTATTGAAAGCATTGTATCTCGAAGAATCTTCTGTTCCGCATCATCTCACTGATTAATTCCAGCTCAAATGAAGAGTTTATGGTTATGACCAAGGAAGTAGCCACAGTTGTCCCGGCGCATCACCGCACTAGGCATCTGCACGAACTTATCAGCAAGCGTGACATACTTATCCTAATTGATTATGGAGATATAACACATAGCTGCGGGTACAATACCTCGACCCAAGGGTGGACTGCTCCCACATCATCATAGGGGCAGCACATGATGATGAAGAGGTTGGAGAAAATGAATTCCCCCTCCGACAGGGTGCTAGAAAAGGACTAAAGCGAAGATCGTCTCGGATTAGAAAGTGACGGCGGCAGAAAAATTAGGGTAAAAATAAGTCCGGTGTTTTTAGAATAGTTTAACATATTCATAAAATAAAACATCTAATAACTTGGAAACGAGGGAGTATGTCCTAGTGGAATGGCCAGGAGGCAAATTTGACACAACGGAATCACACGAGCGTAGCTCAGATGAATAGGCTTCTTGTGGTGGAATCAGCCCTCCAGGTTCAAGTCTTGATGCTCGCATTTTTCTGGATTATTTCAGGCTCTCCGGCGGTGTTTGTTCAGTTAGAGAAGACGTTCTTGTCAACTACGAGACGTATATGGTGATTTCGTCAACCTCATGATGGATGCCGACTCCATATCTCAAAGGTGCTCACAGGGGTAGGGTGTATGTGTGTGTTCATAGAGACGAGTGTATTTGGGCATGTACCATTGTAATGTGTTGAAAAAAGACCCTAATACTTGGGTCTTCAGTTGGGAACGACCCATCGAACGAAGTTGTTCGCTGGAGAAGGGAACAATCAGCAAACGAAAAACATCTCCTCGATCGTTCGCTCGTGTAGCGAACACCGAACATGGAACGTATACCTACTTTTTCCTTTTTGGCGAGAATGTACCTAGTTTGGGTTGCAAGCGGAATCCACAATGGTTTCAGAATGTACCTACTTTGGGTTGCAAACGGAATCAACAGTGATTTCCTGACGTATACGTACTTGACAAGTACGTAATCATCAGCAAGTCGTTCTTGTTTACGATCAACGGCGTACGTACAGTCATTTCGCATCAAACGCACGCTACTACGGCAGTACAGTCCGTTCCTCAGTCGGCCGAACCCCCTGCCTCAGGCATAAATAATACTCTACGTACGATTGTATTTTCCACCCTTCGGGAGGCCATCGTCAGAACTTCCTCCCGTCTCTCTCCCTATCTCCCTCTCTTGGTTCCAGGATTCTTGATCATCCATCCGCCGCCCGGATCTGCCCTGCTCGCCCCGAGCAATGCCCTCGACGTACGTACGGCGGCGACCATGAAGGTCGAGCGTTTGCACCACGAACTTTTATGCCATGTTCCGAGAAATCGCCGCCGCGCACATCTCGCGCACCGCCACCGGCCTTACATCTCCCCCGGCGCACGTCGTCCCTGAGATGCATGCCTGCCCCAACTTCGACGGCGCCGCCCTGCAGCTGGAGATGTCTCCGCTGAGGCGCTACAAGCTGTGTGCCGACTATGACGTGGAGATCGACGAAAGCCTCCGAAGGATGGAAGCGGTGGACGCCGGGGAGCAGCCCTGCCCCGACTACCTCACCAAGGTGCAGCACGGCCAGATGGACAACTACAAGCGCGCCCTGCTCGTCAGATGGATGTATTTCTTCACCCGACGCTACAACCTCGCCGACGGCACGCTCCACCGCGCCGTCGCCTACGTCAACCGGTTCCTATCGGCGGCCCCCCTGACGATTACCGAGGACTACGAGCTCCGCATCCTCGGCGCCGTCGCCGTCTTGGCTGCGGCCAAGTTCGAGGATCGCTACACCACCCTGAAGCTGAACTCTGGCGAGGTCGCGTCGTACGGCCTGTTCGCCAAGGACGAGGTGGTGGCCCTGGAGACCAAGGTTGTCGCGGCGCTCGACTACAGGATGGGAGGCCCCACCGCGCACACCTTCGTCGACCACTTCACCCGGCGCGGCGGCGAGGACCCCCGCGACGACATCGTCAAGTCCCTGGCGCACCACTTGGCGGACCTCACGCTGCTCGACTACCGCCACCTGCAGTTCCTGCCGTCCACCGTCGCGGCATCAGCGGTCTTCGTCGCACGATGCACAATCAACCAGATGCGCGGCTTCAGGTGGAACGACGGCGTGAAGGAGCTGTTGGCGTGCACGCGCTACGCCGCCGAGGACCTTCGCGCCTGCATAGCTGCCATGTATGACATGCACGAGCTCGAGACCTGGCCAGGTTACCAGCACACGAGGATCTCTATTATGAAAGTTCGGTACAAAGCATCTCAAACATGGTAAGAATTACATCGATATTCCGAGACCACCGAACGATCACTACTACCGCTAGAACGAGCCGCTGATGCATCGCTGTTGCCGCTCCCCTACCGGAGCCGGCTTGATTTTGTTGATGACAATCGGGAAGTTTTTGTGCACGTGCCCCTTAGGATGAGCACCCTGGAGCCACGGTCGTCGGCGTTGAATCCTTGCATAGATCTGAAGTACCTGACACTAAATCTCGCCACATGACGAGAAACCCTAACCACATTGCCCCAAGGAGACGACAGGAATCTACGCCGAAGCTCCGTCGACTACGTCTAGACGGACAAATTCGAGGAGGATCGGAGCCCGAAAGACAAGTTTGAAGAAGAAGCGCCGCCATCCGCCCGAGGGCCGCACATGAGAGGACAAAAAAAATCCTAACCTAAACTACTAACCGAAGCGAAGGCACCGGGATCCCCTCCCCGCTGGCGGCCGCCAGAGCGGTAGGCGAAGGGGAAGCGAATCCACGGGCTCGTCAGGGAAGTCTGGAGGTGACAGTTTGCCTTTGCCGCCTTAGGTTAGGGGGGAGAGGAAAATCTCGTAACTATTAGTTTTTTTCTTTGCAACATATGTTCAATGAATGTAATTAACACATGAGTTGATATAAGTAGTATTTGTTAATCCATGTGTTGGATATATAGCCATGAGATGATTAGAGATGATATTAGCCTACTTAGGGTGGGGTAGTTTATTAATGGGAAATGATTGCGCCTGGTCGATCGCTGAGTTTCGGCCAGTCACACCGCTCGGGCACTTGGCACACCTTATCTCTTCATGTTGTATTCCTTTCCTCTCTTCTTTTTCTCCCCATCGTGAGCTAGCCACCGCAGCTTTCATGGCGCCACCGATTTACTGCTCTGCTCGGCCCCAACCTCTGCCCCCACCGTGGTAGGCGAGTGCCTCTCCTCATCCCTCCTTCTCATGAGCTCGCGTCCGCAAGGGAACACGACCCATCACTCTTTCGAGCCCACCGCAGGAGGAACCATGGCAGCGATGCAACGGCAGCGACACACCGCCGCAAGAGCTGCTGGAGGAGGCCGACTGCAATTGGCGGTTGCTGGGAACGTATCTAACAATGCACATCAACGACGAGCTGTTACCCAGGGGTCCAGCGATATTGGAACCATTGGCCATGGTTGCTGCAACCAGCAGTTGCCGGCTATGGAGACGGGAGAGCTCCAGTGCTGCAACAGGAAGTTTTTTTTTGCTAGAACCGGAGTCTGAAGATGCTGGAACCAGAGGCCATGCTTGCTGCAACCAGCAGTTGCCAGCTACAAAGATAGTGGAGCTCCGGTGCTGCAACCAGAGATCTTTTTTGCTGGAACCAGCGCGCGGGGGGGGGGGGGGAGCTACAATCACTATTGGCTGGTGCTGGAACCAGTCGGCGTTGAGATCATTTTTCCTGGACCCGCAAAGATTGTTTGATGTGGGGACAATTGAGAGATTTGCTGTGACCGGTGGTGGTGACATAATTATGCTGGAATCGGAGATAAGCTTTGTTGGAACCAACACATTTTTTTGCTGCTGCCGACAAACCAATGGAGTTTTGTTTTTGTTGATAATTTGTTTGCTGGGCAGCACTGTGGTGCCAGCCGTCGCCGACGACGAGAGGAGGCAGTGATGCAAGGATGCTACAACCACAGTGAGTATCGCAGGGAATTTGATACCCTTCACCATCAAATTTTGTTGGCGGATCCTAATACTCATGAGGTGTTGTTCAACGAGCGTTACATTGCTGGATTGCATGCAGAAATTCATACCGGAGTTGTTTTGCATCATCCAGAAGATGTCGATACTGCTAGTTATTTGGCTCTTTTGCAGGAAGCTACAAGCTTTAGGCGTCTCTCAAGCATTCGCGTCACTCTTCCTCCAAACATATTGGATATGCAGACAAGGTCAAGGCTCCAACAGTTTCTAACAATTTTCGCAAGATGTCCGAGAAAATCAGGGCGATGCGTGATATCGCAAGTAGAAGAATATCTATTTCACATGTGGTGACCATGGGCATGGGGTAAAAATGTCATGATAATGTCCTGATTCGCATTATGAAGGAACCATTGGAAGTGTTGCATCTCGAAGAATCTTCTAATCCGCATCATCTCACTGATTAATTCTAGCTCAGATGAAGAGCTTATGGTTATGACCAAGGAAGTAGCCACGGTTGTGCCGCACGTCGTCGCACCAGGCATCTGCACGAACTTATTAGCAAGCATGACATACTTATCCAAATTGATTATGGAGAAAATTGCTTGTTTTTTATGTTGGAGATATGCCCTAGAGGCAATCATGTGATTATGATATTTCCCTACTTATTCATGCATGAGTCATTTGTGTTGTCCTTGAACATCATCAATGATATGTATCAATAAGTATGTGCCTTGTACGTGAAACTATATATCGTAAGATGATGTTTCTAATGGTCCCTAGTTGATAAGGTTATGTGACACGTACCCTTTAACTGTTATATATACGCTTTGGTTGAGGACTATGTTTCACAAGAGATGGGCATATAGATGCTAAACTGATAGTATGGACTCGGGGATGGAGATCACCGAGCCGGACAGACCCACTTTGAGACACAACGAGACATTGCCATTTGTTAGTCTCAAGTACGATGTATATGCCATGTCTTAGACTTGAGGTCCTCGCATGTTCTCAGGATGAGGATCGACTCACATAGGGTCTATCAAACACTACTCTATAACTGGGTAGTTATAAAGGTAGCTTTTGGGTGAAGCATGAGATATGCCGCAACACATGATTGACCAGGATGGGATTTGCCCTTCTAATACGAAGAGATATTCTCTCGGTCCTCTCAAGTGATCAGATTCGGAAAGCCTGGCCATGCAACATGGTTAAAGAGTTAATCCGGTTCAGGAATTTGTCTCACAGTTTCGAGAAGATAGGTTGAGGTACCACAAGGATGACAAGTACTCGCCTTAAGCTCGACAACATATATCCCGAGGCAAAAGTAATATTGCATATGACACATTGTCGAGGTTCGTCAAAAGACTTTATGCACACATGGGAGTTGGCACGTTCAGCCAGGAGCCGATACCACCTATCGATTTGGCTTATGTTCATGTGTACGTTAACCTATAGGGTCACACACTTAAGGGGCTTTAGCCATTTGGATTGGATCAGAATGGAAAGGGTGTAGACTCCTAGCCGGCCTCAAATGTTGAGCCCACCTCGGAGGTCTATATAAAGGGGAGTGGGGCACACCTTTTAGGGTTGATCTTTTTCCTCCACCACACCCGCCACCGCCGCCACTCTCCACACCCATATGCCCCGTGACCAGACCTAGCAGTTCTCCGCTTGACGCTACTCCATGGACAATTGGATACCTTGGAGTCATCGCATCTGCGACACTCTGATGAACCATTCGAGAGATCCGCGAGGAATCGCTTGAGGAAGATTATCTAGGCGAGGAGGATACGACTAGGCTGGTCGGCGACGCACATCACCGACTCTACTTTTGCTTCCGTCAGTGTGTGACTAGTGGTAAAGGCGATCATCTATTCCTAGTAGTATAATCTTGGTTGCACGGTAGAAATTTTTATTTTCCACTAGAGTAGCATACCGCGTGCCTCAACAGTGGTATCAGAGCTTTTGTTGCATGGTGGTAGATTCGGTGATTTTCATATGAGATATGCAGATCCGTTCAGGTGTGGGTCGATGTGATGGGCGATGCATGTCACTCTTGAAGGTTAGTTTCATGATCGTGACACGAATTACCCCTACTGGCCGATTTCCACCATCGGGGTAGATTAAGGATCGTAAAGCAGCATGCGAAGATCAATGATATTGATCGAATCAGAACGAACATCAACACCGCGGAAATATGCTTTTCGCAGTGTTGAAATTCGTTGGAGGAGTTTCGGTAAAATGGCCATAGCTTTGTCATACGAACTCCAATTGAACTCCACTGTGTGTCAAACTGAAGATAACTAAAGTTGCATTCAACCTTTATTGCTTCGCCACTTTCAAATATATTGTGGAGGTCAAAATCCGGTTGCAAAATAGGGTTTCAGGTGGTTTTATATTCTATGGTAGAATGTCCGACTTGTTTTTGCAGGGAATGCTTGTGATTTGGTATAGTCCATGAATGTTGCATGTATATTATTGTTTCATGAACTGTGTGTCGTGAGTACGACAACTGGTAGTAGCCATATTTGTCTGATTATTTTTTTAATGACTTGCGTGTCAACATGAGCCTTGTCATGTAATTTACTTCTATAGCATAGTATCTTATGTAATATTTGGTGGTTGACATCGTGGAGTGGAGATGGACTTAACCACAAGGACAACCATGCATGGAGATGAAGATCACCATGGGCAGGTCACGCACATGGAGATGGGGATCACCATGTGCTACCAAAAGAGGTTATAGCATATCACACTTGTATAAACTATCTGTGAAAGTTTATCTCTTTTATGCACCCTTCTTTTGCATGGTAGATGTTTTAAGTAGGGTGACCCCTCAAAGAATGTCAAGTAAATTGATGCACATTCAGCGTTGGATGCTTGGCGGCGGATAAGACACTTTTGGTGCCCGCCAGCCTGTCCTTTGAGCGTGAGATGTTATCCTGGAGATCCACCATCCTATGGAGTATGTGGGTGATGTCGGACATGAGTTTGGGCTCTCCTGGTGTCGTTTGGAGCCGGTCTGCTAGTGCTACCGCCGCCTGGAGACCGCGGGCTGGGGTTGGTGGTGGGGCGTCCTCTAGGGCCGGCTCATCGAATCCGATCCCCTGCTCCCGTCCTCGGTTGGTGGGGTCGTTGAGGAGGTTCCGCGGTTGGCAGTGCGGGTGACGTAAGCGTTCGTGTGTCATTGTCTCGTTCCATCGTGCCTTGCGAGCCCAGACCTCCAGCGCCTTTTGCTGGAGCGCAAGTTGTGCATTTAGCTGGGACATGTGGATGGCCTCTAGCGTCCTTGATACTGGGTCGGTGCCGGCGATGGGTGTTGTGAGATAGTTCAGGGCATATCCTATCACAGGTGGTAGCGTGGATACCGTATTTCGGAGGGCCGACGTACTCGCGGTGAAGCCCACTAGTGAGTTTGCCGGGAGGCCCGTTCTGGCCTGCGGCTGGGTTGTCAATATGGGGATGGTGTGTAGCTGCATCGTGGTGGCTACTGGCCCATATGCTGGGGGTCGGAGTTGGCAGCCTCCGTTGTGGCTTCTGCACGCGGCACATTCGTGGTTGGCTCCGTCTTCATGACCTAATGGATAAAAATCTCTTGCGGGGCCTCAGACTGAGACGTCCCCTGGTGCGTGGAGTCGCCGGCCTCTGAGCTTGGAGAGGATCCCGATTCCCCCATAGATCAGAGTAGGTAACCTCGCGAAGGGGCTGGAGGCTGGCATTCTCGTCCTCGTTTGTGAGGCAGAGTGGTGTCGTGTCGCCCTCTTCACTGTCTGAGGCCGAGGTGATGCTGACCGCATTGGTGCCTTCATGAGTGTTGGGGTCAGCGACGAGGTAGTCCTATGGCGTTCGGTTGAGGCGGCAACTGCCGCAGACCATCACGATCAACTGGATCATTGGTGCGGCCTCCGTCCTGTGCGTAGGACTGAGGCAGTTCGTAGGTCCCATTGGGCCTGACGTCGGTGCACGTCTGCGTGATCGGGCATGACTGCCGCGGGGTCCCTTGAGAGACCCTGAGATGATGGGGTTGGCTAGTGGGTGTTAACCCACAAGTATAGGGGATCAATTGTAGCCTTTCTCGATAAGTAATAGTGTCGAACCCAACGAGGAGCTACAGGTAGAATCTATATTCCCTTCAAGTCCTATCGACCACTTATACAACTCTACGCGCACTTAACGTTCGCTTTACCTAGAACAAGTATGAAACTAGAAGTAATTTGTAGGTGTAAAGGGATAGGTTTGCAAGATAATAAAGAACACGTAAATAAAAGCTAGGGGCTATTTAGATAAAGAAACGATTAAGTTAGTTTTAGTAGAGAGCTTTTTGTCACAAGAAAGTTATTTGTCCCTAGGCAATCGATAACTAGACCGGTAATCATTATTGCAATTTTATATGAGGGATAGGCATGAGCTAACATACTTTCTCTACTTGGATCATATGCACTTATGATTGGAACTCTAGCAAGCATCCACAACTACCAAAGATCATTAAGGTAAAACCCAACCATAGCATTAAGTATCAAGTCCTCTCTACCCCCATACACAACAACCCACTTACTGGGGTTTGTGTTTCAGTCACTCACGCAACCCACTATAAAGGAATCATGAACGTATTGCAACACCCTATAGCGGGAATCCCTCATGCTTGCACAACACGGAGGGCACCATAGGACAACACCAAAATAAAACATGCAACTCAAACCAATCATGATCATCAATCAACCCATAGGACAAAACGGATCTACTCAAACATCATAGGATAACCACATATCATTGGATAATAACATATAGTGTTGAGCACCATGTTTAAGTAGAGATTACAGCGGGGAGAAGAGGTGCTACACCGCTGCATAGAGGGGGGGAGAGTTGGTGATGACGGCGGCGAAGTTGTTGGTGTAGATCGCCGTCACGATGATTGCCCCGGCGGTGTTCCGGCGCCACCGGGAGAGAGGGGGAGAGAGCCCCCTCCTTATTATTCTTCCTTGACCTCCCCCCTAGATGGGAGGAGGGTGAGCCCCTCCGAGATTGGATCTCTCTCTCTCTGTTTCTCTTTTGTTTCGTGACCTTGTTTTCTGGCCCTTCACCGTTTCTGAAATTCCCGGAGATCCGTAACCCTGATTGGGCTGAAATTCTAACATGATTTTTATCTGGATATATGATTCCTTGCAGCCGAAGGACACCTCCAACCGACCTACGGGGTAGCCACAAGCTTGCCAGGTGCGCCCCTTGAGCTTGTTAGCACCTTGGGCATCGTCTCGCGTTGATTCTGCTTCCCAAAAATCACATATATTCCAAAATAATTATCCGTAAAATTTTATCGCATTTGGACTTTGTTTGATATGGATATTCTGTGAAACAAAAACATGCAACAAACAGGAACTGGCACTAGGCACTGGATTGAAAACCCACAAGTATAGGGGGTCGCAACAGTTTTCGAGGGTAGAGTATTCAACCCAAATTTATAGATTCGACACAAGGGGTGCCAAAGAATATTTGTAAGTATTAGCAGTTGAGTTGTCAATTCAACCACACATGGAGATTAATTATCTGTAGCAAGATAATCTGTAGCACAGTAATATGATAGTTTTGATAGCAGTGATAATAGTAACAGTAGCAGTAACAGTGATAGAATGATTTTGTAGCAAGTGTAACAGTAGCAGCAACAGTAGTAACTTAGCAAGAACAATAAGTGGAAAATTTGTAGGCACTGGATCGGTGAGTTCGTTGGATGATATCCATCATATAACAGTCATAACCTAGGGCGATAAAAACTAGCTCCAGTTCATAAATATAATGTAGGCATGTATTCCGTAAATAGTCATACGTGCTTATGGAAAGAACTTGCATGACATCTTTTGTCCTACCCTCCCGTGGCAGCGGGGTCCATAAGGAAACTAAGGGATATTAAGGCCTCCTTTTAACACATAGTGAATACATGAACTCCTCAAACTATGGTCATCACTTGAAAGTATCCCGACTATTGTCACTCCGGGGTTTACGGATCATAACACGTAATAGGTGAGTATGACTTGCAAGATCGGATCTAGAACATAGATATAATGGTGAAAACATAAACGGTTCAGATCTGAAATCATGGCACCCGGGCCCAAAGTGACAAGCATTAAGCATGGCAAAGTCATAACAACATCAATCTCAGAACATAGTGAATACTAGGGATCAAGCCCTAACAAAACTAACTTGATTACATGATGAATCTCATCCAACTCCTCACCGACCAGCGAGCCTATGACGGAATTACTCACTCCCGGTGGGGAGCATCATGGAATTGGCGATGGAGAAGGGTTGGTGATGACGAAGACCGAAGATCCCCCTCTCCGGAGCCCCAAACAGGCTCCAGATCTGGCCTCCCGACGAAGAACAGGAGGTGGCGGTGGCTCCGTATCATGAAACGCGATAATTCTTTCTCCTTGATTTTTTTCTCCAAATTTAGGTATTTAAGGAGTCAGAGTTAGGGTCTGTGGGGCCACCAGGTGGGCACAACCCACCTGGGCGCGCCAGGAGGGGGGGGCGCCCTGGTGGGTTGTGCTCACCCAGCCCCCCCCCCCCTCAGGTGGTTCTTGGCTCCAGTATTTTTATGTTATTGTAAAATAAATCTCCAAAAAGTTTCGTTCCATTCCGATAACTTTTATTTCTGCACAAAAACAACACCATGGTAGTTCTGCTGAAAATAGCGTCAGTCCGGGTTAGCTTCATTCAAATCATGCAAATTAGAGTCCAAAACAAGAGTAAAAGCGTTAGGAAAAGTAGATAGGACGGGGACGTATCAACTCCCCCAAGCTTAAACCCTCGCTTGTCCTCAAGCAATTCAGTTGACAAACTGAAAGTGAAAAAGAAAAAAAAAATTACGAACTCTTTTGTTCTTATTTACATAAATAAGCTTAAGTAGCACCCAGGTTTTCAGCAAAGATTATAACTAACCATGTCAACAATAACTCTTAGAAATTATATTAACTCATATCAATGGCATAAGCAACTAGCGAGCAATAATAAAATATCTCAAACAACAACACTTTGTCAAAACAACCGTGATATAATATGACAACAGTGGTATCTCGCTAGCCCTTTCTGAGACCACAAAACATAAATGCAGAGCACCTCCAAAGTTCAAGCAGCGACTAAACATTGTAATTCATGGTAGAAAAGATTCAGTCATGATGCATCCAACATTAACTATGCACAATGCATGAGGATGACAATAGTGCTCTCAGATCTGGCACTTATTTGAGAAGGTGATGACTCAACATAAAAGTAAATAGATAGTCCCTTCGCAGAGGGAAGCTGGGATTTGTAGCGGTGCCAGAGCTCAGATTTTTAAAATAGAGATAAATGCAATTTTGGGAAATGTACCCTTCCTGTTTACTTCACGACCATAAGTTATCAATATCTTCCATGCTAAACACATTAGTAGCGGTTCCCAAGCGATAAAAGTAAAGGTTTACTCCCCTTCCACCAACAAACACACTCCACGACTAGCCCAATCCACGGGTACCGTCCATATCAACATCAGTCCTGGGGGAGTTTTGTTTAATTATTTGCAATTTTTGATTTTGATTCAACTACATGGATGAACATGTGCCAAGTCAAGCCACTCGAAACATTCGGAGGAGGATACCATATCATCATACCACATCACAATCGTTTTAATGCATATTGACATCCAAGATAAATCATTATCCACTCCTAGCTACTTAAGCATGGCATGAGAAATTATAATCTCTAATTGTCATTGCAAACATGTTTGATCATAATAGGCTGAATCATGGATACTAGGTTAAACATATTTACAAAAACAGAACAAGTTGAGTTCATTCCCGTTTCTCTCTGCCACAACCAGTTCATCAAATATCATCATTATTGCCTTTCACTTGCATGACCGAATGATATGAAAATAATAATAGTGCAAGAGTGCCGTGGACTAAGCTGGAATCTGCAAACATTTTATTCAAAATGAGAAGACAAGGTAATATGGGCTCTTTATTAGATCAATATCAATGCATATGAGAGCCACTCAACATTTTCATCATGGTCTTCTCCTCGGTACGACTCAATAAAAAGAAGAGAAATTCAGAGAAACACACTGAAATATTTGTGGAGTTTTTAGCTTTTCTTGAAGAAAGCAATTTAAAGAGAAAGAAAAAAATGAGAAAAATTATTTACACTGGAGAGCTCCCAACAAGCAAAAGAAGAACAAGGAAATCTTTTTGGGTATTCTTTTTAATACTACAACTACCTAAACTAGAAAGAAAAACCAAAAAGAAGCAAGAAACATTTTTTGGATTTTCTCAAAGTTTTTCAAACACACAAGAAGAAAGCGAGAAAATAAATCTAGCATGGATAATACAATGAAAAAGTGTGAACACCGACAACTGGAATGAAATGTGTGAGCATGAATGTAATGTCGGTGGAAATACGTACTACCCCAAGCTTAGGCTTTTGGCCTAGCTTGGCAATAACCATCCGTAGTAGCCATCCGGTCCCATCTCGAAATGTTGTGGAGCGGGCACCTGAGCGTCCCACTTCTGAGGCTCCTCCTCTGCCTCTGCCTGGGCGTTCCGGTAGGCAATAATTACCTCAGGCATGATCCAAGTAGCAGTCCCCCAAAATAGTTTCGAAAACAGAGCTTCGAGCAAAGAGATCAAAATACGCGGGTTTGAGAGCAAGAACACGAGAGAGAGAGAGAGAGAGAGAGCAATGGTGATTTTTTTTCTGGAGGTAGGAGATGACATGGGCTAAAGAGATAAGTGAGGGGGCCCACATGGGGACCACAACCCACCAGGGCGCGCCTGGGGCTGCTGGCGCGCCCAGGTGGGTTGTGCCACCTGGTGCACCCCCCCTCTGATGTTATTTGCACTAAAAATTCAGAAATAATCAGAAAAAAATCATATTAAATTTTTAGGGCATTGTGAGAACTTTTATTTTTGGATCATTTTTTATTGCACGGGAAACTCAGAAAACAGACAAAACATGGCATTTTATTTTATTTAAATAAGAAAAACAGAATATAAAATTTGGGAGAAGAAGGTTGTGCTTACTAAATTCATCAACTTCATACCTCTCAAAAATGATCCATTAATGAGGTTCTTATTAACAACCACCTTCGATTAGCATGAAACCGAAGAACTTTCGTAAAACACTAAGTTACCTCAACAGGGATATGCGTGCCCCCAACAATAAGCATTTCATATTTCTTTTTGGCAGTAGGTAGAGGTAGTTGAAAAGTTCCAATAGTGAGTGTCAGAGATTTTTCAATAACATTAATAACATTCACTTGGAATTGTTTCTTCGGAAAATGCACCATATGCTCATTACCATTGATATGAAAAGTGACCTTGCTTTTATTGCAATCAATAACATCGCCTGCAGTATTCAAAAAGGGTCAACCAAGGATAATCGACATGTTGTCATCCTCGGGCATCTCAAGTATAACAAAGTCAGTTAAGATAGTAACATTTGCAACAACAACGGGCACATCCTCACAAATACCGATAGGTATGGCAGTTGATTTGTCAGCATTTGCAAAGATATTTCAGTAGGTGTGAGTTTATTCAAATTAAGTCTTTTATATAAGGAGAAAGGCATCACACTAACACCAGCTCCTAGATCACACAAAGCAGTTTTAACATAATTTCTTTTGATGGAGCAAGGTATAGTTGGTATTCCTGGGTCTCCGAGTTTTTTAGGTACTCCATCCTTAAAAGAGTAATTAGCAAGCATGGTGGAGATTTCAGCTTCAGGTATTTTTCTCTTATTAGTGATGATGTCCTTCATATATTTTGCATAAGGGGCCATCTTTAAAATATCAGTCAAGCGAGTGTGCAAAAAGACTGGCCTAAGCATTTCACCAAAGCGTTCAAATTCTTCATCATCTTTCGTCTTAGTTGATTTAGGTGGAAAGGGCATGGGTTTTTGAACCCATGGTTCTCTTTCTTTTCCATGTTTTCTAGCAACAAAATCTCCTTTATCATATCTTTTATTTTTAGGTTGTGGGTTATCAAGATCAACAGCTGGTTCTATTTCAACATCATTATCTGGTTGAGTGTCTTCATGAACATCATCATTAACCTTTTCATTATCACTAGATGAGTGTTCATTACCAGATTGATTTTCAGCATCAGAAATAGAAACATCATTATCATTATCAGGAGGTTTTTCCACTTCAGGTTCACTAGAGGTATGCAAAGTCCTATCATTTTTCTTTTTCTTCTTCTTTATAGAAGGACTAGGTGCATCAGTATTAATTCTTTGAGAGTCTTGTTCAATTCTCTTAGGGTGTCCCTTAGGATAAAGTGGTTCCCGAGTCATTTTACCTCCTCTAGTTGCTACTCTAACAGCAAAGTCATTTATATTATTATTCATTTCATCAAGCAACTCTCTTTGAGATTTAGCAACTTGTTCTAGTTGAGTTTGAACCATAGAAGCATGTTTTCCTACACCTCTTACATCATTACTGATTCTAAATAACAAGTCACTCAAACGAGCAATCATATTGGAGTTGTATTTCAATTGTTCCATAACATTTTCATTGAAGTGATCTTGTTTTCTAATGTAGTTGTCAAACTCATAAAGGCATTGACTAGGATGTTTATTGTAAGGGATATTACTTTCATCAAATTTCATTAAAGAATTTACCTCTACCACCTTTGGTGGTGGTGTGTCAAGTCCATGTATCTCTTCAATAGGAGGTAAATTTTTAACATCCTCTGCTTTGATACCTTTTTCCTTCATACTTTTCTTTGCTCTTGCATATCTTCAGGACTGAGATATAAGATACCCCTCTTCTTCGGAGTGGGTTTAGGCGGTGGTTCAGGAAGAGTCCAATGATCATAATTTTTCAATATATTATTCAATAATTCCTTAGCTTGTTCTACAGTTCGTTCCCTGAAAACACAACCAGCACAACTATCTAGGAAGTCCCTAGAAGCATCGGTTAGTCCATTATAGAATATATCAAGTATTTCATTTTTCTTAAGAGGATGATCAGGCAAAGCATTAAGCAATTGGAGAAGCCTCCCCCAAGCTTGTGGGAGACTCTCTTCTTCAATTTGCACAAAATTAAATATTTCCTGTAAGGCAGCTTGTTTCTTATGAGCAGGATTTTTTTTCCAGAGAAGTAGTAAATCATATCCTGGGGACTACGCACACAACCTGGAGCAAGAGTATTGTACCATATCTTAGCATCACCCTTTAATGAGAACGGAAATAATTTGAGAATATAGTAGTAGCGAATCTTCCCATCATGAGCAAATAGTGTGGCTATATCATTTAATTTAGTAAGGTGTGCCACAACAGTTTCAGTTTCATAGCCATGGAAAGGATCAGATTCAACCAAAGTAATTAACTCTGGATCGACAGAGAATTCATAATCCTTATTGTCAACAAAGATATGTGAAGTAGCAAACTTAGGATCACATTTCATTCTAGCATTCAAAGATTTTTCTTTCAGTTTGCATAGTAATTTCTTAAGATCATCTCTATCATTGCAAGCAAGAAAATCTCTAGCTATCTCCTCATCCATAACATAACCTTCAGGTATCTTAGGAATTCATATCTAGGAGATCTAGGCCTAATAGGTGTTTCAAGATTTCCAGTTTCAAGTACTTCATCAGTTTCGATAATTTCATCAGTTTCAGCATTCTCAATATCTTTAGCTCTAGCAATTTGTTCATCAAGAAATTCACCTAGTGGCATATTATCATCAAGCAAGGTACTAGCATCATCATGAGTAGAATTCATAGCAGAGGTAGCATCATCAATAACTTGCGACATATCAGGATTAAAGCATGTGGTGGTGTAGGAAGTCTACTCAAAATAGAAGGTGAATCAAGTGCAGAGTGTGATGGCAGTTCCATACCTCCCCTCGTCTTGGAGGGAAAGATCTTAGTCTTTGTATCCTTCAGATTCTTCATAATGATAAATATATAATAATCCCAAGTGACTCAACAAATATAGCTATGCTCCCCGACAACGGCGCCAGAAAAAGGTCTTGATAACCCACAAGTATAGGGGATCGCAACAGTTTTAAAGGGTAGAGTATTCAACCCAAATTTATAGATTCGACACAAGGGGAGCCAAAGAATATTTGTAAGTATTAGTGTGACGCCCCCGACTCAATTGTGCACTAATCATACACGCAAACGTGCACGATCAAGCACAGGGACTCACGGGAAGATATCACAACACAACTCTAACACAAATAAACGGAGATCCACAATATTACAGACCAGGGATCACGAGGATCCGAATACATAAGTCAGTCATACAAATAATATATGGGTACAGACATAGTTAGACAAGGTTTGCCTTAAGAAGGCTAGCACAAACAACGTCTCTAGATCGAAAGGCGAAGGCCTCCTGCCTGGGACCTCCGATCCTACTCCTGGTCGGCTGGCTCGATCCAGTAGTACGTGCCGTCTGGACCCTCCTGGTAGTAAGCTCCTGCGGCGACATCTGGCTCCTGAGCTCCATCATCTGAGGTAACATCAAAAGGAGTATGGGGGAGAAGAGGTAGCAAAGCAACCGTGAGTACTCATCCGAAGTACTCAGCAAGCAAGGATCTATACTACATATGCAACATTATCAAAGAAAGGCTGTATATGTGGACTGGGCTGCAGAAATGCTAGAATAGAGAGAAGGCCTAGTCCTATCGAAGACTAGCATCTTCACGAAGCCACCATCTTGCAGCAATTAGAAGAGTATAGAAAAGCATTTTATTAAGCAAGCATGTTGAGGCAAAGCCTAGAGATCCTTCCTCGACTCCCTGCGAGAAAGCAATCCCAGAGCTTCAATTAATTAAACAAGTATTCAGTTCAAGTAATAGATCAGGATACCAAACTGAACGACCTTTACTGTAGGACCGGCTATCGATAGATGTTTTCTTCCCTGTAGGGGTGCACTACTGTTACCCAACACGCTCGATCACCTCTGGCCGGACACACTTGCTGGGTAATTCCTGGCCTCGGGAGATCGACACGAAGCAGCGCCCAACCTAGGCTGAGCAGAGAGGTTAGCATGCCGGACTAACCTATGCACCCAGAGGTCTTCGGCCATCGCCCTGGGCACCCTGCGCATTGCGTGGCTAGCCGAGGTGCAGGCGCGACACTGAAATCGTCAGTGAAGTATCCAGCCCATTCCCGGCGATCAGCCCACACGGTGAACCGTGATGTCTGAAGAGCTTTTGGGAGAAACGTACGACGTAGAGGGCCCCATAAACCATTATCCCGCGTGGTGGTAGTGTGCATAGGGCACGTCGACCCACTCAGATCAAATACCCAAATCCGCTAGGCTCATTTAATAACACGCGGAGACAATCAGAGTTTCTGAAGCTCCGCCTCAATATCACACTCGGGCGCCCTTCCGGGCAAGCCCGACATCATAGATCTCCCTGCGGGTACCCCTCAGGGTCGACCCTCCTGTGACAAAGGTCAAAGTATCTGTGTGGTCACAACATCAAGGTGAACGTAGGAGGCATCACCCTCGAGGTTCACACTTGAGGGGGTTGCACGACAGAGTTGTATCGGAAGTGGTGAAGGAGGAGTCACCCTCGATAACCACGATCGAATAGCTACACTGCAGAGTATTCATCAGGAGTGCGTTACGAGGTATCACCCTCGGCACTCGATAGTAACTATGCAGAGTCATACAATTAAGGGGGGTGAGGTGATGTGTCGGTCTCTGGTCATCGATCACGTTGATCGAGTAGTCGATGATGAAGCAGAGGCAACAAGGGTAAGGTGATGGGGTCACTGACGGTTCATTACCAACCTATACTAAGCAGTTGAAAAAGGCAGGTAAGGTAACAATAAGCAGGTTACAAAAGCAGGCTATGCATCAGAATAGGAGCAAACAGTAACAGTAGCAAAATTTAATGCAAGCAGGAGAAAAATGAATGGGCGATATCAGGATGCTCAAGGGGGGGGGGGAGGCTTGCCTGGTTGCTCTGGCAAGGAGGAGGGGTCGTCGGAAGGCTGCTCGCCCAGAGCGTAGTCATACTCTGCGGCGTCGGCGTCGGTCTCGGTGTCTATCGAGAGAGAAGGAGGGGGAAGAAACAATAAATTCATGGCAAAAATGCAAACAATATGCATGACATGTCTAAATGATATGCAGAGGTGTTCTACTGCCTAACTAAATGATT
Organism: Thinopyrum elongatum; assembly: GCA_011799875.1. Classification (NCBI taxonomy): domain Eukaryota; kingdom Viridiplantae; phylum Streptophyta; class Magnoliopsida; order Poales; family Poaceae; genus Thinopyrum; species Thinopyrum elongatum. The sequence continues at coordinate 333,619,234 of CM022302.1, read as the reverse complement.
TAGTTAAATTAGGAATTAATTCGGATTTATTTTATTAAAGGTGAGCACTATTCATTTATCGAAATCAGTCTAAAAGTTCCATGTTCAGGTAGTTAGGGGCATCTGACAGATGAACGGACCACGTATTCGGATTCATCTCGAAATTCTGAACAACTTTCATGTACAAAGTATTTTCATCCGAGTTATGTATTATTTTATATGGTTTTCTAGAGTTTTAATCATTTTTTGGATTTTAATTATTTATTTAAATTTGAATTATCCAGAACAGTGAAAGGTGACGTCAGCATGATGTAGGTGTGATGTCAGCAGGTCAAACCCAGCTGACCAGAGTCAAACCTGACCTGTGGGTCCAGTGGGACCCACATGTCAGTGTCTCAGCTAATTAAACAGAGTTAATTTAATCTAACTAACCTAATTAGTGAGTGGGGCCCAGCAGTTAGTGGGTGTTTAGTGACTTAATTAGCTAATTAACTAATTAGCTGATTATTTATTTACTTAAATTCGTTTAACTGGGCGGGACCCACATGTCAGTGACATGAGGCCAGCCCAGTCAGTTGTTGACCCAAGTCAACAGGTCAAAGGGGGCCCGCGGGGCCCGCAGTCAGTGACTCAGGGGCGCGGCCGGCATGTCCACGTCGGCGTCGACCGGCGACTCGTCGCCGGCGACCAAAAACGACGGCGGCGCGATCGGGAGGGGGGGTCGGGATTCGCCCCCAGGGCACCGTTTCGAGCATGGCCAGGCTCATTCAAACAGGCAGGCGATGGCGAGGCGATCTAGGGTGGTGGCAGAGGCTGCGGTGGCCGGAGTCGAGCACTACGACGACGGCGGCGGGCGGCGTGTTCGGCCGGAGTTCGGGAATGGCGCTACGGGGCACGACAGAGCGCGGGGTTGGGCGCAACGGGCCCGCACTGACAAGCTGAGCACGATCCCGAGCTCGCTTGAGCTCGACGGGAAGCGATGGCTCGGCAGAGACGCGGCAGCGGCGACGCATGAGCTAGGGACGTAGGCGGCCGCGGGAAGAAGGAATGGAGGAAGGGGGAGGCTCACCAAGCGGCCAAGAAAGGCCCTCGACAGCTTTGTAGCAGCAGGGGACGATGGAGACGGCGGCGGTCACTGGCGTCGGGGAAGACAAAGACGAGCTCGATCCGCTCGATGCCGAGCCCGTCATCTCCAGGGACTCGGCTCAGGCGACGCAGCGGAGGGCGGCGGAGCTCCTTGACATCTCACCAGGGCTCGAGGTCGTCGGGGAGCGCGGGATCGACGGCGGCGAGCGGCAGAGGCTTCGGCAAAGTGGGGGAACGAGGGAGAGGGGCGAACGGGGCGGCTAGGGTTCGCCAGAGGGGTTGAGGGGGGGTCCTTGTAGCCGCCCACGGCTGCAGCATCGCGCGTTGTCGAGCAGAGACGAGGGGGGGGCCAGCGCGCGCGTGCTGTGGCGTCGACAGCGGCGACGATGAGCAGTGCGGGAGGTGGGGGAAGGTGCGGGGTGGGCTGGGCCGTTGCTGTAGTCACTTAGGCCCAGCTGCTGCGGCCTTTTTCTTTTCTGTTTTCTTTTGTTTTACTGCTTTGCAAAATGTGTGGGCCCATCTATAGTTTTGTAAAATATGTGAACTAGTCACAATACTCCAGTGCAACATTTACTAATGCCATAAAATGGTTTTGAGTTCATATCATTTCATTTGGATTTTATTTAATTATAAATGGATTAAATACTTTTGTTTTGCTGCTGTTTTAGGATGTTAGGGTCATTTAAATATTCTAAACATTGTTGCTGTAAATTTTATAAATGCCTCTAGATTATTTGCAACATGATGAACAATTTAGTTTTCAATTTGGAGCAACTTTTATTTTCACTTTAATTTAATTTGAAGTTTGAATTTGGAGTTTGAAATGCAATATGATGCAAATGATGACTAGGCACTGTTAAACTTGCTGACTTGGCATTAACTAAGGGTGATCACTGTGGCTAGTTACATGGGGTGTTACAATTAGCAGCTGAGTTGTCAATTCAACCACACCTGGAGATTAATTTTCTACAGCAAGATAATCAGTAGGACAGTAATATGATAGCTTTAATAGCAGTGATAATAGTAACAGTAACAGTAACAGTGATAGCAATGATTTTGTAGCAAGTGTAACAGTAGCAACAACAGTAGTAACTTAGCAAGAACAATAAGTGGAAAATTCGTAGGCATTGGATCGGTGAATTCGTTGAATGATATTCATCATATAACAGTCATAACCTAGGGTGATACAAAACTAGCTCCAGTTCATAAATATAATGTAGGCATGTATTCCGTAAATAGTCATACATGCTTATGGAAAGAACTTGCATGACATCTTTTATCCTACCCTCCCATGGCAGCGGGATCCATAAGGAAACTAAGGGATATTAAGGCCTCCTTTTAATAGAGAACCGGAACAAAGCATTAACACATAGTGAACACATGAACTCCTCAAACTACAGTCATCACCGGAAAGTATCCCGACTATTGTCACTCCGGGGTTTACGGATCATAACACGTAATAGGTGAATATGACTTGCAAGATCGGATCTAGAACATAGATATAATGGTGAAAACATAAACGGTTTAGATATGAAATCATGGCACCCGGGCCCAAAGTGACAAGCATTAAGCATGGCAAAGTTATAACAACATCAATCTCAGAATATAGAGAATACTATGGATCAAGCCCTCGACGGGCTCCAGATCTGGCCTCCCAACGAAGAACAGGAGGTGGCGGCGGCTCCGTATCGTGAAACGTGATAATTCTTTCTCCCTGAGTTTTCTCTCCAAATTTAGGTATTTAAGGAGTCGGAGTCAGGGTCTGCGGGGCCACCAGGTGGGCACAACCCACCTGGGCGCGCCTCGAGGAAGGGGCGCACCCTGGTGGGTTGTGCTCACCCAGGGGCCCCCCTCCGATGGTTTTTGGCTCCAATATTTTTCTTTTATTGTAAAATAAATCTCCAAAAAGTTTCGTTCCATTCCGAGAACTTTTATTTCTGCACAAAAACAACACCATGGTAGTTCTGCTGAAAATAGCGTCAGTCCGGGTTAGTTTCATTCAAATCATGCAAATTAGAGTCCAAAACAAGAGCAAAAGCGTTAGGAAAAATAGATACGACGGAGATGTATCATGGATCAATATGTTACTCCCAAAAATAATATAAAATGTTGCCAAAAGTATATGAAAGTTGTAGAATATTGGCATGAAACAATAAAAAATTATAGATACGACGGAGATGTATCAGCATCCCCAAGCGTAATTCCTGCTTGTCCTCGAGTAGGTAAATGATAAAAAAGATATTTTTTATGTGGAATGCTACCTAGCATAATCTTGATCATATAATCTAATCACGGCATGAATATTAAGACACGAGTGAATCAAAGCAATAGTCTATAATTTGATATAAAGACATCAATACTCAGGCCTCCCAAAAAATAATCATGCCTTTCAGAATAAAAATGCTAAAGAACGCTATCCCCACAAAATCATATAGTCTTGTTATGCTCCATCTTCTTAACACAAATTATTTATCATGCACAACCCCAATGACAAGACGAGCAATTGGTTCATACTTTTTAACGCGCTTCAGCTTTTTCAACCCCCACGCAATACATGAGCGCAAGCCATGGATATAGCACTATGGGTGGAATAGAATACGGTGGTAGAGATTAATATGGAGAAGACAAAAAAAGAGAAAGTCTCACATCGACGAGGCTAATCAACGGGCTATGGAGATGCCCATCAATTGATGCCAATGCGAGGATTAGGGATTGCCATGCAAGGGATGCACTAAGAGCTATAAGTGTATGAAAGCTCAAACTGAAAACTAAGTGGGTGTGCATCAAACTTGCTTGCTCATGAAGATCTCAGGCATTTGAGGAAGCCCGTCATCGGAATATACAAGCCAAGTTCTATATTGAAAAATTCCCACTAGTATATGAAAGTGACAACATAGTAGTGAAAAACATGGTGCTACTTTGAAGTACAAGTGTGGAAAAAGATAGTAAGATTGCCCCTTCTCTCTTTTTCTGTAATTTTTTTCATTTTTTTGTTGGGCTCTTTTTGGCCTCTTTTTTTCTTTTCTTTTTTTTATTTTCGTCCGGAGTCTCATCCCAACTTGTGGGGGAATCATAGTCTCCATCATCCTTTCCTCAGTGGGGCAATGCTCTAATAATGATGATCATGACAGTTTTATTTACTTATAACTCGATACTAGAACAAAATATGACTATATGAATGCCTCTAGCGGTGTACCCGGATGTGCAATGATCTAGCGTAGCAAAGATATAAAAAACGGACAAGCCATGAAAATATCATGCTAGCTATCTTACGATCATGCAAAGCAATATGACAATGAATACTCAAGTCATGCATATGATGATGGTGGAAGTTGCATGGCAATATATCTCGGAATGGCTATGGAAATGCCATAATAGGTAGGTATGGTAGCTGTTTTGAGGAAGATATAATGAGGCTATGTGTGATAGAGTGTATCATATCATGGGGTTTGGATGCACCGGTAAAGTTTGCACCAACTCTCGAGGTGAGAAAGGGCAATGCACGGTACCGAAGAGGCTAGCAATTTACGGAAAGGTAAGAGCACGTATAATCCATGGACTCACATTAGTCATAAAGAACTCACATACTTATTGCGAAAGTTTATTAGCCCTCGAAGCAAAGTACTACTACTCATGCCCCTAGGGGGATAGATTGGTAGGAAAAGACTATCGATCGTCTCCGACCGCCACTCATAAGGAAGACAATCAATAATAAATCATGCTCCAACTTCTTAGCATAACGAGAGACTATACGTGCATGCTTCGGGAATCACAAACCTTAACACCAATATTCTTACTAAACTGCAATCATTCCCTAGTACCTCCCACATATTACCATCTCTTATATTGCAAAACTATTGCAAGGAATCAAACATAACATATTCAGTGATCTACAAGTTTTATGTAGGATTTTATGACTAACCATGTGAATGACCAATTCATGTTAACTCTCTAAATAGATATAAGTGAAGCATGAGAGTTTAATTCTTTCTACAAAAGACTTAACAAACTCTAATGAATATAAGTGAAGCAAAAGAGCATTCTACAAATAACTGTTTCGCTATGTAGAGAAACAAACATCCAAACTTCAAATGATATAAGTGAAGCACATGAAGCATTCTATAAAGCCTTACTCAAAAGATATAAGTGAAGTGCAAAGAGCATTCTATAAATCAAGCAAGGACTATTTCATACCAGCATGGTGCATAAAGGAAAAGCGAAAAATAAACACAAAAGACGCTCCAAGAATTTACGCATATCATTGTCGGTGCAACAAACCCTGGGTCCGTTGCCCAGACTATGCACAGGCCCAAGGACAAGATTACAACACCAAGGTCAGATCAAAGTACGAGGGATCAATTCTTTGGCAGGGCCAAAGTGCAAATCAAGAAGACCAAGATGAGCTAGAGAAGCAAGATATCACTAAGGAAAGAACCTCCCTTGCCGGACAGGCGAGCCTCGCAAGGTTGGGTTTGCCCCGGAAGTGAGTTTCCAGATCGTCCCGGCAGGCCTATCGGGGCTTATGGAGGCAAACCACTCAACTGCACCACCTCATCACGACGCACGTCATCGATCAGTGCGGTGTCAAGCTCCAAAGTGACTAAGTGGCTGCTATTTGCCACATGGCAGCTGCTTCCTACAGAAAATACCCCCAGGCGACACCCGTTCTGAGACGTGTCAAGCAAGCAGGCGCGAAGCTGGCAAAACAGGCTGGCAGGGCCTGCCGGGCAAGCTGAGATGTGACGTTGAGCGGCGCATTTAATGCGCTCTGTCAGCCTGCAGAGTTAGCTATGATAGCACAGTTTGCTATCTAATCAGTATGTAATGACTGATTTGCCACTGTGGTGACCCCTTGATCTATAAAAGGAGGCCCATGGCAACCGTAGAAGGGGTTAGCTGATCCGGACCCTTGCACACTCATACGCGCATAGCTGCTCTCGCCCCGAGGTGACCTTGTCGGGCAAGAGCGCTGCGTTCCTCCACCATTTTTCCACCATCAATCCATGTCGGGGCACGACACCTATGGGATCTCGAGAGACCCCTTTTACGATTCGGCGAGGGGAGAGGTACACGCAAAGAGCAGAACCGGTGACCGACGCGTGAGGTTTTTACCCAGGTTCGGGTCGCTGATCAGCGTAAAACCCTACTCCTGCTTTGTGTTCTTATTGATGTTCTTGAGCCCAGCCTTCAGGAGCGCTCGCAATGAATAGTACGTTCAAAGAGCAGCTACGCATGCAGAATGGGCCAGAAGTTCTCCTCCCCTGTAGCAGTTGCCTTGGGCCTCCTTTTATATGCTCAAAGGGGTCTCCACAGTGGAAAAATGTACATACATTGAGGTGTAAAGTAGCTACAGGGTATCATACCTAACCCCTGACGGATTAGGACAAACGCATTTAATGCACCGTGAGGTGTCCTCACTTTCTTGGGGATGGAAAAAGGGGCCATCCCATCAGCACCGCTTAAGCCCTCCTCCACTGGCGCGCCGCCACGCATCCATGGAAGGAGCCAGAATGTCAGACTCGTCACTGTGCCGAAGCGGTGGCACAGTGGCAGAACCTCGCCAGGCGCCGAAACTTGCTGGGCGCCAAGCCTTGCTGGGCACCGATCCTTGCCGGGCGCCGATCCTTGCCGGGCGCCAAGCCTTGCCGGGCGCCGATCCTTGCCGGGCGCCAAGCCTTGCCGGGCGCCGATCCTTGCCGGGTTCCTCAGGCCACCCCGGCAAGGATCTTGCCGGGGAGGCTGGTCTTCGATTTCCAGCTTTGCTTATTTGCTGATTCTCAGACCTCTGACTTGATGATTTCCTTGATAACTTAAATCGACCTCGAGCTGATCCCGGCAAGCCTTGCCGCGAGGACGGCTACAACTGCCCGTGCACAAGTAAGTGGTACTAATGGCCCAATACTTAGTACACCAACAGGAGCCCCCGGGCCTGGGCCATACAAGAGTGCGAGGCATTGTTGGGCTAGGCCCAAACAGTGCACGGGCACGCGTGGCAGGGAATTAACTGCTCGCAAAGATCTTGTTTTACTGTGTCCCCCACTACGCGCACGGAGTGCGCGATGTGGGAAGCGTGCCAAAAAGGCTGCAAACTGTTTCGCGCCCACAGAGGCGCATTCATATTGGGGGATAAACAAGGTGGCCCCGCTCCTTCCCCATAAAAAGGAGAAGTCGTGGAGGCGCAAACCCATTCACCCCCCTCTTCTTCCCAATCTGGCTATCGCTATCGCCTTCCTCTGCTTGAGCTCAGAGCGAAATCTTCCTTCTCTTCTGCTCGCCGTTCCCGCGCTCATTCCATCCTCCTGCTTCCATCTCCACAGCCGCCATGCCGCCCAAGACCAGCAAGGGCAAGGGCACAGACAAGGAGGCAAAAGCCGAAGTTCCGGAAAGCGAGCTGGTGAAGATGCGGAAGAGGCTCGTCGTCTTCCCTCCGAAGCTTGATGCCGAAACCTTGAAGGGACGATACCAATGCATGTGGGCGAAGGGAACACAAGCCCACCCCGCCACACGCGTCATCCCAGGTGCCAATTCCAAAGGCGGATCGGACATATACCCCTTCTTCACTGCGTACTTTTATTGCGGGCTCTGTCCACCTTTTTCTGATTTCTTCAACGACATCATGTACACATACGGCTTCCGCCTTCTTGACTTCACGCCAAATGCCGTATTTTGCATGTCGATCTTTGCCCATCTTTGTGAAAATTTTGCCGGCGTGATCCCCAATTCTGCTCTTTTCCACCACTATTTCTATCCTCGAATCCAAAAAGGAGAGGCTCTCTCTGGGTCTATTGCTTGGATTCCAAGGGCCTGGAACAAAGAGATATACCCAGATGGAGTTTACCGCGAAAAGTGGGACGAGTGGCGGGCCGAATGGTGCTAGATCTAGGAAGCAGATCCTCATCCTTTTTGCCATCCCCGGCGACAGAAGGTGGTCCGCGGCAAGGATTGGGGCGATCTTGCTGCAGAAGACGAGAAGCTCACAATCGCCACTACCAGAATCCTTCGCTTGAAGGCTGCCGGGCTGACAATGGAGATGATCGGCTTCGACTTCCTCCGCCGCCGCATCGCCCCTCTGCAGAATAGGGGAAGGCCAGCCTGGGAGTATAAGAACGCAGCGGATGTCATGAGGCTGCGCCCCGGGCTGAACAACAACTTGACTGTTATGCAGCTTGGCGCTCTCCGCCAGAAGTTATTCCAGCACGAAGACAAGCACCGGCTGCCGGCAAGGATCGTCCCCTTGTGCAACAACTCTGCGCTGGGGTCGATCATTGCTTTCTTGCCGATGTTCAATGCCCACGGCCTTGACCCGACCTGGGTCGAGCCAAGCGAGGAAGAAGCACAGAAATTCTTCGACAATCTGACGGAAAAGCCCGTCCGGCAAGAGCCAGATCTTATTCGCGCCACCACGGATCAGGAGGTAGCATACATCGCTACCAGAGTGGAGGAAGCGAATCTTGCCGCGGAGGCCGGCAGCGTTGGCTTCACAGAGTGGGAAGCCAGCGAGGCAGAGGTGGTAGTGGAGGCGAAGCCTGCCGGGGAGGACGAGGTTGCCGGGGAAGAGAGCGGCGCAGCCGCTGAAATCTCGTCCGGCGAGGACTCAGTCGAAGAAGAAGAGACGCGAGAAGAGCCCCCTCCCCCGAAGAAGAAGGCGAAGCGTGTTCTTCGAAAGGCTGCGTCTGACATCCCGGCAAGCCAGCCCTCTTCGAGCGGCGAAGCCCCCGGCAAGAAAGTGGCCGACAAGACCAGACCGCGGCAGGGGGCCCGTCAATAGCCTGCACGGCGTGCGAGGCCCGCACCAGCGGCCACTGCTGGGGCGGCAGGAAGGTCTCGCATCACCGCACCAGAAGTTGCCTCGGTGCCTGCCGCAGCCAAGCGGCCTAGGACTCCTCCTCCGCCTCCCCACCCAGACACCGCGACGGAGGTCGAATTCGACATCTCCGGCTTTAGTCCAGAGCGAGAGGAAGAAGAGTAAGTACTTTGCCACAACTTTTACCTTCCAATCTTGCATCAATTTTTACTGACTTGCTTGCATTGCTTCTGCAGTGACACAGAAACCTTGCTGGAGAGGATGGCGAAGAGGTCAAGGACTTCTACGGGCGACGAGCCCTCGGCAGGCTCCACTAGCGTGCTAGAGACCGTCATCGTGAGCCCGGAGCCTAGTCCTCAGCGCAGCCCCCAGCGTAAGTTCATTGTCCCTTTTTCTGTTGGCTGGTGCCGAAGCTTCCATTCTTGTCGCTGATATCTTCGGGTTCGCAGGAGAAGAACGGAACAAGGAGAGGATTGCCCCATTGTGCCTCCTTCATCGACCGCTCCGCCCACAAGCACATCTCCGGCAAGAGATCCTGCCGACGAGCCCGTCCAGATTGAGGAGGAGCTGACAAGCACGGACTCCGGCAACCCACCCCCGGCAACCGGAGTTGCCGGGAGAGGCGAAGCTACCTCTCGACAGCCCGACGCAGGTACTCGATCGCCTCAAAGTGCTAGTTATTCTTTTCCCCTTACTTCTTTATCTTTGATCACTTCAAAATCCAAAAATTTGATCTTATTCTGACCTTCTCCTTCTCCCTTCAGAGTTCTCTGAGATGGAACATATGGACGTCGACGCCATCATCGAGGAGACCGCCAGGGATGCTGCTGCCGAAGCGGACAGGATCACCGCCAGCGAGGCCACCAAGGATGATGTTGCCGGGGCCGGTGATGCTCTTAACGGGGAGGCCGCCAAGACAGCACAGAAGGAAATCGCGGAAGAACCTGCTGAAGAGGGCGACAGGGAGGCTGGGGACCATACTGACGGCATTCCTGCCGCAGGAGCTCCAGGCGCTACATCGGCCGCGGAGCCCCCTATCACTGGTGAGGCGGCCACTGAAGACCAGCCATCAACATCTGACGAGCCCTCATCCAGCAAGTACCTCAAAGTCGGCGAAAACCTATTCATCAACTTGCCAGGGACAGCAAGCACCGAGGCACCAGCCGAAGGAGAAATTTTTGAGGAAATTGTTGCCGCTGCCGGGCTCGAAGTTGTTGACGATCCCAGCGCTAGCAGTGGCAAGTCTGAAGAGGATCGGCTCCTTCAGGGCATGGGCGAAAACTTCCGCAAACTCCAGGCTCTCCATCGTGCCCGAAAGGAGAAGGCGGACTCCAGAATGGCAGTTGTCGAGGCAGCCGAAGCGGATTTTCAAAGGCGCGTCGCACAAATGCAAATCTGGCATGCCGAGGCCCTTCAAGAGCTGGTTGCCGGTCGAGAACAAGTGAGCCAGCAGTGGAATGAGATCCTCCTGAAGCAATCAGACATGGAGAAGGCGCATGATGAAGCTGTTCAAAGGATTGCTGCCGAAGATGCCCTCCTGACGGGGCGCCGCGTTGCTCTTGATGCTCATGAGGAAGATCTCACTGATCGTGAGCAGGCGCTCGCCGCCAAGCTTCGCAGCAAGGATGAAGACATTGAAAATCTTGTCGCGCGGCGGACCCAGGAGTTGGAGCAGAAGCACAAAGAGGCGCTCGAAGCTCTAACCGCAAGTCACGCCGGCAAGCTCAAGGAGGCCGTCGATGCTGCCGAAGCTGCAGAGGCCGCCAAGAACGAGTTGAACGATAGAGTGAAGAGGCTGGAAACAGATCTCGAAGAGCACGGCAAGGAACTCTCGACGCTCAAGGGGGACAGGGAAAAAACCCTCCACTCCTTGGCGGAGATGCAAGTTGCCCTGTCCGACATGACCAAGCAGCTCTACTCTGCGGCTGATAATATTGCGGTTCTGGAGCTGAAGCTGACCACGCTGCAGAAATCCCTCGAGGCCGGCAGGGCCCGTGAGAAGGCTCTACTCAAGGATCTCCAAGGAGAGAGGAACCTGCTCAAGAGCGCCGCCGCTGCCCAGGCTGATTATGAAAAGGGAGTGGAGATCTGGACTGGCCGTCTCATCGCCACCGCGGAGAAGCTTACCGCAGAACTGTCAACCATGGGCTTGTCGAACTTCAGATATTCTTCCGAGGAAAGAATATCTCCAAGTGCCAGGTTGACGATGTTCTTTGAAAGCATCATCAACGCGTTGAGGGCGCTCCAGTCCAGCCGGGCGACCCAACTGGCGAACGAGACTCGCCGGCTTTGCCGGGCCGTCCTTCGCAAGGTGCTCCTCAAGGTGGTGCACAGCAATCCCGACGTCGACCTCTCCAGCGCACTCGGCCACCTTCCAAAGGATGCAAATGTTGAGGCGCTTGAGAAGTACATCGCGCCGATCCTTGAGAAGGTGGACTCCATCAAAAGGATCGAAGGCCAGCGCAGGGATTGAGTGCTTCCCTTTGATTCTTGCTGCCACCATCTCATGTAAAAGACAGTTAAGTCTCGAGTTAGGACTGCGGCAACTCATGGATGTAATATAATTTAACTATGTTTAGGCTCATGCTAGCTATTTTCCTTGTCTGATTCCTTTATGTATGGAGTTCATCCTACGCCTACTGAAAAACTTGCCGGCGCGCAACCTGCCGCGAGCGCTGGGTGCGGGACTTCAGCAGCCTGCTGGAGGCGCAGCGGCCGGCAAGACTCCTTGGCGCTCTCAGTGCAGCCACTTAAATCGTTGAGCGGACTCGAAACAAAAAAAGGGCGCAACTGATTATGACAAGGGTTCCTTCGCGTGCAGATTTTCCATACAAGGGTCGGAATCGTCCAAGGAACTAACTTGGCAATAAAAAGAAAAACTTGCTCTGAGTTTTTAGGACTTAGCTTTCTGTCTTTGTCCTTCCTCCGGTAAGCATACGATTCCGAACGTCACCAACTGGTATTCATGTCTCCCTTCCTCCCCCGGCAAATGTGCGCGCGAGGAACCCTTCTGTCTTTAAGAAAAAGAAAGAAGAGAAAATAAAGAGATGAAACCTTGGCGGTTCGTTAGAACTTACCGGGATCAGGTGTTATACAACATCTTAGAAAAAACATGCATATATGAATGTGAACATGAGAATCAATAAGGAAATGTATAACACTTAAATTTATTCATCTGTGCTCAGGGTCTGCGCCTGGCTTTGTACAAAGGATCACATGCCTTGCCGGCAAGACTTGTACAAAAAGGTGGTTGCCGGGAGCCCCCGGCAACCGCGCCTTATGGATAGAACTTGCGAAGATGTTCGATATTCCAGGAATTACTCACAGGAACGCCATCCTCGGTCTCCAGGCGAACAGCGCCAGGCCTGGTGACTCGTACTACCCGATAAGGGCCTTCCCACTTTGGCGTTAACTTGTTTGAATTCTTGGCGGACTGAATCCGTCGAAGAACAAGATCGCCTTCCTCAAAGCTTCGGGCATGAACCTTGCGGCTATGATAGCAGCGCAAAGCTTGCTGGTAGCGTGCAGCTCGCACAGCAGCCTGAAGACGATTCTCCTCAAGGAGCACAGCGTCATCTTGCCGCAGTTGCTCTTGCTCGAGCTCATCATAAGCGAGCACTCGAGGAGATCCGTATATGAGTTCCGTGGGGAGAACTGCTTCCGCTCCATACACTAGAGCGAAGGGCGTCTGGCCGGTGGCTCAATTTGGTGTCGTTCTGATTGACCAAAGAACCGCTGGCAACTCATCAATCCAGCGTCTTCCGCACTTTTTCAGCCTGTCAAAAGTTCTGGTCCTGAGACCGCGCAGCACTTCAGCATTGGCCCTCTCCACTTGGCCGTTGCTTCTCGGGTGAGCAACAGAGGCAAAACAAATCTTGCCGCCAAGGTCTTGGACGTACTGCATGAAGGTGCGACTTGTGAACTGCGTGCCGTTGTCGGTGATGATCCTGTTAGGCACACCGAAACGGCAAACAATTCCTTTGAAGAACTTGACAGCCGACTGCGCTGTCACCTTCCTCACTGCTTCCACCTCCGGCCACTTTGTGAACTTGTCGATAGCAACATACAAGTACTCAAAGCCCCCGGCGGCACGGGGGAAGGGGCCCAGTATGTCGAGCCCCCAGACCGAAAATGGCCAGGAGAGAGGGATTGTTTGAAGAGCTTGAGCTGGCTGATGTAATTTCTTCGAATGAAACAGGCACGCTTCACACCTGGTTACTAGTGCAGTCGCATCCTGGAGGGCGGTGGGCCAAAAGAAACCTTGCCGGAATGCTTTCCCGGCAAGCGCTCTTGACCCTATGTGAGAGCCACACATGCCCCCATGTATCTCTGCCAACAGCTCTAGTCCATCCTCCCGAGGAATGCACTTCAATTTCACACCGTTTGGTCTCTTTCTGTACAGGACGTCATCGACGAATTTGTACATAACAGACCGACGGGCTACTCTCTCCGCTTCTTCTTGTTCCTCAGGGAGTTCACCTGTCTGAAGGAAATGGACAATGTGCTGCGCCCATGCTGGAGCCTGACGCTCGACGGCTAGGACTAAAGGCATCTCCTCCGCCGGGGGGACGTTTGTCTCGACAGCAAGGGCCTGAGGCCCTGCCGGAGCCTGTTGTTCCACAGCAGGCGTGTCGATCCCGGCAACTTCCTTGCCGGCGGCTCCGGGGAGCTCTGCCGGGAAGTACTGGCCAGAGTTCAACTTTCTTCTCTTTTCTTGCCGCGTCGATGGCGCCACGGATGGTTGAGTCAATTGGAGCACAAAAGTTCCTGGTTCCACAGGCAACTTGAGGGCAGCACGCTTTGACAGGTCATCAGCAATGCTGTTCTCGGCACGAGGAACGTGCTCCATTTGGAGACCGTCAAAGCGCTCTTCCAATTTCCTCACTTCATCTACGTAGGCTTGCATCAATGGGCTCTGATAGTTCTTATTGACCTGCCTGACGACAAGCTATGAATCACATTTGATAATGAGCTTTCTGATACCAAGGTCTGCTGCGATCCTGAGACCGGCAAGCAAACCTTCATACTCTGCAGTGTTATTGGTTGAACTCTCCCGGGGAAAATGCATTTGGACTACATACTTGAGGTGCTCTCCGGTGGGTGCGACAAGCAGCACACCAGCACCGGCGCCTTGCAGCGAAAAAGCCCCGTCAAAGTACATAACCCATTGCTGATCGGTTTCCTTGCCGGGGAGACTTGTTTCTTGAACTTCTTCGTCTGGCGTCGGGGTCCATTCTGCAATGAACTCTGCCAAGGCCCTGCTCTGAATCGTTGAAGTACTTTCAAACTTAAGACCAAAGCTGGACAGCTCCAACGCCCACTCCACGATCCTGCCGGTTGCTTCCGGATTTTGCAAAATCCGTTGCAACGGAAAGCGAGTGACGACGGTGGTCTCATGTGCTTGAAAATAATGGCGCAGCTTTCTTGAGGCCATAAGGAGGCCGAAAAGCAACTTCTGCACACCAGAATATCTTGATCTAGCCCCTTGTAAGAGGGAGCTAACAAAATAAACTGGGTGTTGCACCACCTTTTTCTTCTGCACGGGCTCTTCTGTCTGCGCAGATCCTGTCTTGCCGGGATCATCCCTTGCCGGGGAAGATCTTGCCGCGCCATCTGGCGGTCCTGCCGCTGATGTTGCCTCCTCATCAGCTTCCCTCTGCGGCACCAGCACAGCACTAACCACTTGATTTGTTGCCGCCAAATACAGCAGCAACGGCTCTTGTAGTTTAGGCGCGACTAGCGTCGGCGGAGAAGAAAGGTATTTCTTCAAATCTTGCAGCGCTGCCTCCGCTTCCAGAGTCCATTTCATTGGACCTGCCTTCTTCAAAATTTTGAAGAAGGGCAGGGCGCGCTCAGCAGACTTGGAAATAAACCTGCTTAGAGCAGCAACACAGCCGGCAAGATGGCGCACATCCTTGAAGCGTCTCGGCGCTTCAATTTGCTCAATGGCTTTGATCTTGTCGGGGTTCGCTTCAATTCCCCGGCAAGATACAAAGAATCTGAGGAGCTTGCCGGACGGAACACCGAACACGCACTTCTCAGGATTGAGCTTCAAGTTGATCTTGCGCAAGTTTGCGAATGTTTCTTCTAAATCTTGAATGAGCGTTGCTTTATCCTTAGTTTTGACCACTATATCATCCATATACGCCTCCATATTTCTATGGAGTTGTGGCTCAAAACCAATCTGGATTGCTCTGGCAAATGTTGAACCAGCACTTTTCAACCCGAAAGGCATTCGTATAAAACAATACGTACCACATGGGGTGATAAAGGCGGTCTTCTCTTCATCTTCCTTTGCCATAAAAATCTGATGATACCCTGAATAGGCATCAAGGAAGGACAAGAGATCACAACCAGCAGTGGCATCCACGATCTGGTCGATGCGCGGCAAGGGAAAAGGATCTTTTGGACAAGCTTTATTGATATCTGTGTAATCGATACAAAGCCTCCATTTCCTGTTCGCTTTCCGCACTACAACCGGATTAGCCAGCCAGGTTGGATGAAGCACTCCCTTGACCAGTCCTGCCGCCTCCAGCTTCTTAATTTCTTCGGCAATGAATTCTTGCCGCTCCAAGGCCTGTTTCCTCACCCTTTGCTTGACGGGCCGTGCATGGGGACAGACAGCAAGGTGGTGCTCAATTACTTTCCTGGGAACGCCGGGGATGTCAGACGGTTGCCATGCAAATACGTCGACATTCGCCCGTAGGAAAGCAACGAGCGCGCTTTCCTATTTCTCATCTAGGGTGGAACTTATGGTGAAAGTTTCCCCCGTTCCGTCCTCCCTGGCAGGCACCTTCTTAGTTTCTGGAGGGGCAGCCTTGGACTTCTTGTTCTTGCCGGTGGAACTCTCTGGTACGTCCTCGACGGAAGCGCAGCACTCCGAGGAGGCGCGCTTGCCGGAGTTCGCGCCAAGGTTCCTGCCGGTCTTCTTCTTCCCTCCGGGAGTTCCAGCGGCAGGAGCAGATGCCTTGATGGCAGGTGCTGCAACTGCTTCCCGGTAAAGTTGATCGGCACAGATGAGTGCATCCCTCTTGTCGGAATGGATAGTGATGACGCCCAACGGCCCAGGCATCTTCAAGACGTTGTATGCGTAGTGTGATGCCGCCATGAACTTATCCAGCGCTGGCCGGCCAAGGATCCCATTGTATGACATGGGGATCTTGGCGACATCAAACACCACCTTTTCGGTCCTGAAGTTAAGCTCGCTGCCAAATGTTACCGGCAGCGTGATCTTGCCCTTAGGCGGGGTTCTTCCCGGGTTGACCCCTTGAAACGTACCCGTTTCCTCGAGGTCTTCGTCGGGAATCTGAAGCTTTGTGAGCACGTCTGGTGATATTAAGTTTAGGCCGGCCCCGCCGTCAACTAACATCTTCGTCACCTTGAGGTTGCGAATTGTCGGGGAAACCAACAATGGCAAACACCCGACCGCAGTTGTGCGATCAGGGTGATCCTCGGCGTCAAAGATGATAGGCGTGCTGGACCACTTCAGAGGCCTACAAGCATCGGGGGATGGCTCTGCCGCATTAACCTCCCGCACCCACTGTTTAAGTTGGCAGTGGGAAGAATGCAACGAGGCACCCCCATCAATGCACATAGCCTCCGTAGCCTTCTGGATTTCCTGCTCACTGGATTCATCATCTTCCTCATCATCATCTCCTTCTTTATCTCGGCCCCGAGCGGGCCGATCCTTCTGCTGCTTGGCCTTGCCGCGGCGACCCCCTCGGCCACCGCGTTTCTTGCCGGACCCCTCAGCACCATCTTGGGCCTTCTCCTTGTCTCGCCTCTCGTATTCGGCCTTCTGCTTCTCGGCAAGCTGCTCAACTTGCTGGCAGTCCTGGAGATCGTGGCCCTTAGTGCGATGGATCTTGCAATAATCCTTGCTGGAGTTCTCCGACTTGTCGCCAGTCGCCAAGGCCTGACAGGAAGGGCACCCGGCAAGATCCTTGCCGGGGGCGCTAACCTTTTCCTTCTTGGCGGCGCCAGGGTTGCCAGATTCCTTGACGGCAAGCACGGCCTTGCCTCCGCGCTTCCTATTCCGCCGCCGGCCTTTCCTTGACGGAGCCGCGACATCTTCTTCTTCTGAGTCGCCTGTCGCACCAACAGCTTCACCGGGGAGTTTTCTCCCCTCTTCAGCTCGAGCACACTTGTCGGCCAAAGTGTAAAGCTCGGCAATACTCCTGACTTTGTTCATCGCCAGCTCTTCCCGCATCCTGCGGTTACGCATGTTCTGATGGAACGCGCTAATGACAGCGGCAGGATGAACATCAGGAATATTGTACTGCACCCGGCTGAATCTCTGCATAAACTTGCGCAAGGACTCGCCCTCCTTCTGAGGGATGATGTGCAAATCACTTTCTTGGCCAGGAGCTTGGTGGCCTCCAACAAAGGCGCCAACAAACTGATGGCACAGATCTGACCAGCAAGAAATAGAATCCTCCAGCAGATGCATCAACCACGACCTGACGTTGGGTTTGAGCACCAACGGGAAGTAGTTGGCGAGTATCTTGTCATCTCGGCCCCCGGCATCTTGCACCGCAATGGTGTAGATGCTCAGGAACTCCGAGGGATGGGTCTTGCCGTCATATTTCTCCGGGACCTCTAGCTTGAAGGTTCGGAGATTGGGCCACTGGACTTGCCGCAGCTCACGGGTAAACGCTGGAGGTCCCACCTCGTAAGGCAGGTCTCCTACGTTCCCTGGCGCGGGCTTGTCGACAACTGGCCCCGCGCGCTTATCAGACTGATAGCGCGCTTCCCGTCGCCGCTCGATGGTTGTTCGAGCGTCCTCCTTGCCTCGTTCCTGGAGAACCAGACGCTGATCACGGCGCATCCGCGGATCGGACGACACCGTGGAAACTTCTTCATGGCGGTCGACTTGCTGAGCCGTCGGCCGCCGCTGATGTCGCGGAGGAGAGTGCACTGTAGTCGCGCCACCTCCGGTTTTCTCTCCACCGGCTCGCATCGGATCGACGGGCTTCCGCTGAGAGGGCCCTGCCTCTTGTGGTCCATCCTTATTAGCGAAGCCGATAAGGCTTTGGATGGTAGCTCGCCACTCCTCCATCTTCTCCGGGGCGGGAGGAAAATCGAGGAGCAACTACGCACGTGCCAAGGCTTCCGCTGGCGTAGGTGGCGGCGACAGGTGCGAAGTACGTGAGGTGCTCTGACTCCTAACCAAGTTAGAAGGAGCACCACCACGGTCACGCGACCGCGCGCCACCCTCGCCGGCAGCTCGGTGTGCATGCTGGTCCCACGCATCTTGGGATCTATGCGCAGAAACCTTTTCGTAGGGACGCCCCGAACCACCAGCGCCATGATGTCGCTCGTCTCGCACAACCTGGGCAGTTTGCGAGGCTCGCGGCGGCGCGGGAGCTCCAGCAGGCGCTCTCTGATCCCTAGAGTTTGGTGTGCCACCCGTAGGCAACACAACGCCATCTCTAAATCCAGCGGCGCGCAAGTTACCACTGCCACTGCGAACGATACCGCTCACTTGGCTTGGATCACCAGAACGCCGCGGGGGTTCCAGTCCTCTTCCTTCTGCACCCACACCGTCGCCTGTCTGCGAAGGCGCGGGCAAAACAGACCCGGACGGTTGTGCTGTCGTGATGTTCTTCTTCTTGGGCGGCATAATGAAGGAACTAGGGCGTCGACCACCAGATCAGGTTCATGCAACCTTCAATCGCCCCTACCTGGCGCGCCAAAGATGTCGGGGCACGACACCTATGGGATCTCGAGAGACCCCTTTTACGATTCGGCGAGGGGAGAGGTACACGCAAAGAGCAGAACCGGTGACCGACGCGTGAGGTTTTTACCCAGGTTCGGGCTGCTGATCAGCGTAAAACCCTTCTCCTGCTTTGTGTTCTTATTGATGTTCTTTAGCCCAGCCTTCAGGAGCGCTCGCAATGAACAGTACGTTCAAAGAGCAGCTACGCATGCAGAATGGGCCAGAAGTTCTCCTCCCCTGTAGCAGTTGCCTTGGGCCTCCTTTTATATGCTCAAAGGGGTCTCCACAGTGGCAAAATGTACATACATTGAGGTGTAAAGTAGCTACAGGGTATCATACCTAACCCCTGACGGATTAGGACACACACATTTAATGCACCGTGAGGTGTCCTCACTTTCTTGGGGATGGAAAAAGGGGCCATCCCATCAGCACCGCTTAAGCCCTCCTCCACTGGCGCGCCGCCACGCATCCATGGAAGGAGCCAGAATGTCAGACTCGTCACTGTGCCGAAGCGGTGGCACAGTGGCAGAACCTCGCCAGGCGCCGAAACTTGCTGGGCGCCAAGCCTTGCTGGGCACCGATCCTTGCCGGGCGCCGATCCTTGCCGGGCGCCAAGCCTTGCCGGGCGCCGATCCTTGCCGGGTTCCTCAGGCCACCCCGGCAAGGATCTTGCCGGGGAGGCTGGTCTTCGATTTCCAGCTTTGCTTATTTGCTGATTCTCAGACCTCTGACTTGATGATTTCCTTGATAACTTAAATCGACCTCGAGCTGATCCCGGCAAGCCTTGCCGCGAGGACGGCTACAACTGCCCGTGCACAAGTAAGAGGTACTAATGGCCCAATACTTAGTACACCGACAATCCACCAAAGCAGGAGTAGGGTTTTTACACCTCACGGCGGCCCGAACCTGGGTAAAAACTACCCGTGTGATCTCTGCCGCGCTGTGTGACGCTTCTCCGCTCTTTGTGCAACGTGCCCATCCCTCGCCGAACCAAAAGGGGCTCTTGGCCCCATCGGTGGCCGTGGTTTCCCACGACATCTTTGGCGTGCCAGGTAGGGGGATCACTTGCACGAACCCGAGAGCATCAATAGTGCGTCATCTTCATCGCCATTCTCGTCATTGATGGCGTCATCAACTATGGCTCCCAAGAAGAAGTCCGGAGCCGCAAATCACCCGTCCACCTCAAAGGCTCCGCCGCTCGCGACTACTGACATCGCGGGGAATGCGGGGACGTGCGAGGATGTGGACGCTGCGGGGGATGTGGTCGGCGCAGGCAGCGTTGTCACCACCTCCCCCATGGCCCAAGCAGGAACGGGAGGCTCCGGGGAAGGACAGCATCAGCAACATCCCGACGGCCATGCTCCACGAGGTACGAGTGCAGGGCTTATTCCGCCTGCACCTCTTCTCCTCGCCGAAGGGCACGACCGCAGTGGTGGCGCTCGTTCTGGGGCGAATTGCAACCCTCCGGCCGCCCCCGCCGCGGGCACGACGGCAGGGCGTACGCCCCTTCTGGAATGAGCTGACCCAGTTACTGTGCCCAATGGAGCCGCTGGCCTTCAAGTGCCTCCACCGCGTCACCATGCCATCCAAACGGCTGGTTCGTAACAACGAGGGCACGGCGAAGTCGCTACCGGCACCGTCAGGAGCCGAGCGACACCACGATCTACATCATCATCACCTATGCCGAGCACTGCCTCAGAGGCCATGGCACGGGCTCAACTACTGTTGAGATTCCCACCGGCAGCCGATCAGATGGATGAGTGGCGAGCCACCATCCAAAGACTGATTGGCTTCGCCGAGGCGGGAGGATCACAGCGAGCTGGCCCGCCACGGCCTCCCCAAACAGCGATGACGGCCCGTGCTGCTGGCCATATGGAAGGGGCCACCGCCATGGTGCAATCCCCACCACGGCAGCTAGCGCGGGAGCCGCGAAACCAAGAACCAGATGATGTCTCAATGGCCTCTTCTTACCCTCGAGCATGTCCAGGCCAACGATGAGCCCCGGAGGATGGGCGGAGGGAAGGCGCGCACATCGTCGTCGGGCGACGCCGCGACAACCACCGCCGGTCCAATGGGTGCGATGGCCTCGACGTCGATGAACTCGCACTCTGAGACGGCGGGTGCCTGCCTTTCGAGGTTGGGTGCCCTGCTTTCACCCGTGAGCTGCGGCAAGTCCGTTGGCCATCCGCTCGCACGTTCAAGATAGAGATTCCAGAGAAGTATGATGGGAGGCTGAACCCAGCCGAGTTCTTGAGCATCTACACCATCGCCCTTCAAGCTGCCGGGGGAAGAGATGAGAAGGTATTCGGCAATTACTTCCCTTTGGCACTCAAGTCAAATGTGAGGTCTTGGCTGATGCACCTGCCGGAGAACTCCATTTCGACCTGGGCTGACCTGTGCCATGAGTTCATTGGCACCTTCACGGGTGGCCATCAAGAACCAGGGCGGCCTAGCGATTTGCAGCTTCTCCAGCAGAAAGAAGGAGAGACTCTGCGAAAGTACTTGCAGAGATTCAGCCGAGTACACAGAAATATCCCAGATATCCACTCGGCAGTTGTGATAGCCGCTTTCCAATCCAACGTGCGCAACCGTAGGATACGTTCCAAGATGAACATTCGGTTGCCCAAGACTGTGAAGGAGCTTTACACCTTGGTGGACAAATGTGCTTGGGTGGAGGAAGGGAGGAAACTCCCTGGAGAGGAAGATTGCGTCGACATCGACTCAGAGGATGACGACGAGTCTACCAGTCAGAAGAAGAAGAACAAGAAGCGCAAGGATAAGGCAGTGATGACCGTTGAGGGATCGAGCATGCCTAGTACCGGCAAGAAGGCTAAGAACGAAGCCTGCGGCAAGGAAGTTGCCACGTGCACTGACTGCCAGGAGGCTGCGGCTGTCGAGAAGACTGGGAAAGGCGATGGGTCATATTGCAAGATTCATCGGACCAAGGGCCACGATCTCCAAGAGTGTCACTAGGTTGAGCAGCTCGTCAAGAAGCAGAGGGCTAACTATGAGAATCATGATAAGGAAAAAGGTCAGAATGGTACTGGCGGGAAGGGCCGGGGTGGTGAAGCAAATCACCCCAGCAAGGCTCCTCAGAACCAAGGAAAACCTGCCAGGGGCCGACAGAAGGAGGATTGCAATGCTGAGAGTGATGGAGGGGATGAAGAGGAAACCAGCGAGCAGGAATTCCAGAAGGCCACTGACACCCTATGTATTGACGGGGGTGCATCTTTGCACTCCTCTCACCGCCAACTTAAACAGTGGGCGCGTGAGGTCAATGCCGTGGAGCCAGTGGTAGATTCTTGGAAGCCGCTCAAGTGGTCACGCACGCCCATCATCTTTGATGAAGAGGACCATCCTGACCGCACCACTGCGGTAGGGTGCTTGCCGTTGTTGGTCTCACCAATGATTTGCAACCTCAAGGTCACAAAGATGTTGGTTGACGGCGGGGCCGGGTTGAATCTGATTTCCCCAAAGGTTATCAGCAAATTCTAGATAGCAGAGGAAGAGCTTAAGGTTACTGGCACATTTCAAGGAGTCAATCCCGGCAGGAGTCATCCTAAGGGAAATATCATGTTGCCAGTGACATTTGGAGGGGAGTTGAACTACCGGACTGAGAAGGTTGTGTTTGATGTGGTCGACCTCCCCCTGCCATATAATGGAATCCTTGGACGCCCAGCTTTGGCAAAATTCATGGCAGCATCCCACTATGCCTACAACACTTTGAAGATGCCAGGGCTAGTGGGTGTCATTTCCATCCCATCAGACAAGAAGGACGCAATTATTTGCATGGATAAGATGTACCGGGATGCAGTCGCGACAGAGGCCGCGGAAGCCGCAGTTCCCACCAAGGAAATCAAAGGAAAGAAGAAGGGTAGCAGAGACACCAGCAAAGAGTCCGGGAAGCGTACCTCTTCGGGGTATGCTATGCCCGTGGATGACGTGCCAGAAAGTTCCAACAGCAAGAAGTCCAAGGCTGCTACACCCCATGTGAAAAAGGTCCCGGCAGGGCTGGCTGGCGCTGATGGTACTTTTACTATCAGTGCCACCCTTGACGACAAATAGGAAAGCGCGCTCGTTGCCTTCCTGCAGGCGAATATCGATGTGTTTGCTTGGCAACCATCTGATATCCTCGGTGTTCCCAGGGAGGTAATCGAGCACCACCTTGTTGTCTGCCCATATGCCTGACCCATCAAGCAGAAGGTCCGAAAGTAGGCCTTGGAGCGGCAGTAGTTCATTGCCGAGGAAATCAAGAAACTTGAGGCAGTTGGTCTGGTCAGAGGAGTACTACATCCAACATGGTTAGCAAATCCAGTGGTTGTGTGCAAGGCTAATGGGAAATGGAGGCTTTGCATAGATTTCACAGATCTGAACAAGGCATGCCCGAAGGACCCATTCCCCTTGCCGCGCATCGACCAAATTGTGGATTCCACTTCCAGGTGTGATTTGCTATCCTTTCTGGATGCATACTCTGGGTATCATCAGATCTTTATGTCCAAGGAAGATGAAGAAAAGACCTCATTCATCACCCCATGCGGCACGTACTGCTTTGTGCGCATGCCTTTCGGGTTGAAGAGTGCCGGGTCCACTTTTGCAAGAGCAGTCCAGGTTGGTTTTGAACCACAGTTGCACAGGAACATTGAAGCTTATATGGATGATATTGTGGTCAAGACCAAGGACAGATCAACCCTCATCTAAGATTTGGAAGAGACATTTGCTAATCTGTGCAAGATCAACTTGAAGCTGAACCCGGAGAAGTGTGTGTTTGGTGTTCCCTCCGGCAAGCTACTTGGTTTCTTTGTGTCCCACCGCGGGATTGAAGCCAACCCAGATAAGATCAAGGCTATCAAGCAGATTCAAGCACCCAAGACAGTTAAGGATGTGAGGCGTTTGACGGGGTGCATTGCCGCGCTTAGCAGATTCATCTCCAAGTCTGCCGAACGCGCCTTGCCATTCTTCAAAGTTTTGAAGAAGGCAGGACCCATGAAGTGGACCCCGGAAGCAGATGCAGCACTGCAAGATTTGAAGGCCTACTTGTCCTCTGTGCCCACTTTGGTTGCTCCCAGACCACAAGAGCCGTTGCTGCTATATCTGGAGGCCACCAATCAAGTGGTTAGTGTAGCACTAGTGGCACAGCAGGAAGTAGAGGAAGCAACAACCTCATCTAGTGTCCCGCCAAGGAAAGAGAGAGCGAACAGCCCGGCAAGGTCAGATATGGATCAGGATAAAGAAGAGCACGGCAGCGAAGGCAGCCCCAAGGACGCGGCAAGGAAGAAAGTAGTGCAGCGCCCAGTGTACTTCGTCAGCTCCCTATTACAGGGGGCTAGATCAAGGTACTCTAGTGTGCAAAAGTTGATTTTTGGCCTTATCACGGCCTCAAGGAAACTGTGCCACTACTTCCAAGCCCATGAGATCACGGTTGTCACTCGCTTCCCATTGCAAAGGATACTCCGAAACCCAGAGGCTACCGGTAGAATAGTGGAATGGGCACTGGAGTTATGCAGCTTTGGCCTGAAGTTTGAAAGCACATCAACGATTCAGAGCAGGGCATTGGCAGAGTTTATTGCAGAGTGGACGCCAACCCCTGATGAAGAAGTGCTTGAAACAGTTACCCCCGGCAAGGAAGCGCCCCAAGAATGGATCATGTATTTCTATGGTGCCTTCTCCCTACAAGGTGCGGGGGCTGGTTTGCTTCTCATTGCTCCCACTGGGGAGCACTTGAAGTACGTCGTCCAGATGCATTTTCCTCGGGAGGAGGCGACCAACAATACAGCAGAGTATGAAGGGCTCCTTGCCGGGCTCAGGATTGCCACTGAATTGGGGATCAAGAAGCTAGTCATTCGAGGAGACTCACAACTTGTGGTGATACAAGTCAACAAGGATTACCAAAGCCCATTGATGGAGGCATACGTTGAGGAAGTGAGGAGATTAGAGGAGCACTTTGACGGATTGCAAACAGAGCACGTACCCCGTGCGGAAAACAGCATCGCTGATCATCTGTCAAAGTGTGCTGCGCAAAAGCTTCCTGTGGAACCAGGAACTTTTGTTCTCCATCTTACTCAGCCCTCCGTATCCCCAACAACAATGGCCCGAAAGAGAAGGGAATTGGACTCCGGTAAGCCTCTCCCGGTAGAGCCCCTCGGGGCTCCTGGCAGTGACCCTGCCGGAAACAACTCCCCTTCGATTGCTGGGTTGCGCCCTCCTGCCGGGCCACTGGTCCCCGTGGTCGAGGAATGCACTCCCGCAGATGAGGAGGTGTCGCTAGTCCTTGTTGCCGAGCCCCAGGCTCCAACTTGGGCAAGGCACATAGTCCATTTCCTCCAAACCGGAGAACTTCCCGAAGAGCAAGAAGAAGCTGAAAGAGTAGCCCAGAGGGCCAGTATGTATCAGTTTGTCGATGACACACTATACAGAAGAAGGCCCAACGGTGTGAAATTGAAGTGCATTTGTCGAGAAGGAGGAAAGGAACTGCTGGCAGAAATACACAAAGGCATGTGCGGCTCTCACATTGGATCAAGGGCTTTAGTTGGGAAAGCATTCCGGCAAGGATTCTATTGGCCCACAGCCCTCCAAGATGCGGTCGAGCTAGTCACCAAGTGTGAAGCCTGCCAGTTCCATTCCAAGAACATCCATCTGCCTGCCAAAGCTCTTCAGACAATCCCTTTGTCATGGCCGTTTTCGGTCTAGGGCCTTGATATCCTCGGCCCTTTCCCCTGAGCTGCCGGGGGCTTTGAATTCTTGTTCGTTGCAATCGACAAGTTTACAAAGTGGCCGGAAGTAGATGCCGTGAGAAAGGTGACTGCTCAGTCAGCTATCATGTTCTTGAAAGGATTGGTGTGCCGCTTCGGGGTCCCTGCCCGGATCATCACCGACAATGGCACCCAGTTCACGAGACATGCCTTCATGCAATATGTTCATGCCCTCAGAAGCAAGATCTCATTTGCCTCTGTTGCACATCCCAGAAGCAATGGACAAGCTGAGAGGGCGAACATTGAAGTGTTGCGAGGACTCAAGAGAAGAACATTTGATAAGCTGCAGAAGTGCGGCAGGCAATGGATCGACGAGCTGCCGGTTGTTCTTTGGTCCCTCAGAACTACACCAAATCGAGCTACCGGGCAGACTCCCTTCTCCCTAGTCTATGGGGCAGAAGTAGTTGTCCCCACGGAACTCATTTACGGGTCGCCTTGAGTGCTTGCCTACGATGAAGTAGCGCAGGATCAGCACCGGCGTGACGACGCTGTGCTTCTCAAGGAGAACCGTCTCCGGGCTGCTACGTGTGCTGCACGCTATTAGCAAGCCCTGCGCCATTATCACAGCCACAGGGTTCGTGCCCGGTGTTTTGAGGAAGGCGACCTTGTCCTTAGGCGCGTTCAGTCTGCCAAGGGTACAAGCAAGTTAACGCCGAAGTGGGAAGGCCCTTACCGGGTAGTACGAGTCACCAGACCTGGCGCAGTCCGTCTGGAGACCGGAGATGGCATTCAATTGCAAAAGTCATGGAACATTGAGCATCTCCGCAAGTTCTACCCGTAAGGCGCGGCTGTCGGGCCCTGCCCGGCAGCCATTCTTTTGTGCAGGCCTTGCCTCAGTTGCATGTAACCCCTTGTACAAAGCCAGGCGCAGACCCTGAGCAATAGAGAAATAAATGAAGCGCTGGGGGCCCCCGACAAGTTGCATGCATGCATAAGCATATCATGAGCATCACATGTTCATGTAGATAAGATCGCATCTGGCATCATTTTCATCTGCATAAACTGCAGGCTCCTATAGTGGATTCAGCCCAAGAGGAGATAAGAATATGAGCCTACACTGTGATCTCCGGCAAGCCAAACAGATAAGTTCTTCCTTGTATCCATACATGTTCTGTAAGTAAAGACTTGTGAATGAGAAAACCCTGCTACCCTTTGAAACTTAGGTGCTCCCGCCCTTCGACTCGAACGTCGCTTTGGTCAGGGTGGTCGCAGTGGCCTTTGTTGAAAAGGGACTGGCAGGGGGCTGGTTCCTCTTCATGATTTGTGCCCGGTAGGCCTAACTCCCCGGCAACAAAACAGAGGGTACCGGCAGGATAGCCTGCCGGGGGAAACTTGTTTATTTATAAATATAGAGGCATCCCGCCTCTGCATGGACATATACATGCACGAGTCCCCGACAAGGTTTATCTTTTTCATTAATATGCTTCAAACAAGTACTAACCTTAGATGACACAAACATGGATTCAAGAGATTACATTATTTGAACTAAAATTTGGCAAGTGCCTACAGATTTAAGATTAAAAAAAGATAAGTGCCCCGTAATGCCCTTTCTTGTCCCTCTCCTCCTAGGCACTGCGGCAGGAGGGGAAGAGGGCAAAAGGAGTGCCTGGGCAGAAGCCCAGCCTGACCCTGTCGGATCCCAGGAGAGGTAGCCTGGCGGGGGCGGGAGGGCACCGACGAAGGCGACGATGAAGAGCATGGAGGAGATGACCCGTCAACCGCCACCACCAGGGCCAGCAGGACGCGGCAGGGCTAACGGAGCTGCAGCCTACGAGGAAGCCTGCCGGGGTCCAGCTGGAAGGCTGCTGGAGGAGCCGGATGCACCACCTCCACCCCTGCTCCCAACTCCCAGGCAAATCACCTTTTCGGAGAGGGGATGCAAGTGCAGATGGTGCTGCCTTCGCCTGACGATGACGGTCCGGCTGATGCTCAGCTGGAATCAGAGTCGTCGCCCTCCCGGTAGGTGCCATCGTCATCGCCGTCACTGTCCTCCTTGTCGCTGTCACTCGAGGAGGAGCTTTCATCGTCAGTCGAGCTCTCTGCGCAGCACCCTAAGCGAGCACCCGAGCTCCCAAAAACCTTGACGAAAAGAAAACCGTCCTCCATTAACTTAAAGTGGAGGACGTGCCCTTCCGACAAGCTATGGGCACGAGAAAAAGTCTTCCAACCTCGACGGAAGTACATGATGTGAGGGGCGGGGAAATCTACATCCACCCATATGCTGCCATTCCAACAGCCCCTCATGTGCAGCCTCAACGCTTGTGGGTGTTTGAGCTCCATCGCCCTTGCAAATGGAGTAGGGAGGCGGAGGCGGCCGTGAGGAGGCTTATATAGACTGATGATGAATTCCAAAGGCTGGTCTCCGACGTGGCCCTCCAACGGAGGAGGAACGTCTGGTGGGGGCGCGATCAGGGCGCCGCCCCGCCCCCTCCTCCGCGAGCGCCACGACGACCGCGGCCTCGTTCTCTTCCTCCTCCTCTCACAGCGGGCTCCGATCCCGCGGTTTCAGGAGGAGGAGGGAGACACTGTCGAGCAGAAGCTCTCATCGCCACCACCGGAGTACCACTGCGCCCTCGTCCCCTCACCATGGCAACCAAAGAACAATTGGGGAAGGGGAGAAGGAAAGTGTGTGAACAAACACACCGCTCCTGCCCTTTTTATAAAGAAACAGGGCAGGGGGCTGGCTTCTCATTCAGAAGGTAACCGCCCTGCTCCTCCAATGCGGCTTCCCTGCGCCATCAACGGCTCGGGGAATCCAGGCCGACCTTCTGCGCCAATCTGCGACGCCTGGTTTTCTGCCATGGTGCCCGCCTCCGCGCCCTCCGCTTCCGCCACCTACCCTACATAATGCATGCGGTACACGTGGCGGATGCACCTGAAGCGGGAGGCAAGTGGGGCGGCAGTTTCTGCACTGTGATCGTGGGGCACGAGCGATCCACGGATCGTCGTCCGGTTTCTCCCATAACTTTGCACATGACGCGCGGGAAAACCGGAAACTGACCCAAGCTCAGGTTAGCGAAGAAGCAAAGAAGATCTCAAAGGGCGAAGCCACCCTTGCGCTCCTGCCTGTGCACTGGTTAGGGCCTATCCCGACAAAGGCCAGCAGCGCGTTCGTGCCAGGCCTGGGGGCTCCTATCTGTGCAACAAACCCTGGGTCCGTTGACCAGACTGTGCACAGGCCCAAGGACAAGATTACAACACCAAGGTCAGATCAAAGCACGAGGGATCAATTCTTTGGCAGGGCCAAAGTGCAGATCAAGAAGACCAAGATGAGCTAGAGAAGCAAGATATCGCTAAGGAAAGAACCTCCCTTACCGGACAGGCGAGCCTGGTAAGGTTGGGTTTGCCCCAGAAGTGAGTTTCCAGATCGTCCCGGTAGGCCTGCCGGGGCTTATGGAGGCAAACCACTCCACCGCACCACCTTAGCACGATGCACGTCGTCGATCAGTGTGGTGTCAAGCTCCAAAGTGACTAAGTGGCTGCTATTTGCCACATGGCAGCCGCTTCCTACAGAAAATACCCCCAGGCGACACCCGTCCTGAGACGTGTCAAGCAAGCAGGCGCGAAGCTGGCAAAACAGCTCGGCAGGGCCTGCCGGGCAAGCTGAGATGTGACATTGAGCAGTGCATTTAATGCGCTCTGTCAGCCTACAGAGTTAGGTATGATAGCACTGTTTGCTATCTAATCAGTATGTAATGACTGATTTGCCACTGTGGTGACCCCTTGATCTATAAAAGGAGGCCCATGGCAACCGTAGAAGGGGTTGGCTGATCCGGACCCTTGCACACTCATACGCGTGTAGCTGCTCTCGCCCCGAGGTGACCTTGCCGGGCAAGAGCACTGTGTTCCTCCACCATTTTTCCACCATCAATCCACCAAAGCAGGAGTAGGGTTTTACGCCTCACAGCGGCCCGAATCTGGGAAAAAATTGCCCGTGTGATCTCTGTCGCGCTGTGTGACGCTTCTCCGCTCTTTGTGCAACGTGCCCATCCCCCCGCCGAACCAAAAGGGGCTCATGGCCCCATAGGTGGCCGTGGTTTCCCACGACAATCATGTGAACAAAACAAAAACCGAAACATACCGATAATTGTTGAAGAAAGATGGGATGCCTTCCGGGGCATCCCCAAGCTTAGACGCTTGAGTCTCCTTGAATATTTACTTGGGGTGCCTTGGTGATGACCCACAAGTATAGGGGATCAATCGTAGTCCTTTCGATAAGTAAGAGTGTCGAACCCAACGAGGAGCAGAAGGAAATGACAAGTGGTTTTCAGCAAGGTATTCTCTGCAAGCACTGAAATTGTCGGTAACAAGTAGTTTGATAGCAAGATAATTTGTAACGAGCAAGTAATAGTAACGGTAAATAAAGTGCAGCAAGGTAGCCCAATCCTTTTGTGGCAAAGGACAGGACAAAACGGTCTCGTATGATAAGCAAAGCGTTCTTGAGGGTACACGGGAATTTCATCATATCACTTTTATCATGTTGGTTTGATTTGTGTTCGCTACTTTGATAATTTGATATGTGGGTGGACCGGTGCTTAGGTGTTGTTCTTACTTGAACAAACCTCCTACTTATGATTAACCCCCTCGCAAGCATCCGCAACTACGAGAAAGTATTAAGGTAAAATCTAACCATAGCATTAAACTTTTGGATCCAAAATCGGTCCCTTACGGAATAGCGCATAAACTAGGGTTTAAGCTTATGTCACTCTAGCAACCCATCATCTAATTACTACTCCACAATGCATTCCCTTAGGCCCAAATATGGTGAAGTGCCATGTAGTCAACGCTCACATGACACCACTAAGGTAATCACAACATACATATCATCAAAATATCGAACACATATCAAGTTCACATGATTACTTGCAACATGACTTCTCCCGTGACCTCAAGAACAAAAGTAACTACTCACAAATGAGAATCATGCTCAAGATCAGATGGGTATTAAATAGCATAATGGATCTGAACATATAATCTTCCACCAAATAAACCATATAGTAATCAACTACAAGATGTAATCAACACTACTAGTCACCCACAAGTACCAATCTAAGGTTCCGGTACAAAGATTGAACACAATAGATGAACTAGGGTTTGAAAGGAGATGGTGTTTTTGAAGATGTTGATGGAGATGGCCCTCCCAAAGATGGGAGAGTTGTTGGTGATGACAATGACGATGATTTCGCCCCCCCCCCCCGGGAGGGAAGTTCCCCCGGCGGAATCGCTCCGCCGGAGGGCAAAAGTGTTCCTACCCAAGTTCCGCCTCGAGACGGCGGCGCTTTGTCCCGAAAGTCCTCTCCTTATTTTTTCTAGGTCAAAATGGCTTATATACCAGAAGAGGGGCACCAGAGGTGGGCCGAGGAGGGCACAACCCACCAGGGCGCGCCTGGGCTCCCTGGCGCGCCCAGGTGGGTTGTGCCCACCTGGTGGGCCCCCTCTGGTAGTTATTTGCTCCAATAATTCTTAAATAATCCATAAAAAGTCTCCGTGAAGTTTCATCTTATTTGGAGTTGTGCAGAATAGGTAGCTCTGACGTGCTTTTTCAGGTCCAGAATTCCAGTTGCCGGTATTCTCCCTCTTTGTGTAAACCTTGCATATTATGAGAGAAAAGGCATTAGAATTACTCCCAAAAGCATTATTATGTGTAAAAAACATTATAAATAATAGTAGGAAAACATGATGCAAAATGGACGTATCAACTCCCCCAAGCTTAGACCTCGCTTGTCCTCAAGCGAAAACCGAAATCGAAAAACATGTCCACATGCTTAGAGAGAGGTGTCGATAAAAACAAAATACGGACATAGAAGCATCATGCATATTATTATAACAACAAGGAATTTTAACATAAAATGTTATCAAACAACTTTTGTCACACAACTTTTATCATATAACTTCTCATGAGCAAGTAACAATTCATCACAACATTGAAGTATAAAGCATAAACCATATTGAAAACCAACAAACTATGTTCTCAGTCAACTTTGCAACTACAATTCGTCATATTTTTAGGCAGGGTCACGTATCGGAGCCTTTAGGCAAGTCCACATACTCAACCATCATTTAATCTTCTATGATTGCTAACACTCATAGCATACCTATGAACAAAAAGTTTCAACCAGACAGATAGAAAGATAGGGGCTTATAGTTTCGCCTCCCAACGTATTCACCTCAAGGGTGATGTCAACAATAATAACTCCTGCCCACTCATATTCAATTGGATATATGTGCCTAGATCTTTCCTCACCACATGATGCTTGCAAAAACAGAAAATAAAAAGGAATAGGGAAGAAAACCTTGACTCTTCATAAAACTAAATGCATAAAAGTAAAAGATAGGCCCTTCGCAGAGGGAAGCAGAGGTTTTCATGTGCTTATTTGTTTGTATGCCTGATAACCCACAAGTATACGGGATCATTTGTAGCCTTGTTCTATAAATAAGAGTGTCAAACCCAACAAGGAGCTAAAGGTAGAACAAATATTCCCTCAAGTTCTATCGACCACCGATACAACTCTATGCACACTTGACGTTTGCTTTACCTAAAACAAGTATGAAACTAATTTGCGAGAATAAAACTACGAGTACTTTGCGAGAATAAAACTACGAATAAATTGGAAGGTAATAAAAGTGGATAGCTTTTGTCAACAAGAAAGTCATTTGTCCCTAGGCAATCGATAACAAGTACCGGTAATCATTCTTGTAGTTTTATATGAGGGAGAGGCATGAGCTAACATACTTTCTCTACTTGGATCATATACTCTTATGATTGGACCCCTAGCAAGCATCTACAACTACTAAAGATCATTAAGGTCATAAAACCCAACCATAGCATTAAGTATCAAGTCCTCTTTGTCCCATACGCAACAACCCACTTACTCGGGTTTAAGCTTCTGTCACTCTCGCAACCCACCATAAGCGAATCATGAACATATTGCAACACCCTACAGTGGGGCCCCCTCACATTTGCGTGAGACAGAGGGCACCATAGAACAGCACCATAAATAAAATATACAATCATACCAACCAAGATCACGATTAACCCATAGGACAAAACGGATCTACTCAAACATCATAGGATAGCAAAATATCATTGGGAAATAATATATGGAGTTGAGCACCATGTTTAAGTAGAGATTAAAGCGGGGAGAAGGGGTGTTACACCGCTGCATGGAGGGGGAGAAAGTTGGTGTTGATGGTAGCAAGACTATTGATGTAGATCGCAGTCACGATCCTTGCCCCGGCGGCACTCCGGCGCCACCGGGAGAGAGGGGGAGAGAGCCCCCCTCCTTCTTCTTCTTCCTTGGCCTCCCCCTAGATGTGAGAAGAGTTCCCCCTCTGGTCCATTGCCTCCATGGCGGCGGAGGGGCGGGAGCCCCTCCGAGATTGGATCTCCCTCTCTGTTCTCTTCTGTTTGACGTTCCCCAGATCTGGCCCTTCACCGTTTCTTAAATTCCCGGAGATCCGTAACTCCGATTGCGCTGGAATTTTTACACGATTTTTTTCCATAAATTATATTTTTTGCGGCATAAGAAGGGTCCCAACCGATGTTCGAGGAGGGCACAAGATACCTGGGCGCGCCAGGGGGTGCCCGGCGCACCCTGGTGGGTTGTGGTCACTGTGGGCCCCGTTTGCGTTGTTTCCACCTCCCAAAAATCATAAATATTCCAAGATAATTCTCCGTAATTTTTTATCGCGTTTGGACTTCATTTGATATGGATTTTCTATGAAACAAAAAACATGCAACAAACAGGAACTGGCACTGGGCACTGGATCAATAGGTTAGTCCAATAAATCATATAAAAAGTTGCGAAAAATATGTGAAAGTTGTATAATATTGGGATGAAACAATAAAAAATTATAGATACGACGGAGATAAATTGGTAGGAAAAGACCATCGCTCGTCCCCGACTGCCACTCATAAGAAGACAATCAATAATAAATCATGCTCCAACTTCATAGCATAACGAGAGACTATACGTGCATGCTTCGGGAATCACAAACCTTAACACCAATATTCCTACTAACCACAACCATTTACTAGTACCTCCCACATATTACCATCTCTATATCGCAAAACTATTGCAAGGAATCAAACATATCATATTCAGTGATCCATAAGTTTTATGTAGGATTTTATGACTAACCATGCAATTGACCAATTCCTGTTGACTTCCTAAATAGATATAAGTGAAGCATGAGAGTTTAATTCTTTCTACAAAATATCATGCTCTAATAAGTATAAGTGAAGCAGAAGAGCATTCTACAAATAATGGTTTTCTATGTGAAGAGAAATAGGCAATCCAAACTTCAAATAATATAAGTGAAGCACATGAAGCATTCTATAAAGACACACTCAAAAGATATAAGTGAAGTGCAATGAGCATTCTATAAATCGACCATGGACTATCTCATACCAGCATGGTGCATAAAACAAAAATGAAAAATAAACACAAAAGATGCTCCAAGATTCACACATATCACATGAACGAAACGAAGATGAAAACATACCGATACTTGTTGAAGAAAGATGGGATGCCTTCCGGGGCATCCCCAAGCTTAGACGCTTGAGTATCCTTGAATATTTACTTGGTGTGACTTGGGCATCCCCAAGCTTGAGCTCTTGCCTCTCCTCCTTCTTCTCATATCGGGACCTCCTCGATCTTTGATCACTTCATCCACACAAAACTCAACAGAAACCTTGGTAAGATCCGTTAGTATAATAATGCAAATCACTACTCTAAGTACTATTGAAAACCAATTAATATTTTATTTTTGCATTGTAACTCTGTATTATAACTTTTCCATGGATTATACCACCGATAAAAATCGATAGTTTCATCGAAACAAGCAAAACAATGCATCAAAAACAGAATCTGTCTTAAACAGGACAGTCTGTAGCAATCTGAACACCTACCATACTTCTGGTACTCCAAAATTCTGAAAAATTAGGAAAAAATAAACAATGTGTATATCAAGACTTTTAAAAAAGTTTCAGAAACGTTCGACGTTCCAGTAAAAAATGTAAAATCGTGCACTACAGCCAAAGTTTCTGTTTTTGCACCGCACATACCAACAAGCAATCTAATCATCCTAAAGGTAAATCTTGGCACATTATTTTTATAATACAATGGATTTGTACAAGGGGATAATTATTTTTGTTGAAAAGTTTCTGTAATTAAGATTCACAAAGTTTCCATGGGTATGAACAAAGTTCAAGGCTAGCTCCCACTTTCACAATGCTCGTCCCTCTCACTTTCAATTTTCTTTTTGTGAAGTTTTAAGTTCCCCTCTATATTTTTTTTGTTTTTAAACTTTATAAAAGCACTCAACAGAATAAAATGACTCTCTAAAACTTCCGGTTTGTCTCCCTGGCAGTGCTTTCTTTAAAGCCATTAAGCTAGGCATAAAGTTCTCAAGTAATGAATCCACCCGGATCCCAAGGTATATCAAAGCCAATTTTAATTAACAATGATTTGGCATTTAGTAGTGAGCACAAAGCAACATATATCATGCAATGACGAAGTCTAACTCTCTTCCTATGCATCAGTATGTCATACAAGAACAATTCATGCACATCAAGTGAAGGCCAATACATAGCATAAGCAGTTTCTTGCAATTTTATCGTGTTGGAAACATAGAGAGGTGGAGATATAGTTCCTCTCTCATAATAATTGCAAGTAGGAGCAGCAAGCACATGCTTATTATATTCATCAAAATCATCATGTGTAGTAGCAAAACGCAACCCATCAATATAATCCTTAATAAGAGCAAACTTCTCCGATATAGTGTAGTTTGAAGAATTCAAATAGATAATAGGACTATCATGTGTGGGTGCAATAGCAACAGTTTCATTCTTAACATAAGGAACTATAGTAAGTTCATCTCCATAAGCATAATTCATATTGGCATCTTGGCCACAAGCATAGCAAGCATCATCAAAAAGGGATATTTCAAAAGAATCAACGGGATCATAGCAATTATCATAGCATTCATCCTTCAGTAAGCATGAAGGGAAATTAAATAATGTATGAGTTCAAGAGTTACTCTCATTAGAAGGTGGGCACGGGTAGCTAATCCGCTCTTCCTCCTTTTGTTCTTCGCTCTCTTCATCATCTTTTTCATCCAATGAGCTCATAGTTTCATCAATTTCTTCTTCCATAGACTCCTGCAAAATATTAGTCTCTTCTTGGACAGCGGAGACTTTCTCAATAAATGCATCAATATCGGAATTGTATTTATAATTCTCATAACAATATTTAAGTATAGCAAAATTTTTGGGTCTATAAACATCATCATCAAAAGCTTCATACTTTTCAAACAAAGATTCAATTTCATAAGCACCCTTAAAAGCAACAAATTCTTCTATTCGTTCCACATCATAGTAATCATATCTACCATTAGCATAAGAAGCTAAGGTTTCATTATCGTTAAATTTGCATGAAAAGGGAAGGTGTGGAGCATTCATCCTAGAGCAACAAGTAAAATCATATCTCTGACATAAATTCCAAGCATACCAATGCAACATATCAATTTGATCCCATAACAATTTCCCTTTTTGTGTCAAGCGATAATCCCTAAAGTATTCACGTTGATCCAACGTGTCTCCCATTATCAAGTTGAACGGGGTTTTCTCAGGATTATCAAAGTAGTGCATAATATTTTTCACATAATGAGCATCGATGGTTTTAGGAGGGTCCCCATCTCCATGAGTAACAAGTACCACCAGTTTTTTTGGTGTTTCGTATTCCATATCCATAAATAAAGATAGAGAACAACTTAGAACAGGAAATAAAAACTACTTAGTGATAAAACAAACAAGCACACAAGAGAATATTCACCCCACGCTATTGCTCCCCGGCAACGGCGCCAAAAAAAGGTCTTGATAACCCACAAGTATAGGGGACCGTTTGTAGCCTTCTTTGATAAATAAGAGTGTCGAACCCAACGAGGAGCTAAAGGTAGAACAAATATTCCCTCAAGTTCTATCACCACCGATACAACTCTACGCACACTTGGCGTTTGCTTTACCTAAAACAAGTATGAAACTAATTTGCAAGAATAAAACTACGAGTACTTTGGGAGAATAAAACTATGAATAAATTGCAAGGTAATAAAAGTGGATAGCTTTTGTCAACAAGAAAGTCATTTGTCCCTAGGCAATCGATAACAAGTACCGGTAATCATTCTTGTAATTTTATATGAGGGAGAGGCATGAGCTAACATACTTTCTCTACTTGGATCATATGCACTTATCATTGGACCCCTAGCAAGCATCCGCAACTACTAAAGATCATTAAGATCGTGAAACCCAACCATAGCATTAAGTATCAAGTCCTCTTTATCCCATACGCAACAACCCACTTACTCGGGTTTAAGCTTCTGTCACTCTCGCAACCCACCATAAGCGAATCATGAACATATTGCAACACCCTACAGCGGGGCCCCCTCATGTTCGCGCGAGATGGAGGGCACCGTAGGACAGCACCATAAATAAAATATACAATCATACCAACCAAGATCACGATTAACCCATAGGACAAAACAGATCTACTCAAACATCATAGGATAGCCAAATATCATTGGGAAATAATACATGGAGTTGAGCACCATGTTTAAGTAGAGATTACAGCGGGGAGAAGGGGTGTTACACCACTACATATAGGGGGAGAAAGTTGGTGTTGACAGTAGCAAGATTGTTGATGTAGATCGTCGTCATGATCCTTGCCCCGGCGGCACTCCGGCGCCACCGGAAGAGAGGGGGAGAGAGCCCCCCTCCTTCTTCTTACTCCTTGGCCTCCCCCCTAGATGGTAGGAGAGTTCTCCCTCTGGTCCATGGCCTCCATGGCGGCGGAGGGGTGGGAGCCCCTCCGAGATTGGATCTCCCTCTCTGTTCTCTTTTGTTTGGCGTTCCCCAGATCTGGCGCTTCACCGTTTCTTAAATTCCCGGAGATCCGTAACTCCAATTGCGCTGAAATTTTTACACAATTTTTTTTCCATAAATTATCTTTCTTGCACTAGAAGAAGGGCCCCAACCAACATTCGAGGAGGGCACAAGATACCTGGGCGCGCCAGGGGGTGCCCGGCGTGCCCTGGTGGGTTGTGGTCATTGTGGGCCCCCGTTTGCGTTGATTCCACCTCCCAAAAATCATAAATATTCCAAAATAATTCTACGTAAATTTTTATCGCATTTGGACTTCATTTGATATGGATTTTCTGCAAAACAAAAAACATGCAACAAACAGGAACTGGCACTGGGCATTGGATCAATAGGTTAGTCCAATAAATCATATAAAAAGTTGCCAAAAATATGTGAAAGTTGTATAATATTGGCATGAAACAATCAAAAATTATAGATACGATGGAGACGTATCAATTCCAAATCCCTTAACATAAAAGAACGTCACGTTACATTGCCCCTTATGATGGCAACCTTTATTATGCGGTCTGTCGCTTTTATTATTTTGCCATCACAAGTTCGTGCAACGCTCAATTTTCTCTTACACTAAATGATCCAACACATTTAGAAGCAATGTTTATTGCCTTTTTGCACCGATGACAAATTACTTGAAGGATCTTACTCAATCCATAGGTAGGTATGGTGGACTCTCAAAGTAAAATTTGGGTTAAGGGTTTTGGTTGCATTAGTAGTATCTCTACTTAGTGCGGAATTTTTGGATAGAAAAGATGTTGAGCAAGCACCACATTTTAAAGGATCTATGAAAATATAACTTCTATGTGAATATGAACAAACATAAATCATTACGTTGTCTTCCTTGTCCAACGTCAACTATTTTGACACAAAATATTTAATGGGGGCTCACAATCATAAAAGATGTCCAAGGTAGTGTATTTGCATGTGAATCTTCTCTTCCCTTATTGATTCTTTCATGAATTGCATCATTGACCAATGCTATGTTTGTCAATCTCCAACAAATTTTACTACTCATACTTTTCCTTATGTGATGTCATTACTTACCATAAGATTAGCATATGATCTTTTTCATTTATTTTCCTTTCTTTTTATTGCAACATTAAAGTAAAGAAACAAAACTCAAACTACTCTTTATTATATATCTCGAACACAATTACATCGATAGATAGATCACTAAGCAAGTACTCGAAAAGAAAGGATCGAACTAAACATTTATTCAACTAAATCATAGGAAAACTAAGGGTCGAACTAAAATGGATGAAAGCAAAGGTAGTGGTAGTGATACGATACCGGGACAAGCTTGGCTCAAGCCAAGGGGAGTGTCCATACCATGAACTCAAGTATCCTTTGGTGGTGAAGAAGGTGGTGGTGGTGACGAGGTAGTAGCAATCTTATCCTTCTTCCTCACTGATAACCCACAAGTATAGAGGATCGCAACAGTTTTCGAGGGTAGAGTATTCAACCCAAATTTATTGATTCGACACAAGGGGAGCCAATGAATATTTGCAAGTATTAGCAGCTGAGTTGTCAATTCAACCACACCTGGAGATTAATTATCTGCAGCAAGGTGATCAGTAGCAAAGTAATATGATAGTTTTGATAGTAGTAGCAACAGCAATAGTAACGGTAACAGTGAAAGCAATGATTTTGTAGCAAGTGCAATAGTAATAGTAGCAGTAGTAACTTAGGAGAAACAATATAAGAGAAATTCATAGGCATTGGATCGGTGAATTCGTTGGATGATATTCATCATATAACAGTCATAACCTAGGGCGATATGGCACTAGCTCCAGTTCATAAATATAATGTAGGCATGTATTTCGTAAATAGTCATACGTGCTTATGGAAAGAACTTGCATGACATCTTTTGTCCTACCATCCCGTG
Source organism: Thinopyrum elongatum (assembly GCA_011799875.1). NCBI lineage: Eukaryota > Viridiplantae > Streptophyta > Magnoliopsida > Poales > Poaceae > Thinopyrum > Thinopyrum elongatum. Next base: position 333,580,084 of record CM022302.1, on the reverse strand, counting down.
GCAGCGGGGTCCTATTGGAAACTAAGGGATATTAAGGCCTCCTTTTAATAGAGAACCGGAACAAAGCATTAACACATAGTGAATACATGAACTCCTCAAACTACGGTCATCACCGGGAAGTGTCCCAACTTTTGTCACTCCGGGGTTGCCGGATCATAACACGTAGTAGGTGACTATAACTTGCAAGATCGGATCTAGAACATAGATATAATGGTGATAACATAAATGGTTCAGATCTGAAATCATGGCACCCGGGCCCAAAGTGACAAGCATTAAGCATGGCAAAGTCATAGCAACATCAATCTTAGAACATAATGGATACTAGGGAGCATCATGGAATTTGTAGGCACTGGATCGGTGAGTTCGTTGGATGATATGCATCATATAACAGTCATAACCTAGGGCGATACAAAACTAGCTCCAGTTCATAAATATAATGTAGGCATGTATTCCGTAAATAGTCATACGTGCTTATGGAAAGAACTTGCATGACATCTTTTCTCCTACCCTCCCGTGGCAGCGGGGTCCATAAGGAAACTAAGGGATATTAAGGCCTCCTTTTAATAGAGAACCGAAACAAAGCATTAACACATAGTGAATACATGAACTCCTCAAACTACGGTCATCACTTGAAAGTATCCCGACTATTGTCACCCCGGGGTTTACGGATCATAACACGTAATAGGTGAGTATGACTTGCAAGATCGGATCTAGAACATAGATATAATGGTGAAAACATAAACAGTTCAGATCTGAAATCATGGCACCCGGGCCCAAAGTGACAAGCATTAAGCATGGCAAAGTCATAACAACATCAATCTCAGAACATAGTGAATACTAGGGATCAAGCCCTAAGAAAACTAACTTGATTACATGATGAATCTCATCCAACTCCTCACCGACCAGCGAGCCTACGAAGGAATTACTCACTCCCGGTGGGGAGCATCAAGGAATTGGCAATGGAGAAGGGTTGGTGATGACGAAGATCGAAGATCCCCCTCTCCGGAGCCCCAAACGGGCTCTAGATCTGGCCTCCCGACGAAGAACAGGAGGTGGAGGCGGCTTCGTATCGTGAAACGCGATAATTCTTCCTCCCTGGTTTTTTCTCCGAAAATGTGATTTTATAGTATCAGGGTTGAGGTCTGCGGGGCCACCAAGTGGGGACAACCCACTTGGGCATGCCTGGAGGGGGGGGGCGCCCTGGTGGGTTGTGCCCACCCAGGTGTCCCCCTCCGGTGGTTCTTGGCTCCAGAAATTCTTATTTATTGAATAAAAAATCCCCGCTAAGTTTCATTCCAATCCGAGAACTTTTATTTCTGCACAAAAACAACACCATGGTAGTTCTGCTGAAAACAATGTCATTCCGGGTTAGTTTCATTCAAATCATGCAAATTAGAGTCCAAAACAAGAGGAAAAGCGTTAGGAAAAGTAGATACGACGGAGACGTATCACTCAGCTTACGCTTGAGGATGGAATTTTCCTCCTTTAAGTCACTGAACTCCTGCTCAAGTTCCAATATCTTTTTGCATAATTCTTGCTTTTTTTCCTGCAAGAGATGATAGGGGATAAACTGAATCTTAGGTTTCTTTGCTTTGTTGGGGAAGCTTGACTTCTTGAATTCCACGTGCATATCCCCAGGTTGAGGCAATGGAACTTCATCTTCGTCTGAGCTTGTCTCCTCCTCCCCTTTAGGATCATAGTCTTCTTCATCCTCCGAAGTCCAACTATAATGCTCCACATCCCCATAAACCTTGGGGTTTGCGATATAATCAGCAACATAGCCCTCACCCTCCGAATCTTGGGATGCCATATTTTTCAGATCTGTCAGGAAACAAAAAGAAAGAAGAACAGAAGATTTCTTCACGATACGGTGGTCAATAGGTTCGGGGGGTATATAAAGATTTTTTATCTTGGGAAACAAGCAAACGGAGTCCGGAAGGTACCTGAGGTGGGCACAACCCACCTGGGCGCGCCTGGCAAGCCAGGCGTGCCCTGGTGTCTTGTGCCCACCAGGGTTGCCATCCTGGTTGTTTCTTATTTTCCTAATTTTTGTTATATTCCAAAACTAACAGAAAATATTTTTGCGGATTTTTTGGAGTCCATTTACTTACCGTATCACGTACCTCCTCTTTTTTAGTTATTCTGGAGTGTTCCGGAAGGTTTCTTTTATGTGTTCCTCCGGTGTCATGGTTTGAATAATATTGCTTTCGACATTAATAGGCGTACCTGAGATATAGTGTTTAATTCTTTGCCCATTGACCACCTTCGGGTTAGTACCTTCGACATTATTTATTTTGATAGCTCCAGAATGATAAACTTCTTCGATGACATAAGGTCCTTCCCATTTGGAGAGAAGCTTTCCAGCAAAGAATCTAAAACGGGAGTTGTACCAAAGAACATATTCTGCAACTTTAAATTCCCGCTTTTGGATTCTTTTTTCATGCCATCTTTTAACTTTTTCTTTAAATAACTTGGAATTTTCATAAGCTTCGGTTCTCCATTCATCTAACAAGCTAATATCAAATAACCTCTTTTCACCGGCAAGTTTGAAATCATAGTTGAGTTCTTTAATTGCCCAATATGCTTTATGTTCTAACTCAAGAGGCAAATGACAAGCTTTTCCATAAACCATTTTATAAGGAGACATACCTATAGGATTTTTATAAGCTGTTCTGTAAGCCCAAAGTGCATCATCTAATTTCTTAGACCAATTCTTTCAGGACCTATTGACAGTTTTTTGTAGAATTAGTTTTATTTCTCTATTGCTAAGTTCAACTTGACCACTAGACTGAGGATGATAGGGTGATGCAATTATATGGTTAACATCATACTTAGCAAGCATTTTACGGAAAGCACCATGAATAAAGTGTGAACCACCATCAGTCATTAAATATCTAGGGACTCCAAACCTTGGGAAAATAACTTCCTTAAGCATTTTAATAGAGGTGTTGTGATCAACACTACTAGTTTGAATAGCTTCTACCCACTTAGTAACATAATCAACATCAACCAAGATATGTGTATACCCATTAGAGGAAGGAAAAGGTCCCATATAATCAAAACCCCAAACATCAAATGGTTCAACTACAAGAGAATAATTCATAGGCATTTCCTGACGCTTACCAATATTACCAATTCTTTGACATTCATCACAAGATAAAACAAACTTACGGGCATCCTTGAAGAGAGTAGGCCAATAAAAACAAGATTGCAATACCTTGTGAGCAGTTCTATCTCCCGCATGATGTCCTCCATAAGCTTCGGAGTGACATTTCCGTAGGATTTGTTCCTGTTCATGCTCTGGTACCCAACGTCTAATAATACCATCTACTCCTTCTTTGTAAAGGTGTGGGTCATCCCCAAAGTAATGTCTTAAATCATAGAAGAATTTTTTCTTTTGTTGGTATGTGAAACTAGGTGGTATATATTTTGCAACAATATAATTAGCATAGTCAGCATACCAAGGAGTGTTATGAGAAACATTTATTGCAGCTAGTTGCTCATCAGGAAAACTATCATTAATAGGTTGTGGGTCATCAAGAATATTTTCTAACCTAGACAAGTTATCAGCTACGGGGTTCTCAGCTCCTTTCCTATTAGTGATATGTAAATCAAATTCTATTAACAGGAGAACCCACCTAATGAGTCTAGGTTTAGCATCTTTCTTTTCCGTAAGATATTTAATAGCAGCATGATCAATGTGAACAGTAACTTTAGAATCAATGATGTAGGATCTGAATTTGTCACAAGCAAACACAACTGCTAAAAATTCTTTTTCAGTGGTAGCATAATTTCTTTGGGCACTATCTAGAGTTTTGCTAGCATAATGAATAACATTTAGTTTCTTATCAACTCTTTGTCCTAGAATAGAACCAATAGCATAATCACTAGCATCACACATAATTTCAAAAGGCAAGTTCCAATCAGGTGGTTGAACAATAGGTGCAGAAGTTAAGGCTTTCTTAAGTGTTTCAAAGGCTTCTACACAATCATCATCAAAAACAAATGGAACATCCTTTTGTAAAAGATTTGTAAGGCCCTGTTTGTTTGGGCTTTTGCTTCTGCTTTTGCAGCTTTTCCACTTTGGCCAAAAAGCCATAAAAGCTCCTAAATAGGTGCTTTTGGAGCTTTTTTGGCTTTTAATGAATCAATATAACAATATCCAGCTCCAAAAGCCATAAAAGCTCTAAAAGCTCCTATTTAGGAGCTTTTGTGGCTTTTTAGCCAAAATGGAAAAGCTGCAAAAGCAGAAGCAGAAGCCCAAACAAACAGGGCCTAAGAGGCCTAGAAATTTTAGAGAAGTCTTTAATAAACCTCCTATAGAAACCAGCATGACCGAGAAAGCTACGAATACCTTTAATATCCTTTGGACATGGCATTTTCTCAATTGAATCAACTTTAGCTTTATCCACTTCAATACCTCGTTCAGAAATTTTACGCCCCAAGACAATACCTTCATTAACCATAAAGTGGCACTTCTCCCAATTCAAGACAAGATTAGTTTGCTCACATCTCTGCAAAATTCGATCAAGGTTGCTTAAGCAATCATCAAAAGAAGTTCCGTAAACGGAAAAGTCATCCATGAAAACCTCAACAATCTTTTCACAAATATCAGAGAATATAGCAGTCATACATCTTTGAAAGGTAGCAGGTGCATTGCATAAACCAAAGGGCATATGTCTATAAGCATAAGTTCAAAAAGGACAAGTAAAGGTGGTTTTCTCTTGATCAGGTTGTGAAACAGGTATTTGAGAAAAACCAGAATATCCATCAAGGAAGCAAAAGTGTGTGTGCTTAGATAATCTTTCTAGCATTTGATCAATAAAAGGCAAAGGGTAATGATCTTTTCTAGTTGCTTTATTTAATTTTCTAAAATCCCTTTTTGAGTCAAGAGATAATCCCTAAAGTATTCACGTTGATCCAACATGTCTCCCATTATCAAGTTGTATGGGGTTTTCTCAGGATTACCAAAGTAGTGTTTAATATTTTTCACATAACGAGCATAGAGGGTTTTAGGAGGTTCCCCATCTCCATGAGTAGCAAGTACATCTAATTTTTTTGGTATTTCGTATTCCATATCCATACTAAAGATAGATAACAACTTAGAATAGAAAATAAAAACAACTTAGTGATAAAGCAAATAAGCACACACGAGAATATTCACCCCACGCTATTGCTCCTCGGCAACGGCGCCAGAAAAAGGTCTTGATAACCCACAAGTATAGTGGATCAATTGTAGCCTTTCTCGATAAGTAAGAGTGTCGAAGCCAACGAGGAGCTAAACGTAGAATTTATATTCCGTTCAAGTCCTATCGACCACCGATACAACTCTAGGTGCACTTAAAGTTTGCTTTACCTAGAACAAGTATGAAACTAGAAGTACTTTGTAGGTGTAAAGGGATAGGTTTGCAAGATAATAAAGAACACCTAAATAAAAGCTAGGGGCTGTTTAGATAAAGAAACAATTAAGTTAGTTTTAGTAGAGAGCTTTTTGTCAGAAGAAAGTTATTTGTGCCTAGCTAGGCAATCGATAACTAGACCAGTAATCATTATTGTAATTTTATATGAGGGAGAGGCATGGGCTAACATACTTTCTCTACTTGGATCATATGCACTTATGATTGGAACTCTAGCAAGCACCCGAAACTACCAAAGATCATTAAGCACTGGTATAACGAGCTGCTATACAAACGGTTTTTAACCCTTTCCGTGATGGCATTTGGAACCGTCGCCAAGTGAGTGACTACGATAGGGGGGTCCTTCCCACATGACCCAAAAACCGTCGGGGATAGGGAGCCATGATGCATACTGCTACTTCTTGAGCTTGCGTTGGTTTTTCCCTTGAAGAGGAAAGGGTGATGCAGCAAAGTAGAGATAAGTATTTCCCTCAGTTTGAGAACCAAGGTATCAATCCAGTATGAGATAACGCACAAATCACCGAATACCTGCACAAACAATCAAACAACTTGCACCCAACGCGATAAAGGGGTTGTCAATCCCTTCACGGTTATTTGCAAAAGTGAGATCTGATAGAGATAGATAAACGATAAAGTAAATATTTTTGGTATTTTTGTTTAATAGATCGGAGAGTAAAAGATTGCAAAATAGTAGATTGGAATCTTGTATGATGAAAAGTAGAAGATTATATGATGGAAAATAGACCCGGGGGCCATAGGTTTCACTAGAGGCTTCTCTCAAGATAGAAAATAATACGGTGGGTGAAAAAATTACTGCCAAGCAATTGATAGAAAAGCGCAAAGTTATGACTATATCTAAGGCAATGATCATGAATATAGGCATCACGTCCATGTCAAGTAGACCGAAATGATTCTGCATCTACTACTATTACTCCACACATCGACCGCTATCCAGCATGCATCTAGAGTATTAAGTTCATAAAGAACGGAGTAATGCATTAAGTAAGATGACATGATGTAGAGGAATTAACTCAAGCAATATGATGAAAAGCCATCTTTTTATCCTCGATGGCAACAATACAATACGTGCCTTGCTACCCCTACTGTCACTGGGAAAGGACACTTCAAGATTGAACCCAAAGCTAAGCACTTCTCCCATTGCAAGAAAAACCAATCTAGTTGGCCAAACCAAACCGATAGTTCGAAGAGAATTACAAAGATATCAAATCATGCATATAAGAATTCAGAGAAGATTCAAATAATATTCATAGAAAAGCTGATCATAAATCCACAATTCATCGGATCTCGGCAAACACACCTCAAAAAAGTATTACATCGAATAGATCTCCAAGAACATCGAGGAGAACATGGTACTGAGAATCAAAGAGAGAGAAGAAGCCATCTAGCTACTAGCTATGGACCCGTAGGTCTGTGGTAAACTACTCACGCTTCATCAGAAGGGCAATGGTGTTGATGTAGAAGCCCTCCGTGATGAAATCCCCCTCTGGCAGGGTGCCGGAAAAGGTCCCTAGATGGGATCTCATGGGTACAGAAGGTTGCGACGGTGGAAAAGTGTTTTCGTGGATGCCTCTGTTGGTTTGGGGATATTCGGGAATATATAGGTGAAAGAATTAGGTCAAGAGGTGCACGAGGGGCCCACAAGGGTGGGGGGCGCGCCCTACCCCCCTGGGCGCGCCCTCCGTCCTTGTGGCCGCCTCGTGGCTCCTCCAACTTCATCTCCAAGTCTCCTGGTTTCCTTCTGGTCCAAGAAAAATCATCGCGAAAGTTTTATTCCGTTTGGACTCCGTTTGGTATTCCTTTTCTGCGAAACTCAAAAACAAGGAAAAAACAGAAACTGGCACTAGGCTCTAGGTTAATGGGTTAGTCCCAAAAATAATATAAAATAGCATATTATTGCATATAAAACATCCAAAATAGATAATATAATAGCATGGAACAATAAAAAATTATAGATACGTTGGAGACGTATCAAGCATCCCCAAGCTTAATTCCTGCTCGTCCTCGAGTAGGTAAATGATAAAAACAGAATTTTTGATGTGGAATGCTACCTAACATATTTATCCATGTAATTTTCTTTATTGTGGCATGAATGTTCAGATCCGTAAGATTCAAAACAAAAGTTTAATATTGACATAAAAACAATAATACTTCAAGCATACTAACAAGGCAATTATGTCTTCTCAAAATAACATGGCCAAAGAAAGCTTATCCCTACAAAACCATATAGTCTGGCTATGCTCCATCTTCATCACACAAAATACTCAAATCAAGCACAACCCCGATGACAAGCCAAGCAATTGTTTCATACTTTTGATGTTCTCAAACTTTTTCAACTTTCACGCAATACATGAGCGTGAGCCATGGACATAGCACTATGGGTGGAATAGAAGGTGGTTGTGGAGAAGACAAAAAGAGGGAGATAGTCTCGCATCAACTAGGCGTATCAACAGGCTATGGAGATGCCCATCAATAGATATCAATGTGAGTGAGTAGGGATTGCCATGCAACGGATGCACTAGAGCTATAAGTTTATGAAAGCTCAAAAAGAAACTAAGTGGGTGTGCATCGAACTTGCTTGCTCATGAAGACCTAGGGCAATTTGAGGAAGCCCATTATTGGAATATACAAGCCAAGTTCTATAATGAAAAATTCCCACTAGTAAATGAAAGTGACAACATAGGAGACTCTCTATCATGAAGATCACGGTGCTACTTTGAAGCACAAGTGTGGTAAAAGGATAGTAACATTGCCCCTTCTCTCTTTTCTCTCATTTTTTATTTGGGCCTTCTCTTTTTTTTGGCCTTTTTTTTTATTTTTCATCCGGAGTCTCATCCCGACTTGTGGGGGAATCATAGTCTCCATCATTATTTCCTCACATGGGACAATGCTCTAATAATGAAGATCATCACACTTTTATTTACTTACAACTCAAGAATTACAACTCGATTCTTAGAACAAAATATGACTCTATATGAATGCCTCCGGCGGTGTACCGGGATGTGCAATGAATCAAGAGTGACATGTATGAAAGAATTATGAACGGTGGCTTTGCCATAAATACGATGTCAACTACATGATCATGCAAAGCAATATGACAACGATGGTGCGTGTCATAATAAGCGGAACGGTGGAAAGTTGCATGGCAATATATCTTGGAATGGCTATGGAAATGCCATAATAGGTAGGTATGGTGGCTGTTTTGAGGAAGGTATATGGTGGGTGTATGGTACCGGCGAAAGTTTCGCGGCACTAGAGAGGCTAGCAATGGTGGAAGGGTGAGAGTGCGTATAATCCATGGACTCAACATTAGTCATAAAGAACTCACATACTTATTGCAAAAATCTATTAGTTATCGAAACAAAGTACTAAGCGCATGCTCCTAGGGGGATAGATTGGTAGGAAAAGACCATCGCTCGTCCCCGACCGCCACTCATAAGGAAGACAATCAATAAATAAATCATGCTCCGACTTCATCACATAACTGTTCACCATACGTGCATGCTACGAGAATCACAAACCTTAACACAAGTATTTCTCCAATCTACAATTACTCACTAGCATGACTCTAATATCACCATCTTTATATCTCAAAACAATCATAAGGAACCAAACTTCTCATAGTATTCAATGCACTTTATATGAAAGTTTTTATTATATCCCTCTTGGATGCCTATCATATTAGGACTAAATTTATAACCAAAGAAAATTACCATGCTGTTTAAAGACTCTCAAAATAATATAAGTGAATCATGAGAGTTCAACAATTTCTATAAAATAAAGCCACCGCCGTGCTCTAAAAAGATATAAGTCAAGCACTAGAGCAAAATTGCCTAGCTCAAAAGATATAAGTGAAGCACATAGAGTATTCTAATAAATCATGATTCATGCGTGTCCCTCTCAACAGGTGTGTACAGCAAGTATGATTGTGGCAAACTAAAAAGAAAAGACTCAAATTATAAAAGACGCTTCAAGCAAAACACATATCATGTGGTGAATAAAAATATAGCCTCAAGTAAAGTTACCGATAGACGAAGACGAAAGAGGGGATGCCTTCCGGGGCATCCCAAAGCTTAGGCTCTTGGTTGTCCTTGAATATTACCTTGGGGTGCCTTGGGAATCCCCAAGCTTAGGCTCTTGCCACTCCTTATTCCATATTCCATCAAATCCTTACCCAAAAACTTGAAAACTTCACAACACAAAACTCAACAGAAAATCTCATAAGCTCCGTTAGTATAAGAAAATAAATCACCACTTTGGTACTGTTGTGAACTAATTATTTATTTATATTTATGTAATATCTACTGTATTCCAACTATTCCATGGTTCATACCCCCCGATACTACCCATAGATTCATCAAAATAAGCAAACAACACAAAGAAAACAGAATCTGTCAAAAACAGAACAGTCTGTGAAGATCCAAATTGTTCTAATACTTATGTAACTCAAAAAATTCTGAAAAATAAGGAAAACATAGGAAATTTGTATATAAATCTCTTATAAAAAATTCAGGGTTTTTAAACGCTCCAGTGAATTACTAAAATTCTGATACTGGACGCAAAAGTTTCTGTTTTTCAGCAAGATCAAATCAACTATCACCGTAAGCCATCCCAAAGGTCTTACTTGGCACAAATAATAATTAAAACACAAAACCACATATAACCAGAGGCTAGATGAATTATTTATTGCAAAAAACAACCAAAAAATAAAAGACAAAAATAAAATTGGGTTGCCTCCCAACAAGCGCTATTGTTTAACGCCCTTAGCTAGACATAAAAACACGAATAGATCTAGGTATTGTCATCTTTGGTATGCAATCCATAAGTAGCTCTCATAATAGATTCATATGGAAATTTAATTTTCTTTCTAGGAAAGTGCTCCATGCCCTTCCTTAACGGAAATTGAAATCTAATGTTTCCTTCCTTCATATCAATAATTGCACCAATCGTTCTAAGGAAAGGTCTACCAAGAATAATAGGACATGAAGGATTGTAATCTATCTCAAGAACAATGAAATCTACGGGCACATAATTCTTATTTTCAACAATAACAACATCATTAATCCTTCCCATAGGTTTCTTAATAGTGGAATCCGCGAGATGCAAATTTAAAGAACCATCATCAAATTCACGGAAACCTAACACATCACATAAAGTTTTTGGAATCGTGGAAACACTAGCACCCAAATCACACAAAGCATAACACTAAAAATATTTAATCTTAATCTTAATAGTAGGTTCCCACTCATCATAAAGTTTTCTAGGGATAGAAACTTCTAATTCAAGCTTTTCTTCAAAAGATTGCATCATAGCATCAACGATATGTTTAGTAAAAGCTTTGTTTTGATTGTAAGCATGAGGAGAATTCAACATGGATTGCAACAAGGAAATATAATCTATTAAAGAACAATTATCATAATTAAATTCCTTGAAATCCAAAAGAGTGGGTTCATTGCTACTTAAAGTTTTGACCTCTCCAATCCCACTTTTATCAATTTTTGCATCAAGATCTAAAAACTCTGAATCATTGGGATGCCTTTTAACTAAAGTTGACTAATCTCCAGTCCCATCTTTATCAAGATTTATATTGGAAAACAAATATTCAATAGGAGTCACATCAATCACTTTAAGATCTTCATCATTATTTTCACGAAAACTAGAAGAACATGTTTTTACAAACAAATCTTTTTTAGCACGCATCTTAGCGGTTCTTTCTTTGCACTCATCAATGGAAATTCTCATAGCTTTGAGAGACTCATTGATATCATGCTTGGGTGGAATAGATCTAAGTTTCAAAGAGTCAACATCAAGAGAAATTCTATCCACGTTCCGAGCCAAATCATCAATCTTAAGCAATTTTCTTCGATCAAAGCATTGAAATTCTTTTGCAAACTCATAAATTCTTTAACACTATTCTCAAAATCAGAGGGCATATTATTACAATTTCCATAAGAATTGTTGTAGAAATTACCATAATTATTAGAGGAATTACTAGAAAACGGTCTAGGATTAAAATTTCCTCTATAGGCGTTATTACCAAAATTGTTCCTACCAACAAAATTCACATCCATAGATTCATTATTATTTTCAATAAAAGTGGACAAAGGCATATCATTAGGATCCAAAGAAGCACTCTTGCTAGCAAATAAATTCATAAGTTCATCCATCTTTCCACTTAAAACATTAATCTCTTCAATTGCATGCACTTTTTTACTAGTGGAAGATCTTTCGGTATGCCATTGACAATAATTAACCATAATATTATCTAGAAGTTTAGTAGCTTCTCCTAGAGTAATTTCCATAAAAGTGCCTCCCGCGGCCGAATCTATAAGATTTCTAGAAGCAAAATTCAATCCGGCATAATTTTTTTGTATAATCATCCACAAATTCAAACCATGAGTAGGGCAATTTCGTATCATCAATTTCATTCTCTCCCAAGATTGCGCAACATGTTCATGATCAAGTTGCTTAAAATTCATAATATCATTCCTAAGGGAGATGATCTTAGTGGGAGGAAAATACTTGGAAAAGCATCTTTACACTTATTCCATGAATCAATACTATTTTTAGGCAAAGATGAAAACCAAGTTTTAGCACGATCTCGTAGTGAGAATGGAAATAGCTTCAATTTAACAATATCATTATCCACATCTTTTTTCTTTTGCATATCACACAAATCAACAAAATTGTTTAGATGGGATGCGGCATCTTCACTAGGAAGGCCAGAAAATTGATCTTTCATAACAAGATTCAGCAAAGCGGCATTAATTTCACAAGATTCCGCACTAGTGGCGGGAGCAATCGGAGTACTAATAAAATCATTGTTATTGGTGTTGGAAAAGTCACACAATTTGGTATTCTCTTGAGCCATCGTGACAAAGCAAGCAATCCAGCACACGAGCACACAAAAAGTGAACAAAGAAGACAAACGGAAGAGGGGTGAAGAAAAGGCAAAGAGAGGCGCGAAGAAAAAGGCAAATCTTTTCGAAAATCATTTTAGAAGTGGGGTAGAGGAAAACAAGAGGCAAATGGCGAATAATGTAATGCAAGAGGTGAGAGTTTATGATGGGTACTTGGTGTGTCTTGACTTGGCGTAGATCTCCCCGGCAACGGCGCCAGAAATTCTTCCTGCTACTTCTTAAGCTTGCGTTGGTTTTTCCCTTGAAGAGGAAAGGGTGATGCAGCAAAGTAGAGATACGTATTTCCCTCAGTTTGAGAACCAAGGTATCAATCCAGTAGGAGATAACGCACAAATCAATGAATACCTGCACAAATGATCAAATAACTTGCCCAACGCGATAAAGGGGTTGTCAATCCCTTCACGGTTATTTGCAAAAGTGAGATCTGATAGAGATAGATAAACGATAAAGTAAATATTTTTGGTATTTTTGTTTAATAGATCGGAAAGTAAAAGATTGCAAAATAGTAGATCAGAAACTTGTATGATGAAAAGTAGAAGATTATATGATGGAAAATAGACCCGGGGGCCATAGGTTTCGATAGAGGCTTCTCTCAAGATAGAAAATAATACGGTGGGTGAACAAATTACTGCCGAGCAATTGATAGAAAAGCGCAAAGTTATGACGATATCTAAGGCAATGATCATGAATATAGGCATCACGTCCATGTCAAGTAGACCGAAACGATTCTGCATCTACTACTATTACTCCACACATCGACCGCTATCCAGCATGCATCTAGAGTATTAAGTTCATAAAGAACGGAGTAATGCATTAAGTAAGATGACATGATGTAGAGGAATTAACTCAAGCAATATGATGAAAATCCCATCTTTTTATCCTCGATGGCAACAATACAATACGTGCCTTGCTTCCCCTACTGTCACTAGGAAAGGACACCGCAAGATTGAACCCAAAGCTAAGCACTTCTCCCATTGCAAGAAAAACCAATCTAGTTGGCCAAACCAAACCGATAGTTCGAAGAGAATTACAAAGATATCAAATCATGCATATAAGAATTCAGAGAACATTCAAATAATATTCATAGAAAAGCTGATGATAAATCCACAATTCATCGGATCTCGGCAAACACATCGCAAAAAAGTATTACATCGAATAGATCTCCAAGAACATCGAGGAGAACATGGTATTGAGAATCAAAGAGAGAGAAGAAGACATCTAGCTACTAGCTATGGACCCGTAGGTCTGTGGTAAACTACTCACGCTTCATCGAAAGGGCAATGGTGTTGATGTAGAAGCCCTCCGTGATCGAATCCCCCTCCGGCAGGGTGCCGAAAAAGCTCCCTAGATGGGATCTCACGGGTATAGAAGGTTGCGACAGTGGAAAAGTGTTTTCGTGGATGCCTCTGTTGGTTTGGGGATATTTGGGAATATATAGGCGAAAGAATTAGGTCAGGACATGCACGAGGGGCCCACAAGGGTGGGGGCGCGCCCTCCGTCCTTGTGGCCGCCTCGTGGCTCCTCCGACTTCATCTCCAAGTCTCCTGGGTCCAAGAAAATCATCGCGAAAGTTTTATTCCGTTTTGACTCCGTTTGGTATTCCTTTTCTGTGAAACTCAAAAACAAGGAAAAAACAGATAATAGTTTAGTCCAAAAAATAGTTTAATAGTTTAGTCCAAAAAATAATATAAAATAGCATATTATTACATATAAAACATCCAAAACAGATAATATAATAGCATGGAACAATAAAAAATTATAGATATGTTGGAGACGTATCACATATAGTTGTCCATATAAAACTGTTTCTAATATCTCGAATATCACAAACGCTCCATCATGCAACTCGTTTGTGCTCGCATTGCCATCGCAGTCGGTATTCTGTGGTGCTACATTTACGATGCGCGGCCCGTCACAAACGGTTCACGATTATAGAACGTGTATGATAAGCAGACAATCACACACATTCACTTTTCCCGAACCGTATGCGATAACAAATTAAGAAGATTAGCTAATCGTCATCGAGTGTCGGATAGGATTACGAAAAGTCGGACCATCGTAACATCATCGTACATGACAACTATCGCACACATTATTCTATGGTGCAACATTTACGATGCGTACCACATCAGAAATAGTTCATGGTTGCAAATCGTGTACGATAAGGCAACTATCACAAACGTTCAGTTTGCCCGCACCGTTTGTGATATTGCCTGACATCGCACACGCTTTGCAAACGACAACTGTGTGCATGCTTGCACACGTTTCCTGTCTGTGAACCATGTCGGATTATGGTGTATATCACAGACGTTTGTGTTTTACCAATAGTGTGTGCCGTAACAACCTGCAGAGCCTAATTTCACCATAATTTAATTGCTGCTATTACAAATTGTACCAGATTTGAATTTGAAAGTATGCTATAGCTTTATTCATATCCATTAGGTTCAAACAACGGATGCATTATTCGATTCACAGGTACATATATATGTTCAAGAATTACATAAGCACCAAATAAACACAGTTGTATACTTGTACTATTAAAGACAGTAAAGAAAGAGGCGAAATACATTCTGGTTGCTGAACAAGGTGAAGCGGAATGCCCATATTGTGCCCTCCTCCATGCAGAAGGCACGTACGACTCTAGTCCAACCCCTTGTGATTGTCGACCGCCCATCCTTCACTGTCTTCATGAAAACATCTAGATAATCATCATGTTCTGGTAGAAATACTTTAACCTTTGCATGCCCACCAATCTTGTAGTTTGAGAGGTAATCTTGAGTAAACTGCTTTGGGAACCACTGCAAAGAAAAAAGATTCAGACATTGTCATCTAACACAACTCATTATGGGCAGTAAAAAGAAGGCTGCAGAGTTCTTACTTACTATCCTGCGGTTCGCTGTTGTCTTGGATAAAGTGTAAACAAATAGTTTAATTGCCATCTTTTGACCCATTTTACTAACAATCTTTCTCAGCTTCCTCACTTGATGCTGGTTCATCAATATCTCATTGCCCCATACGCGGAAAGGGTCGAAGCGCGGATCTTTACCAATGACATATGTACCTAAAAGCACCAAGTTAATATTAGAAGCTAAACAGCAATTGCACAATGATGTAGTACAACCGTCTTTTATAATATCTTATAACATCCAATATACTCACATATTAGATGAATTAACATCTTATATTATGGGCCGAAGGGAGTTTATTGCATTTTTACAAATTATTGGCTGATTAACTGCTGCTGTATCCATGGGTTAGAGTTAGTTTGAGATAGTTTGGGCTCAAATAGCCCTAAAGTATATCCAAACATGAGGGCTAGTTTGAGCTAGTTGCATCTAACCCACCCAAAAAAATACCACACCCAAGAGGTGCTAATTGGAGCTAGTTCTCCTAGTGTATTTATTGTCAATCTAACCCTGTCATCCAAACACCTCTTTGGCTAGAGTTAGTTCAGGGTTAGTCATGAGCTACAAACTAACTCTAACCTCTAGCTATGTTAGAGTATCCAAACAGGGCTGTGTTGTTGTTGTTGTTGTTGTTGTTGCTGCTGCTGCTCTTCTACGTATATCTAGACATCATCAGAACATTAAGGTAACACTCTTCCTTGTTGCTATGTAGCCTAGGATTGCATATTTAGACATTCAGTACAGTGCATGTTGCTATGTAGCCTCAGATATATTACATATGGCCCTAGTTAACCTAACGATAAATGGGTTACCGATATATTCAGTTAAAAGTCCGATTCACCGATTAGTCCCTTATCAGCCCCCGGCCTATATGGTTCCAGCTACCGATATCCTGAACAGTGAGTATATATAAGCCGTGGGATGAAACTAACCTCGATGGAAAACAACAGTCATTCCAAAAATTGTCCTGTGTAAGTATATCGAGAGGAATGTTAAGCACAACAGGCTAAACATCAACAAAATATATCCATGGCAGACAAAATAATCTCCAAAAGATAGCTTCAGTGTGCAGGTTTAAGCACGCTAGTAAAGCAAAACAAGTGAAAAGGTGTGTTAACTACAACCGGCCTAACATTTAACAAGCAAACATATTCATTCAAACTGGTATTGTGCCGGTCTAAGTACACTACTTATTGTTAAATAAAAATATAAAGGCGTGTTAATTACAAGATGCAACAACCAAATGTAGTCATTCATAGTGGTATTGTTGAAACTGGTATTGATGAAATTGAACTGCACAGTTCATACTTGCACATATAGAACAGCACGTTGTGAATAACTGGAATAAACCAGGCATACTACGAACAACCAAAGATAGCATTTGAAAATGGACATATGCTAACTACAAACAACCGAACAATCAAAAAACTTTAAAAGAGGCATATGCTAGCTATAAGAGGCTTAACAACAAGCAAATATATGCATTCCTATCGGTATCTTTAAAACTGGATTGATGAAAATGTACTGCACAGTAAATAGTTGCACATATAGAGCATCACATTGTGAACAACTGAAATAAACAAGGCATACTGATAACCCACAAGTATAGGGGATCGCAACAGTTTTCGAGGGTAGAGTATTCAACCCAAATGTACTGGAATCAGAAGATTTTCCGTCAGCCACTTCTTTGCCGTCTGCTAATAGACGGCAAAGGATGGCTTTGCCATCAGCTTCCAAAAAACAGACGGCAAAGAGCGGGCTGACGGCAAAGGTTGGCTTTGCCATCAGCCACCTCTTTGCCGTCTGCTAGCAGATGGCAAAGCTTCTTTGCCGTTTGCTAGCAGACGGCAAAGAGGGAGGTTGGCCCATTGGAATCTAAACCCTAACGGCCCCCTCTTTGTCGTCTGCTAGCAGACGGCAAAGAGCAAGACGGCGGACGGCAAAGGGGCGGCAGACGGCAAAGCTTTAATTTAACTAACGGGGCCGCGCCCCCGCCGTCGCCCTCTCTCTCTTTCTCTCCCTCTTTCCTCCCCGACGAGCACCGCCGCCCCAACCACCCGTCGCCCCACCGCCCCACCCCCCCGGCCCCACCCCTCCCTGCCACTCCGTCCCGTCGCCGCCGCTTACCCCACCCTCCCCCGCCCCGTCGCCGCCCCTCCCTGCCACCCCCCACCCTCCCACCGCCCCCCTCCCAGCCCCCCATCGCCTCTCTAGCCTCCCGCCGCACCGCTGGTCGGCCCGCCCACTCCCCCCCCCCGAGGAGCACGGCCTCGTCGATGCCCCTGCCGGCCCCCGAGGAGCGCCGCCCTGTCGCCGCCCCCCACGGTGAGCCCCACTGCCATCCCCCTTTTCTGTATTTTTTCTATTTTTTCTTTTCTGTTTTAGATATTAGATATAGTTAGTTGTAGGTTTAGTGCTAGATTAGATTAGATTATATTAGATTAGTGCTAGGTTTTAGTTAAATAGTCATAATTAAAGAGTAAAAAAAGATGAAAAAGAAGAAGAAGAAAAGTAGAATAAGTAAAGGGGGACGAAGAAGAAGAAGAAACGAGAGGAGGAGGAGAGGGAGAGAAGAAGAATAGATGACGAAGTCAAAGACGCAATAATCATCTCCTCACCGCCTCCCCTACGCACTCCGCCCCTCGAGACTATGCGCCAAAGAGACAAGGAAAGACTGCCCCAGACCGCAAGACAAGGTAGGAGGCGGATCTGCACGTAATATAAGAAGAAACGAGGAGAAGAAAAAATCAGCAGCCCTACCGACACGACCCCGCGCCACACCCCGACCCCGACCCCGACACGCCACACCCCGACCCGACACCAGCACCCCGGCCCCCGCCAACGACACCCCCGACACCCCACACACGGCACCCCCCGACCCCGACACAACAGACCCCCACCCTACGCCTACTACTACACCCCCTCGACACCCCGACACGGCACCCCCGACATCGGCACGACACCCCCGACACCTCTTCGGCCTCCTCTTGACTGAAAAGGTGCTCTTCGGCCTTCCAGAGGCCGAAGGGGTCATATATTTGTGAATTATGAGTTAGGTCATATATTTTTTGATTTTTTTATAAAAAACATCATATTTGTGTTGATCTGGTGGTTTTAAATGTGCAGTTTGTTTTATCGCTGCGAGGGTCTGGTGTTCGACGACCTCCCCGTGCGTTCGACAAGCTCCGCCCCTGCATTCGTGGGTGAGCACAAATGACATCTCCTCCTCCCCCCTTCATTTGCTCTGTTTCGGTCTTCATGCCGATGAAACTTGCTAGCTATAGGTGTCTTCAATCATCAGTATGCGTGACCACTATGCGTCTCCCGTTCAAAAGGGTTACATCTATAAATATGCATGCATTTGCATATTTATAACCGTGATTCTTTCGAATTGTCTAACGTTATCCATGGACAGCCCAAGTATGTGTAGATTGGGTTCATTTTCCCATATGCTCTGCTCCAGATCCGATGCAGAATTTCGTCAGTGCCTCCCTGTCGTTCTCCGGGTACACATCCTCTATGCTTATTGCCGAGATGTGTATCAGGAGAACAGCGGGGAGGTGCTGCCAAAATTTTGTGTCGGATCCGGAGCAGAGCATGGGAAAACGAACCCAATCTACACATACTCGGGTGGGATTAGAACCTATCTTTATCTATTAGTGTCTAGGTTGCATGGACGTAATAAAACTGACAAACTCCATTAACTGATGGATATGGTTTACTGAATTATGTATATATTTCTTGTGTGTCCAGTAGCTAAGCAATATGAGTGATCGTGCGTGGATGTACACCGGTCACACTGGTCAGGAAGACATGACCGATGAATGGTTAACAAAAACCAAGGGATTTGTGAGAGGCGCATTTGCAAATGGCCAGAGAATAAGCTGGTGCCCCTGTGTCGGGTGTGACAACTATCATAGGAGGAACGATCTTGAAATGAGTAAACACCTGCAGAAGTTTGGTTTTACGCCTGGTTATACGGTCTAGACATTTCATGGTGAGTCTGCCCAACATGCCAGAGCCGAGGTGGTTCGTCGTCGCACCGACGAGCATGGTACCGGGATGGAAGACATGGTGCAAAACTTTGATGATGCTCGGGACTCGGACGATGAGATGGAAGAATCTGCAAAGGCCTTCAATGAAATGTTGGAGTCTTCAAAACGTCCTCTCCATGAGCACGCTGAGCTTTGTCAGCTAGATGCCATCTCACAAATAATGGCTCTGAAGGCTCAATTCACCTTGGGCAGAGAAGGCTACGACGCGATGATGACAGTATTTGGACGTTTTCTACCCAAAGGCCATGTACTACTTGCAAACCTGTACCAGTCAGGCAAAATCCTCCGTGCTCTTAAGATGCCCTATGAGAAGATACATGCCTGTGAGAAAGGATGTGCCTTATTTAGGCTTCAGTATGCGGACTTGAACTATTGTCCCATTTGCAAGTCATCCAAGTATGTTGTGGTAGACAACGGTATGGGTGAGAAGACGCAGACCAAAATACCCATTAATGTTCTTCGGTATATGCCAATCGTACCAAGACTTCAATGTCTTTTCATGGTCGAAGAGACAGCCAGACAGATAACATGGCATGAAACGGGCAAAAGAACCCAACTAGATGCAGATGGGAATCTGATGATGGTGCACACATCGGATGGTGAAGCGTGGAAGCGCTTTGATGCATTACATAAGGAAAAAGCGGCAGATCCAAGGCATCCTCGAGTCGCCATCAGCACGGATGGGTTCAGTGTGTTTGGTCTGACGGCAGCCCAATACAGTTGTTGGCCCGTATTTGTCATTCCACACAATCTCCCCCCCCCAGACAAATTATGCAAAGAAAGAACATTTTTCTGACGTTGATAATTCCAGGGCCTAACTATCCGGGGAAGAATATGAATGTGTACATGCAACCACTTAAGGACGAATTGCAAGAAGCTTGGGATAATGGGTTCAAGACATACGACGCCTTTAGCAAACAGAACTTCATAATGAGTGTCTGGTACATGTACTCGATGCATGACTTGCCGGCGTATGCGCTATTCGTTGGCTGGTGTGTGCATGGAAGGTTCCCGTGCCCCACATGCAAGGCAGCTCTTGAGTTGCATTGGCTTTAGGCCGGTCGCAAGTTTTCTTGCTTCGACTTGCATAGACGGTTCCTGGATCCTCACCATAAGTTCAGGAAAGACAAGAAGAACTTCATCAAAGGTAGAGTTATCAAAAACTCTACACCACCTGCGTTGACAGGCCAAGAGACCCTGGATCAGTTAAACACTCTCGAGCCAGATCCAGAGCGTCTAGGGTATTTCAAGGGGTATAATTCGAAACACGCCTGGACTCACAAGACATGCTTGTGGGATCTGCCTTACTTCAAAGACCTCCTTTGCCCACACAACATCGACGTGATACACACTGAAAAGAATATCGCCAAGGCACTTTTTGGTACATTGTTCGGCATAGAGGGGAAGTCAAAGGATAATACTAAGGCTAGAGTCGATCAGGAGGCGCTATGTGATAGACCGTTACAAAACATGCAACCACCAAAAGGAAAGCAGAACTGGACAAAGCCAAAGGCATAGTTCAATCTTGGAAGGCCAACTATGAGGGAAATTATCTTGTGGGTGAAAATGCAGTTGATGTTCCCCGATGGGTATGCAGTGAATCTAAAGAGAGGAGTGAGTCTTGAAAAATTGAAAATATTTTGTCTCAAGAGTCATGATTGGCACATATGGATTGAGCGGGTAATGCCGGTGATGTTGCGTGGCTTCATCCCTGAGGATGAATGGCTAGTACTAGCAGAGCTGAGCTATTTCTTCCGTGTTCTTTGTGCGAAAGAACTATCGCCTGGCCTGCTAGAATAAATGGAAGAGCTGGCGCCGGAGTTGATGTGCAAGTTAGAGAAGATCTTTCCGTCGGGCTTCTTTAATCCAATGCAGCACTTGATTTTGCATCTCCCGACCGAGGCAAGATTGGGGTGGCCCGTGCAAAATCGTTGGTGCTACGCAACTGAGAGGATGCAGAAGACGCTTCGAGCAAAATGTAAAAATAAACGTAGAATTGAAGCATCGATGGCCGAGGCATTCATTATTGAGGAGGCGGCAAACTTCATGACAGCACACTACGAAGCCAAAAATCATCATTTGCATAATCCGAAGCCTCAGTACAATGCTGGCGACCCTAAAAAGGGTGGATCCAACCTCAGCCTATTCAAAGGGAATCTCGCACCAGCCGGTGCTTCTAATTCCTTATTGTTGGATGTCGAAGAATGGCGGACCATTTCGTTGTATATCTTCAACAACCTAACAGAAGTGCGGCCGTACATCGAGTAAGTTCTCGGTACATTGTTTCGCAACTTCTAATTCCTTTGAACTGCTCCTATTCCAGGATATTTGATATAGTCGATACGTCGCCAAATTCTCGTATGGAGCGGTGATCCAAAACGATTCCGTCGAAGAGTATGAGCTTCTGGCAAAGCATGGAGGCGGCTATCCCGGTTTCATCTCTTGGTTCAAACAAGCGGTAATTTCCATTAGACCATTTCATTTCTTCGTCTAATTTGCGGCAAATGCAACAATCCTTTCGTATTAAACTTGTAGGCTAATTCAGAGTTTATGGACGCCGAATTGAGACAAGTCGCTAATGGTTTTGACGTTAAGGTCCGTTCATTTGACAAATACGACATCAACGGGTATCGCTTTCGTACCTATGGCAAAGAGCTATCTATGGCTAACTGAAAGTCTACAAATTGTTTTGTCTCTGCTATCGGCGAAGGAGATACCAAGTATTATGGAAGAGTTGAAGCAATTTATGAACTTCAATTATATGGTGCAAACTCACCAAACATCATAGTCTTCAAATGTTATTGGTTCCAGCCGAAGGAGACTAGAAGGACTCATGAACATATAGGGCTAGTGGAAATCAAACAAAGCACCCATTTGGATGTTCCCGATGTCTATATTACGGTTCAACAGGCAACCCAAGTTTTCTATCTACCGTGGGCCTGTCAAAGTGATCCAAATCTCAATGGTTGGGATGTCGTTTATGAAGTGCCGCCACGTGTTAGACCACCTCCCCCCAATGAAGAGGATTATGAACCTCACATTAACCCAGACACATATGAAGGAGAATTCTTCCAAGAAACACGTCTTTCCAAAAAATGTTTCAAGAACCGCTCTACTTCACCCCAGAACATTGAAGTAGACATCGACAATGAATCCGACTTCACCCCTGAGCCGGAACAAGAAGAGGTTAATGTTGCGGATGACCTGTCAATGCTTGACCGATTATGTAAAGGAGGCCTTCCACATGTTGATGCATTTATTGATGATGATGATGAGCACGTCATTACTAATAGTGATGATGATGATGCATTTATTGATCCCGGAGCATATATAGATGATGAAGAGTAATATTAGTAATGTCAGGTATTCAATTATTATGTACATATATATATATTATTAACTAGTTCATGCTATTAGGTATTCAATTTTTTATTATGTTCATGATGATGATACACTTAAATTATATACATATTATTCATGTCAGGTATTCAATTTTTTTATGTTGTACTAATTTTGTTTACTCTTTGTCATTGCAGGTGTTGACAGATGGTGGGCGCGGGTCGAGAGCGCGCCGAGCCTTCTTCCTCGGCGCGTGCTGGGAGGGGTGCTTCCATTCCACCCCAGCACCTCCAGAGAGCGCTGCTAGACAGTATGCAGACACCACCGGCGGGCGCTTCTTCTTCGGTCGGGAGAGGTCGGGGGAGGACGAAGAGGGGTGCTAGAGGTGGACGTGGCGACGGGAGAGGTAGGAAGGCTGCTATGCCTTCCTCGCCGCCACCCCCAGCTGATTCACCTGACCATAGGACTGCTCCGTCTGAGGTGGACCCATCTGACGTGGACCCGTCTCGGACTCCGGTCCACGAGCCACGGGCCGACGAGCCTCGGGTCGCCGAGCCTTCGTCCCACGAGACTCTGGTCCCAGAGTCTTCGTCCCACGTGACTCCGGAGGCTAGTGTCTATGCTGATGGTGGCGAGGACAGCTTTTCTGATGATAGCTATAGCGAGGGCGAGCTGGTTGAGGGGGGCAAGGTCTACCAGCATGGTGGTACAAAGCTCCCGCCCATGCCGACTACCCACGAGCAGAGGTGGTTGATTGCGCCTAATGGAGAGAAGTAAGTGCATTTACTCTTTTTTAACCTTTTGCCTTCATGTTTCTTCAAATTAATCTCTAATGTGTTGGCCTTGTCATACTTCAGGGGTTTGAAACACGCCCCTGGTGTCCGCAGGCCCAACCAGGTCCTTGGTGTGCTTTGCCGGCAGAACTTCCGGGGTGGGTCACGTTGCCCGGTGAGGGCCAGGTTCCACAGCTAGCACTAAGCTGGGAGCTGTACTTGGCTGCCCCGGCCCCGCCAGAGGAGAGGGTCGACGGTGTCTTGTGCGAGATGGTGGCCGACATTGTGATCTGGACATTTTGTGTAATTTCTCCTTTACAGAATTAAAAATCAATAGTACCTAGTGATTGTACTAATCAGTGTTGTCTTGTTTGATTGCAGACCTTCTACAGGTGTCTTGAGGAACAGGAGGAGGCCACATCTATGGTTGTCGAAGCCGAGTGCAAGCTCCTACTTCAGAACTTACGGCACGAGGCTCGGGTGCAGGCTGTTCGAGACTACTACGCCTCGACTGGTATTAAGAGGTCCAAGAGGAAGTGCTGCGTCAAGTTTCTGAGTAAAGAGAAGTACATGAAGGTAATTACCTATTCTTAAGGCCTTGTACTTAGTTTTCTTGATTTGATTCGTAGGCGTAGCGCTGAAATTTCTCTTGACTAACTTAGGTGCCCCCGAGATTGTGTGCGGATAGGATGGACTGTTGGGAGGCGTTGGTGGATGAGTGGTGCTCTCCCCAATGGCTAGCCGTCCACAACAAGGCCAAGGATAAGCGTGCCCAAATGGTTGGTGTGCCACACCATCAAGGGAGCTCCAACCTGTTTGAGTACGGGGATAACTGGGTATGTGGTTTGCTTCATGATTCATGCAATTTCATTCTTCATGCTAGCTTGAGCCCTTAACTACAATATTTTGTTCCTCTCTTTTAGGCGTGACACAACAAGAAGGAGGTGCCAGAGGTGTTCGACCTCTATGCCATGGCCCATACTGCCCCGTACAAGAAGGCCAAGGCATTCTCTGAGTCTGACCTCGATCATCCAGAGAGCTTCACCAACATCTCCTCCCACCACAAGCTCATGAAGTACAGATCCGAGGGGAAGGCGAGGAAAGGGGATGACTTTAACCTGAGCCAGAGTCCTTTTGATCCAGAGCTGGTGATGATATCTGGTGGCGGGAGGTCCCATGGCTCTATAGCCATTGGGGATGGACTGATATGTTGTCCTAGAACTCTCCCGGAGATCAAGAAGCGCCAGACGAGCTCCGATCCTGAGATAAGGCCTCGTCCACGGTCAATGGAGCTCGCCATCGAGGCTAGGGCCCAGGAGCTTTTGGCGAAGGCAAACAGGCAGGCGGCGGAGAGGGAGAGGGACATGGAGGAGAGGACGACTAGGCTGTTGGAGGAGGAGAGGAACCGGAACGACGCGTCTCACCGGGCCCTATACGAGCTCCTCGTGGTAAGTTTCTCCTGCATATTAGCCAAATCATGCATGTAATGTTCGTTTCATTACTAACTAATATGACTGACTTGTGAAAACCAAATGTGCAGTCCGTGTGCCAGACCAACGGTCAGACCCCTCCGCCGATGCCCCAGATTCCTATAGCAACCACGGTGAGTTTCATTTGAATGGTCATTACTTACTAGTATTCACATTTGAGTTGCATCATGCTAATGAGACATTGCAAATGATCTTTGGTGCAGCATGCCTCCCGACAAGCATCGACCGATCCTTCTCCGTCTGCCACTGGCGCAACCCCGACCGGTCCTTCACCTCCGTGATGATGGTAAGTTTTCCCAAGTGTTTTGCTTAACAAATGCATACTTAGCTTAAGAAATGACCTATTTAGCTCCAAAATGACCTATACTTAGCTTATTTTCCTCGAAAATGACATAATAACCTTACTTAGCTCCAAAATGACCGATTTTACATTGGATAGCTATAAAATGACCTGTACTTAGCATTTTTTTCCTCCAAAATGACATAATATGCTTAGTTAGCTAAAAAATGGCATAACTACCTAGGATAGCTCAATAATGACCTATACTTAGCTTAGCTAGTTCATTTATGATATAATTAGCTTACTTAGGTAAAAAATGGCATAATAACCTTGGTTTACCTCCTAACTGTCATATACTTCGCTTATTTTCCTCGAAAATGACATAATAACCTTACCTAGCTCCAAAATGACCGATTTTAACTAGGATAGCTCTAAAATGACCTACACTTACCATTTTTTACCTCCAAAATGAATAAATATGCTTAGTTAGCTAAAAAATGGCATAACTACCTATGTTAGCTCAAAAATGACCTATACTTAACTTATTTAGTTGATTTATGACATACTTAGCATACTTAGGTCAAAAATGGCATAATAATCTTGGTTACCTCCAAAATGACATATACTTAGCTTATTTTCCTCGAAAATGACATAATAATCTTACTTAGCTCCAAAATGACCTATTTACCTAGGTTAGCTCTAAAATGACCTACACTTAGCATTTTTTTCCTCCAAAATGACTTAATATGCTTAGTTAGCTAAAAAATGGCATAATTAACTAGGTTACCTTAGTTAGAAGAAGAAGAAGATAAAGAAGAGGAGAAAAAGAAAGAGAAGAAAAATTCTTCTTCTTCTTCTAGCTAGTCTTCTTCTTCTTCTTCTAACTTTCTTCTATCCCAATTTGCAGATTTGCTTTAGATCATGGAAGCTTGCGTTGATGGAGTCTACTCTTCTCCTTGTCCTTCCTTTTTGTTTTGATTTTGTAGGATGAACAATGTGAAACTTGCTACCTATATATGTATGTATGGATGAAACCATTGTATGCTTGTTGTTGGATATGTTGTCTATATATATGTTGGATATGGACTTTCAATTAGGTATGTATATGTGTTGGATGATCATATCCATATGGCAGGGATATGTATGCTTGTTGAAAGTATTTTCAAATGTATATATATATATATATATATCTGTGAAATTGATTGAATTTAAGAAAAAACAGAATAAACAGGGGCAGTACAGGCACTTTGCCATCTGCCAGCAGACGGCAAAGCTGCCACGTGGCAGCTACCTGTGCTACCCGGGGACACTGGGTTGGCCTATTTGGTTGCTTTGCCGTTTGCTGGCAGACGGCAAAGACCTTTGCATCTTTGCCGTGTGCCAGTAGACGGCATAGCAAGCCACGTGCCAGCTAGCTGGGGGGCACCTGGGCTGGCCTATTTGGGCACTTTGCCGTCTGCTGGCAGACGGCAAAGATGCAAAGGTCTTTGCCGTCTGCCAGCAGACGGCAAAGCACGCCGTTAACCCCTTAATGGACCTAACCCTACCCTCTGCCGTCTACTTGACCTGGATGGCTGACGGCAAACTCCTTTGTCGTCTGCTTTATTAAAGCAGACGGCAAAGTAGCCCTTTGCTGTAGTTCGTTGAGCCGGACGTGGGGCCGTCTCCTGGCTGACGGCAAAAGCCTTTGCCGTCCGCCAGGCATGCCTTTGCCGTCAGCCATGGCAGACGGCAAAGTGCCTGATTCCTGTAGTGGCAACCCAAATTTATTGATTCGACACAAGGGGAGCCAAAGAATATTTGCAAGTATTAGCAGCTGAGTTGTCAATTCAACCACACCTGGAGATTAATTATCTGCAGCAAGGTGATCAGTAGCAAAGTAATATGATAGTTTTGATAGTAGTAGCAATAGCAATAGTAACGGTAACAGTGATAGCAATGATTTTGTAGCAAGTGCAATAGTAACAGTAGCAGTAGTAACTTAGCAGAAACAATATAAGAGAAATTCGTAGGCATTGGATGGGTGAATTCGTTGGATGATATTCATCATATAATAGTCATAACCTAGGGCGATACGGCACTAGCTCAAGTTCATAAATATAATGTAGGCATGTATTCCGTAAATAGTCATACGTGCTTATGGAAAGAACTTGCATGACATCTTTTATCCTGCCCTCCCGTGGCAGCGGGGTCCTATTGGAAACTAAGGGATATTAAGGCCTCCTTTTAATAGAGAACCGGAACAAAGCATTAACACATAGTGAATACATGAACTCCTCAAACTACGGTCATCACCGGGAAGTGTCCCGACTTATGTCACTTCGGGGTTGCCGGATCATAACACGTAGTAGGTGACTATAACTTGCAAGATCGGATCTAGAACATAGATTTAATGGTGATAACATAAACGGTTCGGATCTGAAATCATGGCACCCGGGCCCAAAGTGAGAAGCATTAAGCATGACAAAGTCATAGCAACATCAATCTCAGAACATAATGGATACTAGGGATCAAGCCCTAACAAAACTAACTCAATTACATGATGAATCTCATCCAACTCCTCACCGACCAGCGAGCCTATGAAGAAATTACTCACTCCCGGTGGGGAGCATCATGGAATTGGTGATGGAGAAGGGTTGGTGATGACGAAGATCGAAGATCCCCCACTTCGGAGCCCCAAACGGACTCCAGATCTGGCCTCCCGATGAAGAACAGGAGGTGGCGGCGGCTCCGTCTAGTGAAACACGATAATTCTTCCTCCCTGATTTTTTTCTCCGAAAATGTGATTTTATAGTATCAGGGTTGAGGTCTGCGGGGCCACCAGGTGGGGACAACCCACCTGGGCGTGCCCGAAGGGGGGGGCGCGCCCTGGTGGGTTGTGCCCACCCAGGTGCCCCCCTCCGGTGGTTCTTGGCTCCAGAAATTCTTATTTATTGAATAAAAATTCCCCACAAAGTTTCGTTCCAATCCGAGAACTTCTATTTCTGCACAAAAACAACACCATGGTAGTTCTGTTGAAAATAGCGTCTGTTCGGTTTAGTTTCATTCAAATTATGCAAATTAGAGTCCAAAACAAGAGGAAAAGCGTTAGGAAAAGTAGATACGACGGAGACGTATCAACTCCCCCAAGCTTAAACCTTTGCTTGTACTCAAGCAATTTAGTTGATAAACTGAAAGTGAAAAAGAAAAACTTTTACGAACTCTTTTGCTCTTGTTTACATAAATAAGCTTAAGTAGCACCCAGGTTTTCAGCAAAGATTATAACTAACCATGTCGACAATAACTCTTAAAAATTATATTAACTCATATCAATGGCATAATCAACTAGCGAGCAATAATAAGGTATCTCAAAAGACAACACTTTGTCAAAACAACCATGATATAAGATGTCAATAGTGGTATCTCGCTAGCCCTTTCTGAGACTGCAAAACATAAATGCAGAGCACCTCCAAAGTTCAAGCAGTGACTAAACATTGTAATTTATGGTAGAGAAGATCCAGTCATGATGCACCCAACATTAGCTACACACAATGCATGAGGATGACAATAGTGCTCTTAGGTTCTGGCGCTTATTTCAGAAGGTGATGACACAACATAAAAGTAAATAGATAGTCCCTTCGCAGAGGGAAGCAGTGATTTGCAGAGGTGCCAGAGCTCAAGTTTTTAAAACAGAGGTAAATGAAATTTTGAGAAATGCACCCTTCTTGTTTACTTCGCGACCATTAGTTATCAGTATCTTCCATGCTAAACACATTAGTGGTGGTTCCCAAGCGATAAAAGTAAAGGTTTACTCCCCCTCCACCAACAATCACACTCCACGGCTTGTCCGAAACAACGGGTGTCCTCCATACCAACAACAGTCCTGGGGGACTTTTGTTTAATTATTTGCAATTTGAGTTCAGGACTGGGAATCCCTATTACGGCCCCTCTCGTGCAAGGATGAGTGAGTAAACACTCATCATGAGAATAACCCGCTTAGCATGGAAGATGCTAACTACCTCCTGTCGCTCTATGAACAATCCAGGCACACAAAAAAGGATATTTATTTGAAGTTTTTAGAGGTGGCACATGCAAATTTACTTAGGACGCAGGGTAATACCGTATATAGGTAGGTATGTTGGACTCATCTGGAATAACTTGGGTTTCAGGTTTTTGATGCACAAGCAGAAATCCCGCTTAGTACAGGTGAAGTCTAGCAAGTAGGTTGAGAAGCGGCCAGCTAGAGAGCGAAAACGGTCATGAACATGCATTATGCATAAGTAACATTGGATACTAGCATGAGTAGGATATGAACACCATGAACATAAATATCATAGAGGCTATGTTGGTTTTGATTCAACTACATGCATGAACATGTGCCAAGTCAAGCCACTCGAACATTCAGAGGAGGATACCATATCATCATACTACATCACAATCATTTTAACGCAATGTTGACATCCAAGATAAATCATTATCCACTCCTAGCTACTTAAGCATGGCATGAGAAACTATAATCTCTAATTGTCATTGCAAACATGTTTAATCATAATAGGCTAAATCATGGATACTAGGTTAAACATATTTAGAAAAATAGAACAAGTTGACTTCATACCCGTTTCTCTCTGCCACAGCCAGTTCATCAAATATCGTCATTATTGCCTTTCACTTGCACGACCGAACGATATGAAAATAATAATAGTTCAAGAGTGCTATGGACTAAGCTGGAATCTGCAAACATTTTATTCAAAAGGAGAAGACAAAGTAATATGGGCTCTTTGTTAGATCAACAATAATGCATATGAGAGACACTCAACATTTTCATCGTGGTCTTCTCCTCGGTACAACTCAATAAAAAGGGAAAGAAATTCAGAGAAACACACTGAAATATTTTTGGAGTTTTTGGTTTTTCTTGAACAAACAAATAAAAGGGAAAAACAAAAACGAGAAAAGCTATTTACACAGGAAAGCTCCCAACAAGCAAAAGAAGAACAAGGAAATCTTTTGGGTTTTCTTTTTAGTACTACAACAAATTAAACTAGGAAGAAAAACCGAAAAGAAGCAGGAAATATTTTTGTATTTTCTCAAAGTTTTTCAACCACACAAGAAGAAGGCGAGAAAATAAATCTAACATGGATAATACAATGAAAGAGTGTGGACACCGACAACTGGAAAGAAATGTGTGAACATGAATGTAATATCGGTGGAAATACGTACTCCCCCAAGCTTAGGCTTTTGGCCTAACTTGGTAATCACCACTCGAAGAAACCATGGGGTCCTATGTTGAAGTGCTGGGGAGCGGGCACCTGAGGGTCCCACTCCTGAGGCTCCTCCTCTGCTGCAGCCAGATTGTTCCAGTAGGCGACAATGTCCTCAGGCATAATCCTGTATCCGCCCCTGGCAATAGGATCAAACAAAGCAGGTGCAGGCAATGGAATAATATCACGAGTGTCCACACTGAAAACCAGGTTATAAGGAACAGGAATATCAGTGTTCTCGCCAACAATAAACTGGTGGTGTGCCATAGCCTGACGATCTAAATAAACCTTGGGTAAAGGATGATCATGCTGGCGTATCTGAATGTTAAAGTGACTCGCTAAACGAGTAGCATAAATACCACCATGTATTTTGCCCTTGGATCTGTTAATGTGGAGGCGACATGCCACAATAGCCCCCAAGCTATAAGTGTTGTCGCCACAAAGTGCACGGTGTAAAACAGTGAAGTCTGGGGCACTGAGTGCACCTACCTTCTCTCTGGCAAGCAAACACTTCACAATGAATAGGGCAAAATAATGCACGGCAGGAAAATGTAAGCTAGTGGCGGTAACACCTGACACCCCTCTCTCATCCCCCACTGTCAGAGTGCGGTAAAAACCATCAAACTCTGCGGGCCTAGGCTCTACTAAATCCCCGTCAGAAGGGATCAAGCATATGTCACAAAATTCAATGAGTGGTATCTGACGGGTTTCAGCATATAAATTAAACTGCACCTCAGGAGGATTATTCCTACTTATGAAATGAAAACTTTGCACAAAGGAATTTGTCAGGAGATGATACTGTTCACATTCAGCTACGATGAAGTCGGTGTGGCCGGCATTAGCAGCATATTGTGCAAACTCTTGACGGATTCCGGCTCCTTCCATGAATGGGTTATGCGGCCATTCGCACGGCCGTACCTCCGCCATTCTCCGAGTGCAGAGATCACTGTCAGATGACTCCCCAATAACTCCCTTGGAGTTCTTGGAAGCAAACTTCCTAAAGATACTCATCTTTTTCCTATGAACAAAATACTGAAATTTTTAGTCCACAAAATTTTTCTCAATAAAACTTTACAAGAATGATAGCAACTACTCATAGGGATGCATAGAGGCCATATTAAGCATTCAAACTACTTAGAACTCTAAGAATTCAACATGCAAGCTCATCTACAGCAGCACCAAGAGCAACTAATTATTCCAAATATAAACCACTAAAGCAAAAACTAATTGGACCAACGGAGGAGTCACATACCAAGCAACAAATCCCTCGAAACAGTTTCAGAAATGGAGATTCGAGCAAAGAGATCGAAATCCACGGGTTTGAGAGCAAGAACATGAGAGAGAGAGAGAGCAATGGTGATTTTTTTTCTGGAGGTAGGTGGTGATATGGGATGAAGGGATAAGTGAGGGGGCCCACGTGGGGACCACAACCCACCAGGGCGCGCCTGGTGGTACTGGCGCGCCCAGGTGGGTTGTGCCCACCTTGTGCACCCCCCCCTCTGATGTTATTTGCACCAAAAATTCTTAAATATTCAGGAAAAAATCGTATTAAATTTTTAGAGCATTATGAGAACTTTTATTTTTGGGTCATTTTTTATTGCACAGGAAATTCAGAAAACAGACAAAACATGGCATTTTATTTTATTTAACTAAGAAAAACAGAAAACAAAAAGGTAGGGACAGAAGGTAGTGCTTACTAAATTCATCAACTTCATACCTCTCAAAAATGATCCATTAATAAGGTTGATCAAGTCTTATTAACAACCACTTTCGATTAGCATGAAACCGAAGAACTTTCGTAAATCACTAATTTACCTCAACGGGGATATGAATGTTCCCAACAATAAGCATTTCATATTTCTTTTTGGCAGTAGGTAGAGGTAGTTGAAAACTTCCAATAGTGATTGTCGGAGATTTTTCAATAACATTAATACCATTCACTTGTAATTGTTTCTTCGGAAAGTGCACCGTATGTTCATTACCATTGATATGAAAATTGACCTTGCTTTTATTGCAATCAATAACAGCCTCTGCAGTGTTCAAAAAGGGTCTACCAAGGATAATCGACATGTTGTCGTCCTCGGGCATCTCAAGTATAACAAAGTCAGTTAAGATAGTAACGTTTGCAACAACAACGGGCACATCCTCACAAATACGGATAGGTATGGCAGTTGATTTGCCAGCCATTTGCAAAGATATCTCAGTAGGTGTGAGTTTATTCAAATCAAGTCTTTTATATAAAGAGAAAGGCATAACACTAACACCAGCTCCTAGATCACATAGAGCAGTTTTCACATAGTTTCTTTTGATGGAGCAAGGTATAGTAGGGATTCCCGGATCTCCAAGTTTTTTAGGTACTCCATCCTTAAAAGTGTAATTAGCAAGCATGGTGGAGATTTTAGCTTCCGGTATTTTTCTCTTGTTGGTGATGATGTCTTTCATGTACTTTGCATAAGGAAGCATTTTTAAGATGTCAGTCAAGCGAGTACGCAAAAAGACTGGCCTAAGCATTTCAGCAAAGCGTTCAAATTCTTCATCATCTTTCTTCTTAGTTGACTTAGGTGGAAAGGGCATAGGTTTTTGAACCCATGGTTCTCTTTCCTTACCATGTTTTCTAGCAACAAAGTCTCTTTTATCATATCTTTTATTCTTGGGTTGTGGGTTATCAAGATCAACTGCTGGTTCTATCTCAACATCATTGTCTGGTTCTTCATTATTTGTTTGAGTGCCTTCATGAACCTCATAATTATCCTTTTCATTATCAGAAGGTGAGTGTCCATTACCAAATTGAGTTTCAGCATCAGAGATAGAGACTTCATTATCATTATCAGGAGGTTTTTCTACTTCAGGTTCACTAGAGGCATGCAAAGTCCTATCATTTTTCTTCTTCCTTTTATTTTTAGAAGGACTAGGTGCATCAGTGTTAATTCTTTGAGAGTCTTGTTCAATTCTCCTTGGGTGTCCCTCAGGATAAAGTGGTTCCTGAGTCATTCTACCTCCTCTAGTCATTACTCTAACAGCATGATCATTGATATTATTGTTCATTTCATCAAGCAATTCTCTTTGAGATTTAGCAACTTGTTCTAATTGAGTTTGAACCATAAAGGCATGTTTTCCTACACCTCTAACATCATTTGAGATTCTAAATAACAAGTCACTCAAGCGAGGAATCATATCAGAATTATATTTCAATTGTTTGATAACATTTGCATTGAAGTGATCTTGCTTTCTAATGTAGTTATCAAACTCATGAAGGCATTGACTAGAATGCATATTGTAAGGATTGTCATTGTCATTGAATTTCATTAAGGAATTTACCTCTACCACCTTAGGTGGTGGTAGTGTATCAAGCCCATGTATTTCTTCAATAGGAGGTAAATTTTTGACATCCTCAGCTTTAATACCTTTTTCCTTCATAGATTTCTTTGCCTCTTGCATATCTTCAGGACTGAGATATAAGATACCCCTCTTCTTCGGAGTGGGTTTAAGCGGTGGTTTGGGAAGAGTCCAATCATCATAATGTTTCAATATGTTATTCAATAATTCTTCAGCTTGTCCAATAGTTCGTTCCCTGAAAACACAACCGGCACAACTATCTAGGAAGTCCCTAGAAGCATCGGTTAGTCCATTATAGAAGATATCAAGTATTTCATTTTTCTTAAGAGGATGATCAGGCAAAGCATTAAGCAATTGGAGAAGCCTCCCCCAAGCTTCTGGGAGACTCTCTTCTTCAATTTGCACAAAGTAAAATATTTCCTGTAAGGCAGCTTGTTTCTTATGAGCAGGAAAATATTTTTCAGAGAAGTAATAAATCATATCCTGGGGACTACGCACACAACCAGGAGCAAGAGTATTATACCAAGTCTTAGCATCACCCTTTAATGAGAACGGAAATAATTTGAGAATACAATAGTAGTGAATCTTCTCATCATGAGCAAAGAGGGTGGCTATGTCATTCAACTTAGTAAGGTGTGCCACAACATTTTCAGTTTCATAACCATGGAAAGGATCAGATTCAACCAAAGTAATTAACTCTGGGTCGACAGAGAATTCATAATCCTTATCATCAACAAAGATAGGTGAAGTAGCAAACTTAGGATCACATTTCATCCTAGCATTCAAAGATTTTTCTTTCAATTTGCATAATAATTTCTTAAGATCATCCCTATCATTGCAAGCAAGAAAGTCTCTAGTTGTCTCCTCATACATAACATAACCTACCTGTATCTTAGGCAATTCATATCTAGGAGAACTAGTTCTGATAGGTATTTCAAGATTTTCAATTTCAAGCTCTTCATCAGTTTTAGCATTCTCAAAAGCTTTAGTTCTAGCAAGTTGTTCATCAAGAAATTCACCTAGTGGCACATTATCATCAAGCAAGGTACTAGCATCATCATAAATATCATTCATAGCAGAAGTAGCATCATCAATAACTTGCGACATATCAAGATTAATAGCATGTGGTGGTGTTGCAAGTTTACTTATAACAGAAGGTGAATCAAGTGTAGAGCTAGATGGCAAGTCCTTACCTCCCCTCGTCTTAGAGGAAAAAATCTTAGTCTTTGCGTCCTTCAGATTCTTCATAATGATAATTTGATAATAATCCCAAGTGACTCAACAAATAAAGCTATGCTCCCCGGCAACGACGCCAGAAAAAGGTCTTGATAACCCACAAGTATAGGGGATCGCAACAGTTTTCGAGGTTAGAGTATTCAACCCAAATTTATTGATTCGACACAAGGGGAGCCAAAGAATATTTGCAAGTATTAGCAGCTGAGTTGTTAATTCAACCACACCTGGAGATTAATTATCTGCAGCAAGGTGATCAGTAGCAAAGTAATATGATAGTTTTGATAGTAGTAGTAACAGCAATAGTAACGGTAACAGTGATAGCAATGATTTTGTAGCAAGTGCAATAGTAACAGTAGCAGTAGTAACTTAGCAGAAACAATATAAGAGAAATTCGTAGGCATTGGATCGGTGAATTCGTTGGATGATATTCATCATATAACAGTCATAACCTAGGGAGATACGGCACTAGCTCCAGTTCATAAATATAATGTAGGCATGTATTCCGTAAATAGTCATACGTGCTTATGGAAAGAACTTGCATGACATCTTTTGTCCTACCCTCCCGTGGTAGCGGGGTCCTATTGTAAACTAAGGGATATTAAGGCCTCCTTTTAATAGAGAACTGGAAAAAAGCATTAACACATAGTGAATACATGAACTCCTCAAACTACGATCATCACCAGGAAGTGTCCCGACTTTTGTCACTCTGGGGTTGCCGGATCATAACACGTAGTAGGTGACTATAACTTGCAAGATCGGATCTAGAACATAGATATAATGGTGATAACATAAATGGTTCAGATCTGAAATCATGGCACCCGGGCCCAAAGTGACAAGCATTAAGCATGGCAAAGTCATAGCAACATCAATCTCAGAACATAATGGATACTAGGGATCAAGCCCTAACAAAACTAACTCGATTACATGATGAATCTCATCCAACTCCTCACCGACCAGCGAGCCTACGAAGGAATTACTCACTCCCAGTGGGGAGCATCATGGAATTGGTGATGGAGAAGGGTTGGTGATGACGAAGATCGAAGATACCCCTCTCCGGAGCCCCAAACGGACTCCAGATCTCGCCTCCCGATGAAGAACAGGAGGTGGCGGCGGCTCCATCTCGTGAAACGCGATAATTCTTCCTCCTCAATTTTTTTCTCTGAAAATGTGATTTTATAGTATCAGGGTTGAGGTCTGCGGGGCCACCAGGTGGGGACAACCCACCTGGGCGCGCCTGTGAAGAGGTACGGCAAAACAAATCATGGGTTCCCCCAGTGAAGAGGCACGGCAAAACAAATCATGGGTTTCCTCACTTGTCACAGATGGGCTCGTTCCCGTGGGAAGAGCACGGACCCTGGATGCACTCCATGTTGTCGCAGATGGGCTCCTTCCCCTTGGAAGAGCACGACTGTAGGGTGCCCTCCCTGATGTCACCGACGGGTTCTTTCCCCTTGGAAGAGAAGATGGGCTATTTCCCCTTGGAAGAGCCGGAGAGGGTGCCCTCCTCGTGGTTGCCATCGATGAGGTCTGACTTGGCAGCTGTGGATCCCAAGCCAGCGTCGTAGAACATGTCCTTCAGAAATGACAAAAGGGGCTCGATGGCGATGTAGGATGGCAAATTCTTGACAACGAGCTAGAGGAGATCAGCGGCGGGGCCATGGATGAGATCGACGGCGGTTGAACCTGAGGGGTTGGGGTCGCCACTTAACCTGAGACATAGCCCGCGTCAGGCCGTCGCTGTTGATGACCTCAATGTCGTAGCCGGTGTCTGTGACATACCCACATACTCTAGCCCGCTGATTGAGTGCCTGCCGCCAGTAATGGTCGTCAGCTTCCTCGGTGGCCACCTCAGCGACGTCGGGCGAAGAGGCCGCGATACACCTCTTTTGGGCCAGTCTCTCCTCAAGCTCCACGGGAAGCTTAGCCGAGCTTAGGCTGTGGCGCTCTGGAGTGGGGGATGGGGATGGGGATCTGTGGGAAAGCGGGTGTTTGGCAGGCGTCCTCTAAGAAACTCAGGGCGGCTTGGGTACGGAAATCGGAGGGTAAGCTGCATGGGCAAACTGGCAGATGTTGACAATGGAGGCCTTGCGGCGGAAGCAACGGCGGCGGCGACCTTGCTAGGGTTTCGAGCGAGGGAGGGGTTGTGGTGGGGTGTGTGTGTGTGTGTGATTGCGCGCACGCGCGCCTGAGGAGGTTTTGGGGTGTGTGTGTGTGTGGAGGGGGGGTGTTTGAGGAAATGACGCGGCTACTGAAAAGTTTACTACACGGGTGTCAAACGCGGGAGTGAAATGCCGGGGCTATTGAAAATTTGGATGATGGTGCATCGCACATGGTCCGGAAATAACAACCGTGTGTTATGAAACAGAAAAACTCTCGAGCCGGGCACATATTTTTGAGGGATGCAGGCGGGAGCGGGAACAACATCACACACGGTCGAAACATAATAACCGTGTGTTATCAAACAGAAAAAAACCTGCAGGCAGGTAGATATTTTTGAGAGGGGAAGCCTCGTGGAGCCCAATATACTATGTTGATGTGCGTGACAGGGGCACCGGCGTGGCACACGGTTAGTGTGAGTGAACCGTGTCTGTTGCGTCATCTGACTTGTCTAATGTTCATAATTTTGGCGAAAATGACGCGGGAAAGGGTCAGAACATGAACACACTTGCATGTGGACCAAATATATGTATGAAAAGGGTGGTTTGATGTTCAAATACCAAATGCAACTTCGATGTGGCACTTATCTCGCAAAGCGCACAGTATTGCTTGCCCCCCCTCGTGTCGGCAGGAGGGGAATCCTAAGCTATGAACGCATGCCCGCCCCCACGGAGGTTCACCTAGCAAAGTGGGAAGTAGCAGTCCCCCCCCATCACACACACACACACACACACACACACACACACACACACACACTCTTTCAGTCGGCGGGAGAGGGCATCTCACCAAGATGTATCGTAAAACGGATGAAGAATAATCCACCTTGGTCGTACAACCTCTCTCTTGTTGTTGGTTAAAGTGATGGCCGTCCATGCGACCCCAGAGATGGGCTAGCTCGCCAATAATCACGCAAGTAGCTAGTCCCCGAAGACAACCACTGTCTGCGTGTGGCCCAAACATATGTATGGAGAGGTGTTGATGTTTGAATACACAATGGAACAACTTTGATGTGGCACCATGATTTCGAACCAGAAATCCCCACACAGAGCGAGGGTTAGTTGACGATGATATGTATGTCACAGCACACTTCGAGCCGATGACGGGGATTCATGCATGCATGCATAGTATGCGCTCAAACTTAATAAGGTCTGAATCTCACCATGACCTATACTACGATAACACGAACCAAAGGAAGAATCCGCCATGGTAACCTATCTTGTTGTCGGTCAAAGTGATCATGGATGTCCACGCGAGCCCACGAATATATAGGCTTGTCGCCGATAACCACGTGAGGGAGAGTACCGTTCGAAGACAACCACTACATGCATATGTATGGAGGTGATGCGAGCATGCATGTTTGAATACCATTCACAACATTGATGTGGCGCATGCGTAAAAAATCGTACAGTCCCCACACAGAGCAAGATCGGTTCATGACGTGTCGTGG
Organism: Thinopyrum elongatum; assembly: GCA_011799875.1. Lineage (NCBI taxonomy): Eukaryota > Viridiplantae > Streptophyta > Magnoliopsida > Poales > Poaceae > Thinopyrum > Thinopyrum elongatum. Next base: position 333,541,473 of record CM022302.1, on the reverse strand, counting down.
TACTGGCCACTTCGACTCGATGGGAGGGATTCATGCGTACACATGCATGTGTGTGCTCAAACTGTATCATGTCATCCCAGAGCATGACCTATATACCGTATTACAAACAAAAAAATAATCCCCTCCTAAGTCAAATTAACCTCTCTCGTTGTCAGGCAAAGTAGTGATGGACCAAGCAGGCCCACAGATGGAAAGCATCAATATCGCTGATAACCGCGTGAGTGGATGCGAGAGGACAACCACCATCGCTTTGCATGTGGGCCAAACATATGTTGAATACCCAAAATGCACAACTTTGATGTGGCACATGCCTCGAAAACCGTAAAGTCCCCACACAGAGCGAGGTTCATGAAGCGTACTACATATGATGGTCCCCTTCCCCCTCTTCGACGCATACTATATGATCCTACCGTAATACAACCCAAAAAGAATCCTCCTTGATGGTGAAATTAATTAACCTCTCCTAATGTAGGTAAAAGTGATGCATGCATCGAAGATGACATCGCGGGCCCACAGATGGAAGCGTCACATGTGAGTGCCCTAGGATAACCACCGCCTGCATGCATGTGGCCCAAAGAGGTGTTGTGTGATGTTTGAATAGCCAATTCACAATTTTGATGTGGCACATGCCTCGGAAACCGAAAAGTCCCGACACTGAGTGAGGTGTACTTGTTCACGGACGCGTACGTATAGTATATATGCTAGTCCCCTCCCACCTCTTCGACGCGTACTATATACTCCCACCATAACACAAACAAAAAAGATTTTACCTTGCTGGTTAACCTCTCTGCCGGCTGTTGGTCAAATTGATGGACGACGACCTCGCGATCCCACGGAAAGCGTCACACGCGAGTGAGTGTCGTGTAGGACAACCATCGACTGCATGCGGCCAAAACATGTATGTATGAAAGGGTTGTGTAATGTTTTAAATAACGAATTCACGACTCTAATGTGGAACCTGCCTCAAAAAATGACCAACCCACACGGTCGCCCACGACTCGTGGTGTACTGCCAGCCACCCCCCAGACGCGCACGCACGTGCACACACACACACACACACCGCGCATCCACCGCAACTACGATGCATGTTAAATTTTCCCGCAGTGAACATATGTTACCAAAGGAGGGATGCTTTAATTTTGAAAAAAAAAGAGATCATCAAGATGTTTTAGTACATTGATTGATTTTCTAGGGTTATAATGTGCAAAAATTAAATTTGAGCTACATGCACACGTGACAGTGCACCTAAATGGATTGGAAAAACACATGTTTCTCACTGGGTGCATGTTTACTCCCCATGCAAGAAATTTCAAACATTGAGAATCTTGATTTTTAAATTCTAGTACATCCAAAATTTATTTGAAATTCATTAAACTTATCGTGTTGTCATATGGACACCAATACACAGTGGCATTGTACTTTTTTTGTCAAATTTGAGACCAGTTTTGATGTAATCTTTATCTTCTTACAAACGGGAGATTATTAATAATTGGTAACCAATATCGCAAACGGATTATTTATTCGAACCGTGGGCGTTAGACCAACAATGGATACGTGCCATGCTTCGGTTAAGCAATAAAGCGGCAACATTAATCATCAAAATAGAAAAACAATATACGTGCCACCACGCGACCCGTGTGCCGTGCGAGCAGACGTGAGTTGACGGGACGCATGCAAGCTGTCCGCCGCGCAGGTAGACCGGGAGGCGTGCATGCAGGTGTGTCAATTGACAGGAGGCATGCTCGCTGCACAGTGTCATCGGGAGGCGTGCGAGTAGCTGTGTGTAATGACGGTAGGCATGCCAGCAGTCTGGTGCGCAGGCTCACCGGGAGGCGAGCCAGCAGTTTGACTGCCGCCCGCCTCTCTCCCGCTACTCCATATTAATGGCGCGCCTGAGCGGCCGCACCCCCCATCCTCGCCACACACACAATCCTCTCTCTTAGCTTGCATCCTCGACGCCGCTCTCAGTCCTCAAAGTCGTCAGTGTATGAGGATGCCGTCGAAGCGCCCCATCGGAGGGAGTGGCGATGTCAGGGCTGCTGAAGCACCAGAGCATGGCGTGGAGATGGAGACAGAGGTTTCCATCACTGCCGGTGAGGTATCGCTGCATCCTGACGTCATCGTCGGCGTCGTGCTTCCACAGCCGAAGCCGGAGGTCCACACCGACTCCAGTGACGACTCCGGCGACGACTCCGACGATGACGGAGAACCGGTTAGTCATCTATACCCATTTATGTGTCAAATACATCCTAGGGTTTCTCTGGTTACTCCTGTTTCCTGCCTCCCCCTTTTTGGAATAGAAATCCTATGGTTATGTTCTCCCAATCCATGAAATCTGACTAAGTTTCGTTAGATCCGTGTAGTGTATTGATTGTTTGATTGGTACAAGTGATAAGTGATTAGTTGTTTCATCTGTGCAAATGATTTCTGCTAATAATCCGACTAGGGTTAGTGTTCGTGCTAATAATTCCTAGCCAGGTCTTGACAATTGATTTTGAATGACCTACAAATATGTTTGTGCCATTATTTTCTTCAAGATTGGTATGTACATAGACGATTGTGCTTAAAAATCAAACCATAGTCTCTGGATATGTCTAAAAAATAGCCATAAATTCCTAATCCTACTTTACGGCATGTAAACATTGATTTGATGCCAAATTTTGGCAACTGCCAAATGTTCGCTAGAGATTAGTTTGTAAACATTAATTTGACGCCACATTTTTTTACTATATGTATAGGTGTTGTCTGACGATGTCGACAGCGAGGATGAAGATGGCCAGAGGAGGTACAAGAGGCAAATCCTCAGGGAGCTTTAGGCGCGAATGCATAATAGGCGTATTAGGACCTGGGACGGCGGCTTTCAATGCCCATTTTGCAACCAAAAGCTTCATCACGCGTATCAAAGTGTTCTAGCGCATGCAAGAGGATGAGCCGTTGGCTCCTTCAAGCAAAAGTATTCTCGTAGGGTGGCGCACGCCGAGTACCTGGAGAAGCTTCAGGATCGTGCCGGCAGATGAGATGAGATGTGGGATCGAACTATGTATGGCTATGTAGTGTCTTAATTATAAATGCGCTTGAGTATGCTTAATGATGGTTGAACTATGCTTGTGTACGCTTATTATCTATGTCTGAGTATGTTTAATCTATGTTTACTTATGTCTAAATGTGGGATATGGATGCAATCAGTTCGGTTGATGGAATCTACCTTCATCCTGGTTTATTGGTCCCCTTTGTAATTTGTGTTAAATTTTGACCAAAGATTTAACTGACAAAATGTTAGTGCAAATCAGCAAAATTATATCGTTAGATGCGTATTTGAACATAGTGTTCAATGATATAATTTTTGGTGACATGCATAAACATTTGTTAGTTAAATCTTTGGTCAAAAGTTGGCACAAATTACAAAGGGGAACAATAAACCAGGACGGAGGTAGTACGTCAATCACACACGGTTCCCAAAATTGGAACCGTGTGCAATGACTTTCATTTTCCCTGTTACGTCAATCACACATGGTTGGCTCTAGCAAACCGTTGCCTCTGAAACTCTTTGTGGGACAGAAAACCCTCACCACCCAATTCAAAAAAGAAAAAATAAATCCCTCACCATCCCCACGTCACATAAACCCTCACCCCGCCCGCCACCCCCTCTGGTCCCCATTCACACCTGCACAAGCTCCTCCGAGACTCTGCATGGCACCCCCTATCGTCAAGGCAACCACTTAGCTCGATGCCTGTCGCTACCGCCAGGCTTTCGGCAAACCCCACCGCATTTCGCCACTTCCGCTTGCCGCTGCCTATCGCCATCGACTTTCTTGACGCTGCTCGCGGTCGACTCAGCTCTGCCCGATTGGGGAATCTGCTGTATTGAGGGTTTTTTCTCATGGACAACAAGGTAACTAATTTAATGAGATATTATCTCATCTCTTATCCCAGTTCATCTGCCTCCTTTAATCACCCGGCCAAAATCGCCGTGAATTCATTTTTATTCGAGCTGATTTGAGGATTTTCTTTCATTCATAGAGTGTACAGTGCGCGGACACATCAGGACTTTGCGGCCTCGGCCATACATCCATGGAGTTCCATCTCACCGTACCAGATGACTTGAGGATGCGCGCGGTATGTTCAATCTCACCCTAAATCGGTTGGCATGGCCTACTTTCCTGAACATATACTATATATTGCTGCATTTGGATAAAAGGTGCCACATGCAGCATAGACGTCAAAGGTTTTTTTTTCCTCTTCTTTCTATATTAGGCAAATTAATGATGTATTGTTCTTTCGATTACTCTCATATTTCCATGACATCATGGTTACCCTATCTGTTTAATTATAGATTTTTGTCCTTTGATTTCAACTGTTGTACAGTTCTTTCAGTTTCGCCCATATTTGCATGTTACCATATTCTTTAACAATCCTACCATTTTCTGCAGCGCGTCCCTTGCTATGCAACATAATCTGTAGTACACAATCTTTCCCTTTACATAATTCAAGACTGCAGGGACGTCATACAGAACACAAACCATGGATTTACAATCGTAGCTACTGTAAGACTTGATGAACGTGGTCATTCCTATTTTGGAAGGGGCCTTTGGACAAAATTTCTAAGTTTTATGTACTGAAAACTGGCACTAAAATTGCACTGCACGTAAAAGAGCCTAGTGATGAGATATATGCTAACGTCCCCGACGATATCATCCGTCCAGACTTTGTTCGAAGTAAGTGTTCTTTTCAAGTATCTGCATGTTGACTTACCCAGCAATATCAAAGGAATTGTGTAGTATTTAAGCAACCAATTGTTATTCCATTTTCTTACTCTATTCCTACCTACTAACTTCTAGTTACCAATACACTTTCCTATTGCCCTGTTTTAACTAAATATTCCCTATACTCCCACTTCTATCAGAAAGCGCCATTGAAGAGGAGACTCCGGAGGTGGAGAACGGGGCTGCCAACAAGTGGAGGCGGGTCGAGCAAGAACCGCAAGCGTCTCTAGCAGGCCTAGACTTCATCAGCAACCTCCCTGATGATATGTTGATAGTCATCATCTCCCTCCTCCCAATCAAATATGGGGCACAGACAACCGTCCTTTCCCGGCGATGGTGCCCCTATGGCACTCCACCCCTCTCGACCTCATCGACACCCACAAGCTCTGCCATGGCTATCGCAAAAGATTGGATGCGTTCTCCCAGATCCTCGGCAGACACCCTGGCCCAACCAGAGGCCTTAGCATGGGCAAGTTCCATTCCAACGGCAAGGACCAAGCCGAGCTTGACGACTGGTTCCGATCCCCCTCCCTAGATCATCTCGAGAAGCTCACTTTTGATGATGGGCATATGCGCTCGCTGCCAAGTCCGCGCTCCGCCTCGCGCCCACGCTGCGCGTCGCCAAGTTTAGGAACTACCATCCCCCCTTAATGACGTGCCCGCTCTTATTCTACCACGACTGAAGCACCTCGAGCTCGTCACCGTCTGCCTCCCAAACGGTGACATGGAGCGCCTACTCCGTGGCTGTACTGCACTCGAGTACCTTAGTCTTCAGGCAATCAATGGGTTGAGTAGCTTCCACATCACCTCCATGACTCTCCGGACTATTTATGTGTGTTGCTGGTGCTGCAAGAAGACATCACAAGATGTGTACCGCGTTATGGTCATTGAGGACACACCTTCACTTGAGAGATTACTTGTAGTTGATCAAGAAGGTCCAACAAGAATCATTGTCATTTCTGCGTCGAAATTGACAGTGGAGGGCTACTCGTCTGACAAATACTCCGAACTTGTTATTGGATCCACACCCGAACAGGTACAACAACCGCCTTCTACCTCTCCTTCTAGAAATTAACATTATTTCTAATTTTGAAGATGTATGTTCATCTGTCATCCAGAAAATGATTCCGACAAGCTTGACCCCAAAACTGCGCACATTGATGGTCTTGGCACTAGAATATATCGGCCCCAACCTGGACCAAGTTGTCAGTTTCCTGAGATGCTTTTCGTGCCTGGAGAAGCTATATATCGAGGTGACGTTCCTTTCCTGTTAAATGTTAACCATAAGGGAGTTCAATTTGTGACACCTTTTTCCAAGTTTACAATGACAATGTACTATGATTTCTGAAGGATTTTTGGAGGATTTCAGTACATACATGTCCCCCCCCCCCCATATGGGTTGCTTGATCCATATGGTTACAATACATAAGCATTTCTCCTTTGGATTCATCTGTACTAGTTTTCTTAGGGAACTTTTCATCCACTCCAACCTCTTGTGAAGAAGGCTACATTTTTCTAGATTGTAATCAAGTGCCCATGTTAATCATGTCGGATTGAAGATGGCACGTTAGTGCATTTTACAAATCCTGCAAACCAAATAGGCCTATAGTAGTGTTCAAAACTGCATGTAGGCACTAACACATTTTCTTCTTTTGCAGATAAGATTAGGCCCGGTGGTGGATAATGTGATACAATATAACAATCAGATCGAATGCCTAGATCTGCATCTCTTAGAAATTACTTTGAACTCCTACTGAGGGACCTTACCGGAGATGATATTTGCCAGGTTCTTTGTTTTCAGAGCAAGGGTGCTGAAGGTAATGAGGTTTGCCCTACATTTATTTCACAAAAATGAATGGTTTGTTGATCAGCGCCGGCGGCTGCGACAGAATGGAATAGGCTCCAAAAATGCTGAATTTCATTTTGGAACTTCAGATGACAGAGTAATCGGAAGTCATCGTGTCAACCCCATACATGACTTCTTAGTGGCTGACCCCTTTGCAAAAATTATGAGGTTTCGAAACCAGCCTTACAAGTGGTAATATTAGTTTGAACCTCTCTTATATCCATGTTCAGTGGATCAGCGTGGGCGTTTGCAACTGATGAGCTGAATTTCATTTCTAATATCAGTTTGAACTTTGTAATCTTTGAATTTGAGCCATATAACTCTGGAATTTGAACCTTGTAATATTTCGAGCTTTTATGGTACAATCATTGAAATGGCATCGTATGAAACTCGTATATTGGTAGCACTATTTTGACCTTAATATGCAATGGACTTGGATTTTATTAACCATTCTTGAATGTGTTTACCTTGTCGATCTCAGGGCACACGATCTGTATAGCTAACTCGACTGCGATCTTCGACATTATTGCACACAGTTGGTTTCTTCAACCGTGTGCCCTGTAGAGCGCTGAATTAATTATCGCACTCGAGTGTCCATCATCACCCTTCTGTGTAACTTTGACCTCATCACCCACGGGTAAAATTATGACCGAAGTCGTTCCACAAACTTCATTTTTACAAAGCTTTTTGCCAATAAACGCCCACGATTTGTCCCTCTTCTAGCCGACGCGTTGCCAAACTAGCCGGGCGGGAAGCTTGCGCGGTAAACTACGCGGTTGCGCGGAAACAGGCTCACCAACGATACATTTGGCGCCTCTTCGAGCCCACGCGTGGTCAAACAAAATGTGTGCGGTGTTCTCAAGCGTGCACTAGAATCCTCCGCTATGAACGCGGTGACAAGACGTGACGATTACAGGCCGGCCGGCCCCCATTTATTACAGCGGCCATTTAACCCTTGTGTCTCTTCAACCTTTCGATCGCGCCCCACTATTGCAAGAAGCACACCCACCATGACAAATTCTTAGAGGGTATCCTACGTGGCTCCAATGGGACTACGAGTGGCTACTGACGACGAGTAGCAGTTCACCATGCATGCCGTGGTGGACACCCACAGAAGGTTCACGGAGCTCTCGGTGGTGTACACCAACAACCCGGTCTGGGTGGAGCACTACATCCACATCATGGAGTTGTTGCTTGCTGAGGAGAAGTACAAGGTGGTCGGGTTCGACCTCGAGTACACCCGCACTCATGCCGTGTCTCGTCCCAAGGTCGTCGTTGCCCAGATGTGCGTGCGCAATCATGTCCTCGTCTACAACTACTGCCTTGCCACAAGGCCTTGCGAGCATTTTGCCATGTTTTTCAACAGCCCCCACTAAATGTTTGCTATGGTGGACATCACGAATGATGTAAAGATGCTCAAGAATTCGGGCATCGCCTGCCAGAATCTTGTCGACATCCAGGGCCAATACAAGATCTGGGGCAGCAACGAGCATGAGAAGGACTCACTGGTTCACCTCACCGAGGCCATCATCGATCCCTACTACAGAGACATGAAGGATTCCTGCAACAAGGACAAGCGTGCCTGGCACTCGGCCATGATGGAGAAACTCGACAAAGCTCACGTCGTGTACGTGGCCAAGGAGGCATACACGAGCTACGAGATGTACAGGCGGATCATTGACATGAGGAAGTGCCTCCTTCCCCAAAATGGCCAGGGATCCAGCCAGAAGCAGAGCAATGGCAAGCGTCGTCGCAACAAGAAGTAGATGATTAGATCCTCATTTCTCCTAGTTTAGTATGCATGTAATTGCTTACTTTGGTGTGTGGAAATGTTATGTGTGTAGTCACTTGTGTAATTGTATGCTTAATTTGGTTATGCAATGCTGTCTTTTTAAGTATATATGTTGATGCTCTGTAGACAACGTAGATGTTGTGCGGACAGAGCAAATCACATCACACACGGACTAAAGAATGGAACCCGTCGGTGATGTTTTCATCAATCACTCACAATTGTATACCAGCAATCGTTTGCTCACAACACACACAGCTTGTTAATAGGAATCGTCTGTGTTGTTATCGGTCTTCCCACACATTTCCGATTGCAGACCTGTTTGCCGCGTATCACACACATCTTGTTAAGTTGAACCATTTCTGTTCTCTTGGCTCAACGCAAACAGTTCATCCGAGTGAACTGTGTGCCTTATATCGCACACACATTCATCGGGCTGACCGTTTCTTTTGTGTTGCCTAATCACAAACAGTTCATCCGAGTGAACTGTATGCCATATATCCCACACACCTTCATCTGGCTGCCCGTTTCTGTTGTTCCGCCTCATCACAAACAATTTATCGGGGTGAACTGTATGTCGTATATCGCACACACCTTGATCTGGTTGACCGTTTCTATTGTGTTGCCTCATCGCAAATAGTTCTTATGGATTAACCATACGCCCCGCATCACACACGCATCTAAAATATGAACCGTGTTTGATGTATCCACCATCGCAAACATTTTGCATCTTTTTTGATGGTTTTTTTACATGACTGTTTGCGATTAATGCATCGCACACAGTTTTGTCGAAGGGTCTCTGATTGTAGTGCCGCGTTAGCAGCATCTTGCAGTAGTGAAGGTAAAACCCAACCATAGCATTAAGTATCAAGTCCTCTTTACTCCCATATGCAACAACCCACTTACTTGGGTTTGTGTTTCAGTCACTCACGCAACCCACTATAAACCAATCATGAACGTATTGCAACACCCTAGAGCGGAAATCCTTCATGCTTACGTGACTCGAAGGACACCATAGGATAGCACCAAAATAAAACATGCATCTCAAACAATTCATGATCATCAATCAACCCATAGGACAAAACGGATCTACTCAAACATCATAGGATAACCACATATCATTGTATAATAATATATATACTGTTGAGCACCATGTTTAAGTAGAGATTACAGTGGGGAGAAGAGGTGTTACACTGCTGCATAGAGGGGAACAGAGTTGGTGATGACGGCGGTGAAGTTGTTGGCGTAGATCGTCGTCATGATGATTGCCTTGACGGTGTTCCGGCGCCACCGGGAGAGAGAGGGGAGAGAGCCCCCCTCCTTCTTCTTCTTCCTTGACCTCCCCCCTAGATGGGAGGAGGGTTTCCCCTATGGTCCATGGCCTCCATGGTGGCGGAGGGGCGAGAGCCCCTCCGAGATTGGATCTCTCTCTCTGTTTCTCTTCTGTTTCGTGACCCTATTTTCTGGCCCTTCACCGTTTCTTGAATTCCCAGAGATCCGTAACTTCGATTGGGCTGAAATTTTAACATGATTTTTATCCGGATATAAGCTTCCTTGAGGCTAAAGAAAACCTCCAACCGACCTACAGGGTGGCCATAAGCTTGCCAGGCGCACCCTGGCTAGGGGGCGCGTCCCTTGAGCTTGTGGGCCCCTCGGGCATCGTCTCGCATTGATTTTGCTTCCCAAAAATCACAAAATAATTCTTCGTAAAATTTTATCGCATTTGGACTTTGTTTGATATGGATATTCTGTGAAACAAAAAACATGCAACAAACAGGAACTGACACTGGGCACTGGATCAATATGTTAGTCCCAAAAATAATATAAAATGTTGCCAAAAGTATATGAAAGTTGCAGAATATTGGCATGAAACAATCAAAAATTATAAATATGACATAGACGTATCAGTGGGTTGATGTTGACCCGGCCTGCCCTGTCGGTGACAAGTGTCAAGGAGCAAAGGTTAGGCTCTCTACCATCGGTAGGCTGCCGAAAGCAGAAAAAGATCTGATCCAAGATCAATCTCCAGGTGGCACCGCCCGTTCCTGAGGTGCCAACTGATGGTGCAAAATACCGTCAGATCCCTCGGTAGGGGTCCAAGCGTAGCTGGAAGTCATGGATCAAATGTCACACGAGGGGTTTATCCAGGTTTGGGCCTCCGGATAGTAATACCCTACATCCTGCTGGTTTTGATGATTCATAGTTGAGGGATACCTCGTGTGACGGGTTATAATGGTGTATGAGATTGCTACCGAGAGTTTCTTATCTGTGGATAGATGATGAATGGAGACCCTAGACTAGACTTTCCTTTATATAGGCAGGAGAAGGTCTAGGGTTTACATGATAGATGCGATCTGGGGCGCTGCCGCCCTCTAGTCTTGGAGACCATGAAGGTCATCTTTGCCTCCTAGGGTTTGCTCCTTGCATTGGGCCTAGCAGGCCACTTTTAGTCAATGAGGTCGGGCTCCCTGGCGGTAGTCACCCCCTATACAGGATCCCGTCAGTGCCATAATTAGGTATTAAAGTATTTGGGTTTATATTAAATTAAATTTTGAGTTTTTGCTTTTGCGAAATCTTTGAATCAGAGAACCAAAAATGAATCCTCTCGCTATTGCCAACAGTGATGTCTAGACGATTCCTAGGCGAGTGCCTACCAGAAGCGGCCAAGCCACTTCAGCGGCGAAGAGATGCAGGGTTCACTAAGAGAGAGAGAGAGATATGAAAGGAGAAAAAGGAGAGATGTGTTGGAGGGGGAGGATCCCCTGGGAATCAGTGATTCATGGATCCAAACAAGATCCGCAATATGAAGATATGCAGAAACTACGGTCGGCGACAACAAGGATCAAAGGGCTCTCGGGAAAGATAGGAAGCATTCAGTAAACAAGGGAATGGAGAGGATCGTATATAAGATTAGGCAGATGAGGAGGCAACTGGATAGCATGATGGGAGGAGGAGAGATTTGCCGGTAAGGGAGAAAGATATCATTGTCTTCCATCTGGAGGTGTCACCCAATAAAGGAGGAGGATCTGTTCCAAGGTTTGGGGATTCACCGAAGTGCCAAGGAGGAGGACATAAGGATTGCCCAAAAATCCGAGCAACAACCAAGGGATCAGAGACGTACATGGTGAGTTTAAAAGGGCGGAGTCATGAGGAGATCACAAAACAAACTTATCACCCAAACACAACAGAAATGCAACTCCTTCAATATATCAAATTACAAGATCAAAGAATATCGCATACTTATTTATAGTGTAACAAAAATAACTCACACTCATAGAGCTTTAAAAAAAATACAAGATCATCCGTCTATTTCAGTGTGGAATGATGAGAATTTGTGTAAATACACAAACAAATTGGTTACTGATTGAAGAGGGAAATGTTAGAAGAAAATATAAATGTTGAGAAACTTTGAATATATCAAAATACATTCCCTCCATGTAGATAGCGGGGTATATTTGTTCAAAGCTCTAGGTATAGGATTAAAAAATCAACATGCAAGAGTGACACCATGCAAGTCATCACTGAGTAAAAAGGTATAGTGTTGATGCAAGATCTACAAGTAATTACAAAGATAGTTTCCAAGATCCATGAAAAGGTAAAAAATAATACTTTAGATCTTACCGGGAGATTTAGTCCACTGAAGCGCAAGGAGGCATAAGGAGCCATGGAGTCGGGCTCAAAAGGAGAGGAGGCCGCTGGCGGCCGGGTCCACCCTGCGTTGTTGGAGGAGGAGGCCATGGCGGCGGGGTCCGCTGAAGACATCATGCAAATCATTGCCGAGTAACAACATAGAGTAGAGTACGTTGAAGGTTGCCCATGTGTGTAATATTATTATTTTTTGACCCCCGAAACCGTAGAACAATAGTTCTATGGTAATTTTCATTAATAAAAGTAAATATGTACAAAGTAGGAAAAGGGAAAAAAATTCTCAAAGAACTATCCAACAGCAGTTTTCTCTAACATGAGGATTGTGCTAACTGATAAGATCCAAGGTAAGTGGGAATTCAACCAGCTCTAGGCAAGCAATGTTGTTCCTTTTGGTTCGATGGTTGATGATACATCTCCAACGTATCTATAATTTTCTATTGTTCCATGTTGTTATATTATCAATCTTGGATGTTTTATATTCATTTTATAGCAACTTTATATCATTTTTTGGGACTAACCTATTGACATGGTGCCCAGTGCCAGTTGTTTTTTGCTTCGCAGAATATCCATATCAAACGAAGTCCAATTGCAGCGAAACTTTTTGCAGATTTTTTTCTGCCCAGAAGACACCCAGGAGGCCCAGGAGGTGCACCAGAGGAGCCCTTGTTGGGATCTACGGTAGGGTGCATCGACTGCAAATTAAAATTCCTACACGTAGAACAACCAAGATCATGCTACGGGAGATGGATCAAAGATCGTTACCACTATACACGCAGTGTCGTGTAGCAGAAGAAGAGTTGGGGCAGCGCGTCCGCGTGGATCGTCTCCTCCTCATCCGATCTCCCTCGAACACTCAATCGTCCGATCCCACGTACAAGTTCGCCGGAGAGACACAGGTGCACCGCCTCTAACGGTATCCACGCGTGCAGGAGGAACACCGTGTGGTAGAGTGCTAGGTCCGATCACACAGTCGGCGGCGAGTGGAGGTGGCTATTCGCAACACATGAAAAGCCCTAGTGACAACGCCGAAGCGATCAACCAAATGAGTGTGCTGCAACTCCACTATATATAGGCGTCTGTCGCGGGCTCAACACTTGGGCCTCGCACGGACCCTAAAGCCCAAAATCTGTTCGGCCTGGATCCGAGTCCGAGTAGGATCACATCTGACTTGTGGAGTCCGATCCGGCCTCATCGGTTCCTTCCCTTAAGCGCGCGACTCCTTAGGTTCAAGTCGGCTTGGTCGCAGGTCGGGTCACCTCTGACTTGCTCGGTTGGTAGCGACCTCTAGCAAGGCGTGCCGACCACCAAGTATACAATGAAGCCGGTTGGCGAACCTGTACAACATGTCACACTTCTGTTCCCTTTGCCACATGGTATATGTTGCCGGGCTCAAGGCAAGTCTGTCATCCTTGTGCTAGCCCGACCTCTTTCTCGTTCCAGTGATGTCGACCACTAACTGGATTATCTCATAATCCTTGTCGCATGGCCATGCTTATCTTGGTCGGATCACACGAGGGGCCCAGTGTATATCTCCCCTGATCGGAGGGGCAAATCCCATCTTGCTCGACCATGTCTCGCAACATGAGTCTGGACAAGCCCGAAACCTACCTTTGTGGCTACCCAGTCATGGAGTAGTGTTTGGTCGGTCCAAAGCAGGCCTGTCACCATCCCGAGTACATGTGCCAGCTCAGGTCTTAGGACATAGAATGTATCTTGTACTAGAGACTCACAGATGACATATCGATGCGTCTCATAGTTGGGTCTGTCCGACTCGGACCTTATCTCAACTCGGATCCGACTATGTTGAATCCGACCAGATCCTTCCGAGTCCATATTACCCGGTTAGCATCCAATGCTCCATGGCTAGTGAGACCAAGCCATCGGCCGTGGCATATGCTAGTCTAGTCGGCTGCGCGTCCACACAGCCCTTTCGACTAGGGACCTTTTAGGACAGTCATCATACAATGCATAGTCCCACAAACAAGTCCTGTACTTGCTGATACACATTATTGATAATCTCCAATGACTATCTTTATTCATAAACACATAGGAAATATCATCATACATGATTTTCTCTAGGGCATATCTCCAACAATCTCCCACTTGCACTAGAGTCAATCAAACAGACATCATATGCCCATAGCTCTAACGTGCCCCTCATGCTTGGGTTGTGGAAGCGGCTTAGTCAACGGATCCGCAATATTTGCATCCGTGTGAATTTTGCATAACTCTACATCACCACTCTTTACGATCTTTCGTATCAGGTGATATTTCCGATCTATGTGTCTGGTCTTGTGGTGATTCCTTGGCTCCTTGGCTTGTGCGATGGCACCAGAATTATCACAATAAAGATCCAATGGTTTTACCGAGGCTGGGGAAATACCAAGATCATCCAGAAAGTTCTGGATCCAAACACCCTCCTTTGCAGCTTCACAAGCCGCAATGTATTCGGCTTCTGTGGTAGAATCAGCCACCGTATCTTGCTTCAAACTCGTCCAGCTCACTGCTCCTCCGTTCATGACGTACATGAATCTGGACTGTGATTGACAATCATCTTTGTCAGTTTGGAAACTAGCATCGGCGTAACCCTTTATAACGAGCTCTTCCTCACCTCCATAAACTAGAAACATTTCCTTAGTCCTTTTCAGGTACTTCAAAATATTCTTCACCGCTGCCTAGTGACTCTCACCTGGGTTGGCCTGGTATCTGCTTGTTAGGCTTATTGCAAAAGCAACATCGGGCCTTGTACATATCATGGCATACATGATGGATCCGATTGCCATTGCATATGGAATCCTACTCATCGTGTTGCGCTTATTAGATGTCGAAGGACTCTGAGTCTCGCTTAGCCTTATACCATCTGAGAGGGGCAAGAACCCTTTCTTTGCCCCACTCATGTTGAACCGCTACAACACTTTATCTATGTATGTGCTCTGGCTTAGGCCGAGCAGCCTCATCGATCTATCTCTATAGATCTTAATGCCCAATATGTAAATTGCTTCACCGAGGTCCTTCATTGAAAACTTGCCATTCAATGACTCCTTGACCGAGTTCAATATCGAAACATCATATCTGATCAGTAGTATGTCATCCACATACAAGATCAAAAATACAATCGAGCTCCCACTTAACTGCTTGTATAAACAAGCGTCCTATTTGCTTTTGATGAAACCGAGACCAGTGACGACCTCATCAAAACAAATGTTCCAACTCTGAGATGCTTGCCTCAACCCATAAATGGATCTCTTGAGCTTGCTTACCTTACCAGCGCTAGTCAGATCGACAAAACCCTCGGGCTGTATCATATACACGTCCTCGGTTAAATTTTCATGAAGGAAAGCCGTTTTGACATCCATCTGCCATATCTCGTAATCCAAATATGCAGCTATAGCTAGTATGATCCTCACCGATTTCAGCATTGCTACCGGCGAGTAAGTCTCGTTGTAGTCAATTCCTTGAACTTGTCCATAACCTTTAGCGACAAGCCGAGCTTGGTGGATCTGAACATTTCCATCCACATCAGTTTTCTTCTTAAAGACCCATTTGCAACCAATGGCAGTTACACCAGGTGGCGGATCAACCAAGTCCCAGACTTGATTTTCATCCGTGGACTTTAACTCGGATCTCATGGCCTCCAGCCATGCCTCGGAATCTAGGCTCACTATCGCCTCCGCATACATAGCCGACTCATCGCTCTCTAGCAACAAAACATCACGCACTCTGCGCAATCTTTCCGACCTCCGTGGTTCCGGTGCCGCTTCCACTACGGGTTCCCTAACTGACTCCGGTATGATCTCATCACCATCCAAGTCGTCCCCGAGTGGTCCTCAAATTTCTTCAAGTCGAACCGTCCTCCCACTGGCCTCTCGACTGAGAAACTCTTTCTCAAGGAAAACCCCATTCTGAGCAACAAACACTTTGTTCTCTTCTCGGTTCTAGAAGCTATATCCCAAGGTTTCCCTCGGATATCCCACAAATATGCACTTATCCGACTTGGGTGTAAGCTTGTCCGACATAAGTCGCTTGACAAATGCTTCACAACCCCAAATCTCTAGAAACGACAAATTGGGACTCTTCATGGTCCACATCTCATGTGGTGTCTTGTCTACGGATTTTGATGGTACCCTGTTAAGTGCGAAAGTTGCAGTTTCTAGAGTGTATCCCCAGAATGACAAGGGTAAATCTGATTTACTCATCATAGACCGGACCATGTCCAACAAGGTCCTATTCCTCCGTTCTGACATGTCGTTTCTCTATGGCGTACCCGAAGGTGTGAGCTGAGGTACTATACCTCGGCTTTTCAGATGATCATCAAACTCCTACTAATGTACTCACCTCCATGATCTGATCATAGAAGTTTTATAGTCTTGCCGAGCTGATTCTCAACCTCGTTCTAAAACTCTTTGAACTTTATAAAAGTTTTTGACTTGTGCCTCATCAAATAGGTGTACCCATATCTACTCAAGTCGTCGATAAAAGTCACGAAGTACTAATAGCCACCTCTGGCAGTTGTGCTCATTGGACCATCACTGGTACAGCGAAGTGCTATACAAACGGTTTTTAACCCCTTTTCGCGATGGCATTTGGAACCGTCACCAACTGAGTGACTGTGATAGGGGAGTGCTTCCCACACGACCCAAAAACCATCGGGGATAGGGGCTCCATCCTTGCAACTCATTTGTGCTTGCATTGCCATCGCAGTCGGTATTCTGTGGTGCTACGTTTACGATGCTCGGCCCATCACAAACGGTTCATGATTATAGAACGTGTACGATGGGCAGACAATCACACACATTCACTTTTCCCAAACCGTATGCGATAACTAATTAAGAAGATTAGCTAATCGTCATATGAGTGTCGGATAGGATTATGAAATGTCAGACCGTCGTAACATCGTCGTACATGACAACTATTGCACACGCTATTCTCTGGTGCAACATTTATGATGCGTACCACATCAAAACAATTCATGGTTGCAAATCATGTACGATAAGCCAATTATCACAAATGTTTAGTTTGCCCACACCGTTTGTGATATTGTTTGACAATGCACACACTTTGCAAACGGCAACTGTGTGCATTCTTGCACACGTTTCCTCTCTGTGAACCGTGTCGGATTATGGTGTATATCACAAACGTTTGTGTTTTACCGACCATGTGAGCCGTAACGACCTGCAGAGCATAATTTCACCGTAATTTAATTGCTGCTATTTCAAATTGTACCGTATTTGAATTTGAAAGTATGTGATGTCGCTTGAACTACATCGGTATTTCCCCAAAGATGAAGGGATGATGCAGCACAGCTACGGTAGGTATTTCCCTCAGTTATCAAACCAAGGTATCAATCCAGTAGGAGAACCAAGCAACACTATGTAAATGGTACCTGCACACAAATAACAAATACTTGAAACCCGACGATTAGGAGGGGTTTTCAATCCCTCAACGGGTAACGGTGCCAGAAAATGTCAAGTTGACGGGATAAAAATTATGATAGATTGGATAAATAGATCTCGAATAAACGTGAAATAAAAGAAGTAACAAAAAAGTGCAGCAAGGTATTTTTGGGTTTTTGGAATAATAGATCTGAAAATAAAAGTGGCAAATAATAGATCGGAAAGCAAATATGATGAAGAATAGACCCGGGGGTCGTAGATTTCACTAGTGGCTTCTCTCGAGAAAAATAGCATACAGTGGGTAAACAAATTACTGTTGGGCAATTGATAGAACTTCAAATAATCATGATGATATCCAGGCAATGATCATTATATAGGCATCACGTCCAAGATTAGTAGACCGACTCCTGCCTGCATCTACTACTATTACTCCACACATCGACCGCTATCCAGCATGCATCTAGTGTATTAAGTTCATGGAGAAATGGAGTAATGCAATAAGAACGATGACATTATGTAGACAAGATCTATTCATGTAGGAATAGACCCCATGTTGTTATCCTTAATAGCAACGATACATATGTGTCATCTCCCCTTCTGTCACTAGGATTGAGAACCGTAAGATTGAACCCATCACAAAGCACCTCTTCCCATGGCAAGAAAAATCGATCTAGTCGGCCTAACTAAACCAAAGATTCGAAGAAGAAATATGAGGCTATAAGTAATCATGCATATAAGAGATCAAAGAAACTCAAATAACTTTCATGGATAAAAAATAGATCTGATCATAAACTCAAAGTTCATCGGATCCCAACAAACACAACGCAAAAAGAGTTACATCAAATAGATCTCGAAGAGACCATTGTATTGAGAATCACAAGAGAGAGAGGAAGCCATCTAGCTACTAACTACGGACCCGAAGGTCTACAATGAACTACTCATGCATCATCGGAGAGGCACCAATGAGGATGATGAACCCCTCTGTGATGGTGTCTAGATTGGATCTGGTGTTTCTGGAACTTGCGGCGGCTGGAATTGTGTTCCGTCGACTCCCCTAGGGTTTTTGGAATATTGGGGTATTTATAGAGCAGAGAGGTGGTGCGGGAGGCGTTGGCAAGAGGATGAGCCATTGGCTCCTTCAAGCAAAAGTATTCTCGTAGGGTGGTGCACGCCGAGTACCTGGAGAAGCTTCAGGATCGTGCCGGCAGATGAGATGAGATGTGGGATCGAACTATGTATGGCTATGTAGTGTCTTAATTATAAATGCGCTTGAGTATGCTTAATGATGGTTGAACTATGCTTGTGTACGCTTATTATCAATGTCTGAGTATGTTTAATCTATGTTTACTTATGTCTAAATGTGGGATATGGATGCAATCAGTTCGGTTGATGGAATCTACCTCCGTCCTGGTTTATTGGCCCCCTTTGTAATTTGTGTTAAATTTTGACCAAAGATTTAACTGACAAAATGTTAGTGCAGGTCAGCAAAAATTATATTGTTGGATGCGTATTTGAACATAGTGTTCAATGATATAATTTTTGGTGACATGCATAAACATTTGTTAGTTAAATCTTTGGTCAAATTTTGGCACAAATTACAAAGGGGACCAATAAACCAGGACGGAGGTAGTACGTCAATCACACATGGATCCCAAAATTGGAACCATGTGCAATGACTTTCATTTTCCCTGTTACGTCAATCACACACGGTTGGCTCTAGCAAACCATTGCCTCTGAAACTCTTTGTGGGACAGAAAACCCTCACCACACAATTCAAAAAAGAAAAAAGAAAACCCTCACCATCCCCACGTCACAAAAACCCTCACCCCGCCCGCCACCCCTCCGGTCCCCATTCACACCTGCACAAGCTCCTCTGCGTCTATGCATGGCACCGCCTATCGCCGCGGCAACCACTTAGCATTACGCCTGTTACCGTCGCCAGGCTGCCGACAAACCCCACCGCATTTCGCCACCTCCGCTTGCCGCCGCCTATCGCCATCGACTTTCTCGATGCTGCTCGTGGTCGACCCAGCTCCGCCCGGTTGGGGAATCCGCTGTATTGAGGGTTTTTTCTAATGGACAATGAGGTAACTAATTTAATGAGATATTATCTCATCTCTTATCCTAGTTCATCTGCCTCCTTTAATCACCCGGCCGAAATTGCCCTGAATTCATTTTTATTCGTGCTGATTTGAGGATTTTCTTTCATTCATAGAGTGTACAGTGCATGGACACATCAGGACTTTGCGGCCTCAGCCAGACATCCATGGAGTTCCATATCACCGTACCAGATGACTTGAGGATGCGCGTGGTATGTTCAATCTCACCCTAAATCGGTTGGCATGGCCTACTTTCCTGAACATATACTATATATTATTGCATTTGGATAAAAGGTGCCACATGCAGCATACGTCAAAAGGGATGTTTTTCCCTCTTCTTTCTATATTAGGCAAATTAATGATGTATTGTTCTTTCGATTACTCTTATATTTCCATGACATCATGGTTACCCTATCTGTTTAATTATAGATTTTTGTCCTTTGGTTTTAACTGCTGTACAGTTCTTTCAATTTCGCCCATATTTGCATGTTACCATATTCTTGAACAATCCTACCATTTTCTGCAGCGTGTCCCTTGCTATGCAACAGAATTTGTAGTACACAATCTTTCCCTTTACATAAATCAAGACTGCAGGGATGTCATACTGAACACAAACCATGGATTTACAATCGTTGCTTCTGTAAGACTTGATGAATGTGGTCACTCCTATTTTGCCAAGGGCCTTTGGACAGAAATTTCTAAGTTTTATGTACTGAAAGCTGGCACTAAAATTGCACTGCACATAAAAGAGCCTGGTCATAAGATATATGCTAACTTCCCCGACGATATCATCCGTCCAGACTTTGTTCGATGTAAGTGTTATTTTCAAGTATCTGCATGTTGACTTACCCCGCAATATCAAAGGAATTGTGTAGTATTTAAGCAACCAATTGTTATTCCATTTTCTTACTCTATTCCTACCTACTAACTTCTAGTTACCAATACACTTTTCCATTGCCCAGTTTTAACTAAATATTCCCTGTACTCCCACTTCTATCGGAAAGCGCCACTGATGAGGAGACTCCGGAGGTGGAGAACGGGACTGCCAACAAGTAGAGGCGGGTCGAGCAAGAACCGCAAGCGACTCCAGCAGGCCTAGACTTCATCAGCAGCCTCCCCGATGATATGTTGACAGTCATCATCTCCCTCCTCCCAATCAAATATGGGGCGCAGACAACTGTGCTTTTCCGGTGGTGGCGCCCCCTATGGAACTCCACCCCTCTTGACCTCATCGACACCCACGAGCTCTGCCATGGCTATCGCAAAAGCTTGGATGCATTCTCCCAGATCCTCGGCAGTCACCCTGGCCCAACCAGAGGCCTTAGCATGGGCAAGTTCCATTCCAACGGCAAGGACCGAGCCAAGCTTGACGACTGGTTCCGATCCCACGCCCTAGATCAGCTTGAGGAGCTAACTTTTGATGATGGGCATATGCGCTCACTGCTAACGTCCGCACTCCACCTCGCGCCCATGTTGCGCGTCGCCAAGTTCAGGAACTGCCATTCCCCCCCCCCCTCCCCCGCTTAATGACGCGCCCGCTCTTATTCTACCACGACTGAAGCACCTCGAGCTCGTTGCTGTGTGCCTCCTGAACGGTGACGTTGAGCGCCTACTCCGTGGCTGTACTGCACTCGAGTACCTTTGTCTTCAGGCGATCAATGGGTTGAGTAGCTTCCACATCACCTCCATGACTCTCCGGACTATTTATGTGTGTTGCTGGTGTTGCAAGAAGACATCACAAGATGTGTACCACGGTATGGTCATTGAGGACACACCTTCACTTGAGAGATTACTTGTAGTTGATCAAGAAGGTCCAACAAGAATCAATGTCATTTCTGCGTCGAAATTGACAGTGATAGGCTACTCGTCGGACAAATACTCCGAACTTGTTATTGGATCCACACCCGTTCAGGTACAACAGTCGCCTTCTACTTCTCCTTCTAGAAATTAACATTATTTCTAATTTTCAATATGTATGTTCGTCTGTCATCCAGAAAATGATTCCGACAAACTTGACCCCGAA
Organism: Thinopyrum elongatum; assembly: GCA_011799875.1. Lineage (NCBI taxonomy): Eukaryota > Viridiplantae > Streptophyta > Magnoliopsida > Poales > Poaceae > Thinopyrum > Thinopyrum elongatum. The sequence goes on along the minus strand of CM022302.1, from coordinate 333,519,912 downwards.
ACTGCGCACGGTGAAGGTCTTGGCACTAGAATCTATCGGCCCCAACCTGGACCAAGTTGTCAGTTTCTTGAGATGCTTTTCGTGCCTGGAGAAGCTATATATCGAGTTGATGTTCCTTTCCTGTTAAATGTTAACCATAAGGGAGTACAATTTGTGACAGCTTTTTCCAAGTTTACAATGACAATGTACTACGATTTCTGAAAGATTTTTGGAGGATTTCAGTACATACATGCCCCCCCCCCCATATTGGTTGCTTGATTCATATGGTTACAATCCATAATCATTTCTCCTTTGGATTCATCTGTACTACTTTTCTTAGGGAACATTTCATCCACTCCAACCTCTTGTGAAGAAGGCTACATTTTTCTAGATTGTAATCAAATGCCCATGTTAATCATGTCGGATCGAAGATGGCACGTTAGTGCATTTTACAAATCCAGCAAACCAAATAGGCATGTAGTAGTGTTCAAAACTGCATGTAGGCACTAACACGTTTTCTTATTTTGCAGATAATATTAGGCCCGGTGGTGGATAATGTGATACAATATAATAGTCACATCGAATGCCTAGATCTGCATCTCTCAAAAATTACTTTGAACTCCTCCCGAGGGACCTTACCGGAGATTATATTCGCCAGGTTCTTTGTTGTCAGAGCAAGGGTGCTGAAGGTAATGAGGTTTGCCCTACATTTATTTCGCAAAAATGAATGGTTTGTTGATCAGCGCCGGCAGCTGCGGCAGAATGGAATAGGCTCTGAAAATGCTGAATTTCATTTTGGAACTTCAAATGACAGAGTAATCGGAAGTCATTGTGTCAACCCCATACATGACATCTCAGTGGCTGACCCATTTGCAAAAATTATGAGGTTTCGAAACCAGGCTTACAAGTGGTAATATTAGTTTGAACCTCTCTTATATCCATGTTCAGCGGATCAGCACGAGCGTTTGCAGCTGATGAGCTGAATTTCATTTCTAATATCAGTTTGAACCTTGTAATCTTTGAATTTGAGCCATATAACTATGGAATTGAACCTTGTAATATTTTGAGCTTTTGTGGTACAATCGTTGAAATGGCATCGTATGAGACTCGTTTATTGGTAGCACAATTTTGACCTTAATATGCAATGTACTTAGATTTTATTAACCATTCTCGAACGTGTTTACCTTGTCGATCTCATAGCACACGATCTGTATAGCTAACTCGACTATGATGTTCGACATTATTGCACACAGTTGGTTTCTTAAACCATGTGCCCTGTAGAGCGCAGAATTAATTATCGCACTCGAGTGTCCATCATCACCCTTCTGTGTAACTTTGACCTCATCACCCATGGGTAAACTTATGACCGAAGTCATTCCACACACTTCATTTTTACAAAGCTTTTTGCCAATAAATGCCCACGATTTGTCCCTCTTCTATCCGACGCGTGGCCAAACTAGCCGGGCAGAAAGCCTGTGCGGTAAACTGCGCGGTAGCAGGGGAACAGGCTCACCGATGATACATTTGGTGCCTCTTCGAGCCCACGCATGGTCAAACGAAACGCATGCGGTGTTGTCAAGCGTCCACTGGAAACCTCCGCTATGAATGCGGTGACAAGACCAGACAATTACAGGCCGGCCGGCCCCCATTTATTATAGCGGCCATTTAACCCTTGTGTCTCTTCAACCTTTCGATCGCGCCCCACTATTGCAAGAAGCACACCCACCATGACAAATTCTTAGAGGGTATCCTGCGTGGCTCCAATGGTGCTCCAAGCGGCTGCCGACGACGAGCAGCAGTTCACCATGCATGCCGTGGTGGACACCCACAGAAGGTTCACGGAGCTCTCGGTGGTGTACACCAACAACCTGGTCTGGGTGGAGCACTCCATCTACATCATGGAGTTGTTGCTTGCTGAGGAGAAGTACAAGGTGGTCGGGTTCGACCTCGAGTACACCCGCGCTTGTGTCGGGTCTCGTCCCAAGGTCGTCATCGCCCAGATGTGCATGCGCAATCATGTCCTCGTCTACAATTACTGCCTTGCCACAAGGCCTTGCGAGCATTTCGCCAGGTTTTTCAACAGCCCGCACTAAATGTTCGCTATGGTGGACATCACCAACGATGTAAAGGTGCTCAAGAATTCGGGCATCGCCTGCCAGAATCTTGTCAACATCCAGGGCCAATACAAGATCTGGGGCAGCAACGAGCATGAGAAGGACTCACTGGTTCACCTCGCCCTGGCCATCATCGATCCCTACTACAGAGACATGAAGGATTCCTGCAACAAGGACAAGCGTGCCTGGCACTCGGCCTGGATGGAGAAACTCGACAAAGCTCACATCATGTACGCGGCCAAGGACGCGTACACGAGCTACAAGATGTACAGGCGGATCGTTGACATGAGGAAGTGCCTCCTTCCCCAAAATGGCCAGGGATCCAGCCGGAAGCAGAGCAATGGCAAGCGTCGTCGCAACAAGAAGTAGATGATTAGATCCTCGTTTCTCCTAGTTTAGTATGCATGTAATTGCTTACTTTGGTGTGTGGAAATGTTATGTGTGTAGTCACTTGTGTAATTGTATGCTTAATTGGTTATGCAATGCTGTCTTTTTAAGTATATATGTTGATGCTGTATAGACAGAGCGTAGATGTTGTGTGGACCGAGCAAATCACATCGCACACGGACTAAACAATGGAACCCATCGGTGATGATTTCATCAATCATTGACAATTGTATACCAGCACTCGTTTGCTCACAACACACACGGCTTGTTAACAGGAATCGTCTATGTTGTTATCGCTCTTCCCACACATTTCCGATTACAGACCTGTTTGCTGCGTATCACACACATCTTGTTAAGTTGAACCATTTCTGTTCTCTTGGCTCAACGCAAACAGTTCATTCGAGTGAACTGTATGCCGTATATCGCACACACCTTCACTTGGCTGACCGTTTCTTTTGTGTTACCTAATCACAAACAGTTCATCGGGTGGACCAACGGCGTTCCGACAAAACCAATCTACTGCCATGACACTCCCTCGGCCACTCCGACCAACTCCCCTTTGGGCTAAGTCATGTGTGGCCCCGATGTCACCTCATGACACCCAACGGCCACCATCATGGCAAAATAAAAACGGTCCCAAATGGGGACGAAAGCGCGCAAACAACTCGGGCACACAAGGCTTATACCGGCCTACCTGATCAGGGTAGCGCACACGTATAACCTTCCCTAGTTGGAGGCACTGGCGAGAGGCATAACAATAGACCGCATTAGGGCCGTCCCATAAAAGGCAAATGTGGTTGCACTGGAAAAGCCCGGTTCAGTGGCACCTGACCAACGCAATGACGAAATTTGTTCCCAAAGATAGATCTGCGATAACTGATACTCCGATATCATCTATCAACCTGTGATCCAAGTTATAGCAATATCAAACAAATAATCCAGAGAATAATATAGTCATAACCTAATACTCCGAGGGTAGCATATCAACTAAGATCATGATGAATCCAAGTACCATGATACTACTAATCCAATAACAAGAACAAGATAGCTAACCATAGATCAACATGATAACATCATATCCAAAGTAATATTCCAAAGCATAATCTCAAATACTATCATGATGAAAATAATAATAATAGCCACTAATAATCCGATGGCAACATGTCATCCTCATACTCTGCAAAATATTAGTCCTAGAAATCCAAACAACATCATGGCAGTAGCAAGATCAAAATATCACTATGAGAGATGCCATGAACAAATCATACGTAGCTAGAGCAAATTTTCAATAAGTTTATTTAATAAAACCATGATATTGCATTGAAATCATGCAAATGGAGGGTGTGGCTTGCCTGGGGTGGATGGATTCACCGGGAAGAAGTGTGAGAAACTCATGGAAAGAATTGCCGGAAAACGTTCTCTCCCGGAGGGGGCTGAATAAGGGCAAGGGCATAATGGTCATTTTCAGAATGTGACAACATCATGAAAATGATACCAACAGAACAGGCTCGACGAGACGAATAAGTGGGCTATGGAATCACCTCATTTGGAGTTGTGAGTGAAAAGATACGACCGACAGAATGCCAGGGACTCATCTATAAAACAAATATTCACACACAGGTCCCTCAGTGGTTAGACAGAAAGCGCCGTCTGGGATAAATACGCATTCCAGAGAAGAAAACGTAATCTTATTCCAAAGAGAAACGAAATACGCTTTCAGAAACTGAAGATGTAATCCAGTGGATTACGCCTCCACTTATGCAGCGTGGCAAAGGCGGGGCCCGCTTACTGAGTCGCTGACGGCCGGGTCCCATCTCTGGCTTCTCTCTCCTCCCGCCTCCTTCTTCTTCTCCCAGTCGCTCGCCCGCATATCAGAAGAAGTTCGCCAGCGCCAGTGCTCGTCCGGCCAGCTCCGGCCATCCCCCGCCTCGCTCGACCTATGGACGAGCTCAGCAGAAGGAGCCGCACCCGACGGTGTAGGCCACGGGCTCCAGGGTGGACCAAGGCGGCGGAGGTCGTCGGCCGATGGGGAAGCCGTGCCCACGGGCTCTCCGGAGAAGAAGCGAGGACATGGGGAGGCTCGCCGTGTCTAGGGGATAGATTTGGTGGTGGAAAGAAGGAGGGAGGGAGCTCGGCTCGCCAGAATCGGAGATGACCGAGGCGGCGGCCGTGGTGGCAATGGCGGTCGAGGAGGAGCCCTCAAGCTCGGGGAAGTGGATGGGGATGGCTAGAGGAGTGAGGCAAAGAGCCTGGGGCGGTCGGGAGGCCTAGGGGTCGCTTATATAGGCGAGGGGGAAAGAGGCCGAGCTCGGATGCCGCCATGGACGCACGGGCAGCTCCGGCGATGGATGGTTGCATCACGGGAGTGAGGGAGAGGACGTTTGAGGGCAGAGGGGAGACACTGGAGCAGAGCAAAGTGCCAAGGTCACGAGGAGGAAGAAGACGGGGCGCGGACAGGGGCTGCCGGCCACTGTTCGCCCGTGGGCACGCGGCGGCTAGCGTCGGTGAGGAAGATGCTGGAGGAGAGCAAGTTCCAGAGTGACGGCGATGGCACGGGGAAGCCGCTAGACATGCTCACGCGCGCGAAGACGACGAGAGGCGAGGTGACACGAGCAAAACAGCGCTCTGGACATGGACTACACCTGCAGAGCGCGCTCTCAGGCAAGAATCCACGCGGTCACCGCCTGGCATGGCAAGGAGGGGACAAGAGGGGCTGGCAAAACATGTCTAGCATGTAGTCCTTCCATCATAGAGGCTGTGGGAGTTCATAGATCATCAAAAGAAAGCAAGGTGGGATGTGAGGCATCGATGCAAGTTTGTTGTAGCAAACTTGATCATGTCACTGTGATCAACAGAGAATTGATTGAGGCCAGAGTTGATGTCTGGGAGGCTTAGCATAGGAAGGACTATCATCCTGTTCAATTGGAGAAGAAATGGACCACAAATAATTATAGTTGCTTTGCAACTGCAAAATTGGTCCAGAAAAGAGAATAGGATGATGCTCCCACATGGAGAAGGCACTTGAGATAAAATTTGACATGGGTTGATTATTTGGACACATAAAGAGGCTGTAAAACTTTCATACCAAATGGACTTGCCAAAATGGTACTTCCTTCACAGTTATCTTCTCTGCCCAGAAACTTGAGAAACTTCTAGAGAAATATTGGCTTGATGAATTGGTCCCAAATTTTGTGGATAGAGGTTTTATGGCCATGAGAATGCTCTCGTAAATTTTCAGAAATAATGAAGCATTATAAAATATACTTGCTTCACATCCTAAAAATATTGACAGAAGCAAAGAATTGAAGGTGTGCTCTCATAGATAGTTGGATGGTGCTGAAAATTGGAGTAGTGTGATTATATGAGCACATGAAGAGGCATGCAAAATTTCAACTCTTTTTGATAACCCTTGCTAGTACTTCCTTCACAATGGCTTCTGTCTGACAGAAACTTTGAAAAATTGCTGAGGAAGATTGGCTAGGAAAATGAAGTTGCATTTTAGCATGAGGTAGTTATTTGGATGAAAGAGCATTCCCAAAAAGTTTGGTAGCAATCAAGAAAATATAGGTGGCACTTCCTTCACAGAAGACCACTCTGGACAGAAATGAAGACTGAATATTGGAGAATTATTTTTGGGCTAGGACAGGAAAGTTTGGACATATTTGGGGCATATATGATCCAAAAAAATTATGTGAATTATTTGGGAATTTTTTGGATGACAGAAATATAGGTTGCTTCACAACCTAGGTCAGACAGAACTATTCCTTTATTAGAAAAAGGAATATTTCTGAGAAAAAGAATTTTGAGGTTAAGATAGAGTGGAGATGACATGATCTTGGGAAAGTTTTGAGGATGATAAACCACTTGAGAGAAGAAATGATGATGATCTCCCAGTTTGCAAGGCCATAGAACCACTCCAAAAAGAAAATCAGAGCAAAAACCAAAGAAATCAAAAAGAAAAAGAAAGGGCCAAAAACCAGGGTGTTACAGGGCAGGAGCCCCTCCTAGATTGGATCTCCCTCTCTGTTCTCTTCTGTTTCGTGTTCCTGTTTTCTGGCCCTTCACCGTTTCTTATATTCCCGGAGATCCGTAACTCCGATTGTGCTGAGATTTTAACACGATTTTTTTTCCGGATATAAGCTTCCTTGCGCCCGAAGTAGAGCTCCAACCGACTTACGAGGAGGGCACAACCCACCACCGCGCGCCTGGGCTGCCTGGCGCACCCAGGTGTCTTGTGGTGGCTATGGGCCCCCGTTTGCAATGATTCCACCTCCCAAAAATCACAAATATTCCAAAATAATCTTTCATAAATTTTTATCGCGTTTGGACTTCGTTTGAGATGGATATTCTGTGAAACAAAAAAAAATTCAAGAAACAGGAACTAGCACTGGGCACTGGATCATTATGTTAGTCTAATAAATCATATAAAATGTTGCCAAAAATATGTGAAAGTTGTATAATATTGACATGAAACAATAAAAAATTATAGATACGACGAAGACGTATCAGCATCCCCAAGCTTAATTACTGCTCGTCCTTGAGTAGGTAAATGATAAAAAAGATAATTTTTGATGTGGAATGCTACCTAGCATAATCTTGATCATATGTCTAATCAAGGCATGAATATTAAGACACGAGTGATTCAAAGCAATAGTCTATAATTTGACATGAAGACATCAATACTCAGGCATCCCAATGAACAATCATGTCTTTCAAAATATCAACGCTAAAGAAAGCTATCCCTACAAAATCATATAGCCTTGTCATGCTCTGTCTTCTTAACACAAAGTATTTATCATGCACAACCCCGATGACAAGCCAAGCAATTGGTTCATACTTTTTCAACCCTCACGCAATACATGAGCGCGAGCCATGGATATAGCACTATGGGTGGAACAGAGTATGATGATAGGGGTAAATATAGAGAACACAAAAAGTTAAGAAAGTCTCACATCGACGCAGCTAACCAACGGGCTATGGAGATGCCCATCAATTGATATCAATGCGAGGAGTAGGGATTGCCATGCAACGGATGCACTAAGAGCTATAAGTGTATGAAAGCTCAACATGAAAAATAAGTGGGTGTGCATCTAACTCTATAATGAAAAATTCCCACTAGTATATGAAAGTGACAACATAGGAGACTCTCTATAAGAAAAACATGGTGCTACTTTGAAGCACAAGTGTGGAATTAGCATGCCCCTTCTCTCTTTCCTCTCATTTTTCTCTTTTCTTTTTTTTCTTTTTTCTTGGGCTCTTTTTGGCCTCACTTTTTTTTCTTTTTATATTTGTTCGGAGCCTCATCCCGACTTGTGTGCTTTCCTCATTCGGACATGCTCTAATAAATGAATAATGATGATCATCACACTTCTATTTACTTATAACTCAAAAGTAATAAAAATTACAACTCGATACCTAGAACAAAATATGACTCTATATGAATGCCTCTGGCAGTGTACCAGGATGTGCAATGATCTAGCATAACATGTATAAAAAATGATGAACGGTGGCTGAGCCACAAATACTATGTCAGCTATATGATCATGCAAAGCAATATGACAAGGAATGCTTGTGACGCCCCCGGTTTGACTGTACACTAATCATACACGCAAACGTGTACGATCAAGATCAGGGACTCATGGGAAGATATCACAACACAACTCTAAAAATAAATAAGTCATACAAGCATCATAATACAAGCCAGGGGCCTCGAGGGCTCGAATACAAGTGCTCGATCATAGACAAGTCAGTGGAAGCAACAATATCTGAGTACAGACATAAAATTAAACAAGGTGCCATAAGATGGCTAGCACAAACTGGGATACAGATCGAAGAGGTGCATGCCTCCTGCCTGGGATCCTCCTAAACTACTCCTGGTCGTCGTCGATGGCCTGCACGTAGTAGTAGGCACCCTCGGTGTAGTAGGGGTCATAGAAGGTGGCGTCTGGCTCCTGGGCTCCAGCATCTGGTTGCGACAACCAAGTATAGAAAGGGGAAAAAGGGGGAGCAAAGCAACCGTGAGTACTCATCCAAAGTACTCGCAAGCAAGGATCTACACTACATATGCAATGGTATCAATGAAATGTTAGTATCTGTGGACTAAACTGCAGAATGCCAGAATAAGAGGGGGATAGCTAGTCCTATCGAAGACTACGCTTCTGGTAGCCTCCATCTTGAAGCATATAGAAGAGAGTAGCTGGTAAGTTCACCAAGTATCATCGCATAGCATAATCCTACCCAACGATCCTCTCCTCGTCGCCCTGTGAGAGAGCAATCACCGGGTTGTATCTGGCACTTGAAAGGGTGTGTTTTATTAAGTATCCGGTTCTAGTTGTCATAAGGTCGAGGTACAACTCCGGGTCGTCCTTTTATCGAGGGACACGGCTATTCGAATAGATAAACTTCCCTACAGGGGTGCACCACATTACCCAACACGCTCGATCCCTCTGGCCGGGCACACTTTCCTGGGTCATACCCGGCCTCGGAAGATCAACACGTCGCAGCCCTACCTAGGCCTAACAGAGAGGTCAGCACGCCGGTCTAAATCCTATGCGCTCAGGGGTCTGGCCCATCGCCCATTGCACACCTGCACGTTGCGTGGGCGGCCGGCGAGCAGACCTAGCAACCTCCATTACAAAGGAAGTCGCGTTACACGGTCCAACCCGGCGCGCGCCGCTCAGTCGCTGATGTCTAGGAGGCTTCGGCTGATACCACGACGTCGAGTGCCCATAACTGTTCCCGCGTGGTGGTTAGTGCGTATAGGCTCGTAGCCAGACTCAGATCAAATACGCAATCTCGTTAAGCGTGTTAATTGATATAACCGCAGACGCCGACCAGGGCCAGGCCCACCTGTCTCCTAGGTGGTCACAACCTGCCCTGTCGCTCCGCCACAAAGTAACACTCGGGGGCCGTCGGGAACCTAGGCCCACCTCTGCCTGGATGGAACCACCTCCACCTTCAGCCCCCATCTCCGAACAGAAACATAAGTATGTAATAGTATATAATATAAACCCGTGATCACCTCCCGAAGTGATCACGGCCCAGTAGTATAGCATGGCAGACGGACAAGAGTGTAGGGCCACTGATGTAATTCTAGCAACCTATACTAAGCATTTAGGATTGCAGGTAAGGTATCAACAGTAGTAGCAAAGACAGGCTATGCAGCAGAATAGGATTAACCGAAAGCAGTAACATGCTACACTACTCTAATGCAAGCAGTAGAGAGAAGGAATAGGCGATATCGGGTTGATCAAGGGGGGGCTTGCCTGGAAGCTCTGTCGAGAGAGAAGGGTCGTCGTCGACGTAGTCGTAAACAGCAGCGTCGGCGGGGGTCTCAGCGTCTAACGAGAGAGAAGGAGGGGGAAGAAACAGTAAATACTAAGCAAATAAGGTAACACAATGTATGACATGACAATATGCAGTGCCGGGTGTGTCCTGACGCAGTGCTACACGTTACCCAAAAAGGGGGAACCCTTCCGGGAAAGTTTCCCGGTTCCGGACATCTGTCAGACAGGTGACCGGAGGGGGAATGTTTCATGTTCAGCTATTTAGAGGCATCACACGGATATGCGGGTAGCGTATCCGGGTTCGTCTCGACGTTCTGAGCAACTTTCATGTTCAAAGTTTTTCGATCCGGATTACGAATTATTTTATATTAATTTTTAGAGATTTTAAATCATTTTCTAGATTTAACAGATTAGTTCAATACAAAAAGATTTATTGCACCAACATGATGTCAGCGGTCAACTGTGACCGTTGACCAGTCAAACTGACCGATGGGGCCCAGTTGTCATTGAGACAGATTACTAAACAGAGTTAATTATATTAACTAAGTGATTAAGTTAACTAAACCGACTTAATTAAGTTAATTGATTAATTAATTTAGTTAATTAATTATTTTCCTATTATTTTTATTTTTATTTCTTTTTAGGGCGCTGGGCCCCTCTGGTTAGTGGCCTAGAGGCCAATCGCGGCGGGTGACGGGCAGTGGAACCGGGAGCGTGGGCGCCAGCCCGTTACGGCGGGGTTGCGGGCGCAGCCCGGCAGAGCGCGGGCGACGGCCGCCGGGGCGCGTCGGGCACGACTGTAGGCAGCGGTGGGCGGAGGCGGGCGAAGCCAGAACGCAGCGGCAGCACGTAGAGGGAGCGGTGGAGGCAGGCGGTCGTGGGTGTGGCGCAGCTGCAACAGCAGCTAGCAAGTAGCAGCAGAGGTAGGTAGCAAGCAGGTCGCGGCCCGGGCGAGGGCAAAGACGCGCGGGACGGGGGCGACAGGAGGCGCGCGACGGCAGGCATGGCGTGGAGCCGGCGGGCAGCAAGAGCGGGGCGAGGAAAGCAGAAGGCAGGCGGGGCGGCGCACGACCGAGCGCGGCGGAGCAGAGAAGGGGGAGAGGAAGTCGGGGCTCACGGAGCCCTGTAGTTGAGCGAGGTGGGCTCGAGGAGGAGTCGGGGTCGGGCGCCGGCGAGGTAGCGTCGGGCGGCGGTCGGTGACGAGCGGCGATAGGGTCGAGGCGGCGAGGGGCGCCGAGTTCGTTTCCCCCTCCCGATCCACGAACGGGGAGGAGGAGGAGGCCGTGGCACACGGCGTGGGAACGATTTCGCGGCCAACACGGGGGCCTCCATGGCCGGCGGCTGAGCGGGACACGTGAGGGGCGAGCCCCCTGTGGGCGTCGTGTGGGTGCGAGGGGGAGGCGGCGCTGGGAGGGAGACGAGGGGAGAGAGGGGATCGTGCGGGAGGGGAGTGGGGATCGTGCGGGACGAGTGGGGGGTCGCTAGGGTTAGGGCGCTCGTGGTGGGTGGTTGGGCCGGCCAGCTGGGTGGCTGGGCCGAGGCCATGGGGAGCTGGGGGGTTTCCCTTTTTTTCTTTTTTTTCTTTTCATTTAGGCCTTTTTTTTTTTCTTTTCTGTTTTAATTCATTTAAAGTATTTAGGCTTTTTATAAAAGAATGGTCCCTTCACCATAAATACCTAGGCGTTAAATGGCACACTCCGAACATTTTAGTTTTAAAGTTTGAAATTTTTTGATGTTTGACTTGAATTTAATTTCGAATTTGAATCAGTTTTTGAACTAACGCGAGAATTAACAACAGTAATCATGGTGATGTGGCATCATTAGCAGAGGATTACTGTAGCTTAACTATCTGGGCGTCACAATTCTCCTCCACTACAAGAAATCTCGTCCCGAGATTTAAGAGGCGTAAGGTGGGGAGGTTCTCGTTACGAAATTCTAGCGATTGTTCTCGGTCTTAGTTGCTCTTCTCGAAGAGGTCGATCCACTAGATTGATGTCTTCTTTTCTCCGCTTCGGGTCATTATGATGAAGCCGGCATCCTTTCTTCGGGAATTCCAACGTACTTACGAATAGGTGAGGGGCAGCTCGACAACGCTAGAATGCTATAAGGGGTAATCATCTGGGGTCATCCCATGAATGAGCACCAGGCTATCTCTCAAGTTGAACAAATAAAATACCTCGAGACCAAAGTAAGAAGGTACGATAAGAAGTTTCAAACGGATAGATAACAGCTCAAAGTCTGAAACAGAGTGTGAAAGGGGTCCGGAACAACGAGATTAAGTATTGTGTCTGATACTAGAATAGATCACTAGGAAGGTGGCCCGTGAATTAAATATGAAGCCAAGCGTGAGGAATAACTTTTAGAAACAGGGTGCACAGGAGAGTCAGGTTTCGATCCTGTGGAACTGTGGGTTATGGGCCCACCATGTGGGTTAAAAGTAGAAGGAACTGTGACCTCTTGTACGGTCATGATAGCAGGAATGTTAGAGGGTAGCCTGTCAGTTATGTCGGCAACAACGTCGGTACCAAGGGCGAGGGATGAAGAGAACCATTTTCCTACTCATTAAACGAGGCGGACCAATAGGCAAAGTTCTCATCCATCGATGGTTACCAGAATGCTATCAATGGTAGTAACAGGGTCTTACTGACATGGTTGTACACCAAGGTGTTTACATAAGCAGTGAATTATTACTGCTTAGATCATATAGATCACAATAAAGGTTAAACAAAACAATGGAAAGGAAAATGTGATTATCAGATTAAATAGAACAATGGAAAGGAAAATGTGCTTTCAAGGGTATATCCTTCCCAAGGACAAGCAGAGCATGATATCCATGACAGGATAGAAGGTAGAAAACCATTTAGGTAAGGGGAGAGGAATTTCATGATGTTACCCACACAACAGTGTTTGGATAATTGATCAAGAAAAATTTAGCATTGCGCTTCAATTGTTCTTGTTGATGAACGGAGTATCACAGACATGCTTCGAGATAGCATTGACATGGTCACCGGGTAAAGATCAGACTTTGGATACACAAAGGATCCATCAGGAACAACTTATAGAATAAGTCTTACAATTTCCTCATGGAAGAATGGTTAACCTTGCTAAAAGGAAGAACTATAATAATAGGCCCTCCGGCCAGGGGTGCTAGGCATGACATCACCTTACCGGGTCATATAAAAGACCAACATTATAACTCTTGGAAATATGTTCCAACCATCATATCTGATCGAGATTCAGATCTGATTGGTGTCAGGATACCTCAGACTCATAATGCCTGAGAAGGAAGGGGTGCAACACAATTTGACGAGATGGCATTATAAGATTCTCGGGAAATGAACTATAGAAGCAAGTCCCGAATCATGAGTTCATCATTAAACCAAGGAGAGGATGAGGAGGTGGCTAATGGACTCAGCGACAATTCATCGAGATTAACAAAAGATGGATTTCCAAAATTATGTGAACAAGGAGATAACATTTGTCAGATCAAATGATATAATGATGTATGTTCAAGGAAAACATCCAAGATTAAACATTGGTTGACAGGTGCACCCGAAATATGGGCTGGGTTGCACGATCAATGTTAGAATGGTAACTTAATGAACAAAAGAATTAAAATGAAACTATCGACCATTCACTTCAAAGCAATAGGGTTGCTAGAAGTTTTGAATTTGCACATCATAATTCAATTGCTGGTATTCCGGTTAGAAACAACACGGGGACCAAGAAAAGAATGGTGATGGTGATAAGTATCACTTGTATAAGAATTCTCAAGAGGTGGTGAAATTCTCATGACATTCTTGACATAAAAGATGATAATACTCCAAGGTAGAACATAACATAAGCTAGATAGCAAGGAACTCAAAGTACAACACAAAACATGACCAAGTCTGTGTCTGGAAGGAAGGCATGGATGTGGTCGATGATAACACAGATCATCGAGGGGCAAGCATGGAATTTCTCATCATGAATTCAATTGATCTCTCGGAAGAAGTTAAAGTGTTGACGATGATCACGACACATTTGTTGAGAGGCTTCTTGAAGATGTAATCGATCATCGATGACATCAAGCAAAAGGAATGATGAAGCGAAAGGTTATCGAAACCACGGTACGACACAAACTCGGAATCAAGCTTGCTGTTCAAGGCAAAAGATATGACGATGAAGATCGATGTAAGTTTAACACATCGTCAAAATTGTGCTCCGAGAAGCAGTACTAGGTAGCATAGTTAAGATAATGATGTAGCCGATTAGGCTAAGAATGACATGAGTTGAAAGTTAAATTTCCCAGCAGTACATTACTAGGAGTATTGGATCACAGGGTGGATTCGATTCACTTATCGATGTTCTCATTTGACAAACAACCCAAAACCCGTGGAATATTGAATCAGTGAGAAGGAATACTTGACGAAGACTCATAAGGAGTATTGCAGTCCCATGATATCATCGGGATACCAGGGGGTAATACTCAAAGGAAGATCAGAATAGAAACGGAGCTGGGTCGTTGACTTGCGATAGCGGATACTTTAATCTCGTCAAAAATAGACGAGGCACTGGAATGGTTTCCTTTCAGCTATAATGAATAAGGTTAGTATGGTCGGTGTGACGCCCCCGGCCCGATCGTGCACTAATCATACACGCAAATGCACACGATCAAGCCTAAGGACTCACGGGAAGATATCACAACACAACTCTAAAACATATATAAAGTCATACAAGCTTTATATTACAAGCCAGGGGCCTCGAGGACTCGAATACATAAGCTTGCGAACAAGCGTCAGCGGAAGCATCAGATATCTGTGTACAGATATGAAACAGAAACAGAAAGGCCTTTAGAAAGGCGGGGCAAAATAAAACACTACGATCGAAAGGCGTAGGCCTCCTGCCTGGGACCCTCCGATCCTACACCTGGTCGTCAGTCAACTCATAGCAGAATCCATCCTCTGGGTAGTAGTAGCGATCATCGGCAGGGACAGCTGTCTCAGGGGCTCCGTCATCTTGGTCACGACAAACTGATATGGGGAGAAAACGAAAACAAAGCAACCGTGAGTACTCAGAAGTACTCAGCAAGCAAGGATCTACACTACATATGCAACATTTTCAAGGGGAGGCTGTATATGTGGACTGGGCTGCAGAAATGCAAGAATAGAGAGAAGGCCTAGTCCTATCGAAGACTAGCATCTTCAGCTGTCTTGCAGAAATAGAAGAGGGTAGAACAGTAGAATATAATGTAGTAGTAACATTAAGTCTCAACCTCACCCAGAGATCCTTTCTCGACTCCCTGCGAGAAAGCAATCCCAGAGCCATACAGTCATCAACCTCGTCCGGAGATCCCTTCTCGACTCCCTGTGAGAAGTAATCCCAGAGCCATAGTATCCAAGTATCCAGTTCTAAAAATTGTATCAATCAGGATACAACTCCGAGTGTCCTTTACCATAGGACCGGCTATCGATAGAAGTGTTCTTCCCTGCAGGGGTGCACCAACTTACCCAACACGCTCGATTAACTCCGGCCGGACACACTTTCCTGGGTCATGCCCGGCCTCGACCAAACGACACATCGCAACCCTACCTACGACTCAGAAGAGAGGTCCCCGCCGGTCTACATCCTAAGCGCAAGGGGGTCTTGGCCATCGCCCCTCGCCCTCCGGGTCGTTGCGCACATGGCTCAGATCCAAGAACCACCGCAATGGCGCCAATCACTCCATGCCGCACTGCTGAACTGGACGTCTGACAGAGCTTTCGGCTGATGCATACGATGCAGAACGCCCATACTATGCCCACGTGATGGTTAGTGCTATCAGACCAGAGGCCTGCTCGGATCAAATATCCAAATCTTTAGGACTAGGGGCTTGCGGTAACGAGCAGAGACTCACGAAAGATGTGACCCCGTCGCCCCGTCTCGAGGACTTGCTGCAAGGGTTAAGAATGCCCGGCCGCGCCTCGTATTCACCACTCGGGCACCACACTGGCACCCGTCTTCACAACACTCGCAACTTAGGCGCACGCGGGTACCCCTCAGGGTCGACCCGCCTTTCCAAGTAATCAACAGTACAGTCCAAGTATCCGTGTGTCCATAACATCAGGGGAATCTGAGGTATCACCCTCGTTTGATTTCCCACTCGATGTATCCATCAAGGTGAACTCGGAGGAATCACCCTCGCTGGGTTCACACTTGAGGTGTTGTACGACAGCGTCGTTACCGGAAGTGGTGAAGGAGGAATCACCCTCGATGACCACGACCGAATAGCTACTCTACAGAGTTAACATCAAAAGTGCTACACGAGGTTTCACCCTCGGCACTCAATAGTAACGCTGCAGTGTCGTTACAACTAAAGGGGGTGATGTGCGGTGTCGGGGCCTGGTCTTCAATTCCCGTTGTTCGGGTCTTCTGACGATCCAGCGCGGCAGTCGGGATAAGTGGGGTCACTGATAGGTCTCTACCCAGCCTAGACTAAACAGTTTAGGATATGCAGGTAATTATCAACAGCAGGTTACAATGAACAGGCTATGCATCAGAATAGGTAAAGCAGCAGCAGCAGCAGCAATTCTAATGCAAGCATGAGAAATAGAATGGGCGATATCGGGATGATCAAAGGGGGGGGCTTGCCTGGTTGCTCGGCGGCAAGGGCAAGGTCTTCAGGGGTCGTCGAACTCCGGAGCTGCGTCGGTACCGGCTCTATCGAGAGAGAAGAGGGGGAGGAAACAGTATAAATATAGAGCAAACATGAGCAACGCAAAGTACGGCATGACAATATGCAGTGCCGGGTGTGTTCTAACGTGTGGTTGCACGTCACCGAGGAAGGAGGAATCCATCCGGGAATGTTTTCCCGGTTCCGGACATTTGTCAGACAGATGACCGGAGAGGAACGGTTGCACGTTCGGATAGTTAGGGACGCGTGATGGACGAACAGAGCGCATATTCGAATTCGTCTCGTCGTTCTGAGCAATTTTCATGTATAAAGTTTTTCAATCGGAGTTACGGATTAAAAGATATGATTTCCTAAAGTTTTTAAACAATTTCTGGAATTTCTGGATTAATCTAATTTCGAAAATAAACATGAAAAGGCTAGGTGCACCCGGTCCAGTGCACCCAGCAGTGAACCAGGGGCTGACAGTGGGTCCCGTTGACTGCTGAGTCAGCAGTCAACGGTTGACTAGTCAGCAGGTGAACAGTGCACACGGGCCCACATGTCATACACACAGATCCAGTTAACAGTTTTTATTTAAACTAAACCAATTTAGTTAGTGGCCTCGGGCCCAGTAGTCAGTGGGGTTAGGGGGTGTCATTAGTGCTAACTAATGCGCCACGTCGGCGTCTAGCGCCGGCGCTAATCCGGCGGCTCCGGCGATCGCCGGCCAGCCGATTCCGGCCACGGGACCGTGCAGGGATAGGCTCGTTGGAAAGCCCATGCAGCGGCGCATCGTGTGGTGGCCGTGGGGGTGCCGGAGACGGGATGTGGCGACGGTGGCGACGAGAGGGGCGGCGGCGGCGCTCGGGCTTCAACGGGAACGAGCACAGGGGCTCGGGTTCGATGTTCTGACGGCTCAGGCGGCTGCTGCGCGAGGCCACGGGCACGGTGGCGTGCTCGCTATGCCCTGAAATGGACTATAGCGGTGGGGGCGAGCTCATCGGCGGCGACAAAGAGGCGGTCATGGCGCGGCGTTGGCCTGTAGGGGGGGGGCGCACGGAGGGGTGAGCAGGCCGGGCGCGCAGGGGAGAGCAGCGCAGCGGGTGCAGCGGCTCGCTGGGGAGCGGGGAGCGGCCACGCGAGCTCCGATGCGGCGGGGGGGGATGGGAACGGCGGCCTACGACGTGGTATTCGACGCGGGAGGAAGGGTGGACGGAGCGAGGAGCTCACCAGAGAGGGAGAGGGGAGAGGGGGGGGGAGGAGGCGGGTGCTGGGTGGAAGACGAGGTAGGGGGGGGAGGCGGGGACGACGCCCGATCCGGTTGAGGGGCCCCCGTGGCTTGCGCTGGTGAGTGCGTACGGCGTGGACGAGCGCGGTTGGGCCTCTGGACGCCGTGCGGGGCTGGGAAGCGATGATGGCCGCCGGTCGACGGCGGTGTGCGCGGGCGGACGAACTGAGGGGGAGAGGGAGAGCGTGGGGGCTGACGGGAAGGGTGGGGATGTGCTAGGGTTTCGGTCGGTGGGGGTGGGGGGGGTTGGTTAAGCGGGCCAGTGGGGGAGGCCGGCTGGGCCAGGTGGGCCGGCCAGTGCGGCGGCCAGCTGGGCCGTTTGGCCCAGGGGGTGGGGGGTTCAGTTTTTATTTTCTCTTTTGTTTTCTTTTTGTCTTTTTCTTTTATTTATTTTCTGTTTTTCCTGTTTGCAAATAGTAAGGCCCCAAAATGATTTTTTTATAAGACATGGCAATTGTTCCAATAATTACTAGGCATCCTCAACTACTACCAAAAATTAGTTTGGTGACAATTTGAGTTCACACCACTTTTATAATAATTAAAATGCATTAATCCTAGCTGTTTTGGTAATGTTTGAGCCACCTAATTATTTTATTAATTGTTGGTTACAATTTTAGAATAGTCTTTGTAATATTTGCTATTTATCAAACATTTTAGTTTTTTTATGTTGGACAACTTTTATTTTTCACTTTCATCTAAATTTGAATTTTGACTTAGGAGTTGAAATGCAATATGATGCAAATGATGTTTAGGCACGGATAATCATGCTGACTTGGCATTATCAAAATGGGATTACTGTGGCTAACCACTGGGGGTGTTACAGTCGGGACCATAACTGCAAGGGATCCAATTCAATGACACCGAAAGAATTATTCAAATGATTAAATATTCTTGCAAGAAGCTTTCATGATAAGCTCCACATCGAGTCCATGGGCAAGAACACAAAGGTTCGAGGTCGACTCCCACTTTTCCAATGCATAACATTTCATTTACTTCTCGCTCTGATAAAGCTGTAGTGTTGGGAATTTATCTGGCAAGACACCAGAAGAGTATGACTCGTGAAAACTTTCGGCTTCGGGTTCACACGGATTAGTGAAAGTATAGGTTCAACCCATCGGGGCATCTTAGGAACATATACTACAAACTTCAAGAGTACATAGCACAAGCTCGCAAGTAGAGTATGGCTGGCAAAACAGAGGATACAATTTACCAAAGGTATTATGTATCGGGGGAAGGATTCACAAGGTGGCCAAATATGAAGGACACTGTCGAATAATAATCCGACAAAGGATCTGACGGTCCATAGCGGAGCTGATGTGAGCATCGGCACACAACCAGATGAAGAAAGAATGCAAGGGCATGGGATTATAGAACATCTGAATAATTTGATGCTTAGATAACAAAGGAAATATGAATTCCAATATGAAGGATCAGAAGCAGGCGCTCTGATCAAGGATGGTTAACTTGAATAGACCTAAGGGTACGATCGACGACAATTAGATTGGTCGAGAACTAGCTCATGTTCAAAATGACGTCTGAGCCGGAAGATAATTTAAAAGGATCAACTGATGATTGCGTGCATTCGCACTCATGTTGAATCAATAAGATCAAAATTACAGTGTCAAAGGATACTAATGAATATTGCTAGACATATGGAAGTAACCATAATGCAAGCAGACAAGTATTTGCAGAGCAATTAGCTGCTAAGGATTTTCAGAAGATCGAATAGCATTTCAATGTATCTTGTGAATCATATGAACAAAAGGGGGAAGAACGGATACTCGGTAAGTGCGAGGAATTATCCGTAGGGGGTATTCATGAGGTAAGAACTGCAAGGCAGTAACCTCAAGGATTGTCGGAACAACGAAGAGCAGTTCGGGGCATCTTGTAATAACAAGACCAAAGGGGATTGAATGTCAGAGTGGCAAGGGTATGTAGTTATCCATAAGGATATAACAGCGGTATGGAATTTGCAAAGACAGTGGACTCAGGTGTCTCGGGAAATCATCGAATAGCATCTCCGGAACCTACTGGTGAAGCAGGCGATCATCTGTAATAAGGGGCTCTCCGGGTGGATGTAATCACGAGATCCTAATGTTTGAGTTAGTAAATTCATTTTAACTAGATTAGAAGAGAGATCAGAGTCCCAGAGTATAGACGAGGAATAAAAGATCCTAATACCACCCAATGGCGACGTGGGCCCGTAAGACACACAACCTTGTTAGTAAAAGTTTTGCAATGTCTAGACTCGACTTAGGCAAAGGAGTGTGGAAGGGGGGTTCCTACAGGCAGTTGGCTCTGATACCAACTTGTGACGCCCCCGGTTTGACCGTACACTAATCATACACGCAAACGTGTACGATCAAGATCAGGGACTCACGGGAAGATATCACAACACAACTCTAAAAATAAATAAGTCATACAAGCATCATAATACAAGCCAGAGGGCTCGAATACAAGTGATCGATCATAGACGAGTCAGCGGAAGCAACAATATCTGAGTACAGACATAAAGTTAAACAAGGTGCCATAAGATGGCTAGCACAAACTGGGATACAGATCGAAGAGGCGCATGCCTCCAGCCTGGGATCCTCCTAAACTACTCCTGGTCATCGGCGGCGGCCTGCACGTAGTAGTAGGCACCCTCGATGTAGTAGGGGTCGTCGAAGGTGGCATCTGGCTCCTGGGCTCCAGCATCTGGTTGCGACAACCGAGTATAGAAAGGGGAAAAAGGGGGAGCAAAGCAACCGTGAGTACTCATCCAAAGTACTCGCAAGCAAGGATCTACACTACATATGCAATGGTATCAATGAAATGGTAGTATCTGTGGACTAAACTGCAGAATGCCAGAATAAGAGGGGATAGCTAGTCCTATCGAAGACTACGCTTCTGGTAGCCTCCATCTTGAAGCATATAGAAGAGAGTAGCTGGTAAGTTCACCAAGTATCATCGCATAGCATAATCCTACCCGACGATCCTCTCCTCGTTGCCCTGTGAGAGAGCGATCACCGGGTTGTATCTGGCACTTGAAAGGGTGTGTTTTATTAAGTATCCGGTTCTAGTTGTCATAAGGTCGAGGTACAACTCCGGGTCGTCCTTTTACCGAGGGACACGGCTATTCGAATAGATAAACTTCCCTACAGGGGTGCACCACATTACCCAACACGCTCGACCCCTCTGGCCGGGCACACTTTCCTGGGTCATACCCGGCCTCGGAAGATCAACACGTCGCAGCCCTACCTAGGCCTAACAGAGAGGTCAGCACGCCGGTCTAAATCCTATGCGCGCAGGGGTCTGGGCCCATCGCCCATTGCACACCTACATGTTGCGTGGGTGGCCGGCGAACAGACCTAGCAACCTCCATTACAAAGGAAGTCGCGTTACGCGGTCCAACCCGGCGCGCGCCGCTCAGTCGCTGACGTCTAGGAGGCTTCGGCTGATACCACGACGTCGAGTACCCATAACTGTTCCCGCGTGGTGGTTAGTGCGTATAGGCTCGTAGCCAGACTCAGATCAAATACCCAATCTCGTTAAGCGTGTTAATTGATATAACCGCGGACGCCGACCAGGGCCAGGCCCACCTGTCTCCTAGGTGGTCACAACCTGCCCTGTCGCTCCGCCACAAAGTAACACTCGGGGGTCGTCGGGAACCTAGGCCCACCTCTTCCTGGATGGAACCACCTGCCCCTTCAGCCCCCATCTCCGAACAGAAAAATAATTATGTAATAGTATATAATATAAACCCGTGATCACCTCCCGAAGTGATCACGGCCCAGTAGTATAGCATGGCAGACGGACAAGAGTGTAGGGCCACTAATGTAATTCTAGCAACCTATACTAAGCATTTAGGATTGCAGGTAAGGTATCAACAGTAGTAGCAAAGACAGGCTATGCAGCAGAATAGGATTAACCGAAAGCAGTAACATGCTACACTACTCTAATGCAAGCAGTAGAGAGAAGGAATAGGCGATATCGGGTTGATCAAGGGGGGGGGCTTGCCTGGAAGCTCTGTCGAGAGAGAAGGGTCATCGTCGACGTAGTCGTAAATAGCAGCGTCGGCGGGGGTCTCAGCGTCTAACGAGAGAGAAGGAGGGGGAAGAAACAGTAAATACTAAGCAAATAAGGTAACACAATGTATGACATGACAATATGCAGTGCCAGGTGTGTCCTGACGCAGTGCTACATGTTACCGAAAAGGGGGGAACCCTTCCGGGAAAGTTTTCCCGGTTCCGGACATCTGTCAGATAGGTGACCGGAGGGGGAATGTTTCATGTTCAGCTATTTAGAGGCATCACACGGATATGCCGGTAGCGTATCCGGGTTCGTCTCGATGTTCTGAGCAACTTTCATGTTCAAAGTTTTTCGATCCGGATTACGGATTATTTTATATTAATTTTTAGAGATTTTAAATCATTTTCTAGATTTAACAGATTAGTTCAATACAAAAAGATTTATTGCACCAACATGATGGCAGCGGTCAACTGTGACCGTTCTTTTTTTTGTTTTCATTTAGTCCTTTTCTTTTTATTTATTTTCTTTTCTGATTTAATTCATTTAAAGTATTTAGGCTTTTTATAAAAGCATGGTCCCTTCACCATAAATACCTAGGCGTTAAATGGCACACTCCAAACATTTTAGTTTTAAAGTTTGAAATTTTTTGATGTTTGACTTGAATTTAATTTTGAATTTGAATCGGTTTTTGAACTAACGCGAGATTAACAACAGTAATCATGGTGATGTGGCATCATTAGCAGAGGATTACTGTAGCTTAACTATCCGGGCGTCACAATGCTCAAGTCATCAAAATGGAAGCGGTGGAAGTTGCATGGCAATATATCTTGGAATGGCTATGGAAAGGCCATAATAGGTAGGTATGGTGGCTGTTTTGAGGAAGATATAATAAGGCTTATGTGTGATAGAGCGTATCATATCACGGGGTTTGGATGCACCGGCGAATTTTTCACCGACTCTCGAGGTGAGAAAGGGCAATGCACGGTACCAAAGAGGCTAGCAAATTGCGGAAAGGTAAGAGTGCGTATAATCCATGGACTCACATTAGTCATAAAGAACTCATATACTTATTGCAGAAGTTTATTAGCTCTTGAAGCAAAGTACTACTACGCATGCCCCTAGGGGGATAGATTGGTAGGAAAAGACCATCGCTCGTCCCCGGGCGCCACTCATAAGGAAGACAATCAATAATAAATCATGCTCCAACTTCATAGCATAACGAGAGACTATACGTGCATGCTTCGGGAATCACAAACCTTAATACCAATATTCTTACTAACCACAACCATTTACTAGTACCTCCCACATATTACCATCTCTATTTCGCAAAACTATTGCAAGGAATCAAACATATCATATTCAGTGATCCACAAGTTTTATGTAGGATTTTAGGACTAACAATGCAAATGACCAATTCCTGTAGACGCTCTAAATAGATATAAGTGAAGCATGAGATCCACAAGTTTTATGTAGACTCTCTATATCGCAAAACTATTGCAAGGAATCAAACATATCATATTCAGTGATCCACAAGTTTTATGTAGGATTTTATGACTAACAATGCAAATGATTAATTCCTGTAGACTGTCTAAATAGATATAAGTGAAGCATGAGAGTTTAATTCTTTCTACAAAAGACCAAGATCTAATAAATATAAGTGAAGCAAAAGAGCATTCTATGAATAACGGTTTTCTATGTGAAGAGAAACAGGCAATCCAAACTTCAAATGATATAAGTGAAGCACATAAAGCATTCTATAAAGCCATACTCAAAAGATATAAGTGAAGTGCAATGAGTATTCTATAAATCAACCATGGAATATCTCATACCAGCATGGTGCATAAAATAAAAGTGGAAACTAAACACAAAAGACGCTCCAAGATTTACACATATCACGTGAACAAAACAAAGACGAAAACATACCGATACTTGTTGAAGAAAGATGGGATGCCTTCCGGGGCATCCCCAAGCTTAGACGCTTGAGTCTCCTTGGATATTTACTTGGGGTGCCTTGGGCATCCCCAAGATTGAACTCTTGCCTCTCCTCCTTCTCCTCATATCGATACCTCCTCGATCTTTGATCACTTCATCCACACAAAACTCAACAGAAAGCTTGGTAATATCCGTTAGTATAATAAAGAAAATCACTACTTTAAGTACTGTTGCAAACCCATTCATATTTTATTTTTGCATTATCCCTGCTGTATTATAACTTCTCCATGGCTTATACCACCGATAAAATCGATAGTTTCATCAAAACAAGCAAAACAATGCATCAAAAATAGAATCTGTCTTAAACAAGACAGTATGTAGTAATCTGAAATTTGACCATACTTATGTAACTCCAAAAATTCTGAAAAATTGGAACAAATAATAAATTTGCATATAAGTACTTTTCAAAAATTTCAGAAACTTTTGACGTTCTAGTAAAAAATGTAAAATCACTCACTACAGCTAAAGTTTCTGTTTTTGCACCGCACATACCAACAAGCAATCTAATCATCCTAAAGGCAAATCTTGGCACATTATTTTTATAATACAATGGATTTGTACAAGGGGATAATTGTTTTTGTTGAAAAGTTTCTGTAATCGAGATTCACAAAGTTTCCATGGGCATGAAAAAAGTTCAAGGACGTCCCCCACTTCAACGGTGTTCGTCTTTCTCACTTTCACTTTTCTTTTTCTGAAGTTTTAAGTTCCCCTCTATATTTTTTTGTTTTCAAACTTTATAAAAGCACTCAACAGAATAAAATGACTTCCTAAAACTTTCGGGTTGTCTCCCTGGCAGCGCTTTCTTTAAAGCCATTAAGCTAGGCATAAAGTGCTCAAGTAATCGATCCACCCGGATCCCAAGGTATATCAAAGCCAATTTTAATTAGCAATGATTTATAATTTATTAATGAGCACAAAGCAACATATATCATGTAATGATGAGGTCTAACTCTTTTCCTATGCATCGGCATGTCATAAAAGAACAATTCATGCACATCAAGTAAAGGCCAATACATAGCATAAGCAGTTTCTTGCAATTTTATCGTGTTGGAAACATAGAGAGGCGGAGATGTAGTTCCTCTGTCATAATAATTGCAAGTAGGAGCAGAAAGCACATGCATATTATATTCATCAAAATCATCATGTGTAATGGTAGAATGCAACACATCAATATAATCCTTAATAAGTGCAAACTTCTGATATGTCTCCAACGTATCTATAATTTTTGATTGTCCCATGCTATTATATTATCTGTTTTGGATGTTTTATATGCATTAATATACTATTTTATATTATTTTTGGACTAACCTATTAACCTAGAGCCCAGTGCCAGTTTCTGTTTTTTCCTTGTTTTTGAGTTCTACAGAAAAGGAATATAAAACGGAGTCCAAACGAGCTGAAAATTTACGGTGATCATTTATGGACCAGAAGAGACCCACGGAGCACCGGAGCTATGCCAGGAGGTGACCGAGGAGGCCACAAGCCAGGGGGTGCGCCCACCCCCCCAGGGCGCCCCTATGGCTTGTGGGCCCCTCGGGTGTCCCCCTGACTTGTTTCCAACGCCAAATACTCTTATATATACAGAAACCTCCGAAAGAACCCTAGATCGGAAGTTCCGCCGCCGCAAGCCTCTATAGCCATGAAAAACCAATCGAAAGCCCATTCCGGCACCCTGCCGGAGGGGGAAACCATCACCAGAGGCCATCTTCATCATCCCGGCCGTCTCCATGATGAGGAGGGAGTAGTTCACCCTTGGGGCTGAGGGTATGTACCAGTAGCTATGTCTTTGATCCCTCTCTCTCTCATGTTCTTGATTTGGCACGATCTTGATGTACCGCGAGCTTTGTTAACATATTTGGATCTTATGGTGTTCTTCCCCCTCTACCTTCTTGTGATGAATTGAGTCTTGCTCTTTGAGGTTTTGTTATGTTGGATTGAGTATTGGATTTGAGAACACTTGATGTATGTCTTGTGATGGGATATCTATGGTGACAATGGGATGTTCTATTGATTCACTTGATGCAATTTTGGTACTCAACTCGCGGATTCCCGAGGTGACATTGGGGTAATCTATGCATAGGGGTTGATGCATGTTTTCGTCCTACGTTCTCCGATAGAAACTTTGGAGTGATTCTTTGTTGCACGTTGAGGGATTGTTATACGATCCAATTATGTTATCATTGTTGAGAGACTTTGCACTAGTGAAAGTATGAACCCTAGGCCTTGTTTTCAAGCATTGCAATACCGTTTTTGCTCACTTTTGTTACTAGTTACCTTGCTGTTTTTATATTTTCAGATTACAAAAACCTATATCTACTATATATCCATATTACACTTGTATCAACATCTCTTCGCCGAACTAGTGCACCTGTACAATTTACCATTGTATTGGGTGTGTTGGGGACACAAGAGACTCTTTGTCAGTTGGTTGCATGGTTGTTTGAGAGAGACCGTCTTCATCCAATGCCTCGCACGGATTGATAAACCTTAGGTCATCCACTTGAGGGAAAATTGCTACTGTCCTACAAAACTCTGCGCTTGGAGGCCCAACACGAGTCTACAAGAAGAAGGTTGCGTAGTAGACATCAAGATCTTTTCTGGCACCGTTGTCGGGGAGGTGAGTGCTTGAAGGTATATATTTAGATCTTGCAATTGAATCTTTTAGTTTCTTGTTTTATCATTAGTTTAGTCTATAAAAGAAAACTACAAAAAAATGGAATTGAGGTTGCCTCATATTATTCATCTCTATAATGTGTTTCTTGAAAATGATGGAAAGGAAAATGTGC
This sequence comes from Thinopyrum elongatum, assembly GCA_011799875.1. Taxonomy (NCBI): domain Eukaryota; kingdom Viridiplantae; phylum Streptophyta; class Magnoliopsida; order Poales; family Poaceae; genus Thinopyrum; species Thinopyrum elongatum. The sequence continues at coordinate 333,493,438 of CM022302.1, read as the reverse complement.
TCAATTGATAGAAGAAGAAGTCAATAAAATGTTTGGAACTAAATCTTTGAATGATGAGCATTATTGCAATGTTGTTAGTATGAATTCTTTGAATATCCATGATGCTAATGATATGCAAAGCCATAAGCTTGGGGATGCTATATTTGATGAAGTTGATATTTTTAGTCCCCCAAGTTTTGATGAGAAAATTTATTATGATGAAAGCATGCCTCCTATTTATGATGATTATATTGATGAAAGTGGGTTTGGAAGAGTTTCAACTCTAGGTAATAATGATCCCACTATTTTGGAGGGTGTTGAATCTTTTCACAATATTGATAAAAGTGAATTTGGAGAGGTCATGACTTTATTTAATGATGATTCCACTATTTTGGAAGAGGTTTCAATTGACTATGATAAAAAGTTGCTATCTATGATGATTATTGTGATGACATGTATGCTTTAAAGAATAATGATAACCATGAAACTTGTCATCATGATTTTAATTTTCAATTGGATTATGCCAATCAAGTATCTCATGATAGTTATTTTGTTAAGTTTGCTCCCACTATTATGAAGGAGAAGAAATTTGCTTATGTGGAGAGTAATAAAATTTCTATGCTTGTGGATCATGACAAGAATGCTTTATGTGATCGCTATATTTCTGAATTCATTCATGATGATACTGAAAATTATTATGAGATAGGAACATATGCTTTTACATATCTCAATAATATCAAGTTTCCTCTCTATGTGTTGAAAGTTTTGAAGTCGTGCTTGTTTTGCCTTCCTATGCTAGTTGACTCTTGTTCCCATAAATTGTTTGCTCACAAAATCCCTATGCATAGGAAGTGGGTTAGACTTAAATGTGCTAGTCATATTCTTCATGATGCTCCCATTATGTTTCAATTCTTATCTTTTATGTGAGCATCATTGAAATAATCATGCCTAGCTAAAAAGGCTTTAAAGAAAAGCGCTTGTTGGGAGACAACCCAATATTTACCCCTACTGTTTTTGCGTCTTCACATGATTAACATACTGTAGTAATCATGTTTTATAGCTTTTGGTTGAATAAAGTGACAAGTAAACCCTCTGGGATAGTGTGGTTGATAGTTGATTTGATTCTGTGCAAAAACAGAAACTTTTGCATCAAGTAACAGAATTTTTAAAATTCACTGGAACGCGGAAAAACTATGAATTTTTTACAGAGTATTGATATACAAATTTTATACGATGTAATAATTTTTAAGAATTTTTCGAGATACAGAGATATCACTATAAGTCAGATCTCTACAGACTGTTCTGTTTTTGACAGATTCTATTTTCTATGTGTTGTTTGCTTATTTTGATGAATCTATGGGTAGTATCGGAGGGTATGAACCATGGAGAAGTTGGAATACAGTAGATATAATACAAATATATATATTTAGAATGAGTTCACAACAGTATCTAAAGTGGTGATTTGTTTTATTATACTAACGGATCTTCCGAGTTCTCTGTTGAGTTTTGTGTTGTGAAATTTTCAAGTTTAGGGTAAAGTTTTGATGGACAACGGAATAAGGATTGGCAAGAGACTAAGCTTGGGGATGCCCAAGGGACCCCAAGGTAATATTCAAGGACAACCAAGCATCTAAGCTTGGGGATGCCCCGGATGGCATCCCCTCTTTTGTCTTCAATCCATCGGTAAATTTACTTGAGGCTATATTTGTATTCACCACATGATATGTGTTTTGCTTGGAGCGTCTTGTATGATATGAGTCTTTGATTTTTAGTTTGCCACAATCATCCTTTCTATACACACCTTTTGAGAGGGACACGCATGAATCATGAATTTATTAGAATACTCTATGTGCTTCACTTATATCTTTTGAGCTAGGTTGCTGCTCTAGTGCTTCACTTATATCTTTTTAGAGCATTGCGGTGGTTTTAGTTTCAAGAAATTGATGAGCTCTCATGCTTCACTTATATTATTTTGAGAGTCTTTAAACAGCATGGTAATTTGCTTAGGTTATGAATTTAGTCCTAATATGATGGGCATCCAAGAGGGATATAATAAAAACTTTCATATAAAGAGCATTGAATAGATGAGAAGTCTGATTCCTTGCATTTGTTTTGAGATATAAAGAAGGTGATATTAGAGTCATGCTAGTGAGTAATTGTGGATTGGTACAAATACTTGTGTTAAAGTTTGTGATTCCTGTAGCATGCACGTATGGTGAACCGTTATGTGATGAAGTCGGAGCATGATTTATTTTTTGATTGTCTTCCTTATGAGTGGCGGTCGGGGACGAGCGATGGTCTTTTCCTACCAATCTATCCCCCTAGGAGCATGCATGTACTACTTTATTTCGATGGCTAATAAATTTTTGCAATAAGTATGTGAATTCTTTATGACTAATGTTGAGTCCATGGATTATACGCACTCTCACCCTTCCACCATTGCTAGCCTCTACTACCGCGCAACTTTCGCCGGTGCATTAAATCCACCATATACCCTTCCTCAAACAGCCACCATACCTACCTATTATGGCATTTCCATAGCCATTCCGAGATATATTGCCATGCAACTTCCACCGTTCCGTTTATTATGACACATACCATCATTGTCATATTGCTTTGCATGATCATGTAGTTGCCATAGTATTTGTGGCAAGGCCACCGTTCATATTTTTTATACATGTCACTCTTGATCATAGCACATCCCGGTACACTGCCGGAGGCATTCATATAGAGTCATATCTTGTTCTAGTATCGAGTTGTAATTCTTGAGTTGTAAGTAAATAAAAGTGTGATGATCATCATTATTAGAGCATTGTCCCATGTGAGGAAAGGATGATGGAACCTACGATTCCCTCACAAGTTGGGATGAGACTTCGGACTTAAAAAAAAGAGGCCAAAGAGCCCAAAATAAAAAAAGAGGCCAAAGAGCCCAAACAAAAAAAACAAAAAAAAGAGAGAAAAAGAGAGAAGGGACAATGTTACTATCCTTTTACACACTTGTGCTTCAAAGTAGCACCATGTTCTTCATGATATAGAGTCTCCTATTTTATCTCTTTCATATACTAGTGGGAATTTTTCATTATAGAACTTGGCTTGTATATTCCAATGATGGGCTTCCTCCTTTGCAAGTTGGATGCACACCCACTTAGTTTTCATTTTGAGCTTTCATACACTTATAGCTCTAGTGCATCCGTTGCATGGCAATCCCTACTCACTTGCATCGATATCAATTGATGGGCATCTCCATAGCCCATTAATTTGCCTAGTTGATGTGAGACTTTCTCCTTTTTGTCTTCTCCTCACAACCTCCACCATACTCTATTCCACTTATAGTGCTATATCCATGGCTCACGCTCATGTACTGCGTGAAAGTTGAAAAAGCTTGAGAACATTAAAAGTATGAAACAATTGCTTGGCTTGTCATCGGGGTTGTGCATGATGAAATACTTTGTGTGATGAAAATGGAGCATAGCCAGACTATATGATTTTGTAGGGATAACTTTCGTTGGCCATGTTATTTTGAGAAGCCATGATTGCTTTATTAGTATGCTTGAAGTATTACTGTTTTTATGTCAATATTAAACTTTTGTTTTGAATCTTATGGATCTGAACATTCATGCCACAATAAAGAAGATTACATTGATAAATATGTTAGGTAGCATTCCACATAAAAAATTCTGTTTTTATCATTTACCTACTCGATGACGAGCATGAATTAAGCTTGGGGATGCTTGATACGTCTCCAACGTATCTATAATTTTTTATTGTTCCATGCTATTATATTATCTGTTTTGGATGTTTTATATGCATTAATATGCAATTTTATATTATTTTTTGGACTAACCTATTAACCTAGAGCCTAGTGCCAGTTTCTGTTTTTTTCCTTGTTTTTGAGTTTTACAGGAAATGAATATCAAACAGAGTCCAAACAAGCTGAAAATTTACGGTGATCATTTATGGACCAGAAGAGACCCACAGAGCACCGGAGCTGTGCCAGGAGGTGACCGAGGAGGCCACAAGCCAGGGGCGCGCCCCTAGGGCTTGTGGGTCCCTCGGGTGTCCCTCTGACTTGTTTCCAATGCCAAATACTCTTATATATACAGAAACCTCCGAAAAGAACCCTAGATCGGAAGTTCCGCCGCCGCAAGCCTCTATAGCCACGAAAAACCAATCGGGAGCCCGTTCCGGCACCTTGCCGGAGGGTGACACCATCACCGGAGGCCATCTTCATCATCCCGGCGGTCTCCGTGACGAGGAGTGAGTAGTTCACCCTTGGGGCTGAGGGTATTTACCGGTAGCTATGTGTTTGATCCCTCTCTCTCGTGTTCTTGATTTGGCACGATCTTGATGTACCGTGAGCTTTGTTAATATATTTGGATCTTATGGTGTTCTTCCCCCTCTACCTTCTTGTGATGAATTGAGTCTTGCTCTTTGAGGTTTTGGTATGTTGGATTGAGTATTGGATTTGAGAACACTTGATGTATGTCTTGCGATGGGATATCTATGGTGACAATGGGATGTTCTATTGATTCACGTGATGTATGTTTTGGCACTCAACTCACGGATTCCTGAGGTGACATTGGGGTAATCTATGCATAGGGGTTGATGCATGTTTTCATCCTACGTTCTCCGATAGAAACTTTGGAGTGATTCTTTGTTGCACGTTGAGGGATTGTTATACGATCCAATTGTGTTATCATTGTTGAGAGACTTTGCACTAGTGAAAGTATGAACCCTAGGCCTTGTTTTCAAGCATTGCAATACCATTTTTGCTCACTTTTGTTACTAGTTACCTTGCTGGTTTTATATTTTGAGATTACAAAAACCTATATCTACTATCCATATTACACTTGTATCACCATATCTTCGCCGAACTATTGCACCTATACAATTTACCATTGTATTGGGTGTGTTGGGGACACAAGAGACTCTTTGTCATTTGGTTGCAGGGTTGTTTGAGAGAGACCGTCTTCATCCTACACCTCCCACGGATTGATAAACCTTAGGTCATCGACTTGAGGAAAAATTGCTACTGTCCTACAAAACTCTGCGCTTGGAGGCCCAACACGAGTCTACAAGAAGAAGGTTGCATACTAGACATCAACTTCCCCGATATAGTGTAGTTTAGAGAATTAAAAAAGATAGTAGGACTATCATGCGTGGGTGCAATAGCAACAATTTCATTTTTAACATAAGGAACTATAGCAAGTTCATCTCCATAAGCATAATTCATATTGGCATCATGGGCACAAGCATAGCAAGCATCAATTTCATCAAAAAGGATATTTCAAACGAATCCGAGGGATCATAGCAATTACCATAGTATTCATCCTTTGGTAAGAACGAAGGGACATTAAACAATGTATGAATTGAAGTGTTACTCTCATTAGAAGGTGGGCACAGGTAGCTATTCCGCTCTTCCTTCTTTTGTTCTTCGCTCTTCTCGTCATCTTTTTCATCCAATGAGCTCACAGTTTCATCAATTCCTTCTTCCATAGACTACTACAAAATATTAGTCTCTTCTTGGACTGCGGAGACTTCCTCAATAAATAAATCAATATCAGAATTGTATTTATAATTCTCACAGCAATATTTAAGTATAGCAAAAAATTTAGGTCTATAAACTGAATCATCAAAATCTTCATACTTTTCAAACAAAGATTCAATTTCATAAGCACCCTTAAAAGCAACAAATTCTTCTATTCGTTCCACATCATAGTAATCATATCTACCATTAGCATCAGAAGCTAAGGTTTCATTATCATTAAATTTGCATGAAAAGTGAAGGTGTGGAGCCTTCATCCAAGAGCAACAAGTATAATCATATCTCTGGCATAAATTCCAAGCATACCAATGCAACATATCAACTTGATCCCATAACAGTTTCCCTTTTTGAGTCAAGCGATAATCCCTAAAGTATTCACATTGACCCAACGTGTCTCCCATTATCATGTTGAATGGGGTTTTCTCAGGATTATCAAAGTAGTGATTAATATTTTTCACATAACGAGCATCGAGGATTTTAGGAGGTTCCCCATCTCCATGAGTAGGAAGTACAACTATTTTTTTTGTATTTCATGTTCCATATCCATAACTAAAGATAAAGAAGAACTTAGAACAGAAAATAAAAACTACTCAGTGATAAAGCAAACAAGCACACACGAGAATATTCACCCCACGCTATTGCTCCCCGGCAACGGCGCCAGAAAAAGGTCTTGATAACCCACAAGTATAGGGGATCGTTTGTAGCCTTTTTCGATAAATAAGAGTGTCGAACCCAACGAGGAGCTAATGGTAGAACGAATATTCCCTCAAGTTCCATCGACCACTGATACAACTCTACGCACACTTAACATTTGCTTTACCTAGAACAAGAATAAAACTAGAAGTACTTCCTAGGATAGGTTTGCAAGATAATAAAGAACGTGTAAATAAAAGTTAGGTGTTGTTTTAATAAAAGTACAATTTAATAAAGCGAGTGTGGAAAAGTGGTGATAGGATTTCCGGAATTGTCCCTAGGCAATCGATAACTAGACCGGTAATCATTCTTGCAATTTTATATGAGGGAGAGGCATGAGCTAACATACTTTCCTTACTTGGATCATATGCACTTATGATTGGAACTACTTTGTTACTGGGTGAAATCACGCAAGATTGAACCCAAAGCTAACCACCTCTCCCATTGCAAGAAAAACCAATCTAGTTGGCCAAACCAAACCGATAATTCAAAGAGAAATACAAAGACACCAAATCATGCATAAAAGAATTCAGAGAAGATTCAAATAATATTCATAGATAAGCTGATCATAAATCCACAATTCATCGGATCTCGACAAACACACCGCAAAAGAAGATTACATCGGATAGATCTCCAAGAACATCAAGGAGAACATTGTATTGAGAATCAAAGAGAGAGAAGAAGCCATCTAGCTACTGGCTATGGACCCGTAAGTCTGAGGTAAACTACTCACGCTTCATCGGAAGGGCAATGGTGTTGATGTAGAAGCCCTCCGTGATCGAATACCCCTCCGGCAGGGTGCCGGAAAAGGCCCCTAGATGGGATCTCACGGGAACAGAAGGTTGCGGCGGTGGAAAAGTGTTTTCGTGGATACTTCTGGTGGTTTGGGAATATATGTGAATATATAGGAGGAAGATCTAGGTCAGGGGAGTCACGTGGAGCCCACAAGGTAGGGGGGCGCGCCCTGTGACGCCCCGGCTTTATCGCGCGCTAATCATACACGCAAATGCACACGATCAAGCCTAAGGACTCACGGGAAGATATCACAACACAACTCTAAAACATAAATAAGGTCTTACAAGCTTTATATTACAAGCCAGGGGCCTCGAGGGCTCGAATACATAAGCTTGCGAACAAGCGTCAGCGGAAGCATCAGATATCTGAGTACAGATATAAAAGAAAGTACAGAAAGGCCTTTAGAAAGGCGGGGCAAAATAAAACACTACGATCGAAAGGCATAGGCCTCCTGCCTGGGACCCTCCGATCCTACTCCTGGTCGACAGTCAACTCGTAGCAGTATCCATCCTCTGGGTAGTAGTAGCGATCGTCGGCGAGGACAGCTGTCTCAGGGGCTCCGTCATCTTGTTACGACAAACTGATATGGGGAGAAAAAGGAAAACAAAGCAACCGTGAGTACTCTGAAGTACTCAGCAAGCAAGGATCTACACTACATATGCAACATTATCAAAGGGAGGCTGTATATGTGGACTGGGCTGCAGAAATGCCAGAATAGAGAGAAGCCTAGTCCTATCGAAGACTAGCATCTTCAGCGGTCTTGCAGCACTAGAAGAGAGTAGTACAATACAATATAATGTAGCAGAAATAATATCAACCTCACCCAGAGATCCTTTCTCGACTCCCTGCGAGAAAGCAATCCCAGAGCCATAAAGTCATCAACCTCGTCCTGAGATCCCTTCTCGACTCCCTGCGAGAAGCAATCCCAGAGCCGCATAGTATACAGGTCTCATCACAGGTATCCAGTTCTAGTTGTATCGATCGGGATACAACTCCGAGTGTCCTTTACCGTAGGACCGGCTATCGATAGAAATGTTCTTCCCTGCAGGGGTGCACCAACTTACCCAACACGCTCGATTAACTCCGGCCGGACACACTTTCCTGGGTCATGCCCGGCCTCGGCCAAACAACACACCGCAACCCTACCTACGGCTCAGCAGAGAGGTCCCCGTCGGTCTACATCCTAAGCGCAAGGGGGTCTTGGCCATCGCCCCTCGCCCTCCGGGTCGTTGCGCACATGGCCCAGATCCAAGCACCACCGCAATGGCGCCAATCACTCCATGCCGCACTGCTGAACTGGACGTCTGACAGAGCTTTCGGCTGATGCATACGATGCAGAACGCCCATACTATGCCCACGTGATGGTTAGTGCTATCAGGCCAGAGGCCTGCTCGGATCAAATATCCAAATCGTAGTGGACTAGGGGCTTGCGGAAAACGAGCAGAGACTCACGAAAGATGTGACCCCGTCGCCCCGTCTCGAGGACTTGCTGCAAGGGTTAAGAATGCCCGGCCGCGCCTCGTATTCACCACTCGGGCACCACACTGGCAACCCGCCTTCACATCACACGCGGGTACCCCTCAGGGTCGACCCGCCTTTCCAAGTAACATTGTAAAGTCCAAGTATCCGTGTGTCCATAACATCAGGGAATCCGAGGTATCACCCTCATTGAATTCCCACTCGATGTATCCGTCAAGGTGAACTAGGAGGAATCACCCTCACTGGGTCCACACTTGAGGTGTTGTACGACAGCGTCATTATCGGAAGCGGTGAAGGAGGAATCACCCTCGATGACCACGACCGAATAACTACTCTACAGAGTTAACATCAGAAGTGCTACATGAGGTTTCACCCTCGACACTCGATAGTAACGCTGCAGTGTCGTTACAACTAAGGGGGGTGATGTGCGGTGTCGGGTCCTGGTCTTCAATCCCATTGATCGGGTCTTCTGACGATCCAGCGCGGCAGTCGGGATAAGTGGGGTCACTGATAGGTCTCTACCCAGCCTAGACTAAACAGTTTAGGATATGTAGGTAATTATCAACAGCAGGTTACAATGAACAGGCTATGCATCAGAATAGGTAAAGCAGCAGCAGCAGCAATTCTAATGCAAGCATGAGAAATAGAATGGGCGATATCGGGATGATCAAAAGGGGGGGGCTTGCCTGGTTGCTCGGCGGCAAGGGCAAGGTCTTCGGTACTGGAACCAATCACCGGAGCTGCGTCGGCACCAGGCTCTATCGAGAGAGAAGAGGGGGAGGAAACAGTATAAATATAAAGCAAACAAGAGCAACACAAAGTACGACATGACAATGTGTAGTGCCGGGTGTGTCCTAACATATGGTTGCACGTCACTGAGGAAGGAGGAATCCATCCGGGAATGTTTTCCCGGTTCCGGACATTTGTCAAACAGATGACCGGAGAGGAACGGTTGTATGTTCGGATAGTTAGAGACGTGTGGCGGACGAACGGACCGCGTATTCAGATTCATCTCGTCGTCCTGAGTAACTTTCATGTACAAAGTTTTTCGATCTCAGCTATGGATTAATTTATATGATTTATTAAAGTTTTATAGCATTTTAGGAATTATTTAAAACGTTGACTAAGTCAAATGGTCCAGTCAGCGCTGACTAGGTCAAAGTTGACCAGTCAACTGGGTCAAGGGGACCCACATGTCATAGTCATAATTTAACTAAAACAGGGTTAGTTAGCTTAACTAGATGATTAGGTTAACTAGGTTTAATTAGTTTAGCAAAGCAGAATTAATTAACTTAATTAATCCACTAATTAATTATTTATTTATATTATTTTAAACTTTTTTTTTAAATAGGGGCACTGGGCCCCACTGGTCAGGCAGTGGCCGGACATGTCCGGGGCCACTGCCATGGCCACTGGACAATGTCCAGCAGGGGAGGGGCAGCGCCCGCGGCGCCAGAGGCCAGGCGGCGCCCGTAGGGCGGGCGAGGCCGTGAGGGGGCGGGGCGGCCAGGCCGCCGGTGGTCGCGGCCGGCGCCGGAGTTGCCGGGCCGGAGGCAGGGGCGGAGCGGTGGCGGGCACGAGCGGGGCAGGCGAGGCGGGGGTGAGCGCGTGCGCGGACCAGAGGAGGCAAGCGGGCACCGCGGCCGGGCGGCGGCCAGAGCACGCCGAGGCGCGCCCGAGCGCGCGCGCGCGGCGGGCAGCGGAGAGCGATGAGCGGGCAACGGGGGGGAAGAGCGGGGCGGCGAGCGGCTCACATGGGGCTGAAGAGGGGGCGACGGCGGTGGTGGTTGGGGAGGCCGTTGAGGCGGCGGGAGGCAAGGCCGGCCGACGGTGCGGGCGCGGGGCGCCGGAGGTGGCGTCGGGCGGCGGTGTCGGGAACGGCTCCTGCTGGGGGCGGTCCGGTGGAGAAGAAAGACGAGGACGGGCGCCGGCGTCGGGGAGCAGGGCGGCGCGGGAGAAAGCTGTTAAGAATGCGCAAGCTAAAGATGCTGAAATTGACCTCATAAGAAAGACCTTCACCTTGTAAAGTCAAGGGATTTTCGCTGTCTGAAGATGGAACCTTGTATTCAGAAACCGATTGTCGTAACCTCGCTTCGAGCTTATGACTGACAAGGTATGAAGGAGGCAATGACAACCCATTGTCTATTCATCCGGGTAGCACCAAGATGATCGTGATCTCCGTCAAAGGTACTGGTGGTCTAGAATGAAGCAGGACATTGCTCGCTTTGTTGCTGAATGTGATGTGTGTCGTCGCGTTAAAGCAGAACATCAAGAAGCCTGTGGATTCTGCAACCGTTGCCTATTCCTCTATGGAAAGGGATAAGGTTTCAAATGGATTTCATTACAGACTTCCCAGGTCACAGAAGGGTCACGACGCTATCTTGTGTCGTCGACCACTCTCCAAAGTTGCACACTTCTGCCCGTCAAGAAACTATCACTGCTAGTCAGTTAGCAGAGTGTATATCTCCAGAATTGTTTCACTCCCGGTATTCCGAAGGAGATCAGTTCGGACCGTGGCGGTCTTTTCACCTCAAAATTCTGGGAAATTTTCCAACAGCTATGGGAACTCATATTACCTGGAGTTCAGCTTATCACCCTCAATCTCAAGGCAAGTCGAACGAGTCAATCAAGTGCTTGAAGACATGCTTCGGAACTTGGGTTTATTTCTTTGGCAAGAAGTGGGAAGAATCTCTCCATATGCCGAGTTCTCCTATAACAACAGCTATCAAGCCAGTTTGAAAATGGCCCCCTTTGAAGTTCTCTATGGACGTAAGTGTCGAACCCCTCTGATGGTCCAGAAACGTGGGAACGACCTCTTGTTGGTCCGGATTATATATTCAACACGCCGGAAGAACAAGTTCGTATTGTCCGGGAAAACTCAGGCGCTCAGGACCGCCAGAAGAGCAACTATGATCGCAAATGATGGGTTTGACTTATCAAACCTGGTGATCAAGCTTATTTCGTGTCACACCTATGAAGGGCCACTCACCGTTTTGGAATCAAGGGACAAGCTAGCTCCATGCTACATTGGTCCTTTCCGCATTGTTGCAAGACGTGGCAAGTGGATATAAATTGGAGTGCCGCCGCAATTCTCCCAATCATCCACGACGTCTTCCATGTGTCGCAAACTTGTAAATGCTTCAAGGAATCTCCGCACCAAGCAGTGGATCACGAGATGCTCGAATTGCATGATGATCTATCTTATAGGAGCATCCGATCCGCATCCTCGACGAAGCTGAAGTCGGACCCGTCAAAAGGTTACCAAGTTCCTCAAAGTACAGTGGTCAAAATCATCAATGAAGAGAAGCCACTTGGGAACGCGAGGTAATCTTCGTGCGGAATACCACCGAAACTTTTCCTTCTGACTTCTTAATTCTCGGGACGAGAATTCTTGTTAGTAAGGGGAGATTGTAACACCCCCAGTGGTTAGCCACAGTAATCCCATTTTGATAATGCCAAGTCAGCATGATTAACAGTGCATGACCATCATTGCAGTCATAATGCTTTTCAACTCCTAAGCAAAATTCAAATTTAAAGAAAGTGAAATATAAAAGTTGACCACATGAAACTAAATTGTTCATTAAGTGGAAATATTGCAGAGACTATTCTAAAATTGAAACCAACGATTTAAAATTAATTAGGTGGCTCTAACATAATTAAAACAGTAAGGATTAATGCCATATTAATTATTATAAAATTGTGGGAGCTCCTATTTTTCAACAAACTTTTTGGTAGTGGTAGGTATTGCCTAGTATTTGTTGGAGTAATTCCTAAGTTTACAAAATTCATATCGAGCCCTAACTATTGGGCTAAACAGGAGTGTGGAATAAAAAGAAAAGATAAAGCAAAGCAAAACAGAAAATAAAAAAAGAGAACGGAAAAAAATTCCCCTTTTCCCTCCCCCACCTCCCTCCCCGGCTAGCACTCTGCACTAACGCCGCTCACCAATGCATTCGCCCCTACCCTGTTATTCCCCCGACATAATCCATCCCCTTCTTTCACCTACCTGAAACCCTTCCCACGCGGCAGTGCCACCCCTCCGGCCCACCCACCCATTCACCCACCCCCCCACATCCCACCCCCCCCTCTCCTCTGCCCCGATTGGATCGGGACGGGAGAGGTGGCCGGCCGCCGCCCGCCGCTCCACTGTCGCCCCGGCGACCCCGGCGA